>CM048747.1:177720100-180120100 GCA_026315105.1 Locusta migratoria
CGAACCTGGGACCTTTGCCTTTCGCGGGCAAGCGCACTACCGACTGTGCTATCCCGACACGACTCACGATGCCGCCTCACAACTTTACTTCCGCCAGTACCTCGCCTCCTACTATCCAAACTTCACAGAAGCTCTGCTGCGAGCCATGCAAGACTAACACTCCTGGAAGAAAGGATATGGTGGAGACATGGCTTAGCCAAACCCTAAGGGATGTTTCCAGAATGAAATTTTCACTCTGCAGCGGAGTGTGCGCTGATATGAAACTTCCTGGCAGATTAAAATTGTGTGCCTGGAACCGGGACTCGAACCAGGTTTGAGTCCCGGTTCCGGCAAACAATTTTAATCTGCCAGGAAGTTTCAGTTAATTTGTGTTTTGTTAGAAATAAATATCCATTTCTCACAGAGTTGTGCAGTTTTTTTCGTTTCCTCAACAATTTCATATTCGGCACTTAGCACCTTTAGCAATTCCACTCTTCACGTAACTCGTGGGTTTTTTCATATATATTGTGCCGAGTACCGTCTCTGGGCGTGGTCTGAACGCTTTGTACAGCCCCGGTAGGCTGCGCAGTTAGGGACCGGCTGGAAGTGCCCGCCGCGCCGCGCAGCATCCGGGAGACGGCGTTCCCAGGCCGTAAAACAGACTGGTTATACGCGCCGCCAAAGGCGCCGCCGCGGCTGTTTAGACGGGCTGTCAGGCGCCGAGCTGCGCCACGCGGGCAGGCAGGCTGACACTTTTAAGGCGACACGCCGCGCCGCGCCGCTGCGTGCGTGGGTGTGGCCGCGTGGGGGGCGTCAGTCCGCTGCTGCAGCTGCGGCAGAGCTGGACTCTGTCTCCACACAGAACTCCAATCGTTAATGGAAAGCACCGAAACACACATCATTATAGGCAGCGAAACTTGGCTCAAGCCGGAAATAAGTTCAGAAAAAGTATTTGCAAAAGATCTAACGGTGTTCAGAAAGGATAGATTAAACAAAATAGGTGGGGGCGTGTTTGTCGCTGTCAATAGTAGTATTTCATGTAGCGAAGTTGAAGCTGATAGTTCCTGCGAGCTATTATGGGTAGAGGTTGTACCCGATAATCGTAAGAAGTTAATTATCGGTTCCTTTTACCGGCCTCCCGACTCTGACGATACAATAGCAGAAAGGTTCAAAGAAAACCAGAGTCCAATTACAAAGACGAACCCGAATCACACGATAATAGTAGGTGGTGATTTTAATTTACCCTCGATCTGTTGGCGAAATTATATTTTCAAATCAGCAGGTAGGCATAAAACATCGTCCGAAATTACACTCAACGCATTCTCTGAGAACTACTTCGAACAATTAGTTCATGAGCCAACTAGAATTGTAAATGGATGTGAAAACACACTTGATCTATTAGCAACAAATAATCCTCAGCTCATAACGAGCATCAAAACGGATACAGGTATTAGTGAACACGGAGCTGTCGTAGCGAAATAGAATATCGAAAGTCCCCAAGTTACCAAAAATAAACGCAAAGTACATTTGTTCAGGAAAGCAGATAGAAATAAAATACATTGCTTCTTGAAAGACAGCTTCCACTCGTTTCTAACACTAACGTAGGTGTAGACCAGATGTGGCTCAAATTCAGAGAAGTGGTATCGACAGCAATTGACAGTTTTATACCAAATAAATTAATAAAAGAAGGAGGCGATCCCCCTTGGTACACAAAACAGGTCAGGACACTGTTGCAAAAGCAAAGGAAAAGGCATACTAAATTTAAACGAATACAAAATCCCAAGAATTGGCCACCGTACTCAGAAGCTCGAAATTTAGCGAGTATTTCAATGCGAGATGCCTATAATATTTATCACAACGAAACTCTTTCTCGAAATTTGACTGAAAACCAAAGGAGATTTTGTCCATATGTTAAATATACTCGGGACAAATCACAAACAATACCTTCACTCCGTGATAGTAATGGCGATCCTGCCGATGACAGCGCTACTAAAGCAGAGTTACTAAACATAGCTTTTAGAAACTCATTCACCAAAGAAGACGAAACCAAAATTCCACATTTAGAATTACGAACAGATGCCGTAATGAGTAACGTAGAAGTAGATATCATCGGAGTAGTGCAGCAACTAAAATCACTTAACAAGAACAAGTCTTCTGGTTCGGATTGTATACCCATTAGATTTCTATCTGATTATGCTGAAGCGATAGCCCCTTCAAAATAATGTTTGTAGAACTTTTGGGACTTAATTACGGGGTCATCAGTCCCTAAGCTTACAAACAACTTATGAACTACCTAAGACTAAGGACGGCACAAACGTCCATGCCCGAGGGGGGGATTCGAAACCCCGACCGAGGTGGCCGCGCAGACCGTGACTGGAGCGCCTCAGTCCCCTTGGCTTCCGCGGCCGGCCGATAGCCCTTACTTAACAGTCATATACAACCGCTCTCTCATAGAAGGATCGGTACCAAAAGATTGGAAAGTTGCACAGGTCACACCTATATTCAAGAAAGGCAGTAGGAATAACCCACTAAACTACTGGCCTATTTCATTGACGTCAATTTGCAGCAGGGTTTTGGAACATATCCTGTATTCAAATATTATGAATTATCTCGAACAGAACGATCTATTGACCCAAGGTCAAGACGGATTTAGAAAATATCGTTCATGCAAAACACAACTAGCTCTTTATTCACACGAAGTGATGGGTGCTATCGACAGAGGTTCGCAAATCGATTCCGTACTACCTGATTTCCAGAAAGCTTTTGAAACCGTACCTCACAAACGGCTTTTAATCAAATTGCGTGGTTATGGCATATCGCCCCAAATTTGCGATTGGATACGGGATTTCTTGTCAGAGAGGACACAGTTCGTAGTAATCGATGGTAAGGCATCGACTAAAACAGAGGTGATATCGGGTGTCCACAGGGTAGTGTTATTGGTCCTCTGCTGTTCCTTATTTACATAAACGATTTAGGGGAAAATCTAAGTAGCTCTCTTAGGTTGTTTGCAGATGACGCCGTCATTTACCGTCTAGTAAAATCATCTGAAGATCAAAGCCAACTGCAGAACGATCTGAATAAAATGTCAGTATGGTGCAAAAATTGGCAAGTGACTCTAAATAATGAGAAGTATGAAGTTGTCCACATGAGTACGAGAAGAAATCCGTTAAACTTTGTTTACAAGATAAATCAATCAAATGTGAAGGCCGTAAACTCCATAAAATACCTAGGAATTACTGTTACTTCAGACTTAAATTGGAAAGAACACGTAGATAATATCGTGGGAAAGGCGAACCAGAGACTGCGTTTTATTGGCAGAACCCTTAAAACATGCAACAGAACTACAAAAGAAACTGCATACACTACGCTTGTCCGTTCATTTTTGGTGTATTGCAGCCCAGTGTGGGATCCTTATAAGGTGGATTTGACGGAGAACATCGAAAGAGTCCAAAGAAAGGCAGCTCGTTTCGTATTGTCACGATACAGGGGAGACAGCGTTACGGAAATGATACAGGATCTGGGATGGGGATCAACAACAACGGCGCTTGTCGCTGCGGCGTGGGCTACCTACGAAACTCCAATCGCCAACATTCTCCTCCGAATGCGAAAATATATTGTTAACTCCCACTTACATAGGTAGAAATGATCATCAGAATAAAATACGAGAAATCAGAGCTCGAACGGAGAGATTCAGGTGTTCTTTCTTCCCGCATGCTATTCGAGAATGGAATGAGAGATAAATAGTATACTTGTGGTTCGATGAACCCTCTGACAGGCACTTAAATGTGATTTGCAGACTATCTCATGTAGACACCAGTGGCGGCGCGGCCCAAGTGACCACCCGATAATGAACTCACGTCAACAAAGCTGATCATAAACAGGAAAAAGTATTGTATATTTAAACTGTGACAATTCGTTACATTTTACCAAATCTACATCTACACTCGACGGTGTGTGGCGGAGGGTACCTTGAGTACCACTATCTGTTCTACCTCCTATTACAGTCACGTACTGTTCGCGGAAAGAAAGACTGTCGTTGTACGTGTTGTTAAAGTTGAACATATCGTTTAATCAAACAACAAAGTAGTTTATTTTAAAATTACGCATTCAAAACCTAATCTGATATTAGTTGCTGTCCAAATAGTTGTCATATATTGAGGCTCAAAAAGTCATCAGATTATTTCAAAAAAATGTTCAAATGTTTGTATAGTCTATGGGACTCAACTACGGGGTCATCAGTCCCTAAACTTACAAACTACTTAAGAACTACTTACGAACTAGGACGTCACAAATATCCGTGCCCGATGGGGGATTCGAACCCCCGACCGTGGTGGCCGTGGAGACCGTGACTGGAGCGCCTTAGTCCCCTCGGCCACCGCGGCCGGCCATATTACTTCATCAAAATGTAACTGAACTCGTACATTGTTCATTAACACAGTAATTTGGTTCTATTATGGCCCTGATATTGATGTATATACTGTTAAATATGAAAAAATGCATTAAACTGATTACGTGTGCGCAACGGATCTTTTAACAAAACAACTGTGACAAGTAACCTGCATGAAACACGCAATGACTATACTCAAAAAATTTGACTACGAGATAGATATTAAAAACACAAACCACTTTCTTGATGTTTGACTACGAGAATTTTTATGCAGATAAGTACCTGATTATCAAAATTCAGTATCAGAATCAATTAACTGCAGTGTTGCATAACAATCATTTACTACGGTACCAATAACGAAATCTGTTCAATAAGATTACCAAAATCAGTACTGCACTTTGAATCAACAAATAACTAATTATCAAATAAACGAAGTAGGTTAATCTTCTAACTACGTAAATGAAACAGGAAAGAAAGGTCGCCGGCCGCGGTCATCGAGGGTACTGAGGCGCTTCAGTCACGGTCTGCACGGCCACTACGGTCGGGGGTTCGAATCCCTCCTCGTGCATGGATATTTGTGCCGTCCTTAGTTGTAGCTAGTTCATAAGTAGTTTGTAAGTTTAGGGACTGATGACCCTGTAGTCAAGTCCCAAAAGCTTTACAAACATTTTAACATTTGAAAGAAAGGTAAACTTTGTTACTTATTATTAGTAATCACCATTACATTACCTGAATAATACAATCAATTACCTTTACTCCAGCGGTGGTACAACGTTTTTCACAGTAATAAGAAATACAATATATTCCAAATACAATCAAATCAACTTGCTGGCACAGCATCCTCTGATCTACATCGGAGCCATACATACAACACAACTGCTCTCTAAGCGACCTGAATCATCTCTGCCAAAGATGAAACTTCACAGATTTATGTACACATATCGATACAAAGAGTAGAAGCAATATTATACATTTTCTTGCAAGCAAGTTACGCGACACAAAACAGGAGGCACAATATTAGACGTTTTCTTACAAATTCAGCAATATACATTTTATATGGATACGTTTCAGCCTCTGTGTGGGCTCCGATCTCTCTGATTTTATCCTCATGATTTCTAAGCTAGATATACGTAGGAGGGAGCAATATACTGCTTGACTCCACGGTAAAAGTATGTTCTCGAAACTTCGACAAAAGCCCGTACCGAGCGACAGAGCGTTTCTCCCGCAGAGTCTTCCACTGGAGTTTATCGATCATCTCCTTAATGCTTTCTCGATTACCAAATGATCCTGTAACAAAGCGCGCTGCTCTCCGTTGGATCTTTTCTACTTCCTCTATCAACCCCACCTGGTACGGATCCGACACCGGTGAGCAATATTCAAGATGTGGGCGAACAAGTGTACTGTAACCTACTTCCTTTGTTTTCGGACTGTATTTCCTTAGGATTCTTCCAATGAATGTAAGTCCGGCATCTGCTTTACCGACAATTGATTATATATGGCCGTTCCATTTTAAATCACTCCTAATGCCTACTCCCAGATAAATTTATGGAGTTAACTGCTTCCAGTTGCTGACCTGCTATAATGTAGCTAAATGTTACAGGATTTTGCTTTCTATGTATTCGCAGCACATTACACTTGTCTACATTGAGATTCAATTGTCATTCCCTGCACCATGCGTCAATTCGATGCAGATCCTCCTGCATTTCAATACAACTTTCCATAGTCACAACTTCGCTATATACTACAGCATCATCCGCAAAAAGCTTCAGTGAACTTCCGATGTTATCAAAATGTTCAAATGTTTGTTAAGCTTATGGGACTTAACTAGGGGGTCATCAGTCCCTAAACTTACAAACTACTTACGAACTACCTTATACTAAGGACGGCACAAATATCCATGCCCGAGGGGGGATTCGAACCCCCCCCCCCCCCCGATGTTATCCGGAAGGTCATGTATATAATTAACTCGTGAACAGCAACGGACCCACGACACTCCCCTGTGGCACACTGTGGCGTTCTTACTTCGGAAGACCTTTCTCCGTTGAGAATGACATGCTGCATTCTGTTAGTTAGGAACTCCTCAATTCAATCACATAATTGGTCTGATAGACCATATGGTCTTAACTTTGTCCATTAAACGTCTGTGGTGAACTGTATCAAAAGCCTTGCGGAAGTCAAGATACACAGCATCCACCTGAGAACCCGCGTCTATGGCCCTCTGAGTCTCGTGGACGAATAGCGCGAATCACCCAGTTTACCTGGGGTCCTCATGGTTTTTGATGGTCTGTTTCAACGCTTGATCAGAGATTGAGGGAACAGTAGAATTTTTTTAAATTTCTACGTCGTTACCCTGCTTGGTCGAGTGTCGTTTGTTAAAATGGGTAAAGTTACGCTGGTGACATTCAATGTGTAAGGGGACAGCTTTGTGGGGACGCTTGAAGTCTGTAATTCCGTGCAAAATCGTGATGTGTTTTGGTAGTTAAGGGGTTAGTCAATAGATAGCGGCACCCCGCATCTGCCAACACTGCCTAGAAGACAAGACCACACAATTA
This sequence comes from Locusta migratoria, assembly GCA_026315105.1. NCBI lineage: Eukaryota > Metazoa > Arthropoda > Insecta > Orthoptera > Acrididae > Locusta > Locusta migratoria. Next base: position 177,727,019 of record CM048747.1, read on the forward strand.
GCCGTGCCTACGTCACACCAAGGGGCGGCTGACTGGCCAGCCGCTAAGAGGCGGTGTACGTGCCCCAGCGGGCAGCCAGTCAACTGGCTATGGGGTACAACCTTGTCTTATTCCCTTCCCAACCTCTGCGTCTGGTTTTTGGATAGGTTGAATTCAACTCTTCGCTCCCTATATTTTACCCCTGCTACCTTCAGAATTTGGAAGAGTGTATTCCAGTCGACATCGTCAAAAGCTTTCTCCAAATCGACAAACACTAAAAACGTAGGTTTCCATTTCTTTAGCCTATCTTCTAAGATAAGTCGTAATGTGAGTATTGCCACCCGTGTTCCTAAATTTCTCCTAAATTCAAACTGATCTTCCCCGAGGTCGGATTCCACAAGTTTTTCCATTCGTCTGTAAAAAATACGTGTTACTATTTTGCAACCATGACTTATTAAACTGATAGTTCTGTAATTTTCACACTTGTCTGCACTTGATTTTTTTGGAATTGAAATTAAGATATTCTTCTTGAAGTCGGAGGGTATTTCCCCTGTCTCATACATTTTGCATACCAGGTGATACAATTTTATCACAACTGGCTCTCCTAACAACATCATCAGTTCAGACGGAATATCATTTACTCCAGGGGCCTTGTTTCGACTCAAGTCCTTCAGCGCTCTGCCAAATTATTCTCGCAGTATCATATCTCCTAAGTAATCTTTCTCCACTTCGTCTTCCATTTCTAGAATACTGCCTTCAATTATATTTCCTTAGTATAGGCCCTCTATATATTCCTTCCACTGTTCAGCTTTCCTCTCTTTGCTTAGTACTGGTTTTCCGTCTGAGTTCTCGATATTCATACAGCTGCTTTTCTTGTGTATAGACACGTGACTGGGAAATCCAGGCGGTTATGGACTCACTGTCAGTCGCGAGAGAAGCCTTGTTTGGCCTTCGAGAAATATGCTATAAACTACTTAAAAATTAATAACTATATATATATGGTACTAAGTAGCACCTAGGCTCGTTTTATAGCTGACGACCTGCGCTCATATAAACGCGCCTATTGTCGCTTAAATAGTTTTTGAGGTGTAGTAAATCATAAATCATTGTAAAATAACAACTTCATAAACGATATATCTTGAAAACGGCTTAACCAAATGTTACATTCAATGTGTCAATTGACAGCTCTAAGTTAGTACTATTAAGACATATTTTTGGTTTCTTGCACATATTCAGTAAATTTAAATAAGACGATCCCAGGTATAAAAGCTGGATTTTAAATAAATAAATAAACTATTCTTAAGTAAATAGCTAACGAAATAATAAGTATAGTTTAGTGAATGAACTGTGTTTTAAAAATGAAAAAAAAAAAAAAAAAAAAAAAAAAAGAAAATTTAAATTTGTTAATTATGGGAAAAATAAGGTATGTACATCGTTTTTGATGCCATATTGTGTTTCAGCGGAAAGTTTCCGTCAGATACTATCATTACGTGTAGTTTTTCATTCACATTTGGTGTAAAACAGGTTTTTTTTTTTTGAGGATATAAGACACTGATTTGACTTCAGAGTAAGCCAGCGAGGGTATTAAGGAGGACATTTTGGTTAGTGTGGGGCAGTCTGTTAGTGTTGGTCAGATAGATAAGACGTGCGTGTTACGATAGTGACTGGAGAGTCGCTTGAAGGCTTGTAAATTTTTGTGGAAGTGTTCGAGTAAGGAACTTAGAAAGTTTGTTCTGTGGTGCTTCATAGACTTTAACTATATTTTGCCGGCCGCGGTGGCCGAGGGGACTGAAGTGCTTCAGTCACGGTCTGCACGGCCACTACGGTCGGGGGTTCGAATCTCCCCTCGGGCATGGATATTTGTGCCGTCTTTAGTCTTAGGTAGTTCATAAGTAGTTTGTAAGTTTAGGGACTGATGACCCCGTAGTTACGTCTCATAGACTATACAAACATTTGATTTGAACTATATTTTGCGTTTGTAGAAATTAATCTTTAGTGGTGTTTCGTGGACTCTATTTTGCGATAGTTAGAATTTTTCAGGATTGTTGCTGGACTTTACTTTTATTTACCAAATGTGGAACTTATCTTCAGTGGTGCTTTGTGGACTTTATTCTGCGACTGTGGGACTTAGAAACTATTCAGTTTCCATTTATTTGTTTGGCAACCTTAAAGAATTCAGGGTTTACTCTCAGGACTGGAGGCAAATAGGTGAAATAAACTTCCGTTTAGTCAAAATGAATATGTCGTTTGTGTATTTATTATTCCTGCCCGCTTTTATCTATAGTAAAACATTTTGGGGAGATTGCAGCAGGTGTGGCTGGTACCTATAGACCAGTTTATATAGGGTCTACAGTCGCACTTCACGGAGCCTTAAGGAAACACAGACTGTGAATGAGTGAATTATTTCGTGCTGTAGCACTGGGGGGGGGGGGGGGGGGGTCGAGTCAACTGAAGGAAGTAACTGAATATTAAGTGTATTATAAAGGCAATCACCTTTAGATAATTATTCAGAACCTTTGGAAATCGTGCATTACGTCTTATTCAGGAGACATATAACAGTGCCCGAATACAGGTGAGACTAACAGACTGGACACCAGCGCAAGTTGAACCCCTATATTTTCAACCTGGTCATCTATGTATCGTCAGAAAAAGAGAGCAAGCTCCTTGGTGTAAGATATTCGCAGATGACGTACATCAGTTGGAACGTAGATAGTGGAAACTATTTATTCAAAACCGATACAAAATCGTTACGTGTTTGCATATGTTTCTGTCCTTCAAGGTAGTCACCAGCGTTGAGGATGTCCGGACACTTGCCACGCCTGACACTTGCCACGCCGGACATTTGCCACATTTTTACCTCCTCCGAAGGGTCGGGTGCCCCTGTCTCCTCCTCCTCCTCCCCCCCCCCCCTTCCACCCTGCCCAACAACTCCGTGGACAGTGTCCCGACATATGCACACTGGTCGCTACCGCATTTCGTAGTACGACCGTCAGTATGGAAATTACGAGGCGCGTCCAGAAAGTAAGTTCCGTTTGGTTATATAAAACGAACGGGTACAGATACAGAAAAAATATTGATTGTACAAAAATCTACAACTGTTAAACTACTTTTCTACATAGCTTCCGAAATTTTGTAGGCATTTGTACCATGGCACAAGGTTTTGTGTGTCTTTTTCATATAATGTTGCCGCCTGTGTATTCAACCATGTGGTAAAATGTTCTTTCAGCTCGTCATCATCGTTGAAGTGTTGTCCACCAAGGACAGATTTTAGGTGTAAGAAGAGGATTACTGTCAAAAGATTCTTTTTTCACGATAATGCCTGACCTCACACACCGAATGTGACCAAACAATTCTTACGGAAATTTGAATGAGACCTGTTTGATCGTCCTCCATACAGCTCGGACCTCTCTCCTAGCGACTTTCACACCTTCTTACACCTAAAATCTGTCTTTGGTGGTCAACACATCAACGATGATAAAGAGCTGTCACCACATGGTTGAATATACAGGCGGCAACCTTCTGTGAAGGATGCATTCAAAAACTTATGGCACGCTATGACAAGTGCCTACAAAATTTCGGCAGGTATGTGGAAAAGTAGTTTAAGAGTTGTAGAATTTTGTGCAATAAAAATTTCTTCTGTATCTGTGTACAATTTTATTTTATTACCAAACGGCACTTTCTGGACGCGCCTCGTATTACAACGGCCAAGGGCAGGCCTTTTGCCCACTACAATACTTACATGATAATAAGGTGTGGATGTGATTACTCCGAAAACAGGATCATTGCAAGGGAAAGCTGCTTTCGAAGAACGGAGACGTATTGAACGTAGAGAACACCTGTGAGGACCACCTAACGATGCGACCTTTATAAGATGTAAAAATAAAAAGTGTGTCTCAGACCTCAGTATCCTTAAATATCTTAATGATGAAGCTAGCTGGTCACAGTTCGGTTCACTAGCGTTTAATCAATACGAGGTAAAATTTGACCTCACGAAGCAAATACAAAACGTCACTCAAATGATCCTCCACTACTTTTCAATTTGCAATTTCCTAATTAGGTAAAAGCTCCTACAGTTGACACGTTAGGAGAACTTTTTTCTACCTTCTAATATTATGCCCATACCGTCAAAGAGTATGAGTTCTAAAATTATTCCTGTAACTTCAGAGCCGCAATTAGCTCCTAAAAATATCATTTTTGTTAAAGTGATAAGGTACACTTTAGGTTTTAAAAAGAATCTGAACTTTAGAATTGCACCTAAAATGCACACTCTAAAACAGATCTGCTCTTAAGATTGAAAATTTCTGCAGCTACAGTGTTGAAATAATTCCCATATTTCCAAAATTAGACAAGGATACAAATAACTTTACAGTAGACGTAGATCTCGTGAAGTACATTTAGCTGTAGTCCTTAAAAATTAAAGTTTCTCACCATGTTGTTGATTATTAATTAGGCCAGTAAAAGCTATGGAAACAAGGCAAGGAGCTTACTATTCAAAAATAATTATTACAAACGAATATCAAAACAAATGTATTAGACGTATTTTTCTTATGCGTTGGAAACTTTTGAAAACATAGTTTATCATTTAGTCTGCAACATCACTTATTTGATAGGGTGATTTGCATTGCATCACCAAGTGTATTTATTTTTTATGTTATGTTTGCAGCAGATCTCATTTCGAATTGTGGAATATTTACTTCTTCTTATTTGATGAAAGAATTTCTGAAAACTGCATTTAATAACTCCGCTTTAGTGGCACTGTGTTCAGTAACGTTAACGTCGCTATCGCTCAATAAACGCATTCACTTAGTCTTTCCGCTGCTGTAGATAACATATGACCAGAATCTCTTTGGATTTTCCGCCACATTTCTACAAAGAATTTCGTTATGAAAAATATTAAACGAATGCATTGAAGACCGCGCTAAATTTCGAGCTTCAGTAAAACATCGGCAATCTTGGGGGATTTTGAATTCGTCAAAATTTTCTGCGAAAGCTTTCTGTTCTGTTTTATGTACCATGGGGGTCAGTTCAGTCTCTTATTAATTTATTTGGTAGGAATCCCTCCAGTGCTGTTGATACTATGTCTTTGAATGTAAGCTACATATGGTCTTCACTTACACAGTTAATTTAGAAAAAATTGAGACTATCTCCTGGGAAGATGTCAACCGAATTTTCATCCCCTTTTTTAATAGACATATTTAGCGTTTAGTTTTGGTAAATATGTTTGTTACGAATTTGAGCTCGCTACAACTTTGGGTTCAGTTATCCCTGTATCCGTCGTGATGCTCAGTAGTATTTGTGACTAAGAGTTCAAGTGTGTTTACGAAACCATTTACAATTTGAATGGGCTCGTAAACTAATTGTTCAAAATAATTTTTAAAAATGCATTTAGAACAATACTGGAAGATGTATCTGCCACCCTGTCAGAAGGTTTATTTTTCTCAACATACGGATGGTAGATTTAAGTCAACGCCAACTATAATTGTATGAGTAGTGTACCTATTTGTGTTGAGACTCAAGTTTTCTATGAACTGTTCAGCGGCTGCATCATGAGAGTGCCGAGGTCGGTAAATTAAAATGTTCAAATATTTGTTAAGTTTAAGTCCTTAAACTTATAAACTACTTATGAGCTAACTTATACTAAAGACGACACAAACATCCTTGCCCGATGGGGGATTCGAACCCCCGACGGGGAATGGCCTCGCTCACCGCAGTATAGCGCCTCGGTGCGCTTGGCCGCTCCGCCGCGGCAGTTATTAATTTATTCCGGTGGTCGAGTATAACATCTGCTCACACTAAGTGACATTAACTATCGACTTCAGTTGTGAGCTAGTACACAAATTACATTGTGTTTTTTGTTTCTTTTGTAGTGCAGATCATAGAAATTATGTAATTTCCGTAAAAAAAACTAGGGTGTTTCCTCTGCGAATCATCTAAACAATGTAGAACAGTATACTTTGCAAGCATAGCATTCTATATTCCTTCATTTCTTTATTTCAAATTTATATGTCGACTTTAGGTGATCTGTCTATGTTTTGTAAACGTATTTTCTGTCATTATTTGAACATTGTACCAATTGACTTTATTAACTAATATTTCGCCGCAAAAGAGTAAATTTATGAAGTGTATCGTTCTTCTTTTCTCCTTTTCTGCACGCAGTTTTAGCAATAAATATATGTACAAATGCAGTGATCAAACTTGAATGATAAGCGAACATTCGAATTGTCTTTATATCGTTCATTTTAAATTCCTTCCATGGCGATGGACTGTTTCTAACGCAATCAGTAAGTGTGGAAGAAAGCTACCGTACAAACGGAGAGAGAATGGATCCATATTTGTGGTTGGAAGAACTAATTACACGCTGACATAGCCGACGGTATTGACTTTGTTTCCAAATGTTATAAATATTTCGATTTCGGGATATTGAAAAGAAGTTGTACATTCCGGCGAGATGTCGTACAAACATATTTCTTTCGTATTGGCTGTATCGTGTAAGATACGGAGACGGAGGTTTGGAAGCAAACAGCAGGAGTACGGGGAAGGGCGTCCCTTGTCTGAGGAGTCGCTAATCCGACTACCTGGCGAAGGGGCAGGTGTGGCAAACGTCCGGCGTGGCAAAAGTCCGGCGTGGCAAGTGTCCGGCATCCGCGTTGAGTATAACCTGTTGCCAGCGATGTTGAAGGCGTAGTATACCGTTAGCAGAGCCTGTTCTACTGATGGTGCGAATGGGCCAGTCTAATGGCTGTCGAATCTCTGGAACAATTCTTAAGTGAATGCCTGTTATCTTCGGAATCAAATCAAAGTCACAGGGGCTCAAGTCCGGGGAGTATGGTGACTGGTTCAGCACTTTTCAGTCTCATCGACCGAACAGAGCAGCCACTGCTTGCGCTGTAAGCGCCCGCGCATTGTCGTGCAAAATGATGGGTGAGTTGCGCAGAAAGTGTTGCCACTTCTTTCGCGAAACTGATCGCAGGTGATGCTCCAAAAACGAACAGTAATAATGTGCATTGACGGTTTGCCGTGGAGGAACGTACCGCGTGAGGATAACACCATGACAGTCTTACACGAGAATCACCATAACTTTCACCATACTGAGGCTCTGACGCACTTCAGACTTTCGCGGCGACCCGAAATGACGCCATTCGTTGGATTGGCGTTTCAGTTTTAGCTCGTACCATGTGGCCCATGTCTCATCCGATGTTACGTTACGCGTAATGTAGACTCTCCTTCGTGGTCATAGCCCTGCAAGTGCGTCTGAGCAGCGTCGTAACGCATCCATTTCTGCATTTCCGTCAATTCAAGCGGAACCCACCGTGATGCATTTTGTCGAATGCCCAGCAACATTCAATTATAGACCTCTCTCTCACAAGTGACTGTGTGTCTCTCTATTGTGCTCTCGCCGGTGACGTGGAACGAGCGAGTCCATTTGTTCGGAGGTTAGGTAGGTATGTCAACAACGTGTACTGTCAGCGGCAGTAGTAGATTCCATTGCGCAGAGTTTTCACAACAGTGTCGCCACTATTTAAGTTCCAACCGTCGTAGTAATAGGGTGCCCAGAGGTGTTTACGCTATCGTCCCTTATTTAGCCTAAGTGTCCCGCTGTCCCGACAAAATAAATACGGGACGTAATTTCAACTTATTTGCATCTGAAGATACCTGGAGAAAATGATGGAGTGGAAACAAATGTTTTATGGACTGCGGAAACAACATGTTTAGTGAACTGAAAATGAAGCAATTATAGTGAGAACCCATTTTCACATTACTTCATGTGGGGTCATTATGTGAACATAACCTCTTCCGGAATGTCACTCATTTTTCTGCAAAATATAATTGATAGAGAAATACGTGAAGTGCTTAAATAATCATAACTATCTTTCTTGCTTATTTGCATGTGAGAACTATTAAAGAATACAGTATTTCTTCAATTAGTAATGTAATTTATTTCGCTTTTAGTTGTTTAGTTTCGTCCACCACCATGATATGGTGATGTTCCTGGCACTTGATCGTTACGAGTTCCACGTTCTCTCCAAATTAGAGAGCGACGATTATCCGGCTGAACACAAAATTTTGACTCATCTGTGAACAGAACCCGGCGTCATTCTTTACTACTTCAATCCTGATGTTCTCACGCCCTTGGGGCACACGCCATCTACATCTAGATGGGATACTCTGCAAATCACATTTAAGTGCCGGGGCAGAGGGTTCATCGAACCATCTTTATACTATCTCCCATTCCACTCTCGAATAGCGCACGGGAAGAAAGAACACCTGAATCTCTCCGTTCGAGCTCTGATTTCTCGTATTTTATCGCTTTGATCTTTTCTGCCTATGTAAGTGGCAGTCAACAATATATTTTCGCATTCGGAGTAGAATGTTGGCCGTACGCCCCTGTGTGTAGAGGCCACATTTCGAAAGCGATTTCTGTTGATATTGTGTTCTCCTGTTGCACTCAGCCTCCCTTCTCGACGGGCTGTTAACAGGAGATAACGATAATCTCTTGCGGGTGTTACCTTGGCCTTGCCTTCTTCTAACGGTTGTTGTTGTCTGAAATCGCGTCCAGCTCCTGGAAATCACACTCTGTAACACTCCAATAGCTGCAGCCACCTCCCTCTTGTCACGCTTCCACTCTTCCCATGTCTCACCTTGGCATAGCTTCGAGTAAGTCATGTTGTTCCGTTTCATTACCTGCTCACTACACTATCTGAACCTAACTACTTGTGTAATTCGTTTGATTGTTGTTTGTTAAGGTCGTGTCACTTAAACTGCGGGGTCATCAGTCCCTATGGCCGCGGGGACTGAGGCGCTCCACTCACGGTCTGCACGACCACTACGGTCGGGGGTTCGAATCCCCCCTCGGGCATGGATATTTGTGCCGTCCTTAGGATAAGCTAGTTGATAAGTAGTTTGTAAGTTTAGGGACTGATGACCCCGTAGTTAAGTCCCATAAGCTTAACAAACATTTGAACATTTTGAACATCAGTCCCTAAACTTACAAACTACTTACAAACGAACTTATACTAAATACAACACAAACATCCATTCCCAAGGGAGGATTCGAACCCCCGACGGGCAACGGCCTTGCGCATCGGAGCATAGCGTCTCAATGCGCTCTTCCACTACGCCGCGGCAATTTCTTTGGTAGAGTAAATTAACACCAACAACCACTGCAGCAACTTGCTGTTATTACCACCGTCTCGGTTGCCGTAATTTTGTTGTTTTCACTCCGTAGAACCGACAGAGAAGACGATCCATTTCAGTTCATTTTGCTGCTGACAATACCATAAAACCTAAAAATCTCAACTGACAACCTAATTGTTTCGACCAATGTATTTTGTGAAAGATTATTAGTATCAGTATTCGCAAATATATTATCTAACTTCATGTTAGGAATCAGACATGCATTTCATAAGAAAAGTCAAATCAAATTCTTTCAGCTTTCGGGATGATGTGAAATAGTATATGGTTATAAATTATGAAGTAAGTGTTTCGATTGTTTGAACAGTAAGTAGATCAAGATTAACATAAACTTCTTTATAATCAAACTGCCACACAGTCAATAGCAATAAGTGAGGTAAATTCTTTAGCAGACATATTTTGTCTTTCCTAGTTAACAGTACGCAGGCCACTGTTCAAACAACTTTCTACATTACGGGCTTCAATTGCTTGTTCTCAATATATATCTTCTTAGAGATCAAGGTTTTTAATTACAAGCACTGTCACATTATTTCCCAAAGAGTTTGCAAAAACACTTTTTTCACCTTTACCTTACAATTGACGTAGTCGTGGGAGTGATATATATTTCCCCATTACGTAAACGACGTACGGTAGTCGCAAACTGACGCAAATAAATGGAAAACTATGCATGTACATTATATATTTGCGTCGTTTCTACAGAGTGAAACAGGTTCATTTGCATTTATCCTCCGATTAGAGCATTTAAGTTTATTGCTACGACACACATTTACGTCTGCCAACTTGGCATAATATTCGCACGGTTACATAAAAAAGATAAATGCTTTATATATGCGTGATTTAGTAGGCATATAAGATAGAGTGATTAACAGTGCATTCCCGTACTGGGTTTACTCATTTGGCATGTGTATTTCAAACTCATCATCGAACTGCATCCAAGAGTTACAATTCTTTGTAAGATATGATTCCAAGAATAAACTTCTGCAGTAGTCAATACCGAGAGATTTTTTTCCTCTTTGGATTTAATTTTGTTAATCTCTTGTAATACAACGTAAAGGAAACGAACAGTCGTTTTCGTTTGCTGCAGTTATAGTAGTAAAGGTATTTCTGCTCAGTTTCCCAACGTCTGTTATAGAAAGAAAACGTAATGCTTCTGTATGGATACAATTGGGGATAAAAATCTTCTTATCGACACATAACCACTCAGTTTCCTGTTATGCCACTTTGTTAACGAATTATAAAATTTCTAATTTGTTTTTTTATTTCTGTGTTGAGGTTTCTAGCGTATTTCCGTTACATGAAAAAACCCTCTCAACTTTTTTCGGGAGAAATACGTTACTTACAAGAAAACAAATTGTTTTCTGATTCTCTACAAAAACGTATTTTGGCACTTACGTAATCAAAGTGGGTTATTATAATACACGTAAAAAACATTTACAATCGAAAAACAGATCAACACACAAAGAGACAACGGCTCATAAAAGTTATTTTGCACTTTTTCGCGGGGTTAGTTGCTACAGACAATAATATATTTAATAATGATAAATCTGAAGCATAGAATTAAAAGTTGTGGTGTGGCCGGGAATCGAACCCGGACCGCCATGCTTACTAGGCAGACGTCTTCCCCGTTAGACCACCACACCACCAACGACTAGCCCGCCTCGGAATAGTCTCAGTAAGATTTCCCTCTACGTCACAAACTTCAATTCAGCTTCTTTGTTCCAAAGATAATTGCCACTACTGCCAAGGCTCTCCATGCAGTGGAATAGCACCTCGGCAATGGACATATTAGAACAATATGCTCCAATATGTCCATCGCCGAGGTGCTATTCCGCTGCATGGAGAGCCTTGGCAGTAGTGGCAATTATCTTTGGAACAAAGAAGCTGAATTAAAGTTTGTGACGTGGAGGGAAATCTTAACTGAGACTATTCCGAGGGGCTGTAATCGTTGGTGGTGTGGTGGGCAAACGGTTAAGACGTCTGCCTCGTAAGCATGGAGGTCCGCGATCGATTCCCGGCGGCACCACAAATATTAATTCTATGCTACCAGAAATGAAAATCCGTCTTTAGTTTATTTGTATTAACGTAATATATTTGTTTATGTACACCTTTATAAAAGTTTTCTGTAACGCCATAATAGTCTGAAGACAAGGCATAGCCTCGAAACATGAAACTGGTTAAATTATCCTAAATTACGAGCATAAACTTAAGACTGGTAGCGGTAATTCAAATACCATGATAATAATATAGGAACGGTGAAGGTCGAAAAACAGGCAATATGGCGTTAAAATAAGTTAGAAATGGACCTTGTGTTACGCCTTGATATTTCCTATTCGTTGATTAACGGAATAATTCTGAAGTAATTTACTGGATTCTATTTACTATGCGCTGAACTGTGATTTGAATGCCCATATTTTTACTTTTACGAACCCATGTATTGCTCATTTATTTTCATATTTACACCAAAGAGCCGAGGAAACCTTTACAGTCATGCGTTTGTAAATAAAATGTAGCCAGAGGACGGCGCTGCGGACGCCAATGCGTGTATAAGACAACAGATGCTTCGCGCAGGCGTTAGATTTGTTACTGCTGCTACAATTGCATATTATCATGATTTAGGCACCGTTCGGTTCTAGCAGCTTTGTCGGGGACTGCCAACACCGTCTGAAGAGAAGGCGTCCGCGCTGCCGTTCCATGTCACGCAGAGTAGGTAGCGATCGCGAAGCTTACTGGCTGACCGATGGGACACAGCTCAACGCCTCACTTCGGCCAGCCAGTAGGCTACGCGATCGCCACCTACTCTGCGTGACGTGGCTCGGCAGCGCGCAGGGCTTGCCTTCTAGTCGGTGTTGGGACTGCGCGGCCGCTCCCACCGAACGTTCGTGAGATCCCTCGGGCGTGCGTGCGTGTGTGTGTGTGTGTGTGTGTGTTTTGTCCTTACGGCAGGTTTCACTTTAAGTAGTTTCTATGGGGACCGATAGTCGCAGTAGTGCTTTAGAAACACTTGTAACTGCGGTGGAATGGCCAAAAGCTATAAGGCGCCTTGATGCGGAACGGGTGGTTCCTTACCGTCGGAGGTCAGAATCCTCCGTCGGGCATGGGTGTGTGTGTGTGTGTTGTCTTTAGCATAAATTAGTTTAAGTAGTTTATAAGCCTAGAGACTCATAAATATAGTGGAACTTCCTGGTAGATTAAAATTGTGTGACGGAATCTGGATTTGAACCTGGGACCTTTGCCTTTTGCAAGCAAGCGCTCTACCATTTGATCTATCCCGGCACGCTTAACGGTCCGTCCTCACAGTTTCTGCTAGTTCTCGCCTTCTGCTTTCTAAACTACCCAGAGGTTCTCATGCGAAACTTGCAGGACTAGCCTTCTCAATGGAAGGATATGGTCGAGATTTGGCTTAGCTACACCCTAAGGGATGTTTCCAGAATGAAATTTCCAATCAGCAGCGGAGTGTGCACTGATATGATACTTCCTGGCAGATTAAAATTGTGTGCCGGAACCGGGATTCGACCTGAGACCTTTGCCTTTCGCGGGCAAACACTTTACCGTCTTAGCTATCCTGCCACGCTTCACGGTCTCTCCATGCAACTTTACTTCTGCCAGTACCTCGCCTCCTATATCCCTTAGGCTGTGGCTAAGCCATATCCTTTCTTCCAGGAGTGCTAGTCCTACAACGGTCGCAGGAGAACTTACGTGAAGTTTCAAAGTAGGGGAGACAGTACTGGCAGAAGTAAAGGTGTGAAGACGGATTGTGCAGCCTTCCAGGATAGCTCAGACGGCAGAGCACTTACGCACGAAAGCCAAGGGTCCCAGGTTCGAATAAAAAATTTAAAAACCATTTTAACAGTGAACATCATGATATGAGTTTCAATGTGGTGCTATAGTTGGCGCACAAGAGTTGGGACACAGAATCTCCGAGGCAGTGATGAGTTGGGGATTTTACCGGAGGACCATTTCACAGGTGCACCGTGACTGTCGGGAATGCCGTATATCGTCGTATCTCCTACCGCTGCGGCCGGTAAAAGATCTTGCATGAACGGGACCAACGACGACCGTTGAGAATAGCTCAACATTATGGAAGGGCAAACCTTCAGAAAACGTCTGCGGATTTCAATCCTGGACCATCAACAAGTGTCAGCGTGAGAACCATTCAACTAAACAACATTGATATGGGCTTTCAGAGCTGAAGGCCCACTTATGTACCCTTTCTGACTGCACGACACGAAGCTTTACAGCTCGCCTTGGCCTATTGACTTTTGATGCGTGGAAATATGTTGCCACATCTGACAAGTCTCGTTTACAACTGTATCAAAGGGATGGACGTGTACGGGAATGCTGACAAAGTACGTAAGCATCCTGGTTGATCACTTGCAACCATTCACTTCCATTGTGCATTCCGATGGACTTGCACAATTACAACAGAACAGTCCGACACCCCACACGTCCAGAATTCCTACAGGGTGACTCCAGGAATACTCTTCTGCGTATTAAAATCTCCGACGGGACACACGGCACGTGTCTGCTACATTATATATTCCCACCCCGATGAAGGCGAAGTGCTTAAATGTCGTATTCATTTCAAGAAAAATCTACGGAATGCACAATAGTAAGGCACTAGTATGTGAGCAGTGAGCAGTGACTAGCTATAAACCCTTGAAGTCGGAGTTCGGAGCCATGTGGTTCCGAAAACCAGTGAAAAATACAGAAATTCAATTTCCGAAAAATAAAGAAAAAAAAAAGCTACGGCATGCAATCCTTAGAAATGCGTAGAATATCATAACGAAGCTAAAGAAATACAGCCAGACGCGATTGGAAGCGTTTACATGGATGGACTAAGTCCAATCTTTAAAAATCAGAAAAATGGAATATATCCAAAGTCGGAGTAAATCAACTAAGAAATATGGCATACAGCCCCTAGAAATATGTAGTATTTCATAAACAAGCTAATAAATGGGGTCCTCCAAGGCCAGAAGATGATTTACTGTGGGAGTCTGAATGCAAAGTAGAAGTGTGGAAACGAAACAACAATTTAAAAATAGACAGAGAGAATATCGCGAGGTACTAATGGAAATCAGAAAGATACATGCATAATTTTCTTGCCTGAAGGGCATAGAAACAGACACAGGGGTAGCTGAAGGCTTTGTTCTAAGATCACACCACGTGGAGTATATATCACTCGCGGAAGGAGAAAACGGAAAAGAATATTTCACATGCACTATACAGAATAAAAATATTCTCGCACATTAGTTGCATCCCACAAAGCTAGAAGGAAATTACACCGAGCTCCTACACTGCCAGCTAGTCTCACAAAGGTTACCTATTCTCAGCCGTTATCAAACCGAATTAGATACATATTCACCACATTTACCTACGCAAAATCACCGAAATGAATACATTTCCGTACATGATCGGAGAAGCTTATTCCGAAAAATAAACCCAAGTTCTGAAATCCAACTTTAACACCAGACAAAGAATCCCTACCATCTCAAGGGAGGAAAGAAAATCTGAACGTCTTACCAGGTCGAAGCGCAGCCACAGTGTGTCCAGTTGGCCAACGAGCCCACCGCCAGCCAGGGCCGTAAATCGGTAAAACCCAAGATAAACGAGGTGGTGGGGAGAGCTTAGACTCGCGCGTCCTGTCGAGGCTCGCTAGCGGGCATTGCAAACCAAACTTGTAACCAAAGGGTGGATGAACCTCTTTGGTAGCATCAAAAGCAGAGGTTGGTAACTACCTATCGATACGAAGGCAAAGAAACACTAGTAACGAGCAGCCAGCAGCCGACGGCGAAAATTCTCATACATACACTCAGACTCCCATGCTAGAAGATTCTCATACATGCTCATACAGAATAAAGCAAGTACACATTCTCACAGAGACAGTGGCGTCACGGAGAAATAGTTCGTTTTGCCACATTCATAGACACAATGATAAATTATTAGCATAATAAAATCCCAGCAATATTACAGAAACTAACATTTAAAAACATGAAATGAAATGCTATTCCTCATGCCTCCGAACGAAAGGGGTTCTCGTTTAAAAAAAAAAAAAAAAAAAAAAAAAAAAAAAAAAAAAAAAAAAAAAAGCCCGGCTAGTGAACTTACATAATTTACAGAACAGTTTGAATTGTATAAAGCTGTGTTTTTCAAGTAGCCTAATAAGACCCTTTATAAATTTTAGGTATGGGGTTGTACTGTAGAAGCATAAAAAAAAAATACTAGTGGCTTCGGCCATGGAGACGTTCAAAGTCTGGTGTGCTTCGTTGAGAAGATATTTACTCTACACAAAGATTCCTTTCTAAGGTTACAAATTAGACGAGAATTTGTTACTCGGCTTTCGACGTTGTTGGCTGCACCGTTAAATTCCGCCGGCAGTTGAGGCTAAGAGGACACCGTTGCGCGAATATCGTGGCGATCCACTTGCGTGTTCGTCTGCACCTTAAGCTTGTTTATTCTCGCCTGCGTAATTCTCGACAGCGACGTCGAGCCGGCCATCTTCCCCCCTCGTGTTGCGTGTAAAGGTCATTTGCATGACGAGAGCCGCGAGTCTGAAACGCATCGCGCGAATAAGTCCTTCGACAAGTAACTGCGCTTTAACGGCCCTGCCGACCGTAAATCCTATCGTAAGCGCCGAGCGCAAACGGGCGGCCCGCTTTATTATCCGACCGCTGTTATTGCTTCCTATATTTCACTGCGCCGGCATTCGCTGACGCTAATATAAAACAGGACTGGCCTCGTGTACGTCGTTACCTGATGTGGCAACACTCGCGGGAGCCGCCAATAATATTTGAATTTAACGAGATTAAAATTTAAAATCCTTAATTAAAGTGCGCGCGTACCGGCTGGGGGTTATAAACGGCCCGGCGGTAAATGACTCTACAGACCACTTACTTTGTCGGGGGGTTTCTAAAAGGCGGCGGGCGATTATTTATAATAAAACATGGCGAGCGGTCACGTTATAATGGCGACTGCTGTGCCAAATCTTGAGGAAGAGGCTCGCGATAAATTACTTATCGGTGTTCCCCCGAGTCCTGAGCGCGATATCTTCGAACAAATGGGCAATAAAATCACTTTCCGGCTTACATCACTTTTGGCACTTTATAGCGGATTACGCCGCTCCCCAACAGGAGGAGGCCTTCATAACCTGTTGGAGCGACCAATTCACTAACTAGCCGATCACCTTCCAGGTCCTTACGTCATGCAGTAAGTGTCGCCAAGTGCCACATTTTCTGTGATCCAGTTCTCGTAATTAGCAGCTCCGAGATTGGGTTTACGAGGTCAGTCGGAAGTTTATCGCTCAAATGGAGGTTTCATTTAAGACCGGTACATTCGCTTTACTGATCGGAGGAACAAGAAACTGTTGCAAAAGCTACAGGGAATTATTCAGCGCGATGGTGAATTTCGTGTACGGTCACACATCTAAATAATTTGGAAACCTTCTATAAAATGTCTCCCACCTGAATACCGTGTTTTCGAGGCCTGACCAGTTGAGAAATTTTCTCATTGGCTCCCAGCTGCTCCAAATACTTTTTACTTAATAGCATACAAAATTCATTCACAAATATCAAAAATAGGTTTCGCATCACCTGTGTTTTTCAATAACAATAGCAATAAATTTCATTTATTTCTAACATCGTTTCGGCATCTGCCATCACTAGATTTATCATTAACATGAATGGAACAAGTGTTGGTTGTACTATCGAACGTTTTAAATACAAATAAAAATTAGGCAGTTAAATTGTTTTCTTCTCTCTTATCTTATTTATTGCTATTGAAATCGGGACCATTAATGGGAATAGAAGTCAAAATGGATGGGTAAATCAATTGGAAACGGGTTATTAGTCAGAACTTTGGAGTTGCTCTGTCTGCGAGATTAATAGCTTTAATGACAGCACTTTTAATGATTGTTTTCTACGAACAGATATAGCAATAAATTTAGGCGTAAAAACATCTTTCCTGTTTTATATTAAAAATGACTGGGAAAAGGAGAAAAAACTGCACGATGGTGGTTTTGTCCTTGAATCTATAAAAATTAAGGTAAATTATTTATTTGACAAAGGTTGAGTTTAAGCCTTCTAAAAAAATTACCTTAAAAGTTGTGTTAAAGCGTCGTTCTTCGACAATACTTGCCCCAAATGATGCCATATGGGAGGAACTGTTTTGCAACTGTATGTTATGTGAGAAATGCCTCGACCGCGAATCTTGGCAAAAAACGAATGATTGCCAGTGCCTCTGGCGCTGGTGACAATCCTGCTAATTTGATCTTTTTATCCGCACTACATAATCCCGACGGTTCTTGCAGGCCGGCCGCAGTGGCCGAGAGGTCTGCGGCGCGCCAGTCACAGTCTGCACGGCCGCTACGGTCGGGGCTTCGAATCCCCCTCGGGCATGGATGTTTGTGTCGTCTTTAGTATAAGGTAGTTCATAAGTATTTTGTAAATTTACATACTGATGACCCCACAGTTAAGTCACTTAAGCTTAACAAACGTTTGAACGTTTGAACATTTGGTTCTTGCAGCAATCTCAAAGCATTGCAATATTGACAAACATTGTTCATTGTTCCGAAACCAACTGATGCATCCGCTGCGTAATCGACTGCTGGTTCGTACCTGAACGCCAAACTTTCAATTCTAATCGTAACACGTGGCCGTCTGCTTTTTCGACGACCCAAATTATTTTGTGCAAAGCTGCAACCGAGAGAGTCGAACTCTACCCGTTCTTCCATAGTCATAACGGATAGCGCATGAGTATTCCTTTCTCGATTTACCTCCAAATGCTGTGTACGACCTCTACGGTCATGTAGGAGGATTGCTTTGCAGTCGGCCGCGGTGGCCGCGGGGACTGAGGCGCTCCAGTCACGGTCTACACGGCCACTATGATCGGGGGTTCGAATCCCCCCCTCGTGCATGGATATTTGTGCCGTCCTTAGTGTAAGATAGTTCGTAAGTAGTTTGTAAGTTTAGGGACTGATGACCCCGTAGTTAAGTTATAAGCTTAACAAACATTTGAACTTTTTTTTTTTTGAGTGCTTTGCATTTACGCCGGCCATTATTACGACGCCGCAATGCAAGCATTGTTCTGGAAAAAAATAAACCACAATATGTACGCAATTTGTTTGTGGCACTCAAAATACCACAAACTGACATCAATCGTATCTTTGCAATGCTCCAACGATGCTCCATCGATAACACCATGGAGGTAAGAATAATACGGAGGAGCTTCTAAAGAAACAACATTTCATGTTAAATCATAACGCCATCACTCTTTATTATAACCTCACCTTGGTCACTAGGCCAGTT
Organism: Locusta migratoria; assembly: GCA_026315105.1. Taxonomy (NCBI): domain Eukaryota; kingdom Metazoa; phylum Arthropoda; class Insecta; order Orthoptera; family Acrididae; genus Locusta; species Locusta migratoria. Next base: position 177,745,489 of record CM048747.1, read on the forward strand.
TCCGGTAGCGTTCCCGCCTCCTAGCTGCTCTGGCTTCTGGTCACTCTGTGCTCGGACTGCGGTGAGGTAAGGTTGGTTCTGCTCTTGTGTTTGCGGAGATAGAAGCGATTCGTTGTCTAGTTTGTTTAACTTAGACTCTTGAACTTGGATTCATTTTTCGGAATATTTTTTCCTATTCTGCGCAGAAATGTGTCCTAGTTTTTCAATCCAGTGACTTACAAGAGATAAATGCAGTGTATGTGTTAAATGTTCAAATGTTTGTATAGCTTATGGGACTTAACTACAGGGACATCAGTCCCTAAACTTACAAACTACTTATGAACTAGCTAACAGTAAGGATGGCTCAAATATCCATGCCCAAGGGGGTATTTGAACCCCCGACCGTAGTGGCTGTGCAGACAGTGACTGACGCACTGTAGTCCCCTCAGCCACTGTGACCGGCGGTGTATGTGTTACTAGTTGCAATTTGATAACTGCCTGGTATATTCAAACCTTTTGTGATTTTGTGGCGGTGTACGAACTTTGTGTAAATTCTTTCTAGCTTTTTGGACCCGATTTCTAACAAACAATATGTTCATTTTGTACAGTACATGTAGAAATCTTTCTTATCGTTTCCTTCCGTGAGTGATATGAGTTCCAGGTGCTTGGTTCTTTGAACAAAGCCTTCAGCTTCCACTATTGTTTGTTCCACGCCAACCAGGCAAGTAACTATCCATGTATCCTTCTGATTTCCACTAACATTTCGCGATATTCTCTCCCCGCCTATTTTAATTTTGCTGTTTCTTCTCCAAACTTGTAGTATGCACTCAGTCTTTGTCAGTAATTATCTCCGAGCCTTCTACAACCTCCTTTAATAGCTTGCTTATCAAATTCTATGTATTTCTAAGGGTTGCCAGCCGTATTTTTTATTCTCACTTTTCCTTTTTTGTAATTGTTTCACTTTTCTGGTTTTTTGAGACTGGATTTCATCCGTCTCTGTAATCGCTCCCTATCGCGTGTAGCTGCATTTCATTCGCTTACTTTTGCAATTCTAAACATTTCTAGGAGTTGAATGCCGTAGTTAATTTTCTTAATTTTTCGGAAATTGATTGTACACATTTTTATCGGTTTTCGGAAACACGTGGGTCCGAACTCCGACTTCAGGGGTTTGCAGCTAGTCACCTGAATTCACGCCACCTCTCATAAAACCAGTGCATTGATCGTTTACTCTCAGAATGCAACTTAAGAGTCCGCCGTGATTTTGTGTAATGAATTCGATTTTTAACCACTTCACCTTCAGTTGAGTGCGATTTTGTAACGTAGCCGTGACTCGCCGTTGGCGTGTTTGCTCGCGGTCTAATCTAAATGCAACTTAACTTTGTTAAACTCACGTACCATCTCAAATCAGGCACTACAGACCAGAGCTTATTGTATATTGTGTTGTGTGTTACCTCCGGCTTTGCTGAATTTCGCCTACGATTGCGGTGCCTGCTTCTGCCTCGTTTCAGCATGCTGATTATGGTGAGTTTCGCTATTGCATTGCGTGTGTGAGCGAGTGAGTGTTGTCTGTAAATCCTCCCTCAAGTAGCGTTAAGTTCTGAGTAATTTATGTTCAATTCAATGCTGGGCATCGTCAGTAGTAACTATGTAAGTGAGATGCATTTTTATTGTAGTAACAAAATTGTTTTCCCGTTTTCCTTGCGTTCGACCAGAATAAACAAGTTAAGTTCAGTATAATTTTGACTTGCCTATAAATTGTAGTTTTCGAGCACCTCCCCCCTTTTTATTTAATATTGTTTTTCATCAGTGCTGAGAACAAGCTCAGATGTAATTTTTTTTATTTTTAAGTTCGTTTGCGCCTTAAATGTTTTTCTTTTGCCACCTTTATGAAATAACTTGTGGTGGCTTGTTTATTAATGCATGTGTGTAATTTCGTGTGAGCTGCTACTTATATTGGCCACTGTATTGTTAACTTCCTGTTATTAGAGTAATTTGTACCAAGTCAGTTCTCAATTTGGGCCAGGGAACATGGTTTTTGAAGCAGGGAGTAGCCGGTAGTTCACACTGACCTTTTGCTAGTTTTACTGCTAAAATTCAGCTTTTTTTATAACAGTGAACTCTTATCTGGGTACCTCCTTCTAGAATTGAGCTTTTATTTTTTACAGTGGCCAACTTTTACAGTTCTGCAAAATTATTTTATTAGTAGACTAAAAATGCCGCTGGATTGGAATTCAGTAACCCATAAAAGGATCCACCTTTTTACAAACCTATGAAACATTTTACAACATTAAAAGTATCTGTGGTAATGAGTTAGCTGTACATACACTTTCACTTAAGTTTTAAACAAAAAAACGGCAACTGACTGAGAAATAATTTTAGCAAACACGCCGTTACTAGACCAATTCACTTACACTTAGCAATAACCATATACGTTGTTGAGTACGGATAGCTATTAAATTTAAAATTTCCATCAACTCGTTCTAATGAACAATAAAACAAACTTTCATCCCTTTTGTATTTATTTTTTAAATCCACACTAACAAATGCAGTTAAACCAACCCCCTTTTTTTATATAAAACCAATTAAATACAATTAAAAACAATCAGAAAAATATGTCTCTAAAATGAAGATCGAAATACTCCTAATTGTTTCTCACGGTAACAAGCTGTTACATATAGCATAAAGAACAAAGGATGTGAGACAGTTAAATTGAAATCAAAGGTGCATTCTGAAGTTCTCATTACCCTGATATTATAACATAATAGCATACGACGTCACGGCGAGGCCGCAAGCACTAAAAATTGGGTAGAGCGTGGTTATTTAAATCGATTGCTCGCAACCAGAGGTACAGTCTAAATGGAACCTCTATAACATACATAAAATCACTATTAACAAAAGAGAATGCGTAATAACAAAATAGCGTCAAACCCCTTTTCGTGGAGAACAACTTCAAGGAAACCCGACGCCACATTAAAACAAGCAATTTGATGACAGAAATGACCTGACAACCTGGACGTCTGGCCCCAACGAAACATTTTCCTTGCATTTTAATTGCCCTATGACCAGATTGTAGTGATACTGAATGAACAATAAATATTTCTTTAGATCTGTAATGCAGCCCCCTTTGCTGTGTCGGGTAGCATAATATCAAGTCACATCTGAATCAGCAGTGACGGTAAAGCGAGCCTCAAACGTTCAAAGCATAGTCCTGCAGCCGAGGTGGCTCGCCGTTAATTCCAGTAGTAGCAAAGACGTAGAACCAGCCGGCTCCGCAGCTGATGGCACACGTTTCCAGGAGACGAGCTCGATGACTACTGACACAGAAGCCTCTAGAACAGCAAGTAGCCGCAGAGCGACCGCGGAATCCTCCAGTTCTGCATCCCTCAGTCTGCTCCCTTCTGAACACACGACGTCCACACACTGCTGTTCTCTTCCGTCTTCCCGCGGATTCCAGTACGGCGTTTGCATTACGTCACAGCAACCCCGTTTCACAACTAAACTGCCGACCAATCAGACGGACCTCGTGACGCACACTTCACTGTCTCAACGCTAAGTCGCGTCTCTCTCCCCTGTCGGCGCGCGCTCTCGTAACACGTGAAGAGGCAACGGTGAAAATGATGGATGTCATTTGGAATCAGTTTATCAGGAGATGCAATTTAAAGTTTGAAACGATTTCTGATCAAAGCTTGCGTATTTAGTGTGAAATTATGTTCAAATGTTTGTAATTCTTATGGAACAAAACTACATTGGTCATCAGACGCTAGACTTACAAACTACTTAAACTAAGTTAAACTTATCTATGGACTACACAAACATCCATGCCCTTGGGGGGATTCGAACCCCCGACGCGGGATGCCGCGCGATCCGAAACATGGCGCTCCAGACCGCTCGGCCACTCCCGCGTGGTGTGAAACTGTGTGCACTAGTAGTTACGGTATTTTATTGTCTCATATTCTTAACAAATTACATAACTTTTATTTTAATAGAGTCCCGAAAACTCGGTCTAATGAGGACCGACAGTTGGCCGAGTTTGTGAAAATGCCGCATTAACTGGAACAGTGTTAAAAAAAGAATAGGTACGATTTTGTGTTATAAAATACTTTATTGTTACTTTATAATACAATACCAATTATGTAATACAGTAACACAAAATACATTTAAGAAAATATCTAAGAAATGATATTCGTTACTTAAGGCGTACTGCCTTGAACCATGAGAAGTATGGACAATAGTAAATTACTTCATAAAGCATAATCCACTAAAATTCCCATCTCGCTTAAGCTGATTTTAAAAGGCATTGTGAAAAAATGCACTCTCATAATTTTGATCACGACTGATTGTTTAATATGAAGACGCATCTACATGCTGCATTAATGCTACTCGAAGGATTTTTAAATAGACTGTAGGTGGCACAAGAAAAGATGATGTCCAGGCCCATTTATAACATAGTCTGTAACTGCTACACGCAACGATTTCAATTCTGTCTTACATTCAAGTGTTCAAATGTTTGTATAGCTTATGGGACTTAACTACGGGGTCATCAGTCTCTAAACTTACAAACTACTTATCAACTACCTTATACTAAGGACGGCACAAATACCCATGCCCGAGGGGGAATTAGAACCCCCGAGCGTAGAGGCCGTGCCGACCGTGACTGGCGTGCCTCAGTCCCCTCGGCCACCGCGGCCGGCTCTTACATTCAGCGAGCATGGAGTAATTCCGGAGGGTGTGCAGGGGTGTGGCCGAGTTACCCGGACTGTGGGGTTACCGAGTGCCGAGTTTTCGGGAATCTACTGTACTATGGTCAATATGTCCAATCGTCAATTATTGGTACGTAATGTTATTAGAAACAATGATGAATGTCCGTAGTTCTCACGGCTGTAGTGAAAGCTTTGCTTTTTCCTGTCACTCGCTGTTTGTCTTTTCATCTCACAAAATGGCAGTTTCATGTGGTAATCCCTAGTTGCTGGGCCACAAAACTACATCAAGTGATAGACGTCCCTAAACTTCTCAAGCGAGAGTGGAATGAGATCTTTAAGAACTTGTTAACTATGTTGAGCAGACACTTTTCAAAACATTTTAATATCTTGCACTTACAGTCTGGGCTGGCCTCGTTAGATGGTAAACGCAGTTTCCTCATAAAGTCAAACTTTATGCCGCAGCTTTTTCTCTTCTTACAATGAAAGTACTTGTGCCCGAACAAAAATATATACATCAAAATCGTATGAGAGATAATGTAAAGATCCCTTATTGCTCTAGCGATACTCCCGCATCTGCAAAATTCTGCTGTCGTCCGTTGGAGGCCTCTGCGTGTGCCTTGCCACATTGCACTTTGACCTGTCGGTTCGCCAGTAGGGATGGTGCAGTGTGCCTCCAATGATGCGTTTTATGACGTTATTTGTGTGGGGCGGCAATTGGTAATCAATCCTGCTAATGTATTGCGATTGGTTGAGATGAATTTACGAAGAACCCTTCTTCGTGAAGAAGGTATTAGCGTAGAAGATAAATCATTCGCATGCTTTCTCGTATCTGTTATGGTACAGAAATATGAGCATAAGTTAGATACTGTCGTAACACTAACACATAATGATAATAACAGGGATGATAATGACGAATAACTCATTGCAAGCGGTAGTGATACGGTAAGTGCGGGAAGAGGCGATGGAAGCAGTGGCAGTGAATACCAACAGTCTTCCGAGAAGAAGGTTAAAGTTGCAACTATCATCACGGCTTTTGATTACAATACGCTAGAGAACATGTACGGTGATTATTACATAAGTTATAGTTAAGATATCTGTATTACGTATGGCGTCTACAATTACATCTACAGTGCTATCTAGAGCATGATCGCAGAGTTTTGCAGAAAAACGACACCCACCGGCACATTGAGGTGTGCGTAGAGTTCCTGCAAGGAAACGTTCATACAGATATGTCTGTTCGAGCCCATGTACTTTCCATGTTAGAAGACTTCTCTGTGTCAGAAGCGTTTTGAAAGTCATCTGCTTCATCTTCCACACCTTCCATATTATCGTCTTACAAAGAACACAGAAACACCAATGTAGTAATGACGACCTACAACCACAGTCTATATGTTAGACTGTGCTATAACGAATTGCATACATGGAATCATAATTATGAAAACAGAAGACTGAGATCAATAAAAGCAGCGTTGCCAACAGAATTAGAAAGAAATACAGAATACAATAAACAGATTCGGGAGAATGACAATTATCATTTTTCCCTACGCCACAGTTGACATCTTGCGTTGTTTCCGTTCATAGCTAATTTTCAGATTATTATTACACAACGACTGTCAGCGTTCTCGTCATATAACGCTGTACGTGCATTGTACTTGTCTTTAGCTATGCATTGCTGCTCCTAACTCATTTTCGATGAAAATGTGACATCTATCATTTTTACTGTTGCCTCTTCTTGGTCCAGCCAACCACAACGCGGCTGGTCCAAAGCTTAGGTTAACGAAAATCACAGACGTTACGGCTCAATATTCACATAAAAAGATTTTACGGTTATTTACATACTGGCTGATATACACATTCAGTCTCAACTTGGCTGAAGGGCACGGGACACCAAGTGCAGAGATTATGCAAAACCTGACAATAATCAAGATAACATGTGTATCTTTGGTTGAGACTCATAAATGTAAAACAGTCAACTGTCAGAAGATTGGGCTTTCTAGGAATGGTTCAGTTTGTAAGCGGTATGCCGTTGCCTTCCTCCGAACTTTGAACTGACTCACCCAGCCAGCTACAGTTAAAGGTGTATTCCGAAGCACGATGCTACCAGACATTTTTCACACCACCAGGTAAAAGAAGTACTAACAGAAGTGTGGGATGATGCATTATTGTGATACGGAATCCAATTATCAGCAATGTTGGCAAGGACACGAAAAACTCTTTTACGAAGTCTTTCTAAAATTTCTTTGTAGTAATTTTGGTTAACTGTTTGTCCCAGAGGCACCCACTCTCTGTGAACAATTCCCTTGGAATCAAAGAAGCACACAAACATGCATTTCACTTTTGACTTTGTCATGCGAGGAGCTTTTTTTTTTTTTTTGGTCTTGGTGATCCCTTTAAGCACTATTGCGGACTTTGGCGTTTTGTCTGTAGATCTTACTACAAAAAAAAAAAAAAAAAAAAAAAAAAAAAAAAAAAAAAAAAAAAAAAAAAACCCTTTCATCACGGCTCAATTAATCTGGATTAATTTCCGTTTGCTCTAACAGACCGGCTGCCACATTTTTCCGTGTTTCTCGCTCTTGTGGTGTGAGATTTTTGGGGCCATTTTTGCACAAAACTTTCTCATACCATGACCATCAGTTAGTATTAGAAGAATCGTTTATCGATTATGTTCAGTTCTTCTGCAATCTTTTTCACGGATAATCTTCGATCAGATCGCAAGAGCTCACGCATTCTGGCCAAGTTGACATCCGTCTGTGAGGTTGATGGCCGTATACTGCGGTCTTCATCGTCAACGTTCGTTCTGCCTTCACTAAACATTTTATGCAAACGAAAAATTTGAGCTCTTGACATAGCCTCCTCTCCAAAGCCTTCTGAAATTTACGGTAAGTTGTCGTCACCCAATTTAACGCAAAAAGAAATGGCATACCGTTGCGCAATATTATGCGGTTCCATTTCCGTGATGAGAGACGCAAACACGTGTTGTCTCATTACAGCACAACTCACGACTGAGCAGTGGCGTCGAAGTGCCGCTTGGACTATATATAGAAGTAGGCTCTAATATGTTCGTTACGATTATGGGACTTGACTACGGGGTTTTCAGTCCCTAAACTTACAAACTACTTGTGAACTATCTTGTACTAAGGAGAGCACAAACATCCATAGCCAAGCTAGGATTCGAACCCCCGACGGGGAACAGCCTCGCACATCAGAGCAAAGCGCCTCAATGCAATCGGCAACTCCGCCGCGGCCTGAGATAAGCAACAGCAGCCCTGCAGAGGTCAGCACCGGCCACATGCGCTGTATAATTTCTGAGGATGACCTGCAATAGGTCGAAATGGGTAAAATAAAATTCACCTTCTGCGATCTACATCTACAGGTACATATATACTCCGCAATCCATCGTAAGGTGCGTGGCGGAAGGTATACTGTACCACTACTAGGCATTTTCCTTCCTATTCCACTCCCAATTAGAACAAGGAAGAAAAGAATGCCTATATGCCTCCTTACGAACCCTAATGTTTCTTATCTTGTCATTGTGATCACTACGCGAAATATAAGTAGGTGGCAGCAAGATCGTACTACATTCAGCTTCAAATTCCGGCCGTCTAAATTTCCTCAACAAAAATTCTCGTAAAGAACGTCGCCTTTCCTCCAGCGATCCCCAATTGAGTTCCCGAAGCATTTTCGTGACACTCGCGCGTTGGTCGAACCTACCAGAAACAAACCTAGCTGCTCGCCTCTTAACTGCTTCTATGTCTTCCTTTAAACTGATCTGCTGCGGGTCCCAAACACTTGAGCAATACTCAAGACGTGGCCGTACAAGCGTTTTATAAGCGGTCTCCTTTACATATGAAGTACATCTTCCCAAAATGCTCCCAATAAAGAGAAGTGGGCTGTCTGCCTTACTCACAACTGTCCTTACATGTTCGGTCCATTTCATATCGCTCTGCAATGTTACGCCTAGATATTTGAACGACGCGACTGCATCAAGAAGCTCACTACTAGAGCTGTATTCGAATATTGTGGAATTGCTTTTCCTCCTCATGCGCATCATCTTACATTTTTCTACATTGAGAGCTAGCTGCCTTCTGCGCACCAACTAGAAATTTTGTCTAAGTCATCCTGTATGCAATTACAGTCAGTTAAAGACGACACCGTCCCAAACACCACAGCATCATCAGCAAACAGCCGCAGATTAAAATTTAGTCTGTCCATCAGATCATTTATATAGATATAAAATAATAGCGGTCCTATCACACTCCCCTGGGGCACACCTGACGATACACTCGTCTCTGATGAACACTCGCCGTCGAGAACAACGTACTGCGTTCTATTACTTAGGAAGTCTTCCAGACAGATACAAATCTGTGAACCTATTCCATATGCAGTCTGCAGTGTGGACCTCGTCAAATGTCTTTTTTAAGTCGTGAAAAACACAATCCGCCTGTTGTCCTTTATGCATGGCTTGCAAAATGTCATGTGAGAAATTGCAAGCTGAGTTTCACTTGAACGATGTTTCCTGAATCTGTGCTGGTTCATACAAAGAAGCTGTTCCATCTCAAGGAAATTTACTACATTCGAACTGAGAATATGCTCCAAAATTCTACAGGAAACTGATGTCAACGATATTGGCCTTGTGGTGTCGCACATGTCCAGTGCGCGCCACGTACTTTCGCCGCGCGCCGCCCTGCACGCACGGCGCGGCGTTCTTACGACCTCAGCCTCGAGCGCCCTCTGCTACAACTGCGCTCGTGACCACCACTGAACGACATCGTTCACTTGGAACTGAGATGGGAACCAGCTAACACTTCGGAATCAGATAGGCTATGTAAAAGTTAAGTATTGTATAAATTTTGTGCAACATATATCTCGTTCTAATTTACTCTAGTGTTTCTAGATTCTGCTGTTCCACTGGCTGGTCACCTCCTACCTGCGCAAGCGTGCGTCCTTTATTCCTGTGTCGGTCTAGCTACTTGGCCACCGACACCTACGACGGAAACGAGACACAAAAGCCGCGACGAGGCTGGGACACAAAAGGCCTGCTTCTCACAACATAAATAACTCCAAGAAAGATCGCTGGTGATCCTGGGACAAAGCTGTCGAAATTAAATAATAATTTAATTCCTTGGGACATACATTGTTTCATTATACCAAAGGTACTGAATGTAAGGAGAGCCGTTGGCGAGGTCCTGACATATTTATAACCGAGAGGACGAGTTGTGAAGCGTGAACACGTAGCTCAGTTCGTAGAGCCTTGGGAGTGACGCACTCGATTTCCGGTGTGGCACACAGTTTTAAAATTCAAAATGTTCAAATGTCTGTAAATCTATCGGACCAAACTGCGTGGTCATCAATCCGTAGCTTACAAACTACTTAAACCTAGGTAAACTAACCTAAGGACAAACACACACACCCATGCCCCAGGGAGGACTTGAACCTCCACGGCGAGCAACCGCGAGCTCCGCAGCGAGGTGCTTTAGACCGCTCGGCTGCTCCACCACGGCTGGTCCCGTTCATGCAGTATATTTTACCAGCCACAGCGGTAGGAGATACGATGTTATACTGTATTCCCGACAGTCACGATACACCCGTGATATGGTCCTACAGTAAAATCCCCACCTCATCGCTGCGTCAGAGATTCTGTAACCCATCTCTTGTGTGCCGGCTCTAGCACCACGTTATGTTCACTGTTAAAATGGTTTTTCAAAATTATTTTTTATTAAAACCTGGCATCTTTCCCTTTCGCAGGCAAGCGCTTTGCCGTCTGAGCTATCCTGGAACGATGCACGATCCGTCTTCACACCTTTACTTCTGCCAATACTGTGCCTCCTACTTTGGAATTTCAGATAAGTTCTTCAGCGAACGTTGCAGGACTAGCACTCCTGGAATAAAGGATATGGCTTAGCCACAGCCTAAGGGATATAGAAGGCGAAGTACTGGCAGAAGTAAAGTTGTATGGACAGACCGTGAAGCGTGGCAGGATAGCTAAGACAGTAAAGTGCTTGCCCGCGAAAGGCAAAGGTTGCAGGTCGAATCCCGGTTCTGGCACAAAATTTTAATCTACCAGGAAGTTTTATATCCGTGCACAATCCGCTGCAGATGGAAAATTTAATTCTGGAAACATGTAGAAATTTTGTCTAACTCGCTTTGCAGTTTCTTTTGATCCTCTGTTGACTTCACTAACCGATGAACGACAGCATCATCCGCGAACAGTCTAAGGGAGCTCTGCAGATGTCATCACCGACCACGTGGACTTTATAATTTCTGAGGATGACCTGCAATAGGTCGAAACCGGTGAAATAAAATTCACCTTATGCGATCTTGCCTGCTTTTTATAACATAAAAGTCTCGAAGAAAGATTGCTGTTGATCCTGGGACAACGCTGTCCAAATTAAATAATAATTTAATTCCTTGAGACATACATTGCTACATTATACCAAAGGTACTGAGTATAAGAAGAGGCGTTGGCGAGGTCCTGACATATCTACAATCGTGAGGACGAGTTAACTTATGAAGCGTGAACACGTAGCTCAGTTGCTAGAGCCTTGCGCGTGACGGGCTCGATTCCCGGTGTGGCAAACAGTTTTAAACTGCCGCGCTGCAGAGTGAAAATTTCATCCAAGCAGTGATTGGTTACGAGACCACATAACATTAAGCTCCTACATGACAGAGCTGTTGTTAGCAAACTCAATTACGTAAGAGGAAATTTTCGAACCAGACGATACTTGCGCATTCCATTCTACTGAGCATCGGGATAGCGCAGCGTGACGAAACGGGGGAAAAAAAAGAAACGCGTAGGAATTGTTTAATTTGGCGACACATTGAAATGCGATTAGCGCGTAGGAGGACGCGTCGGAAGTTGTAACAGCGAGCGCTCAGTGATCAGCGCATCAGCCCGTCAGCGGCGCCCGACTTGTTCATCCGGCGCGTCAATTAGCAGCGATGACACACACAGAGACAATTAGCGCGGCTGTCGGATTGTAGCGGGTAATTGCACTTGTCAACAGGCATTAGCCGTCACTCACAGCCGGCGCCACCCCCTCCCTCTGCCCCTCTGCCCTGCTGAATCATTACCGGCCGGCCTGCCGCGTCCCCAGTTGCCGCGGCCGCCACCCAGGGCGCGGTGCGGTTTTTGCCCGGCGCGGCGCCGGCGCTGTACATTACTAAATGGGAACCGGACACGGCCTCGTCTCCCGGGGTACCGCTGTCCGCTGACTCCGACACCGACACAGCCGCGGCCGTGTCCAAATCCGGCACCGGCGCGCCAAGTCACGCCTCGTTGCGACGTTGTTTCATTACTGACTACAACGGGCTTCATCTCTTTTTTTATTCTTCCGGCCCGTAGCGGTGGGTCCGTTTTTATGGGCTCCTCTGGTGACGAGCATTTTACTCGGCAGGGATTTCCGGTTTAATATCTAGGACGTACGCTCTTTCTGTCGTAACGACAATGAAATGGTGGGAGGGAAGGAAAAGAGGGGGGAGGGGAGTTAGGATGTAGTGTGGTAGTGAACTAACTGCCTCAGGTACTCCTGTAGCTTACATAGGGTTACCAGACGTTCTCTTTTACCCGGACATGTCCTCTTTTTTGGACCCTAAAAAGGGTCCGGGCGGATTTTTAGCAAAATTGGGAAATGTCCTCTTTTTTAAGTTATACAACTGCTTCAATTTAAAAGTGGAAAAATACAATGTTTCGAAATCTCATAAATGCAAATTCTGTAGAATTTAGCTTGTTTTCCAACCCTGTAATATTTTTTTTATTTTTTATTATTTTATTATTATTATTATTTATTTTTATTTTATTTTATTTATTTATTTATTTTTTTATTTTTTTTATTTTTTTTTTGTAGATTATCATCTTCTCATGTCGCCCCTGCGTCGAGGTAATTTCAAATTATATAATTTTTATGTGACTCTAGAAATGTCCTCTTTTTTGAGCGCTGACATCTGGTAACCCTAAGCTTACATGAGGATGGGCCGGCCGCGGTGGCCGAGGGGACTGAGGCGCTCCAGTCACGGTCTGCACGGCCATTACGGTCGGGGGTTCGAATCCCCCCTCGGGCACGGATATTTGTGCTGTCCTTAGTGTTAGCTTGTTCGTAAGTAGTTTGTAAGTTTAGGGACTGATGACACCGTAGTTAAGTATCATAAGCTATACAAACATTTGAACAAACACGAGGATGGAAGACAAGAAGGGTCTCCACACCTCTATCTTATCGAGAGCAGCCGAAAATGATCAGTTGATGGTGAGTGAAAGGGAGCAAAACTGCTAGGGTCATCGGTCCCTAGACCGAGCGAGGTGCTAACGCAATGGACTCTGCGGTGGGACAAAGGCAAAAGGTGGCGAAGAACTTTAAATTGTCAAAATAATATCGTATCATACTAAACTCGTCCTAAATTTGGTTCAGTCTTATTAACCGTTAACTGCCCTGGCGAATGTAGCAACTCTCATGTCCTGGCAGGGTCATTTTTGAATCCAAATTCTTGGGGTAAATGTAATTGTAAAAAAAAAAAAATGTTCAAATGTTTGTAAATCTATCGGACCAAACTGCGTGATCATCAGCCCGTAGCTTACAAACTACTTAAACCTAGGTAAAATAACCTAAAGACGACACACACACCCATGCCCCAGGGAGGACTCGAACCTCCATGGCGAGCAACCGCGCGCTCCGCAGCGAGACGCTTTAGACAGCTCGGCTACTACACCGCTGCTGGTACGTAGTGTTTAAAATAAAATGTATTATATATGAAATTAAGTTCCATATTGGATTAATACAATCATTTTGCTTCTACCTCTGTGGAAATCTGATTTAAGGGTCGCCACTAGCTTTTATTTGATACAAAAAAAAAAAAAAAACAAAAAAAAAAAAAAAAAAAAAAACAAAAAAAAACCTATATATATCCGTAAATTGAATATACTGTATACTGTTACTAACTGTATGCAGTGGCGACATACAAGCTTTTTAATAGCACACTCTGTGCAATGGAAATATTTCCCCCTGATCTACCTATATTTAGAAGAATTTGCCCTCCAAAATATTTACGGTTAAAGGTGGTTGAAATGAGGTAGGCACAAATTTGAATAAAAACTATATTCACAAATTCAATCTTACAACCTGCCTGATACAACAACACATGTGATCATATGCCCCTACAAATAGATCGGTTTTGAAAGACAATAAAATACACCTAATATCTAAATGGGTGTCATTACATGAAAATTAGAAATTAACTAAAGTTGGTACACGAAATAAAATGTTTTGACTGGCTAAGTCACAGGAGGGAAGTGGCAAACCTACGAAGTATAAAATTAAATACAAAAATGAAAATTTACCCCAACTCTGATCAAGTCTATTTTTGATTTACAAGAATAAAGACGTCCCTTCTGGCACACGATGAACTCCCACTTAATACTACCATTCAACTCCCATTTCTCAGCAGATGCGTTGGCGCAACCTTACCGTCTTTCTGTTGAACAGTGTTGCAGGTAGAGAAGACCAGCTGAGGGCAGTGCAGTGTTGACATTAGTGATCGCGAATGTGGATTGATACGATTAGAACACGTTTTGTTGGTTAAGCCGATGACAATACTAAAGCGAAAATGAAACTGTACTCTACAGAAACGGTAAAAATTCTGATTCCAAGTGGTGTAGCTGACAGCAAACACGTACTTCAGAATATTACAAGTTGCAATTTACTCTATAGTAGCCATGCAGGACTAATACCTGACAGTGCAGAAGGCACACTGAAATAATTCAAAGTTCAGACCGAAAATTACAAAACTCAAAACAGCCCGATCCGGTCAGGACCGCGGCCCAGACGAGTCCCCAAAAACAGCACGATGCGGCCAGCAGCGCCGCCGACAGAGTCCTCTCTCCACAGCAAAATTCCACAACTTTAAAATCTTCCTCTCACGCCCCTCCCATCGGTGACTTCAAGCCAATCACAAAATTTTGCTTAATGGGCAAACCAGATGGAAGATAAGGAGGGTACCCACAACTCTATCTGATCGAGACTAGCCAAAAATGGTCAACTGATGGTGAATCAAAGTGACCAAACTGCTAGGGTCATCGGTCCCTAGATCGAGCGAGGTGGTGACGCAATGGACTCGCATTCGGGAGATCAAATCCACCTCCGGCCATCCACATTTAGGTTTTACGTGATTTTCCTAAATCACTCCAGGCAAATACCGGGATGGTTCCTTTGTAAAGGCACGACCGATTTTCTTCCCTATCCCTACCCAAAAAATCCGAACGTTAGCTCTGTTTCTATTGACCAAGCTGTTGATGGGACTTTAAACCCTAAGTTCCTTCCTTCCTTCATCCGTCCTTAGACTTACAAACTACACTGCTCAAAACAGTTAAGGAACCAGTTATCATACAAAATACACATATGGTGACGTGTTTTATTAAAATATTGATTACCATTGTAATTCGTGTGTGATAAATTACGATGTTTTCCTGTCTCGACTATTTACTTGATGAAACTTCCTGGAAGATTACAATGGTGTGCCGGAACCGGGACTCGAAACTGGGACCTTTGCCTTTCGCGGGCAAACGCACTACGACTGTGCTATCCCGACACGACTCACGATGCCGCCTCACAACTTTACTTCCGCCAGTGCCTCGCCTCCTACTTTCCGAACTTCACAGAAGCTCTCCTACGAACCATGCAAGACTAGGAGGGACTGGAAGGATCCTTTCTTCCAGGAGTGCTAGTGAAGTTGTGAGGCGGCATCGTGAGTCGTGTCGGGATAGCACAGTCGGTAGTGCGCTTCCCCGCGAAAGGCAAAGGTCCCAGGTTCGAGTCCCGGTTCCGACACACAATTTTAATCTGCATGGAAGTTTCATATCAGCGCACACTCCGCTGCAGAGTGAAAGATTCATTCTATTTACTTGATGTTCACAAGGCGCTTACTTCGAGCAAAGCACTATGGGACTACCTTATTTGTGAAAAAGTAATTATTATTGTCCTCTAATATGGTGGCGGAGCCAGTACAGTTGCATACCTGCGTGGAATGGACAATATGAGGATATCAATGAGCTCTCTGGAATATTTGACCATTCTTCTAACATATGTTCAAAAATTTGTAAATCTATAGGACTTAACTGCTGTGGTTATCAGCCCCTAGGCTTACAAACTACTTTAAGGACAACACACACAACCATGCCCGATTGAGGACTGGAAACTCCGACGGAGAGAAACGGTGCGCCCCGCAGCAAGGTGCTTTAGACCTTACAGCCATTCCACCGCAGCTGCCATTGTTCCATGAGTGCAATATCCAGTTGTGCAACCGTTATGGGAGATTCAGGTCAGGGTGCAATGTGTCTGCCAAGTGCGTCCCAAACATGCTCAGTTGTGTTTAAATCCTGTGAACAAGCTGGCCATTCCATTCGTTCAATTCTGTCAGATTCAAGCATGGTGTCCATCAATGCAGCTGTGTGGAGACGAGCGTTATCGTCCAATGGCATCAAAATAGGGCACTACAAAAGGTCGAAGGAAGTCGTATCTATACCTCTCAACAGTCAAAGCGCCATTCTGAACGACACAGTCATCCGTACGTCCGCCAATACTGACTCCTACCCACACCATTCGTCCATCGCCATGATAGGGTAATGTTTCCTGCACATAAGCAGGAGTGTTCCGAGTTCCAGGTTCCCTCTAGACGACAGAACGATGATTGTCCGGCTGAACATAAAATCTTGACTCAGAACCCGACTCAATTCGTTAACGACGGTCCTCTTTATACTGGCCGACGCAACTCAACAATTTCTTTATGGCGTAAACATCTTTGCTTCGGCAATGGTACTACTCCTTTGATACGATCGGCTAGTTGTTCATTTTTTACCACCAATGTCGGTGAAAGACAAGTGGAATTATTAAGTAACTCTTTAATAATGTTCTGAAAAGATTGAAGCTATTTATCTCAGGTATTATGTTGCCGAAGTTCTTTCATAATTCGTTCGAAAGGACTAGAAGCAGCATGATAAAGGGATACGACATACCTGAAACCGCAGGATGGAGGAGATATACATAGGCCGGCCGAGGTGGCCGAGGGGACTGCGGCGCGTCAGTCACGGTCTGCACGGCCACTACGGTCGGGGGTTCGAATCCCCCCTCGGGCATGGGTATTTGTGCCGTCCTTAGTGTTAGCTGGTTCATAAGTAGTTTGTAGGTTTAGGGACTGATGACCCCGTAGTTAAGACCCATAAGATATACAAACATTTGATTTGATGTTGTTGTTATGGTCTTCAGTCCAGAGACTGGTTTGATGCAGCTCTCCACCCTACTCTATCCTGAGCAAGCCTTTTCATCTCCTCATAAGAACGGCAACCCACATCCACTTGAATCTGCTTACTATACGCGTCTCTTAGTCTCCCTCTGCGATTTTTTCCCCACACACTTCCCTCCAATGCTAAATTTACGATTTCTCGATGTCTAAGAATGTGTCCTACCAAACGAAACCTTCTTTTGGTCAGGGTATGCCAAAAATTCCTTTTCTCACCAATTCTGTTCAGTACCTCTTCATTAGTTATGCGATCTACCCACCTAATCTTCAGAATTCTTCTGTAGCACCACATTTCAAAAGCCTCTATTCTCTTCCTGTCAGCACTACTTATATACATAGATTAATTATCTCTATAAGGAAAACGCCAAGATCCTAAATAAATAAAATAAATCATTTTAGAATGTATTCGGCCAGATGATTCGTCAGTCGATTAATTAATCATGTCGGAATCTTGGCGTATTCCATTTGAAGATAATTAAAGGGATATGAATACGAGTTTGATTTTTCAATGACGCAGCGTGCCTAGATTTTAGATCGAAATTGTGGTCCGTTGTTAGAAATAAATCTATCGGCACGGCCGCCTGCTTTCAAAAATGTGTAACAGATGCACTGGTTAGCGACTTGGATGTGGCATGGCGAAGTGGAGTGAAAGACATGATTTACACGTAAATTCAACTGCCAGAAATACGAAAGAAAAAACATGATTTGTCCTAGTTTATATGTCGTGTAAATCAGCGGTCGCTAATCGATTGAATTTAGTAGGAATGACTGAAAATAGAGGAGCAGAATGAGATAGAGATGGTGGTTTGGCTTTCTGGCAGCCGTGGTGGAGCGGCCGAGCGCATTGTGGCGCTATCCTACGATGCGCGAGGCCGTTCCCCGTCGGGGGTTCGAATCCTCCCTCGTTTATGGATGTTTGTGTCGTCTTTAGAGTAAGGTAGTTCATAAGTAGTTTGTAAGTTTAGGGACTGATGACCCCGCGCTCGGCCGCTCTACCGCTGCTTGAATTGTATAAAATTGTCTGATAGTAACACCGTGTTTTGTGCCATTTCTCTTTGATATCACGCCAAATGGGAACGTTCTCCAACTATGACCGAAAATGTGGCAGATATATAATTTTCAAATTCGACCTTTTTCGTATAAAGAAAAGTTGTTTTCCAGGTAAGCTTCTTCTGTTGGCTTCATGGGGCGAATGGGACAGCTACAATATTCTGTTCGCCAGGTATATGAATGATTTTGAAGTCAAATTATTGAATAAATAGAGCCCAACGTTTAAGATGGTCATGATTTTTTTAGCGGCCATAACATATTGAAGAGCACGGTCGTCTGTGTACATCTTTGTGTGTCTACCAAAGAGAAAAAGTGGCCCAATTGCTCAGACTACAGACAGAGTTTCTAACTCGGTAACGGAATATTAGGTTCCGACCTCGACAATATGTGGCTGGCAAACGCAACGGTTTTCTGCTGAACAGTGCCACCCTTTTCGCATTCCTGAAATTCGTGGACGCCAAGTTCAAATTTCGAGCTGTCAGTGAAAATGCAACAGTTCTTCGTCAGATCAGGCTGGTGCAAAATAGGTGTGTTTAAATGCGCGTTTTTTGAACAACAAAATTCTTGTTGAGCGACATCGTCACAATCCCTACAGCGTGGGGGGTAGTTAATTCTTTAAAGCTTATGAAAGCCGATAGAACGTAATTCAACCTAAAAATTCTCTTACTTTTCCTTTAGCGCTAGGCACTGGCATTTTGTCTGTAGCCTCCAGTTTTTTCGGGTCAGGATACATCACCTCATTAGAAATAATGTGTCTAAGAAATCTTATTTTGGTAACGGCCAAACTGTGACTTTTCTAGGTTAAAAGTGATGCTTGATTTATCAAAGACATCCAGTAACGATTTTAAGACACTATTCTGTCGATCACAGGAATTTTCTGTAATTGCTGTTTCACATGATAAGGAAGGGTGGCTTCACTGCACGAATAAAAGTAGACGTAGAAATATTAAGGACGAAGAGCGATTATCATACATAAACAAAGAAAAGCAGTGCATTTCCTACAGTTGGGATGCAATTGTAATTGCCAAAAGCTAGATCTGAGATCCAACGTCGACAAAACCTTGACACCATAAAATTTTTGTAACAACTCGTCGAGTGTCTGAGGACGCTCAGTTTCAGGTTAGATGATGGTATTAATTTTTTACGAATCAAGTATTAGGCGAATAGATTTATCTTCTTTTCAACAATGTAAAGAGGAGTGTTATATAAATTGTTTACTAGTTCCATGTAGCCTTTCTCTGATATGGACTGAATTTCTACTTTCACTGTCGCTCTGTATACCAAAGGGATTGGATAAAGTGCCACGAAAATTGTTATATGCTCCTTGAATTCATAGGGGAATTTTTTAGTAGTGCCAGGTGTATTAACGTATACTTGAGAATATTTGTGCAAAATATGAAACAACTCCTTGTCCTGTACTGAGGCACCTTCTGTTTCGCAAAGTATATAACGAATAAAATCAGAAAAAATGCCAGATTTGTTTTTTTCTGTTTTTTTTTTTTTTTTTTTTTTTTTTTTTTTTTTTTTTTTTTTTTTTTTTTTTGCCTCCAAATATTTGTCTGTTAGATCATCAGGTGTTTTTGAATATTAGGATATGGATAGAAATTATAAACTGTTAATACCTTCCTCTTACTTAGTAACCATGTCTTTAAATTTTAGTTGTACCACCTGTCCATCAACCATAGCTGTACCTTTGGCAACATTGAAATCTGAGGCAGAAATTGAATACCTAATATTAATTGACTAGTCAGCAATGGAGAAATCAACAAATTAACAGAGAAAAGATAGCATTAACAAATAAAATCTATGTAACTTTCGCGCCTGATTTCAACAGTTTTTCCAGAAATAACAATACGAATTTTAAGTAAACAACAAAGGAAAGTAGGTCCTTACTAATTACACACACTGGGCTACCTGAATCCAAGATACCAGATAGTTTGACTTGTCCAATTTGGATGGATTGGAATGTTTAAGCTATCTATTTTTCCTTCTAATAAACCATCTTCAATATCATCATATTGTATAAAAAATCTAATTCTTGTTCTGTGGAAAATCATGAGACGTTTCTTTACCAATAAAAGTGTCATTAAGATTATCCGCGTTTTAATAAGATAAATTTCTTCTCACTACAATTTTACTTCATCTTCATACATTGTCATCATCAGACCAAGGCAGACCAATTATCTACCCAGTCATTTACAGAAATATAATGTAAGTCTAAGTGTTAAAAAATCATTTTTTGTGTGTCACAATTGCTGACATCCATACTATTTTGTGTCCGTGTATTGTCCTGGTTGTCAATATGCATGTATCGCCTATCATACATAATTGCATGTTGATGTTGTACAAATTTTATTTTACATGTATTTTGTGATCTTCAGTATCAGTGAGTGAATCTTCTGTCTCCCATTAAGATTTATTATCATTCTACTCCAGATCAGTGTTCAAAAGTTTGTAAAGCTTACGTGACTTACGGGGTCATCAGCCCCTAAACTTACAAACTACTTATGAACTAACTTATACTAAAGACAACACAAACATCCATGCCGGAGGGAGGATTCGAACCTCCGTCGCAGGAGGCTGCGCGATCCGCAACGTGGCGCTCCAGACCGCTCGGCTACGCTCGCGCGGCACAGCCCAGACCTTCGATTATTTCGTCAATTTGGTGAATTGCGTTCTGTGTGCTAGTTGTAACAGTGTCTGGACGTGGAAAAATGTTAATCTTGGCTGTTTTTATCATTAGGATGTTCACAGCGGATGACTTTTATCGTGTGATCAGAAAGATGTGTATTTTGGGCGGACACATTGTTTGCTGCGGGAGCCGCTAGTCATTTTTGTGACGAACCGTTTTGAAATGTGACGAGGATTGGGCAGTGTAATTTCAACATTTTCATTTTGCCGCTGCGGACTACGGTGGTCATTTTTACGCCAATTTTGATTTGTCCGTTACTATGCTGGGTGTTGGCCTCGTGAATTATCGCGTGGGCGATCGTAACGGTAATTCTCTGCACTGTTATTGGAATTTTCAGAACCGCGATCTGTATCAGAATTGCGTCTTTTGCGCCAATTACTGTTGCCAGAACTGTTGTTATAATAGTTGTGATTATGGTGGTTGTGTAACGTCGTCCATAACTAAAAACCTTTACCTCGATCGCGGTCTCGGGAATTTCCCCGGTAATTAGACTTCATATGATTCACTGGTATTATAGGCTGTGGTATTATAATCACTGTACCGTGTGTGATTTTCAACCGTGCTGCTGCTGTTCGCAAGCTTGTCATCTCGTTCTGCGCAATGTCTATTACGCAGCAGGATTTGTTGTGGATGACGGTTGTATTTGTTTCTTTCATTGTGTCTATTATATGAATAACTTTCCTCACAGTCTTCCTCAAGGTCTTGTAATAGGTTTCTAAAAGCTTCGATACTGTGTTTGCAACGTGCCGCAATAGCGATGTCGCATAACGGTAATTTATTTAGGCATAATCTAATTAATTCAGCCGGACTGTGAGGCGAAGATAAAAATTGATTTTTGCGTACCATATGCTTGAAAAATTAATTCGTCGCTTCTGACCAGTATGCGGATAAAAATAAGCATTGAATTTCATTTTTGCTACCGCAACCCTGTGATTGATCCTCAATTTTCTTCGAATCCCCCCTCAGGCATGGATATTTGGGCCGTCCTTATAGTGTTAGCTAGTTTGTAAGTTTAAAGACTGATGACCCCGTAGTTAAGTCCCATAAGCTATACAAACAATTGAACATTTGAACCTCAATTTGGTGGCTGGTACACCTTCCAAACAGCCGCTCATGAATTCCTGTTTGTGGCCAAGTGGCCAATTAGAAGGAAGACAGTGTTAAAACTGAAACTTCCTGGCAGATATGTGTGCCGGGACCGGGACTCGAACCTGGCACCTTTGCCATTCGCGGGCAAGCGTACTACCGACTGTGATATATATCCTTTCTTCCCGGAGTGCTAGTCTTGCATGGTTCGCAGGAGAGCTGTGAAATTTGGAAAGTAGGAGGCGAGGTTCTGGCGGAAGTAAAGTTGTGAGGCGGCATCGTGAGTCGTGTCGTGGTAGCACAGTCGGTAGTGCGCTTGCCTGCGAATAGCGAAGGTCCCAGGTTCGAGTACTGGTTCCGACACATAATTTTAATCTGCCCGGAAGTTTCATATCAGCGCACACTGCGCTGCACAGTAAAAGTTTCATTCTGGAAACATCCCTTAGGCTGTGGCTAAGCCATGTCTCCACCATATCTTTTCTTCCCGGAGTGCTAGTCTTGCATGGTTCGCAGGAGAGCTTCTGTGAAATTTGGAAAGTAGGAGGCGAGGTACTGGCGGAAGTAAAGTTGTGAGGCGGCATCGTGAGTCGTGTCGTGGTAGCATAGCGATAGGCAAATGTCCCAGGTTCGAGTCCCGGTTCCGGCACACAATTTTAATCTGGAAGGAAGTTTCATATCAGCGCACACTCCGCTGCAGAGTGATAGTTTCATTCGGGAATATTGAAATTGTTGGAGGTTTTTTTTTTTTTTTTTTTTTTTTTTTTTTTTTTTTTTTTTTGTTTCATGTTCTTTGGTGGATTCTGAAATACTTTAAATTTGTGTACAGTGAGGAAGTGTTTGTAGTTAAGTGCCTCATTTAGTTTGGACGGCTGTGAGATGGGTAGCGCAGTTTCATTGTTGTGGCTGCGCGGTACACTCCGTTCACGTACCAGGATACCTACTTATTTGAAATCAGAAGTTACGCTTTCACTGTAATTTATTATCACTTTCCGTGTATTTTCCCGTGCATGATGAATTTTCATCTCTATACGTGCTAGGCAATTGTCCAGTTTCTTGACTTCGACTTTATGTTGTTAGTTAATGGTCATTTTATCTTGCTTAAATCGGTCAAGAGCTTGATATCCGTCTGGTTCATCAAAAGGTGTGGGTTGCGTCGTATAAGAAATTTGGTGATCATTGTCGTTACGTTGCTTTACCAAAATACTGATTTCATCAACTTGTTTGTTAATTCCACTAAACAGTTCGCTTGCAACTGCTTGGAAATTTTTGAATTGTGATTCAAACTTATTGTTTTGCTATTTTAATTGAGCAATCTCCGTTATTTCAATGTTTTCAATATGCAATGGGAAACTGTCCACTAAAGGATTAATCTCGTCGCTGATATCCTGTTTTGTTGTTGAAATCCAAGTTTACGTTTATTAACAAGATATTCCTTAAATCGTTTATTGCCCTCGGTTGCTTTATTAATAATACTTTTGACTCTCTCAAATAGCAAGCTGAAGGTCAGTTTGATCTTGTTGGTGAAATGCAGATCCTTTCTGCACTCTGTTGGTGATTTTATTTCTTGACCAAATTATCACTGAAAATTACACATCCAAGGTATGGAAAACTGTCCACCCGCTCCATTTGGTGATCTCCTAGTTTTACACTTGCTGATTGCCTATTTCTGTTCAGTGCCATCACCACTGTCTTAGTCTTGCTGATGTTGAGGTTATATTTCTGGAACTGAGATTTCCATTAATCGAGTCCTCTCTGTACGTCCTCTTCAGTTTCACCCGAAATCGTGATGTCATCAGCAAACGAAAATACATTCAGTTCAGTTGACGTTCTTCATTATAGGATCCATAACAGTGGTCAACAGTAGCGGGGACTGTGCACTTCCTGGCTAAACTCCACTCTTGGTCTCAAATTTACTTCAGTTACTTTCAAAGTACTTTCCATTACATGCGATGCACTTGTCAAGTCTCTTTTCCCACTGTTGGTAGCATGTTTGGAACACTCCAAGTTTGATATTGTCCAGTGCCCTTTGCGAAGCTGTTTTTTTTCCGCCTCCTCATCATCATAACGCTCCCCTTTTAGCGTTTTTTTTTCTTTTTTTCATTCGTGGAAATAGGAAAGCGTCGCACGGGGCTCGGTCCGTCGAATACGGAGCGTGGGGAACGACTGACAACCTCTGAGATGCCAATAGTGGGTCACTCGTAAGGCCGCGTGTGCTGGAGCGTGGTCGTGATGCAGAAACTAGTCACCTCATCACCAAAGTTCCGGGCGTTTCCTCCTCACATCATCTCGCAGACGCCTTAAAACATCTTTTGACGGACCATTTCAATGTTCTCCTCATTTCTAGATGCTGAAGGGCGCCAAGAACGAGCTTGGTCTCACCACGTTTAAAACGCCCAAACCACTCGAAAACCTGTGTGCGGCTCATGTTCCCATAACGACTTGGCAGGGGTAACCCGCCAACAGACAGAGAAACACAATACCACACTTGCACGTTTAGCTCTACACTGACGCCGTCAGCACAGCTGTTTCATGACTACCGCCATATAGCGTGAGAACCCTGTACTACGTCTACGAATGGCAGCGCCCTCGGAGTTTCTTTTGGGTCCCTCACTCTCCCCTCGTATGTACAATATCTGAATTTTCTTTATTAGTCCTTCAGGCACATTCTTTCTCCTCTTACATAACACTATCATATGCTTCTTCTATACACTGGAAGAAAATTCTCAGTTGCGTTAGGCCTAGCAAGTCAGTGAAAGAGCTTATTTGTAGTTGCTTTCAAGACACATAAGAGGCCCGGAATGAGATCAAGTCGATTAAGAAGGCAGCATGAGCAGATCCGTGTCAGGGATGATGGTTTATGGCCTGTAGCAGTTGCAAATTTCACCGTATATTGAAGCTTTCTTCGGGCTGTTGCATTGTAAGTGACTAGCGATGAAGTTTAGATACTGCGACTCGTTGTCTGCCACTAGAACGCGGCAGAGCAGAGTCGCGTCGGGCCTCGTCGGCATGTCGTTTATCCGCGCCACAGGGCGGGGGCGGCGCGTTCGATCAGCGGCTGCGGCTGCGGCGCCGCCAGCTGCGCCTCGCGACGTTGATTGATTCGCTCGCCTGTCATATGTTGGGCGCCGCTGCGGTCTCTCCATCAGCGCCTGCGGGGTCGCCAGGCGCGCTATGCCGGCGCCACCGCGCGCTCAAATCTGGTGTCCCACTTTGCCGTCCCACGGCGTGGAAACCCGCTAGTAACGCCAAGCAAGCTGTCATTTATAACTACAGTGCAGAAGAAACTACTTGTTTACGCGGAAAGAATACTTTTAATTTTATCCAGTGAGGGAAGATGCCACATGGGGGATAGTAAATGCATCGATAATTTTCAACCTCATGCGCCAACAGTTTTAGATCTTCATATACTGGGTGTTACAAAAAGGTACGGCCAAACTTCCAGAAAACATTCCTCACACACAAAGATGATGCTGATGATCGTGTGGCGTTTATGACCGTTAGACCCCAACTGGGGTCGTGTTCAGCCTACCTGGTGCAAGTCTCTTTATCTGACGCCACTTCGGCGACTTGCATGTCAATGATGATGGAATGATGATGAGAACGACACAACACCCAGTCCCCGAGCGGAGAAAATCTCCTACCCGACCGGGAATCGAACCCGGGCTCCCTGCGTGGCAACCAACCACGCTGTCCACTTTTTTTTTTTTTTTTTTTTTTTTTTTTTTTTTTTTTTTTTTTTTTGTCATTGGGCTTCCTTCCTCCCCTACAACCCTTCCTTTCGCTCACCATATAGATGCCTTCTCGGCCTGGCTTCATTGCCTTTACTCCTGTTCTCGTGCTACTGTCACTGTACACAAAACTCAAAATTGTTTCTTCTGGTTGGATAGAGTAAGGTACTTAAATTGGCGTCACAGCCGACCTTCAAAGATGAAAAAACAAAAAACAAAAAAGGCATCTTCTGCTGCCTATTGAAGTGACTCGAACACTGGAGCTTCAAGTAAGTTGTAGCGCCGCCTGTCAACCAATTCTTGTGTAAAAGGTAATGATGTAAATGAACAAAACGTTTCTTCTTCAAAATAAAATATGTTTGGGGCAAGAATAAAGAAATTCAAATTGATGAGCACATCTTTAAGAGTGTGCGAAGGTAATTTAGTGGTAATGTTGTTCCTTTTCTCTTCCTATGTGCAGAATTTCCAATCTTTCAGTGAGTCGTTTCTGAGTTGTTTAAAGTAATATCGTCTTATATAAGAAATTTGCGAAGTATTCTTTATACTTCTTGTTACGTCGGAGCTCGTGTAGCTGTTCTGTCAAATATACTAAAAAGTCTTGTTTGCATTTATCAGGTGACGTTGAAAGGTAGTACGTCGTTTGTCCTTTCAACCAATTCGTCGCGTTCCGTTTGGCTTCAGGATAAGGTTTGTCGTCCGGAGTCAGTACGTTTGCGGGTGTGATATACTGGGGAGCAGTTCGATTCATAATCGCCACTTTCTGTGCCATGTAGTCCCATATCTCCTTGCCATTTACACATACGAACCGATGTTCATCGCTATCGACTAAGCCGCATGTGGTGCACGTGGGATGCGCTGCCAGGTGAAGTGCATGAAGTTTATAGTTGGTCGGAATTTTTCTGTTCACCGCGAAGTACCACTGAGCCTTCACATGTGATGGTAGATGTGGGCTGTGTACATTTTCCCATATGACTGACCACTTGTTGTTTTTGTATTTTTGTTCTATCACATTTCTTGCTTTGACTTCCATTAGGTTCTTATAGATGGCTTTAACCTGCATGATGTGGCTGTCAGGTAATCGCATACGGATATAGCTGTATTCCAAAAGGAAGGATTTCAAGTGATAGAGACCATTGGGGATATGGCCGACATTGATCGGTGCTACGATATTACTCGGAGCAATCTCATTTAGAAGGTGTGAAATGAGAATGTCTGGAGCTTTTCGCCACTGCTTGAAAGTGCAGCAAACGTAGAGAGCTTTGGCCTTACTGAGCACATCTGTTAAATTCAACCCACCAGATCGAGTAGGTAGTGTTAGTGTATCACATTTGACCTTAAGAATCCGTCCACGGCTTACATAGTGTCCAATAGCTGCTAGAATATACTTTGCGATGGCTGCAGGCATCGGTAAAATTTGTGCCGCGTAGTTAACCTTTGACAAAATGTATGTATTGGCCAGCTGAACTTTTTGCAGTTCATCTAAGTGTCTTGTGTTGTAGGATTGTACGCAGGCTCGTACCTGCGTGAGAATATGTTTATAATTCGCAGCAATGGTGTGCTGAATTGTCTTTTTGAAATCAATGCCCAGACATTTCATACTTTCGACCTCCTTCAGTTGATCGTGGTGTTGCCAAGTCCGATATTCTTGAGGCCGGATTTGTTCCAGTTTAATTTGGCACCTGACGCCGCTTCATACTCCTTAATGGTCCGCAACGCCGTCTCGACTTCAACTGCGTTGTTTGCGACGAATCCTACGTCATCGGCGTATGCGTGGCATACGATATGCTGACCGTGTATTTGTAGACCTTGCAGCCGGCGTGTCAGCGTTGCGAGTAGTGGCTCTACTGCGATGGCGAATAAGATCATCGACATTGGGCATCCCTGTTTGACCGAACTGCTGATTTCGATCACGTTGCCTAGCTGGCCGTTAATCGAAATTCTTGAAGTGCTACCCTTTAGCAAGTTCTTTATTATGTCAGTAAACCGGCGTGGAAAGCCCATTTCTTGCATTGTATGAAACAGGAACTGATGGTTGACTCTGTCGAACGCCTTGTCGAGATCAATTGTTGTTATCGCACATCGTAGTTTGCAGACATCAGCTATTGCCAATATGTCTCTGTATCCTGCTAAAGTCTGAAGGATGGTTCTATCTTTGCCAACACTAGTTTGATGAGGCCCCGTAACAAGATGCATCACACGTTTCATTCTTTGTGTTAGGATACGAGCTGCGATTTTATAATCGCTGTTAAGTACTGTAATGGGGCACAAATTTTCAATGGAATTACTTCTTGGACTTTTTGGAATGAAGACAACTATTCCTTCTTTGAATTCTTGGGGAATAGAAACAGTGGGATCCAGTAATTCATTGTAAAGGGATAGAAGTTTATCCTTCATCACACGCCAGAAAGTTTGATAGACTTCTATAGGAATGCCGTCTTGTCCGGGAAATTTGTTTCTTGGGCTATGAAAAATTACGGCTTTCAAGTCATCTTCGTCTATTTCTTCCATCAGAGGCCTGCCCTCGTCGGGGGTGAGTGTTCGTGGCAGATTGGATGTCAATTCATACATCAGATTTACATCTATTGGTTGGTTGGCCAGCAGATTGGCGTAATAATTTTGAATCGTATTTCTGATGTCTTTCTGATTTTTTAGTGTTCTTCCATCCTGCAACTTTAATTCCGACAGTATCTTCGTAGCGCCTCTTTTCCTTTCACGTATGAGGTGGAATATAGACGTTGCTTCATTGGGTGCTGTGTTCGTGGCTCTTGATCGGATTTTAACGCCTTCCAGCTGTTTCGATCTAAGCAGACGAATTTTGTTGTTGTTGTTGTTGGCTGTTTTAAGGGGACTAAACAGCTAGGTTATCAGTCCCCTGACGAATTTTGGCTTGTATTTTCTTAATTTTGGTGTAATTATCGATGACGGTCGTATCAAGTTTATATAACTCCCTTAGACATTGGAAGTAGTATTCTATTGTCTGTTTTTGCCACCAGTATTTCTCACGCGAATAGTTCATGAAGCATTTGCGAATTTTTGGTTTGGCGCAATTGAGCCACCAAGTTAAAACAGAGGAATAGCCGTTGCATTTAGACACGCATTCCTCCCAGGTCTTACGGAAAGCTTCTCGACATTCTGGATCGTCTAAATGTGAAACGTTAAATTTCCATTGACCTCTGCCTCTATAGGTTTCCTGTCTCTTCATATTGAGGGTACAAATGTAAGCCGCGTGATCGGAGAAGCTCGTCGGCCATATTTCGCTCTGTAGAATGTGCCTCTGGAGGTTGTTCGACACATAAATCCTGTCAATCCTGCTTGCTGAATGGTTTGTGACATATGTAAAACCAGGCAGGAGGCCATGAATATGCTCCCAAGTATCGACTAAAAATAATTCCTTGATCAGCTGCTCTAATTCCACCGACTTATTGCAATTAGGAGCTTGGTCTTTGGGGTGGATAACGCAATTAAAATCTCCTGCTAATATAATGTCATCAAACCGTGCATTAAAAAGAGGAACAATTTCAGTTTTAAAAAATTCAGCTCTCCGGCCCCTGTTACTTGTTCCAGACGGTGCATATACGTTTATCAGCCGCGTGCCGTTAACAGTGGCTGCGAGACCTCTACTATCGGGGAGTCTGACCACATCTTGAAGGATGACGCCTTCTTTAGCTAGGATAGCAGTTCCCAATTCCGGGCCATTTCCTGGATTATTTGTAGCATTATAGCCTGGTATTCCCTCCAAATTAATGTCAGTCACCTCTTGTAGCATCGCGATATCTATGTCTGCGGCGTATAAGAAATCTTGGACGAATTTTAATTTCATAGCACTGCGTATCTTATTCATGTTTACTGTGGCGATTCTATATAATTGTAAGTCGGTCATCTTTAATAGAAGTCATTAGTAGGAAAACATTCCGTCACTTCGTTCTTCTTCGTATTCCGGTTAGTCTTGGTCGTATTTACAGCCGCAACCCGAATGTTCTGTGAATTTTATGTCGTGGTCCTGTTGTCCGTTGAGATATCCGTCATGTGTGTGTCCATGTCTTCTTGCGATTCTACTGTCCAGTCCGTTGCTAACGGAATCACGTTCGATACTTGACTATCGGTAGCCCGTTCCTGAGGTCCTCTCTTTTCATCAATTGCAACTGTCTCCGATGCCTTACTGGGCGCTTCTTTGTCGCCAGTCTCTGTGGTCGACGTCCTGTTTTGACTCAGTGGCTGACCCGACAGATTGGTGCATAAAGTTTCATCAATGTGCTTGGATGCCTCAGGTGGTGGCGGCGTTGCTTCCGCTGATTTTTGATGTACAATCCTCCGCTTCTTGTTCCTCCTCTTTGGTGATGAGGGTTGTGAACTGCATTCACTTTCGTCACTGATATGTTGTAGTTCACGATGATGTACCTCATCAACAGATCTCTGGGTGTCAATTACCTCCGCCGGAGTGGCGAGAGGAAGATTGCGTTTTTCTGTTTCGTGACTAGCACCAAGTGGTGGGATTGTCTCTTCATTTATTTCCATTGGAGAATCTTCAGCTATCGGGTTGTCAACATGCACTTCAGTCACTTGTGGCAGCAAATTGTCGCTACCACGATCACGGGTTACTGCGGCATACGATAGAGGCAGGATTGTCACCGCAGATGTCTTTTCAGGTTCGCTTCGTGGTATCTGTGCCACACGTCTCTGAATGCACTGGGCACGGACGTGACCTGTAGAGTTACAGTTTGCGCACGTCTTAGGTTGATCATCGTAAATCACTATAGCTCTGTGTCCGCATACAGTAATGTAGGACGGTATGTGCCTGTGCAGATCAATTTTGACTTGCCTAATACCGTTTAGTACAGGATACTTCCGGGCACTGGACCATTTCTCCGCGAAGTTGCTTAAGACTTTCCCATATGGGGCCAAGGCTGCGTCTATTCCGTCTGCTGGAACTTCGAATGGCAGTTCGAAAATTCGAATAGTGCGAATCCCGAAACCAGGGTGAGTTATGGTAACATCACCTACGTTGCCATCGTTGTGGTTGAACTTGAGTGACCCTCCAGTAGATGCAATGATTTTTTCACAGAGATCGGGTGATTTTAATTTCAGAAACACGACCGCGCTGACAATCGAAAAAGAAATTCCTATAACATGATCCATTGGTATCTTCACCACGGTTTCCAACCAGTCTTCAAATTCATATGATTTCATATTCATAGAATATATGACTTCAACTGCGATTGGGCAAAGCTGAAAATGTGTACCCAGCCGGGACTCGAACCCGGGTCTCCTGCTTTCTAGGCAGTTGCGCTGACCCCTACACCACTGGGGACACAGTGATCACCGCACCTGCAAGGACTACCCATGCACGCCTCCCGTCAGGTACAAATTCCCAGCTTCGCCCTGCCCATAGTACTCAAACTCGTAGTTTAACTAATTCCCGTAAGAGTAAGGGCTTCAAACTTGCCCACCCCTCCACACTAACGATAGGATCATTGCCCGTCTCCGGCATATTATATATATACATGTGGCGTCTGTTCCGAAAGAATAGACGTCACTTCTGATCCTGCAGCTGTTATTATTTAATATTCATAGAATATATGACTGCCGGAGACGGGCAATGATCCTATCGTTAGTGTGGAGGGGTGGGCAAGTTTGAAGCCCTTACTCTTATGGGAATTAGTTAAACTACGAGTTTGAGTACTATGGGCAGGGCGAAGCTGGGAATTTGTATCTGACGGGAGGCGTGCATGGGTAGTCCTTGCAGGTGCGGTGATCACTGTGTCCCCAGGACAGTCGCGGCTCGGCCGTCGCAGCGGTCGGACGCATGTGCGGAGCTCTCTCGCCAGTGTCGCTCACTGGTGTTTACATTCGCGCTTGCTTGCATTGATAAGTTCTTAATTTGAAATGAAGTCACAATTGAGAAAGTATACTTTGAAGTTTGGTTTTAGTTTTGATATAGAACGTCCAAAAATATTCGAATTCGACGATTGGTTCTTCGGAAAGTTTAACGTACCTGAAGAAGATCTGTTTGGTATGTCTTACGACTTCCTGAGCAACGTATATGTGGTGAAACTGAGGAACGACGAAATCTGTCAGAAGATAATGACCATGACCAACGGGAGTGCCGAGTACAAGACCAGCTCTGGTGAGGTGAGTCGAGTTACCATTACTTATGCTGGGTTAGGCCTTCGCACCGTTAAAGTTCACCTGTTACCGTTTGAGCTAGATCTGCAATATATCGCGGAGGCTCTTTCGAAGTACGGCACCGTGTATGGCGTAACTATTGATAAATGGGGAGGTAACATGCACTACAAGGTTGACAACGGTGTACGAACTGTGAAGATCGATTTGAAATGTCATATACCGTCCTTTGTGAACGTATTTGGATTCCGGGCCCTTGTTGTGTACGAGGGACAACCGCGTACCTGTTCTGCTTGTAATTTACCAGGCCACCTTAGGGCGGAATGTCCGCGCAAGAAACCTGTACAGTTGCCTGCCGAGGTAGACGCGGACGGCAGACCGCGGGCCCAGTACGCCTCAGTCGCCAGCCGTTTGCTTACGCGCGAGCGGAGCGCGGCCAACCTGCCCGGTGACGTCACTGCGCAGCCAAGCGCACCCGCCGTACAAGACGACGTGCACATGTCCGGCGCTCACGCAGCCTCCGCGGAGCACGCGCACTCCCCTTTTGTTTCCGAAACGCGTTCCGCACAAGATTATATCGCTGACGATACCAATGTAGCACAGTCTGTCACGAGAGACGAGAATGAGGCCCGTGAATCAGCGAAAGCCATCCGTGATGCCACGAACGTCCCTCCACCTAAGCCGTTGAACAGTATGGAACAATTACAAACTGAAAAACGAGGAGAACCTCCCTCACCTACACATACACCTGCCACTGGTGATATCCCCGAGACAAGTGATTCAAATTCGACTGCCCCTGCACCTGCAAATCCTGCTTCCAAAAAAACGAAGAAGTCGTCTTCTAACTTACCGGACGATGCGACAGGCCGTTCGTCGCCTGAGAAAAAGAAAGTTCGTGTTGCTCGCGTAGGTGTTACGGAGGCCACTAAGGAATTGCGCATGGTAGCGCAGAGGGTAGCTGTCAAACTCAAAAACGACCAGCCGGAAGCGTCGAAAGTGGCCGCAGTTACTAGTGGCGAGCCTATGGAGTCCGACGACACGAGAGAAAAACCGCCGGACCCAGTGTGGTTTGCGGACGATGACATGGAGGGTAATAAGGAACACTGATATAATGTATTACTGCAAGTGTTCAAGTATGTGTACGTGGATAAGTAGTATTCTATTGTTAGTGTGTCTGCTCCTAATCCTACTTGTGTGTGCTTATGGTTACACACATAAAAGATAATCTAATGTCTGCTAATTTTACGTACAACATTACTTCGATCAATATCAATAGAATTGAGAACCACGTCAAACTTCGAGCCCTCACGGCCTTCCTGTATAATACTAACGTAGACATTGGGCTACTACAAGAAGTCTGTGTAGAACCACAGGTGGCGGGATTTCTCACAATCGCGAACATCAGCAAAGAGGATCATACTGGAACTGCAATTCTTTTACGTGACGGAATCCCTCATTCAAACATTATACGGCTTACGAATGGACGCGGCATCTCCTGTAACATCAATGGCATTCAGATTATCAACTTATACGCACCATCCGGCAGTAATCGCAGACAAGAACGCTCCTCGTTTTACAGAACTGATGTGCCATTTCTAATTAACACCTACGCCAATAACTGTATTATTGGAGGAGATTTTAATTGCGTAATTTCACCAAAAGACCAAACTCCGAATTTTAATAAATGTATCGAACTCGACCACCTCATCCAAGGACTGAAATTCCTTGACACCTGGGAAATAATCCACGGCGACCGCATAGCGTACACGCACATCTCCAACAACTCCGCCAGTCGAATAGATCGGATCTACGTTTCTGACGCCCTTCGCAGAAATGTAGCCAATAGTGATATTGCACCCGTCAGCTTTTCCGACCATAGTGCTCACCAGTGCTATGTCAATCTCCAACGACCGCAAGTGTTTCGCGGCAGAGGCTATTGGCGGATGGATAGCGGTCTGTTGCGCGACCAACAGCTGCACACAGAAGTGCAACAGGCGTGGGAGCAGGCCAAGCGCTCTCAGACCAGGTACCGGACGACCATAGAATGGTGGCTATCTTGCGCCAAACCGAAGCTTCGAGCAACGGTTAAAAGATATGCTTACCAGAAATCATACTGGTACAAACAAAGAATAGAGTTCTACTTCACATGTCTCCGCGAGCTGTACCATTCTACTGACGTTCCGATAACAGACACCTACCGCCGAATACAGAAATATAAAGCGAAAATAACGAATTTGTATCGCCAACAAATGGAAAGCACGATCGCAAGGTCGCAACCGAAGGACATTGCGTCGCAAGAAACAGCTTCCCTCTATCATACGTTACGGATAATGAAGCGTCAGAAAGCAAAGTTAATCGAGGTGGTCGAAGATAGTGGCGGGAACGCAGTCACACAACAACGGGACATTATATCACACGTATGCAGGTACTACAGAGAACTATATGACACCCACGAAATCGATGAAGCACTTTGCAATGAAGTCCTCAGTGAAATACATTGCCTCCTGTCACGTGAAGACGTTACCACACTTGAGAGCCCATTTGTCGAAGACGACATAAAACAGGCCGTGTTCAACGCCGCGAAGCGAAAGTCTCCCGGACCTGACGGACTCTGCGCTGAATTTTACCAACAATTTTGGGATCTGCTGGCCCAAACACTGATTCAACTGGCCAATGAAATGTGGCAACTCGACTCTGTTCCGGACGAAATTAAGGAAGGATTTATTGTGCCTATACCCAAAAAAGGCAATAGTAAAAAGATCACCGAACTGAGACCTATCACATTGTTAAACTCAGATTTCAAAATCATAACGAGGGCTGCTAAACAGAGACTGCAACCATTGCTCCAAAAAATACTGGGACCACATCAATATGCTGCAGTGCCTGGGCGCAGCGCGATAACAGCTGCCTGCGAGTTACGGGACGTCATATGCACCCTGAAGCACAATCAAGATCCTGGCGCGCTTCTTTTCCTAGACTTCGAAAAGGCATATGACCGCATCAACCATGATTTCCTTCTTAAAGTACTGACGAAGATGGGTTTTGGCCAGCGTTTCGTCAAATTAATCAAGCACTTCCTCTCTGATGCTCCCTCGCGTGTTTTGCTCAATGGACACCTGACAGACAAAATAACTATTAAAAGGTCTATCCGGCAAGGCTGCCCCTTATCCATGGCGTTGTATGCCATTGCAGTGGAACCTCTGCTTGTCAACATTAACTGTCGATCACAAGGAATCAACATAGGAGCCAAAAAGGTGACCTGTATTGCCTATGCTGACGACATCTGCTTAGCTGTTGAATCCACTGCAAACCTCGTGGCGGTGCGGACCATTGTAAACGATTTTACCGAGGTTACTGGTGCACAGCTCAACACCAGGAAGACGATACTGCTGAATATAGGTGCAGGAATTGGTGATGCTACGCACCGTGATTGGTGCGAGACAGCGACTGAACATAAAAGTCTCGGCGTCTTCTGGAGAGCGGAGCCAGATGCTATGGCAACGAAGAACTGGACCGGCATGCTGCACAAGATCAGGGCTACAACGCGTATTTATTCCGACAGAGAATTAGATCTGTTGCAAAGAGTTCATACAGTTAAAATCTCCATAGCAAGCAGAATGTGCTACCTCGGCCAAATCCTGCCAGTATCCGACCCACTCGCAACAAGCATACAACAAGCGTTTTGTTGGTACGTATTGAGAGGCCATCTCTTCAAAGTATGTTTTGAAACACTAACATTACCAACTTCACGGGGAGGACTTGGTCTCATCAGTGCCAAACACAAGTGTCGGACTCTCCTAATAAACCGTATACATAAAACAGTCACCACAACCTCTCCGAGTTTAATAAAGGACCTCACATCTCTCTTGAGGCCATGCAGCTTCAGCCCTCCGCTAAACGAAGACTTGATACCGATAGCCCTCCGTCACATCCGGTATTACTACAGCGAATTCAGCTACATCCACCATGCCGACGACGTTTTCCCACCTTATACGAACGCCAAGATCTACGACTTTCTCACCAGAGGAATAAGTGATAACAGAGTAATACAGAAGTACCCAAATGTCAAATGGAACATCATCTGGAAGAATGTCCATAGCTCTGTACTGCCAACACGCATTAGATCTGCGTGGTACATGATCGTCAATGATAAAGTTCCCACGGCTGAAAAGCGCCACAACATCAAGATGTGTCCTTCGCCGGCTTGCGCCACATGTGGTCTCGTTGACACTTTACCTCACAGGCTCACCTGTGGAACAACGGGACAGATTATTACAGTAATGCGACAACGCCTGGCGATAATCGACCGTACGGTTCCAAACACCGTCGACGTCAATGAATTACTTAGACCCGACAAGTTACGATATCCACGAAGGAAAAACAACGCTGCGATTTGGATGTTAGGCCACACGGCTGTATACGCTCTTGACAACCGTCACACCACCCTTGACGATTACCGAGCATACCTCGAATACGAACACAGCGCCATACAAGGACTCCGGGACTATAAGGACACATATGGTAACATGCTGCAAATTATGGTAAAAATGTGACGATAGTTCAAGTCAGTCCAACTAAATAAAAAAAAAAAATAAAAAAAATAAAAATAAAAAGAAAAGAAAAGAAAAGAAAAGAAAATAGCACAATAGAAACAGAGGAAAAAAAAAATTTGTGAAATGTACTACTCATGACCTCGGAAATTTCGGAGCACGGACGCATCAAAGTTAAGAGATGACAAACTGCACACACAACAACACAGGTATGATGTTCTAAGAGTAACGTATAGAAGACACGGAATATTAACCCACCTTATCGAGAAGACGAGCTCTGAAGCACTGTGCAGACGAAACTACCGTGGGAGAAGGATTTTTATTTTATTCAATTTCACTTTTCTATTCGGTTTTTCTTACGTTTTATTTATTTATTTATGGAGGATCCCAACATTTGTTTTGATTTTCTTATCGGGCAGGAGCCCGATTATTTTCGTCAGAAGTATACGACCATCTGTTGTGGAAATAAAGAAATGCATTGGAGAGGAAAAAAAAAAAAAAAAAAAAAAAAAAAAAAGTGGTGTAGGGGTCAGCGCAACTGCCTAGATGCCTAGAAAACAGGAGACCCGGGTTCGAGTCCCGGCTGGGTACACATTTTCAGCTTTGCCCAATCGCAGTTGAAGTCATATATTCTATGAATATTAAATAATAACAGCTGCAGGATCAGAAGTGACGTCTATTCTTTCGGAACAGACGCCACATGTATATATATAATATGCCGGAGACGGGCAATGATCCTATCGTTAGTGTGGAGGGGTGGGCAAGTTTGAAGCCCTTACTCTTACGGGAATTAGTTAAACTACGAGTTTGAGTACTATGGGCAGGGCGAAGCTGGGAATTTGTATCTGACGGGAGGCGTGCATGGGTAGTCCTTGCAGGTGCGGTGATCACTGTGTCCCCAGTGGTGTAGGGGTCAGCGCAACTGCCTAGAAAGCAGGAGACCCGGGTTCGAGTCCCGGCTGGGTACACATTTTCAGCTTTGCCCAATCGCAGTTGAAGTCATATATTCTATGAATATTAAATAATAACAGCTGCAGGATCAGAAGTGACGTCTATTCTTTCGGAACAGACGCCACATGTATGTTCATATGATTTCGGTTTCGCAAAAGATCGTTCAAAGGTAAACTTCAAGGTGTCTTGTCGGTTAACTTCAGCCATTACTTCATGTTCACGTATACAGTAGAGTGACGAACACCGCCGAGTGACGCTGTAAGTTCGCGACTTACCGCACCGATGTAAACAAAGCCGGCCGCAGCGCGCTGCACACACGAGGTCTGAACGCTGTCGCTGCCGCTGGCAGACTCTAATCCACTGGACTACGGAGGCGGACTCACACACAAAGAAAGAATGTATGTTATGTGGCCATGCGTCCGGAAAAGCTTAATTTCCATTTCTCTTTAAATGTAAATTGAAATAATTCGTGCAGACAATTGTCAAAATACCCAATTGTTTCGTTAGTGTGTACTGTACTTCCTCGATTCACCGCCTGTTGGCCCAATTGAAGGAAGGTAATGTTGACTTCAGTGCTTGTGTTGACATGGGACGCATTGCTCTACAGTACTAGCATCAAGCACATCAGTACGTAGCATCAAATGGTGAGTGTTCATCACGAACGTGGTTTTGCAATCAGTGCAATGTTTACAAATGCGGTGAATCGAGGAAGTACAGTACATACTAGTGAAACAATTGGATATTTTGACAATAGTCTGCACGAATTATTTCAATTTACATTTAAAGAGAAATACTAAAATGAGATCTAACATGGAAATTTTTCTTTCCGTGTGTGTGAGGAATGTTTCCTGAAAGTTTGGCCGTACCTTTTTGTAACACCCTGTATACATCTACATCTACATACATACTCCGTAATCCACCGTAAGGTGCGTGGCGGAGGGTACACAGTACCACTAATAGGCATTTCCTTTCCCATTCCACTCCCAAATAGTACGAGGAAAAAGTACCTCGTCTTTGTGATAACTACTCGAAATCTAAGTAGGCGGCAGCAAGATAGTACTACACTCAGCTTCAAATTACGGCCCCCTAAATTTCCTCAACAGAAATTCACGAAAAGAACGTCGTCTTTCCTCCAGCGATCCCCAATTGAGTTGCCGGAACATTTCCGTGACACTTGCGCATTGGTCGAACCTACCAGTAACAAACCTAGCTGCTCGCCTCTGAACTGCTTCTGTCTTCTTTTAACTGATCTGCTGCCGGTCCCAAACATTTTAGCAATACTAAGACGTCTTACAAGCGTTTTATACGCGGTCTACCTTACGGATGAAGTACATCTTCCCAAAATTGTCCCAATAAACCGAAGTCGGCATTCCGGCTTACTCAGAAATGTCCTTACATGTTCGCTCTTCAGTGTTACGCCTAGATATTTGAACGACGCGACTGCATCAAGAAACTCTCTACTAATGCTGTATTCGTACATAATGGGAATACAAACTTAGGCTTCCGCAGCTGTTGTCACGATCAGTAAAATTCTTCTGGGTATGAAACCGCGTCGTCATTTTATACATTCCACCGACGTTTCGGCCACATTTCTGAAAGTTTAAATTTAGAACTTCAGCTTTCCGTTTGTTTTCCTCTGTTACTGCCCCGGAATGATCAACGATTGACTGAATAGTCGGCTTTGACCCGCTTATCGATTTTACATAGGACCAGAATATTTTCGGGTTCTCGGAAAGATCTTTTGCTAAGGTATGGCTCCACAACCCTCCAAAAGGTGTGTGGCGGGTAGTACTCATTACCATTACTAGATACTTACTATCCTGTTCCACTCCCATTTAGAACGAGAGAAAAACGAATACTTGTGTGCGTCATTACGGGCCCTCATATCTATAATCTTATCCTTGTGGTCTTTACGTGACATGTAGGTTGGCGGCAGTAAAATCGTTCCTGCAGTCCCCCTCAAATACCGGCTCTCTAAATTTCTTCAACTGTGCTTCTCGAATAGAACGTCGCCTCTCCTCCTCTTGAGTTCCCGAAGCATTTAGGTAAAAGTCGCGCATTGATGGACTCTTACCAGTTACAAACCTCGCCGCCCGCCTCTGAACTGCTTCTATGTCCTCCTTTAAACCGATCTGCTGCGGTTCCCAAATACTGGAGGAGTACTCAAGATTGGGTCGTACAAGCGTTTTATATGCTGTCTCCTTTACAGATGTTTCACCTCATTCCAAAATTCTTACAATAAACCGAAGTCGACCAACTGCCTTCCCTTCTATTGTCCTTATATGCTCATTATATTTTATATCGCTGCGCAGCGTTGCGCCTACGTATTTAATGGACGCGATTCTATCAAGCTGCACACTACTAATGATGTATTGGGACATTACGGGCTTGTTCCTCCTACTCATCTGCATCACCTTACATTTTTCTACATTTAGTGCTACTTGCCATTACTCACACCTCCTAGAAATTTGCACCAAGTCATCCTGCATCCTACTACAGTCATTCAATGACGACTTCCTCTTGCACACAACAGCATCATCAGCAAACAGCAGCAGATTGCAACTTCACTCTGTCCGTCAGATCATTTATATAAATGGAAAATAACAGCGGTCCTATCACACTTCCTGGGACACCCGTGATGATACCGTAGTCTCATGAACACTCGTCATCGAGAACACCGTACTGGGTTGTATTACCTATCTTCGAGCCACTCACATGTTTGGCTACCTATTCCATAATCTCGTACCTTCATTAACAGTCTGTAGTGCGGTACCGTGTCAAAAATAGAAAATCGAGAAATATGTAGTCTCCTGTTGCCCTTCATCCGTAGTATGCAAGATGTCATGTGAGATAAAGGCCAAGCTGGGTTTCGCACGATCGATGCTTCCTAAAGCCGTGCTGATGCATGGACAGAGGCTTTTCCGTTTTAAGGAAATTTACTATATTAGAACCGAGAATCTGTTAAAGAATTCTTCAGCAAACTAATGTTAATGATATAGGTCTGTAATTTCGTGGGTCCATTATATTGCCTTCCTTATACACGGGAGTTAATTGTGCCTTTTTCCAGACTGTTGGCACTTCACGCAGGATAGGAGATTCGCGATAAATGCAAGCTAAGTAAGGGGCCAATGCCGACGACTACTCTTTGTAAAACCGGATTCGTACCCCATCTGGACCTGGCGACCTGTTTATTTTCAAGTCTTTCAGCTGCTTCTCTACACCAGCTGTGCCAATTACTCTGTCCTCCATTTGAGAGTTAGTGAGACCATCAAAAGAAGGTATGTTTGCATGAAAAAATGAATTCTTAAATGTAAAATTTAAAACTTCGGCCTTTGTTTTGCTGTCTTCTATCACCACCCCAGAATGATAGTGAATGGATAGAGACCTTTGATCCGCTTACCGATTTTATATTGGACCAGAAGTTTTTCGGGTGCTCAGCAAGATCTTTGCTAAGGTATGACAGTGGTAGTTACTGTGTGCTTCACGTGTCGCTCTTTTTGTAGGCTCGTGAGTGTTAGTAACATAGCTGCCACAGGGTCACCTGTTTGTACCCTTGTACCCTTTAATGGAGAATGTTTACTATCATATGGCTCAGAAGGAGGGCGTCTGACATACGGAGCACCTATTTAGATATAATTTTGCACGGACGTCCTATCTCTCTCTCTCTCTCTCTCTCTCTCTCTCTCTCTCTCTCTCTCTCTCTCTCTCTCTCTCTCTCTCTATGTGTTTGTCTTTAGGTCATCTATGTGTTCATAAACCATTCATTCGTTTTCAATGAAACTTTGATGAACTGTTTCAACGTATGCCGACGAAGGTTCCTGACCCAAAAACAAAAGAGCACGACACATAGCTCAGGAGATATGACGTCATAAATAATGAGAGGCCACCGCATGAGAATACCCAGATTTAACCCCCCCTCGCCCCCTCAAAGTGCTGAAACTAAAAGAAGTCTATCGGGTCACAAAAATTTCGCTTTGGATGCCGTAAAACTATCGCATCAGGCATGAACTTGTATCAAATAAAGTTAGCATTACAGATTTGTATGTTACAATTTATTTTTGTCTGCAAGTCTCCCTTAATTCTCTTGCATCCCAAATCAAGCAATCTGTTTTCTTAATCTCTATCTATATAAAAACGAAAGGACACTCACTCACTCACTAAACACGAATCTCGAAAACTACTTCACATGTGAAGCTGAAATTTGTAAGTAATATAGTTTATTGGTAGAAAACGTCAGCTAAGAAAGTATTTTGTGATAGGTGCATGGCGGAGCATACTTCTTCTACAGACTCACGAAATCTATAGTTTCATTCCGATTTTCACGAAATTTCGCACGTTTGACCTTCAAAACAAGAGGAACGTCACCGTCTACCTTCAGTTTCATACGGTGCATGGGAGAGGGTACTTTGCAACATAAAAATGGATCCCTAAATACCTTGGTCGCGCCATATATTGAGAACGGCTCGACCGATTTCACAGATCCTTTTTTGTGGTTTTCGTTATTCTCAGAACAAGGGTTGTATGACATAAAACTGGAATATTTGACAACAATAAAGTGCGTTTTTCAACGTGACCCTGCGTCGTTATTGCACAGGAATCTATAGTTTTGTTTCGATATTGATGAAATTTTGCGCACTCGACCTTAAAAACATGAGGAATGTCACTGTCTGTGTTCGGTGCGTGTTGGAGGGTACTTAAATTACGGCATTTTACAAAATGCATAGTTTTGCTCCAGTCCTTATGAATTTTTGCACCCATGACCTTGAAACCAAGAGGAAGAACACTGGGTACATAAATGTTTGTATGATACATGACAGAGGGTACGTTGTAGAAAACTTTGCCGAGAGAGGGAAAGGTGGAAACGAACAGAGAGATGGGAGAGAATGAGGTGGATGCAGAGAGAGTGGGGAGGGGTAGGTGGAATACGATAGTGTAGGATAAATAAACACCCGGGCAACGCCGGGTTTACAACTAGTAATGAATATAAAGAGACACGTGTGTCGCTTTTTTAATTTAATTTAATTTATTTTTTTTTTATTTTTTTTTATTATTATTATTGTTATTATTATTATTTGCTTGGCAGTAGTTTTTGAAAAGTTTTAGTTATTAGACAGCCCTATTACGGACGCTGTACGAATATAAAGGCCACAGTTGCTCATTTATTGACGCGTTTCGAAATAATCATCATCAGAATCTGAGCCTGGGATAAAGTTTCATACTAATCGTATATCGTCACGGCCTTGCTGAACTAGTTTCGGCTCACTTTTGTGCTATCCTCAGATTGATAATC
This sequence comes from Locusta migratoria, assembly GCA_026315105.1. NCBI lineage: Eukaryota > Metazoa > Arthropoda > Insecta > Orthoptera > Acrididae > Locusta > Locusta migratoria. The sequence continues at coordinate 177,787,917 of CM048747.1, forward strand.
TCTGCTATGTAGGTTGTTCACTTTGCCACCCATGTGGCAAACGGGGAAACCACCCACGGCGTCAGTGCACTACATGCGATGACATTCCAAATAATGTTTCTCAAAGCTGAATCGTGTATTTATCATGTCTTCCTTCCAAAGTCTGCGGCGTCTAACAGTACCCTTAATAAAGGAGGAGAAGGAAATGTTAGTTCGCCATAAACAAAGGTACTCTCAATTGCAGCTACATCTGTTTCCTTGAAATCATCGAAAATTTCATGGCTGAGCATGCTTTTACAAAACTGCAAATGCCCTCTGAATCTTAAGAAATAAATAAGCAAATGAGGTACGTCTTATATTCCACATAGAATTTGAAATAGTGTAATAACTCTCGACCCATTTCACTACACAACGACACTTTTTCTCCACTTCACAAGGTATTGGCGTCTATAAAATACAGAAGTGTATTGCCAATAGGCTACTGTATATTGTACAGCTTTTCTTGTATAAACAATTATAATATTATGAAAAAGAAATTTGATTTCTTGACTATTCCAGGGCGTTGTAATAAATTCAAGGACGATAGTTAGAAGTTTGTGCCGGACCGGGACTCGAACCCGGATTTCCCGCTTCTGGCGAGCGGTTGACTTAACCACCTGGGCCACCCGCCTCTTACACAAATTTTCAACTCGCCGCACGTTATTATTTTTAGGTCCGTTGTCCATTTTCGTGTGGAACGTATTTCAATAATCTGGTACAGCCCCGTATTCAGAGATTTCTATTTCATAAATACACTCGTGTTCAGGAAAAACAAAGCACCTTGAAAGACTAAAGACATCAGTTCATATTTTCAACATATATTTATTAGTGTGTTCTGAAGAAATGATTATCATTTCAATCACCTCAGTTCCTTTCGCATAGGGTAGTAGCAAATAGCGTATCAAGATAATAGCGCAAACTCCGTGGCATTTACAAGCGTTTCATCTGTTGGTTCAAGTTATGTACTTCCCTGACGTCTATGCTTCCGTATTTTATTTCGCTGCGTACACAAAATTTCTTTGACGGGTTAACATTTATTACGTCTTTTAAGATATCACGTTAGACGATAATTAATTAAAGTTCAGGGTTGAAGAAATAACGCATTCCTCTCTGTCATTATCTGTGCAACATGTCAGCTCTTCTTGATTTGAGGCGAAAATCTGAGAAAAAATTTCCGTAGGAAGTTAAAAAAATCTGCATTTATATTTTTGTTCTGTGTAGTGCATGTGAAATATTCTTTTCCGATTCCTCCTTCTGCGAGTGATATGTACTCCACGTGGTGTGTTCTTAGAACAAAGCCTTCACCTATCCTTGTGTCTGTTTATTTGCCCTTCAGGCAAGAAATCATGTATGTATCTTTCTGATTTTCCTTATTTCATCGAGATTTCCTCTCCGTTTATTTTAAATTGTTGTTTCGTTTCCTAACTTGTACTTTGCATTCAGACTCCCCCAGTAAATTCTCTTCTAGCCTTGTACAACTCCCTTTATTAGCCTGCTTATGAAATACTACGTATTTATAGAGGCTGCATGCCGTATTTCTTAGTTGATTTACCACGATTTTGAATTTATTCCACTTTTCTGATTTTTGAAGACTGGACTTCATCCATCCGTGTAAAACCTTCTCAATCCCGTCTTACTGTATTTCTTTAGCTTACTCATGGTATCCTACGCATTTACAAGGGTTGCATGCCGTGCTATTTTTCTTTATTTTTCGGAATTTGAATTTTGTATGTTTTACTGGTTTTCGCAAACACGTGGCACCGAGCTCCGACTTCAAGAGTTTATAGCTAGTCACTTGAGTGCTTGCCACTGCTCACACAACAGTGCCTTTCTATTGTATATTCTTGCTTCGTCGTCTGTGTTTCCGTTGGTTTTTGTTGAAATGAAGCCAATCTTTAAGCACTTCGCCTTCAGTGAGGTGCTAACATGTAATTTACCAGACACGTGCTGTGTGTCTCAATAATTCCGCATGCTCACGGTTTGATTTGAATGGAAATTAACCTCGCTATTAGCGCTTACCATCTCAAGTAAAGAAAGACCAACCAGAGCGACCTACGAAGTTTATTTTTTCTTATGTTGTGTGGTACATCCTCTCAATTTCGTCTACGATAGCGGCACCTGCTTCTGCCTCGTATCAGCACGCTGAATTGGGTGAGTTTTGCTTCGCTTCGCGCGTGTGAGTGGCTGAAAGCTTGTTGATTGCAAAACCCTCCCCCGACGATGTTCAGTTTAGATTAATTTAAATAGTATTTCAATGAGATGCATTATTGTTTAACAAAATTGGTGCCCCTATTAGCACATGTTTGAACTGATTAAATAATTTATTGTCAGTGAACTTTTATTCTTCTTAAAAATATTAGTTTATGAATACCCTCCCTTTTTATTTAATGTTGTTTTTCACCAAGGCTGAGAACAAATTCAGATGCATATTATCATATTTTTAATTTCGTTGCGCCATAAATGTTCTTACTGCCACCTTCATGAAATTGTTTACTTCGCGGTGGCTTGTATATTAATGATTGTGTGTAATTCTCGTGATCCACGACATATGCTGGCCACCGTCTCTTTGTATTCCTGCTGATAAAGTAAAGTTTGAGTCAGTTCTAATTTCTGGGACCATGGAACAAGATTCTGTTGCAGGAAGTAGTCAGTAGTTCACGCGAATCAAATTCAAAATGTTCACATGTTTGTTAAGCTTATGGGACTTAACTACGGGGTCATCAGTCCCTAAACTTACAAGCTACTTATCTGCTACCTTATACTAAGGACGGCATAAATATCCATGTCCGAGGGGGGATTCGAACCCCTGACAGTAGTGGCCGTGCAGGCCGTGACTGGAGCGCCTCAGCCCCCTCGGCCACCGCGGCCGGCTCACGCGAATCCTTTAGCTGGTTTTGATGCTACTGATGACACTGCTACTAAAGCAGAATTGCTTAACACAGACTTCCGAAATTTCTTCACCACAGAAGACGAAGCAAATACTCCAGAATTTGTATCAAGAACAGCTGCCAACATGCGTAATTTAAAAGTAGACCCCCAAGAACTATTAAAGCAACCTAAATCACTTAACAAAAGTAAGTCTCCCGGTCCAGATTGTGTATGTATTAGGTACCATTCAGAGTACGCTGATACCATAATCCAATAACTAGTTATCATATACAACCGCTCACTCAGTGAAAGGTTCGCACCCAAAAACTGGAAAGTAGCACAAATCACTCCAATAAAGGCAGTTCGAGTGATCCGCGAAATTGCCAGCCTATATTATTGACATCGGTTTTCAGCAGGATTTTTGAACATAAACTTTCTTCAAATATTATGAAGAGAATTACCTATTAACCCATAGTCAACACGGATTCAGAAACAATTGTCCTTTTAAAACACGCCTATCTCTTTGATGCGATGAGTGCTAGAGACCAGAGGTGTCAAATGGAATCCGTATTTCTAGATTTCCGGAAGCCTTTTGATAGTGTACCTCACAAGCGTCTTCTAACCTAAAAAGCGTCTTCTAATCAAATTCCGTGCTCATGGAATATCGCCACAGTGGCGCGATTCGATTCGTCAATTCCTTGCAGAAAGGACATGGTACAGGGTAATTTACGGTAAGTTATCGTGTAAAACAGAATTGAAATCTGGTGTTCCCCAGGGAAGTGTTATAGGGCCCCTACTATTCCGTATTTTTATAAACGATTTAGGAGACAATCTGCGTAGCTCTCTTAGATTGTTCACGTATGATGCTGTCACTTATTGGTTAGTAAAGTCACCAGAAGATGGAAAGTAACTGCAAAATGATTTAAATAAGACGTGAATATGGTGCAAAAATTGGCAATTGACCCTAAATTAAACGGTAAACCAGTCAGACCTACAGGCTGTCAGTTCTACTAAATATCTAGTAGTAACAATTACCAACAACTTAAATTGGAAAGAACACAGAAAACATTGTAGGGAAGGCGAACCGAAGATCACGTTTCTTTCGCAGAACACTTAGAAGATGCAACAGTTCTGCTAAAGAAACTGCCTACGTTAGACTTATTCGTCCTATTTTGGAATATTGCTGCGAATTGTGGTATGCACACCAAGTGGGACTCACGGATGGCGTAGAGAAAGTTCAGAGAAGGGCAGTTCATTTTGTATTATCGCGATATAGGGGAGAGAGTGTTCCGGAAATGCTGTACTAGCTAGGGTGGAAATCATTAAAAGAAAGGCGTTATTCGTTGCGATGAGATTTATTTGCGAAAAATCGTTCACCAACTTTCTCTTCCGAATACGAACATATTTTGATAACACCCACCTACATAGGAAGACATGATTATCATAAAAAAATAAAAGGAATCAGATCGAAAACTGAAAGATTTAGATGATCCTTTTCCCCAAGAGCTGTTGGAGATTGGAACTGTAGAGAAATGAAAGCGGTTCGATGAACCCTCTGCTATGCACTTCATTGTGACTTGCAGAGTATTTATATAGACGTAGATGAAGAGCGCTAAATTCCTGGATGGAAGCGTAACACTCTCATGCCAATAATGTGTCCTCTTCCAGACTCACTGATTTGACGTTACGGTTCACTCATACGTCAGCAGACTGATCTAATCACTCTGATTAATTACCTTCGGTTTATAGCGATAACGAGAACTGCCGGCACATGTTACCAGGAAGTGGTGTCGCTCCGCATTACCGATGTTCACCTTGAACCCGCGAGCCGACTTTTTTCGAATGATAATCAACTCTGGAGTACATAATAGTGCACATGCCCAGTGAATATGAACTTATCTCTAGTATTTCAAGGTCTACTACTTCTTCTTTTTTTCTATTTTTTAAAAATATGTTTGTATATGATTTTTAAGGCGATCAGTGGTGTCTGTTCATTCCGGCATGTTTGTTCAAAATTTTCAAATGTTTGTAAATATATGGGACTTAACTTCAGTGGTTATTAGTCAATAGGCTTAGAAACTACGTATAATAACAAAGCGATCAAATGGGTATCGGATTTTAGGATGTTTTTATATTTATGGTACGTGAAGTTCAGAACTCCTATAACTATCAGCCAAAGCCATTCGGTGCAACTCTCAAAAAATTCTCGAGAAAGTCGACTTTTAAGTTTTGGAAGCACACGTAAGTACCAATAATTAAAACGCAGTATCTGTCGGTGTAGCTCAGGTGGTATCGTTCTGAACTTCATGTACAATAAACATGTATATATAAAAAATCTAAAATCCGATACCCATGTGGTCTCCTTGTAAGCTACACTAACAGCACACACACACACACACACACACACAGTGTGTGTGTGGGTGTGTGGGTGTGGGTGTGTGTGTATGTGTGCGTGTGTGTGCGCGCGCGCGAGAACCTCCGACGTCGAACAACCACGCACTCCGCAGCAAGGCGCCTGAAACCTTCAGGTACATCGATGCTCTGCGATCGTTTGTTCATGTTCGTTCTTAGTTGTTGGTTCAGTTCTTTTTATTAAAGAGGGCGTCCGGGCACCGCTCGGCTACTAAACCGCCGCCGGCATGTTCGACAGAAAAATATACAGTACATATAATTGTAATTTCCTTTATTTTAATTTCAGTTGTAGAAGGGATACCGTCGTGTGTGTGTGTAGGACTTCTGCTGCCCGAATGTTTAAGCAGCGCTACAGACTCCATGTTAACTGGGCAGGGAAAGTCTTCTAATATTGTCCTTTCTGTTACACATCACAAGGGAATCGCATTGGTAGAGGAGGTTACCCGTGCGTACGTATTTGCCTTTCTCTTCGATTGTAAATCGCCCTCGGAGAAATGCTCACATTCCGAAATATCTGGCCGAACCAGAGTACTGGCGAAACAAATAAAGGGAGGCGAAAAAAAAAAAAAAAGTGAAGGGTGGGGGCCGAGTTCGTCGGCCGACTCCATTATTTATTTGACCGCACGTAACTATTGCTCCATAAGTTACTCGCGGGCCGATACACACATCCAGCCGGTGTTTGTTTTCGGAATGAGTGATGGCGTTTATTCATGTGATCTATTCTGACGCTCTCCACATTTTATATTTTACTGCGGCGAGGGGGGACCGCCGCGCGCGCGCGCGAAGAGAGAGAATTGAACGTTATATAGGGTATTGAATTTTCTACCATTTCCCGTTGTATATGATGTTTGCAGGCGGCCGGATAACATATCATTGGCGGGGGAATGTCGCGCCCGCAGCCCGCCGCCGCCGCCGGAAATGGCGGGGCCTCCATCAAAACAAGACGGCCAGGGCTGCCAACACCGCGGCACACAACTGCGCTCTTCTGTTTGCGGCCGGCTGTGATACCATCGCGCTTCCTAACTGTTCAGCGGTTGGCGCTGAATGCGCGTCGTGTTCTTTCTGTAACTGGACTCCCAAATGCTACCAGCCAGCTGTCCCAACGGTGAATCAGAAATTAAAAGAGATTAATGTTCAGTAAACCAAAATGTGTTTCGAGTTACAAAGGAGCACTGAGTTACCACAATGGGAAAAGTTGAAAATTTGTGTCTCTGCCTGTTTTCCTAATTACTCAGGGCGTTACGCCGACTGCAGTAACAGTTCGAGTGTGGTGTTCATGTACACGGAACGTATCATTGGATTTTCATGGCCCTAATTACGTATATATGGTGTGTGACCTTTCGAACAATTTGGAAAGAAAAAACATGGACAAAAATCCAATCTTCGGATCCCGTTTCCGGCACACAGTTTTAATCCACCAGTAAATTCCACATCAGAGCATACTCTGTGGCAGAGTGAAAATTTAATTCTGAAACAGTTTCCAACCTACAGCCACCAAGACACGAGGGAATTAAAGAATTAGCGTCTTTGGATATTCAGTTACAAAATATTCAAATGTTTGTAAAGCTTAAGGGACTTAACTGCGTATTCACAAGTCCCTAAACTTACAAACTGCTTATGAACTACCTTATACTAAAGACGACACAAACATTCATGCCCGAGGGGGGATTCGAATCCCCGACGGCGGACGGACTCGCGCACCGCAACAAGGCGCTCCAGTACACCTGGCTAATCCACCGTGGCATTCAGTTACACCAATGGAGAAAAATTAAAATTTGTGCTGGGCCAGATTTTGAACCAGGATGTTGTTGCGGTCTTCAGTCAGAAGATGGGTTTGACGTTGCTCTCCGTGCTACACCCTCCTGTGTCAAGAGTCTTCTTCTCTGAATGAAAACCGCCAGCTACATCCTTTTGAACCCGTTTATTCGTCTTCCTGTGTCCCACTGTGTTTTATACTCCACATACTTCTCGCCAAGGCTAAATGAATGATTTCTTGATGCCTCACAATATGTCTCAATCTATCTGTTTTATTAGTCAAGGTTGAAAGTAGCTTGTTACATTTTCTTTGTAAGATCTCGTTCCTTAATGGAGCAGGCAACGTTTGAACAAAAACAAATAATGTACATAAAAAGGAATAGATAATTAAACATGGGATGTGGAGCATGAAATTATAAAGCAGAGGCTTGATACTTTAAATCATTATCTATTCAATAAAATGAACAAGCAAATAAATGTGGGGAGACCAAATTCAGCACAATAAAACCCACACCTTATACAGAAGTGAATTAAATCATAAAGTTAATACTCGTAATAAAATTCTTTCTACCCTTTATGAATATAGAGATAACGTAGGAGGAAATTTATAAATACACAATAGATAAAGGAAAGCACATTCATTCACTCTCTCTCTCTCTCACACACACACACACATAATGCTTGTGACACTTCATACGGCAACACTTCATAACAGTGGCAAAACGTAGGGTCGGTGGCATTTTGATGAGATGGCGTGTGTCTTCAAGCATAATTACAATTAAACTATGCACCAAACGAACTCATGTGCGGTGAGGCAGCACCATACTATCTGTAAGTACCACATGGGGTGTGACTCTGATAATTTACAAAAAGAAATTAATTTAGAATAACCAAGTAAAGCACACACGAGAATTCATATAGAAGGAAGCTAGTATCATTAAAAGCATGACTGAAGGCTGAAGTAATGACCGTTACAAAAGCACGTTGTTCAATCGGTCATACGAAGATAGCAAAGACAGAATCAACCAAGAAATTTCGAGAAAGGAATTTAGCATGCTCGCAGAAACAGACACCACACGAAAATAGTAGTTACAAACAGCAAGGAAATTCAAACATACTACATTTACGCAAAGGCTGAAGGCCGCACACATTCATTCTAACTTGAAAAAACGGACACACAATCATCACCGGAATGAAAATGCAAAGACTAAATTTACACTGAATTACTCGAGATCTGTAAATTAAGAAACACTTCGCCTTGCATAGCGAAACAATTACTCAAGAAAACTGTCACTGATAAACCAAGACTGCGTGGTCACGAACAAAGTAAAGTTCTAACAAAATGATTCAACAAAATGCTCACTTAAGCAATCGCGGCAAGAGTGGAGCCTCAGACCACACGCCAAGCCTTCCCCTCCACGCACCGGATCTAGGACGCGCTCAAAGCGATGCAGGGTGCGTTCAGAGCCTACTGTCTACCAGTCCTCGCCACCTGAAGAAGAAGATAATACCCTCTACTAGAGCTGCAGAGAGGGGTCTCTATTGTCACTTCTTTTGTCCATGATTATGTTGGTATTACACTAAGAACAGACCACCTTGCCATCTTGCCAAGTAAGCTTGTCTCTGGCCACCCAGCAGACGGCAGTGCAGACGACATACGAAGCTATGCATTCTTAACTAAAGTAAACGAGGCCTAAAGCGCGAGGCGTTGACTGTAAGCCATTTCGCGGCAGTCAGTCAATATTAAAAGTAAACTTCCACACTCACATGAAACACACAACTTCAATCACATGGGCGGAAACATATATAAACATGGGGCATTGATCATTAATAAAGGAATAAAATAATTTACATACAAATAGTCAATATTGATGCCGGAGAAACGCTTAAGAGTAATGAATAACTCAAAATGGAACATGACCAAACATTCAGTGGACGTATTTCAAGGTATGTCAGAAATATAGTTTCTCCCCAATTCTGTTCAGTACCTCCTCATACGTTACGGTATCTACACATCTAATCTTCAGCATTTTTGAGGAGTACAAAATTTCAAAAATCCACATTTTACTCCTGTACTACACTCCCTCCACACAAATGCATCGAGTAAAGAATTCCTAACATTTACATTGATGTTCTATGTCAAAAAATATCTCTTCTTTTCTTCCCATAGTCTTTCTTATATCCTCTACTTCAGTGGTTATCGAGGTGGGTCGTCGGACGACTTTTGAAATATCCAAGTAAAATATCTTACCGGCTGTAAATAGTAAGGAAGTGTATTTCGAGAGGAAAGATTTATAATCTGATAAGTTATTTATAAAATCCGGAAATTAATTAATGTGCTAAAGGCCTTATCAGACATAACGCGGCCTGCCGATGTGGCGCACGCCCCCGTGGATGGTCGGGGGTGTCTCAGCAGACAAGTAGGCCACAACACCAGAGCGTCTGGCTGCTGGCAGCGGCCACAGCTGTTGCTGTGTCCGCTGTCACACCGTGCAAGCGGACGAAATCTCATTAGCAGCTTGTATGTGAAGGGCTGTGCGACAGATCCACCTCTTTCCACTTCTGCCCATCTGTGAGAACAAAGTAATTGAATGCGCCAGCAGGAGCTGTCAATCTGGACTTGCGACAAGTGTCAGACGAGTAACCTGAGTTAATTTAGTCTGATAGTTGGCTGGTTGCTTACAAAATAGTGCGTGCATCCGTGTTTATGGACGCTTGGATGAAGACTGGATCGTGCCATAAAGCACCATCTTTAGCTAATTATGACAAAACTTCCACATCCGGATGCAGTGCTTCATGTAATACACCTAAAGGTGACGATGTTACTCATGGTAGCATACCTAACTATGTTCTGAAGAAGACAAAACCTCTTTCTCGTAAATACAACCCAGACTGTTTGAAATATGGGTTTGCGTTTTGTGGCACAGAGGACGAGTCACTTCAGTGTGTTGTGTGTTTTGAAGTACTTGCTTATGAAAGTATGAAACCTTCAATACTGGAGAGACATTTATCACGAAAACATGCAGAATACATAAATAAACCAATAGATTTTTCTATAACAAAAATCGAGGACTTTTGAAGTCAAAATGAAAAAATGAAAAAATGAAAAAATCAACTTCTGGCGAACAAAATAACTACAATAGCTTCATACCGACTACTTTCATTGATAGCAGAAAAGGGAGGAGCTCACACCGTAGGATCGGAAATTACTGTACCAGCTGCCTAAATAATATCTGATGCTTCATTTTCCGAAAAGCAAACAAAACTATTTAGTGAAATATCCCTATGAAACACAACAGTAAAATGAAGAATGTCAGATTTTGTGAAACAGTCCATAACCACAGCTTTAAAGCAAAGCGATTTCTTATCACTGCAGCTTGATGAAAGCATAGACGTACCGGGTGAGGCTGCTCTTTTAGCTTTTTTTAGGTCTGAAATTGAAGGCAGGATAAAAGAAGAAATGCTCTACTGTGTTTGTCATCACTACAACAGGAGAAGAAATTGGTAAATGTCTTGATGGCTTTATACTAAAATATGAAATAGAGTGTGCAAAATGTGTTGCACTGCCGACTTATGGTGCCCTTGCTATGTCTAGCATTAACTCTGGGTTGGTTGCTAGAATTAGGGCAGCTGCTCCTTCAGTTCAGTGGACTCAATGCAGCTTACACCGAGAGGCCCTTGTACTTAAAGGTATGGACGAAAGATTAAAGAAAATCCTTAATGATGTAGTGAAAATAGTGAATTTCGTGAAATCACGACCTAAAACTTCAAGACTGTTTGCCATATTGTGTGATGAGATGGTCAGTGAGCAAAAATCACTTCTCATGCATTGTGAAATACGCTGGTTATCAAGTCGGAAAGTGCTGTCCAGATTATTTCAGCTCCGAGCTGAACTACGAATGTTATTATCACGATGCAAAATCAGTAAGCAGTTTTCTGGAAATGTTAAATGGCGAAAATTGACTTATACAGCTTTCATATTTGAGAGATGTATTCAGTGCTCTCAATATCCTCAATTTATCGCTTCAAGTTTGTACACAATTTTTATGTACCAGATGAAATAGAAGCAACTATTAAAAAACTTGAAAAGTGGTCCAGTAAAGTGAAAGACAATTGTTTTAATGCATTTCCACTCCTCAGTGACTTCTTAGATAAATATGGAATCAAAGTTAACGAGGAAACTGCAACTGTTGTGAATGAACATCTTGAAGCACAGGCCTATAGTTTCAGGTAATGATTCTCAAATTAATTTACTACGAACCACGAAGATTGAAATTATTTCTTATCAAACGGAAGTCTTATTCTTTCCATGATACTATTTTTCTTCCTTCAAAGAAAAGAAACAATTCTGTTGTTTCTTTATTTAATATGATACAGGTTATGTGTTTGTTTTATGACTACAGTTTTTCTCAGCTTACAATTTTGCAATAGGCCTACTGAAAGTTGTTTGTCTATGCATACGTATTATTTATAATTGGTTATTGTTCTAGGAGTTACTATCCAAGAAAGCCTATGAATTGTCATGGATAAGAAATCCGTTTGTAGAGGAAAACATTAAAAATCTTAAGCTGTCAGCATCCGAGGAAGACTTCCTGATTGAACTATCGTGTGATTCTTTACTGAAAACATTATGTTAAAGAAACAAGCCCCTTCAGGGCTTTCTAAGTGTACAGATTGAATAACATTAGTGACATGCTACAAATCTGTCCTACTCCCTTACTAACCAATGCTCCCCACCACACCTCTCGACCGTTATAACTGCGGTATTTGTACAGGTTATATATTACTTTTCGTTTCCTACAGTTTACCCTTACTATTATCAGTATTTGAAAGAGTCTATTACAGTCAACGTTGTCAAAAGCATTTCGCAAATGTACAATAGCTATACAAGTCAGTTTATCTTTCCTTAACCTATCTTCTAAGGTAAGTTGTAGGTATTGCCTCCTTGCATTTCTCGTAAACTCAAACAGATCTTTCCCGAGGTCGGACTCAAACATTTTCTGATTCGTCGGTAAATAATTATTTTGCAACCATTGATAATTACATATTTGCTCGTTGTTCTTGAATACCTACACTATTTTAATATCTAATGGTAATTGTTTATAAACAATGCAAACTTTTGTTTATTCCAAATTTTCTTTATTATATAAAAGTTTATCAATAATGATAATTTAAATTTAAAAAAAAGGAGACACAATAAAGAATTGCAAATTCCATAGGAAAATTTTAAAAAGTCCTCCATTTCGATATGGTCTAACACATGCCAGAGTGATAAACATCGTAAAAACATGGAAAACAATTTTCAGGTCTTAGGAGCACTTCGTGCAAATGCTGCAATTTTACAGTCGCAATTTTTCTTCGATATGTCGACTGGAAAGCAAACTTCATTTACGTTCATGATTTCTCTTGTATCGCACAGCTTAGAAGCGAACAAAACATACCTGATAATTTCACTGAAGATTGGAGAGGCCAGATGGAGATGAATAATTGAACAAAGTTTAATGCAATCTTCTCTATCACTAATTTCACGTCCACGTTCTGTCAGGTGGGCAAGTTTTGCAGGCGCTTCATGAAACTTTTTACTTGACGGCAGAAGTACTCGTCACAAAGCTGAACCATGGGGTGCATTTTGGCGGAATTACTAGCACGGCAGACGCCTGTCTTTTCGAAAAACTTCATTCTACAACACGTGCTTTTTTCGTAAAAATTTCCATTAGATATTAAAATTGTGTAAGTATTATAACACACACACACACACACACACACACACACACACACACATATATATATATATATATATATATATATATAGGGTGTTTTACTAAGTGTGTTTGTCTCTGTAACTTATAAAATTATAGGTGACGGGAAATTTTAATGCGGTAGGTCAAATGTTCAAATGTTTGTAAAGCTTATGGGACTTAACTACGGGGTCATCAGTCCCTAAACTTACAAACTACTTATGAACTACTTACGAACTAGGACGGCACAAATATCCATGCCCGAGGGGGGATTCGAACCCCCGACCGTAGTGGCCGTGCTGACCGTGACTGGAGCGCCTCAGTCACCTCGGCCACCGCGGCCGGCGCGGTAGGTCAACACAAGAAATGTTACACTTTCTGCGGAGCTATGAACATAGTTTATTGTATCATTTTCCAAAGAGTTACAGCACAAAGATATAATTTTTTAAATGGAACAATACTTATTTCTATCGTGCATTGGATTCGTTGAAACCAGCTGCGTCCAAATTAATTTAAACTACATTCCTATCACTGTTAGTTTGGGACATAACAACAATATAACTTGAAAGTTGTTAACACAGTCATGATAATAATAATTATGCTTCTGCTGAGTCAAAGTTATTAGTTATGTACATATGATGGTAATAATAGTAATTGTATTGCATTTGCTAAGCGAGAGCCGCCTGTTAAAGAATCTTAAAAGCTTCGCAGTTTTTGTAGGAACTCGTTAAATAATAATGAAAGTTGTTAACAAAATTAATTATGAAGTGATTAGTGTTGCAATTACAGCTTATTAACAATATGTTGTCTGACTCGGCTTTGGTAACTTCTTAAGCAAGTTTGCACGTGCACTGTGTAATATGACTGTTTGTTGTGTGTGTATAGGTCTGAGACTAATTTTGCATTTCAGTGTAAGAAAGTGGAAAGCCAACGACAGCTATATTTATGAGTTGGTGGAAACAAAAATGAATACCAACAAAGAAAAGAAATGTGTTCATCTTATATGGATAAAAGGTCATTCAGGCATTCGGCACAATGAAGCAGTTGATGCTCTAGCAAAAGAAAGCATCAAAGACGGGCCTACTATTTATACAGCTTCCATATTTCGACTTTATACAAGTCTAAAAAAAAGTATATAATTAATGGGAACAGCAGTGGCAAGTTTCACAGCAGAAAAAGGGCCTCTCATATGCTACACTTCAGCTTACCATTCCAGGAAAATCGTGTTCTGGCAGAAGAATCTTCCAAGGAGATACGTAACATCAATGATTAGAATAAGGTTAGGACATGCATGCTTTCCTGCACATCTCTACAGGATTGAAAGACTCCCTCAAGTGCAATGTTCATCCAGAAGAAGATGGAGATCTTGATCATATCATCCTTGGATGCACGAAATGTGCCCCACAGTAAAATAAGCTACGGCAGAAGCTGGCAAAAATGAAAATCCCCTTCCTACAAACATAAGACTGTTATGTCTTTATGATGTTTCAATTTAAATTTTTACAAGAAGCGGATATACAGCTTTGACATTAAGCGTGGAATTTATAAGTTTCAAGTTTGTAATTTTGAATTTGTAATTTTTTAAGCATGTTTGTAACACATGTATATACAAAAAGTAATTGTACAGGAAATTAAAAAATGTAATGGCCGTATTGTTTCATGCAAAAAGCCAATAAAAATTACATCATCATTACCGTCATCAGTTTACCAGACTTTCCCTACTTGCCAATGTTCTTTACACTTACAAATGGAGAGTAATATACGAGCAGGGCTGTGCAATGGCTTTATTCAAGTATGAAGTTGAACGTGATTACTCTTTAGGTAGATCGTGATCGTTACTTCCACGTTAGTGAATTTTTTCGGCTGTTTATGCTCAATACCGCAATACCCGCGAAAGCATCTGGAGTTGAGCAGCTTTGTTGCACAGCGGTTTTGCTATGAAACCGCTATTTTTTTGGGTGCGATTTTATCTTAACGGCGCGCCATTTACTACCAGCGGTCTTTTCGGTGAGATTTTTATCTAGGTAATACGTGTACAGTGTGTCGGCCGCGGAAAAGTCCCGTCCATTGTGTCAGAGTGGCCGTCGTCGTTGAACGGTGCTTCGCTGGCGCTACGGCGATAAGCTCGGCGTTGCTCGCCCATCGACCTACACACTATCTGCCCGAGAGCGCCGTTCGGGGCGCACGATAACGCTCGCGGCTAGTGCGCATGCGCGAACAAATGCGTGGCAGCCCGGAACCGCGCAACACGCCGCTCGCCTTTATTCCGCAACGTTTTGTTCTACGTTGATTAAATATCTCTCTGCCGATAAGTGACCTGTACATAAACAGAACGCAATTCAAAATTTCGCGATAAATTACGACATTGATGAGAGCGCTACGCCGTACACAGGCGCGCTGTGTGTCGGGGGAAGGGGGGGGGATGTTTTCTGTGCCATAAATACTGTCATAATATCGATCAATCAGACGGATGATTAATGACCTCGCGGATAAAAGGCGGCGCTACAAAATGTCATATATTACTTTTTTTTATTTGCTGCATAAATTTCGCATTCATTAATTATTTTTCGCTCCCCTGGGGAGGCCTTGCTTTCTGTCATATCTGGCGCGACCTTGCGAACTACAAGCTGTCATGTAATAAATATTGCACGGCGAGATACCGTATCAGATGGAACTGCCACCGCGGCGGGCGCGCGTGCGTGCGTGTACATGTTAATAAAACTTGCTGCCTCGGCCTGTCACATACGGCCATTATTTATTTAGTGTTTCCCGTTCTATATCGCGCGCTAAGCGTTCCGATAAGAGAACGCGGCGATGAAAATTTTATGCGTCGCTGTGAAAGTATAGCCGGCGGCGTTTTGCGTGCGAGCTATGACCGTTCCGGTGTAGAGCTCAAGGCGTACCGCCTGTCACTCGAATGAGATGTCGCTGTTTGGCGTTCGTCTGTTCGTAACAGTTTTTTAAATAGTGGGAAATCGTCTACATAATTATTCGAGTGTAATCCAGATAAGTGTAACGTTCTGTACTAAACTAACTTAAAATAAGCACACACACACTCACACACACACACACACACACACACACACACACACACACACATGCCCTGGGGTGGACTCGAACCTCCGACGGGGAGCAGCCGCGCGTTCCGCAGCAAGGCGCCTTAGAGCGCTCGCACATTCCACTGTGGCTCAGTATTTAATCTTTACACACATTTCAGGGAGAAGGAATAAAAAGTTTACGGTTTGACGATGATATAGTAATTTTGTCAGAGACTGCAAAGAATCTGGAAGAGCAATTGAATGGAATGGACAGTGTCTTGAAAGGAAGATATAAGATGAACATTAACAAGAGTAAAACAAAGGTAATGGAATGTAATGTCAGAAAATCAGACGATGCTGAAGGAATTAGATTAGGTAATGAGACAATAAAAATAATGGGTGAATTTTGTTACTTGGGTAGCAAGATAACTTCTGATAGCAGAAGAAAATATAAAATGCAGAATGGCCATGGGGAGAAAAGCGTTTCTAAAGAAGCGAAACTTGTTAACATCCAATATTAATTTAAATGTTAGGAAGTCCTCTCTGAAAGCATTTGTCTGGAGTGTAGCATTGTACGGCAGTGAAACGTGGACAATAAGGAGTTCAGAAAAAAAGATTATAGAAGCATTTGAAATGTGGTGCTACGGACGAATGATGATGATTAGATAGGTAGATCACGTAACTAATGAGGAGGTGCTTAACCGAATCGGGGAGGAAAGGAGTTTCTGGCCTATCCTAAGAGAAGGGATAGATTGGTTGGACACATTCTGAGGCATCAAGAAATTGTCAACTTAGCGTTAGAAGGAAGTGTTTGGGGTAAAAATCGTAGAGGGAGACCGAGGGACGAATATAGTGAGCAGATTCAAAAGGATGTAGGTTGCCGAACATATTCTCAGATGAAGAGACTTTCACAGGATAGGGTAGCTTGGAGAGATGCATCAAACTAGTCTGCGGACTGAAGACCACAACAACAACAACAACACATCTTTCGGCGGAAGAGGCATCTTCCGGAGTATTACTCTGCAAATACATAACTTTCCGTAATATTTTGTTGCAGTGATCAGGTAAAATCTACATAAAAATATTTGTGGGATTGTATATACGATAATATGAAGGCGTGTTGTTTTAGTTGGTACTGTCTCTTATTAGTTGCCACGGCGGGGTGGCGGAGCGCATTGAGGCGCTATGCACCGATGCTCGAAACTGTTCCCCGTCTGAGGTTCGAATACTCCCTCGGGCGTGGATGTATGTCTTGTCTTTACTATAAGTTAGTTTATAAGTATAAGTTTAGGACTGATGACCCCGCAGTTAAGTCCCTTAAGCTTAGCAAACATCTGAACATCTTATTAGTTTTCGAGATATTCTAGTAGACCCAT
Organism: Locusta migratoria; assembly: GCA_026315105.1. Taxonomy (NCBI): domain Eukaryota; kingdom Metazoa; phylum Arthropoda; class Insecta; order Orthoptera; family Acrididae; genus Locusta; species Locusta migratoria. The sequence goes on from CM048747.1 coordinate 177,805,122, forward strand.
CTCAAATAAATTTTATCTCCAATTTATGTCACATACTTATCTTCGTATTTGTAACATTGTTTTTTAACAGTTCAGCACCTCCGTTACTACAATTTTTGTTTATTGAGTAGTTCCGTTTTACAAGGGAGATGGTGTAATTTTCCTTTTTGTGTCTAGAGTAGACTAAATGCTATGAGTGTACGTGCCACCTCTTTTCCCAACCGACCGAACAGAATTCAACGAAACGTGGTACACATATTCCTTACCGTCGTGCAACAATCTCTATGGTAGTGGTAGCTGTCTGAAAACTTTACTGATGCAGTATTTCAGAACGAGTCCACTCTGTCATTTGTTGGAAACGATACACATGATTTCAAGCCTTTACGGATCTTTTACCTCATGTAAACCCAACAAAATAATGAAAATAGACCGTTTTCTTCTTTTACGTAGTAATTGTGAGGAATTCGGCAAAATGTTACAATTTATTATTTCTGTACAACTAACTGGACTTGGGAGACATTTACAGGCAGTAGAACGTATACCACTGAATGTACATTATTGTACGACATGCAGTTTTGGAGGTATGATGTCATAAACAATGAAAAAAAATGTTCAAATGTTTGTAAATCTATCGGACCAAACTGCGTGGTCATAGTCCGTAGCTTACAAACTACTTAAACTAAGATAAACTAACCTAAGGACAACACACACACACCCATGTCCCAAGGAGGACTCGAACCTCCACGGCGAGCAACCGCGCGCTCCGCAGCGAGACGCTTTAGACCGCTCGGCTACTCCACCGCGGCCATAAATAATGAGATGCATCAAAATGTTGTTGTTCAAATGTTTGTTAAGCTTAAGGGATTTAACTAAAGTACCAGTAAGCAATACTTGTGAATCGATACGTGGAACTGTACTCACAGGTATCGCCACATTAGGAAAGCTTCTAAAGGTTAAGACCAAAATTGGTTCAAAAATTTTATTGATTAGGAGAATAGTCCTCGAGAAGAAGCAGCGTACTAATACAATAAGATTTTAAAAATCGATTAGGAAAGATATTAATCTGTCAGTGAGACGGACAAGGCTAAAATGACTTCAAAATTACCTCGAGGTTGATGTCAAACAAAAATCTTTTTTGGCGTGGGCTCAGAATCATTATGAGGAAATTATCAAAGGCGTTGAGATTCCTTTAAATAATCAAAAAAAGTTGCGTAATGCACATCATAACCACTGGAGATCTTGTAAACAAATTTTATGAAGATGAAGATTATATAAAGTCGGGTAAAAGTGTTGAAACACGAGTCACTCCATGCTAACATTGCAACCTGGACTGAAAAAAACCCCAATTTGAGCTGAAGATTCCTACATTTATATTCTTGCGTGCTTGTGGAATACCGTCCCAATTGTGCGATTGGATTCTCGATTTCCTATCAGAAAGGACACAGTTCGTTGAAATAGACGGTAAACCATCAAGTAAAACAGAAGTGATATCTGGCGTCTCCCAGTGAAGCGTTATAGGTCCCCTAATCTTCTTTGTGTTTATAAACGATTTAGTGATTTTCAGTGAAGTCAACAGAGGATCAAAAGCAACTGAAAAGCGATTTAGACAAAATTTCTACATGGTGCGAAAATTGGCAATTGACTCTAAATAGATAATAGAAACCCGCTGAACTTCAATTACGCGATAAATCATTCAAACCTTAAGGTCGTAAATTCTACCAAATACCTAGCAGTTATAATAAATAACAACTTAGACTGGAGAGAACACATAGAAAATATTGTGGGGAAGGCGAACCAAAGGTTACGTTTCCGTGGCAGAACGCTTCGAAGACTGCCTACAACACACTTGTGCGTCCTCTCCTGGAGTACTGTTGCCCTCCACCCTCACCAGGTGGGACTGACGGGGAAGACATTGAGAAGGTTCAGAGATGGGCAGCTAGTTTTGTTGTATCACGTTACGGGGGGGGGGGGGGGGTAAGCGTCACGGAAATGTTGCACGATTTGCGGTGGAAATCATTAAAAGAAAGACGTTATTCGTTGCGGCGATATATATTTACGAAATTTCAATCACCGACTTTTACTTCTGAATGTGAAAATATTTTGCTAGCACCCACCTACATAGGGAGACATGACCATCCCAATAAAATAATGGAAATCATATCGAAAACCGAACGATTTAGGTGTTCTTTCTTCCCGCGCGCTGTTAGAGAATGGAACAGTAGAGAAGGATTATGAAAGTGTTTAATGAATCCTCTGCCAGGCACTTAAATGTGATTTTTAGTGTATATTTGTAGATGTAGATGTAGATATTCTGGGTAAAGCTGCTAATTAAATGCAAAAACATTTTGTAAGCGCCAAAAGGTACACAAACGTTACAAGAAATAAGCATAGGCTCTTAATTAAATTGGTCTAATAACCGCAGCATCGCATCGTAGGAAATGGAAAACAACTTGACCTGCAAAACATGTGCAGAATGACGTCGTAGGTAAACGGAGAGTAGCTATTGGCCGGGTGATAGATTCTCGGTGTTCCTGTAGACTGCCTGCTACCTGCTCTTCCGGTCTTCTCACATGTGTGACTCCTCACAAATGTGTCTTCTCACAAGTTCCATTATTCCACGACTGCTCGATCTGTTGACGTAGTTGTGCAAAGAATGGTTGGTTGACACGTCTAACGCGTCGCCTGTCGTCCCATCATCTCCCACTCGAGCTCTATTGGAGTCATGTCGTGCGATTGTGCGGGACAAGGAAGCTGCTGCAGGCCTTGCAGAACACTGTGAGCTTCACGCCTTTATCACCTTCCTGTTGCATGTATAACAAATGGACGGGTCTCACAACATTCTGCACGTGCCGTGAGCTGGTCAACGTCCTCTCCCCCGAACATTAAAGTTGAAGATGAGTTGTAGAGTGTAAGTTCAACCATTTAACTTTCGAAGTCTCTTCTGCCGGATACTAAAATCTAACTGATTCAATATTTCAATGGTACAAATGTCCCTTTTGCTCTCTCAGTATTCAGCGGTACTCAGCAGCAGCGACGGTTCTGGAGATGTCGGACAGTTGTACCGTCGAAATACTGAAATAGATTTTAGTATCCGACAGAAAACGCCGAAGACACATCAACCGTTTAAGTTTGCCCCATCCTTTTTGATACATGCTCTATAATTCTAAATGGCCAAAATTGATAAAAAACGTCGTTCCTGGTGACGACGTTGAAACCTGCTATCACCTAGGTGGAACCTGCTCTTATCAAAATCGGCGCCATTTTTCCAGATGTACTTTTTTCCGGCAGAGTATATAGAATCTGATTCTGATGATGCCCCAAAAAGGTCTGGAGATCATAATGGCCAGGGACGTTGACCTACACCTTGAACACGTTGGGTAGTACAGGATACATGTAGAAGTGCATTGTCGGAAAAATCTTATTGTCTTGTTGGAGTGTGAACGGTAGCAAGACAGGTTGAATGATGGTTTCAGTCTACAGTGTCGGGTTCAATGTTCTCTACGATTACCAGGACGGCTAGTGTAGGATGTGGTTTCCCACACCATGATGCCTATTGTTGGCCCCATATGCCTCTGTCGAATAGTCTCCAGATTTTCACACCTCCCTGTACGACACCACACACACGTACGACCAACATTGGCACTTAGACAGAAGTGATTCCCATCACTAAGACGACACGTCTCCAATCGTCCTTCCATAAGGGCCTATCGCGACACCACTGGAGGCAGTCTGAACGATGATGATACGTGAGCAGAGGACACACTATCAGCACACGTGATAGGGGAGGGGAGCGATATTCTACACTTACCATTCTCGTCCAGTGATCGTCTAGAGAACAATGAACAGTGCACGGTACACTGAAACCATTTTTAGCTCATCTTGCTACCATTCACGCATCGAAAAGGTGATACGCATTTACAACAGGACAATGCAGATCCACATGTATCCCGTATTCTTCAAGGTGTACGTGAACTACCCTGGCCAGCGCGATCCCCAAATCTCTCCCCCATTGAAAGTGTTTCGGATCATGTGAAACATCATCTTGCGCGGTCTACACGACCGGCACGAAGTCTGGACCACCTGAGGTAGCAGGTGGAAACTGCATGGCAGACCATTCCGCAAGACTACTTCCGGCACCTCTACGAACGTCTTCATGGGAGAATTGCAGCTTGCATTGCTGTAAAAGTAGGGCAATCGCCGTACCAGCGTCGACATTGAGCACACTCTGGTGACAGCACTCACGTGCGTGTGGCTCTGCGTGTGTTGTCGTGTGTTCTATACATCCTCAAGAATGTGCCAGTCGGATTTCCCTCTGCTGTGGCAACGAATACATGGTGCTCTTAATTGATAATCAGTGCTATTAGGACGCTGTGTAAAATTATAGGGCCACAGATAGTGATGTGGTCAACGTTTGTTGACGCGTTTCGATTAAATCATCTTCAGAATCTGTAAAGTTACAAACATCAGTATGCCTGGTGTCACAAAAATAGAGAACTAAATGGACAAAAGAGATCCAAATTACATTTCAAATACAAATATCTTAAGTACATACCGTGGAGGGGGAATTAACATAATAAAATTGTATGGCGTCAAGGCCCTGCTGAACATTACTAAAGCCAAATCACCCAGCATCGTCAAAGTAAACGGTAGACGTCGCCAGGTGGCTCTAGTGTAAATGAAAAAGATAAGAAAAATAGAAACATACAAAAACCAAATAGAAAGAATTAAAACCTAATAATCCTACAAATATTTAAGTTTAAAATGGAGAGGACGGGACTATACAATACAACTGTATGCAGCTCTTGTTGTTAAACTCACACAACTATGGTGGTGCCCCATGGCATGGAGAGGACAGAAAGGCGGGAGTCTAGGACATATTCAAATGAGAGTAAAATTGACGGATACTGTCAGCTATTATAAAATACCACTATTTAACAGTTAACACGTATGTGTATACAGTCAGCTATTATAAAATACCACTATTTAACAGTTAACACGTATGTGCATACAGTAACACGTTACATTAGTAGGGTTGCACATATATGTCATAAAACAAGCCGAGGTTAAAAGTAATAAAATATGACCAGAACGTTAAATAGTGGTATATTATAATAGCTGACAGTATCCGTCAATTTTACTCCCATTTGACTACGTCCTAGTCTCCCGCTTTACTGTCCGCACCAAGCCATGGGGCACCACCATACGTGTGTGAATTTAACAACAAGAGCTACATACAGTAGTATTGTGTTGTCCCGTCCTCTCCATTTTAAACTTAAATATTTGTAGGATTATTAGGTTTTAATTCTTTCTATTTGGTTTTTATATGTTTCTATTTTTCTTATCCTTGTCATTTACACTAGAGCCACCTGGTGGCGTCTACCGTTTACTTTGACGATGCTGGGTGATTTGGCTTTAGTAATGTTTAGCAGGGCCTTGACGCCATACAATTTTATTATGCTACTAACCCCCCCCCTCCACGGTATGTACTTAAGATACTTGTGTTTGTAATGTATTTTGGTATCTCTTTTGTCCATACAGTTCTCTATCTTTTTGCGACACCAGGCTTACTGATGTTTGTAACTTTACAGATTCTGAAGATGATTAAATGAAACGCTTCAATAGACGTTGACCACTAATTTAATAATAATAATTTTACACAGCGACCTAATAGCACTGTTTATCAATTACTACTGATATGGGCGCATACCTCATCAACGACTTTATGTCACGTCTGGAAAACATGGTGTTCTTTTTCCCAATTTCCAGGAGTCCAGATGATGTGGTGGCTGTTCTTTTAAAGTAGCGTGTCAGAAAGGTGAGACTCCACGTTATCTACATATGAATAGCTTTTGTTGTGAGGGCAGGAACACTTCGGCAGGTGCGGCAGCAGGCGGCAGGCTGATCCCCGAGTTCGGCGCCCCCAGTCGCCGATCGCGATGCCGCGGTGTGGCGTGTCGTGCGCGCTCGGCTTGGCTTCCGGCGCGGCGGCGTCGGTGACGTCGGCGTGGGCGGCGCGCGGGCGGCGGGCGGCAGGTGGCGGCGGTGATGGATGGGCGGCGCCGGCTAATGCCGGCGTTATTGATGGCGGGCCCTCTTCATCATGGCCGCCGCCCTCAGCCGCCACTTCCGCCCTCCAAAGCCGCACCACGCCTCCCGCCACTGTACACTCCTGTGCCGACGTTCCTTTTCTTTTTTCCCTTCCTCCCCGCTTCCGTCGCGCTCTCTTTCTCCAGTGACCTGCCCTATTGCGGGACAAATGCACCGACAAATCAGCGAGAGACAGATAATTTTTCATCCCTCCCCTCGGGGAGCGATTCGCTACCGTCGCTCCAGTTTACGCTGCTAGCTGAGAAGCTGCGAGGAAATCACCCGACTCCGAAGGCTGTGGCAACACTAAATTCAGGTTCTCGAACTTTTTAAAGTCATTCCATATATGTAACACGCCACTTTCGCGATTTGGATCCCCTCTCCCCCCCCCCCCAAAAAAAGTTCTGTTTGTATAGCTTATCGGACTTAAATACGGGGTCATCAGTCCCTAAACTTACTAAGGACGGCACAAATATCCATGCCCGAGGGGGGATTCGAACCTCCGACCGTAGTGGCCGTGCAGATCGTGACTGGAGCGCCTCAGTCCCCACGGCCACCGCGGCCGCCCTCCCCCCTCCACCCCCCAATGAGAGGTCTGGAACGCACGCGAGGTGTACCGTTTGTCGTGGTCTTCAGTCCGCAGACTAGTTTGATGCATCTCTCCAAGCTACCCTATCCTGTGAAAGTCTCTTCATCTGAGAATATGTTCGGCAACCTACATCCTATTCAATCTGCTTACTATATTCGTCCCTCGGTCTCCCTCTACGATTTTTACCCCACAAGCTTCCTTCTAATGCTAAGTTGACAATTCCTTGATGTCTCAGAATGTGTTCAACCAATCTATCCCTTCTGTTACTCAGGATAGGCCAGAAACTCCTTTTCTCCCCGATTCGGTTAAGCACCTCCTCATTAGTTACGTGATCTACCATCAAATTTTCATCATGCGTCTGTAGCACCACATTTCAAAAGCTTCTATCATCTTTTTATCTGAACTCCTTATCGTCCACGTTTCACTCCCATACAATGCTACACTCCAGACAAATGCTTTCAGAAAGGACTTCCTAACATTTAAATTAATATTGGATGTTAACAAGTTTCGCTTCTTTGGAAACGCTTTTTTCCCATAGCCATTCTGCATTTTATATCTTCCTTACTTCGGCCATCAGAAGTTATCTTGCTAACCAAATAACAAAATTTATATACTACTTTTATTGTCTCATTACCTAATCTAATTCCTTCAGCATCGCCTGATTTTCTGACATTGCATTCCATTACCTTCGTTTTGCTCTTGTTAATGTTCATCCTGTATCTTTCTTTCAAGACACTGTCTATTCCATTCAATTGCTCTTCCAGATCTTTTGCGGTCTCGCAGAATTACATGTCATGGGGAAACCGCAATGTTTTTATTTCTTCTCCCTGCACTTTAATGCCCTCTCCAAATATCTTCTTCCATTCCTTCACTGCCTGCTCAATGTACAAATTGAACAACATTGGGGAAAAGCTACAACCCTGTCTTACCCTCTTCCCAACCTCTGCGTACCTTTCCTGCCCTTCGACTCTAATAACCGCTGTCTGGTTATTGTATAGGTTGAATATAATTCTTCGCTTCCTAATTTTTACCCCTGATACCTCCAGAATTTGGAAGAGTGTATTCCAGTCGATATTGTCGAAAGCTTTCTCCAAATCGACAAACGCTAAAAATGTAGGTTTCCCTTTCCTAAGATAAGTCGTAATGTGAGTAATGCCTCCCGTGTTCCTACATTTCTCCTAAATCCAAACTGATCTTCTCCGAGGTCGGATTCCACAAATTTTCCCATTCGTCTGTAAATAATTCGTGTTAGTATTTTACAACTATGACTTATTAAACTGATAGTTCTGTAATTTTCACACTTGTCTGCACTTGCTTTCTTTGGAATTGGAATTACGATATTCTTCTTGAAGTCCGACGTTATTTCCCCTGTCTCATACATCTTGCATACCAGGTAATACAATTTTTTTCACGACTGGCTCTACTAACGACATCAATAGTTCAGACGGAATATCATCTACTTCAGGGGCAACGTTTTCACTCAAGTCCTTCAGCGCTCTGTCAAATTCTTCTCGCAGTATCATATCCCTTATCTCATCTTCCTCCGGTCCCGGTTCGAATCCGTGCGGCGGATTAGCGAAGGGGTCGGAGTGCCGGCCAGCCTGTATATGGTTTTTAGACGGCTTTCCACATCGCCCTAGCTGAATACCGGGCTGGTACCCAAGTCTCGTCACAGTTGCACGATTCGCAAACATTTCGTGACAATTTACACTTTGGTGATGATTCTCCTGTGAGATTTCTTTATTTGCGCAGATCGCTTATTAATATTAAATGATCAACTAGAAGGCACCCAAAAGTACTTTTTTGAAATCTTTGATGATGTATTATAGTGTAAATGCAGTTGAATACCGCAGTTGAGTCCGCAGATTATCATGATACCCCTAAATAATTCTTACACCTCGAACGCTTTAGCACTCTTAAAAGGAGGAGCAATATTCTGATACCTTGACTGAGTGTAGTATTAGTATACATAATATATTGAAAATATATGAAGACAACTACACCAGTATGGAAATATGGAATTTATATTGTATTATAGCATATTGTTATAGGAACAATTTTGACTTGTATGACTATTATAATACAATGTAATTATCTTATATGGAACCTAGGTATTAAGCTATTCATGTAACCAAGACATAATGTATATCTTACTTTAAGTAGTAATACAGTCATCTATTAAATAGATTATTTTGAATTATATATATATAAAAGAGGATTTTACATTATATTATCGATTCTTATAATTGACTAAAATGTAAATAAGACATTGCCTTATATCACATTACAAATTACCCGAATGGTTTGAAAACTCAAATTTACTGTAAATTACACAAAACGACTATTGTAGCAGAATATGTCTTTGACTAACTGTGGCAGATCTAAATGAGGCACCATACCATAAATATATCCGATTGAGTACTAGACTTATCGATTCTTAACCCTATCCTACTGCCACCTGGTGGCAGATAGGTCACATATAAGTGTTTACAACTGGAGCCATTAGTATATCAACGGAATTTGCAGGCATAAAACGCTGCCTAGTGATGTGGGGAAGTGAACTATATGCAGATAAGCATACACAAGTGTTTAAAACTGAATCTATCAGTCTGTTAGCAACGTTTGCAGTGATTACATGCTGCCTATTGATGTGGGAAAGCGATCTGTATGCAAGAATAGAACATGACAAGAAAGGAACATTGGATGGATAAATATGTGCATACCATTTATATCATGCCACAGTGTTACATCTTTTAAACATTTTATTATGCCTGGATAATTAAGGTATGACTATTACAAATATGTTATTTTACATTTGTAATCTAGATTTATAATAGTATTCAATTACTGTACATTGACAACATTTACTCGGGTATATCATGTTTAGTTGTCTTTTATAGCCGGCCGCGGTGGTCGAAGGGACTGAGGCGCTCCAGTCACAATCTGCACGGCCACTACGGTCGGGGGTTCGAATCCCCCCTCGGGCATGGATATTTGTGCCGTCCTTAGGATTAGCTAGTTCATAAGTAGTTTGTAAGTTTAGGGACTGATGACCCCGCAGTTAAATCCCATAGACTCTAGAAATATTTGAACATTTTTTTTGCCTTTTATAACATGTATTGTAGATATCAGGAAGTCACTGTAGTTGTTGTCTAAATATTACAGATTCGAAAATGGCTCTTTAATGAGTTGAAACTATCTGGGCAAATAAAGAAACTTCACAGCAGAATCATCACCAATTTTTAGATCGCCTCCTAAACCTGAATGATAATGTCAGGTAACTATATACACTTTCATACAATTGACACTATATGCAGACAGTTGGGGTACACATTTCCTTCCGGGTAGCATGGGGTGGCGACAAAAAGAGCACCCTAACACTTCGAAAATATTAACACCCCAAATCCGTATTTAACGAAGCCGACCCTGCATGTGCGGGAACACGGCCAAAGAGAAAGAAGAAGCAAAGTATTTCTGAACTGGTTATGTTATGGTGAAATAATAAAAAAACTTTTAAGTACAGGGATCTTGGCTTAAGGGCTGCATATCTTTATTTTATTTTGTAACTAGCTGTAAACCCGGTTCTTTATTTATCCCACACTCTCGTAGTCCACATTCCTCCTCCCCCCACCCCCCCTCTCTCTCTCTCTCTCTCTGCACCCACCTCTTTCTCTCTCATCTCTCTGTTCGTTTCCACCTGTCCCTCTCTCGGCAAAGTTTTCTGCAAGGTACCATGTGTCATGTACCATACAAACATAAATGTACCCTGTGATCTTCCTATTGATACAAAAGTCATTTGTGCAAAAATTCATTAAAATTGGAGCAAAACTACGCATTTTGTAAAATTCCGCAAGTTAAGCACCCTCCACCATACATCGAACAAAATTTTATACATACAGTGGCATTCCTCTTGTTTTTCAGGTAGAGTGTGCAAAATTTCATCAATATCAGAACAAAAGTATAGATTTGTGTAGAACCCGTTTAAGCCATGTGGAAGGCATAGTATACCGTTAGCAGAGCCTGTCCTCTTGATGGTTTTTACTGCTTTATTTATTTATTCTTAAATTTCCTTATTCGTATGCTTATCCTTACAGAGAAAGAGCTGAAGACACTGTAGCATGCATAGACCAGAGATATGGTCTGTGGCACCACGTCTCGCTGTATGTAATTTCCTTGCTACAGAGTCCCACACGTCATCGCTGGCCTTCAGTCCGAATTTTTTTATAATTTGACGACTTTCAACCACCAAATCTTCCACCCCCTTATAGCTATCGGCATGGAACTACTGTCGTGTACAACAACGGGAGACTTCGGACAACAATTAGACACAGACCATTCGTTTACGTATGCTTATCCTTACAGAGAAAGAGCTGAAGACATTGTAGCATGCATAGACCAGAGATATGGTCTGTGGCATCACGTCTCGCTGTATGTAATTTCCTTGCTATAGAGTCCCAAACGTCATCGCTGGCCATCAGTCCGAATTTTTTTATAATTTGACGACTTTCAACCACCATATCTTCCACCCCCTTATAGCTATCTGCATGGAACTACTGTGGTGTACAACAACGGGAGACTTCGGACAACAATTACACACCGACTATTCGTTTGCGTTCTGTAGTTTTCGCTGCAGAGCGAAATATTAACACACACACACACACACACACATGTAGAATTTTATATACACCGTTAACTTTCCATCCCAATATACTCCACCCTTTTATCATTATCAACCGTCAAGCAACAATGCAACCAATAAAACCATTTTCAAAGAGTACATATAATTTTCAAAGAGTAATTATTGTTCCGAATTTCGCGTTATATTCTTCAAATTACTAAATATCTATCAGATCGCTATAAAACCGCGCCTAAAACCTTCCTGAGTTATAAATTAGTAACTATACAAATATTTAAGTCACTGCGTCGTGTCGTTCGGGCGTGGTTAGCGTACACCAAACAGACATTCACATTAATATATATAGATAAATAGCTATCCGATCGCCAAGAAAACCGTGCCTAAAGCCTTCCCCGGGTAGACATTAGTAACTACACAAATTTTTAGCTCTTTATGTCTTGTGGTTCAGACGTGATAAACGTACACCGAACATTCACATTTATAGATATAGATTATTTATTTTAGAAGTCTGTCAGATGCTAACATACAGTCAGAATTAGATGGAAAACAATAAATGACTAGCTTGTTATCAAAAGCGGCCATCTGTCGTTTGGAAATAACTGAGATAAACGTCATTTTTATTACTAAACGTGGAGTTAATACTTATGCATGCTAGTTTGGTCATCATTTAGTTGCAAATTATCATCAAACTAGCATGCATACGTATTAACCTCACGTTTCGTAATAAAATGGCGTTTATTTCAGTTATTAGCAAACGACAGATGTCCGCCTTTGATAACAAGCTAATCAAATATTTTAGCGAGTTGGAGGGAGCCATACGCGAAAGAGTAAAACCAGTTGAAATTGAAGTGTAGAGGGGGAAGTTAAAATGCATTTGGTAGATTAGTTGAGGAAAATAATACGCGGATCCTCAGAAACGAGTAACGTTGCATAAGAAAGGAAAAGAAAAATAACTAACTCGAAGAAATGACTACAGACTTCGTATCAATTAACGTCATTCGTCGACTGCAGCATGATAGCAGCAGGATCATTCCCCGAGCGTCGTTCAGCGTTTATTTAACCGGGGATATCTACGACAGCTTATCTCGTTTAGTGTGACTGAAATCGCGACTTCCGTCTAAGCACAGTAGCCAAAGAGATTAGCATTATACTGTCAAAGCAACTTGTCAACATCGTGCGATGGCCTACCTGTCGAGATAAGGAGCACTCGCATCAAGAGAGTTGCAAATCAGGTAAGGAAATACCGAGGCAGTAACAGCGATTCCTCACCGTTGTTTACAGTGTCGGACGCCAACTCGGAACGCGCACCGAAGACTTTCTCGCAATGACAAGCCCGCTGGAAGTATGTCACATCCGTAACAAGTCTGTCCCCAGTGCTGCGACGGCAGAGCGGCGCTTAATATGCATACTACTCGTTAATAAAACATGGGACAATCAATCAGAACGAGTGGAGGCAGTCTACGAACAGCTGCGCGGCTCATGTTTATTCTTGCCCGCAACCTCGTTCCGAGGGGCCTCCAACCTGCGTCCCGACTTATGTTAATTGCATTCAGAGAAACGGCGACTGCCGGCTAATGCTCCCGCTGTAAACGTCTGGGCAAATATTTTATCGAGAGCCGAGCGACGTACGGCGGAGCCCGAGTTGTCGCGAATGGAAAGGGGGGAGGGAGTTAACATGCGTTTCCAGCTGCCAGCCGGAGTATAATAAAGAGCCATAACAGTAGGTCAACTTGTCACGGGGCCCCGCTTTACATCGTGCTTTCCAGAGCCGTAACTGTCGGCTCGAGCGACGTAAAGCACGGGTGCGAGCGGAATACGTCAGGGCCGAGCTGAAAGCGTAGTTTTTAGATTTATGGCGGAGCAGATTAATGGAGATCGTATAGATGGGGATCGTGACAGCTGCGATATACGGCCGCAAGACGCCCGGCGGCCTCTGCTAATGGCAGAGAGGAGAGGGAGAGACCAAAGGCCGCCGGCGTGCTGGTGTTGAGAGTTCAGAGCCGTCTGCTGGGGGCGTTATTTACGTTCTGCTAACTGAAATAGCCGCGGACGACGAGACACGCTCCTGCGAATTACTCTCGGCGTGGAGGTAGGCAAGTCGAATCTCGGTTGAATTTTTGTAAGTTAAGCACTTTCTTCAACCCCCATGAACCACAGACATTGCCGAGGTGTGGTGGCTTCCGTGCCTCAACGTAGGTGCAACCACAGCGGAGGGGTATCTGTGGAGAGGCCAGACAAACGTGTGGTTCCTGAAGAGGGGCAGCAGCCTTTTCAATAGTTACAGGGGCAACAGTCTGGATGATTGACTGAGCTGGCCTTGTAACATCAGCTAATGTGGCTTTGCCACACAGTTACTGCGAACGGACTGCCGGAGGACATGCAGCTCTACTGTATGAAAATATGATGATGGCATTCTCTCGGGTAAAATATTCCGGAGGTAAAATAGTCCCCCATTCGGATCTCCGGGCGGGGACTACTCAGGAGGATGTTGTCATCAAAAATGTTTTCAAACGTTTGTAAAGTCTATGGGACTTAACTACGGGGTCATCAGTCCCTAAACTTACAAACTACTTATGAACTACTTACGAACTAGGACGGGACAAATATCCATGCCCGAGGGGGGATTAGAACCCCCGACCGTAGTGGCCGTGCAGACCGTGACTGTAGGTTAAGCAGTCGTGACTGGGAGTGGTATTGTGTTTGGTACGAAGTGAGAGCTCGATGTCAAGGGTTGAAATTGGTGTGTTCAGTTCTGAGGGGGAATGTGGTTCAAGAATTGGAAGCTGGGGGCGAGTGGATGGTAGTGTGGTGGTGTTCGCTCGTAGACATCAGGAAAAAAAGAGTAATCTAATTGTAAGCTAAGGAATTAAAAACATATTGTTGAGGTAGGAGGCAAAGTGTTCTTTCTTACTGGTATTGTTGGGGAACAGAAGGGCACCGCGGCCGGCTGTTGTCATCAGGAAATACAATACTGACATTCTACGCATCAGAGCGTGGAATGTTAGATCCATTAATCGGGTAGGAAAATTAGAAAATTTAAAAAGGGAAATGGATAGGTTGAAGTTAGATGTTGTTGTTATGGTCTTCAGTCCGGAGACTGGTTTGATGCAGCTCTCCACCCTACTCTATCCTGAGCAAGCCTTTTCATCTCCTCATAAGAACGGCAACCCACATCCACTTGAATCTGCTTACTATACGCGTCTCTTGGTCTCCCTCTGCGATTTTTACCCCACACACTTCCCTCCAATGCTAAATTTACGATTCCCCGATGTCTAAGAATGTGTCCTACCAAGCGATCCCTCCTTTTAGCCAGGGTATGCCAAAAATTCCTTTTCTCACCAATTCTGTTCAGTACTTCTTCATTGGTTATGCGATCTACCCACCTAATCTTCAGCATTCTTCTGTAGCACCACATTTCAAAAGCCTCTATTCTCTTCCTGTCCGCACTGCTTATCGTCCATGTTTCACTCCCGTACAAGGCAACACTCCACACAAATGCCTTCAGAAAAGACTTTCTTACACTTAAATTAATGTTAGATGTTAGCAAATTTCTCTTTTTCAAAAATGCTTTTCTTCCCATTGCCATTCTGCATTTTATATCCTCTGTACTGCGACCATCACATGTTATTTTACTACCCAAGTAACAAAACTCATCTACCACCTTCATTGTTTCGTTACCTAATCTAATTCCTTCAGCATCGCCCGATTTTCTAAGACCGCATTCCATTATTTTTGTTTTGCTCTTGTTAATGTTCATTTTATACGCTCTCTTCAACACACTGTCCATTCCATTCAACTGCTCTTCCAGGTCCTTTGCTGTCTCTGACAGAATTACAATGTCATCAGCAAAACGCAATGTTTTTATTTCTTCCCCCTGAACTTTAATCCCTATTCCAAATTTTTCCTTGCTTTCCTTCACCGCTTGCTCGATGTACAAATTGAATAACATCGGAGAAAGGCTACAACCCTGTCTTACTCCCTTCCCAACTGATGCTTCCCTTTCATGCCCTTCGAGTCTAATAACTGCGGTCTGGCTTTTGTACAAGTTATAAATAACTCTCCTTTCCCTATATTTTACCCCTGCTGACTTCAGAATTTGAAACAGTGTATTCCAGTCAACATTGTCAAATGCTTTCTCCAAATCTACAAAACCTAAAAATGTACGGTTGCCTTTCCTTAATCTATCTTCTAAGATAAGACGTAAAGTGAGTATTGCCTCCCTGGTTCCTACGTTCCTCCTGAATCCAAACTGATCTTCCCCAAGGTCAGCTTCTACCAGCTTTTCCATTCTCCTGTAGATAATTCGTGTTAAAATTTTGCAACCATGACTTATCAAACTAATGGTTCTGTAATTTTCACACCTGTCTGCGCCTGATTTCTTTGGAATGGGGATTATTACATTTTTCTTAAAGTCTGAGGGTATTTCGCCTGTCTCATAAATCCTACACACCAGTTCAAATAGCCTTGTCGTGGCTGGCTCTCCCAGAGACTTTAGTAGCTCTGAGGGTATGTCATCTACTCCTGGGGCCTTGTTCCGACCTAGGTCTTTCAAGGCTCTGTCAAATTCATCTCTCAGTATAGCATCTCCCATTTCATCTTGATCTACGTCCTCTTCCCTTCCTACCACATTGTCTGTGAGTTCATTTCCTTTGTAGAGCTGCTCTATGTACTCTTTCCACCTTTCAGCTTTCCCTTCTTTGCTGAGAACCGGCTTCCCATCTGAGTTCTTGATATTCGTAGAGTTGCTTTTCTTGTCCCCAAATGTCTCTTTTATTTTCCTGTAGGCGGTATCTACTTTTCCCCTTCTTATACATTCTTCTACAGATTTGCATTTGGCTTCTAGCCACTCCTGCTTAGCCATTTTGCACTTCCTGTCAATCTCATTTTTTAATCGTCTGTACTCCATTTTGCCTGTTTCATTTACTGCATTTTTAAATTTTCTCCTTTCATCGATTAAATCTAGTATTTCCTGTGATATCCAAGGATTTTTTGTAGGTCTCGCCTTTCTACCTATTTTGTCCTCTGCTGCCTTCACTATTTCATCTCTCAGTGCTACCCATTCCTCTTCTACTGTTTTATTTCCCCCTGTTTCTGTCAATTGTTGCCTAAATCTCCCTCTGAAATTCTCGAGAACTTCACTTTCCTTCAATTTATCTAAGTCCCATCTCTGTATTTTCCTACGTTTCTGCAATTTTTTCAGTTTCAGCCTACAGTTCATGACTAACAAGTTATGGTCAGAGTCTATATCTGCCCCTGGGTACGTCTTGCAGTTTATAACCTGGTTCCGGAATCTATGTTTTACCATTATAAAATCTATCTGATACATTCCGGTGTCTCCTGGTCTCTTCCATGTATACAACCTTGTTTTGTGATTCTTAAACCAGGTGTTTGTTACGATTAAATCATGTTCCGTGCAAAATTCTACCAGGCGACTTCCTCTTTCATTCCTCCTGCCCAGTCCATATTCACCTACTATTTTTCCTTCTCTTCCTTTTCCTACCACCGAATTCCAGTCTCCCATCACAATTAAGTTTTCCTCTCCCTTAACTGTCTGAATAATTTCCTTTAGCTCCTCATATATTTCTTCGATCTCCTCATCATCAGCAGAGCTAGTTGGCATATAAACCTGTACTACTGTTTTCGGTGTTGGCTTCGTATCTATCTTGACAATGATAATGCGATCACTGTGTTGCTCATAGTAGTTTACCCGCATTCCTATTTTCTTATTCATTATCAGTCCTACTCCTGTGATATAGTGAGGATTACAGGATAATTGGTGAGAAAAGGACTTATTGGCATACCCTGACTAAAAGTAGGGATCGCTTGGTACGACACATTCTTAGACATCGAGGAATCGTACATTTAGCATTGGAGGGAAGTGTGTGGGGTAAAAATACTACGTATAGTAAGCAGATACCAGTGGATGTGGGTTGTCGTTCTTATGAGGAGATGAAAAGGCTTACTCAGGATAGAGTAGGGTGGAGAGCTGCATCAAACCGGAACGAAGACGATAACAACAACAAGCACTTTCTACACGGGAATTTACGAGATTACCCGTGATGCACCGGTCACGTGACCGGGTACAGTGTAGACGCTTCCCATTCACAAGATGCACGGATACGTATACCATCTGCTGGGGGCATTGTTTAAGTTCTGGTAACTGAAATAGCCGCGGACGACGAGACACGATCTTGCGAATTACGCTCGGCGTGGAGGTAGGCCGGTCGAATCTACTTTCGGTTGTATTTTTGTAAGTTAAGCCCTTTCTCCACTCCCATGAACCACAGACATTGCCGAGGTGGGGTGGCTTGCGTGCCTCAACGATGCAGATAGCCGTACCGTAGGTACAACCACAGCGGAGGGGTATCTGTGGAGAGGCCAGACAAACGTGTGGTTCCTGAAGAGGGGCAGCAGCCTTTTCAGTAGTTACAGGGGCAACAGTCTGGATGATTGACTGAGTTGGCCTTGTAACATCAGCTAATGTGGCTTTGCCACACAGTTACTGCGAACGGCTGAAAGCAAGGGGAAACTACAGCCGTTACATTTCCCGAGGACACGCAGCTCTACTGTATGAAAATATGATGATGACATCCTCTCGGGTAAAATATTCCGGAGGTAAAATAGTCCCCCATTCGGATCTCCGGGCTGGGACTACTCAGGAGGATGTTGTCATCAGGAAATACAATACTGGCATTCTACGGATCGGAGCGTGGAATGTTAGATCCCTTAATCGGGTAGGAAAATTAGAAAATTTAAAAAGGGGAATGGATAGGTTGAAGTTAGATATAGTGGGGATTAGTGAAGTTCGGTGGCAGGATGAACAGGATAATTGGTGAGAAAAGGAATTATTGGCATACCCTGACTAAAAGTAGGGATCGCTTGGTAGGACACATTCTTATAAATCGAGGAATCGTAAATTTAGCATTGGAGGGAAGTGAGTGAGGTAAAAATCGCAGAGGGAGACCAAGAGACGCGTATAGTAAGCAGATTCAAGTGGATGTGGGTTGCCGTTCTTGTGAGGAGATGAAAAGGCTTGCTCAGGATAGAGTAGGGTGGAGAGCTGCATCAAACCAGTCTTCGGACTGAAGACCATAACAACAACAAGCCCTTTCTACACGGGAAATGAGAGCTTACGAGATTACCCGTGATGCACCGGTCACGTCGACTGGGTACAGTATAGACGCAAATGGTTGTTAAAGAAAGGGAAAGAAGAAGGACAGGAAAGAAAGGATTGGCAGTGGCCGCATTTGGGCATTGATATTAAGCAATGGCGACAAGTGAAAAAGTGAGCTGGACCGGGAATAGAACCCGGGTCTCCCGCTTTGGGCCAGCGGTCGCCTTAACCACTTTGCCACCCGTGCTCGCCTCCCGTCCGTCTCAAATTCCCACAAATCGCATGCAATGTTTGTAGCGCCCTATCGTCCATGACTTCATACACTCGCCATTACGGATTCCCGTGCGAGGTCGGACGTATGACAACATCTGCGGAGAAATAACAGAGGCTAACGCCGTCGTCGCGTTTAATACTTATTGTATTGGTGTGGTGTCTGACCTTTCGGACTTCTGGGAGGCGAGCACAGGTTGCCAAGTGGTTAAGGCGAAAGGCGACCGCTGGCCCGAAGCGGGAGACCCAGGTTCGGTTCCCGGTCCGGCTCTCATTTTCACTTGTCGCCAGTGCTTAATATCAATGCCCAAATGCGGCCACTATCAATCCTTTCTTTCCTATCCTTCTTCCTTTCCTTACTTTAACAACCATTTGCAAATGCTATTTGGCTGCGAAGCAGATGTGGTGTCTGTTCATTCGGACGCCAGAAAGAACAGACACCACACCAATACAATCTGTATAGACGCGTCCACTTGCACAAGATGCATGGATATGATCGCTGTCTGCTGGGAGCATTATTTACGCTGTGGTAACTGAAATAGCCGCGGACGACGAGACACGCTCTTGCGAATTACGCTCGGCGTGGTGGTAGGACAGTCAAATCTACTTTTGGTTGTATTTTTGTAAGTTAAGCCCTTTCTACAGGGGAAGTGAGAGCTTACGAGATTAACCATGATGCACCGGTCACGTCGGCCGGGTACAGTGTAGACGCGTCCACTTGCACAAGATGCACGGATACGATCGCTAGTAGACGGAATAGGATGGCCTATTCTCACGCGTATGGAAGTTCTGCGCGCATGCGCAGACGACCGAGTGGGGAACTATGCTGACAAACAAAGCCAAGTAGCGAATTTGTTTGAGAATGTATACTTATCTCCTGTTCTAAGGAACCTACTTTTTTCGACTCACAGTGGAAGTAATTGGGCTCAAACAGACACCAAAATCGTGTGAGAGATAATGTAAAAGTCCCTTATTGCACTATTGATACTCCCGCATCTGCAAAACTCTGCAGTCGTTAGAGGCCTCTGCGTGTGCCATGTCACATTGCACTTTGACCTGTCGGTTCGTCAGTAGAGCTGTGCAGTGTGCCTCCGAAGTTGCGTTTTGTTATTTGTGTGGTGAAGCGTCAGATGGGGCGGCGATTGCTAATCAATCCTGCTAATGTATTGCGTTTAGTTGAGATAAAGTTACGAAGAACCCTACTTCGTGAAGATGGTATTGGTGGAGAAGATGAAACATTTGCATGCTTTCTCGTATCTGTTATGGT
This sequence comes from Locusta migratoria, assembly GCA_026315105.1. Lineage (NCBI taxonomy): Eukaryota > Metazoa > Arthropoda > Insecta > Orthoptera > Acrididae > Locusta > Locusta migratoria. The sequence goes on from CM048747.1 coordinate 177,825,064, forward strand.
ACAGAAATATGAGTATAAGTTAGATACTGTAGCTAAAAACTCATAATAATGATAATAGGGATGATAATGACGAACAACTCATTGCAAGCGGTAATGCTACGGTAAGTGCGGGAAGGTGCGATGGAAGCAGTGGCAGTGAATACCAACAGTCTTTCGGGAAGAAGGTTAAAGTTGCAACTATCATCACAGCTTTCGATGACAATTCGCTAGAGAACATGTACGATGATTATTACATAAGTTATAGTTAAGATATCTGCATTTCGTATGGCGTCTACGATTACATCTACAGTGCTATCTAGAGCATTTTTGTAGAGCTTTGCAAAAAAACTACCCCCACTAGCACAATGAGGTGTACGTAGAGATCCTGTAACCAAACTTCATACAGATATATTTGTTCGAGCCCATGTACTTTCCTTGTCAGTCGTAAGTTTCTTAGGAGGTGATACTATAGAGGAGTTACATTAAAAATTTCATATAACATGTGTACAATTTTATTGAATACAAATATATAGCTGTTGATAAGAAAACCAAACAGAGCAAATATAAATGAAGACATTTTCACTGATTTATCCGTCGGTTTGGTATTGCGACATCACGCTGACTTCAATGTAGAATTTTTTTGTCTGTTCTCCACGTTCATTTCCACTTAGTTACCCGGTTTTCGGCTTACTAGAACATGTTCAGACTTTAAAGTACGTCGACAACCGGTTGTTCAAATAAAAATCAATATGGCGATCTACCAGGAACCGACGAAAGAGTCTGTCAAAATATCCAAATTTGCATATGCTTCAAATTTATTGTACATACCAAGAACTGTATCTCTGTACCCAGTAAAAACTGGACACACGTTATATGAAATTTTAATTGCAAATCGTCTGTATTATAATCTTATAAAATATATGCTATTTTTCCTTAAACATTGTGTAGTTAATAGATGAAATATTTGTTTTTGGTGAGCATTATTGGAAGCTTTATCACAGTTAAAGTTCTATGTATAGACAACTAAGCTTGTTTATCATACACATAGGTGCCTCAAACCGCAGGGGCTGGAAGTATGTAGTCGCATTCTATAATGAGAACGTTAACACGTGTGAACAACGTAGACATGAACTGTACGAAAATAAATACAGTTTCACAGTGGCAGTCTGCAACACAAACGATTTAATCATCACAATAATGACAATATATCTTACTGTTTCGAAAAATGATCTTAACTCAGCGATTCATTTGCTGTAATTTGACAACAAAACAAGTTGACACGTGAAGCAGACGATTCGACAAATATGTACCGTTTGAACGCTTCTTGGTAGTTCGACGGTCTATCGCAAGGAGCGCTGAAGCTGACAACGACTTTCTTGTGCGTGTTGCACGTCTCGTATAAAAAGAGCTTTACATAGTCGCGCGGGAAGAGGAGGGCGATTTGAGGTGTCGTGTCACGCAGGGGTGCCGTCTCCGCGGGTGCTCCGGTGATCGTGGCTCCCTCCCCCCCCCCCTCCTCCCGCGCGAAAGTTTTTGAGGAAATAAACTGAAATAGAAGAAATAAAAATTGGAAATTTTTTTGGGGAAATTCAAATGTATCACATTGTGCATATTTTGAGGACACGGTGTTTCAAGTAGAGATGGGCGAACTCTTACGCCAATTCGAGTTAGTTGTTGTTTGTTGTGGTCTTCAGTACGGAGATGCAGCTCTCCAGAATACCCGATCCTGAGCAAGCCTCTTCATCTCTACATAAAAACGGCAACCAACATCTGTCTGAATCTGCTTACTGTATCCATCTCTTGGTCTTCCTCTGTGGTTTTTACCCACACACTTCCCTCCAACACTAAATTCACAACTCCTTGATGTCTAAGAATGTGTCCTACCAATCTATCCCTTCTTTTAGTCAAGGTATGCCAGAAATTTCTTTTCTCCCCAATTCTGTTCAGTACCTCCTCATTAGTTACGCGATCCACCCACCTAATCTTCAGCATTCTTCTGTAGCACCATATTTCAAAAGCCTCAATCCTCTTCCTGTCCGCACTGTTTATCGTACATGTCTCACTCCCATACAAGGCAACACTCCATATAAATGCCTTCAGAAAGAACTTCCTTAGGCTTAAATCAATATTCGATGTTAACAAATTTCTCTTTTTCAAGAACGCTTTTCTACCCATTGCCATTCTGCATTTTATATCCTCTGTACGGCGACCACCATTTGTTATTTTACTGCCCAAGTAACAAAACTCATCTACCTCCTTTTTTGCTTCGTTACCCAATCTAATTCCTTCAGCATCACCTGATTTTCTTACACTGCACTCCATTACCCTAGTTTTGCTCTTGTTAATATTCATCTTATATGCACCTTTCAGCACACAGTCCATTCCGTTCAATTGCTCTTCAAGGTCCTTTGCTGTATTTGACAGAATTACTATGTCGTCGGCAAATCGCAATGTTTTCGATTCTTCACCCTGAACTTTAATTCCTTCTCCAAATTTCTCCTTGCTTTCCTTTATAGCTTGCTCAATGTACAAATTGAATATCATTGGAGAAAGGCTCCCTTTCCAATCACTACATCCCTTACATACCCTTCAACTCTGACAACCACTGTCTGGTTTTTGTACAAGTTGTAAATAATCTTTCGCTCCCTATATTTTACTCCTGCTTGCTTCAGAACTTGAAAGAGTTTATTCCAATCAACATTGTCAAAAGCCTTCTCCAAATCTACAAAAGCTAGAAATGTAGGTTTGCCTTTTCTTAATCTATCTTCTAGAATAAGCCGTGAAGTGAGTATTGCCTCCCGTGTTCCTACATTTCTCCTGAACTCAACTGATCTTCCCCGAGGTCGGCTTCCACCAGCTTTTCCATCCTTCTGTATATAATTCGTGTTAATATTTGGCAACCATGACTTATTAAACTGATGGTTCTTTAGTTTTCACACCAGTCTGCACCTGCTTTCTTTGGAATGGGGATTATAACATTTTTCTTAAAGTCTGAGGGTACTTCACCTGTCTCATACATCTTACACACCAGGTGAAACAATTTTGTCATGGCTGGTTCTCCCAGAGACTTCAGTAGTTCTGAGGGAATATCATCTACTCCAGGGGCCTTGTTTCGACTTAGGTCTTTCAGTGCTCTATCAAATTCATTTCTCAATGTAGTATCTCCTATTTCATCCTTATCTACTTCTTCTCCCCTTTCTACAATATTGCCGCTAAGTTTATTTTCTTCATAGAGTCTCTCTATATACTCTTTCCACCTTTCAGCTTTCGCTTCTTTGCTGAGAACTGTTTTCCATCAGTGTCCTTGATATTCATAGAGCTGTTTTTCTTATCTCCAAATGTCTCTTTTATTTTCCTGTTGGCAGTATCTACTTTTCCCCTTCTTATACATTCTTCTACAGATTTGCATTTGGCTTCTAGCCACTCCTGCTCAGCAATTTTGCACTTCCTATCAATCTCATTTCTTAGTCGTCTGTACTCCATTTTGCCTGTTTCATTTACCTCATTTTTATATTTCCTCCTTTTATCAATTAAATTTAGTATCTCCTGTGATATCCAAGGATTTTTTGTAGGTCTCGCCTTTCTACCTCTTCTGTCCTCTGCTGCCATCACTATTTCAGCTCTCAATGCTACCCATTCCTCTTCTACTGTTCTGTTTCCCCCCGTTTCTGTCAATTGTTGCCTAAAGCTCCCACTGAAATTCTTAAGAACTTCAGGTTCCTTCAATTTATCCAGGTCCCATCTCCTTATTTTCCTGCCTTTTTGTAGTTTCTTCAGTTTCAGCCTACAGTTCATAACCAACAAGTTATGGTCAGAGTCTATATCTGCCCCGGGGTATGTCTTACACTTTAAAACCTGGTTCCGAACTCTATGACTTACCATTATAAAATCTGTCTGTTATCTCCCAGTGTCTCCTGGTCTCTTCCACGTATACAATTCGAGTTAACCGACTTGAAATTCTTCGTCACCCGAGTTAACCTCAGTTGCCAACCCGAACTGAAACTGTAATGTAAGGTCGACTCCGTTTGTTTTGTTACTCCGTTTGCATAGATTGCGATCCAGTACAGTTAATCAGATGACAGGACAAAATTGAAACCATACGGTAAACGTTTGCTTCATTCATGACTAATCGGTTTGGTAATCGGTTTGAAATAAACGGATATTTGGGCTAACATTGTGTTCACTCACGTGTCTTCTTTCTGGTATTGTTGGACAATCATTACTTTAATAACCTGGCTAGAAACATGAACTTATTGGGACACCTGAACACCCCTCAGTTCGACTCAACCCAAGTCCATAAATCGAGTTGACCTATCCCTTCAAGGATGACCTAGCCGGCAGGCTGTTCTAGCGCTTACTGAAAAGGCTTCGGTACAGCTATGGTTGGTTCAGTTCTATTCACTGCGATGGGTGGACATCTGCATCTTCTTGTAAGACCCGAAGTATTTAGTTCACCTAAGAAGTACAACATTCGGTGGCATTACTGAAGTATTCATGCAAAACATCACGAACAGGTATAAGGCGAAGAAGCACTCCTAGAGCTACTATCTGGGCTTAATGAAATGTACTGGAAAGTGTATTCGGTAAAGGCATTTGGACTTTTCTATGCTCTCTACCTGCTCAGGCAGAGCTGGAAGAAGTCACATGTGTGAGGTTTATGCTCGGCCACGGGGTAAGGTCGGAGTCGAGCCCACGATTGAATGAGTTATGGGGGGCATGGCCAAATAAGGGCACAAGAGTAACACAGACTTCTGATTGGACGAGTGGTTGCCACCGGAGGTGCGAGTCCCCCTCGGGTATGGGTCGATGTCTTATCCTAATTTAAGTAATTAAGGGACATATGACCTTAGAAGTTTGGTTTCTAAGGTTTACAAAAGTTTGATTTGACGAAGGGCATAGAATTGAGCCAGACCACACAGCACCACAATTCAGCAGTTAGGATGACGAAAGCCATCGGAGTCTATCATGTTAATTGTGCCTCTTAATGTGTTAGCAGAACCAAGTATGCAAATTTGTTGCGTAGTTTGCGCTAATATGAAACTTCCTGGCAGCTTAAAATTGTGTGCGGGAACCGGAGTTTAAACCTGGACTTTTGCCTTTCGCGGGCAGTTGCTCTACAGTCTGAGCTATCCCGGCACGCTTCAGGATCCATCCTCACTACTTTACTTCTGCCAGTACCTCGCCTCCTACTTTGCTAACTTCAAAAATAGTTCTCCTGCAAACAATTGCAGAACTAGCAATCTTGGAAGGAAGTTCGCAGGAGAACTTCTGTGAAGGCAGACTCTGCCAGAAGTAAAGTTGTGAGGGTCCGTGAAGCGTACCGGGATAGCTCAGACAGTAGAACGGTTTCTCGTGGAAGGCAAAGGTTCCACGTTCGAATCCCGGTTCTGGTAAACAATTTTAATCTGCTAGGAAGTTTAAAGTATGGAAAATTTTGAATAGGCGCCATGAATGTTTCTGTTTGACAGTGTAAAATTAACAATAAATAGTTTTCGTGGCATTCCCAAACATTTTGAAAGAGAGCACTTTACCGTAAGGTGAGTAGGCAAGGAATATCCCGTCATCGCAGTTACAAACTCGTCAACCGATTCCGAATGAGCCAGCCATAGCGCACACACGACAACTATTGGACATACTTCTTAAGTCGTAAGGGTAGTGGCTGTCAGAAACAATTACGAGAAGTGACGGATTTGCAAGTCTCCAACCTCTCTCTGTCACAACCAGAGAGTGGCGAGTGTTACACATTGTATCCGCTTTGTGGGAATGGATACATAATATCTCCAACCGCTACCTCACGTGTACAGTTGCTCTGTCAAAACTGTAGACTGGGGCACGTCTTGCTAACTAAAGCGGAATGTTGTATTATGTGTCCCGGTTTCAGTTGGTAAGAGTTGATGGTATGGCTTGTCTGTGGCGCAGACTGTACGAAGCCACCGATAAAAATTGTCAACAAAGCACTGTACAACGTTGTGGTGGCGGCTCCAGAATGGATTAAGCTGGTTTCACTTGGAATGGAAATCCACAAAGCGAATCCATCATTGAATGTGTAACATGCCTGTCGATTTCCTCCAGTTGTTAGACTGTTGACTAATTAGAGCAAACAGACGGAACTAAACTATTATTATTTTATTTAAGCATATTTATTTAAGCATATCCATATAAAATCTGATGAATCTTGAGTTTTTCTGTTCTATGCCGACTGGTGAAACTCGGAGTTCGACGGAATTTACCTTCTAAATACATTATTGTGTCATGCTGAAACCTATTGCAAAGAACTGTGTGAACTATTGTTCAGCAATATGTTCAAAAATATGTATGTGGTGTACTGTTATTATTACATATTTTTGATCTTTGATAGAAATGTTTAATTAATTCTAGAAATATTACTGTATTTAACCTTGTGTTCTTTAAACAGTTTTCATGCATGCAAAAAACCAATGAAATATCTTGTGGATACATGTGAGCAAATTAAATTTCTGTTACTTTTAGAAACGTCTAGATTGTTTTCACAGTAGTAATGATAGCGTTGTCTTTAAGCATTTTAAAGGCGACGCATAACTCGACACATTAGCCCCGAGAAAAAATTTCTGGTTCCCACTAGCCACGAAATTTCGGCAGCTGAGCGCAGTCTAATTTAAAGGAATATACAAGGTGGTCTTTTACTCTGATATGAATATTGTCACTACACTTCGATGTCGATGATTTTATAAGAAATATTACTAACCATATTTCACTGTTTTCTGAAACGTCAACATTTACCAATTTATTCTTAATTAACACAACAACAAACTTGAAACTTAAGCTCATTTATAAAATAAAATGATCATTTTCTCAACAGTGTGACTGTTGACAATATTGGAAATCTGTGCGGTAAATAAGTTCTCGTTTTCTCACTAATGAAATTCTAATACTATTTCTCCACATACGGAAAACGAGCAACTCATTTCCCCATGTAAGGTTCATAGATCTCAATACTTGCAATATAAAATAGGGAAAGATGATGTTTTCTAACTACAATAATAATACAGAAAGTTATTTAACTACTTCATTACGTATTAAAAAATCAAAGCGTTGTTATACAAACTTCTGCGTTACTGACAATCCTTGTCAAACCTCTTTACACTGTCAATCCAAAATTACTTACACAATATACCATTTATTACAATAAAACATACGCGATGATCCTTTCACAACCAAAAGTGGCCACGAAATTACAAAACTGTTCTTTTACCTTATTTTATAGCTGGGACAAATATCAATCAGTGTCTGTCGACACGACGGATCAGACGACCTCTCTTTACGACACCCAAAACAGGAGTGTTCGTCTCTGGTCATACTATGACCTCCGCGAGACGAGCCAAAGATATTATTAAATTTCTGCATGTCTTTGGCGCGTAGTAGCAACCTGCTAGCAACGTAATTATTTTTGTATCAAAAACCTACAGACGTGTTTCAAATGGAAATGGTTACTTCGGTTATTTGAAAACCATTTACACCTCTTTACGAATTTCATATTCCTAAACGGTGTTAAAAATTCTGTGGATTACAATGCGTTTTGTTGCCGTGCCGCAATTGTTTTGAAGAACATTCTGGACAATTACAGCGAATAATTTGGCCATCAGGGTCGCCCGACATGAATTCTAGCGAACATTTATGGGACACAATGGAGAGGTCAGTTCGTGCACGAAATCCTGCTCGCAGTTATTGGCGGCTATAGAGGAAGCATGCCTCAATATTCCTGCACGGCACCTCCGAGGTCTCCTTGGGTCGATGCCAGCTGCTGCACTTCGCTGTGCAGAAGAATGTCCGACCCGATATCTGACGGTATCGTACGATCTCCTTCACTCAGTGTTCAGTATACCTACAATGGTAATGAGATAAAGGACGGTACTGGAACCAGTTCTGGTGCGTTGTTCCAACATTTGCAAATCTTATCCAGACAGCGACAGACATCAATCACATTCAAGGACAGTCAGGTTGTCGTAGCCCATTTGAAACTATAAGAGAGTGATTAGGAAAGTTAAATGGCAAAAAAAAAAAAAAAAAAAAAAAAAAAACCCTCCCGAAAATTAATCTGAGAAGAGACCCGTTTCATGTCATCAAGAATAAAGACAAAACAATCAAAGGGTATAACCGCCTTAGTGACCATATGCCTGCTCTACACTCCTCCTCCATCGCTCCCGGTTGCGAGCCTCTTGCAACCAATCACCTGCTCCTAGTCTCATGTCCTCGGTGTCTCTGTCAACATTGTCTTTCCATCTTGTCCGTGGTCGCCCCCGGTATCTCTCTCCAGCTACCGTTCCCAGCAACACATCATGGGGTATCCTCCCTTCGCTCATCCTCGCTAGATGCCCAGTCCAGGTCAATCTTCTTCTCTTCATTCTTTTTATAATGTCCGGCTGTGCGTAAAGCTCTTTTAATTCTCGATTTTTTGAATTCTCCATTCTCCTGTTTGTGGATCTATCACAGGACCATAGATTTTTCGGAGGATTTTTCGTTCGAAAACCTGTAGTTTCTGTTCATCTGTTCTTCTGAGGGTGAGGCTTTCACAACCGTACATGATCACTGGCATTATCATACTTTGATACAACCTGGTCTTGAAACTTCTTTTCTTTAGCACGTCCTGAAGCCTCCAACAATTCTTGCATGTATTTCAATTTCACAGAGGTTCTGATCACTAAAGAGGCTACCAAGATAGTTGAAAGTAATCGCCTTTTTGAATCGGATATTGTCTACCGTGAGCGGGTCCCCATCACTAGCCGACTTGCTTAGAACCATGTATTGTGACTTGTCTTCACTGACTTGCAAGCCTGCTTTACTGGCAATCTGGCAGTACGAGCTTGTCATTCTTCTCAGCTCTTCCCTTCTGCCGCTGATTAGGATTACATCACCCGCATAAGCCAGTCGAGTCACTGACGTGTTGTCTAAGCGTATTGCAATGGGGTCAGTTTGCATAAATTTCCTCTCTACTTTCTCTAGCACAAGGTTGAATGATATAGGAGAGAGTGCATCTCCCTGTCTGAGGCCAGTTCGAACATCAAACTGTTCTGATAGACCAGTACTTACATACCTTTTTTTTTTTTTTTGGTGGGGTGGGCGGTGCAGGTATGATTCCTTACGTCGACTGACAAGATCGCTTAGTTGAACTATATAAAAATTTTCTCCAGCATTCTCCAGTCATCGTCGAGAGTGCATGTAAAAACATTGGTCCATTTGTGCTCGTGAAATTGCCCGTTAACTCATTCAAAACAATAATAATAATAATAATTAAATAAATAATAAAAATAATAAATTTATATTATTTCAGTTTTCTGTCAACGTGACGACCCAATACGGTAATATGAGGGCATATAAAAAAGTAAGCAGAGGGGGAAGGGCCGAGCGCATTGACCCACTATTCTCTGATGCGCCAGGCCGTTTCGCGTCGGGCCGTTTCGACCCCCGCCCTCTGGCATGGATATTTGTGTTGTCTGTAGTATAAGCTAGTTTATAAGTATTTTTTTAAGTTTAGGGACTGATGGCCCTGCTGCTAATTTCATAAGCTTAATAAACATTTAACACGGTTATGACATCATACAATGTATGTTCACTTTTCCAGATAGTTTGCAAGAGACTGTAAACATTTCTCGGGACGGTCCACCAATTTTTCAATTCCGGGCGCATAGAAATCTCATCTGGCGTTTTGTAACCGCGCGAAGACAGCTACTTTCACGTTCTCATCGATTCGAAATTGTTTCCAACGAGATCCGTTTTGAGCTTACCGAAAAGATGAAAGTCGCATGGTGCTAAGTCAGAACTGTATGGAGGATGATACCACACCTCCCAATTGAATCACTGCAGTAGTTCGTACGTTTGGCGGGCCGTGTTCGACTTTCACCTTTTCGATAAGTTCGAAACGGATCTCGGTGGTCATCGATTTCGAAACGATGAGGAAGTGAAAGTGGCTGTCTCCGTGTGGTTCAAAACGCTAGAGGACATTTATATTCATCCGGAATCGAAAAGTTGGTTGACCGTTTCGAAAAATGTTTACAGTCTAAATGTTTGTCGAACTTGTGAGACTTAACTACGGGGTCATCAGTCCCTAAGCTTACAAACTACTTATGAACTAGCTAAGACTAAGGACGGCACAAATATCTATGCCCGAGGGGGGATTCGAACCCCCGACCGTAGTGGCCGTGCAGACCGTGACTGTAGGTTAAGCAGTCGTGACTGGGAGTGGTATTGTGTTTGGTACGAAGTGAGAGCTCGATGTCAAGGGTTGAAATTGGTGTGTTCAGTTCTGAGGGGGAATGTGGTTCAAGAATTGGAAGCTGGGGGCGAGTGGATGGTAGTGTGGTGGTGTTCGCTCGTAGACATCAGGAAAAAAGGAGTAATCTAATTGTAAGCTAAGGAATTAAAAATATATTGTTGAGGTAGGAGGCAAAGTGTTCTTTCTTACTGGTATTGTTGGAGAACAGAAGGGCATTGTGAAGGAGAGGGTAGTTGGAGACGGTGCAACTGCCGGTAAGGCAGTGGATGGCGTGCCAGCACTTGGAGGAGTTGTTAGGGAGTGAAGCAGTGAGAGAGTTCACGTTTAATGGATTTCTAATATTTCTTCCCAGGTGGCATTGAAGCCTGTCCCAGTCACGAGTATCAGGAAGGAGTGATAAAGACCACGGGATTCGTGGATGAGGAAGACGGCCTGTAGAAGGAGGGAGAGGCGGTGAGGCGAAGGGGGGTGGATGACTTGGTGGGAATATGGGCGTGGATGACGAAGGTCTAGTGAAGGAAGGACGAGGCGTGATCATTGTCAGCAGGGGTGTAGAGAGGCAGGAGGTTGCTGGCGACCGAGGTGTCAACTGACAACGACATGTATCCCAGTCATGGATTAAAGTCAGGAGGGAAATGCAGGCAGGACAATGAAGTAGTTTATGGTGAGAAGAATGGAAGCATAATCACTGCCAATAACGACAAGGACTTCTATGTGTAAGCACCCAATAACATTTGGACAGGCAAAGACGACATTGGCAGTAGTTTTGCTTTTGAGGGAGGGGGGCAGAATCGCCCCAAAAGCGAGAGAACAAACTAACTCCCCTACTGGCGTTCACCCAAAAGAATTGAGTCTAAGAGTGTCAGCAACCACATAGGTCTTAAAGTTGCAGTTAGTGTAGGAGAGGAAGTCATAAGGTAAGGGGATGCGAGCCTGGACATATATGGTGACTAGACTTACGGTGAGGGATGAGGTTCAAAAATGTTCAAATGTTTGTAAATCTATCGGACCAAACTGCATGGTCATCAGTCCGTAGCTTACAAACTACTTAAACCTAGGTAAACTAACCTAAAGACAAACACACATACCCATGCCCCAGGGAGGACTCGAACCTCCACGGCGAGCAACCGCGCGCTCCGCAGCGAGACGCTTTGGAACCGCTCGGCTGCTCCACCGCGGCGAGGGATGAGGTGCTCAGTAAGTCTGTTCAGAAGATGTTGTTGCTGGACAGGCTGGTGGCGGAGTTGGGCACTCACCTCGAGCGAGGGTGGGGGGGCTATCACTGCAGTGGAGGAGGTATGGAAGTGTTTTGATGGAAAAGTGGGGACGCTTCATTAAGAATAAAGGTGACCACGGGTTGTTGGTATGTATGAAGAGGGGTTTGTTGGCAGGGAGGAAGATCTTGTAGTAATGGATGGAGTGGGGTGGGCATGCCATGGGGATCTGTCAGGTAGGTGAAGATGGGAGAATAGGTTACAGGAGTAGTCTATAACAGGGTAGCTTCCTGATAGAAGGTGAAGTGGTACTGATTTTGCAAAAGGTGGCATAGGTCTCGAGTTGGAAAATTGTGCGGGTTGGGCTATGTGCTGGAAGGTGTGGTGATCCTGGGAAGGATGAACGTTTTGAAGAAATGTGGTGACAAATCAGATGACGACCTGGACAGTTGGTCAGGGACAGAGGGAGTTGTTAAGATGCATGTGGGGTCGATGGACCAGACAGTGACAATTAGTTCAACATGTAACAGTAGTGAGGGGGGAGGGGTTGTCATTGTAGGAGTAGGTGGGATTTGGGCTGCCACAGGTGTTACAGGTGTGTCTCCAAGAGAGGATAGAACACTTTTTCAGATGGTGGGAGGATTTACAGTGGGACAGATAGGAGGAATGCGACAGTTTTGTGTGAGTTGGTTATTGTGGACTAAACATAACGACATGACTGGGGCAGTGGGAGGGGTCCACATTGTAATGGCGATCGTATATGAGTGTCCTTTGTAAGGAGTCAAGATTCCCTTACACTATTTTCCGACATATTTCACCCTCAGAAACGTTTTCTACTCTTCGAGACGAACAATTTGAGTATAAACTCGACAGTATTCAATTAATTAATAAAGAAGTTATCATCATATTGCTTATAGTAATTACGGTTATGTCACAGTGCGACAAGGGAAGGAATAATTAACCGCGAGGTTGTCGCGAACACACACGCTTTTATACACTGGAGGTATTTTTAAAGAATGCGGAGCGCCCGACGGAAACATCAGGTGGTGGGAAGTACCCCACACCCCAGCGAGCAGCGAGCGACAGGTGGCACTCGGCGATAAGTCAGCCCTCGATAGCACAGGTAACAGAGAACAGGATAGCGGAAGACAGCACGGGTAACAGAGGTAGTTGTGAGACTGTTCACTGTTAATTGTGCATTGTGCGTTAGCAGTCCCAGTTAATTGTGCAACAGCAGTCTTGTAGTTGCGGCTGATGCAACCCAAAACTTCATGGTGCAATAATCGGCAAGATTTCGAGCTGATGCAACACCAAGCCTAGTGACGAAACGGCGCACGCCGGTGGCGGGATATTTAAAGGGAGATACGCGCTTGGCTGTTCACCCAGCACAACCCTCTCATAGAAACGTTTTAATTCGCAGATGAAGCGACACACGCACCACACGTAGGAAAAGATAAGAATTAGGGACAAGGAAGCCCCACAGAGTAGCGAGAAGCTTCACTTCTTTTCGGTGGGCGGCTGTGGGAGGTGGTAGTCGTGTGTGCTGACGCCATCCTCTGTGTGGGCGAAGTCTTTTCACGGACTTTCACGTGAAGAGCAGCTCTGTCGGCGAGCGAATCACAGTATCTTCTAGTAAAGTACGTGTGATTACGCGTTTGTTTGAGTGCTGAGTCGCGATACTCCATATCCGGCTGTGAACAAGCGACAGAGTGGCGATAGTCTAACGCTTGCGAGCGCATATTGAGTGGCATCGCGGTGGGTTGGCAAAGGCCGACATACCACGCCAGTAGAATTAACCTAGGGCCTGTAGCTATATTGACTTCATCAAGATTTGGGGACAGTGCGATCGGCGGTGGTCGATCAAGGCAGTAAAGAGAGTAGTCTGTGACGCAGTGACAGAGTCCAGCGGCAGCGATCTTGTCGTCGGCGCAGTAACAAGGTACAGTGAGCAATTTGCGATAGGCGAGTCCTCTCAGACCCCTGACAGCATTTACAGATTTCTCACCATAGTTCACGGTATCGCGACAACCTCTTCTGCCAAACTGAGAGTGCGGTAAATTGTGTAAAATCCAGTAGGCGCGATTTTCAGCCATTCTATCAGACTACTGCAGTTATTATTTACTATCCAGTCTATACCTATCCTATGATTTTTAAATGAACTGGGAGCAGTAGAGAAACTATGTATATAAATTTGCTTTTTATCTCACTTGTTAAAGTAAAATAAACCAGTCATCTTTTAGTAAAACAACTTATTTTTCTTGTAGCTAGAGGAATCATAATGTACCCTTATCGAGCCCCACTAGTTACTAGCTAGTAAGCTTTTTCTTTCAGGAGTTGCCAGCGACAGCAACAGCGGGTGACAGCGGCACACATGTTGGCATCATTAGATAAGTGTTAGGCAGCTCTCTGATTTCAACGAGTTCTTGCTGGATGTCTTCCTTGCAGGAGCCAAGGGTACATCACGAGTCAGATATCTTGCGCATTTAATATTAGTTGGAAGCATAATTTAATAGCACAGCAATGACTCACACGTTAGACCCTCAACAAGGAGAGGGTGATGGGGAATTGGATTTTGAGAAAACTCATATCAGGATGGTTAGGTAAGAAGTGATGTGGATTCGCTTGGTGGATATGGTGGTGGGGTTGGGGTGGGAGTTTAGTTGGCCCAGCACCCCGTCCTCCATGATCACAGGACATAACTTTGTAATCACGCTGGTGAGGGTGGGTGAGTGGCGGGTATGTTGTGGTTGGCGAGTGGATAAGATGGTGTAGAGTGGAGTGAGGGACAGATTGGGGCTGATGTAGGTATGGGGTAGGTGTTGCAGAAGATCAGTATGGAATTTGGGGCCCGCGAATTTTATGAGGATGGAGTCTCTATGGGGTATTAGTTGGGGGCAATGGCAAATTGTTTTTGGATATCTAGGAAGAGGGTCTAGTTATCAATGAAGCAGGGATCGAGGCAGGAGAAAATGTAGTTGTGGAGTTCGGATTGCTGAGAAGAAGACAGAAGGAGGGTGTTGCCCATAAGGAGAGCAGAAGGTGTGGGGGTGGGTGGTGGGGAAGAGTGGGGCTTCTTGGGGACCACAGGGGGCGGGAAATGCACTCTTTCATTTGGATATGGAGTTTTTTTGGGAGAGGCAGGAGGGACTGTGGTAGAATATTGGGGTGGAATGGGATGTGGTGGGGAGTGGGCCCTGGTTGATGGTTGTTGGGGCTTGGAGAGTGTGGGATTTCTGCCACCATGGTGAGGCGATCTGTGATTCATGCAAGGGAAGGAGAGGGGAATTCTTGGAGGAAGGAGAGGTGCATAGCCAGTAGAGGCTGAGGGGCAATTGAGAGTGGGACGGGATGGGGACAGAGACAGGGTGTGTGAGGTCAGAGGGGAGGTAGTGACAGAGAAGAACTGGGATGGGGATAGTGGAGGGGGTAAGGCCAGATGGTGGTAGCGGCAACCTGTGACAGAGTCCTCTAATGTACCACTCTGGTAATCGCTGGTGGGAGGTCCATGATGAAAAGAAGGAAAATCAAAGGTGGGGAGAAGGCAGAGGAGGAAGCTGAAGTTCTCGAAGGTCTGAAAGATCTGGAAGTTGTCGAAAAACCCAGCGCCGACTTTGGCTGCTCCGGAAGCTGGGGTTGGAGGCATCGTCTGTGTCAGCGACAGTATTGGTGCTGGTGGAGACGGTGTCAGCGACTGCTATATCAGCGATGTACTATGAAAGCCCCCAGGCGGCTGCAGTGGATGGCGGAAGGCACTCCTGCTGCTTGGCTGCTGGAGAGCTGCAGCAACTGGACGATGGCTCAGACCTTGTGGGCTGCTACCTGGGTGGCTCCCTGGTGAACTGCTGCTGCTGCTGGACCATCACTGATGCTTCTTGTTGTGCTGCTGGAGGGAATGGCGGCGCGATGGCGTCCAGATTCGTCCTGAAAACCCAGTACAATGGCGATTAGGTCTTTTACTGGTTTCGCCGCTCACTCACGCTGGTGGATAAGTAGGATGTAGGGAATGTCAGTGTATAAAATACAAACATTGAGTTTTAAGGAGGGTGAGGTACTTACAGCTACTTTTCTGAATATTTGGAAAAATACTAATGGGTTTTACAAAAATGCAGATAAAAGTTGTTCACCTCGAAGAGGATCATCCATTGACTTGAAGCTTGACTCCCTTGCAGCCCTCCCCCCCTGGGAGTAGGAGAGAAATGACTTTGAATTCTTCATTAGGAAACCCTATTTCTTAATCCAAATTTTGATTCAAAATGTTGAAATGGGACCAAACTGCTTGGGTCGTAGGTCCCTAGACTTACAAACTGGTTAAACAAAGTTAAACTAACCTAACGACAACGTAGACATCCAGCGCGCGGGAAGATTGAAAGCTCAGACGCGGGAGGCCGCGCGAGACATAATGCGGCGCTCCAGACCGCTCGGCTACTCCCGCGCGGCTATTTGAATTCTCCGTGAAAAATATGTAACTTTCGTGTGAACCCTTTTTTTTCATGTTAGATGGTGCTGTAATCAGAAAATAAAAATGAGTTGAAAATTGTTGATAAACGTTAATATTTAAAACAAATATACATCAAATTAGGAAATCAAAAGTACAGATTTTAAAATTTTTTATAATGCTGTCATGTTACACCTCTTACAATCGAATGAAACACTACTGTAATCATGCGCTCTGTCTGTGGTCAAAGCTTTCATTGTAATTCTATGATTCGAAAAATACACATTTCTAATTGATTGTTCCACGATGTTAACGGTTGCAAAGAGGCTACATATCATTTTATCGTCTTTTGAGGTTCATAGAAATATTGAAGAAGCTCGTGAAAAGTGTGCTAGCCTTTTCCTCGATAGCACTGTTCCTCCTGGCCGACTTTTTGCAGTATGTTTCCAAATGTTTACTGACACTGGAAGTGTTAAACCTAAATCTGTTGCCTGTTTGTTCGGGAGATTACCGTTATCAATCATTTTCAACCCATTTTTAGTTTTGCCAATTACAGCGCCAGCTGTTATGAAACGAGAAAAATGTTTGACGACAGTTGAAATCTGCAATAAAAAATACAGGTTCCTCTTTGACATGTCAAAGTCACCTCTTCTCTCGCCCCCAGAAGTAGTGCTGGGAGGGGGGGGGGGGGTTCGTTAGAGCTTTATCTCATGGATGTTCCTCTTAGGGTGAAGAACTTTTAATGCAACTGTTGTATTTTTCCAAATATTCCGAAAAAAAAACTGTTTTAAATTACTCTCGCTCTGTGTATTAGATGTGGGACTCTATTACAGAATGCTTGTCGTAATGAATGTACTGTAAAATATTAAAAATGTCTGGTTAGATTTAATAGGTAGCATGATGTTTCTTATCTTTACATATTAACCGAATGAGCAAATTAATAAATATAAATTTTCCGACGGCACGCCATACTGTAGTGAGATCACGTTGGCACGGTTCCACGAAACCTAGAAACAACAGCTAGATTGCATCGTTCAGCGAAAACAGTGCGCCGAATCCGGCTGCAGCACAAAACAGGAATTACGCGTACGTCAAATAAACTGGCCACAGATTCGACGCCGCGCAGTTTGAGGAGCGATCGCGCGCTCACGTGACCGCTACGTCATCCGCGGAGCCGACCAATGAGGCGGCGACCGCAGGCGCGTCGCGACTGTTTTAACCGCCGCCGCATTATGTTAACTGGCCCGCGAGTATTTATTCTGTTTAGGGAACTGTAAACGCGCCGGGCCGGCGGCGTAATGGCGGCGGGTGACGCTCGCCCAACTGCGCGCTGTATTTTCATTTGTGACGCTGATAATTGCCGGCGCTGCCGATATTCGCGGACTAATTCCGCGCCGATGGCGCCTCGCCGGTGCGCCGTAATGGCCGCCGGACACGGCTAGACGGCGCGCTAAATAACCGCCCGCCTCCCTATTAGCAGTAAAATATCCGCCGTAAACGGAAGCGCTCCGTTTAATGAATGCCAATTGTGTCGTTGTCACGCCGTTTCGTCGACCGCTCGCGCGCACGGCGATATTCCGGCGTCAGAAATACGCGCCGGCGCCCAACACACTCTCGCCCGATTCCTGGCTCTCTGTCCGAGTGAACCGAGCTCAAATTTTCAAATGTTTGTAGAGCTTATGGGACTTACCTACGGGGTCATCAGTTCCTAAACTTACAAACTACTTATCAACTAGAATGAAACTTCACTCTGCAGCGGAGTGTGCGCTGATATGAAACTTCCTGGCAGATTAAAATTGTGTGCCGGAACCGGTTACGGCACACAGTTTTAATCTGACAGGAAGTTTCATATCAGCGCACACTCCGCTGCAGAGTGAAGTTTCATTCTGGAAACATCCCTTAGTCTGTGGCTAAGCCATGTCTCCACCATATCCTTTCTTCCAGGAGTGCTAGTCTTGCGTGTTTGCAGAATAGCTTCTGTGAAGTTTGGAAAGTAGGAGGCGAGGTACTGGCGGAAGTAAGGTTGTGAGGCGGCATCGTGAGTCGTGTCGGGGTAGCACAGTCGGTAGTGCGCTTGCCCGCGAAAGGAAAAAAGGTCCCAGGTTCGAGTCCCGGTTCCAGCACACAATTTTAATCTGCCAGGAAGTTTCATACTTATAAACTAGCAAATACTAAGGACGGCCCGAGGGGGATTCGAACCCCCGACCGTAGTGGCCGTGCAGACTGTGACTGGCGCGCCGCAGAACGCTCGGCCAGCGCGGCCGGTGATAAGTTTCTCTGGGCCCGTTTCTCTCATTTTTATTGTTGAAATTAAATCATAAAAATATAGCTACTTTTTATGTATATTCATTACTTTGGGGGGAGGGAGGGGGGCAGGTCTCCTCGCCACTTCTCCTTATATAACTCTCCCCCCCCCCCCAGGCTGGGGGTACTGTATAAAGTGAAACATTCTTAAACCCTATTGTCACAGTTATATGGTGACACCTAGGCAATCAGTGCTCCTTGAGACAAGCATCTGCAGCTGTTGTACTAACTCAGAGTGTAGCGTGCTCCGTGAAATATCAATTTTGGCCTGATGCCCGTGCAGGAAGTCCGAGAATCGCAGAATATCCCTTATCCACTGGTAGCAACTTTTCCATGTGCTCGCCAAAAACCTGTAGATACTACTGAAGAGTAACTGTGTCCAAAAATAGACTCAATAGAAATCTTTCTATTTACCTTTCTCTCTCTGTTTAATATCAGTAAGATGAAAACTGAGTGATGCAACGAATCATTTGTCCAGAGGAAGAGAAAGATAAGTAGCTTGGACGCTCTTTTTTTATTATTATAGCTTCTACATCTACAGCTACATATGTATTTCGCAATCCACAGTACAGTGCGTGGCGGTGGGTGCACTGTATCAGCCGGCCGCGGTGGCCGAGGTGACTGAGGCGCTCCAGTCACGGTCAGCACGGCCACTACGGTCGGGGGTTCGAATCCCCCCTCGGGCATGGATATTTGTGCCGTCCTAGTTCGTAAGTAGTTCATAAGTAGTTTGTAAGTTTAGGGACTGATGACCCCGTAGTTAAGTCCCATAAGCTTAACAAACATTTGAACTTTTTTTTTGCACTGTATCACTACTATGTACTTCCTATCCTATTCCACTCCCAAATAATATGAGGGAAAAAAGAATGCCTATACCCTCTGTATGAGCCCTAATTTCTCTATCTTGTCGCAGACCGCTCGGCCACTGCGGCCGGCTGAACCGAGCTGTACTGTCGCTGTCGCTGGTGGTAAGATGACGCAGCGATCACCAAAAGTGAATAAATATACAGGGTGTTACAAAAAGGTACGGCCAAACGTTCAGGAAACATTCCTCATACACAAAGAAAGAAAACATGTTATGTGGACATGTGTCCGAAAACGCTTAATTTCAATGTTAGAGCTCATCTTCCACCTACGCTCACTGGAGCACGTTATCATGATTTCATACGGGATACTCTACCTGTGCTGCTAGAAGATGTGCCTTTATAAGTACGACACAACATGTGGTTCATGCACGATGGAGCTGCTGCACATTTCGTTCGACGTATTCGTACGACACTCAACAAAAATGTTCAAATTTTTGTATAGCTTATGGGACTTAACTACGGGGTCATCAGTCCCTAAACTTACAAACTAGTTAATACTAAGGACGGCACAAATATCAATGCCCGAGGGGGGATTCTAACCCCCGACCGTAGTGGCCGTGCAGACTGTGACTGGCGCGCCGCAGACCGCTCGGTCACCGTGGCCGGCTGAACCGAGCTGTACTGTCTCTCGGCTTACGAGGAAAACTCTATCATCGCAGCCCCCTTAGATTTAGTGGTAAGATGACGCAGCGATCACCAAAAGTTAATAAATATACAGAACTGTTCAGTAGCTGCAGTGACCTCGCTGTGTTCAACTTCCAACCTTCCTATGGCTCTACATGCCATAACTTCGAGTAAGTTACGTTGTTGTTGCTTTGCGCTACCCGCTCACTACACAGCTGCTTGTGTATTTCGTTTGGTAAACACAACTGAACACCATACTCTCTGCAGCAACTTTCTGTTAGTTGTGGCAATGTTGTTGTCTCTACTTTGTAGAACCGACAGAAAGTCTGGAACTATTTCAGGCCGAAATAGTTCCAGACTTTCTATTGGTTCTACAGAGTTGGAGAAAACAAAACTGCCACAACTAACAGAAAGTTGCGGCAGAGAGTATTGGTGTTCAGTTGTGTTTACTAAACAAAATACACAGGCAGGTGGGTTCAGATAGTGTAGTGGGCGGGTAGTGCAATGCAACAACAATGTAGCGTACTCGAAGCTAGGCCGTGGAGAGCCATAGGAAGGTTGGAAGTGGAACACAGCGAGGTCACTGCAGCTACTGAACTGTTCTAAATTTTCAGGACCTGGACTCCAGTTCAGACAACAGGAACCATTAACAGAAGGAAAGGCCAAGGTCGTCCACTGCTAGCACCAGCAAGAGTCTAACCACCTACGGTCATAGGGACAACAAACTCACAAACACGATGAATGTGGCGAACCCTTGCAGAACAGCAAACTGACTGACAAGCCAGCTGAGCTCACAGCCGACCAACAAGCAAAGCAGGGAAACTATATTCAGCGCAATGAACACAAACAGACTTATACAGTCCTACATATTTGGCCAGTTCTATGACCGAACTGTCTGACTATCATGACAAACTTGGTTATGTTTACAGGTATACTGCCACAGCCGAGTCAGGAGACTTCACAGAAGCTCAGCTGCAGCAGATCCTCGCATCAACCGGACTGATTCTTTATGACAAACCTAGCAAAGTTAATGGTACCGATATATACCCTTTACTGACATTACCAAACCTTGCATGATCTGTCGCAGATAGCATACCACTACTGCCCTTGAAACCTACCCCACTGTCGCAGAGGTTTTCTTTCCCTCGGCACTTGCTTTGGCACCTTTTCTTCCCTCTGCCCTTACATACCTTTACCCTTCGTACACCTTTCGACCACTTCTACCTCCAGATGTACCATATTAATGGGTGATCGTGCCCACACGTACGGATAACATCGCGGCTCACACATCCCGTGATCCACCTTAGCAAAACTAACAAATACGGAGTTGACAATAGAACTATTGAGTTGGTCACCACGTTGGTATGGGCGTGGAGGGGCCCCATCCTTCTAAGCTGGCTGTTATGTCCGGTAAACAGCCAGTGAAAAAGCTGACTGTAACTCAGCTGCGCAATATCAATACAACCAGTCCGAAATCGCCTTCAGGAAATTGGCCTCTATACATAGTGGCATATGGTGTGAGTCCCATTCAAACTATGACACTGCTTAGCCTGCAGAAAGTGGGCGGAGAACATTAGGGTAGGAGTCATAACGAGTAGTGCCAGGTTCCGTTCAGAGATGAGTGAAGATTTTGTGTTTAGCTGAGCAACCGTCGTTCCATATAGAGAGATCAAGGACTCGGAACAATCCAGCTTATGTACGAAACATCACTACATCATGGTGGTGGACGAATGATGTATGCAGGAGTCAGAATTGGCGGAGGGGAGGACCTGTATGTCATTCAATTTTTTGTTTTGTTTTGCCATAGGAGATGGGTTCCTTCTAGTGCACGATAATGCTCGTCCCCACAGTGTTTCACTGGTAGACAACATGCTTGAAACTCAGGGAATTAAACGAATGGAGTGGCCAGCTTGTTCACTAGAC
Source organism: Locusta migratoria (assembly GCA_026315105.1). Lineage (NCBI taxonomy): Eukaryota > Metazoa > Arthropoda > Insecta > Orthoptera > Acrididae > Locusta > Locusta migratoria. The sequence continues at coordinate 177,846,658 of CM048747.1, forward strand.
TTAAACCCGATTGAACATGTTTTGGATGCATTTGCTAGACACATTGCAGGCTGACCAGCACCTCCAGCAACGGTTGCAGAGCTGCGTATTTCACTTAACAGCTGATTGATAACCTCACCATGCTATGCAGGTGTGCAACTCAATATATTTTCAAATTTGACAAGTTTCAATGAACTGTTTATGTTTCACCATTCGCTTAATAGATGGTACTTTATCTTTGTAAAATGCAGAGCTAATATAAAAGTTAACTCTCTGATCCATGATTATACCTGTCTCGTATGGCAAACTTCGTCAAATAGTTGTTCACCATTGTTTGTTTGATAGCAGCTCTATATATCCAGAATCGCGACAGTTACAAGATCTCTGGAAAATTAGTCTGCCAGTACAAATTTCTTATAATCTGGAGCTTTCTTAGAGACTCCAATGACGCCACTCTCTGTCCTGTAAATCTGCTTCTCATCGTCTTGTAGTCTCTGTAACTATACGTTTCGATGAGACACATCTGTTCTCTGTGCACTCGGTTACTGCCCTACATCACTACATTGTATCCACTACAATACCTCCCTGCAACTTTTATCACTTATCGTACCACACCTATGAGCTTGATATAATCAACTGCTTGTCTAGCATCTACTGAAACTTCCTTCCAAAGCAAGTAACCGAATGGTTGTGCCATCTCTGCAGATGCTTAAATAAATTTACGGTATTAATTAGCAAGGCCAAGAAACAATTGTAATGGCATTGTTGTTTATAGTGTTGCAAGTCATGTACAGCTAATGTGAGCTGACGATTCCATACTAACTCTCTTTTGACAGACAATATGCTCATTCAATACTACTTAAAACTGTTAAATTGCCTAGATACACCATACATAATATTCAGCTTTATTCAGAAGAGACCTTTATTCATTGTTCAGTGTAAGGCTACATGAGCATTCAATAATCCTTTGATATTGTTAATAAAATGAACGTGCCATAAATGTTGTTTCACGCTTATCATCAGTAAATATTTCAAGTTTGTAATAACCGTTATTAAGACATTTGTTGATAAATATTTACACTAACTTAAGTTGTCTGATGTATCTGTAATATTCGAGATTTATATACATCTATAAGAATGCATACATTTAAATAAAGGTAATCACTGGGCAATATTTTGGGGTACATGATTATATCACTATGTTTGATAATGGCATCCACCAGATGTTCATTTATAAATTCGTGTACAAGTAGTTATAACTGCTTCACTACTCTGTAGTCTGTCACCTATTGCAGTGTTGCAGTGTTCGCAATGGGCCTTTTAAGTTAAACAAGTATGAATATTCTAACAAAAGGTTTCCATGTATTCACATTTACTATCTTTTAAGAGACAAATTTTATCACAAATGCCCTGACAATTCCATTGACGCCGTGACTATCAAGTGTTTGAATGCGTCTGCATTGAAATTGTCAGTTGCCGCTGTTGCCTGATGAGGGCATATTTTACAATTATTGACATGGCGTCTGTACCTTTTGGACATGTCAGAAAAGAACAGACAGCGTATCAATAATATGTCTAGATTCACTACTATTAATCCAGATAGGAGAATCAAACCATCCAAATCGGAACCATATACTCAGCATTTATGTTACACACATTATACTTCTACATATCAAACAATGTCCTTCTCTAAAGGTTCATTCTTCTGCGGTGGTTCAACCACACATAAAACCTATTATGATACATAAATATCCACGGTTACTCAAACGACTGTAAATGAGGTCAGTAGCGTATATAGTATGTATTTTCAGGGAGGAAGGGGGTGGAGAATAATGTAAAGATATGTAGTTTTAAGTAGACACCATCATTATTTTGTTTTGCTGCCTATATTCAGCTGATAAGTTTCGCTGAGTCCCTTTCTCTCATTTTTATTGTTCAAATTAAATCTAAAAATTATTTGGGGGGGGGCAGGTCTCCTCGCCCCTTCTCCTTATATACCTCGCCCCCCCCCCGCCCCCCGGGTTTGGGGTACTGTATAATGTTAAACATTCTTAAACCCTGTTGTCACAGCTACATGGTGACACCTAAGCAATCAGTGCTCCTTGAGACAAGCATCTGCAGCGTTTGTACTCTGTGAAATATCAACTTCGGCCTTTCGGCCGGATGCCCGTCCAGGAAGTCCGAGAATCACAGAATATCCATGTTCCACTGTCAGCAACTTTTCCACGTGCTCGCCAAAAACCTGTAGGTGCTACTGAAGAGTAACTGGGTCCAAAAATAGACGCCATAGAAATCTTTCTATTTACCTTTCTCTCTTATTCTCTCTCTGTTTAATATCAGTAAGATGAAAACTCAGTGATGCAACGAACCATTTGACCAGGGGAAGAGAAAGGAAAGTAGCTTGGACGCTCTTTTGTTTTATAGCTTCTACATCTACAGCTACACACATATTTTGCAATCCACAGCATAGTGCGTGGCGGAGGGTGCACTGTACCACTACTAGGCACTTCGTTTCCTATTCTACTCCCAAATAGTATGAGGGGAAAAACAATGTCTATACCCTCTGTATGAGTCCTAATTTCTCTATCTTTTCTTTGTGATCTTTACGCGAAATGTAAGTAGGAGGCAGGAAGATCGTACTACAATCAGCTTCAGTATCTAGTCCTCTAAATTTCCTCAACAGAATTCCTCGAAAAGAACGTCCTTTTTCCTCCAGCGATGCCCATTTGAGTTCCCGGACAATTTCTGTGACACTCGCGCACTTGTCGAACCTACCAGTAACGAACCTAGTTGTTGGCCTCTGAACTGCTTCCATGTCTTCCTTTGAACTTTTTTGCGGCGGGTCACTAACACTTGAGCAATTCTCAAGATATGGTTGTACAAGTGTTTTATGCACGGTCTCCTTTACAGATGAAGTATATCTTCCTAAAATTCTCCAAATAAACCGAAGTTGACCGTCCACCTTACTCACAACTGTCCTTACATGTTCGTTCGATTTCATATCACTCTGCAATGTTACGCCTAGATATTTGAACGACGCGATTGCATCAAGAAGCTCACTACTAATGCTGTATTCGAACATTATGGGGTTGTTTTTCCTACTCAAGTGCATTATCTTACATATTTTTACATTTAGGGCTGGCTACCATTCTTCACAGCAATTAGAAATTTTGTCTCTGTCACCCTGTATGCTATTACAGTCAATTAAAGACGACACCCTGCCATACACCACAGCATCATCAGCAAACAACCACAAATTACAAGTTACTATGTCCATCAGATCATTGATATAGATAGAAAATAATAGCGGTCCTATCACAATCCCCTGGGGCACGCCTGACGATACACTCGTCTCTGATGAACACTCGCCGTCGAGAACAACGTACTGCGCTCTATTAGTTAGAAAGTCTTCCAGCCAGTCACAAATCTGTAAACCTATTTCATAAGCTTGTATCTTCGTTAGCAGTCTGCAGTGTGGCACCAAATGTCTTTTTGAAATCGAGATAAACACAATCTGCCCGTTGGCAATCATCCTGGCTCGCAGGATGTCATGTGAGAAAAGGGCAAGCTGAGTTTCACAAGAACGATATTTCCTAGACCCGTGCTGATTCATAGAAAGAAGATTATCCCTCTTCAGGATATTAGAGCTGCGATTTTGTTCCAAAATTCTACAGGAAACTGATGTCAACGATATTGGCCTGTAATGATGTGGGTCAGTTCTTATAAACGGGAGTCACCTGCGCTTTTTTCCAATCACTAGGAACTTTGAGCTGAATTAAACATTCGCGATAAATGCAAGCTAAGTAAGTGGCCAATACCGCATAATACTCTTTGTAATACCGAACGGGTATTGAATCCAGACCAGAAGACATTTTTGTATTCAGCTCTCTCATCTGATTCTTTACTTTGGAAATACCTATTACTATTCTTCCCCTCCATTTGTGAGTTAGTGCGTTGATCAAATGATGGTACGTTGGTATGGTCCTCCTGCGTGAAAGATTTCTTATAGATTAAATTTAGAACTTCAACTTTCCGTTTGCTTTCTGCTATTACTGCCCCGGAATGACCAACAAGTGATTGGATAGTGAGCTTTGACCCGCTTATTTACATAGGACCAGAATTTCTTCGCGTTCTCGGAAAAATGTTCCGCTGAGGTATGGTTGTGGTACTTATTGTATGCTTCGCGCATCGATCTTTTTATAGTCGCACAAATCTCTAGTAACTTTTTTTTAATCACCATTCGCGTGTTCTTTTTGAACTAAGAGTGCAACCGCCTTTGCTTTCTCAGTAGCTTTCTAATATTATCATTATACCACGGTGGATCTATTCCATTCTTAATCGACTTTATACACACATATTTCTCTAACTCTTTACTTGCAATTACATTTAGTCCACAATTCCTCTAGATCCATTGTCACGGAAGTAAACGATGTCCATTCATTTTCTATGTGTGATGCTGTTGCTTATCGGCTCTCTCTAACAAAAAAACACGCTCCTAGCCTTTTTGATTGGTTTATGAACTTTGTTCACCATTGACGCTATGCCGACATCATCATAACTTCTGTCTCTACAGTGACATCGTTAATAAGGTCAGGCCTGTTTGTAGCTATAAAATATTTCCATATCGTGTGGGTTTAACTGATCAAGACAGTTTTCGGAAAAAGTATCCAATAGTAGCTCACCAGACTGCTTGCCTGTTATGTACCGCCTGAAATGAGAGAGGAACCAATCTAAACTCTTAAGGTTGAAGTCTTCCCCGACTAATATTGCATGGTTCGGATACCTAGGTACTACCTGGCGTAGACGTTCTTTGAATGACTCTGAAACTGCTGCAGGAGTACTGGGGGACCGGTAAAAACACTCAACTACTAACTTTACTTGTCTTATACCTGTTATACGTGCCCAGATAACTTCAGTTACTCTCAACCTCGACCTCCGTAATAACAATGTCTTTGTCCACTAAGATGAACATTCCCCCTCCAGTTGTGTCCGATATGTCCTGCCGATATACATTCCAAGCATTGCTAAATATTTCTGAACTTGCCACATCATGATTTAGCCAGCTTTCGGTGCCTATAACTATCTGAGCACAATAATTACCTTGCAGCGCGGTGAACCCCGAGTAGCTGCTTCCTTAGCTTGAAGCAGATGCGCCTTGCGAGACCCTCCCTGAGTACTACGATATAATATTATTTCGCATGACTATTTGAATTAAATCTATTATCATGCTTCTTAAAAGTTGTCTTACCATGTCAAAGGCATTTCTTCACTGCAGTGATTTAGCGCTGTCATTAAATAAGTTCCGTTTGGTTATATAAAACGAACGGGTACAGATACAGAAAAAATATTGATTTTACAAAAATCTACAACTGTTAAACTACTTTTCTACATAGCTTCCGAAATTTTGCATGCAATTGTCATAGCATGGAACAAGGTTTTGTGTGTCTTTTTCATAGAGTGTTGCCCCCTGTGTATTCAACCATGTGGTAACATGTTCTTTCAGCTCGTCATCATCGTTGAAGTGTTGTCCACCAAGGACAGATTTTAGGTGTAAGAAGAGGATTACTGTCAAACGATTTTTTTTTCACGATAATGCGTGACCTCACGCACCGAATGTGACCAATCAATTCTTACGGAAATTTCAATGGAACCTGTTTGATCATCCTCCATACAGCTTGGACCTGTCTCCTAGCGACTTTCATCTCTTCTTACACCTAAAATCTGTCCTTGGTGGTCAATACTTCAACGATGGTAAGAGCTGGTACCACATGGTTGAATACAAAGGCGGCAACCTTTTGTGAAGGTTGTATGCAAAAACTTGTGGCACGCTATGACAAGTGCCTACAAAATTTCGGCAGTTATGTGGAAAAGTAGGTTAAGAATTGTAGAATATTGTGCAATAAAAATTTCTTCCGTATCTGTGTACAATTTCATTTTATTACCAAACGGAACTTACTTTCTGGACGCGCCTCGTACCAAAACTTATTTTCATTCATTACTATTCAATATCCGATTTAATCAAGAACTTGCCTCTTTTTCATTTTCAACTTCTAAGTATGATTCTGTAACATTAACCATCTTTACGTAATGCCATAGGATTGGTATTCATTCGTATACGGTACTGATATCTAAATTACGACTATTTTATTCTGGCCTCAGAATCACCACCCACGGTAAGGTATGTTACTTTTATTTGACACTGTCGGAAACCAAACAAACAACTTCATCATTCCAGAGGTAAAATGACTTGTTTTTTCGTGAGTCTCGCCGTATAGTAGTGTTGATTGCCATGCTTTCCATTGCACTGATTGTTGCATCATTACGCATTTAATTAAAAATTAAAAAACTACTCTTAATGTTGCTCCTATTCAGAAGACAAATATTTTTAATCCCTGACTACATTATCTAGAAAAAATTACATGTATTAAAGGCAAGTAACGCCACACCACGCTAAAATTGAGCTGTTGTATCACTAATGATTTTACTCACAACCTGCTCCATGGTTTCCTATTCCACACAACCTGTTTTCCTTGAAGTCGAGATAACGACCAACACATATACAGCAGTATCCCCCCCTACTTATGTTACCTACTTTTTACTAAGTACCTGAAGCAGCAATGCGTCTGTGCATATGTTCGTTCGGTATCGCGTTTTATTGGGACTGTTTCTCGCCGGACATGTGTGTCGCCGTCAAAAGTAGTCTTTCGCGTAGCGAAGTTGAATTTGATAGTTCCTGTGAGCTATTATGGATCGTAAAAATCCATAAAATCGTAAAAAGTTAATAAGTGGTTCCTTTTACCGGCCCCCTGATTCTAACGATACAATAGCAGAATAAAACCTGGGTCTAATTGCAAACACGTACCCGACTCAAACAATAATAACACCCGGTGATTTTAATTTACCCTTAATCTGCTGGCGAAATTATATTTTCAAATCAGGAGATACGCATAAGACATTGTGTGAAATTGTACTCAACGCATTCTCTGAGAATTACTTCGAACAATTAGTTCATGAGCCAACTAGAATTGTAAACGGATGTCAGAACACACTTGTTCTCTTAGCTACAAATAATCCTGAGCTCATAACAAGCATCAAAACAGTTACAGGTATTAGTGAACATAGAGATGTCGTAGCGAGATTGAATACCGAAAGTCCCAAAGTTATCAAAAATAATCGGAAAGTTTATTTGTTTAGGAAATAAAATAGAAATCGAATACATTGCTTTTTGAAAGACAGTTTCCCACTCATTCCAAACACTAAACGTAAGTTTAGACCATATGTGGCTCCAATTCAAAGAAGTGGTATCGACAGCAATTGACAGTTTTATACCAAATAAATTAATAAAAGATGGAGGTCATCCTCCTTGGTACACAAAACAGGTCAGGACACTGATGCAAAAACAACGCAAAAGGCATGCTACATATAAACAAACACAAAAATCCCTGATTGGTGATCCTACACACAAGCTCGAAATTTAGAGAGGACTTCAATGCGAGATGTCTACTATACTTCTCACGACGAAACACTTTCTCGAAATTTGACTGAAAACCAAAATAGATTTTGGTCATACGTTAAATATAAAGGGGGAAAACACTAACAATATCCTAACTGAGTGATAGTAATGACGATCCTGCCGATGATAGCGCTACTAAAACAGAGGTACTAAAATCACCAGAATGAGTAACGTTGAAGTAGATATCTTCGAAGTAGTGAACAAGTCTTCTTGATCGAACTGTATACCCATTAGATTTCTATTCGATTATGCTGAAGCGATAGCTCCTTACTTGACAGCCATATATAACCGCTCGTTCAAAGAAGGATCTGTACCAAATGACTGGAAAGTTGCACATGTCACACTTATATTCAAGAAAGGCAGTAGGAGCAACCCACTAACTACAGGGCGTCAATTTGCAGGAGGGTTTTGGAACATATCTTGTATTCAAATATTATGGATTATCTCGAACAGAATGATCTATTGACTCAAGGTCAACACGGATTTAGAAAATATCGTTCATGCGAAACAGAACTAGCTCTTTACTCACACGAAGTGATTAGTGCTGTCGACAGGGGTTCTCAAATTGATTCCGTATATCTTGATTTCCAGAAGGCGTTTGACACCATACCACACAAGCGGCTTTTAATGAAAATTGCGTGGTTTAATTGGCAGAACCCTTAAAAGATGCAACAGAACTACTATAGAGACTGCATACAATACGCTTGTCCGTCCTTTTTCTTTTTTTTTTTTTTTCTTTTCTTTTTTTTTTTTTTTTTAGTATTGCTGCCCAGTGTGGGGTCGTTATCGGGTGGGTTTGACAAAGGACACCGAAAGAATCCAAAGAAGGGCAGCTCGTTTTGTATTGTCACGATACATGGGAGACAGCGTTACGGAAATGATACAGAGTCTGGTATGGGAATCATTACAACAAGGGCGCTTATCGCTGCGGCGTGGGCTACTTACGAAACTCCAATCGCCAAAATTCTCCTCCGAATGCGAAAATATATTGTTGATCCCACTTCACTTACATAAGTAAAAAAAATCATCAGAAAAAAAACCTAGAAATCAGAGCTGGAAGAGAGATTCGGGTGTTCTTTCTCCCCGAGCGCTATTCGTGAATGGAATAGGAGATAAATAGTATAAATGTGGTTCGATGAACCCTCTGCCAGGTACTTAAATGTGATTTGCAGACCATCTCAGAAGATGTAGATTTCCAAGTAAAAAGACGTCTCTAGCTCTACTCTCTGCTGACCAATCACCGTATTTTGTGTCACCTCATGAGTTTGTGTGTTTTTATTCGGAATTCTGTTCTAAAAAGAGTCAACAGTGTCGTTAACTTTCTGCACCAATCCACTCAATTTTACGCTAAAAACTGATCACTGATTATGGCATCGCTGCCTTAAACTACCTACCAGTTGCTTGAACGTTTATACTTTGCTGAGCGTTTCGTGAAACGACACATGTATTTTATCCTCACGCATCAGATGTAAATTGCTGTCCGCAACGTTTTTCATCTGTGTAATAATCAGTTCGGTTGTGGCTAGTAAATGAAGGATGAATGCCGTCACATCCTTTATTGACTTGCCTGTGTATTATTAGACTAGCTGAAAACCCGGCGTTGCCCGGGTATTTATTTATTTATTTATTCCTGCCTTGAATTAGTACTTCTCCTATACCTTCTTTCTCTATCTTCTTTTATCGAAAAACATGTTATATTTATCGGATAATGTATAAGAATTTTTCTGCGGTTGTAGCTTCAAAATTGCCTTATTAGCAAAAGATTTTTGAAAAACATCCCCTCTCCAATTTAACTCCCTTCATCGTTGAATTTCCAAAAATACCGAAACACGTATTTTTTTAACGTCTAACCAACTATATAAATATCAATTTTTGCAGCTCTAGCTTCAAAATTGTATCAATAGCAACGTGTTTTCAAAAAGAATTTTTGATCCTCTATTTAACCCTCTTACTTGTTGAATTTCCAAAAATACTAAAAATCATGGATTTTTAATCCTGACCAAGATTCCATATCCGAAGTTTCGTAGTTGCAGCTTAAAATTTGAGTTAACAGTAACATATTTTTGAAAATCAATTTTTTACCCCCTTTTTTGTCGAATTTCAAAAAATGCCGAAACGCGTGTCTTTTAAAATTCTAACCCTGATTTAAAATCCAAAAGTTTGTAGTTCTAGCTTCAAAATTGCCAAAATAGTTACGTATTTGCAAAAAAACGTTCCATCCCCTATTTGACCCCCTTACGGACGGAATATCGAAAAATCGCTTCTTCTTAAATGACGCCTACGGAATAAGATCAATACATTCCACAAATTTCAAGTTTATATTTTCAGTGGTTTGGGCTGGGCGATGATGAGTACGAAAATGTTTGTAAATCTATCGGACCAAACTGCGTGGTCATCAGTCCGTAGCTTACAAACTAATTAAACCTAGGTAAACTAACCTAAGGACAACACACACCCATGCCCCAGGGAGGACTCGAACCTCCACGGCGAGCAACCGCGCGCTCCACAGCGAGACACTTTAGACCGCTCGGCTACTCCACCACGGCGGCGATGATGAGTTAGTCAGTCAGTCAATCGGGACACTTCCTTTTATATATAGAGGTTATCTCCTGAAGTAACTACAGCAGAGAGGGGCAATGCACAGCTTACAAAGCTTTAATCTGCCTTCTCATGATGTTGTTACAGTATTACTGTTAAGTTTCTTCCAACAATATTGCGACTCGCTCCGTCAGAGCTATTATCCCATCAGATAATATTAGCCGAACGTGTTTCCGGCATCTTTGTGCAATTTACCACTACTCACAAGATTAACACGAGCTAAATAGTCTGCCTACTTCAAGTCGTACAAAGGACTCAATAGACATTCCAGCTGACTAATCTTTACCTCTGATCGTTGCCCAGCGACACTGGGTACAATCACGTACTACGTGACCACTAAGTCTTCAAGTAGGGCGATTCACAGTTAGCAGTCTAGTCGGCGGTATATTCTGACTAGTTAAACTACAGCTCTTGCACCTTACTGGTATCAGATAGTTTTCTTTGCAGTTCTTTTAAACTGAGAATGATCTACAGGTTTTCGAGGTCTAACAAAAGAAACTCTCCACGTTTAATGCCAGTCCCTGCGTCCATTGTCGGCCATAACAGCAATAACAAGGTTAGTAACAGCGCTTTATTACTCCCACAAGGTTATGGTTGTAGTTACAGCGGTGAAAGTAACGAAAAATATATCAGTATGTGCTTGTCACTAAAAGCATCTGTACACGTTACAAAAGTATCTACCTGTTACCGATGGTATCGTAAAACTCTCATGGCATTTAGTCGCATTAATACGAGTACCTCCTGGTTCTTGTACTTCTTTTTATACTTAAAGCCGCTTGAACAGGTCTAATAATGATTTAATAGCTAGGAAGTTTTAAATAATTGATGTGGATTTTAACGATAATTTTTTACGAATGGAATATATTACACTTGTATTTAAAGAAACTAATTATCGAAAGATTGGTATCTTGAAGGAAGGCGTTAAAAGTGATACTTTTCGTCCCAGTATGGTGAATTAGGTGTCCAGTATTTACATGACAACAAATATTGTCTAAATAGACAATATTTACCGATGCAGGCTGTGACGATACTGCTGGCCCTCTCATCTCAATGTTATCGTACGAAACCGTCTGCCAGGTCCTCTCATCTCAATGTCATCCTACGATACCGTCTGCGTCGGATCCGGAATCGTGTGGTTCAATAGTGATACATGTTGCGTGTGAAGTTAGTTAAAAACGAAATAGCCAGTCTAGGAATCAGTGTAGGACAGTGTCTCGGTGATACTGTGATCAAAACAAGTGATAGATTTCATTAATTAAGAAATTTGTATAAGACGTTTCCAGACAGTTCTATAAACAATATTTTTGTCATTGTACATTATTTTAATAAATAGACAGACGAAGGGTACAAACTTGTGTAAAACATAAAGTAATGAAAATAAATAGCATTGTATATAGGTTAGGCTTATAAACAAGTTGTGTTGTCAGCTAATTGTGTAATTAATGTAATAATCGAGATTTACAATATTGAATTCTTTGTATATATTGACTGACGTGAGATTTTGAGTATATTTTGTGAATGGCCATGAGATGTTATAGTTCAATATATGTTAGGAACATGTATGATGTACTCATTAACTAATTAATTGACATTTAACATTGCCGTTTGTTGTCATGATTATTTTTGTGTATATGAAATGTTTTCTTTGTGTGTTTGTAAATTGTAAATTAGTATATTCAATTGTTATGGTCAATGCATAATGTAACGTCATTATTGTCGATGTTATAAATTTGCCTCACCGGCTGGCGTTTGGAGTTCGAGTTTTAGTCGTTTGTCAAGTGCTCTGGAAGCTAGGTCAGTCTGTTGTTTTTAAATGGAAGTACTGTCGGCTAAGTTCTCTTGCATTGTTTTGAATTTGTTATCTTTTGGTGGAGAAAAAAAAAAAAGAAAAAAGGACACCGTGCCCACGGGTGCGGTTCCTGTAGGGGGATGCTTGTCCACTGTTGGTCGAACTGATCTCTACGAGATTACGAGAGCAACTCGGGCGTCCGATCTTTGATTGTCGTGAGTGCATTCGTGTTCTCTCGATAATCCATTTTTAGTCCGGGGCAAGTCCCGGAGATAAATTAAATTGGTCCCAATCCCCCGGTTCCGACCAAGGTTTTCGGGAGGTTTTCCTTGGTTGTAAGGCGTATGCCGGAACTGGTAAGCCCCTCCCACTTATTCCCAATTGGGATTACCCCTTTGCCCCACTATCAGCTTGTCTGATAATTGGCTGAATAGAACCGCGACTCTTTATGGGCCGGATCTCAAACAGCCCGCTCCACTCCTCGGAGTGGAGAATGAAAAGAATAAGGTTTTTTTTTTTTTTTTTTTTTTTTTTTTTTTTTTTTTTTTTGGTGGAGAAGAAGTTTGATTCAAATTAAAGAACAAGTGAAAAATTGTACCTACGAGTATTTATTTCTACCACGACGCCCCAGGAGAATAATGTTGCAGCGAGCAGAACCCCCACACATCGCAATGTTGAAAAGATGAGTATTATGTTGGAAAGTGGTAAAATGAAATGTAATTACTTATATAGCATATAAATATAGCATATAAATATAAATATTTAAGGCGCAGCCTTAAATCGTTAGAAATATGACTGAGTACAACCAAGCGAACCAAGGCAAAGGAAGTACGGTAACGAGTTCCATCCCGCATGCCGAATCGAGTGGCATCGCTATTCACTTCGTATCCGTTCGATTCTGACCGCACTGGTTCTTTCTGCATTCCACTGCACATATTCTGTATTGATTTTAGATACAGATATCGAATCGATAGGTGCGATGAACGAAGTATTCTTATGAGTAACGACACGGTACTTCGAGTCAGCCTAAGTATTCGTCACTTAGTACCGAATACATACGGTTTGCTGTAGTTTTAGATGCAACTGGGGTACGCAAACGACATTCGTGACTTTGGGCCTCTGATGGTAACTGCCTCTGGTGACCTACCTGTGAGCGGCAGCTCGGCGAAAACCATTTCCTGTCATCAAATTATAGCAGTGACAAGTTAGACAAAGTCGCTAAGTCGTCAAGATGGACTACGGAATACGTGAACGTCTACTGACAATACCGAAACATGTGTTGTTTGCAAAGATTCGTTATGTAAATTGTGCAAATGTGTTTTTCTGGTAGTCTCCACTGGCGCTCTGAGCCGGTGACTCAGAACTTGAGGTCACGGTTGTTTTCCTCGGTTCAGCTCTTGCTGACGCTGATTCCAGTGATGAGGATCAGTCTTTTCACCATTCATTTCGAATTTGTATGCCACTATTACATCGTGCTGGTGGGGCCATTCAATGAACGAGAACTGTCACCAAACAAATAATGAATCGCAGTTGAAGCTCAGACGAATGACACTAGGAAACATTTTTCTAGTAAAAATAAATAAATAAATAATAAAATTAATTTAAGCGTACATTATTTATTTAGACCTTCTGAACTCGAAAATAATACACAAAGTATCGCAGAGCCCACAACGTATGTAGAACAATAACACCATCACAATCATACACGAGAATCACCATAACTCTCACCATACTGGCGCTCTGACGCACTTTCGACTCTCATGGCGACGCATAAGGACGCCATTTGTGCTGTACGATCTCTGGCACATTCAATCATCATCCGATGTTCTTGTTTCGAAAACATAGTTATACCGTCCACTCCCATGAACCACAGACATTGCCGAGGTGGGGTGGCTTGCGTGCCTCAACGATACAGATAGCCTTACCGTAGGTGCAACCACAGCGGAGGGGTATCTGTGGAGAGGCCAGACAAACGTGTGGTTCCTGAAGAGGGGCAGCAGCCTTTTCAGTAGTTACAGGGGCAACAGTCTGGATGATTGACTAAGCTGGCCTTGTAACATCAGCTAATGTGGCTTTGCCACACAGTTACTGCGAACGGCTGAAAGCAAGGGGAAACTACAGCCGTTACCTTTCCCGAGGACATGCAGCTCTACTGTATGAACATATGATGATGGCATCCTCTCGGGCAAAATATTCCGGAGGTAAAATAGTCCCCCATTCGGATCTCCGGGCGGGGACTACTCAGGAGGATGTGATCATCAGGACAGACAATACTGGCATTCTTCGGGTCGGAGCGTGGAATGTTAGATCCCTTAATCGAGTAGGAAAATTAGAAAATTTAAAAAAGGAAATGGATAGGTTGAAGTTAGATATAGTGGGGATTAGTGAAGTTCGGTGGCAGGATGAACAGGATTTCTGGTCAGGTGAGTACAGGATTATAAATACAAAATCAATTGGGGGTATCACAGGAGTAGGATTGATAATGAATAAGAAAATAGGAATGCGGGTAAACTACTATGACCAGCACAGTGATCGCATTATCATTGTCAAGATAGATACGAAGCCAACATCGACAACAGTAGTACAGGTTTATATGCCAACTAGCTCTGCCGATGATGAGGAAATCGAAGAAATATATGAGGAGCTAAAGGAAATTATTCAGACAATTAAGGGAGAGGAAAACTTAATTGTTATGGGAGACTGGAATTCGGTAATAGGACAAGGAAGGGAAGGGAGGATAGTAGGTGAATATGGTCTGGGCAAAAGGAATGAAAGAGGAAGCCGCTTGATAGAATTTTGCACAGAACATAATTTAGTTATAACAAACACCTGGTTCAAGAATCACAAAAGAAGGTTGTATACGTGGAAGAGACCAGGAGACACTGGAAGATACCAGATAGATTTTATAATGGTAAGACATAGATTTCGCAACCAGGTTCTACAATGTAAGACATACCCAGGGGCAGATATAGACTCTGACCATAACTTGTTGGTTATGAACTGTAGGCTGAAACTAAAGAAACTACAAAAACGTAGGAAAATAAGGAGATGGGACCTGGATAAATTGAAGGAACCTGAGGTTCTTAAGAATTTCAGAGGGAGCTTTAGGCAATTGACAGAAACAGGGGAAATTAAAACAGTAGAGGAGGAATGGGTAAAATTGAGAGATGAAATAGTGAAGGTAGCAGAGGACAAAATAGGTAGGAAGGAAAGACCTACAAAAAATCCTTGGATATCACAGGAGATATTAAATTTAATCGATGAAAGGAGAAAATATAAAAATGCAGTAAATGAAACAGGCAAAATGGAGTACAGGCGACTAAGAAATGAGATTGACAGGAAGTGCAAAATGGCTAAGCAGGAGTGGCTAGAAGGCAAATGTAAGGATGTAGAAGAATGTATAAATAAGGGAAAAATAGATACAGCCCACAGGAAAATAAAAGAAACATTTGGAGATAAGAAAAACAGCTCTATGAATATCAAAGACACTGATGGAAAACCAGTTCTCAGCAAAGAAGGGAATGCTGAAAGGTGGAAAGAGTATATAGAGGGGCTCTACAAAGGAAATGAACTTCGAGACAATATTGTAGGAAGGGAAGAGGATGTAGATGAAGATGAAATAGGAGGTACTGTACTGAGAGAAGAATTTGACAGAGCCCTGAAAGACCTGAGTCGAAATAAGGCCCCTGGAGTAGATGATATTCCCTCAGAGCTACTGAAGTCTCTGGGAGAAGCAGCCATGACAAAATTGTTTCACCTGGTGTGTAAGATATATGAGACAGGTGAAATACCCTCAGATTTTAAGAAAAATGTTATAATCCCCATTCCAAAGAAAGCAGGTGCAGACTGGTGTGAAAACTAAAGAACCATCAGTTTAATAAGTCATGGTTGCCAAATATTAACACGAATTATATACAGAAGGATGGAAAAGCTGGTAGAAGCCGATCTCGGGGAAGATCAGTTTGGGTTCAGGAGAAATGTAGCAACACGGGAGGCAATACTCACTTTACGGCTTATCCTAGAAGATAGATTAAGAAAAGGCAAACCTACATTTCTAGCTTTTGTAGATTTGGAGAAGGCTTTTGACAATGTTGATTGGAATAAACTCTTTCAAGTTCTGAAGCAAGCAGGAGTAAAATATAGGGAACGTAAGTTTATTTACAACTTGTACAAAAACCAGACAGCGGTTGTCAGAGTTGAAGGGCATGAAAGGGATGCAGTGGTTGGAAAAGGAGTAAGACAGGGTTGTAGCCTTTCCCCAATGTTGTTCAATTTGTACATTGAGCAAGCTATAAAGGAAAGCAAGGAGAAATTTGGAGAAGGAATTAAAGTTCAGGGTGAAGAATTAAAAACATTGCGTTTTGCCGACGACATAGTAATTCTGTCAGATACAGCAAAGGACCTGGAAGAGCAATTAAACGGAATGGACAGTGTGCTGAAAGGTGCATATAAGATGAACATTAACAAGAGCAAAACTAGGGTAATGTAATGCGGTCTTAGAAAATCAAGTGATGCTGAAGGAATTAGATTGGGAAACGTAGCAATAAAGGAGGTAGATGAGTTTTGTTACTTGGGCAGTAAAATAACAAATGATGGTCGCAGTACAGAGGATATAAAATGCAGAATGGCAATGGGTAGAAAAGCGTTCTTGAAAAAGAGAAATTTGTTAACATCGAATATTGATTTAAACCTAAGGAAGTCCTTTCTGAAGGCATTTGTATGGAGTGTTGCCTTGTATGGGAGTGAGACATGGACGATAAACAGTGCGGACAGGAGGAGGATTGAGGCTTTTGAAATATGGTGCTATAGAAGAATGCTAAAGATTAGGTGGGTGGATCGCGTAACTAATGAGGAGGTACTGAACAGAATTGGGGAGAAAAGGAATTTCTGGCATACCTTGACTAAAAGAAGGGATAGATTGGTAGGACACATTCTTAGACATCAAGGAATTGTGAATTTAGCGTTGGAGGGAAGTGTATGGGGAAAAAATCGCAGGGGAAGACCAAGAGATGGATACAGTAAGCAGATTCAGACAGATGTAGGTTGTCGCTCTTATGTGGAGATGAAGAGGCTTGCTCAGGATAGGGTATTGTGGAGAGATGCATCAAACCAGTCTCCGGACTGAAGACCACAACAACAACAACAGTTATACCGTTGGGTTAGACCGCTCGCTCACAAGTGTCTGTGCTTCCTTCGATTGTGCGCATGCCGATGACGTGGGACGGGAGAGTCCATTAGCTCGGAGGTGAGGTGCGTATGTCTTCAACGTGAGATTTCAGCGACAATTGTAGATTCCATAGCATAGAGTATCCACAGCAGAGTTTCCACTATTTCAATTCCAACCCTCGTAAATATTGCTTGGCTAGCGGTTTTTGCCTTTTGTAAGATCATCTTCAAACCATGCTGGACCACTCAACTGGTGATCATCGCATTTCCGGCGTTGCCTGCTCCAGCGTTGGTCGGCAGGTGATCTTAAAAATACATAAATGCGTTCTTGACAAGTTTAAAATTAATTTTAGTTACTTACTTTAGTTTATTGTATTCGGGAGGAAAACATCGTATTTCTCGTGTCTGGATGTCATAACCTTTGTTCCTTCATGGTAACATTGATAACATCTTGCAGAGTACGGGATTCGTTCATGTTCTGGTATATCCGTTGGCTGCTAGATGTCTGTCCTTTGTGTAGCTGCGGCACTTTTCGGTTCAACACTCAAAATTGCCTTAGAATAGTGCTGAATATCCTTGCTTGGCCATGGCGAGACGTTAGCTGAGAAACAAAGAAACAAAATATTGTAGCAAGACAATCTCTACCAACATTTCCTTGAAACAAAACACGTTGCAGCGAAGAACGAATTAATTATAATCCGAGTTGCAGATATTTTTCATAGTTAAAATGTGTCAACTATTCTTGCTTCACCCTACAGCTGAAAGGCAGTACAAAAATACATTTCGTTGACTTCGATGCAGTATTTAGTCAGATAAATACAGCTTTTATTTTCTCAAGTAACAGTGAGGTTAGAGAAGTACTTAGGATAAATGTTAAGGATAAAATTATAATGAGAATGCTTACAAAAGCAATTGCGTATCTCATATTGGAAGTGTTGTGATGATGACAAACGCACTACGAGCAGAAAAGCGCTCATACTGTTTGCAGAGCCCAGTAAATATACATTTCGATTGTGTCAGTTTATATCTAACGGACTTACGCGTTTTGTACATTTTCCTTACGCAGTTTTTACCGGGTAGCTGTTAAAACGCTAACACTGTAGCCCTCACGCTAGCAGCTGACTGAAATATTACTGCAGATATTGCCCACAATCTGCAACTCAGACAGCGTGAGCCATAAATTTCTGACTTGCTTTGAGGTTTCCCCGTTTCAGTATACTGTAGGCTGAAAAGCTGTATTTACTTAGTTTTGTCACAAGCTGCAGAATGTACGGAAATCCAACATTGTAGAATACAATTATTTACTTATTTTTGGGAACATTATGGAATATCAGCATCTGAATGATTAATTTTTGTAAAATTCACTGTAGATCGGAAATTTATGTTATGGTAACCGGTTTCGGTCACTCAAAAGGTCTTCTTCAGACCACTAAAACTGTACCTATACAGATAATACAATATTAGAGGGGTAAATTAATGTCTAAAGCAAGTATTTAAATACAATAAATAAAATATACCCTAGTGTTTGCCACCGGTTGTGCTGAGTTGGCGCTGTCTGGATGATAGAATATCGACTGCTGTAGAAGTAAGTGCAATCATCCTTTAAATAATAGAGGCTCCGCCGTGTAACTCAAACGTTGGTCAATCGAGTGCAAGTCCTAACGGAAAATATTATAAAATGCATTTCAATACGCACAACAACTACATTATTATACGAAATGGTTGCAATAATAAGTTATAACAAGTAGTATATGTAATACTCTAAAATGAACATTCAAACAATATTTTAAGATAAAATAACAACTCGCTAATCTGTAGATATCCTGTACTCTGTGTTGCAGGGATTCCAAAGAGATCAAAAGACTATCGATATGTGCAGCAGATGACACTGCAAATATACGTAGAGAAGTTGGCTGAGGATGGTTTCTACCAACGAGCTTAAATTTCATAGAGTGACTAACACATGAGTTACAGCGCTCTTTGCGGCAACCTGTGTAAACTCGGCCGCCATGTTTAAGGTGGTCAGTACACTTCGGAGAATTCTGTCTATGGCATGCTGTTGCTGATCTTGGAGTACTGTATTTAGTGCATATTGCCTGCTGAAATATGCTTAAGGTGTGTTCAGCATTTAAATGCACAAATCGAAGTGATAAAACGACAGGCACTTCGAGCAAGAACACCAAATGTTTTGTTCTTGTTTGATACAACTCTTTCTATAGTCAAAATGCCGGCCGCGGTGGCCGAGGGGACTGAGGCGCTTCAGTCACGGTCTGCACGGCCACTACGGTCGGGGGTTAGAATCCCCCCTCGGGCATGGATATTTGTGCC
The DNA here is from genome assembly GCA_026315105.1 of Locusta migratoria. Lineage (NCBI taxonomy): Eukaryota > Metazoa > Arthropoda > Insecta > Orthoptera > Acrididae > Locusta > Locusta migratoria. The sequence continues at coordinate 177,866,031 of CM048747.1, forward strand.
GTCCTAGTTCGTAAGTAGTTTGTAAGTTTAGGGACTGATGACCCTGTAGTTAAGTCCCATAAGATTTACAAACATTTGAACATTTTGAATAGTCAAAATTCCTGACTAATGGCACTTACCTGCCCCAAGAGTGAAACTACAAATGACTTCTCCTGCAATTCCATTGAAGTAAACACCATAAAAATGATCAGTTTTTAACTTAGTGTTTTTTAGATGTATCTTCTTGTATTGCTCATGTGTTTCATGAAACCACACTTTTGAGGGTCTACACCTTCTTTGAAAATATTTGCATTTATTGTTGACAATACTTGATCGAGCATGGTTGACATGTAACCGGTGCAAAGTGTGGAAGCAGTAGTAACAATCATAATTTTTTTCAAACGAATTGGAAATATTTCGACCGTTTCAGGGCATTAAAATAAATCCAATACGAAAGATGAAAATACTGTGTTGGTTCGGGATTAGAACATGGATTTGCAACTTTGGACCAGCGGTCGTCTTAACCAATTAGGCTATTCAGGCACTCTTCTTTTCCAACCCAAATTCTCACCTTGTAGCACACTACGATTGCAGTGCCCCCTACCCATTTGATTGCACTTGCTCGCAGCCTATACTGGATTCACGCTAGGGATCGAACGTATTAATGCGTCCGCATTGAAACTGTCAATTGCCTGCTGGGTCTGACATACAATTATCTGTTCTTATTGATGGCAGTTGGCAGAAGAGACGGCAATCTCTAAAAATGCAGGTGCTACTGTCACCAGCATTGATACTGAAAAAGTAATAGACTATGAGGTTCTTACTAAGTACTGCCAGAGTTGTGATTGTAATTCAAACAAAAAACACCTCAGCAAAACAGAAAAAAAATGAGGGAACAAGTGGGGAATGGATGCAGCTGCTGCTGTAAAAATGTTAAGCAGGTCTGAGGCAGGGAGAGGTGTGAGATACACACATTTCTTAGGGGACGGTGACAATAAAGCTTACTTTTCTGTTGCAGCTTCTACCCATTATGGTGGACATAAAATATTCAAACTGGAATGTGTCGGTCACGTTCAGAAACGAATGGGCACTCGTCTTAGGAAACTGAAACAAACAATGGAAAGTACCAAATTGTCTGACGGAAAAACGTTGAAACGTCGTCTAACAGACAGAGTTATCGATGAACTTCAAAGATACTATGGGGTGGCAATTAGAAATAATGTCTCCAGTCTCCAAGATATGAAGAAGGCTGATTGGGCAACACAGGCTATTAACAGATGACAACCCACAACACTTTGTCCAGCAGGTCCAGAAACATGGTGTAAATACAGAAAGCTGTAACTGATGGTACCGTATTTGTACACAAACACCCCATACCTTAAGTTGTAACTGACTTAATCAAGCCTGTACATCGCGAATTAGCAAATACAGAGTTTCTCAAGAAGTGTTATATGGACGAACCCAAAATCCAAATGAATCTTTCAATAATCTGATCTGGGCTCGAATATAAAAAAAAACGTGTTTATTTGCATAAAAACACTGAAATGGGGTGTTGCTGATGCAGTATTGTCATTCACTGATGGTAATGTGGGAAGGATTAGGGTTTTGAAATTTCTTGGTATTGTTCCTGGTATAAATACTACGAAAGGTTTACAGCTGTTGGACAGGATACGATTAGTCAAATCAGACTACACCTCTCAAATGAGCACTGAGGAAGCGAGATTAATCAGGAAAAGGAAGCTTTTGAAGCTGCAGGAAGAACATAAAGGCGATGATAATTATGGAGTATGCTGTTTTGAAGTTGGAGGTAGATAAAATTGTAAGTATTAAGAACAATTAACAATCTCAGCATTTTCTGAGAAACTACATTTTAGATAAATTTGTACCTTTTTCTCAGAAAGTACTAAAACAACAGTGTTCAAAATTTTCAGATCTGGTTCAGAAGAGCATGGTACACTCAGTGAAGCAGGATTACTGAAAAATATCACACCTTTACACAATAATTGTGGACTAATGTAGAAAATTTCAATAAAAATTTGTATCGTAATTTAAAAAATTAGGTGCGCCTCGGTTGCACAGTGGTAGAGTGCCAGACTACAAATCCAAAGGTCGTGGGTTCGATCCCCGCCAGGTCCTAGGATTTTTATCTGTCACTTCCCACTTCTTTCACCTCTGGCAGTATTGCTCATGTGAAAAATACCGAGTAGCACCGTGGTTCGGAACCCACGTTAAACTGTAGGTCCCCCTATAACTGACTGGGTAAGTCGGTTCGAAGGTCGGAGGAAGGTAACGGCATACCACCTTCAAACAGGACCATGCCTAGTAAAGCACCGTGGTGTTCAAACCAATCTTCGGATTGTTGACTGCTTTACCTTTTTTTATTTCATAAACTTAATAAGAAAATTTTTTTCTGCTTCAGTGGATTCAAGATACGTGTCATAATAAGCTACAAAAATTTCCTAACATTATCTTCAACAGTTCAAGAGAAGAAGATACATAAATTTACCTAATCTAACATTGGCGAGATAGGCCTACCGCCTCGCCCTCAGACTGGAATAAGTAAGTACCCGGGCGAGGCCGGATTTTCAGCTAGTGAAGCGTAGATAAATCGCCATTGACTTCCTATCTCTCATTATGCTTACTCATTACTGTATGTACTTCTTCCGCCCTTTCAGAATATTAAGCTGTACAAATGTTAACGTTACTGATTCATTTCAGACAAATGCGTATAAAAATTGGCGTAACTTTTAAATTCTGGAAAATATGCCAAACTTTTTAAGACTGTATCACAGGAACTATTGTGTCTTCCAAGCTTATTTTGGTCTCACATCGTAGCATATTTAATGTCGTTTTAAAATGCATGGAACAGTGTTTGTCGAAAACGTGCTCCTTCATGGTGAAAATGAGAAAAAAAGAAAAGAAGAAAGAATTAGGACAATTTAGCGGTCTTTAAGATATTCAAATGTGATCCGGTTTTCTTTGAGATTGTGGATCTCAGTCACATCCCATCGAAGAAAGAAAAGAAAGAAGCACAAGAAACCTACTAGCCGCAGTTTATGCAACTTGGATTCCTCCCACCCTCCTTTTTCGTGACAAGGTTACTGGAGTATTACAGGATTATACTACAATGAGAATTGAGCATAAATTTTCTTCAAATTGGGGATGAACCTTGTAGCGTACAGTTGTAAGATATTACTAAAGTAAGCGAGTAATATACAGCCTCGTCATTTATACTGCTTTACTTGAATGTGGACGACGCTGATAGTTTCGAGCAGAGAGAAACTGATTATAATTATATTTGCATTTTAGGAGTGGATGAATCGTCAGTGCTACTACCAGCTACCAATTATTTCCAAGTTTGTGCGACTCCAGTGATGTGGGTTACTGCCAGCTTTAGTCACCTTGATTTACATAAAAAAAGTGAAATAGTGTCGCTTTTTCATGATTAAAAAGACGCATTTCGAGAATATTATTCTGAGCATTAAACGCAAAAACAGTGAAACTCAGTTTACCGAACTCGGATCAACCGGAACGTTTTGGTAAAAATAAAATAAAATAAAGGAAACTTTTGCTCAAGAAAATGCCCGGATGCTGTATACATTTTAAGAGTAAGTTCCTAATTGTTGAAGCCAGCTAGAAAGGATGGCTCTTTGAATTTTGTTAGGTGAGGAAGGAAAACAAATCGTTACCAATTCTGGTTGGTTAGATCGGTTTAAAAACAGACAGACAGCTGAATCTATGTGGAGGAAAGCTATCTGCAGACCAAGACGCCATTGTAATTACCAAAACAGAGTTTGAAAATCACACGCAATACTACACTAACAAGGATACTTCCCGATCTCGGAAATGTAGTTGATGAGACTTCGCATATTAGGAGCATACGTCGAAGGTATCCAGTTATAGAAGTTTTAATGCATACTATCCAGAAAATGCCGAGAACAAGAGATCTAAAGTTTAAGCGCAACTCATGTATATCAGCAGTGTTGCTCCTCAAGAGACGGGCCAGTTCCTCACAAAGTACATGATCTTAGGATGATCTTTATTGATCGAAACTGGTCATCATAATGTAATAAAATAAATGTCATACTGCGATCAAGTTTGCAGAAACTGTTATATTATTCATATACATGACCTTTACTAATTAATGTGCGCTGTATAACATTACGGCTTAATATCTGTTGCAGTAGCTTGCCTGTCTGTATCTCTCTGCGAAAAAGATAACTTTTATTATTGGTTTTGGAAATTATATTTTTTAAAATAAAATTAATGATAAAAATATTATAAATTACATCGTACAGAACTTTGTTTTATTTATGAAATGCCGGTTTCTGCGAATTAGAACTTAAGTTACAAATTTTTTTCTCTACTGGGCCCGCAGCATATACAACGTCAAAATATGACTTTATCATAATATAGAAATCCAAGTTTGCTGCTAACAATGCTTATTCAGCTTGTGCAAATTGACTCCACTACAAGCTTCTTTCGACTTATGCCATGGACCTAGTGATGTATAATAAAATAATTACCTACGTTTACAATATACAATTTTCTATAAAATATTTAAAAAAATTATTTCATTACAAATTCACTAACTCTAATATACTTTATGGAAGTCATTCCAACTAAAAACGTAAGTGAATTTGTAATGAAATATTTTTTTAATACAAAATTGTATATTGTAAACGTAGGTAATTATTTTATTATACATCACCAGGTCCAATTGAAGATGGCATAAGCCGAAACAAGCTTGTAGTGGAGTCAATTTGCACAAGCTGAGTAAATATTGTTAGCAGCAAACTTGGATTTCTATATTACTATAAAAATTTCAGGTAATTCTAAATGAATATTACATTTAGTGTTTGTAGATTAATGCGTTAAATACTACTGTCGTTACCATTTTATTAGAAAAGTAAGCGATATTCTAAGCTGTGAAAAGATTACAAATATTTGTTGTAAATTCGAGTAACCGGTTTCTTCATGGTAAAGCAGAGTATAGCTATTACACTATGGTATACGTGTACAAACAGGCAGACTGTCAGAATGAGTCAAGACCCGCACGTAAGTAATTAAACTGAAAAGGCAGGTTCGAACCTGGATGGGTCACGTGACGTAGGACCACGCTGCATCCTGAAGGTTTTTTTTTTTTTTTTTTTTTTTTTTTTTTTTTTTTTTTTTTTTTTTTTTTTTTTTTTTAGTGAATTTGGAGGAGCTGGGATTTTTGTTTTATTTTTATTTAATTATTCGACAGTGCTATAGTACGGCCGTCACTGACGAGATTAATGTTCAAATGTTTGTAAATCTATCGGACCAAACTGCGTGGTCATCAGTCCGTAGCTTACAAACTACTTAAACCTAGGTAAACTAACCTACGGACAACACACATACCCATGCCCCAGGGAGGACTCGAACCTCCACGGCGAGCAACCGCGCGCTCCGCAGCGAGACGCTTAACACCGCTCGGCTACTCCACCGCGGCTGACGAGATTATCAGTTACATATGTGCTGAACTTATAATTTTGAAGCCATTTTTTTTTTATTTTCTAGACTGTCCTCTTTCCAACTTCTGTGAGTGTACACCTTTGAGGTATACTAGTTTTCTGAGAGTCCTATTCCTAAATGAATTACCAAGACCGGATGATCTTGTAAGTATCAAATTTACAGTGATGATGAAGCTAGTGTAAATTTCAAAATGAAATCCTTAGCTTCCTCAAAAGAAACGTCTGCCCCAGGATACAAAATGAAAAGAACAGATCACTAGTCTTTTGTCATCAAAAGCTTCTGCCACACAGAGATTGCCCCCAATGAGTATCGAAAGCGCCGTCCGCGGTGGCCGAGGGGACTGAGGCGCTCCAGTCACGGTCTGCACGGCCACTACGGTCGCGAGTTCGAATCCCCCCTCGGGCATGGATATTTGTGCCGTCCTTAGTCTTAGTTAGTTCATAAGTAGTTTGTAGGTTTAGGGACTGATGACCCCGTAGTTAAGTCCCATAATCTATACAAACATTTGAAAATTTTTTTTGAAACCGAGAGCGTTGAAGGATGTCACCACAAATGTGCAACTAGTTTTTAATAGAGCTTAACAAGTATTCTGATGTCTTTTGAACTCTTCGTCGAATACTTCAGTTTTTACCATAAGTTGACAAGCTTGTTAGCTGAAAAATGGCTGCCTAAAAAATTGACAACCGCGGCTAAATATCCTTGCGAGTTAAAAAGTGATGATATTTTTGTGCGTTATCTTTCCCCAAATGTTACCAGCCTAATCCTGCTACTTGATCAAGGTGCAATAGCGACATTTACACGGCATAACCGTGGCTTGTTTTCAGAAGCGTTCTGCGAGACAGCTACTAGGCAAAGGAAATACATAAATGAAGCTCTGAAGGCGGTCAACAGCGGACACGTGATTTATTGGTGTGGTCGGCCTAGAATATGTGAAAGCAGAAACCCTTCATAGGTGTAGGACAAAAAGATATGACGGCCTTGAAGAAGACCTCTCGGAAAATTTGGAAAATTTGAAGGAAGTAGCAAAAAGAATTCTCGGAAACAAAAACGTGGCTAGCCGCGAGGTTGACGAATTGGTTGTCTTAAACGATTTTCAGTAAATCACGGACCACGAAATTGTAGAGGCAGTATTGCGTACAAAAGTTGACGCGATCAAAGCGGCCGAAGTAGGGTGACAGCTGACGAAGGTTTTCGAGCACTTGAGGTATATAGGCCTAATTAGGAGTTTCTTAACTTCCGAATTTCACTGGTACAAAAGTACAGTGATACTGTGTTTATTTTAGGCTGGCCTAAGATTTGTAGAGCATTACAGTGAGACAACGACGGCTGCCGCCGGTACGTTAATGAAAATACGGAGCAACATGGCAGCTAGGAAAGTGTCTGACGGGAAATAAGAAACAAAACAAAAGTAACGCAGTTTTCTGAATGAGAATTTTATATGCTACCAACTGTTAGATATAGTTTGCAATATAATGTTGTGCTGGAAATCTATAAACGTAATTTTAAATAAAGGACTTAAGTGTAACCATTAAAAAGATACTGTATTATATTTTAATAGGTTTCTTATTAGACTGTTACCAGTCAAAATATTTTCACAACTTGCAATATTGTTTATTTAACTACATGTTTCGAGGCTGCGCCGCATCTTCAGGCTATTCTGGCATTACAAAAAATTACAAAATATATTTTAGTATAGTTTTACGTTAGCAAAACCTTGCTTCCTGTCACAATAAACATGTGAACATTAAAATGATACTATATGTGGGGTGACATCTCTTCACATAGGTTTTTTTTTCTTTATCCAGTTTTATTCCTACAGGCAGCAAGATTTTGTTACTGTAAAACTATCCTAAAACATATTCTGTAACATTCATAATGCCAGAATAGACTGAATATGAGGCGCAGACTCGAAACATATGTTTAAATAAACAATATTTACAGTTGTAAGAAATTCGTGACTAGAAGCGGTGAAATAAGTAACCTTGTAATTACCCAGGTCAAAACATTTAAGGTTTCAGTTGAGATATCTAGGTTAGGAAGTACTGTCATCTGAAGAATGAATTAAAATTATTCGACGTCTTTCCGACGGTTCTACAGTGGAGACAACATTCCGGCAACTGAAATAGTGGTAATAACAGAAATTTTCTGAAGAGGGGGTTGGTGTTGACTTGTGTTTACTCCACCAAATGAACATCCAGTTGGGTTCAGATAGTGTAGTGAGCAGGTTGTGCCATGCAATAACGACTTACCCGAAGCCATGGTACGAAGATCCGTAGGAATTGTAAGCTTACCACCCTCCGCTTTCCTATCAGTTGCCACCCTGTTACGGGTATAAAATGATGTTAAAGCAGATCTTTGTGCCCTGATTAAATAAATGACGTGCAACGGAATTCGCCTTGCGTAAACTACGGCAACTAATTGTATAGCGGTGGCAGTAGCTTACCTCAAGGGATGTGCCTAACATGATTTCCTATCTGAATATTATGCATACAAACAAGGACGGGGAATCACTATAAAGAAAGCAGTTTCCCTTTTAAAAAATTTACATTTATTCGCAGATCTTGTCGTTATTCAATTAAGCAAGAAATATTATGGGACATTTCAGTTAAAACATTTAGAATACAATTAATATTTCAAGAAGGGATTAAGAAAGGGGCCTAAAGCTTTCACACTCATTGTCTACTGGCTGGATTCCGCAATCGTAGTGCCATGATGTACTACCCACATGGCGACACACATGTAAATTCGAAGTGCAACAAAGAAAATCCCCACAAAATAATTGATCACATAGAATCTTATCTCACGGATACGTACTACTCACTAACTAGCTGTTGCAGTTACTTTAAATACGATTAAGAGGTTTTACGTCCACTTCTATTTGTGTATCTTGCCCCACCATGTCGCATGGTCACCAGCATGTGAATCTAAGTGGACGACAAAACGATAAACGAAGCCTCACGAGATTTCATTAGTAAATTTCCTCCACGCACACAGTAGAATCTCAAATCGATCAAGGGAACATCGTTCCACTTCTCACTCTAACTATATTGAAATAAGCCAACGTGGTACACAAGAGATCCCCACATACACTGAGCTTAATCCGCAAAGAACAGAACTCGTCCTAATTCCGTGAAAACGCTCCCAAAAATTTAGAAAATGGACTTCTCTTAACACTGTACATTTACTGAACCATTTCCCTGCTAATCTGTTCAAAAATTGTCACAAATCACACACATTTGCAAATACATTACCCTCGGAGACCAACATACTCACGCCCTTCCTCAGCCAGCCCAGGAATCATTCTACTCAAAAATGGCTGCCCTCTAGTCTAACCTCCCTTCCCGTTCAACTTGGCCGGAGCCGTCCTGCAATTGACCAGTTATCTAACGGTCCATCCTGCCAACTTGCAAATAGTGGAGGAATCGCAAATCACCGACAGCTGTAACGTCGCCCCAGGAGACTTCTCTGTCCGATACAGAAATAAAGTTGGCTAACCTTCTAACAATGAGCATCTCTGCCTTCCCAGGTGCAGCCTCACACACACGAAGACACACACTTTTACTTGGTAGGATGGGGAGATGGGTGCTGTGGAGGAAAGCTTCTTATGTGACCGGGGCTCACTTATTATGCTTGTAATTACAATGTCAGTAATAATCATCATGCATTCTTGTCTCCACTGCTCCTAGCACTAGCCCCGAAATGAATGATTAAGGTGGCACGAAAGGTCAAACACAAAAATAAAATTAGAAAGTAATGTGCTCACAACACTGTGGCTGGCATGAAATACGTATAAATTCAAGTAAATTAAATAGAATCATACTACAGTATCGTTTCAGAATGATGGAAACGGGACTCACACAGAGGGAGGTGGTTGCTGCCATTGGAGTGTCGCAAAGTGTAATTCCAGGACATGGACGCGATTTCAGACATTAGGAACCGTTAATAAAAGTAAAGGCCACGGTTATTCACAGGTAACATCAGTAAGAGACGTTCGTTATTTCCATTTAACAAGCCGTTGAGACTAGAAAAAAAAATAAAAATAAAAAATAAAATAAAATAAAATAAAAAACAGGTGCAACGCACTCTCCAGACAGCAACATGATACCCAATACCAATACAAGTAGTCCAAAATTGCCTTCTGGAAAGTGACCTCTACACATGGCGACCTATGGCGTTTGCCCTATTAAAAGCACAACACCGTCTAGCCCGCATAAACTGGGCGAAGGAACATTAGGACTGGAATCGTAACGAAAGCCAGCGTTTTCTGTTCACAGATGAGTCAAGATTTTGTGTTCAGCTGACAATCGTCGTTCCCTCACCTAGAGAGAACGCGGAACTCTGGCCACTATTGCTTATGTGCAGAAAACATCACCATATCGTAGTGGTGGAGGAATGGTGTTGGCAGGACGTATGGCCTCTATGTCGTTCAGAATGGTGCATTAAATGCTGAGATGTATAGAGAGTAGGTCCTTCGCTTGGACCTTTTGTAGGGCCCAACTTTGGTGCCATAGGAGATGGGCTTCTACTGGTTGTCGATAATGCTCGTCCGCATAGAGCTGCACTGGCGGACATGATTGAAACTGAGGGAAATAAACGAGTGGAGTGACCAGCTTGTTCACTGGGCTTAAACCCGATTGAGCATGTCTAGCATGCACTTGTCAGACGCATTGCAGGCAGACTAGCTCCTCTAACAACGGTTGCGTAGCTGGATATTACACTCATGGAAGAATGGACAAATATCCGTCAAGAGCTGGATGGTAACCTCATGCTATTCATGCCACGCAGGTGTGCAACCGTACTGGTTGTTCGAAGCGAGCATGTACCATATTAAGACTACGAGAATGTCTTCATCATTATGGTTGTCCCATAGAACCGAAACCGGTTGCCGGTAAAAAAACGCAACAACTTGCGATCTAGACTGTCTTATTTTAATAATTAAAAACTCTTAAGATCGCTGTTCCAATAAAATGCTTTCAAAAATTACTGATCCCCTAACTGTTTTGAGAAGTGTATTTACATACAGTCACGGTGGAAATAGTCATTATGGCTTTAAATGGTATTTAATTTTGTTCCATGCTCAAAACCTTTCGAAAATGCTAACTGTAACTACTTTGCAAACTAATGTTGTGCACGTTATACGTTCATGGTTTAATCGAAAAACTGCTATCCGAAACGTGCACTCTCCTCCTTCTCTTTAGTTCAGGTAGTTGGGTTTCTACTGTATTTATATTGATAATTAATGTGATACACTTTCCTCCGCTTTATGGCCTGGTACAGCAAGAGTATTTCAGTTCAATGAAAACACGCTCGTGGCGCATCTTCAAGCTTACCGAGATAGGCAGGCGATCACACTGTGTTACTGGGAAACGTTGGTAAGATAAACAACTGTTTCCGGTTATTTTGAATTTATGCCTGCTTCTCGGTTGTCAGACCAATGTTTGCCAGTATTGTATTAATTGCAACAGGGACGTACATTTGTTTTCATTGAATTAATGTGATGTCTGTATGATGATATAGTCGTTTTATGACTTTATTGCAAACAGTAAACTCCAGAAAATATAAAATCTTGCAAAGTTTCACAAATACTAATGCTAAAAAACGGAAATATTGTATATACAAATATAAAACAAAACTAAAGAAAGAAGTTCATGGAAACATAGCTCCGCAAAACGGAAATATTGTATATACAAATATAAAACAAAACTAAAGAAAGAAGTTCATGGAAACATAGTTCCGCAAATGTTTGGTTACGGATTTGTGGCTAATACATGATTTTGCGTGAAATTTAGCAACCGTGCTAATATGAAGCCTTCGCGAAACTCTATGAGCACACAATAAAGCACAATATCCACTTATTTGGTTGTTGATGTTATGGTGAATCTAACAAAGCATATCCAAGGCATGCATCTGCTGAGAAGTAAAGAAATAATTTCGGAACATTTGTAATTTATTAACTACGTGGGACAACCCTTTTTATAAATTACAGACAATTACACAAAGTTTTAGAGAATTTAATTTTTGGAAAATTATGGAAATAAAGTTAACTAAACTGTATGAATGTGTCATAAAATCTGCTAGTATTAATAGGCTACCAAAGCGGAAAAACAAAGTTCAGTATTAAGGAAGTTTTACGGTTACCTACATTCTTAATTGAATCTAAACAAATTTACTTCATTATCTCTGAAAGTTACTTGTACAATCTCTGGAATTTGAAAACTACTGAAGACACGTTTTATTATATTCACAAGATCAATAACAACAAAATAAATTTCTTCCCATTGTTGTGCTGTGTTACAGCAACCGTATGAAGTCGATATTCTTGAATAAAAGCCTGTCTTAGCTCAAAAAATCTGTTTTATTCAGATTTGATGCTTTTCGCGCGGTTAGGGAATCTTTAGATATCTAACGAACAAAATGTAGAACTTGTTCATGCATAACATTATTCAAGCTACATAACAGTATTTAAATTTAAAAAAAAATAACTTTAGCTACAAAACAATTCTGAAATCGTTACTAAAGGATATGTAGTAACCTGTGATAATAGTGTTTTGCCTAGTCTGTGACAGACAGAGTTTTGCCTAAAATGCAGCCACAGGATATCATACAGAAACAATAATAATGAAATCCCTGGAGTAGGGGCAGCATTGACCGTTAAAAAGCAAATTGTTACTGGGTTAAACGGAACGAACTATTGAAATAGATTTTTTTACGAGAATTACTGTACTGATGTCTCCGTATCGTACAATAACAAAAATCTATTCCAATAGACCGTTCCGTTTAATCCAACATTAATTTGTTTTTAACGGTGAATGATACCGCAGCTATCATTATTTTTGTCCCTCTATGATATCCTATGGCTGCATTTTTATCAAAACACCCTCTATCATTGAAGAGGCAAAACATTATTGCCATAGATTACTACATATCCTTTAGTACCAGTTTCAGAATTGTGTTGTATCTAAAGATAATTTTTTTTAACACTGTCATGTAAATAGTGTCTTGTATGTACTAGTTCTCCTCTTGATTTCATAACCGGACGAAACGCGTCATGTCTTAATAAATCAGATTTTTGGAAGTAAGACAGTTTTTTTATTAAAGAACAAAAAAATTAATGGAAATCGTGCTTTAACCTAGCACAGTTTTGCGATAGCTTCATATTAACGAGATTACTAAATTTCCGGCAAATTATTTCATTAGCCGTAACTCCGTAACTAAACATTTGCGGATGTATATTTATCTGAACGTTTTCCTTTAGTTTAACTTGTGAATAACGTATAATATTTGCATATATTCCTAAATCATCCAGTTCGCTATTGACAATTTGCTTTTTAATTAGGGTCCCTTGTAATGAGTTAGGGATCTCGATTATCAAAGAATCACTTTTCACTCGCACAAGACGATATTACATCGAGTATCAAGAGTTGAGTGCAGTGAACGCTGCAGACATGGTCTTTAGCAGTGACGTTGTTGCATTGTGATGACGTAAACTGAAGGTCGTCCGTAGCTTGTACCAGCTGAGCGTGCGTCCCCTTCGCCGTGAGTTTACCCTCAGCATATTCGGTTAACCAAGACAGTGACACCAATTTTACATTTGCGTAACTGTAGGAGTTGTCGTCTACCGTGCCGGTCGTATTGGACTACAGTGAGGATTATTATGACAAATTGTTCAACCTGCGTGTAACGATATTTTTCATACATCGATCTGTGTTGAGAGTAACCAGAAGAGACAGGTGAATCTGGACTAATTGAAGGAACCAGATTGGTTGAAAGTTTCAGAGGGAGCATTACTCAAGGACTAATTGAAACAAAGTAAAACAGTTGAAGAAGAATGGGTGGTTCTAAGAGATAGTGTGGTGCGGGCCACAGAGGATTACATAGGCAGAAGGACAAGGCCTACCAGCAATCCTTGGATAAAACAGGAGATACTCAATTGATGAAAGGAGAAAATACGAAAACGCAGCACATGAAATAGGCAAAAGGGGGCACTGACGTCTGAAAAATGAGGTTGACAGGTAGGGCAGATTGCCAAAGTAGGAGTGCCCACGATATGAATATCAATAACTCAGATGGAAGACCAGTACTAAGCTAAGAAGGGAAAGCTGCAAGGTGGAAGTAATATCTAGAGGGCCTGTATAAATGAAATATACTTGAAGGCAGTATTTTAGAAGTGGAAGAGACGCAGGAGAAGATGAGATAGGAGATACGATACGGTAAGAAGACTTTGACAGAGCACTAAGAGATCTGAATAGAAACAAGGGTCCTGGAGTAGATGATATTCCATCTCAACTACTGATGTTAGGAGAGCCAGTCATGAAGAAATTGTTCCATCTGGGATGCAAGATGTATGAGACAGGGGATATACCCTGTGACTTCAAGAAGAATGTAGTAATCCAATTCTTAAGAAAGCAAGTACAGACAAATGTGAAAATTCAAAACTATGAGTTTAATAAGCCATTGTTGCAAAATATTAACGCGAATTAATTACAGACGAAAGGAGAAACTGGAAAAAATCTGACCTTGGAGAAGATGGGTTTGGATTTAGGAGAAATGTAGGAACACCTCAGGCAATACTCACATTACGATGTATCTTATAAGATAGGTTAAGGAAAGGGAAACCTAAGTTTATAGCATTTATAGATCTGTAGAAAGCTTTTGACAATGTTGACTGGATTACACTCTCCGAAATTCTGAAGGTAGCAGGGGTAAATTACAGGGAGCGAATAGTTGTATTGAACTTGTACAAAAAGCAGACAGCAGTCATTAGAGTCGAAGACATGAGAGGGACGTATTGGTTAGCAAGATAGTAAGACAGGGTAGTAGCCTTTCCCCAGTGTTGTTCAAGCTGTACATAGAGCAAGCTTTGAAGGAGTGCAAGGATCAATTTGGAAAAGGAATTTTAGTTCATGGAGAAGGAATTTTAGTTAATGGAGGATAAATAAAAACCTTGCTGTTTGCTGTAATTCTGTCAGAGGCAGCAAAGGTACTGTAACAGCAAGTAAACGAAATGAAAAGGGTGGTGAAACGGTGGTATAAGATGAACATGGAGTAATCGAATGTAGAGTCAGAAAATCAGGCGATGCTGAAGGACTTACGTTCGGTACTGAGACAGCGAAAGTAGTAGATGAGTTTTGTTATTTGGGTGGCAAAATAACCTCTGATGGCCGAAGTAAAGAAGATATGAAATGCAGAATGGCTATGGAAAGAAAAACGTTTTTTAAGAAGCGAAGTATCTTGAGATCCAATATTAGTTTAAATGTTAGGAAGTCCTTTCTGAAACCAATTGTCAGTGTTGTACTGTATAGGCGTGAAACGTGGACGATAAGGAATTCAGACAAATAGAAGCTTTCGAAATGTGGTGCTAATGACGAATGATGAAGAAGAGTTGAATAGATCACGTAACAAATGAGGAGGTGCTCAACAAAATTGGGGAGAAAAGGGGTTTCTAGCATATCCTGACTAAGAGAAGGGATTAGCTGCTGGGACACACGAGACTTCAAGGAATCGTCAACTTAGCTTTAGAAGGATATGTGGGGTAAAAAACGTAGAAGGAGACCGAGGGACGAATACAGTAAGCAGACTGAAAAGGATGTAGGTTTCCATTCTTATTCTCAGATGAAGAGGCTTGCACAGGACAGGATAACGTGGAGAGCTGCCTCGAACCAGTCTGCGGACCGATGTCACAACAACAACAACAAGGCGTAGGTGGTGATTACTTCATACTGATGTCTAATGAAAAGATATCGGTTCATTAAGTGCAAAAGTTGGTGACTTTGCATAGTTACCCTCGTTTTACAATTATTCTAATTTGGTCCTTTATTTACTACTACGGTGTATGATTTGCCAGCTTATAACGCTGACTATTATGGGCATTGCTAATATAAGTAAATGGTTCATGCTCTGACCGAATGCTGTGACAGCTGACTGCCGGGTTTCTTTATTTATACATAGATTAATCAAAGTTCTCAAACCGAAAAATTCGTTATAGACTAGATTGCGCAACGGATAACACGACACCCGGATATTTAATCAATTGTCACAACCTTCGATACAGAGTTGGGGTAAACTATGACAACGACCCAGAATATAGGATTTACCTGCATCCTGATCACTCATCTGTTATTAGTTACTTCATTTAATTTCTGTTATTAGGATTCCAGCTTTCTCTGTTAAATTTAAGCGAGTGGAGGGAAGTCTCTTCATAATAAAGTCCGACTCATTCCGGACAAGATTTTTTTATTTTCTGATAGTATGCAAATAAAACCATACCCTTAGACAAATAATGTTTACAAACAAACAAATAATGGATTGTGAACACTCGTTGCAGAGCAGACAAACATTTTGAGCCACAGGCTCTAAGATTAATTAACTAATACACTTGTTGGTCTCCTAAACATATAAATTTTCGACATGTTTCACGCCACACTGCATGGAAAACAAGAGATAAAAAGGATATATTGGACTAGTAAGGATATACCTCTTCACAGACGCACTCGCTCATCAACCACTTTTACACTGCATGCACTAACCAATCCATTTTTAGCTAGCAAAGGAAATAAAAAATGGTTCAGCAAAGAGGGTGACCGTAATTAAATTAATGATTTTAATGCAAGACACGAGACACGCAACGGTATCTACCGCTCAAATCTTACAGAATCCCAAAAACTCAAACACACATACCATATAAAAAAAATATTATAAAGGAAATCTACACGTGGGACTTAGTCTCACAACAAGCATAACTGGCGCTCCTTCCTTATCATACTGAACCACGCAACAAGATTTACGGTGGGAAGCACATAGCTCCGCGATGTTCACAAAATTAAGTACCCTCCAGAAAAGGAAAACAAATATTATTCGAAATTTCATCTGTTCCTAGAATTACTCTGTACGATAAGACGCCACTCTACCCCACTCTGCTCAATCACCACCATGCCCCGCCACGAGGCCTCCGCGGCTCATTCTGATGACAAAAAATTGCAACCCGCGGTAGGAAATGAATGTTGCTTGTTCCCGTGGCTGCTATCGACCACTGAAGGTGCAATCTGACCTTTAAATTGCCAGACTATGGGCCTATTGTGTAATGGCGCGAAAATTTGGCCAAGTCCCATTACACAAAGAAAACTCCGTAAATTGTCATACGATTTTCTCCGCACAAACTTTAAAATGAGGGTTTTCAAAAGCTTTACTAAATAACACAATCAAATGTAGTGAAATCTCAAAGGGTGAGGTAGCAAGTGGATATTAAGTCCCGCCCGTTACCGTTGGCAAGAAACTATTTTAGGTACTCAAATTGATCAAAAAATAACCAAAATCGCCATACTTTCTGTCATATTAACATAAGTCTGCTTCAACTATTGCGTTAGATTCAGTATAAGACAAATTTTTACAAACTTGCTTACCACATTTGCAGTAGCAGAGCACGGCACGTCCGTCCTCTTGGGTCTCAAAGCTAACAGTGCCAAACATGGCGTCTCCTGAGCCCAACGAACCGCTGCTTTTTTAAACGCGAGGAAGAAACCTGCCATTGGCCGGTCCCTGCCTCCCCGTCAAGACAAGCGACACCCGAGAAAGCCACCGCCAACCTCCTTCTTTGCCTTACCTAAGCCAAAGATTTCGCAACTACTCCACCACCTCGAAACTATCTTTGGTTAGTAATTACAAAAATCGCCCACACACGCTCATTTTCATGGTGGGGGACCACAGGAAAAAAGGAAATGTGACAGTCAAATTATAAATAAATCAAATAACGTATTTCCAGATCTAACTGGCCAGAGAAATTAATAAGCGTTACAGTTCGTAATTATTCTCCATAAAAATAACATTATAGTTTGATTTTCTATGCAGGAGCGTACTGCAGTACCGCTTCAACTTTAACTAATGCTAACCTCATGAGCAGCCAGGAAACCTGCTGAAACAACACTCATACCGATTACAGAACCGATCAATCTTTATTCATTAGGTCACGGTCATGTGAAAATATCTGTTTAGGCTGCCATTCGGTTTTGGCCCACTTTAGGTTACGGTAGTAACACTAAAGGGGGCCTTTGCGATCGTCTTTTGACAGCACGAAATTTAAATGAAAATAACGGCTTAACCATACATCTGACACGAAAATTGAATAATCGAATTTGTAGAGGATAAAATTCTCTACAACTTTGCTCTCTTATGTTTTTTTCATATCTCGTATTGTTTTAGAGATATTTGCAAAAATAATGGCGATTTGACGATGTCTGTCTGGCTGTAACGTGTTACCACTTTTTAGGTCGAACCGTTCAACCGATCGGCACCAAATTTTGCAGACATGATTGTTGGCTACCAGAGACCAGAACCACGCTTTTTGAAATATTTCGGACAAGAAATACATTAGTAATACCTAAAAAAGCCGTTTGTAATATAATTTTAATTGCAAAGAAACCGCTCATCTGACGCGAAAATTGAATAATCAGCTTTGTAGAAGAGAAAATTCTATACAACTTTGTTCCCCCCTTTTTTTTCTTCATACCTCGTATCTTTTGAGAGATATTTTTTAAAAAGTTGGAGTTTTGACACCCTCCATTTAAATTAATGAAAACCAGCCGTTCGCAGACGTCACGTGACATTCCTCGCCCAGAACTGTCTCTGGAATACGTCATCTTGCGTTGCGTATTTGATGATTTTCTTATTGTAACTTACACGTTGTCATTTCAAAGCAATGGCGCACTGAAGAATTAACAAAAAGACATCGTTCTTCGTACGATAAATGATAATCTAGTGTCTACAAATGCCATATTAGCATCAGTTAACAACGGCCATCAACAGTATGACATTAACCCTCTCATGCGTTGCATCCTCAAATAAGGACACTTAAATTTTGTCTCATTTCTGTCATATTTTGCATCTGAGGTGATATTAAAAGTACAGGTACTTCATATGAAGACTAATAATGAATGCTAGAATGTCTCCTAGACATCAGTGTTAGTCGTTGAGCTAACAAAGAAATGGAAAATACAGATTACAAGAAAGAGTAGAGACAGGCCTTCAGATGAAAGCACTTTGTTGTCTATACTACGGAAAAAAACCTGGTCATTCGGTACCCAACGAATTACTCTTCGATGGGGTATAACACTACCAGCCAGGTCAGGTGATCCCAATGCCAAGAGGTGTCATGATCGGGAAACACGTAACATTTGAAAAAATTGTAAACTTGATGTGTGCCCTGAGTGCCTGAAACAGTTTCATTGTACGGAAAATACGTAACAGTGTACACTCTTCATGTATTCTTTGATATTACTAATAGATGTTCCGCCGGCCGCGGTGGCCGCGGGGACTGAGGCGCTTCAGTCACGGTCTGCACGGCCACTACAGTCGGGGGTTCGAATCCCCCTTCGGGCATGGATGTTTGTGCCGTCATTAGTCTTAGTTAGTTCATAAGTAGTTTGTAAGTTTAGGGACTGATGACCGCGTAGTTAAGTCCCATAGACTATACAAACATTTGAACATTTTTTTGAATAGATGTTCCATGTAAAATGTAGCAGTTTTCGTACTCACTGTCCTCATTTGAGGACACCTTCCTATTGGTCTATGTTTCTTTTCCTTTGTTGATAAATTGTGATGATTTCTGCATAAGATAGGCTTGAAGGTACCAAATAATGTGTCAGAAATTTTGTTCACTGTCGAGTTTATAATTCGTGCATGAGAGCGTTAAAGAACGCATTTCCTATTAGTTGTAGCAGTGTGTTGGACTGTGACGCTGAAGGTCAGTGATTCGGAAGCCGCCAGTACCTAATTTTTTTCCTACAAGTTATTTAAACACTGTTATTAATTAATTTTTTAATATTTGGATTATTATTTTTGTCCAAAATGTTTGCAAAATCTTATAAAACTACAAATCTAAAGTGGGCCGTAAAACAAGTCAGTGCGATTTTTTAAAAACTATTATCAACCGATTATTATTGGATGGGGGTGTTTAAACCGTACGGTCACGTCTTCCCACACGATCCCCTGGCTGCTTCTGGGCAGTCGGTGGCTGTCTGGGTCCACGTCGGCGTCAGCCCAACCACACGTGTCGCGGCCATGGAGCGATGGTCACCGCAGATAGCGGCACGGTATCTGATGACGCGGCGCGCGGGTAGCTAGCTGTCTGTCAGTTCCCGCCTCCCCGCGCCGCCATAAAAATTAATCCCCCGGACCGGCTTTGGTGAATTGCTAAACTGCCGCGGCACCTTTTTAATACCCCTTCCAGCGTGCCGCCGCTCCTCGTGGACGCGATATTTACGGCGAGATTGCTGCTCCCAGATATCGTAATTTCCCTTCCCTTTAATAGTTCGACGAATTTTTGGTTTATGTTCCTTTCCGCTCTCTCCTTTTCTTTTAGTTCTCCCCGTTAGGCACGCAGAGCCACTTTCTTACGGGCGGTTAACATTTCGGCCCCAAAGGGGGCGAAAAGAAAAAGGAAAAAAAAAAAAACCAAAGCAGAGAAAAAAAAAAAACTGGGGCAATTTAGTATTAGCTCCGCAACTCCCCAAGATTCCTCGCGGGCGATAAAATCGTGAGCGCGTCGGCAATATTTCATACTGAGCGAATGCCCTCGGAGGTGGCCGAAAAAAAGAGAGATGGGGCAGCTGCGATGTTGCGGATTACAGGTTCAACTTCAAAGCAAATAACGCTGGTGGGACGGGCGTTGGAATAAATCATCAATAAACGAACAAGTTAATGTCAAACGTACTGTAAATAATTTCGCACTCAATCAGATTAATTCAGTACTACGTGACGTTATCGGCCAGAAAGCTTTATCGAGGCTAAACTGTTTTTAAAAAAAAAGATAATGTGTATGTGTACGACACATATGGGTGTGTATATTTCACTCTGCTGACAGTAACGCAACTAATTTTCCTTCAACGGCCATTCAATTATTGAAAATGATGGTTGACGTCTAACGAATATCACACGTAGTAGGTCACTTGTTTTTTATGGGTACTAATTACTAACTGCTTTAAACCGTTGACATGCTATTATTAATTGAGCAACGGTTGTTTTGCGTAATGTCGGACCACTTTGACGCTCTATCATTTTCAGGAACCCTCAGAATTATATTTTGGGCGTTTCTGAAAGTATGGTCGTGTCGTATTTTTAACAATTTACATTCCCAATGATATTTAATGACACTTAAGGCAGGCCAAGTTTTCTACGAGTAAATTACATTGCCTCGTATATGCACCAGAAGATAAACGATGAATAAGTTTGTAACATTTATTTTTAAACATTTTTCCGTCATTTGACTGATCAACTGCTCTTTACTGACATACCATAGGCTCTTTTCAGGGCTACACTGGAATCTGTATTACGAAAGGAACAAGGAAAGTCACGAAATGAAGGGAAAGGCTAACATTAATATAAAAGGTACATGAATTATCAGCTTATATTTGATAAAAATTATCAGACTTGTGTATGACCTAAGTCACTGTCAAGAACTTATGTCCCATTTGGTTCCACTTTCATTTTTATTTCATTGTATTTTATCTCAGATATAAGAAATAATAACAATAATTATTATTATTATTTCGTGTGGCTCATTGGCCTGGTGAAACTCTTTAAATTGGACGTCATTTCGGCGACTCGCATGTCCCTAGCCTACCTGAGTTATCCAACTGGGGAAAGGAAACCTACTGCTTCGTATGGAATCCGAACCACGTGTCGTTTCTAGCGACTCCTGACATCGTTGAGAGATGAAGGGTGGGTTGAAACGCAGACTGAAAAAATCAGAGATCCGACCGGGGTTCGAATCAGCAACCTTTCGGTTTCCAGTCGAGTGCTGTACCCCAAGAATGCCGGACCCGAGTCAGTTATAAAATAACTGTGTAACTATGATGTGAGACTAAACCTGAGCCGCAGTGGGATGGCCGAGGGCTCTAAGGCGCCTTGGAGCGAAGCGCGTGGTTGCTCCCCGTCGGAGGTTCGAGTCCTCCCTCGGGCATGAGTGTATGTGTGTCCTTATGCCAGTTTAGTTTAAGTAGTTTGTAAGCCTAGGAGCTAATAACCATATCAGTTAAGCCCCATAGTTTTACAAACATTTTATTTGAACTAAACCTGATTTGTAAATATATATATATATATATATATCACATTCAGTATAACAATTGTTTTGAAATATATCACATTCGTAATGCTCAGAAAGACGCGTGGTTTACATATTACAGAAAGACCCGCAAAACTATGTTTCAGTACATGCTGTAGATGTTGTCATATACGATTTATTTATGTTATAACGAATTATGTGGATCACTGGATTTACAAAAATGTTATCCAGATCTGGTATACTTGTACCTCTCGATTTCCAATATCATATGAAGTAATTCCCCCTGCCTCCCCATCCCAACTTTGACCCTTCAGCCACTTAAATTATATTTCTATTAGTTTCAATCGCCCATTCTACTCCGCTACGTGAAATTCCCACTTCTTTCAAATGTTCAAATGTTTGTGTAGCTTATGGGACTTAACTACTGGGACATCAGTCCCTAAACTTACAAACGACTTATGAACTAACTAATACTAAGGACGACACAAATATCCATGCCCGAGGGGGGATTCGAACCCCCCGACCGTAGTGGCCGTGCAGACCGTGACTGTAGCGCCTCAGTCCCCTCGGCCACCGCGGCCGGTCCCCCATCTTTTCCCGCACTAATGTTCCTGACTGTTTCTACATAAAACAGGTCAGGACACTGTTGCAAAAGCAACGGAAGAGGCATGCTAAATTTAAACGAACACAAAATCTCCAGGATTGGCGATTATACACAGAAGCACGAAGTTTAGCGAGGACTTCAATGCGGAATGCCTACAGAACTTTTCACAACGAAACTCTTTCTCGAAATTTGACTGAAAACCCTAAGAGATTTTAGTCATATATTAAATATACTAGGGGCAAAACACAAATAATAACCTCACTACGTCATAATAATGGCGATCATGGCTCTGATAGCGCTACTAAATCAGAGTTATTAAACATAGCTTTTAAAAACTCATTCACCAAAGAAGACGAAACCAATATTCCGGTTTTCGAATTACAAGCAGAGGCCATAATGAGTAACGATGATGTACATATCCTCGGAGTAATGAAGCAAATGAAATCACTTAACAAGAACAAGTCTTCTAGTCCGGACTGTACACCCATTAGATTTCTATCTGATTATGTTGAAGCGATAGATACTTGCTTAACAGCCATATACAACTGATCTCTCAAAAAAGGATCTGTACCAAAAGATTGAAAAGTTTCACAGGTCACACCTATATTCAAGACAAGCAGTAAGACTAACCCACTAAACTACAGGACGTCAATTTGCAGTAGGTTTTGGAAAATAGCCCAGTATTCAAATATTATAAATTATCTCGAACAGAAAGATCTATTCACCCAAGGTCAACACGGATTTAGAAAATACCGTTCACACGAAAGACAATTATCTCTTTACTCACACGAAGTGATTAGTGCTGTCGACAAGGGTTCTCAAATTGATTCAGTATTTATTGATTTCCAGAAGGCTTTTGACACCGTACCTCACAAACGGCTTTTAATCAAATGGCGTGGTTACGGTATATCACCCCAAATTTGCGACTGGGTAGGGGATTTCCCGTCAGATAGGACAAAGTTTGTTGTAATCCATGGTAAGGCATTGAGAGGTGATATCGAGAGTTTCCCAGGGTAGTGTTATTGGTCCTCTGTTGTTCCTTATTTACATAAACGTTTTGGGAGAAAATATAAGTAACTCTCTTAGGTTGTTTGCAGATGACATCGTCATTTTCCGTCTAGTAAAATCATCTGAAGATCAAACCCAACTGCAGAACTATCTGAATAAGATATCACTATGGTGAAAAAATTGACAATTGACTCTAAATAATGAGAAGTGTGCAGTCGTCGACATGAGTACGAAAATATCCGTTATACTATTTTTACAACATAAATCAACCAAAAGAAAAGGCCGTAAACTCCACTAAATACCTAGAAATTACTATTACTTCAGACTTAAACTGGAAAGAACTATTAGATAATGTCGTGGAAAAGACTAACCAGAGACTGCGTTTTATTGGCAGAACCCTTGAAAGATGCAACCGAACTACTAAAGAGACTGCATACACTACGCTTGTCGGTCCTTTTTTGGAGTATTGCTGCCCAGCCTGGCATCCTTATCAGGTGGGTTTCACGGAAGACATCGAAAAAGTCCAAAAAAAGGGAAGCTAGTTTTGTATTGTCGCAGTATAGGGAATACAGCGTTACGGAAATGATACAGGATCGGGGATGGGAATCATTACAACAACGGTGCTTATCACTGCGGCATGGGCTACTTACGAAAAGTCAATCGCCAACATTCTCCTCCGAATGCGAAAATATATTGTTGACTGCCACTTATATAGGTAGAAATGATCATCAGAATAAAATACGAGAAAGAAGAGCTCGAACGGAGATATTCGGGTGTTCTTTCTTCCCGCGCGCTATTCGAGAATGGAATGGGATATAAATAGTATAAAGGTGGTTCGATGAACCCTCTGCCAGGCACTGAAACGTTATTTGCAGAGTATCCCATGTAGATGCAGATGTAAATCTTGGCTAAATATTTGAATCTCTCTTTAACTGCGAAGAACCAAAATAAGAATTCAGCTTTGAAGAAACACATCCCTCCCTATAATAGAGGAAGTGAAAAAGATAACTATGTAACAATAAAGTACCTGGGAAAGATGAGAAAATTTCTGACCTCTGGAAGTGACAAATTAATCTAGATCATTCGCGGGATCTGTGAAACAGAAAATTCAAAGTGATTGCACAGTAGCCTTAATTTATCTCCTGTACCAGAAAGGAGGAAGAGCAAATGTCAACAATTACCGTGGTTTCTACCTTCTCTCCACAACCTGCAAAATTCTCTCAAAGGCCGTTCAAACTTGAGGAGAAGAGGAATTTGATTCACTTCACAATTGGGAGAATACCATGGAGGCCTTAGGAAAGGATGATCTTGTGCAGAGCATATCATGAACTTCCAGCCTGTCCTCCCGTTTCTAAAATCGAGGAATAAGAAATTTGTAGTTGGTTTCGTTGACTTCCAAAAAAACCTTGGGATTTCATAGATTGACGAAAACTCCTTCGCATTTTTAAGGAAATGGGCTTAGGCAACAAAACGAAAGCTATTATTCAACAGACCTTAACAAGCACATCCTTCATGGTGAAATTCAGGACAGAGATTTCAGATAAATTTCAGACGTCTTCGAAATAAGGACTGGTGATAGGGAAGGGAATGGTCTCTCAGCCCGTCTCTTCAACTGCTTACTGGAGAAACTAATTCGGGAATGGCATAAAGAGATGAGTAAGGAACATTTTGAAAATGGTGTTAGAATGAGATACCAAAAAATAGAATAAAATAATAATAACAATAAAATAAATAAATAAAATTTAAAAAATAAAAATAAAAATGAACTTATTATAGTCTAGCTTTTGCAGATGACCTAGCGTTATTTTCTGATTCCGTAAATACTGCTAAAAAATGAACTGAGAACCCAAGCAGCGAAAGCCGGCCTGCAAATCTCTTTCCAAAAAACAGAGTTTATTACTAACATCAAGCCAGCTACCTAAGAGTTCACTGTGAAACAGGGCAAGAGCAAGCAAATTGAAAATTTTAAGCCAGTGCATAGTACTTATGAATGTTGAGAGAAAGGCAGTCATGTGCAGGATCAACAAGATGTAAATGACATATCAGCTAACCAGTCTGCAACAAAATATAGGCATCCATCTGAAAGCATTGTATCCAGCAGAATGCGTTCCAATTAACAGAAAAGATCTTATGGAAAAGAAAGAAGGAAATATCCTGGGAAAGATTCTTGGACGAATCAGAGAGAATGGCGAGTACAGGAGAAGGCATAACGACGAGCTGTACCAGCATATGTAGAGGTTAACAGACGCCAAGCAGCAAAGGGGGAACTATTGTGGCGCACTGCGAACTGAATGCCATTGAACTTATTTGGGTATTTGTCAAGGACAAGGTAGCTGTTGAAAACAAGACTTTTAAAATAAGTGATACCTTACAGTTGTGTCGCTCCACTCTGGAAAGTGTTTTCCAAAATGTCCAGAGTAATTCAGTGAATATGTGCAGAAACTTGTAAACAGCTAAGGTCACAGTGCCTACTGTCTTGATGTAGCGATAGAACCGTTGCTGATACAAGCAGATGACTGCAGTAGCAGCAATGAGACCTCATCAAGAAACCAAAGCGATTAAGATAGGTCTTATTTCGTTTATCATTATTTACATTTCATGTACTCCATGTGGGCTGTTTCTCTTGAGCGAATTGACAAACTCTAAGACGCTGTACAAATTTTTATTTCTTGCACTATAGTATTACTTGACACTACTTTCACAAAAGTCCTGGAATATTAATTGATGAATCAATGGCATGGTAGCATCATCCAGACTCCTGTCACAAAAATCCTGAAATATTAATGGACGAGTCAACTTCGGGGTAACATCATCCAGAATCCAATCACAAGAATCTTGAAATATTAATGGACGAATCAATGGAATGGTAGCATCATCCAGACTCCTGTCATAAAAATCCTGGAATATTAATGGAGGAATGAAGGGCAACAGTCAGACAGTGGTTTTTTCGATTTTAAAAAGGCACTTGACACGGTGCCACACTGCAGACTGCTAAAGGAATTCGAGCATATGCAATGGGTTCACAGTTTGTGACTGGCTGGAAGTTATAGAGCGCAATGTATTGTTCTCTTTGGAGAGTGTTCGTCAGAGGCGACTGTATCGTCAGGCGTGCCCCAGGGGAATGTGATAGGACCGTTGTTATTTTCTATCTATATAAATGACCTGGTAGAGTAACTTGTAATTTGAGGTTGTTTGCTGATGATGCTGTGGTGTATGGGACGATGTCGTTTTTAACTGACTGTAATAGCATACAGGATGACTTATACAAAATGTTTAGTTGATGTGAAGCATGGCAGTTAGTTCTAAATATAGAAAAATGAAAAGTGATCGCATGAATAGTAACAGCAATCCCATAATTTTCGAATACAGCATTAGTAGTGAGCTTCTTGATGTAGTAGCGTCGTTGAAACATCTAAGCGTAACATTGCAGAGCGATATAAATGGAACGAACATGTAAGGACTGTTGTGAGTAAGTCGGACAGCCGACTTCGGTTTATTTGGAGAATTTTGGGATAATGTACTTCATATTTAAAGGAGACCGCGCATAAAACGCTTGTACGACCAAGTCTTCAGTATTGCTCAAGTGTTTGGGAACCGTAGCAGATCAGTTTAATGGAATACATGGAATCAGTCCAGCTAGGTACTGGTAGGTACGATCAATGCCCGACTGTCACAGAAATGCTCCGTGAACTCAAATGTAAATCGCTGGAGGAAAGAGGACGTTCTTTTCCAGAATTTCTGTTGAGAAAATTTAGAGGGCTGGAATTTAAAGCTGTGTGTAGAACGATCTTCCAGCCGCTTACTTACATTTCGCCTAAAGATCACAAAGAGAAATTAGGGCTCGTACAGAGGCGTATAGACATTCTTTTCTCCCTTGTTTCATTTGGGAGTGGAATAGAAAAGGAAATGCCTAGTAGTGGTACAGTGTATCCTCCGCCACGCACCTTACGGTGGATTGCGGAGTATATATGTAGATATAGGTGTAAATCAATGTCGTGGTAGCTTGATCCAGAACGGTCGGCTGATTACCGGCACGCCTGTGCGCGATTAGCGTCGCAGGTTGTTGCGGCGGCAGCCACTGGCGGAGCACACGTTTGCTGCTGGTGCCTTCTCGCCCATGGCCTGAAGTTCGGCTTCCGCGAGATAAGGAACGACTCCGCTATAAACTCCAGCTAGTTTCAGCTCATTAAGAGGCCGTGCTGCGGAGAAGATAGTGGGTTATGTAGCCATGGATGTGGGTAAGAAGGACGGTCGTAGGGGTGGGTGCGCGCTTCGGTAAGGGATGCTATGGAATTGCTGTTACACTCCAGGCCATTGAAATTGCTACATCACGAAGATGATGTGCTACTGACGCGAAATGTAACCGACAGGAAGAAGATGCTGTGATACACAAATGATTAGCCTTTCAGAGCATTCACACAAGGTTGGCGCTGGTGGCGACACTTACAACTTGCAGACATGAGGTGAGTTTACAATCGATTTCTCATACACAAACAGCAGTTGGCCGGCGTTGCCTGGTGAAACGTTATTGTGATGCCTCGTGTAAGGAGGAGAAATGGGTACCATCACGTTTCCGACTTTGATAAAGGTCGAATTGTAGCCTATTGCGATTGCAGTTTATCTTATGGCGCCATAGTTGCTCGCGTTGGTCGTGATCCAATGACCGTTAGCAGAATATGGAATCGGTGGGTTCAGGAGGGCAATACGGAGCGCCATGCTGGATCTCAACGGCCTCGTATCACTAGCATTCGAGATACAGGCATCTTATCCCCATGGCTCTAACGGATCGTTAGATCTAGATCCCTGAGTCAACAGATGGAGAAGTTTTCAAGACAATAACCATCTTCACGAACAGTTCGACCATGGCTGCGGTTACTCTTGACGCTGCATCACAGACAAGAGCGCCTGCTATGGTGTACCAAACGACGAACCTGGGTGCACGAATGGTAAAAAGTAATTTTTTCGGATGAATCCAGGTTCTGTTTACAGCATCATGATGGTCGCATCCGTGTTTGGCGACATCGCGGTGAACGCACATTGGAAGCGTGTATTCGTCATCGCCGTACTGGCGTATCACCCGGCGCGATATGCGGTGCCAATGGTTACACGTCTCGGTCACCTCTTGTTCGAATCGTCGACACTTTGAAAAGGGGCCATTACATTTCAGATGTGTTACGACACGTGGCTCTACCCTGCATTCGATCCATGCGAAACCCTACACCTCAGCAGGATAATGCACAACCACATGTTGCAGGTCCTGTGCGGGCCTTTCTAGATACGGAAAATGTTCGACTGCTGCCCTGGCCAGATCTCTCACCAATTGAAAACGTCTGGTCAATGGTGGCGGAGCAACTGGTTCGTCAGAATACGCCAGTCACCACTCATGATGAACTGTGGTATCGTGTCGAAGCTGCATGGGCATCTGTACCTGTACACGCAATCCAAGCTCCGTCTGACTCAATGTCCAGGCGTATCAAGACCGTTATTACGGCCAGAGATGGTTGTTCTGGGTACTGATTTCTCAGGATATATGTACCTAAATTGCGTGAAAATGTAATCAAATGTCAGTTCTAGTATAATATATTTGTCCAATGAATACTCGTTTATCATCTGCATTTCTTCTTGGTGTAGCAATTTTAATGGCCAATAGTGTAATACAAGAAAACCGTGCAAATGATTGCAGCGTATAATGACATGGATTGTGCCGACATATAGGAAGCAGTAATCGTCTCCTCTTTCATAGGCTAATTATTTGATCTACATTTAAAACGCTGTTCAACTGGTTATTTCTCATAAGTTCTTAGCGAGAACAATATATGTAGCAGTGTAAGAGTAAGACATTAAAGAATGGGCTCTGTAACGTCAATCGGCCTGTGGAATGTTATGGATCGCGAATTTACAGGAATGCTGATAATAAATTTATACGTTGAACGGAGGGGAAAACGATGTTAGAATTAATCTTTGGAAAAAAAAAAAAAAAAAAAAAAAAAAAAAAAAAAAAAAAAAAAAAAAAAACCTTTTCTGCTGAGTCAAAAGTGTGACACACTGCGACAGACAACGTTATAAAAATAGCAGGAAGTTACCTTATACATGATACGTTGTCTCCGTTCTACTGGCTGACTAAATTGAAATAGTGATACTGTTAATTATTTTGGTAACCCCTCACTCTAAGGAAAAATTTAGACGTTATAATTGTGAACGTCAGATCAAAGTTCCGCAGAGCATCACGAAAAAATAATTAAATTGCATGTTTTGGACTTCGTAAACATTTAAACTGCAGGTTGAATTAAGGAGAAAAAAAATCTTGATTCATACATTTGTAGGTTATCAGATAATAGCTATACAATTTATGACGTCGTAGCCTGATGGTGTCCAAATCTCCCATTACTGCGAACAGACTATTTTACTAGAAACAGTTGCAATCATGTGACAGGATACTACAATGAAAACTAAGATTTAACTATTAAATGAAAAGGGATTTATGAGATAAAGAGAAAAAATTTCCTCTCACACTCACATGGATGGTTGTGCATGATTCGAAAATTCTAAGAGCATCTTCTATTCACGAAAGCTAAGAACAGCGTCCGGCCTTTTCTTTCCAAAAGAAAGAGTAATAAATGAACGTCGAAATGATAATGAGAGATGTGGAAATTAGTAGAAGAAGGTTGACATGCGACAGCACTGTTTGTCAATCTTTGCGCTAGCCCAGATCGACAGCGTATTATTATAGCTCGTGCTAGTAGTACCTTCGATTTTATGATGCACTTAATAGGAATCGGTAAATGAGATTGCAAGGGAAATGCGATTAAAATTTAAATACCTTCCGAAACATTAAACCGATTATTTTACAGAGGAAAATAGTAAATTATCTTTTTTATGGTCCTACCATCGCCATGTCTTAAGTGGGGGTAGGTAATAGAAAATTACCATAAACCTGAAGTTGATTTGAGTACAACCACAGAATATTATTAGACAAAGACCTATTGGAGATGAAATGTGTTGCCTCCCACCTAGGTTTGAACCGACCTACGAAGCCACTTACACGAAGTTACCGTTAATTCTGAACCACGTTACATCTCGGCATTTTTCATAATAAGAAGTGACACATTATAATTCCAGGAGTAGCTTTTGGATTTGAAACGTATCACTTCATCAGATGATACTGAATAATAACAGAACATCTCTAGTTACTGCCAGTTTGTTGTATTCACTGTGAAATGTGTTTTTGTGCAGGTAAATATTTTTTCTACCATTAGAATCCTTTTCTAATTTCATTGTGCCACTGGAATTAAGCAAAACTTTACGTCCGTTGATTTTTAAAAGGAGACGTGTAATCTGTAATGTAATGTATAATGTTGAGACAAAGAATTGTGACTTCTGAACATTGTGTTGGTCCATATCTGAAACGTAATACAATAGCAATTATGCGTGTGATGGATTTGAAGTTCGCAGTAGGCTTCTAGATATATGTGGCACCTATGTCTAAGGACAGAATCTGCAATTCCCATAAATCATGTGCTGTCTGCTGTTACCACAGACCTGGCTTCTCCTATTGTCCCAGAGGCATAAAATAAGACTCAGCTCTGGCGAATTTTGTGGCCAGAGTAGCAACATGAGCTCCCTTGTGATAGAGAAAATTATCCTGTAGGAAATAGCCTTCGCCATAGAGAATATAGGCTGAAAAGACGCGGCCGAGGTGACTGAGGCGCTCCAGTCACGGTCAGCACGGCCACTACGGTCGGGGGTTCGAATCCCCCCTCGGGCATGGATATTTGTGCCGTCCTAGTTCGTAAGTAGTTCATAAGTAGTTTGTAAGTTTAGGGACTGATGACCCCGTAGTTAAGTCCCATAAGCTTAACAAACATTTGAACATTTTTTGAAAAGACGCAAGGCATGTGTCTATCGAATACCACGCAGAAGTGACATGTTATATATTAGTCAAACAATGAGGATTGTTAGGAACCGATGTACTGAGCATAAACGTCACACACGTTTACAATAACCAAAGAAATCTGCTGTGGCTGAACACTGCCTAGACATAGGTCACCCTGTGGAATACACCAAAACGAAAATTTTGGCATGCATTTCCAGCTATTGGGATTGTTTTATCAAGGAAGCGATTGAAATAAAACTAGCGGATAATCTTATGAATAAGGACAGAGGTTTTTACTTAAATGCTACACAGAATCCTGCTCAGTCACTTGTCATAAGACGGGTGAAATTAATTCCACCTCACCCGTTGGAAAGTGATGTCTATATCATGTTCCTGACGGTTTCATCTTTTGTCATGTGATAGCGTTGTTTGTTTGCTTGCTCGGTGTGTGTAATCTTTCCTGTTGTCCTTGAAAAGAGAGTTTTTAAAGGTCGTTCTACATTGCTTACTCGCTGCAGTACTGCCTTGAGAATGGCAGGGAAGTCTCCTGCAAAAATATCGTCCGCCGTCGATTTCTGTACCTGGCTGCATACCCGGTAAGCTTTTTGAGTGTGCAAATTATCTGCAACAACGTACATAGTCCACAGCTGCCAAGGTACTTCAATTACTTCTACAAGTCACATGGTAATTATAGTAAATGTAACCTACATAATATCACTGCCTGTGCAGGTCTATGGTCCCTCCATGTTTCCAACATTGTTAGACTGAATGACAGCTTATACAAGCATGGACGTTTGTAATGTTGTAACAGAAAATGTAAATCATCTGGTCAAGTGACTGAATGGTCAAAGGTCTCCAGCACTCTGATTAATTTCATTTTCATCTTTTTGAAAGGTGCGGTTTAAAGAGCACAG
The DNA here is from genome assembly GCA_026315105.1 of Locusta migratoria. Taxonomy (NCBI): domain Eukaryota; kingdom Metazoa; phylum Arthropoda; class Insecta; order Orthoptera; family Acrididae; genus Locusta; species Locusta migratoria. The sequence goes on from CM048747.1 coordinate 177,897,962, forward strand.
TAATAGAGAGAATGGCTCATCTACAGTGGTAAAACACCTGAAAATCGAACGACATTCGTTGGGCTCCATAAATGATAGGTTGAAAGTCATGCACTATGAGGACAAAGGTTGGTTATTATCAAATCTCGAAAAAATTGAGATATTTTGTCCGTTGAGAGAGTATTTCAGCAGCATGGTCAATGAAAATACAGAACCGTCTAAAAACCATTACTGGGCACATTTTAGCAACCTCCTCCTTGAGAAACATGCGTGTGAATGTATTAAATATTGACTTCGTGCTTATAACTTCACTGAAAAATTTGGAGCGTATTTCAGTTATAAAATCCTTTAATTTGATGACTGATTTTATGAATAATGTTAGGTATCTTGATTAGAATATCTTTGGCCACCAATGACAACGGTTAAAAATATGGAAAATCTTTGAAGTTATATCAGCTGTCCGTTAGTGCACAACTTGCTGCCATCAGAGAAACATTTGATACTTCGCAAAGTTTTGTTTTTGACAATGTACATACACAGCTATTGCGTTTAACGATGCTTTCTAGCAGCAGATAAGATTTGTGGTAGGAGATGTTAGTTTCATTGGAATATTTGTTGTTACAGTCGTTTGTATATAGTGCCCTTATTATTCTACGTTTCCTTGTTTTACAGAACTTGATAATGGGATAATGTCGTCCCAAAACATATCGTGTTGACATATATATATTTTATTATTGACAACTGGTGCGTGAAGTACAGTAATAATTTAATTTTATTCACGGAACGTAAGACATCAACTGCGAATGGGTAAAGTTGAAAATGTGTATCCATCCGGGACTAGAACTCGGGTCTCCTGCTTTCTAGGCAGTCGCGCTGAGCCCTACACCACGCCTGCACGAAATTGCACAAGTACGCCTCCCGTCAGATACAAATTCTCAACTTTACTCTGCTCACTAGAACTAAAACTCGTAGTTATTGTAAACTAATTTCCATAAGAGTGACATGTATATATTATATAGATGCAGATGACGAGTAATGAACCTAGGCCCTTACTCTTATGGGAACTAGTGTGCAATGACTACGAGTTTGAGTTCTAGTGAGCAGGGTAAAGTTGAGAATGTATATCTGACGGGAGGCGTACTTGAGTAATTCTGTGCGGACATATCAGAAAGAACAGACGCCACGTATATATACGACTTTCATTTTAGATACGTTAATTTGAGCCGCGCAGGAATGGCTGCGTGGTCTAAGGCATAATGCACGGCGGTAGTAAAGGCTCGAGTCCTCCGTCGACCATGTGTGTGTGTGGGTGTGTATGTACGTGTGCGTGTGTGTGTGTGTGTGTGTGTGTGTGTGTGTGTGTGTGTGTGTGTGTGTTGTCCTTAGTGTAAGTTTATTTAAGTACTTTGTAGGAATAGGGACCAATGACCCTAGCAGTTTAGTCCATTAGATTCACAAACTTAATTAATTATTTATTTATTATCGATAATTTGAATATCACACGCGAATGTTACAGTGGTAATCATGTAGGTACGAATATGGGATGATAAAATGGCAATTAAACTCAAACAGTTGGTAGCTGAGTTCTGGTTTTGACATCCACTTCTTCTTTCTTTCTCCTTCTTTGTCTTTGGCCCTTGTCACGCACATGCAGGGTCGGCTTTGGTTTTTCGGATTTGGCGTGTTAATAGTGACGGGGTGGCCGGATGCCCTTCCTGCCGCCTCCCCCTGCCCACCGAAATGTGTACCCCAAATGTCTGCGTATGGTGTTATACGTGGGAAAGTGTTAATGTTTGCGAATCATGTAAATGAGGCGAGACTTGGGGACCAGCCTGGTATTCACCTAGGGGGATATGGAAAACCGCCAAAAACCACATCCAGACTGGCCGGAACTCCACCGGTCGGATTCGAACCATGGCCGGTACGCCTCCCCGACCCGGAAAGTGGTGCGTTAGACCACACCCTGTATAATTGGAAGCTACCTACTCACTACGTTATTGACTACCTGCAGCCCTTATCCTCGCTCATAGCTACTGTGCACGCGCTAGTTTCGTAAAACACGTGGGTCATATTGGATACCAAAATACTTAAACAATCGGTAAATGCATAGTCGGAAACCGTCACAAAGCTAAAGTTTGACGTTGCTGGCGTCAAATCGAACGTTCATACGTTTGTCAAGCTATGGGACCAAACTGCAATGGTCATTGGTCTCTTGACTTACGAACTAGTTAAACTAATTATATTTTTTTTGACGAATTACAGCGTTCAAATGAATCAAATAAATCGCAATTTGCGATGTTATGGCATCACTGTATTAGGTTTAGATGGTATACCAAACTGTGGCGAATGGAAATTTTCATTCGCCACAGTTTGGTATTTCATCTAAACCTAATACAGTGATGCCATAACATCGCAAATTGCGATTTATTTCTTTCAGTTAAAGTAACTTATAAGTACAGCACCGACACCCATGATCGAGGGAGGATTCGAACCTCCGACGGTGAGCACCAACGATCTCCGCACCGAGGGACCTTAGAGCGCCTGAAAGTTTCTAAGGGTTGTGTGTAATATTATATTTAATTATGTTACACAATAGTCAGCAGCGTACTGTGAATGATCGGAACTGCGAATGATCGGACCTGTATCGTACGAGTCAGATGCACATTCGCTGAGTATTTTTCACTGTCCATTTGCATAAATGGACCCGAGAGAGAGAGAGAGAGAGAGAGAGAGAGAGAGGAGAGGTCGCTCTCGTGATTGCGGAGAGTGGCTTCGGCCGCGGCCGGGCGGCAGGCGGCGCTGCCAAATATTTGCGGAGGAACAAGCGGGCCCCGCGAGGTGGAAAAGTGCCCGCCGATGATGGATGGCGGGCCGGGAAATCACTTAAACAGCCGCGGGCGAGGGCCACGGCGCATGCGCGGCCGAGGCGACGTGGCCCGGGGGCGGTCCGGCCGCGCCGCGCCGGATAATAAATGGCTTTTCTTTTTCTATCAGTCAGCGGTGATGGATGACGGCGAGCGTGCCTGATCTTTAGTAGGTACACACGGCGGCCGTGATGAATCATGCGCCCGCCGACCCCGGGTCATTAATACGTGTCAGGGCGAGTATTGGGGCCGCCACTCAGTGTCTTAGATGGATCGCCGCTCCCCAGGGTACAAGTTGCCCCGCTGTCGCCCGCCGACTGATCAATCAGCCCCGCCGGCTACCGTCTTGGCCGACCGCTGACACTACCTGTCCTCTGACCGCCGCACACACACACACACACACCTCCCCACTCCTGACGTCACTTTTCTCTTTGTTATTCGGCGGCCTTTCGACCGCACTGACGTCCTCCTCCATCTCATCTTATCTGCTACTGCTCTTCTCATCTGTACACCCTCACTGTCGCGCGTAATCTGTATTACACATTCCCATCTAGACCCGCCGCCTGTTAACTACTGTGCATTCCGCCTGCCAGACGCACATTCCTTGGGCATTACATTTGCATCTACATCTATGCGGCACAGTTATTTATTTATTAGCTGAAAACCCGGCTTTGCCCGGGTATTTATTTATTTATTCCTGCTATTTCTCAGGTATTTTATTCATTGTGTAAGGGCTGTATGTCTGTAAAATCTCTTGGGAATACAATTAGTAGTAAAGAAGTAATAGATTAAAACTTGGAGCGCCGGCCGCGGTGGCCGAGGGGACTGAGGCGCTCCAGTCACGGTCTGCACGGCCACTACGGTCGGGGGTTCGAATCCCCCCTCGGGCATGGCTATTTGTGCCGTCCTTAGTGTTAGCTAGTTCATAAGTAGTTTGTAAGTTTAGTTAAGTCCCATAAGCTTTACAAACATTTGAATTTGAATTTGGTCCCCACACCTCTATCTTATCGAGAGCAGCCGAAAATGATCAATTGATGGTGAATGAAAGGGATCAAAACTGCTAGGGTCATCGGTCCCTAGACCGAGCGAGGTGCCAACGCAATGGACTCTGCGGTGGGACAAAGGCAAAAGGTGGCGAAGAACTTTAAATGCCGGCCGCAGTGGCCGAGGGGACTGAGACGCGTCAGTCACGGTCTGCACGGTCACTACGATTGGGGGTTCCAATCCCCCCTCGGGCATGGCTATTTGTGCCGTCCTTAGTGTTAGCTAGTTCATAAGTAGTTTCTAAGCTTAGGGACTGATGACCCCGTAGTTAAGTCCCGTAAGTTCTACAAACATTTGAACGTTTGAAAACTTGGAGCGTGATGGGGCGGTTTTCCATGAACTTCATGTGCTCATATATCATGAAATACGTGTCATACTGTGATTCAATTTAGAAGGTACACTCAACTGTATGCGTGTATGATATTTATAAAATTTCCTAAGGTTACACTTTGTAGTGTACGAATTATACATTGTAACGTCATACCGAATGCAGTAGTTTTACTCCATAAACAGCGAAAAAGTAGTAAGCGAGAAACTTTTTTTCCTTTCATCATTTTGCTATGGTTATCAGCGAGAAAAAGTTTAATAAAGGTTTGAAATTATGTTTACAGTTTGTTGCAAGTCGCTAAGTACTGTCATTCACATACAGTGTATTTCGAAAGTCTCGCCGTATTATATGGCCTTTTTGCGATTTCTATTGGTAATGACGTAATATCTTTTGAACCATGTGCCGTATGTGATTCTTAACCTTGCAGCAATTGTTACCTCACGGTAAGGAATGTGTATACCAAATTTCGTTGAAATCGGTTCAATGGTTTAGGAAAAAATGAGCAGCATTGCCGCAAAATGCAGCAGTTTTTCGCGCATCTCATTGTTTATGACGTCATATCTCGTGAACTATATATCGTATGTCATTCTTACACTTACGGCGACCGTTCTCGTTGATTGAAGCTTACGTGTACAAAAGTTCATAAAGATTGTAACAAAACTGTAGATTTGTATGCAACACGTACAAACATACGGACACTCTGCTTTATATATTAGATTTACTTTTCGGTCGTTTAAAATGACCAGTCGTCTGGATGGTAAAACGGGTTGTATTTTGCACAGTTAATTAAGCAATTATCGATAAGAAAACACTTATTTTCAATCTTGGCCAATTTCTTATCATTAGGGGTCGCTGTGATTCCTAATCCTAATAAATAAGAAATCGGAGTATTTAATGTTCAATATAGTAATTTAATTATAAAAAAGGACGGTGTACAAATTCAGGGATGAATTATGATACAAAAGTAATGAAACTCAAACAAGAGTGGCACAGTCTCTACATATTATGAACATTTTTTGATACTGAGGATGTGTTAATTGTTTATAGGAAATTAAAAATCGCTATCCTACTCGGTAGAGAATACAATCGGAAGCTCAAGAACACAGCCAACTAGTGGAAGGTACATTTATCTTTATCTGTGCTATGGAAAAAACAACGTGTGTATATCACCAGTTCCCATTACTGCTCTGAACGGCGGCTGGCCACCGTGGATGGGTCGCTTCGACGTGAACCTGAAGCTGTACGACGATGGCTACACAGAGAACGAACTACTTCGTTGAAGTCACTCAAGTATCAATGTCGAACAAGAAGTTCTCACAAACTGCTTGGCTCACTGGCCAGAAGCAGAAGCTCTTTTGTAAGCTTGTAAATGAGTGCTTTGAAATGCAAATACAATGCACTGAAATAATTATTTTGTTCCTACGCTCACAGAGAAACAATAATAATTCTTCAAGCAATGCAACCTGCACTTGCAACTAATTGTGAGCTAAGTCACTGGATTCTTAGCCAGCAACTGCCCACCTGCGTCTTCGCACCACGAGCACAGGTAGTCAACCTCGACTTACTTTTCAGCAAGCCACAAGCACAGACAAAAACATTTACTCAGTGCCACAAATCTCTCCCGACCGTTTTCTCAAGAACTCTAAATCTCTCTCCCCCACCTTTACTTCCTTCCACACATCTTTCCTGCGAAAAAGAAGCTTCTAGAGGCTTCTAGAAAGTTCTAGAACGTTTCGACCGTTTTGCGTCGCTCGCGAGTTTTGGCGCGAAATGGCATTAGCCGCTCAGTAACCTGTGACCTCACACCACCTGGTCAACACGCTGCGCCCTTGAGGTACCGTTACGAATTAACTACCCTATGAAATAAAACTAAAAATGACAATTGTAAAAATAAATTAAATAATACATATCCATGTAAGTATAAGAAGTAAAGAGTAAGGGCAAGTACAGACGTTTCTATTGAAAAAGACAGTGAAAGAAAAACATGAACTTTAGAAGAAGATAATAGGAGAGAGAAATTATTAGAAGGTGATCGACGCCTTGTGATGCTCGAGGATCGAGAACTTGACACTCTCATCAAGTCGTCAAGCCTCAACCATCGTTAGTGTTATCTGTATGTTACACTAAGTCCTAATTCAGATTACAGTCGTCTTCTGTATTGTTACTATCTATTAACTGGTTTATACTGCCATTTTACCACCGGTGACAACAAGCTTCAATTCGCTGACACCACGTCGAAACTCACCAGCACGTCCGTATCATTGAGCCTGAGGTTGCTATCCATATAATTACGAATACGGTGATTGCACTTTCCACCAATGGTTTCCATAGTGAAGCTAAATACTTAGCAGCAAGATACTTTGGTGAACCAGTGGTGCTCTTTATTGGCCGCATAGACAAATCTTCCAGAAGCTCATCCCTCTGTAGCTTGTGAACTTTGAGAAATCCTTAAAATCTTGGTGGCAGCGCACCCCTCACTTTCAAATCTCTTATAATTTCCTTTGATAGCGATAAGGCATTTAGCAAGGCAGCAGTCCTTATTCTCACCTCAGTAGTTGGATCTTCTTTGACCAAGTAAGACAAACATCTCATTAATGCCTGAAATTTGTTGAGTTAAATAATACGCCGCGAAAAACGGAAAATGCACAAAATATTTCATGTTTATTTCACATCATTGTTTCAGTTATTGGTTATTGGCCCACTTTAGGTTACGGTAGTAACACTAAAAGTGGGACTTTGCGATCGTCTTTTGACAGCTCGAAATTGAAATGAAAATAACGGCTTAACTATTCTATTTTTTTTTTCATATCTCGTAGCATTTCAAAGATATTTGCAAAGACAACGGCGATTTTGGGATGTATGTATGTCTGTCTGTCTGGCCGTCCGTCTGTCTGTCTGTCCGTAACGTGTTCCCTGTTTTTAAAACGAACCGTTCAACCGATCAGCACCAAATTTTACAGACATAATTGTAGGCCGGCAGAGACCAGAACCACCCTTTTTCAAATTTTTCGGACAAAAAATACGGTAGTAATACCTAAAAAAGCCGTTTGTAATATAATTGTAAACGAACCGTTCATCTGATACGAAAATTGAATAACGTAATTGGTAGAGGAGAAAATTATGTACAACTTAGCTCCCTTATGTTTTTTTCATATTTCGTATCGTTTGAGACATATTTGCAGAAATAACGGAGATTTGACACCCTCCATTGCATTAACGAAAACCAACCATTAGGAGATGTCATGTCACATTCCTCGCACAGAACTCTCTGTGACATACGCCATCTTGCACGTATTTGATGATTTTCTTATTGTAACTTACACGTTCTCATTTCAAAGCAATGGCGCACTGAAGAATTAACAAATACACATAGTTCTTCGTACGATAAATAATAATCTAGCGTCTAGCTTCTAGCGTCTAGCGCCATATTAGCAGCAGTTAACAACGGCCATCAATAGCCAAACCGATCGAAATTAAGCATCCACAGTATGTGTGGCGGCATATCTGGAAAGTTATTTACGAACGTTTTCTCGAATCAGACGTCCAGTCAGCTTGGTATCTCACTGTGAACGGAAAACAAGTAAACCGACATCGCCTGCATCGGATCCATCTCGCCGATTTGCCCCTCTGCATTCACTGCGGAGTGGACGACACAGACGGCCAAAGATTCCACTGTGGTCAGGCAAACGATGTCTGGACGCTCGCGCGGCGAATTTTGGCGTTCCTTACTCGCCAAACACCCGCCCAGATCGACATCGACATGCTCTTATTTCCGGGGGAGACTTTCTACCCCACCCCCAAAACACACTCGGTAAATTGGATTCGTGGCTACACGATCCGATACCTCTTTGATCCTGGCGGTAAATCAGTACTTGGATACTGGAACTTTCTTAATGAACGACACTGCGTCCTAACCCGTAACCAAAAGTACCAGAAATATTTTTCCAACTTTTTACGGAGTGCTTTTCACGACCCGCCTCGCAGCTGGAACGTCCAAGCGATGAGAAGATAAATTTTAACACAACCAACCTGAACTGAATAGGACCCACAACGGAACATAATAATCAACGAGAAGACACGTTTGGACGATTCTAACTATGCCGGCGGCAACACTACGGCGCACCTCTTATTATTAAAAAAAAAAAAAAAAAAATAAAAATAAAGAATACAAAAGAAAAGAAGTTTTCCCAGTTTTTTTTTCTTCTAAATCTCATGAGTTTTATTTTATTTCATTTTCTTTATTATTATTTTTCTGCTTTCGGTAGCATATTATCTTTCCTTGCCCTTTATTAGAATTAGATTGGTTGGATTGGGACTAGGATAAGGTAGGAGCCTGAAGTGGACTTTTTTTTTTCTTTTTTTTTTTTCTTTTTTTCTAGGGGCAAAAGTAGCGGTGGCAAGTTACCCCAAACATTAAAAAAATAATAAATAGCGTAGTGGGCAAGGCGTTAGACTATGATGCCAAAGGTCGGTGGTTCGGAACCCGTCACTACCTAATTTTGTTTTTCCTAAAAGGGTTTCAGACACTCTTATTAATTAATTTTTTATTATTTTGGTCCGAAATGTTTGCAAAAACTTATAAAACCACAATCTAAAGTGGGCCGTAAACCACGGCAGTGCGAGGTGTTTTTCTTTTGGATTGGAATGGGCGGGGTTAGGAGTGACAGAAAATGCAGCAGGATCTCTGTGGTTACCAAATGAGACGAGTTACAGAGGGACATGGCAGGGGGAGAAGGGGAGGGAATGTACAGTGGGGGAGAGGCGATATAATGACGGTGGTGGTGGGGATGTGCAGTAGCGGAGACGATATAATGACGGCGAATGCCTGTCTGCTTGTGACGGCTGGAGGCGTCCGACCGCAGCCGTGGCGAGCTTCCTGCTCGAAATAATAAAGGGAAGCCCGCCTGCCCGTGGCATAACCAAAGCGCCGCGGCAATAAAGACATCCTGTTGCGGTCAGAGATTGTTCACGCCCCCGTGTGCCTGCGTTTTAATTCGGCCGCCTGCACAAAGCGGCGTTTTAAGGCCAGGCCCGTTTTTCCCCGCGACGCCACCTCCGGGCTTCTTGCCGCGCCGCGGACCACACGGCACTGGCGCGCCACGGGCGGCCGCTGCGCGTTCTTGCGGCCGCTCCACAAACCGCAGCTGCCTGTCAGGCGCCTGAAGATGCTCGCCCGTGTGTGACCGAAACGGCGGGAGGCCTCGAGTACGGCTAGCTCCGTTCTTTCCCGTTGTTACCGATTACTTCGGTGTTGTGCCATTGAGCCATTAGCCACTTCTTCTTCCCTCGTTGCACCATTCCAGCTGCGCAATTCGCTCGAGACTTGTTGTTAGGTCCGCTACTGTATACGCTCCACTGCTGACAGTACTACGAATGCAGAAATGCTAAACACGTTTCTTTTTTTCTCGGAGTTTCTGCACCAAAGAAGATGAAGCAAACACTTAAGAATTCGAATCAGGAACAGCTGCCAGCATACGTAATACAGAAATTCGATACCCTAGAAGTAGTAAAGCAGTTTAAATCACTTAACAAAAGCAAGTCTTTCAGGACAGCTTATATACCAGATTGCTTTCAGAGTATGCTGAAGCCCTTTCTATACGGGACGAGCAATACGCACAAGACAGTCGTTGTCAGCTACAGCGCTCCTTGCGATAGACCATCGAACTACAAAGAAGCGTTTACGCGGTACGCGTTTGTCGAGTCGTCTGCTTCATTTGTCTACTTCGTTTGTTGTCAACTTAGACCAAATGAATCGCCGAGTTACGATCACTTTTCAGATATATCGTGATTATTGTAATGATTAAAACATTTATCTGTAAAACTGTATTTGTTTCCATGCAGTTCATGTGAAACTACGTCGCTCACTTGTGTAAACGTCCGCATTTCAAAAAGCAATTAAATACTTCCAGACCGAGGTTTGAGACACATGTATATCACGGTCAAGCTCAGGTCTCTATGATAGTCTATCTATCACTGGGATAAAGCTTCAAATAATGCTCACCGAAAACAAATATTTCACCTGTTAACTACAGCCTATTTCAGGAGAAATAGCAAATAGTTCAGGAGATTGTAATAAAGATGAAATGCAATAAAAATGATATATAACTTGTGCTCAATTTTTAGTAGGTATAAAATCTTTGTAGCAATATCTAACGTGTAAAATTGTAAAACTGATAATAAGTAGCCTTTCAGTCCATTTCATGCAATACCTATTGCTATATTTTAATACTGATCAGTATATAAAAACTATCAAATCTTATTTCAAGAGTGTAGTCAGTAATCTAAAAAATGAGTATTTTATAAAACTACTCAAAGACATGAAATAGAGAGATGTTCACAGTACTTACAGTATGAGTAAGAAATAATGTCCTTAACTTCTCTGAAAACTGCTGTTCCCCTAATCTAACCCAGATTTGACTATTAAAAAAAAAAACAAGGTATAAAAGTCTCCTGTAAGACAAAGGGATACTATATCTACCAGTCAGAAATAGTTCATGTGAAAATTCTTTAGATCATTATATAGCATACTGCAAAATATTTATAATGGTAATATGCGTATCAAACCAAATGCATATTAGAATAGGACTGTCACATCAGGTAACAAAATAACGACAGTATTGGATATACTGAAGGAATAGAACCAGAAATGAAGACGAGCATATAGCATTGAGAGGGTTGTAGATGTTATTGATATTTCCAACATGCATTTCACAACTATTACTGAAAAGATGGTGTTGTCAGGATCAGTAATTACTTCAATTAAGTAATGAAGTATCTCACACCTGTCACTAAAAATAACGACAGTAATATGAGTATGACACAGCACCACGAAAAGAAATGTCTTCCATAAAATCATTAAAATTGTATAATTCCAGTGGCTATGATAATATATCAACAAATTTGATGAAATATCGTGCATGTGGATTTAGTGAATTTTAGGTTACTCGTGTAACCAGTCTTTTATTAATGTAACACTTCCGGAGTGGAGTTAAGCCCTTGTATTTCTCAAAAATCTGACCATAAATTCCTGTCACAATTTCTACAGGGTTATGATATTGAGAAGGCTATACAGTGCGAATTCATTAGACAGGCCACTGGTATACGTTGTTATCTGTCAAAGGTATTTATGTAAATCATAACATCCTTCCAAGGAAAGTAGAATATCATAGTGTAACAGGAAATGCTGCAGAATTGACGATATCGTACCCCTCTAACAGAAAACAAAGGGTGTCAACAGTAAACATACATATATTGAAATTTTGTAAAACAATTTATTTTGTCGCTACGCTAATGCTCACAACGTAGTACAATTCTAGGGCTAATGCTCGTTCTATAATATTTTACAAAAATACTTTTTCTTGTTAATGGTCAAATTAAAATTAAACGTTATACGCGACGATGAAAGGAGCGCCGGTATGTGACACTGCAGTAGACCTTCTGTTTTAAATTTTTTATATTTTACTTTTTTCTGTTAATACCTAAATTGTGACGCTGATCGTTTTGCAGACCAATACCATGATCTTATGTAATGACGCCAATGTATTTCATTTTTAATTGTCTATGATTGTGCCGACGCTATTGTAAGGCACATTACAGATGACGGCCTCTAACAGAGCCACAAGGTATTCCTAAACGACGTTGACACGAACAGTACACGTTGGAGGCCCGTGGATGAATCACCTATTTTAACTGGTATTTTAAATTTTAATGTAATTAGCGGTATGTATTAACAGAGGATAACGTACAAGATTTTAGCAGCCATTTGTAGCATGCATTGGTTTATCACTATTTGAAAAAGGTAAACCTTCAAGTGTAACTTTTCTAGCATCAATACCAAATGCTGGTTTTATGATTTTTAACATGGACAGTGTAACTTAATGCCTGTAACTCTCTTTTCGTAGGCTAACGGTTTGATAATGGACGGTAGGGTCCGAAACTAGTCACTGACTTCAAAATTGTGCAACCGCGACGGACAAATTGTTTTACAAAATATTCCCAGTTGTTGATCCTAAAACATCATTACGATGAATTTTCATATATTGAATTATCAGTCCTCATTGGGCTGGGAACTAACAGTATGTGGGGGTTTCACGTGGTTCAATTTTATGGCCTTTTCTTTTTATTGTGTATGTCAACGACCTTCCATCAGCATCATTACCGAATTTGTTCGCAAATGAAACAAACATTTCAATAAATAATAAATCTAGTATCGCTTTAGAAATGTCGAATAACGAAATTTTCATAGACATTAATAAATGTCTTCTTGCCAAGTCTCTGCCGCTACACTTAAAAATAAAAATAAATAAAAAATAAATAAATAACACACTTTATGCAGTTTAAGACGTAAAAGATTTCCTACCAGTGTATGCCAGAAATATGACGGGTTAGTGGTAGAAGAGGTTGACAGTGTCAGGTTCTCTGGATTTCAGCTTGATAATTAATTTAGCTGGTAGGAACATAACACAGAACTGCTGAAGCGCTTTAACACGTCCTTCTTTGTTATGCGAATGTTGTCAAACGTAAGAGATATTGAAACAAAAAATGTTACTTATTATGTGTAGTATCATTCCATAATGTCATACGATATTATTTTCTGGGGTAACTCATCAGGCGAAGCTAAAGTCATCATATGCTAGAAATTTCTTTTCTCCCTAATTCTGAATAGCTCCTCCTCACTCATTACGAGATCCATACATCTAATATTCAGCATTGTTTAGTTTTACGCACATTTCCCTCCAGTACTATATTAACCATTCCTTGACGTCTCAGAATGTGTCCTAGCGATTGATTCCTTCTTTTAGCCAGGATATGACAGAAATTTATTTTCTTCCCATTTCCTTCACTACTTAGTTACGTGATATACGCACCTAATGTTCAGCAGTCTTCCACTCCATTTCAAGACTACTTTACAACAAATGCCTTTAGAAGAGACTTTCTAATACGCCAGTTATTATCCCATTTCACATATTTCTGTTCTTCGCATATATGATTTTCTTCCAATTGGCTTTTGCATTTTACGTATATCTTCTATGCTACGGCTATCAGGATTATTTTATTTCTCAAAAACCAATCTCTTCTTCTACCTTCATGGCCTCGTTTTCCAATTCCCCAGCATAGTCTGATTAAATCAGACTGCATTCCATTCCCCTAGACACTGTCCATTATGTTCTATTGCTCTGGTAGGTCCTTTGCTATCTGCAACAGAATTACAATGTCTTCTGCAAACAGCTTACTGTTTATTTCGTCTCCCTCAATTTTCACGGCTTGCTCAAAGTAAAGATTGAATAACACTGAGGAAAGGCTATAGTCCTCTCACTCCCTACCCAACCATTGTGTCCCTTTGTTAATGGTACTCGGAACTAATAACGGCTGCTAGTATCTATACAAGTTGTGTATAACATTTAGTTCCGTATACTTTATCCCTGCTATCTTCAAAATATTAAAGAGTGTATTCCAAACTACATTGCCGAAAGTTTTCTCCAAACATGCAAAATCAATAAACATATGCTTGGATTTCCTAAGCCCATCTTCATCCTAAATTTCTTCTTAATCCAGAATGATTTTCCCAAATATCGGCTTCTAGCTGTTTTTTCGTTATTCTATAATTAATGTGTATCATTATTTTGCAACCACGACTTATTAAACTGATAGCTCTGTAATTATCACACCTGTATGCACCTGATTTATTTCGAATTTCAGTTGTTCTTGGCGTCTGAGGGTATTTCCCCTGTCCGTCTAAAGTTTGCCAACAGTCACGTGCTCATATGTTTGAATCACGCTATATGTATAGCCGCTCTGGTGTTTGGCCGGTCTGTTAGTATCTATGGTCGAAGGCTGGGCAGTTTCTTCGTGACTGGGTCTCCAACGACATCAGCAGTTCAGACTGATTATCTTCTAATCCAGGGGCCTTGTTTCGACCCAAAAATTATTTCTTAAATCTTAGTCAACTATTTCCTCTTTCATTTCTACAATTGTGCCTTCCGGTTCATTTCCCTTGTATAACCTCTATATATTATTTCCACATTTCAGCTTTCCATTATTGATATTCATATAACTGAGTTTCTTGTCTACAAAAGACCCAAACAATCGACGGTATACATCTTTCACATACTTATGCGTTGTTGTACTGATCTTCATTTATTCTCTAGCCACTTCTGCTAGGCCAGGTTGCCTTGTCTGTAAACCTCAGTCATAGCCAATTGTACGCCCTTTTGACTGCTTCGTTTGCTGCATTTCTATACTTTCTCCTTTCATCAATTAAATTCAATATCTTCTGTGTATACATAGGTTTCTTCCAGGCACAGTCTTTCTACCGATTTGATTCTTTGCTACATTTACTATTCCGTCTCTCAGTTACCTGTTCTTCTTCTACTGTATTACTTAAAAGTGGGCCACTGTACGAAATAAAAGCTTAATTCTGGTAGGAGGTACCCAAATAAGAGTTTACTGTTATAAAAAAAGCGTAATTTCAGCAGTAAAATTAGCAAAAGGTCCTTGTGAACTACCGGCTACTCCCAGCTCCAAAACCTTGTTCTCTGGCCCTAATTGAGAACTGACTTGGTTCAAATTACTCTAATAACAGGAAGTTAACGATACAGTGGCCAATATACGTAACAGCTCACACGAAATTACACGCAGGCATTAATAAACAAGCCACCACAATTAAAATTATTTTATAAAGGTCGCTAAGAAAAACATTTATGACACATCAGAACTTAATTAAACATAAAGAATTGCACATGAGCTTGTTCGCAGCACTGGTGAAAAACAGTATTAAATAAAAGGGGGAAGGTACTCGAAAACTACCATTTATGGGCTAGTCAAAATTATACTGAAATTAAATTGTTTATTCAGGTCAAACGAAATCAAAATGGGGAACCAATTTTGTTAATACAATGAAAATGCATCCCACTGAAAAAATGTACTTAAGTTAACCTATCTTACACAAACGATGCCCAGCAGTGAATTTAACATAAATTACACAGAACTTAAAGCTACTGGGGTGGAGGATTACAAACAACACTCACTCGCTCACACACGCAATGCAACAGCGAAACTCACCAAAATCAGCGTGCTGAAACGAGGCAGAAGCAGGTGCCTCTATCGTAGGCAAAATGCAGCAAACCCGGAGTTACCACACAATACAATATACAACGAAACTGCGAAGATGGCTCTGGTCTGTCGTGCCTGATTTGAAATGGTGCGTGAGTATAGCAAGTTGCATTTAGATTAGACCGCGAGCAAACACGCTAACGGCGACACAGGGCTACGTTACATGATCGCAATCCACTGAAGGTGAAGTGGTTAAAAATCGGATTCATTACACAAAATCACGGCGGACTCTTAAGTTGCAATCTGAAAGGAAACTATCTAACATTGTGTCCCTTTGTTAATGGTACTCGGAACTAATAACGGCTGCTAGTATCTATACAAGTTGTGTAAAACATTTAGTTCCGTATACTTTAACCCTGCTATCTTCAAAATATTAAAGAGTGTATTCCAAACTACATTGCCGAACGTTTTCTCCAAACATGCAAGATCAATAAACTTATGCTTGGATTTCCTAAGCCCATCTTCATCCTAAATTTCTTCTTAATCCAGAATGATTTTCCCAAATATCGGCTTCTAGCTGTTTTTTCGTTATTCTATAATTAATGTGTATTATTATTTTGCAACCACGACTTATTAAACTGATAGCTCTGTAATTATCACACCTGTATGCACCTGATTTATTTCGAATTTCAGTTGTTCTTGGCGTCTGAGGGTATTTCCCCTGAGAAGTGGCGTGAATTCAGGTGACTAGCTGCAAACCTCTGAAGTCGGAGTTCGGACCCACGTGGCTCCGAAAACCAATAAAAATGTATAAATTAACTACGGCATGCAACCCTTAGAAATGTTGAGAAATTCATAAGGAAGCTACTGCAATTCAGCAACATGTGATTGGGAGCATTCACAGAGACGGAAGAAGTCCAGTCGCAAAACTCGGATAAGTGAAATAATTACAAAGTCGGAAAAATAAAAATAAAAACTATGGCATGCAACCCATAGAAATGTTTAGAATTACATAAGGAAGCAAATGAAATGCAGCTACACGCGATAGGGAGCGATTAAATGTTTAAATGTTTGTATAGTCTATGGGACTGAACTACGGGATCATCAGTCCCTAAACTTACAAGCTACTTATGAACTAACTATGACTAAATATCCATGCCCGAGGGGGGATTCGAACCCCCGACCGTTGTGGCCGTGCAGACCGTGACTGAAGCGCCTCAGTCCCTTCGGCCACCGCGGCCGGCCAGGGAGCGATTACAGAGACGGATGAAGTTCAGTCTCAAAAAACCAAAAAAGTGAAATAATTACAAAGACGGAAAAGTGAGAATAAAAACTACGGCATGCAACCCTTAGAAATACATAGAAATTCATAAGCAAGCTATTGAAGGAGGTTGTACAAGGTTGGGAGAGAATTACTGAGAAAGACTGAGTGCATACTACAAGTTCGGAGAAGAAACAGCAAAATTAAAATAGGCGGGGAGCGAAGATCGCGAAATGTTAGTGGAAATCAAAAGGATACACGCATGGTTACTTTCCTGATGGGCATGGAACAAACAATAGTGGAAGCTGAAGGCTTTGTTCTGAGAACCAACCACGTGGAACACATATCATTCACGGAAGGAAACGATAAGAAAGATTTTACATGCACTGTACAAAAATGAACATATCGTCTGTTAGAAATCGGGCTCCACAAAGCTATAAAGAATTTACACAGAGTTCGTACACCGCCACATAATCACAAAAGGTTTGAATGTACCAGGCCGTTATCAAACTGCAACTAGTAACACATACACCACATTTATTTGTTAGAAATCACTGGTTTGAAAAACTGTAAAACATTTCCGCGCACGATCGGAAAAAAATATTCCGAAAAATGAATCTAAGTTCAAGAATCTTAGTTAAACATGCTAGACAACGAATCGCTACTATCTCCGCGGACACAAGAGTAGAACCAACTTCACCTGACCACGATCCGGGCACAAAGTGAAGAGCGAGCGGCCAGGAGGCGCGAAGCTACCGGAAACTGGCAAAACCCTAAAAAACAGCGGTGGTGGGGACGCGAGACTTTCCTGGAGAGAGCTCGCCGACTGGCTTGTAACCAAAGGGTGTAGAAACCTCTTTGGTAGCATCAGCAGTAGAGGTTGGTAACGACTAACTATCGACTCTGAAAAAAGAAACTAAAAATATGACACAAGCATTCGGAGAGGTACGAGAGGAGGAAAGAGGAAGGAAATAGAAGGGAAAGGTTATTCACGGCCTAGGCTATGAGGAGATGATGGATGATTTGTGGAAGTCAAAAATTATGTCAATTACTGAGCCAAGCCAATAGCAAACCAAAGAAGATATACAACCAAAGGGGATACATAAAGCATTATAGAGAAGTGAACCGAATAAAGCTGAGTGGGGGATGGTGGACGGGGTGGCGGTTAGGTAAAAGGTTTTTAACGGGGAAAATTTAGAGAAACACACGCACGCACAAACACACACACACACACACACATACACATACACATACACATAAACGTGCGCGCGCGCGTACGACAGGAGTACAGGGAAGGGGTGAAAAATGAGTAGTGAAGCAGTGAGTTGTGGATAGAGTAGGCAGAGAGGGGGAGGTTAGCGTGCATTTAGGCCTGGTGGATCTCGGGAGGAGAGGATATGTTGGAGGGCAAGTTCCTATCTCTGTAGCTCTGAGGGACTGGTGTGGGGTGGTAGTAACCTGATGGCACGTGTGGCATAACATGTTCCCAGATCCCTGGAGTTGTAGGGCATGCTCTGGCACAGGCAAACAGTCCGTCAGTGCCCGTTCATGCGTCCAGCTAATTTGTTGGTGGTCACAGCAACATAAAAGGCTGCGCAATGAACACATGTCCGTTGGTAGATAGCATATGTTGTTTCACATGTGGACTTGCCTTGAAGCGGGTAGATGTTTGCAGTGGTAGGGCTGCAGTATGTGGTTGTGGGAGGATACGTGGGGCAGGTTTTGCAGCGGGATCGGTTACTTGGGTAGGAACCATTAGGTAGGGAGGATGGTGTTAGGATGTTGTAAGGTTTGACGAGAATGTGAAGGATGTTAGGAGGACGGCGGAAAGCTGCTCTGGGTGGTGTGGGAAGAATACTTTCCAGGACTGATCTCATTTTAGGTTATGATTTGAGAAAGTTATAGCCATGACGGAGTACTTTGTTGAGGCATTCAATGCTGGGTTGGTACTGGGTAGTGGATGCTTCTGGGTGGTCTGGCGTTAGGATCATTGTTGCCTCAATGGGAGGAATGGACTGCTCGGAAGACCTGCTTGTTCAAATGTTTGTTAAGTTTAGGGGACTTAACTGCGGGGTCATCAGCCCCTAAACTTACAAACTAATTATGAACTACCTTATACTAAAGACGACACACACATCCATAATCGAGGGGGGATTCGAACCTCCGACCGTAGTGGCCGTGCAGACTGTGACTAGCGCACCGCAGACCGCTCGGCCACTGCGGCCGGCCGATCTGCTTGTGGACAAGGTCTACAAGGTACTTGCGGGAGAGGAAAGCAATGGACAGGTTGTTATTGTAGATGGTGAGGGGTCCATCACTGGAGCGGATATGTTTCCCGCGGATGCCTAGGCTGTAGGGAAGGAATCGTTTGATATGGAACGATATCAAATGTTCAAATGTCTGTAAATCTATCGGAGCAAACTGCGTGGTCATCAGTCCGTAGCTTACAAACTACTTAAACTAAGGTAAACTAACTCTAAGGACAACACACACACACACTATGCCCCAGGCAGGACTCGAACCTCCAGCGGAATATGGAACGGATGACATGCTTTCAAAGTGGAGGTACTGTTCTTTTTTGTGGGTTTAATATGGAGTGATGTGTGGATGTGGGACTCAGCTAGGTGAAGGTCAACATTAAGAAAGGTGGCTTCAGTTCTGGAGATAGACCAGATGAATTTTGACTTAGAGTAGGAGTTAATGTCTTGAAGGAAGTTCAGAAGGTCAATAGTTTCTTCTCTATTGGGCCCGTAGCATATACAACGTCAAAATATGACGTTATCGTAATATAGAAATCTAAGTTTTCTGCCAACAATATTTATTCAGCTTCTGCAAATCGACTCCGCTACAAGCTTGTTTCGGCTTATGCCACTTTCAAGGGGACGTTTAAGTTGGACTGACGTTCATAAAGTATATTAGAGTTAGTGTCTTTTTGTGATAAGATGGCATAGTCACGTTTTAACTCAATACTTTTTTTTATTTAACAGATATAGACACTGTTTACGTCAAAATATGACATTATCGTAATATAGAAATCTAAGTTTTCTGCCAACAATATTTATTCAGCTTCTGCAAATCGACTCCGCTACAAGCTTGTTTCGGCTTATGCCACTTTCAAGGGGACGTTTAAGTTGGACTGACGTTCATAAAGTATATTAGAGTTAGTGTCTTTTTGTGACAAGATGGTATAGTCACGTTTTAACTCAATACTTTTTTTTATTTAACAGATATAGACATTGTTTACTCTATTCTATATCTGTCAAATAAATAAAAAGTATTGAGTTAAAACGTGACTCTACCATCTTGTTACAAAAAGACACTAACTCTAATATGCTTTATGGACGTCAGTCCAACTTAAACGTCAAGTTGAAAATGGCATAAGCCGAAACAAGCTTGTAGTGGAGTCGATTTGCACAAGCTGAATAAATATTGTTAGCAGCAAACTTGGATTTCTATATTAAGTTTAGAAGGGTTTCTTCACCATAATCCAGACCACAAAGATGTCATCTATGAATCGATACCAAGCCAGGGGGTGCAATTTCTGCGTCATAAAGAAAGCCTTTGTTCATTTTTTGATGGGCTATACATTGTGTCATGTTAGTATTAAATCTGAGTGTGTTGCGATGTCGAGTGTCCCTTGTAAGAAGGCGCTCGACAATAATTCTCTGCATCTAGCAGAAACTGACTTGCAGTGATACAATCCGTTGTCCACGTAGCTAAACGACGTAACTCACTCGTTGCGTTGCTGCACTGCTTAATTAATATTATCAAGTTCAATAGTTAACGTTACGTGGCGGATCGAAATTCTGCTGTATCCGAAGAACGTAATTTTTTTTTTTAATTAGCAGGTTCGAATCAGTTTAAACTGATCAGACTGTGAGACTAAATTTCTATTTTTTCAAGGCTTCTCATGTGTGTCCCCAAAAATTGCTGTATTTACTCCGTTCCGTCGTTGCTATGTCAACAATCGAATATCTCATATCACTAAATTTTTGTGTAGAGCTAATCGACATTTAACAAGAGAAATAAATTTTTTAAATAGTCCATTAAATAGTTCCTTTCGATTAAATCAATGATTAATGTCCGTCAAGTTTATGTAAGTTAAGTTTTCTATGATGCCAATACGTAATTTCATTTAACCAGAGATTATAGCTTGCCCCTCCATTAATAATGTTACCTCTGGAACGTAATGTTATTCAGTTCATATAGTCAGAATCAAAATTAATACTATTCTTTTCTGTTGAATATTAACTTTAAAAATTATTACGTACAGTTAATCTGCTAACATGTCTGTTCCTCTATTAATCGTTTCACTCGATAACACTGTCTTTTACGGGTTGTAACTTTTTCACCAAACCAGAGATGAAAGTAGTAATATATCTATCCCAGCCTTCGACCATAGATACTAACAGACCGGCCAAACACCAGAGCGGCTATACATATAGCGTGATTCAAACATATGAGCACGTGACTGTTGGCAAACTTTAGACGGACAGGGGAAATAACGTGACAGTTTTCAAGAAATGTCATGATTTTAAATTAATAATACTTCCACTTGGAATTTAATGTTACTTGCCCTATCAAAAAGCTCTGTATAATCTTAGGCAAAGATGTATCACATATGTACATTTCCACGTGACTGTTGGCAAAATAATGGTTTAGCTGCAGAGATGTTGGTGCCATGAATACGATGCCGCGCCCAGTCTACCAGTATCTATAGTCGAAGATCCCAGCCGTTAAATCACTCGTAAAATCCTGGTACCATTGAATCTAAAATAATTACCAAGCCTACTTGAAATAAAACCAAGTCTGAAGTTAGATTCTGGATTGTAACTAAATCCACAAACAAAAGTCAAATCCCATCAAAAGCATATTTACGAGTTTCCCATTTAACAACGTAATAATTTACCTGCAAAGATCTTATCACAGACTTTCCATCACTAAATGTTGAATTAATTTTCACTTTAGCATGGAAACTTTCCATTATGATCTTCGCGAAATTCTTCATAAAACAAAATACAGAACCAGGCACATTTTCCATTGAACACTTCTTTCACAGTTTTTATTACTTTCGAAACACATATGATTACTGTACCATTCAAAGGTCAGCCAAGAACTCACACACTTTTTACAAATCAGATTGCATATCCCTTCATTGTTAAAAAATATAGGGTAAGGCGGTACAATTTCGATCATTTCGGACAAATGTTATTGAAACTGGAAATATATAGGGAAAAGAAATAATTTTAACTATGGCACTTGTTCTTGGACGTTTGGTGATTATGTAACACAAATTTTAGACAATTACAAATATTGGTATAAACACAAAAGAAGGTTACCGAATTGAGAAAAATCGATCGAAAATGTACCACACTAGGTACAATTGTGATCACTTCCTTGTACAATTTTGATTACTGGCATCTTCCACATAAAAAGCAATTTTTCCGTCAGGCACCAACGCATACGTCGTGGTACCGAACATTGCATTTTTGTCAGCGAATCCAGTCACCCTTAACTATAAAATTTACAAGAGTGCGTTAGACTAAGTAGCTCCGCTTACCTCTTAACGGGAAAAAAATTTATATCTTCTTAGCACAAAATGGTGTAATCTTAGAAAAGACATGAGGAGCTCTAGAAACCTGCTACACTACAACGCCACACAACGTGACACTACGAGACTGACAACTGCCGCGAAAACTTACGTTGATCGGAATTGTACCTATATCGAATTTGTACTACCTCACCCTACATTGGTCACGGAAGAAAATCGGTGCTCCAGGTGTCTTCTTCCAACCAGAAGCCGCCGACCATGACGCAGTTTATTCCGGTTTTGTTGACAACTGCTGATGGCAACGAAGACGCCCTTCGCGGCCAAATTGCTGGCGTGCCGCTCATGAAACAGAATAAAACAATTTTTTTGGGAAAAGGCTTATGACTGTGTTCCTAGGAGGAAGCTACTGTCAGTTCTTCAGTATTATGGTATAGGGGGCAAACTTCTGCAGGCAATCAAAGGGCTTTACGTAGACTGTCAGGAAGCAGTTAGAGTAGATGGCAAATTAAGCTCATGGTTCAGGGTAGTTTCAGAGGTAAGACAAAGCCGTAATCTATCACCAATGTTGTTCATACTATTCATGGATCATATGTTGAAAACAGTAGACTGCCAGGGCGGGATTAAAATAGGTGAAAACAAAATAAGCAGTCTCGCATATGGGGATGACTTAGTTGTATTGGCCGATTCGATTGAAAGGTTGCAAACTAATATTTCAGAGCTCGATCAGAGGTGCAAGGATTATGATATGAAGATCAGCATCTCCAAAACGAAAGTAATGTCTGCGGGAAAGAGATTCAAACAGATTGAGTGCCAAATAGGAGGAACAAAGTTAGAACAGGTAGATAGTTTCAAGTACCTCGGATGTATTTTCTCACAGGGTGGCAACATAGCGAAAGAACTGGAATCGAGATGCAACAAAGCTAATGCAGTGAGTGCTCAGCTAAGATCTACTCTCTTCTGCAAGAAGGAAGTCAGTACCAAGACTACGTTAGCAGTGCACCGGTCTATCTTTCGACCAACTTTGTTGTATGTATGGGAGTGAAAGTTGGGTGGATACAGGTTACCTTATTCATAAGGTAGAGGTTACAGATATGAAAGTAGCAAGAATGATTGCAGGTACTAATAGATGGGAACAATGGCAGGAGGGTGTCCATAATGAGGAAATCAAAGAAAAAACTGGAAATGAACACCATAGATGAAGCAGTTAGAGCGAACAGACTGAGATGGTGGGGTCATGTTACACGCATGGGAGAAGCAAGGTTACCTAATAGACTCATGAGCTCGGCAGCGGAGGGTAAGAGAAGTCGAGGTAGACCAAGAAGAAAGTATATATACATGTGGCGTCTGTTCCGAAAGAAACAGACGTCACTTCTGATCCTGCAGTTGTTATTATTTAATATTCACAGAATATATGACATCAACTGCGATTGGGCAAAGCTGAAAATGTGTACTCAGCCGGGATTCGAACCCAGGTCTCCTGCTTTCTAGGCAGTTGCGCTGACCCCTACACCACTGGGGACACAGTGATCACCGCACCTGCAAGGACTACCTACAAACAAGTTTGAAGCCCTTACTCTTACGGGAGTTAGTTTCATAACTACGAGTTTGAGTACTGTGGGCAGGGCGAAGCTGGGAATTTGTATCTGACGGGAGGCATGCTTAGGTAGTCCTTGCAGGTGCGGTGATCACTGTGTCCCCAGTGGTGTAGGGGTCAGCGCAACTGCCTAGAAAGCTGGCGACCTGGGTTCGAATCCCGGCTGGGTACACATTTTCAGCTTTGTCCAATCGCAGTTGATGTCATATATTCTGTGAATACTAGAAGAAAGTACTTCGATTCGGTGCCGAATGATTTTGAAGTAAAAGGCATCACATCAGACGAGGCGTCAATGTTAGCCGGCCGCGGTGGCCGAGGGGACTAAGACGCTCCAGTCACGGTCTGCACGGTCACTACGGTCGGGTGTTCGAATCCCCCCTCGGGCATGGATATTTGTGCCGTCCTAGTTCTTAAGTAGTTTTTAAGTTTAGGGACTGATGACCTCGTAGTTAAGTCCCATAGACTATACAAACATTTGAATATTTGAACATCAATGTTAGTTTTGTTAATAAAGTGACAGTGACAACAGTGACGCACTGGAAGGCTCCCAGCTACCTGCCAGCTCCACAACATCGAAGGAGACAAATTCCTGAAGATGGTCTACATAAGACTGAAACTAGTTGAATAAAATAAATTAGTGCATTCTAGACTGTTCTTTATTAACAAATTTAAATAGAGTGCCGTTTGCCCAATAATAGAGAAACAAAAATGTTTCCAAAAATATGTAATGTTAGTTTTGAATAGGGGATCATGGAGGAATTTTATTAGAGGTACTATGCTCCTGACTGAACGCTGAAAGGCATAATCAGTCTCTAATGATGATGATGATGACGATGCATGTAAAACAATAGTTACTACCTACATTAAAATCCATATAAAACAAAAAAAGAAACTCACCATGTATCGTTAACGCTGGAAAGGCCGGTAGTGACTCCTAAAATTCCTTTTCTGAATCACTACAGACTCAGGCAGAGTGTGTGGCGCCACTACACACGGCCCTCGTCAGCCCTGAGCCACACTGCTCACCGCTGCCGAGTCTGCTTTCGTGGCACAGCCACAGTACGGGGCGGCTCGTCGGAGGGAGGGCGTCGTCGTCGTCGGTGGCGGCGAAATACTGCTGAGCTCAATTCTTGCGCGGGCAGTTACCATTTCCCCGAGAGCCGGCGCGCGCACATAATGAAATGACGCAGCAGTTGGCGCGGCTTATCGTTAGCGTATATTGCGGTGCCGGCGCAGATAGGCCGCTCGCACGGGTCCGGCCGGAGCGCCCGCCTTAATAGTGTTGCTGTTTACACTGCCCACTTTTAAAATTACGCTATCGCCGCGCGGTACACGGTTTTAAAAGCCACGTTAATGTACAGTGCCCTCGAGTGCGCAACGCCCCGGCCACCGTGGCAACTTTTTTCGCCCCTCCCTTTCTGTCCTCTCTGTCTCTCTCTCTCTCTCTCTCTCTCTCTCTCTCTCTCTCTCTGTGTGTGTGTGTCTGTCTCTTCTCTCTTCTCTCTCTCTCTCTATCTCCCTCGCCCCTTCCTTCTCGCTTTGAATGTGCACGGGCCGGCCGTTATCTTTAAGGACGAGGCAGTGCGCCGTGGCAATGGAATACGCCGGTTAATAACTGTCAAGGGAGCGGCCCCCGCCCGTAACGTACAATAGCATTAAAAGTTTTTAAACAGTCCCCGCGCCGATTAACGTGCACGTCCGCCTCTTCCCCCCGCCCCTTCCCCTCCCCCCCCCCCTCACCCCTTACCCCAAAGTACTGCCGCTCTCTCGGAAAAGCCTCGTCCTCGCTTGTCGTCCTTTTTTATTCATACGCCTTGCCGCTCGAACACGCGCTGAAATTTACCCCCGGAGCCGGTCGGCGTATCGGTTTTAGAGAGGCCGTAAGCACTCGCTCCGGCTCGGCTGATATAGTGACGGCCCGTATCTGGCTCGAGTTTTACAACCTCCTTAACTTCACTAACATTTAATACCAACTTACCAGGAGAAAAAAGGGAACAAACATAAGCGCGCCCCTTTTATTTTGTAAATACGTGGCTCTATAAACCCGGAATTTACGTCGCATCGGCCATCGTTTTCCGATGCTCGCGATACGTGTTAGTACTCTCACGTATCATTTGTTTTCTTTCTTGTGCTAAAGCAGCACACGTAAATAAAAGGGAACACATAAATGACTATGAGATGTTTTAAGTTATGAAACTATTACGTCGAATTTCATCGATGATAAGTTTTGCTCTGCGCAACGGTGGTAAGCGACTGTGTGCCACAACTATTTCTTAACAGTCTTCACATATGGTTTGGAACTGTGTATCCTAACAAACAAAACGTCAGCAGAATTCAAGAAAAAGACGGAGATTCAATAGAACCGCAAATAAAGTAGCTGGAAAGGGTAAAATCAATAATCAGGTTTTAGAAAACGAGTTGCTAAAAAGTATTTTAACCACAGCCTCGTGGGAAGAAGACCATGGGGAATATAGAGATTGTAAGATCAGATGGCTGACCGCAGTGGCCGAGCGGTCTGCGGCACGTCAGTCTGCACGACCGCTACGGCTCCCTCGGGCATGGATGTTTGTGTCAGATTTAGTGTAAGGTAGTTCATAAGTAGTTTGTAAGTTTAGGGACTGATGACTCCACAGTTAAGTCCCTTAAGCTTAACAAACATTTGAACATTTTTTTAAGATCAGGTGTGGAAAGACACAAATGAGATGATGTCCTGGAAAAGATGATATATGAAGACAGAAGGCGATAGATGGTGCTTGTAGGGAACACCCGAGAAACTGGAATTGTAAAATGATGACGACGACGAGGATGATATGTAGGCCTAATAGCTCGTTATTCACTTGATGAGTGCCATCGACAAGAGATGTCAAATAGATTCTGTATTTCTACATTTCCGGAAGGCTTTTGACACTACCTCACAAGTATCTTCTCGCGTGCTTATGAAATATCGCCAAAGTTGTGTAGTTGGATTCGTGATTTCCTGTCAGAAAGGACGCAGTACGTAATAATTGACGGTAAGTCATCGAGTAGAACAGAACTTACAGGCCGTAAAATCTAATAAACAACTATGAACAACTTAAATTGCAAAGAACAGACCGTAAATATTGTAGGGAAGGAAAATCGAAGACTACGTTTCAATGACGTGACACTTAGAAGATGCAACAATTCTACAAAAGAAACAGCCTACACTCCACTTGTGCGTCTTATTTTGGAGTATTGCTGCTCATTGTGGGTCCACACCAGGTGGAACTGATGGCCGATTTAGAGAAAGTTCAGAAAAGGGCAGCTCTCTTCGTATTACCGCGACGTAGGTGGGAGAGTGTCACGGAAGTGATGCACGAGTTGGGGTGGAAATAATTAAAAGAAAGGCGTCATTCGTTGCTGCGAAATCTATTTGCGAATTTTCTTTCAACAACTTTCTCTTCAGAATGTATTGTTAGCGCCCCCCTACATAGGGAGGCATTATCATCATAATAAAAAAGAGAAATTGTATCGTAAAAATAGAAGGATTTAGGTGTTCTTTTTTCCGTGAATTATTAGAGAATGGAACTACAGAGAAATAGGAAATGGTTCGATGGACCCTTTTTCATGCAATTCAATGTGACTTGCAGAGTATCTATGTAGATGTAGAATAGAACAGTAGCGGTGAAGATCAGACACTATCTGGCTACTGCTCAAAGGAAACTTCGGTTGACCGAAATCTTTTATCTGAGAAATCACAAATCTGCGCGTACTTCATGTAGAAGTTCTACTTTTACTTATGGCACGCAAGGTCAGCGATTTCCCCGTCCATACTAAACGCATTGTCATTATTTTATAATTAAGCATTCGAGTTGTTATTCTGTTGTTCACATAGACAACTAAAGTAAAACGCTTTGCTCTTACGGTACTGTTACTAATAAAACGAAAATTATAGTTCCCTTGAAATAAAGCCCTCGTAGATCATGCTTATATCGACAATATAAAGCTTCAACTGCAATAATTATGAAATTACTAGATGACCCGGTGAAGTTGGTATCACTTACCTCTCAATATAAACAATATTAATTTAAATCATATGTATTTTAGTGCCAGTAGCTTTATAAAGGCATCATCAGATAGTCTAAGTATCGGCTCGATAGTGGGCGGAAAGAGTGGGCAAACCACGCACACATGTCCAGGATGCCCCGGCGGAGTGGCTATGCGCATTGAGACGCTATGCTTCGATGCGCGAGACCGTTCCCCGTCGGGGGTTCGAATCCTCCCTTGGGCATGGATTTTGTGTCGTCTTTCGTGTAAGGTATCTCATACGTAGTTTGTAAATTTAGGGACTGATGAGCCCGCAGTTAACTCCCTTAAGTTTCATAAACATTTGAACATGGCCAGGAAGATCAGGGAAGGTTTAAACGGTGATAAAATATGGAAAAATAGCGAGAAAAATGTAATTTAAAACATGTAAAATAATGACTTAGTTGTGTTGGGTGCGTTCAGAAATATTCTTTCAAAGAGTAAAGTTTGCTTTATGCGATCTGAACCCGTATATGAACTGTCATAGATAAAAATTAATTGCTGTTCGTTAGTCTCGCTAAAACTCGAGAACGGCTCAATCGATTTGGCTATATATCATTATATAAACCACTGACTGATTTGGAGATAGCTTGAGCGCCGACGTACCGGATAAGATACTTTAGAAAGTGTGTAATTCAAGATAATTTTCTTATTTGAAGTATATAAAGCGAAATATAGAATAATAATTACTCTCTGGAAAAGATATTCACTCTTTGACTTACTAAGTATTTTTCAGAAGTTATAATTAACTTTTAAAAATGAATTGTTCCTTTTGTAAAAAGTGGATAGAACGTCAGAACAACAGAAGTATGTATGTACTCTTTCTTTGAACGTCAAATGTGCAAAATTTTATCGCAATCGTACGAATGATATTGATATCCCATTGAAAAAAAGCTCTTTCAGTTTCTCGCGAATTTTCAAATTTTCCGGGTAACTTTCCCAAATTTTTAGTTCATAAGAACATCAGTGTTTCGTTGAACGTCAAATGATCAAAATTTTATCGCAATCGGCTGAACGGTTCTTAACTTATAGTGTTGAGTACATTTAGAAACATTGAAAAAGTAACTTGGTTCGAATTTTGCAACTTTCCTTTTTTTTTTTTTTTTTTCTAATGAAAACTTTTACAAGACTTAATGAACAAAACGAAAAAGAATTTCCCTGCTCCGTCGTGCGAACAGACAGTTATAGTGCTGAATACAATCAAAAACACATTGAAAAACACAATTTCAGTTTTTCTCAAATGTTCCATTTTTCCGGTGATTTTCCAAAAATTTTATTTCATACAAACCTTGTCCTGCCAAGCTGAACTCCAGTGATGCTCTTACAACCATGTGGCAATTGACGTTTATTCATAGAAAAAAATCGTTTTCGGTTTTTCCTTAATTTTCCTACTTTCCCGCCGATTTTTCCAAATTTTTATTTGATGCGAACCTTCCGCTTGCTTTCAACCTGAAATGTACAAAATTTTATCGTAACTCGACGAACGGTATGGATAGCTCACTGGAAAAAGCTGTTTCAGTTTTTCCCGATTTTCCTCTTTTCCGGACAACTTTTGCATATTTCATCATCGTTTAAACCTTCCCTGGACTTGCGCTAGTTACAGGGTAGCGTTATAGTGGTAATACAAGTTTGCAGAAAAAAAGGGTGAAAATGACACAAAACCAGGAAACATATGCAGCATAGTACTCTGGATAACATTTTCCTTCAGGTCAATTTATTACAGCATTTAAGGAACAACTGATCAAAGAATTTTCAGTACTTGAAGAGTGCGATCAAGGAAAAAAATGAAGATGAGCTCCAATTCGATGTTGATGATCTATTCTATGAACGGAGGATAATTTTAAATCAAAGTATTTATTTGTCCAGCAGCAGGCGTTATGCAACAAAATGTTCAAATGTTTGTATAGTCTATGGGACATAACTACGGGGTCATCAGTCCCTAAACTTACAAACTACTTATGAACTACCTAAGACTAAGGACGGCACAAATATCCACGCCCGAGGGGGGATTCGAACCCCCGACCGCAGTGGCCGTGCAGACCGTGACTGAAGCGCGTCAGTCCTCTCGGCCACCGCGGCCGGCCGTTATGCAACAGGTTTCGGTACTACAGTAATACCATCTTCAGGCTCTATACATGTAAAGTTATAGGGCGTGTATATGCTATTAATGTAATACCGTGACCGGCTGCATAATAAGACAATTTACGACTGTTGGTGCATAAATAGATACTTCGAATGAAAACTCGACCAGCCCCAATTCCAGTCTCCATTACAATTTGGAGCAACATGGACGAACAAAACCATTGATGCAGCACAAATGAATCTGAAAGCTAGTACCTGAAAAAGATGGGTCCCTTGACTAATAATTTTACATCCATGACAGTCCTGTGAAGTGATCATAACTACACGAAGAATTTGAGTCTCCCCACCTGTAGTCTTTAAAATATTCGTAAAATTTAGATTACCCTACACTGATGTGCAAGAGACGTAGAATACCCCTTAATATCGTGTAGAACCTCCTTTAGCCCCGCGAAGTGTCGCAGTTCTATATGACACACAAGCACGTCGTTAGAAATCCCCTGCAGGAATACTGGATCACATTGCGACTTAAGCCGACCAAAAGTTGTGATAGTGTTGGCAGTAAATAATTTACTAAATGAAGTTACTCCTGATAGTGTTCCATAATCGTTCGATGGGAGACATTTCAAGCAATCTGGGAGCCAGGTCATTCACTGGAACAGTTCAGATAGTTCTTTAAACCAATCGGGAAGACTTGTGGCCCTGCGATTTGTCACATTGTGAGCCATAAGAATCCATCGCGTTCATGTAACTGAACCTAACCATTTGCACTCAGTGATCGGTTTAGGTGGATCAGAGGATAGAGTAATCTTTGTGTAAACTCACACTTTCAAGGAGCCACAGTCAGCTTGCACAGTTCTTTGCTGACAAATAGGGTACACGACTTCATAGCATCTGCACCACACTCGAACTCTACCATCAACCACTACCAACCTAGATCGGGAAACACCAGAGCAAGCTTCCACTCTCTATATCCAACCAGAAAGACAAGCCCTGGCGCGCACGTCATGTCACGTAAGCAAGGTAGTCCTGAGCCGGCGCGATTGCTAGCTGATGGGCCGGCCGCTGGGGCACAGCCTACTGCCTCAGAGCAGCCAGCCAGTCAGCTAGCGATCGCTCCGACTCGAGACTACCTTGCTTATGTGACATTACGTGAGCGCCGGGGCCTGTCTTTTCGTTGGTTTCGGCGCCGCATAGACTGACAACAATGATTTTTGCGGTCATGTCGCGCATTGCTGCTTGTCTGTTACGGCGCTGGCTAATCTACACAAACGCGGCAGTTATTGGTTCTCGTAATACCTGAAATTTACTACTCCCGGCCAACTCTTGTCACTGTGAAAGGTGAAATATTGAATTCTCTGATGATTTCCGAAATGTAGCACGCCGGCGTCTAGTTGTAACCACCATTCCGTGTTCGGAGTCTGTTAATTCCTATCGACGATTATAATGGCATCGTGATTATTTTCAGTTGACTCCCTGTAGTACATATGATAGCTCTTCTAATGCACAGGCTCCAGAAGAGATAAGCTGACGGAGTTTCTTACACATCTCAACTCCACACACGAGAATATTGCCACAGGGGTCGAAGCTGATAAGACGCTCCCCTTCTTGTATGTTCTGATTAGAAAACGAGATGATGGAACGCTGAGATACAGTGTGTATAGGAAGAAGACTCATACCGATTTGTACCTACATGAAGATGAGGAATGGCGTGCTAAAAACTCTTGTACACAGAGCTCGCACCTATCTGACAAGGGCAGTCTCCAACAGGAATTGGACCATCTGATATCTGTGTTTCTGAAGAACGGTTACACCGAAGGGCAAATTCGGAAAGCTCTACGTCCCACAGCACAAAGAGCGGAAACTGATGAACCTGAGGAAAATTCGGCCATGGCTTTCATTCCGTTCTGTGGGGCCTTATCCGGAAAAATTGGACTTATTTTACATAGATACCAAGCCATCTTCTGCCCTCCGGTATAACCCCGTTCTTGGCAGTGTTAAGGACAACCTTCGTTTACGTAAATCGGGAGTATACAAGATACCTTGCCAATGCGTCAAGGAGTACATAGGACAGACTATTCATACCATTGAAGAACAATGCCACGAACACTAATGGCACACAAGATTTCAACACCCAAATAAATCGGCAATGAGCGAGCATTGCCTGTCGAATCTCCATGGTATGGATCATGACCAGATCATGGTCCTAGCGCAAACTTCGAAATACTGGGACTGCATCATCAAAGAGGGTATAGAGATCAGAAAAAGGAAACCAAAACTGAATTGAGACAACGGCTATTTTATAAGCAAAGCTTGGGAATCAGCTAATACCCAGATTAAGATGAAGAATAAAACCTCCCTTAGTGTACTGACTTTGAGGTGGGGGGGGGGGGAGAGAAACAGATGGAACGCCTCCGCCGGCGGACCGCCCTGGGCGCGGACCTGGAGATCTAGGAGGGAACGCCCAGACGACGGACGAGAGGAGGCGAGATCTGAACCGTAGACCGGGCGCGGACCGCGATGGGCGCCCGAAGGAGGAGGGGGGAATCTGTCTTATACCCCACCCAGACCGCTCGCATGGCAATACATCAGCACACCTGATGATGGCAACATGGTCGATTGCCGAAATATTATGTCCTACGCACGCATACACCAGGCTGTTCACCCGAGATCTATTTAATTACGGCGACTTCATTACGTCCTGCACCTTCCGTTTTCATTCAGCTGTGCAGACATACACGTGGTGGTCTGTCCCTGGGATAATTGTGAACCGATCCTGTGCAACGGTATTTTTCAGCCAATTCCTATATGGTGCTATCTTCTGGCATCGGGCAACCTGGAAATAATTCCTAATGAGATCCAGTGGAAATGAACGTTCCGACAATGGCAACAAGTTCTGGCAATGAATTTGGCATTATCACACACTCACACTCAACAAGTTTCACTGGCTGTAGCTGCCTTGGAAGGTAACGTTGTCATCTGCCTGAATATTCGTA
Organism: Locusta migratoria; assembly: GCA_026315105.1. Taxonomy (NCBI): domain Eukaryota; kingdom Metazoa; phylum Arthropoda; class Insecta; order Orthoptera; family Acrididae; genus Locusta; species Locusta migratoria. The sequence goes on from CM048747.1 coordinate 177,930,754, forward strand.
TGATCGCCACATTCTTGTACTAGGCATCCGTATGCGGTTGCCGTTGCCTCCCTCCGACGTTTGGAATGACATACCCAGCCATTCACAGGGGACTGTAGGTCTACAGTTGGACGTGGATTCCGAACGACACTGCAACTTAACATTTTTTCACGTCTGCAGCACTGATAAAGATGAAAGAAGTTGAAAGTGACTGCAAAACGCCGGCTGCGGTGGCTGAGGGGACTGAGGCGCTCCAGTCACGGTCTGCACGGCCACTTCGGTCGGGGGTTCGAATCCCCCCTCGGGCATGGATATTTGTGCCGTCCTTAGTTCATAAGTAGTTTGTAAGTTTAGGGACTGATGACCCAGCAGTTAAGTCCCATAAGCTTTACAAACATTTGAACATTTGAATTGACTGCAGAACAACGAAAATCCGTCGAAGTGTCGGTACGTCAGAAGGAATTGTTATCTGAGGGAATGGTACGGTCGCTACTGTTTGGAAGCTATTTCTCGTTCTGGTTCCTCCATTGACGCACGCAAACTGGACCGTAATTGTTGCGTATGACGGGCCAGTTATAAGTTTGGCACTCTGATCTTATATCAACATCTTTGCTGTTCGAATTGCCGGGTCGAGACGAGTGGGTGTACTGCAGCGCCCCTGACGTCTCATTAGCGTTATGATAGTCGTCTGTCTTGAGTGTTAGTTTTTGTTCAGCCGTTAGCACCGAAACTGTGGAGCTGTCTGTTGTGGAGTTTCGCACCTAACCCGTGAAGTAAGGCTAGCCTTCATTAATGAGCAGGGAAAATAAACAGTTAACTTACCAAAGGCAATGTGGTAGATTCTCCATACAGTTAAGAACCGAAAATTATGAACAGTGACGTCCAAAACGTCATATGCAACTATTTGCTCAATATATACATGCAAAGACATCAAACAATGTCCAAAACTAAGAACTTGTAACAGCACCATTTTAATTTACTATTCGTATCTTGTTTTTTTGGTAAGTGTGATGTAACAACGAAAATTATATTTCATATCAAATAAATTTGACATTACCTAACATTGCAGGGATGGAGGCGATCTGCATAGATTGATTATTGCCAAAAGGAAAACGCCAGGAACGCAAAATGATTAATTAATTGACCAACGACCGGTTTCGATGTGCTATACCATCATCATCTGGTCTTATACATTCTACAATATGGTAATTTTTTTTTTAATGGAGGTTCAACGGAAAATGCAACATTACACTTAGTCAAAATATAAGTTACATTATCAACTGCTTGTAACTTGTGTAACTCATCGAAACAGGTCATCAGTAAATTAATTAATCGTATTGCGATCTTGGCGATTTCTTTATGAAGTTAAAGAATAATCCTGACTTTTTTCACTCATAAAATATTTTTCATTACAACACGTTAATCTATTTACGGTTCTGTTAATGCATAGCGTGAAGTTTTTCAATGTAGAAGTAAATATTTTCCTTTATGAATTTTCGTAGTAGAATTTGAAAATGTATTAGGTCCTGATGCAACCTTTTCACTGTAGCGAGAAAACAAAGCCAACAACAGAATAAAATTTAAGAAGTGGCGAAAGCATTTCTATAGTTGGAATGAGCTCCTCGAGAATTTGTTAACTTTCGGTTGAAACATGTCCAAAGAAAATATATATTGCTGAATTTGTAAGTAAATGTCTAATATTGTGCCTCCTGTTTTGTGTTGAGTAACTTGCTTGCATGAAAATGTATAATATTGCTTCTACTGTGTGTACGAATATGTGTACATAAATCTGTGAAGTTTCATCTTTGGCAAAGATTATGTATAGCATAGCATTGTAGCTCGTGAAGAGAGACAGAGAGAGAGAGAGAGAGAGAGACTTGTGGTTCAGCTGGCTTAAAGAGGAGTTGTGTATGTGGCTCCGATGTAGAGCAGAGGCTGCAGTGCCAGCAAATATATATATATATATATATATATATATATATATATATATATATATATATATATATATATATATATATATATTGCATTTCATATAATTGTGAAAAAGGTTGTACCACCTCTGGAATGAAGGTAATAGCATTTCATGTAATTATGAAAAGGTTTTATCATTTAGGTAATGTAATGGTGATTATTAATAATAAGTAACAAAGTTGACATTTCTTTCCTGTTTCATTTACGTAGTTAGAAGATTAATCTACTTCCTTTATTTCATAATTAGTTATTTGTGGATTTCCAGTACAGTATAGAGTTTGGTAATCTTGTTGAAAAGATTTCTTTATTGGTACCGTAGTAAATGATTGTTATGCAACACTGCAGTTAATTGAGTATGATACTGAGTTTTGATAATCAGGTACTGATCTGCATAAAATTCTCGTAGTCAAACATTAAGAAAATGGTTTGTGTTTTTAATATCTTTCTTGCAGTCAAATTTTTTGAGTATAGTTGGTGTGTGTTTCATGCAGATTACATGTCACGGTTGCTTTATTAAAAGATCCGTTGCGGACATAATCAGTTTAATGCACTGTTTTTCATTTAACAGTATATACATCAATATCAGGGCCATAATTAAACCAAATTACGGTGTTAATGAACAATGTACGATTTCAGTTAAATTTTGATGACTTAGTGATCTTGACTGTTAAACATCAATACATGACAACTGTTTGGACTGCAACTAATACCAGATCAGGTTTTGAAAAATACACTACTTTTGTTGTCTGGTTAAAAGATAGATTCAACATTATACGTCACATACAACTTTTACGGTGTTAGCAGACGCCAGTAAAGATCCTCGTTTCTGCACATTCGAAGTGTGCAGCATACGCGGTTATTTATCAAACTCCACACTCGGTACAATATATAGATGTCTGACGTCATAGACGCACTCGCGGTGGGGTTGTCCGCTGGTTTACAGGCAGGCACAAAGGGCTTAGTCGCTCTTGTAAAACGGGCTCAAGGCCTGTCTTTGCATTGCAGAGAACAACACCAAGACACTTCGTGACCATGGGTTCCTTACACAAAAATATTCCGAAAAAAATATCCTTTAACAGCCACCGAAATTCTGTCTCCCGAGATCGGGCGCGTCCTGTACAAATAAACTACTACCCCGTACCGCTTTTCAACCAGTTGTACACCTCAAACCGGACAATTTTCTGGCAGCACTGGTCAGCAGAATCCGTTTATAAGTACGATTTTATTTACTCGGATTCCTTTCCAGGAAGAAACTTTTTTTCCGGCCATCGAGCGTGTCGCCGGACACTGTCGGTCGCCCTTTTCAAAAACTGGACGCCTTTCGTCAAGAGCGATCGGCCACACAGAGCGGCAGTGAAAGGCGCTTTTGCGCGGAGCTGACGAGGCCCGTCGGCGGCGAGGAGGTTTTCATTTGGGCGCGCAGCGGGGTCCGGACACGGGCCATCAGCGGTCTCCCAGAGGCGTGCTTCCGCGCCCACGGGTCGCGAGCATTGTACCGCGCCACAATGGCAGCCTTGTTGCCGCGACTCAAATTGAAATCGAGGCCGCGGCGGCCGGCGGTAGCCGTTCCCGGGAAGCGCCCCGGCGTCTAATGACAGCCGTTCACAGAAAAGCGATTAAATTCGAAAAGGCAGGCCCGTCAAAGGTCGGTGGCTGTGTGGGCGCCGCTCCCCGCCGAGAAGCGCCCTTGTGGTCCGCCACTGTGCGGACCAGCGGGAGACGACGGCTCTCAACGGCCGGCAGCGGTCCAGCAGCGTCCACCGGCGTGAGGCCGCGTTCCGGGACTGATTGATGCTGGCTGGCCTGCCAAGGATTCTGCATTGTGATCGCACTGCTGAGGTAGGCGTGAGTGGGTGGCCGGCGGAGCTTCTAACCGGAGCATGTCTTCCGAGACCATTAGTACTGTACTAATGGGAGGAACATTTTGTTAATGACTAGTAGTTTAAACAATCTACGTATGAAACTTCCTGGCAGACTAAAATTGTTTGCCGGAACCGGGACTCGAACCTGGGACCTTTGCCTTTCGCGGGCAAGCGCACTACCGACTGTGCTATCCCGACACGACTCACGATGCCGCCTCACAACTTTACTTCCGCCAGTACCTCGCCTCCTACTTTCCAAACTTCACGAACGCTCTCCTGCGAACCATGTAACACGAGCACTCCTCGAAGAAAGGATATGGTGGAGACATGGCTTAGGCATGGCTTAGGCTGTGGCTAAGCCATGTCTCCACCATATCCTTTCTTCCAGGAGTGCTAGTCTTGCATGGTTCGCAGGAGAGCTTCTGTGAAGTTTGGAAAGTAGGAGGCGAGGTACTGGCGGAAGTAAAGTTGTGGGGTGGCATCGTGAGTCGTGTCCGGATTGCACAGTCGGTAGTACGCTTGCCCGCGAAAAGCAAAGGTCCCAGGTTCGAGTCCCGGTTCCGACACACAATTTTAGTCTGCCAGGAAGTTTCATATCTGCGCACACTCCGCTGCAGAGTAAAAGATTCATTCTGGAAATATTCCTTAGGCTGTGGCTAAGCCATGTCTCCACCATATCCTTTCTTCCAGGAGTGCTAGTCTTCCATGGCTCGCAGGAGAGCTTCTGTGAAGTTTGGAAAGTAGGAGGCGAGGTACTGGCGGGAGTAAAGTTGTTGGGCGGCATCGTGAGGCGTGTCGGGATAGCACAGTCGGTAGTGCGCTTGACAGCGAAAGGCAAAGATCCCAGGTTCGAGTGCCGGTTCCGGCACACAATTTTAATCTGCCAGGAACTTTCATATCAGCGCACACTCCCCTGCAGAGTGAAAGTTTCATTCTGGAAACATCCCTTAGGCTCTGGCTAAGCCATGTCTCCACCATATCCTTTCTTCCAGGAGTGCTAGTCTTGCATGGTTCGCAGGAGAGCTTCTGTGAAGTTTGGAAAGTAGGAGGCGAGGTACTGGCGGAAGTAAAGTTGTGGGTCGGCATCGTGAGTCGTGTCGGGATTGCACAGTCGGTAGTACGCTTGCCCGCGAAAAGCAAAGGTCCCAGGTTCGAGTCCCGGTTCCGACACACAATTTTAGTCTGCCAGGAAGTTTCATATCTGCGCACACTCCGCTGCAGAGTGAAAGATTCATTCTGGAAATATTCCTTAGGCTGTGGCTAAGCCATGTGTCCACCATATTCTTTCTTCCAGGAGTGCTAGTCTTGCATGGTTCGCAGGAGAGCTTCTGTGAAGTTTGGAAAGTAAGAGGCGAGGTACTGGCGGAAGTAAAGTTGTAGGGCGGCATCGTGAGTCGTATCGGGATAGCACAATCGGTAGTGCGCTTGCCCGCGAAAGGTTCCGGCACACAGTTTTATTCTGCCAGGAAGTTTCATTATGCATTGTGATCGCACCACTGAGGTTGGCGTGACTGGGTGGCCAGCGGAGTTTCTAACCGGAGCATGTCTTCCGAGACCGTCAGTTCTGATCAATTTACAAAAAACAGCCTTGATCGCATTAAGTTTCAATTAACCGGTTTCGACCTGATGTAGGTCATCTTCGGAATTACTAATTGCCTGCGAGGATTAATGGAAATAATTACAAAAACGCCTAAGGATGACTTTAGATGTAACATAAAATATATACAGAGTAATGTTTATGGCGTTTACCCATGTGGCCAGTGCTGTACTCGGTTGGGCTGGGCTGTCCTGGGCTGTTCTGCTGCCAGTAGGTAACTGTTGACTAGTGGCCATAAGGCCTCTGGTTAAATAGTGTGTGATTTTGCGCCAAGTCAGCAGCAACCAATGGGAAAAGGCTTACAAAGAGTAAGTTCTGAGTAATGTATAAATTAATACATAGTTTTATAATAAAATATATAAATAGAATTAAGAAATATAATTAAAAAACAGAGGGATAAAACAAAAAACTGTGTATTAAAGTGCATAATGAATATAATCAGCAAGTGAGATTTAATCATGTCTGCAAACGAAAGGCTATTGTAATCAATATATATGATAATGTGGCTAAAACATATGCAGACCTAATTAGGTCGCGAAAAGCGGGAAACTCGGGTTCGAGTCCCGGTCCGGCATAAATTTTCATATGTCATCATTTGGTAGAACATCTATACCTTATACAGTCGCTAAGAGAAATTCCCTATTGCGAAAAAAATTTTGATAAATATATCAACAATGTAAGTCGTCGCCATACAGTAATTTAACAGATGCCTAAACGACGCAATGTCGATAACAGCGTTAATGCCTCGTTGTTTTCATTCTCCCTGGTGCGGGAATACAGATTAAGCTGCGAGTACTAAGAGATGACTGTAGTTGGCTCATAAGTGCAGTCAGTGTGGCATGTGGAAGTTTCAGACGGTCCTGGAGTCGAGTTTGGTAGCCTAGTGGTTAAGGCGACCGCTCGCGAAAAGCGAGTAACTGGGGTTTGAGTCCCGGCCCGGCACAAATTTTCATATGTCACCATTTGGTAGAACACCTATGCCTTATTCAGTGACGCTAAGAGAAAATCCCTCTTCCGAAAAAATATTGATAAATATATCAACACTGTAAATCGTCACCAAACAGTAATTTAAGGAAACAGAGGTGGTTGAGGGTTTCAGAGGGAGCATTGGGCAAGGACTGGTTGAAACGGGGGAAAGTAATAAGGGAGACTGGAGTACGTTGGCCATAGCAGCAGGATGGCCCAGTCTAATTATTTCATACAGTAGACGCTAGTTCGTCTTATGAATCAATAAGGTAGTAGGTAGCACTGTCCCTCTCCTTATACAGGGCCAATATCGCAGGCGGCAAATTTTTGGACAAACTGAAGTCTTTAATTATTTTTCTGCGCGTTTCAGTAAAATTCTACTCGTTGCTTCATGTGTGTTAGTTAACTTTTGCTTGCTTTAGACGTAACAGGGTGAGTATAATAAAGGATTATATCTATATGGAATACTCGATGAAATGTTTATTACTTTTAATAATAACAACGTTTATAATTCTTCGAGTTTATTAGACATAACTGTCTAAGTTAAACATATTTTTATATGTTTCAGAGGTCAAAATTTCGTCATATTCAAGAGATATAAAGTGTTGAATAAAAGCGTCAGAATCTCGTTCATTTTCTTGTTTTCAAAACGTGAGTTACGGCTCTGGTTTAAACCTTTGTTTTATTTGTAGTATTATACAAATGATCCGAAATTGTAAATGAATGAAAGGGGAATGATTTCTGAAGATACAATGCTAAGAGCAGTTTTAGAAGAAAAAGAAAAGGAAACATGTGTGAGGAGAGTTAGCGAAGACTTTGGGATTCCAAGAAAGTTGTGATAAGTACAGACAGGCCTCATGTCAGGCTGCACAGGAAACTGAAACTCAGGAAACAGAACTATCAGTTTAAAAACTCATAGTTGCATAACACTAACACGAATTATTTACAGACGAATGGAAAAACTGGTGGAATCCAACCTTGGAGAAGATCAGTTTGGATTTAGGAGAAATGTAGGAACACGTAAGGCAATACTTTACGACTTATCTTGGAAGATAGACTAAGGAAAGGCAAACCTACGTCTTTAGTATTTGCAGTTTTGTATGGAATGCACTGGTCTTTGGTGTGATCTAAATCAATTTATAAAATTTGTAGCCAAGAGCGCGTTTCTTATTATTTTTTTATCATCTTCTGATCTATAAATATAAAGATGTACAAAAGAACTTATTTATCAACCATAATAACAATAACATATATATATATATATATATATATAAGATATGACATTGTAAAATATGGGAGGTAAGTAATCATAGATTTTTGGTATTACACAAAAATCTATGATTACTTACCTCCCATATTTTACAATGTCATATCTTATATGGTTTTACCTATATCCTTTCATTACATTTGTCATTGAGTAGTTATATACATTGATGGTGAAGTTGGATCTACAGTATTCATGACCACACTGGTTGAACGAGAGTTACTATGTGAATAGTGCATAAAGAACTGGTATGCAGAAAGACAGAGAAATTACATATGCACAGTTGATTCCATAAGAAAACATAGTCTTTGCCCTGTTGGGTTGTCGTATACAGTTATTAACCTAAGTCTAGTGGGTCTGACCTTTTTTTATAGTTTTTAAACAAATCATGTGAAATATAATACAATTTGTTATTCTAAAGTTATTAAACATTTCACTAAAATTACATTCGGTCAATGGTAAAATTATTATCACTAAAATGCATTACGTAAGATTGTTATAAAGCACTAACTATGCCTAGGTTCCCGCCATGAAGGCTAGCAGCTTGGGTTATAAGTGACCAATTACTTGAAGGAGTTAATATATTGATGAGAAGTATATGGGATACGCTAATATATAGGGTCACAACACCACGAATGGATGTTGTTTGAAGCAATCCCAGGAGCTTTAGGTTTACATTGAAGAAATGGAGATCAATATGTATAGACCTTTGACATAAATACAATAATTAAAAGTCCAGGATACCACTGGGATTTTTGCATAATATCATTATGAACGTTAAGGTATCTGCATTATATAGACGTACTGACCTTCATAAAATTCTTGTTATTACAAAAGCATCATCAGCTAAATAAAATTATTTTACATAATGCATAAGCTAAGCAACCCAGTGTAGCATATGTATGCACACACATGTATATGGTTGAATTACTTGTACATGACCTAATGGGTTCTTTAGATTATGCATTATATAAAATAATTTTATTATCCTGATAATGCTTTTATAATAAAAAGAATTTTATGAAGGTCTGTAAGTCTATATAACGCAGATACCTTAAAGTTCATAATGATATTATGTAACAAACCCAGTGGGATCCTGGACTTAAAATTATTGTGTTTATGTTACAGGTCTATACATACTGATCTCCCTTTCTTTTATGTAAACCTAAAACTACTGGGATTCCTTATAACAACATCTATACAGGATGTTATGGCCCTATATATTAGCATATCCCATATACGTCTCACCAATATACTTCTCATCAATATAAGTTCTTTTGTACAACTTTATATTTATAGATCTGAAGATGACGTCTTTGAACGTCGAAACTGGTCATCCATAAATAAAAAACGTGATCTTGGCTGGAAACTTGTATAAATTTGTAGATTTGGAGAAAGCTTTTGACAATATTGACTGAACGAAACTCTTTCAAATTCTGAAGGTAACAGGGGTAAAATATATGGAGCGAAGAGTTATATTCAACTTATACAAAAACCAGACAGCGGTTATTAGAGTCGAAGGGCAAGAAAGGGACGCAGAGGTTGGGAAGGGAATAAGACAGGGTTGTAGCCTTTCCGCAATGTTATTCAATCTGTACATTGAGAAGGCAGTGAAGGAATGCAGGGAGAAATTTGGAGTGGGAATTAAAGTTCAAGGAGAAGAAATCAAAACTTCGCGCTTTGGCGATGACATAGTAATTCTGTCAGAGACCGCAAAAGATCTGGAAGAGCAATTGAATGGAATGGACAGTGTTTTGAAAAGAGGGTGCCTATGGGAAGGAAGCGTTACTGAAGAAGCGAAATTTGTTTACATCCAATATTAATTTAAATGTCAGGAAGTCCTTACTGAAAGCATTTGTCTGGATTGTAGCGTTGTATGGGAGTGAAACACGGACGATAAGGAGTTCAGACAAAAACGACGATAGAAGCTTTTGAAATGTGGTGCTACAGACGAATGATGAAAATTAGATGGATAGATCACGTAACTAATGAGGAGGTGTTTAACAGAATTGGGGAGAAAAGAGGTTTCTCTCATATCCTAAGAGAAGGGACATTCTGAGACTCAAGGAATCGTCAACGTAGAACTAGAGGGAAGCGCGGGAGTAAAAATCGTAGAGGGAGACCTAGGAAAGAATACAGTAAGCAGATTAAAAAGGATGTATATTGCCGAACGTATTCTCAGATGAAAAGGCTTGCAAAGGACAGGGTAGCGTGGAGAGTTGCATCAAACCAGTCTGCGGACTGAAGAACACAATAAAAAAATAAAATAAAATAAAGTTAAAATAAATCTGTTTAAACATTCTACTTCTGTTCAGAGACTGATAATAAACTTTAAAAGTTTACTTATTCAATGTTTAACACTTTTAGTACATTATAAACACGGACGTAGCCCGTAATTTTAACGAAGCTAATAAAAAAAAGGGGGCAGAAATTGTCTAAAAATAGATTGCCGTTTAATCTCTATGTCTCTTTTCTTCCCCCTTATCTTCTTTTAACAATACTTCCGTTACTACTTTTGACTGCTTTCTCTGTTCTCAGTGTTATCATGTTTATTCGACATTTCATTACTGACATACAAAACTAGTGGCCGATGACAAGAAGAGTCTATTAATACTGTGTCCTGAGATTGTGATTAATGGATGTTCTTGAACGATGTTCATTACATCACGATCTGGCTCTGTTTCTTTATGTCTCAGGTTAAGTTTGAGGGAAGAGGCAAACAGAATCACTTGCCTCATGTGTACGCAGCTTGGCAATAGCAGAAACCATCTGAATTCATCAGTCGCGAACAGAATTTTCTGCCTTCATTATTTCGAAAATAATCGTCATTATTGTAAATCGACTCGTCCCATTGCGAGGCAAGATAGCGCACCTCTTCGTCCGAAGCAAATCAACAGCTGTGGATGTCTATATTGACGTATGTTATAAACGGAGCCCCACTTTTTTTGTTGAAAACCCCTCTTGCAATCAAATCCTGGCTCACCTATGATTATAACTTATTCTGATATTAAATATTTATTTTTTAATATCATTGGCATTTCAGTGTTTATTTTCACTTAAGGTTCGTCTGAAGAGCTGCATTCATGTTGCAGCGCATGCGCAGTATACAAAAAAAGTCCTGTTTGAAGAGCTGTAGGCCCCGTTCCTTCAGTCTGCCGGCTGTTCGAAGAGGCAGACAGAAGCTGCAGGAGGAAATTTTCCCTGCAGCTCATGCAGCCAGACTCGCGCATGTGTATAGCTCTCAGGCTTGTAGTGAGGGTATAAGAAGCACTTTTGTTCGAAGTTTTCGGAAGTCCACACCGTTGTAGTGGGGGTGTACTGCGTTTTATTTCTGTCGTTCTGTGTTTCTTCTCCTGTTTGTAAAGGAAAGTTTGTTATTTGTTCTGTATACTGATGTATTAGTATTTCATTTTATAAGTATTATATTTGTTTGTATCAAATCACCTGTAAACGTTGGAAGAGCATTTTCAAGTTCCATTTGTTCCAGATTTCGAGCGATTCAAGTATTGAGTCCAATGACGAAGATTTCGATGAAATGTTGTTGTGCCGAAATAAAAGGCAGAAGAATGAAAAATTTTTTGAACATGTGGTGACGCAGTATTCAGAAGAGGAGTTTGTAGAACATTTTCGCGTGCGGCGGCATTGGATTTCAATCTTTCTTTATTATTCTTGCAAAAGTCTATTAACTCTAATGTGGCGTTTCTGAACCACACCGATTCCTGTGTAGATGGTTCCTGTTCATGTACAGCTGTAGGAGTAGATGCAGGTGCGGGTGCAGCTGTGGGAGCTTGGAACCTTAACAATTCTGCCCTGCAAATAGAGGAAGACTGGATTACTCAGAAATACACTGTTATGGATTAATAAAGTCTTTGTTTGTTTTTCACCTCTGTCGGACATGTGATCCAAACAGACACGCGGAGAGAGGAGACTGAACATCAATCTTCCCTACGGAGACGCGCTGTTCATCGTTGCAGATAGCTGCGTGGTGCGATTTCTTACATTTAGAACAGGCTGCTTTATTTTTCTTCCAGCGTCAAACTACATCTTCTGGAACCGCACGCAATATTTTAGGTGCCAACATGCGCCCGTAGTGGTCAATATTTCCTCCTAAGGCTCATAAGGCTTATATGTATTTGTTACATTCAATATACGTAGCGTTCAAAATATCTGTAGACGCATGTTATCGGTTTCACAGTTTCAAAGTAGTCGAGATGAGCCTGTATTATACGGTTTTTTTTTCTGCATAACAAGAAACCAAAATTCGTTTCTTCATAAGAATCTGCAGTAACTGGAATGACTTCCACCAAATTCGTTATAACATCTTCCAAATATACTCGGAGAAAGACGTATTTGTCTAAGTAGAAATTGAAGGATTTCTATCTATAGACGACTGAAACTTCTCCCAAAATTGAGATCACTTTTCTACTTCTCCTGAAAATGATTATAATCTGATTGTGTGTAGTTTGACAGTAATGTGTCACATGTACAGGAGCTGCTATCGCGGCTGACGATGTCATAGGTGTCGAGTTTGAATCAACTGAGCTAAAACATTCTTTCGCCTTCCTTGTTGGCTTCAAAATAGCTTTTCTAGCCGTGTCGTCATAATCCTCGCAATTACTGACGTCGGCATCATAGTCTGTGTCGGAAAGTAAATCTTGAATTGCATCATCTAGCACTCGTAAACGATCTAAGGTCTCTTGCAGTCGTGTCCGAAAGTACTCGTAATTGGTATCTTTGCCTGTATCTCCTTCATCTATTGCTCTACTGAACCGTGTTACTAGCTTTCGTTCAGTACTTCGTTTCCTTTTAAAATTATGTAAGCGTTTATATTTCTGACCAGGGGGGCGCAGTAAGCGATGCGCATTAGGATACGCGTTTTCGCCGTTCTGCGCATGACGTCACTGTGGGACACCTGGGAGTCAAACTATATGCAGAGTTGGTTGCTAACTCGTGTGCGTGTGTGTGTTACCATTTCTGCTGTATTTGCTTACCCCTCTCATTCCCACGTTATGAATTCAGCTTTGGAAAAATTAAAATTCAGTGTTATCTTTATTAATACAGTACACTAAAGATCAAAATACGTGTTTTAAAAGTTTTGGTCGCACTATTGATTTTTTATGTCATGCACAACACAGACGTTTGTATCGAGGTATTTTATTACTTGGGATGTTATTTTTATGATGGTTAACACTGTCAGATTAATAATGCTAATATTATCTTCGCCACAGCACCAATGACAATTCACTGCTCAAATAAAATAACATGAACCACACTAGCGCTCCTAATCACAGCCACATACAGACGGCTACGTAACACGAACTACAAGACGGACAGATTAATGCCTCAAGTGACTACACGCCGTACCAGGCGGCAAAATGTCATACTAGAAGCATGTTATTCATCAACAACAATGCGACTTTAAGGATTGATACACAAAATACGGTATAAATCAGCTTTTAATACGTTATTATCGAGAAACAACATTGGGAAGGAAAGGGTCAAATAATTTTATTTATTTTTTTCCACTTCACAGTTTGGAAGTAAAAAGTTCATAGTGGCAAGTATACTGATTTCCCGAGTGTTTGTCGCGCGTGCTATAATTTTGTAATTTAATTCTCTGAAATACTTCTGTTATTTATACAATGCCAGGCTGTGCTATTACGGGTTGTAATTCTCACAGCGGGGACACAAAGGGAACTGAAATAAAGTTTCCTTTTTTTCCTCGAGATGAAACGTTAAAGAAAGTGTGGCTCTCCAAATGCTACAGAATGGACACTGTAAACGTTGCACATTCTCGAATACGCTCCCGGCATTTCAATGAAAACGATTATGTAAGGGATGTACAGTCGGAGTTGCTTAATTTGCCACGGAAAAAAGTGTTTGAAACATTTCTGTTCTTTTGAAGTCAGTAGTTCATATTAAAGAAATTGTCTATATGTTTGCGATTTGATATTTTACTGATACGTACCGCGTAAATCTACGATAGAATATGAACCAGCGCTCTTAACTTCAATATTTTACAGCAAATTAGCACTTTGTATTTAAGGCAGAAACAATTTTCGTCAAAAACTTATTATAAATGCGCATTACGTGCCATACCGGACAAAGCCTGTGCAGGCCGTTTGGCAGCGCACAGTCCCACAGTGACGTCACAGCGCCAGCCAATGGCAGAGCAGAGCGCTTAGTGCCCAACCTTATATTTATTAACCTTGGTTTCTGACATAGTACTCCGAAGTGACATTCAAGCAAGATAGAATAAACAAGTCAAAGATAAGCTCTATGTTGGCAGCGACCAAAGATTATAGCCCTCAAACAATAACATACAATTAGAGGCGCTGCGTGCGTTTCAGTTATGCCACAGTAACTCACATAAACGTCCGCGTGTGTTCACAATAACTCGTATATGCGAATCTATGAAACATTTGTGAGGAGAAATAAAGTATCCATATATCTTACAGCTAAAAAAAAAAAAAAAAAAAAAAAAAAAAAAAAAACTTATCTCTTTTCATTCTCCACTCCGAGGAGTGGAGCGGGCTGTTTGAGATCCGGCCCATAAAGAGTCGCGGTTCTATTCAGCCAATATCAGACAAGCTGATAGTGGGGCAAAGGGGAATCCCAATTGGGAATAAGTGGGAGGGGCTTACCAGCTCCGGCATACGCCTTACAACCAAGGAAAACCTCCCGAAAACCTTGGTCGGAGCCGGGGGATTGGGACCAATTTAATTTATCTCCAGGACTTGCCCCGGACAAAAATAGATCATCGAGAGAACACGAATGCACTCACGACAATCAAGGATCAGACGCACGAGTTACTATCGTAATCTCGTAGAGATCAGCTCGACCAACAGAGGACAAGCATCTCCCTACAGGAACCGCACCCGTGGGCACGGTATTCTGTGCGTCCTGAGATATCTTACAGCTTGTGAAAGGTACAATATCAATAAAAATATTCTTTACGTGCCTGAGAGAGAGATATTGCTACCAAAGCTGCTGGAGGCAGGCTATGTGACTGCACGTTGCACTGCCGTAAGCTGTCTCCGCTCTTACCTGGATTCGAGAGCGTGCAACAAGAGGACGTCGTATTTAGTGGTGCAGCTGGCTTCTTTTTACCTTCTAAGAGCTTCTGTCGCTTCACAAAATCCCGGGTTTCGGCACCATTTTGCATTTCACACACTCAATAGACAGGAAATACACGTGCGTACTATCCACAAACTTTATTTACATTAGTCAAAGATATAGTTTTACACATACAGAGATGAAAAACAAACAAAGACTTCATTAAACCATAACATCCTCCCCACACTGGTCCATCCCACACTATTCAATCTCAAGTGGGATGACCAGTTGCATCAGTCGAATAATACTTCTTCCGTCTGGTGTCTGAAGAATTATAGTCCGCACTATTTCATCTCTCCCTGGTCTTCTTTCCATAATTCGGGCTTTCTTCCACACATGCCTCGGCTCTCTGTCTTCATACACAAAATATTACACGAACACTTCAGTTGCTTAAACGTAAGAAAGTAACTTACTTTTAGACGCTTGCACAATGTGAATTACTCTCTTATGCTGGTTTCCCGCCATCTTCGAACTACACAGAACAAGTGTGCACACACGGGATACACAAACTACAGGCTGCAGGTTAGTGTTCGAGGAGCCCCGGCACCAAGCAAGGCACGTGACGTCGCAGCGCATGCGCAGTAGTGTCTGCATTACTGTTGCCATCCATGCACCTCTTCGAAAAAACCTTTACTTTTCGGAAGTATCAAAATTGCAATTTAAAGTTATGGTTTCTTCATAACTAACAGAATTACCTCAACATACCATTAAAATGTATTAGATTTTCTGAGCAAACATTTCAAAGTTTTTAATACTAATTTATAGTAACTGAACGACTGAATATTAAATCGTGTCTTTTACATTATATTTGTTTATTACGTTTCAATATCCCAAATGACTGTATCGTGTTCAGTATGTTCGAGAGCTGGTACTGTAATGGGGTCTACTATTCATAATAATTTATAAACATCGACCAAAATTCTTGTCTCTGTGCAAATGTTGTGCAACATGACGCGAAATATTTCATACCTATCAGTTTCAGCAATATTATATTTTGGCAGATATTAAGTTGTATAACCAGTAGGTTCAGGACATTAGTGTGCTTTGTATTTGTATATTTTAACTACATGTTAGATGTCGATTTCATTTACAGTTTTTTGCTAATTTTAACATGGACATACATCTACTTTCGATATTAGTATATAGTTAGTTTGTTCATTTATTTAGTAACGTTGAAATAATTGGTGAAATCTAATGTAGCCCTCTTGATAACTTTCGTGTAATGTTCGCACTACTGTTTACATGCCGAAGATGAGCAACATAGGCAAGGTCAGTCCCCATATCCAGCGTGGCCAGAGGTAATCGTGTAAAAAAGAGGACAAACAACTAAAAAAAAGGAGGACGTAGTAACAAAAAAGAGGACACTCAAAACATATGATCAAATTAAATAAAGCAGTTTATTATTAATAAACATAGCGGCGCGTTCAGACAGCCAATAAGTTTGCGATTTTACGGTTTTTCGCTCTGTAAACAATTCGAGGTTAAATTTACTTCCGTCGGCGGCGGCGGTGTGTTGTAATGTTGGCAACGAAGACGCGGCTTCTTAATAATCGATTTTTATGTCGAACAAACTGTTACACTTATATAATGGCTGGTTGTCAATATACGTTTTCATTTAACGCTTTCTTAGCATATTTCCAATAGTACCCATAAAAATAATTATGTCTACTACACAGAACTATTTACAAAACGAAAAAGCGCAAAGACCAGTCACCTCCCGTCATTCATAGCGCTGCTACCATCAAAGTCAAACAGCAGCAGCCGACGTGGAAATTTTACTTTAACCTTCCGAATAAATATAAACTGAATAACTAAGAAACCATGAAATTAAACGATGGCGACTAGATTCCTCCCTCGGGCATGTGTGTGTGTGTGTGTTTTGTTCTTAGTGTAGGTTACTTTAAGTACTTTAAGTCTGGGGACTGAGGAGTATAGCAGTTTGCTTCGACATGTTTACAAACATGTGAACATTTTTTAAACAACCTACGGCAGTAAAACAATCTATCCAGCTAATTCTTACCTTCATTGGTTACTGAGACATAAGTTCCAGGTCCACTTGACACGACGTTTGCAGGAAAGAGCATGTGAAAATGTACGCTTGCGTTAGGGCATTGCCATTTTTTTTTTTTTATGGAACTCACACGGTTGAAATGGCCAGCAATTTACATTCACAAGTCACTCGCGCACGACAATAAAATCTACAATGCCATTTGTCAAGCAATGATAATTTGAATCCGGAACGGAAATTTTAGGTAATCGATATTTGCACTCGCTTAAGGATCGATGCATGATGAAATTGACGGTCCAGCTGTCATAGAACGTGACTAGTTATAATTATCATTTTATTATCGTCAACACCACGAAAAAGGACAACGTAAAATTTCGCCCGGACCTCGCACAAAGAGCTAAAAAAGATTAATCAGGACGTCTGTCTTCCTAGCTATAACACTATCTGCATCGTATTCTTTACTTGTTCTTCTACGAAGAAGGGTGGGCAATCAACGCCCAAAAGTTTTTATTTCTTCATTCGTACTGCGGAATGTTGATATTTTTCGGCTACACCCAATTACGGGATAGACGGCCATACGCCTGTCATTCTTCCACAACTCCTGTACAGAACTGCTGGGCAGTTGGTAGTGAAAACGAAACTTCAGTGATTGTTGCTCTTCCGCATGAGTCTTTATATTCATTAAAAGTGGTTGATTTCCATGATTTTACTTTTCAGTATACCTTGAAATTGTGTGGTCTGTCGTAACCTTCGATTTAAACATAGGTTGTGAGTAGCGACGGAACTTTGCATATAACAGTTGTTTATGTCTAACTGCATACCGGTACGTAGATATTGCTCTACTTTACGTCTACCATTTTTCATCAAGACCTAAGGCAATCTCTCCCGTCCGATCGGAAGAGACGGACATACCGTCATCGGGATAGGTGGCCACCCTGAAAGAGCTCTGTTACCCAAGCCGCAATCCACAAGTAGATCGACCGACTGCACTTCAGCAGACAAATGTGACCAAATTTCTCCTGAAAGAAGAGAAACTTCACCTCTACCAGAATCTTCTACGAGACCAGACAATATTTAGCCTGTAATTACAAATGAAACAAAGTCACCCTACTAAAATTATGAACAATATATCACCTTTGCCAGTTGGACCCGAATCTCAAACAAAGAAACGTAGAAAAATAAAATTAAAAGTACAAACTTAACATCAAATAAAAATATAAAAAAGTTAAAATTGAAACTTTATGAATAAGGAAAAAGAACTAGACGTATGGAAAAAAGAAGTGGGAAATGTGGATGTGTGCCGTCGATATGTCAACGCTAATTTAGAAACTAAATCTAAGCATACACAGTAAAACTCCCTTGTTAATAAATTAAGCGTAGATCTGAAGTAAACTAAATGAATAGATAGGTGATTTCTTGTTATTTTTTATGTAAAACTATCGTGTTCCAACGATTAATAAAACTGTAAAAACAATCACGAATTGTAAAGTGCTTGTAACAAATGAGATACAGTTTTAGCTCTATTTTAACTACATCAATATCTTTATAATTGTTTTTACGTCAAGTGATTCAATGAAACGTGTTTAATATTACAAGTCCTATTTAATAATTTTCTCTTTTATTTTAAAGTGTTCAGTCCGATGGCTTACTTGTATGGCAATCTAATCCTGCTTATCGGGCGAGATGGCCAATGCTACATTTTTTATAAATTTTTAAGCTAGTATTAAATTTAGTAGGGATGGGGCGAACCCTAATTTTACCAAATTGAATCCGAATACCGAATCTTAAATAAAACATTTGCCGAATACCGAAACCCGAATCGAATCTTCCGAATCTCAAATCAAATGTTCAAATGTTTGTGAAGCTTAAACTTACAAACTACTTATCAACTACCTTATACTAAAGATGACACAAATATCCATGCCCAAGGGGAGATTCGAACCCCCAACCGTAGTGGCCGTGCAGACCGTGACTGGAGCGCCTCAGTCCCCTCGGCCACCGCGGCCGGCTTCCGAATCTCGAACCCAAAAAATCTGTCAACTCAAGTACATGTATTTAAAAAGAATTAGTACTCTATCACAGCCAGTGATGAAGATAAAGCCTTCTGGGGTGAACCCAGATGACAATATTAACAGTAAAATTTAAGAAATTAAACTTTCATTTAGATTTTTATTTTAAATCTCTAAGATTTTTATATACCCCTTAACCTTAAAAGAAATTTGTATGAAACACTTCGATATATATGTTGTTGAGATGGTCTAAAAGATAAGAAACTGTCTTCACTCTACTACAAAATGTTTTATTTTGAAATAAAAAAAATAATGAAAGGAAAGGATTACGAATTGTTTTTCTTTTTTCAATGGGGAAGACTCAAAAATAAAACCTGAAAAGACGAGTAGATATTTTGGAAATTCAACAATAGATTCTTAAAAATTAGGATGTGTAAATGTTAAATAATTTTATAGTGACATATCAGGCACTTCATGAATGACGGACAGAACATTCAGACACATAGAAAACCACGTTTATTCGACATGTGTGTACTTGTTATTGCCACGAAGACATTTCAGAACTGGGAAAAGATTGTGCATTCCAGAGGGTTAAGCAAGGGTATTTTGCAGATTTATTTATTCTTTCAAACATTGAAGATCACGTAACTAGTCTGCACAGAATTTTTATTCGTACAAGATTTAAAAATCACTACTAGAAGTCACCTGTCGTGCTTCATTTCTAACTATTCCCATTCAGCATAAGAATAATACAAATGTAAACATTAACGTGATACGTATATTCTTCAGCGTTTGCCGTTGTATTTCTGGTTCGTTAGGCGGACGGAATATAAATATGGTAACTGCTAACACGGAAGATTACATGGCGTATTGTTCATTCGTAACTGAAGGTTTCCGTATAACACTTTGGATTCTGGATTCGGTAGTATTCGGCCATTATGCGCCGAATCTCGAATCCGAAGCCAGTGTGCTAGATTCGGCGAATAATGGATTCGGCCGAACCACTCGGACACAACCCTAAAATTTAATATATCTTTGTAAACAAAGTGGACTTCTCCTTTTTGTGGATTGAAATGCAACGTATGAAATTTTTTAGGTTGTTCTTACGTATTAGGTTTGCGGTACTGGCTTTTGAAAACAAAAAACATGGCTTTGTATACCGGTTTTACCCTACAAAGGTATGTAGAATAGACATCAACAAGTCGCTTTTTATATGCAGTGTTTTTATTATTGTTTTTCCATTGCCGGTTTCTATATTTGTAGCATATAATAATCAGATGGTAAAACGTTTTTATTTAATTACATTTGGTGCAGAATGGGATTTACGCATCTGTGATAGAAAACAACACAAAACAATTCTACTACGTGGCGAGAAGTACTGACATAATTATATCGACTCAGACTCGCTACTTACAATTAATACAATTGGTAATATGAGGACTTCCATTGTGATGTTTTATATATTGCACCTTGGTGCAGGTGGTAACATTGATACATCGATTGTGGAGAATGAAAAGAACAAGGTTTTTACCACAATGGATGTATTGAAGTTACCAATTGTAAGAAGCGGCTTTAAGTCGATATTATTATGTCAAAAGTTCTCGCCACATAGTAGAATTATTTTGTATTGCTCTCTAATTGTCACAGATGCGTAGCAGCATATTGTTCATAACAAGTTGAAATATCGTCAAGCTGGTGTGGTGACGAGCAAAACTCATGGCTTTTTGAGAGGACTCCGCACTGGTGATGGTGGACTATTTCATCAGACTGAAAAAAAAAATTATAAGTCACATTATGCTAGAAAACTGCTTTGTACAATTTTCTGGGGTATGCATGTTGTGTTATTAGTAGATTTAGGAGAACCAAGGACCAGAAGTAATTACCGTGGCCTTCATTACATCGGCTAGTTGCGTCGTACCTTCAGTTAACAGTAATTTAGATGAGACGGTGACAATACCCGCCACCATGTTGCTACGTCTGTTCGTGAGAAAATGCTCAGATTAGGTTGGGAGGTGCTCCAGCATCAGCCCTACAGCCCGAATCATGCACAGTCGCAACTTGTTGGATCTCGTAAAGAAACTTCTGGACGGCGAACGGTTTGCGAGAGATGCGGAAGTATAATTAAAAGTCTGCAGAAGGATGCGGAAGTAAAATTAAAAGTCTGCAGCAGGCTTTATTCCAACCAAACGGACTTCTGTTAAGAGGACATATTGAACCTGGTACTACAATGGGAAAAAGTGTTAAGAACCTTGGTGAGTATGCAGTATAAAAAAGCCGATTTGTGTTTTATTTTTTACCTTTTAAATTTTTGTGTAATAAAATTATTGTAACTTCCCTACCCTTCCCTCGTATCTTGTTACTTTGTAATGTCCGTAGAGTCGCGAAATTAATATAAGTGGAAAGATAAAGGACTGGAAGTGGACCGCGGCAAACCGTTGGAGCAGCTGCCAGACAGGCGGAAATCTGGGAAAGGGCCATTGATTGATTGATTGATTGATTTTCTCAGGGAAGCCAAAACAGTCTTGGTCCAACACGCCACTGTCCGCACCGAAACTAAGTTTATTGTGCGGTATCGCTCCCTGTATATCTAGTAAAGCCAAACAATGCCCTTGAACAGTGCAAGGAGACCCTTTACCAGTTCTTTATTAGACACAATTTCTTCGGGTCCGGTTGTCCCAAATGTTCTGTGTCTTTTACTCTCCAATGCAATGCATTCGAAGATTAGATGTGATGCAGTTTCATCACCGTATAACAGATCCTACATTTAGGGTCCTCTTCTGTTTTTCCCATTGTATATAGGTTTATTTGAAATTCCCGTGGCCTGTCAGCAATCCAATCATGAGTCTAATCTCTCTCCTGTTCAGGCCCAGGATTGCAGATCTTCTTTTAAAACATGGCTTTGGCATCATTACCTTGCCATGTTTTTGTGGGAAAGGGCAATGCTTTGTACTCAGAATTAACGAGGGCTGTTAGCCGAGCGTTTCGTAAGGTTGTTGGGTGAACTTATCTGAGTGCCACACTCGAGTAATTCAGAATAAAAATAAAATAATCTATAAAATTGTTTACTGTCTACATTCAAGACATCTACGAAGTCAGAATAATGAATCACATCTCGTAATCTAAAAATAGTTTCAGTATCTCTAAAATTACAAATGTTTATGAATACTAAATCAAAATGTAGAGAAATCAAGCTCAAAATAAGCAACTTTTGAATGAGTTGTGCAAATTCAACAAACTCTGCTTTATCTGACAGTTTATTGTATCTAGGTATCACCTTGAAAGCGTCTCACTTGTATATATTACTTAATGACTGTTTTTAACGGATATAAATTGATAATGGAAATATAAACAGATCATCATATTCTCCATAATAACAGTGAAAATGCAAGCAGCATGATTTACCTTCCATATATTTATTCAGTGTGTAGATTTAATGCACAATTTGCCATTAAGTTAAGTAAATAATGTGTGGCATGAATGGTCAAGCTCATGAAAGCTGGTTTGTCTATTTATTTATGACTTTATGTAATAAATAAAATGTAAGTATTTTTGTATTTAAATAATATTATATTATTATGGAAGTGATTTCAGATGTCAGTTTTTACTTAAAGAAATATTTCATGTTAAGATGTATTCGATTTCGGGGGTGATGACGATTGGCCAATAAGAAAGCGACCTAAGGACAGAACTGGTGGAGAGGGTGTGTTTGAGAGGGAGCAGACAAGCGAAGGGTGAGCGCGCGAAGAAATTCCGTGTCTAGTTTTGGCAGAAGAAGGACACTCCAGATAATAGGAGTGATTCGATCGGGTAGAGTGTTAAGATTTACGCAGCGAACGGTCGATTCTCGGAACTCTAAATTTGGCGAGTACAAGTGCAACTGATTCGTGTTTATATTTTTACATAAGAACCCAAAAGAGTGTAGAAATGGTGTTCTGGAAACTTAAACTGTTTTGAACTGTTGATAATTTCATGATGAGTACTCGCGAAATACCATTTTTATTAATGAACCATTTATTTTATGAAATAATTATTATTTGTTTCGCAAACAACAGCCTATGCATAAAGTGTTTTCAACTACAGGATCATAGGGAGAAGATTATATCTACAACTATGCTAGTTGCTGGTGCATGAAAGAAAACATGTACGGTTTCACCCTAACATCGAGCCTAAGTTCTAAATAAGAAGCGTACATATCCCAATACTTAGGATCCTGCAGCGTATAGTCACACTTGGTTTAATATTAGCTGTGATGCAACATAAAGCGTGAAGTCGCAACCTTCTTTCTTCTTTTTCATTTTTTACCTATCTACTTACAAAGTGTAACAAAATAATACCGACAATAATCTATGGTTTTTAAATGGTGCCTTGAGGATGGGACCCCTCTCCAGAAACGCTATCCAACGACGCTCAACATCGTCGAAGCTATAGGTGACGGAACCTGCCGCTATGCCGTCCTTTTAGCAGTAAACATTACTTTGTACACTAATGGGTCGAAGTGGGAGACCTCGCGATGTAGCTGACAGCAATATGGACTTTCGAGGGCTCGGAACGCGTCCAGAATGCTGTCAGTTACATCGCGAGACATTCCTTGCGCGGCTCATTGCCATACAAAGTCACCTTTACTGCCGAAAGGGTGGTCTAGTGGCAGGAGCCGGTCGGTGCCCATAACCTTAATGCTGTTTAGCTTCTGTCGATGTCGTTTTCGGACACGAGATGCTATCCTCAATTTGTTCCTGAATATACTGTCTAGCTCAAGGAACCTGACATTCAGTACAAAGTGTTCGGAAACTTGTTTAAAACTCTGAGAATTTGTAGAGGTGAGCGAATACACAATATTTCTGTGAGGAATGTATAATCCAAAGACGCTTTGAACACTTTTTCATCTTTGACAGTGTAAAAAAACCTACTGCAAACTGTGTAATTTCCATATTTTTATTTGTATTTTTATTTTTATTTTTTATTTTTATTTTATTTTATTTTTATTTTTTATTTTGGGGGGGGGGGGGGAGTGGGGATTTAGTATGAACCGTTCACGCGGGAAGGTACGTGTAGTGTGGACCACCACGTTATGGACTGCGAGGCCCCTCACGTCTGAGGTTCGAATCCGATCTTTAGAATGGATGTGTATGTTGTTTTTGTATAAGTTAGTTCAACTAGTTTGTAGGTTTAGTGACCGATAGCCAAAGACGTTTGGTCCCTTAGGAACAAAAAATATGGACTAAAACAAGAAAAGTTCAGTGTGAATCACCTATCACTTGCGCCGTAAATATTGCTGAAACAGAAAGTTCGATTGATGTGTAGTTTTCACAGTATGGATTGGTAGCCAGGGGCTCGTATTTTTAGCCAACAAACCGATTGTAATATAACTTAGAAAGTGTATTTTTATGCAAACATACAGTTTTTTTAATGGATCAATGATTGTTTCTATCATGCAATGGAATTTTTGACACCAGATGTGTACAAAGAATTTTGAATGACATTTTTATCACGTTTAGTTTGGCAGCTACAACCGTTCAAAGTTTCGCTGGCGGAGGCTGCGATAGCGTCCCTGACTGGCCGAGTGACTAGCCCCTGGGACGCGGCCCACTGCCTCATGACCACCAGCCAGTCAGCTACGCTGTCGTAGCATCCGCTCCCAAAACTTTGAATGGTTGTAGCTGCCAAACTAAACGTGATAAAAAGCCATTCAAAATTCTTTGTACACATCCTGTGTCAAAAATTCCAGTGCATGATAGCAACAACCATTGTTCCATTTGAAAAATTGTGTATTTGCATAAAAGATACACTTTCTAGGTATCTGTTTAATGGCTAACAATACGAGTCCTTGACTGCCAATTCATTCTGTGAAACCGCACATCAATCGCAATTTTCGTTTCTGCAAAATATGCGGAGCAAGTGATAGGTGATTCACCCTGTATACAGTAAATATGGTCTTTAAAATGCGTACTTTAAGAGCCATGTGCATTTGATCTGCGGAAGACTACTATAGAAGATGAAGACATTCTCATATCTCTTAAGGTCCCAATACATTTGTAGGTTGTTTTCTTCCTTTGTCCAAAAAAGTTTTCAAATTTTTTTAAATATCTGGAACTTAAATACTCTGGTTATCAGACCCTAGGCTTACAAATTACTTAAACCAACTTATGCTAAGGACAAAAAATGTACCTATGCCCGAGGGAAGACTCGTACCTCCGACGGCGAGCAACGGCGCGATCCGCAGAAAGACGCCGTGGACTGCTCGGCCACTCCACCGCGGCTATTTCATCTTCCAAAATATGGGAAGTAAAATAAAGATGTTAGTAACTCTGTGGGAATTAATAGCGTGGTTATTAACCCCTAGCTTACAAAGTACTTAAACCAAGTTAAACTAATCTAACTACAAGACACACATTCATGCTCGAAGGAGGATTCGAACCTCCGATGTGGGAGCTTCCAGTAGAAGACATATGTTTTAAAGTGTTAAAGATAAAGAAATGTGGACAGTACGCATCACTGAGTGACATTTTAGGAATTACGTTCCTGATCAAATAAACTGAATTGATGTTTGACTTTATATAAGTAAATTGGGTGGAACACCTTTCGTATTTGTAAACTGGAAGAAATACCTTTTGTTTGTTTAACACCTGTTCCTGAAAACGCAGGAGACCGGAATTTCTTCTCTCGTTTTTCTCTACAAAATGCAGATCTGTGGTAAATATAACTTCCAGATTGTCGCAAGATGTCTTCCATGTTTATCAACTCCGTCAAAATATATTCTTGAAAATACATCAGGAGCCATTCATTTTTCCTCAACAGAGGCGTTTTCCCCAAGACTGTAGACAGCAATATCTCCCTCCAAAATCTGATTGTTAGGAGGTATATCAAAATTTGGGTTACTGTCAGGATTTTCTTCATCTTAATTCATGATTATTGTCAACCACTTAAAAGTGAAGTCCTTCTCAAATTCATCAGTATCATTGTTTATAACATCCTTTCCAATTAAATTTTCTTTATAATATCTGTTAATCGCTGGAATGATTACAAGTAAATATAAACA
Organism: Locusta migratoria; assembly: GCA_026315105.1. Lineage (NCBI taxonomy): Eukaryota > Metazoa > Arthropoda > Insecta > Orthoptera > Acrididae > Locusta > Locusta migratoria. Next base: position 177,956,562 of record CM048747.1, read on the forward strand.
AAGGACTATTGTAAATGTGAGAACAAACACTTAGAAGCAGAACACGCACAATATTTGGAGTACTGTAAGGAAACAAAGATGACAATGACTATCGACATTTTGTTACTGTTTTTGATGTTCGCAATGTCAACAGTAATTCTGCTAACTGATGATCTAACTAGTTTTCAAATTACGGCAACCTCAATGAACAACGAGAGATTCCTACAGCTTCATTGAATACAAAGAAAGAAGTGCATAGAACACATAAAGCTATGTAACTGCACCACTGATCTCTATACTACCTGGATGTAGAACTTCAGCTCCCTTAGCGTGCTAACCATAGATGTGAATATTTCGTTACTTGCCAAATTAAAAAATGGCCGCTATGAAGTATTACAAGGAAACGAAAAGAAAAAACGTCTCAATTCCGCTCACATATTAGCCTATTAACCATATATTCATATGAATTTCAAATGAAAAGGTAAGTAAGCAGATATTTGTCAAGTAATAACTGATGGAAATTTACTTGCCAAATTTAAACATAGCGGACTATGCGAAATCGTGTGAAAAACATATGAATGTGCAGGCACGCTGCAATTCGATGCTCAGAGACTAGAGTTATACATCCAGTTTGTATAGAGATCACTGAGCTGCACTCAAGCACCATCTTTGTGGGAGCGATATTTTGGATATACTTTGGAAGTTCCAGCACTGGTCAACCTATGGCATGCATGGTGATGCAGACTCTTAGCTGACATGTCCAATATTTGGCACACTATGTCCAGTGCCTTGCAAAGCTCACAGTTAGCGAATAGCCACTGAAAACAAAATTAACCACTACAATGAATTGTTAAATCAGTAAACGAAGCCATCTGCTCAGACACTCTGTGACCACAATGGCAATAAAATAGGGGAAAACACAGACAATTGTTGAAGTACTGACAGTCTTTTCCAGAACAGTTCGGAGAAGAATATCGCACTGAAATTCCTCCTTTAAAGCTCAACAGTATGGCAGGCAATGAGGGAGCAAAAGATAGAAAATTACAGGAACACATAACAAGAAGAGACCACTGGGCCGAATGAGATACCGTTACGCGAAGGAACTCAGCCTGCTTCCATCACCGGACTACTCCAACTCTCTAGAGGAACGAAGAGTATCTTACTATCAGAAAAAAAGCACAGGTAACTCTCATTTTCAAGAAAAGTCGTCGAATAGACGAAAGAGCTGTAGGCATATTCCCTGACTTCACTCTTTTGTAGAATGTTGGATAATGTTTAATGCTTCCGTATTTTGACGTTAATGGATACCGTAAATCTCTTGTAAAATCAATTTGAATTTCAAAAACTTTGATCGTGTGAAAAACAGCTCACTTTTTTCGTCCACGAGATCCTAGAAAGTAGCTGTTAACTTGGAAGGAGATGCCGTCTGTCATCATTTATAAATAGCGTTCGATGTAGTTATGCACTCTCATGTAATAAACAAAGTATGGAATATCAGACCAATTTTGTAGGTCGACTGGTCTCTAACAATCAGAACAGATAGCAGTCTTCAGACGCAAAAGTAACGTAGGGCATGCCCCAAGGACTTATTGGAAGATCATTACCTTCCACTGTTATAGTATTAATACTGGAATAGGAAAACTTATGTACATATTTTATAAATTATCCAAAGAGGCCAACGAAACTTGTATAATTCGAATAGTACTTTGCCATAGATGTGCACGAAGAACTAGTGTCTACGTAGCCGTTAACAGTGACAAAAGGCAGTAAATGCGTTCATATCTATAACTCTGATGTTCTTTATCACTCATTAAAATCTCCACTAACAAACGTGAACATTGAAAACTGAACTGCTGCCAACTTCTGGTCTACGTACCGATTAGGTTAAGTGATATTATGGAAAGTAGAAACGAACGTAATTACGATTCGCGAAATTTCATTTTAGTGACGATCATGTTTAATTGATTTACTGTATCTGCAATAATACATGCTACCCAGGTAGCTGCAATGCTGCAACTGCTATAACGATAGTGGAAATCAAATCATAAATAAGTCTGTAGATGATTTCGTTTATTGGTCTTGTCATTTCGCTTACACGTTTCACAACATTACGAAGTCTAATCCTTCTGTAAGAGTAACTTTCTGGTCACTTAACAGTTGCTACGTTTACCAAAAACTTTGAAGTAATTTGTAATCTTTCGGGCCTGCTGCATTATATATGTCTGTATTCTCTTCCACTATAATCAAAATTCAGTGTTGTTGTTGTAATAACAACAGTAGGTTATTTAGTGTAATCTGATGCAATTTTAAAATATATTTTCACCTTTCTTTGCGCAATGTGACACTTCACTTGACAGATGTACCGACAGTGTTGTATGGTTACAAGTCTTTTGTTTTTCTTTACTATGATGTCGGTAATCTTTGGTAAAGGTAACACTGGCATCAGTGACATTGGCATCCTTGATGTAAATCTCTCTTTCTGATCATGTAGCTGCGGCGTATCTGTACATTCACATGTTTTGGGCGTCATTTTGTATCGTCTGCTGTATTCTTTGGCTAACGAATTTTCAATTCAAAGAATTGCTTGCTTACTTCTTGTTTATAACTTAATGGAAATATGCGATGTATCGTGATGGTATGAGAGCGGAATCTAAACGTAATTTCTTTTCGTGTTCTAGTAACGGTGTATGAACAACTGTGGTTCATGCGGACAGCTAAAGTTCAATAATCACGTAGTGCAGACATCAGTAGTTGATATGATCGTGGACTTGTTTGTTCTTCTTATTGCTGGCCAGTTTCAATGACGTTTTCTAGGCTTTTTTTATTCTTGAAGTATATTTTTTCGTTATTTTTAGTGGGTAGTTTTGTATAAGGAAATAGATTGCTTGCTATAAATTATTTGCTCTGTGTTGTAAGGTTTTTAAGTGCTGGTAATAGGTGGATGCATTGTTGTTATTATGTCTAAGGTATTCTTGCTATCTAACATTGAAATTTCTATCAGTATGACCTGTATAGCATTTATTGTACTCTTTGCGTTATAGTACGAGTAAACTGGAGAGTTTGTTTTGCCTAATTTAATTTGTGAAATAATATTGTGACGTGTTGTAAGTAAATCTTGGTATGGTGTAGGATAGTAGCACCGGTCGGCTTTGCGCAATGACTTCACGTCTTATTTGTAGATGATAATTTGATTCGTAGTAGATCATAGATCATAGCTTCATTTATTGGTGTTAATAATGTAATATTGATATTAACAGTTACCGATGAAAAACAAATAAAACATTGATAGGTTATCAGAAAAGTTCCATTGCCATGGAAATTTTACAGCTAATCCTATTTTTTTATTAATGAAAATTGATAGCAGTTCATTCGTTAATAATATTGATTTCTTAGCGTTTTAAACACTTTTCAGTGAAACATATTTCAGAGGTTCTTTTCTTAAATCCTTTTTTTATTTTATTTTTTTTTTTAATAAAATGAGACAGCAATTTTTACGCTGCACTCAAGAGCGTGCGTAACATTTTTGGAAGCGGTTGACCTTATTTAAAGTTGATGGTGTTATAGGTAAAATGATGACATTATTAAAAGTCGAGAGGTGGTATCTTTTGTTTCACTTGACACTATACTGCTAAGGGTGAAATAAGCGCCAAATTCTACTCACATTATTGTTTGCTAAAAATAATTGTTTTTTATGATTGTTTTCAAGAATTTTTGTAGGATAATCAATTTATTAAGCCTAAAAATGGAAATCAAGAGCATGTCACCAAAGAGCATTTATTATTTACTTTCGTGGTCAACCTAAATTTAGTAACCTCGGCGTCATTTACTTGTTTTCGTAATATTTTTGTGAATACTTCCTCAGTTGTCTTCAAAATCACCTATGGACGACATGTTAACATTTACTTTTGCTATCGGTTTAATGTTTTCTTATTTAATTGTTATTGTATTACAGCTAGTCTATCATCTGTGATATGTTTATGATCTCTGTTTCTCGTATTACACTGTTTTATTTCGTACATACGCAAATGACCTTCGTGTAAAATCTGTGGCCTATGTAAGACGTCATTGGTTAAAGTCGACGGGTGGTATCCTGTGCTACACTAATGTAACGAATCTTATATTTTTCATAGGTATGTAGTTGTTCGATATATTCATGTCTGCTTGACTGCGTTTCTTTTATTTATTTCTTTTCGTGTACCATCAGCTACTAATATAGTATTTTCGTTTTATAGGTTGGTGACTATTTGTGAGTTATAGCCATTTTGCATGTCACGCGTTGCAGAATTTTTCTTCTTCTAGAAGCAGATTTGTTAGTCTGTTTATCATTGTATGAAAGTAGACGTAATTGTCTGTTTTTATGTGACATGAATGTGCATAAATAATCTTGTTGTTGCAGTAGGCTGACAGTTAAGTATAAATTTGGGTGTGATGTTGACTTTTTATGGAGAGGTCTTTTGTAAATCTCATGTTGGGATGCAGTGCACTTAATGTCATGTGTATTTGTTGGATACCTGCATTGTTTCCACCTACTTTCAGTATTGTGTCATAATCTGTAATACTTTAACATCTGTTTGGCCACAGAGATTTGATTGATGAAAATTTTTCTTCTAGTGTGTTAAGGAATATATCCTCTACTGTGCCAGCTATACTGTATCCCATGGGCACGCCATCGTTTTTGGTATAGATTTTGTTACTGAAATGATAACAGTTTTGTTGCACTACTAATGTAAGTAGTAGGATTCATTACTATACGTTATTGTATCTCATAGGGTGATCAGAAGGTGTTAATTATTTGACAATTTTCTTTGTTTGTGTTACATAGCTGCTTTTAGGGTTTCTATTTATTGGTGTGATTTAATTTATTGTAAATAAATTGTTGCCTTTTTGTATGTGGTCCACATTTAATACTATAGCATTATTGATTAAAGACTTCTGACTGATTTGCTTTAGTATCATGTGCACATGTTCTATATTTGTTTGCATTGCTGTATTATATGTACTAATGTGTTAGTTTATTTTACATTGTATTGACTAGTTCGCAGATTATTTTGTACTGCTGTCTAACTGGTAATTTTCTACCTCAATCATTAATTTTGCAGCTGCTGCTTTCTTTTCTCTAGCTTTAGCGTGAAGTTTTGGTGGAAGATTACATTTTGTTAATTTATCTTGTAAATTGTGTTCCTGTTCTGTGAATATGACATCATTCACTTTTCAGTTCTCTTACAGAAATGAAGAGGAGGGGTTTCATTTTGTGTTTATTATTTGGGTGTTCTTCGTGGGATATTGTAGTCCAACAGAAATTGGATTTTCTTTCTGTGTGCTGATTGGATTTGTTGTTGTTGCGGTCTTCGGTCCGGAGACTTGTTTGATGCAGCTCTCCACCCTATTCTATCCTGAGCAAGCCTCTTCATCTCTGAATAAAAACGGCAACCTACATTCTTTTTAATGTGCTTACTATATTCATCTCTTGGTCTTCTTCTGCGATTTTTATCCCACACGCTTCCCTCCAGGCTAAATCGGAATGTGTCCCAACAGTCGAACCCTTCTTTTAGCCAAAAATTTCTATGCTTCTCAATTCTCATCGCGATTTATCCTTATAATCTTTAGCATTCGTTGTTGCTCCACATTCAAAAGTTTCTATCATCTTTATGTCTGAACTTATCGTCCACGCTTCAGTTCCGTAAAATACTACAATCCAGATAAATGCCTTCAGGAAGGACTTCCTAGCATTTAAATTAATATTTGATGTCAAGAAATTTCTCTTCTTCAGAAACGCATTTCTTCCCATAGCCATTCTGCATTTGGTATCTTCTTTACTTCGGATAAGTGAATTTATTTTGATGTCCAGATAACAAAGCTCGAGTACTACGTTTATCGTATCGGTACGTAATGTAATTCCTTGAGCTTCGCCTGTTTTCTTACACACACCTTAGTGTTGCTCTTGTTAATGTTGATCTTATAGCCTCAAGTCTTTGTCCAATCCGTTCAACTGTTTTTTCTGGTTCTTTGCAGTGCTGACAGAATTACAAACCCTCTCCCGGCACTTGATTGTAGGCAGTACTTTGGGAGCTGCGGCGATTTTGATCTATACTGGAGTGATTTTGTTTCTTATGCAATGGCATCATACCCTTTCTTCTGTATACCCTACGTGGTAATTATTACCAGTGAGAATACTCGTTAGTTTGAACTGTCTGTTTCGGGAAAGTAAGCTCAACTATAATTCAGTTTTTGACCGATCAGACTTCATCGGCGGAATGCCATGAATGATAGAATAAACCGGAAAAATAATTTTATTTTTCTCATTATAGAAATATCGCAGGTCCTTTAATTCTCTCTTGTAGTTAATATTTGTCAAAATCTTCCTCAAAACAATTCGTTGAGGTACCGTAATTAACGGTTACTTCTATATAACGATGGAAATATCTAACCATAATAATTTAAGTCGAAGCCCCTTAACAAACTTCTTTAAAATATATATCCATATGTCATTAATAAACACAAAATGTTTCAAATTATTTCGGTTAACACAAACGTTAAATATTGATAATGATTTCGTCGAATACTGTTCACAATCGATTATCCGAGTTATGTAATTTTATTTATGACAACGTTACAACTCGAATGGCAAACAGGAAACTAACCAAATCTTCTTTTATGTTTAATGTGACTGCCAACAATACAACAATCTGTTCTCTTTATTTTTATGAAATTCATCTTTGAGCATTGACAACAGAATTTAGTTTATATGTCACTGACCTCAGAAACAGCGGCGGCGAAGCAGCTGACATCGTTAAATCAATGCTCGTTGTCGTGCCATGAAACAAATAAATCGTAGCCAACTTTAGTTTACAATATTCATTACAACATAGTAGAAGATAAATGAAACGATTGATAACTATTTATTGCGATGTAAACGAAGGCTTCCGCGGCCGTTATTATTGTTGATAAAACTCTTCGCCGAGGAGACTGCGGCGCGCCAGTCACGGTCTGCACGGCCACTACGGTCGGGGGTTCGAATCCCCCCTCGTGCATGAATATTTGTGCCGTGCTTAGTGTTAGCTAGTTCATAAGTAGTTTGTTAGTTTAGGGACTGATGACCCCGTAGTTAAGTCCCAAGCTCTACAAACATTTGAATTTGATAAAACTATTCTGGGCATTGGGCCGCATCGTCAAGATATCAAATATTTCACCGACGTTTCGGCCACTATAGCAAGCGGCCATCTTCTGGGTGATACGTAACACCCAGAAGATGGCCGCTTGCAATAGTGACCGAAACGTCGGTGAAATATTTGATATATTGACGATGCGGTCCAATACCCAGAAGAGTTTTATCAATATATATTGCGATCTTTATCGCAAAATTTTGCTGAAGATAGTTCAGTGCAACCATCAAACATCCTGGTTACTCCACACTTATAGCTACATAATCTGTTGAATTTAATACTCTCAAATAATATTTGTAATCAAAATTTGGCGACCTAATTCACAATCCCTGTCGAGCACGAATGCTAATAAACTATGGCAGAATAAAAGTTGCGAACCAGAATGGAAAATGCTGTTATCATAGCACAACAAAAGGCGACTTTGTCCTACCACAGTCAATAGTGAGTAAGATGAGAACTTATTTCTCGGCTTATCTGGCAGCTTCAAAACTATTTAAATAAATAAAAAGAAACTCGACAATGTCGCGCTTTCTTACGAATTAACCCTAATGCAAGAAAGCAGTGAGCCCTCGAGGGGTTAGCATGCTTAAACGTATGTAGTCCGGTCCGAAAGGGGTCATGTAGTGTCATACTGCACAACATGGGAGATGCTGTTTTGGAAGACATTATGACACTTTAGATTTTGTATGACGTCAAGTATCGTGTTACTTTACAAATGGTGGAATATGTCAAGATTTTTTTTAAATATTGAAAGTGGCAGATGTGTTTACCGTGTGTTTACTAGTCGGAGGCTTAGTTACAGAAACTAGTACCTGTCTGTTAGAAGTATTGGCACTGGCTTGTGACATTTGACCCACTGTGATACAAGGCGGTAAATGGCTGTTTCATAAAATTTTCGGTGCTGCAATGTGAACCAGTTCTGCCCGTACAGCCGGATGTCGTCGTCCGAGGTGCGAGGTGAAACGTTTGCCCCCCCCCCCCTCGTTTAAAGAGACGAAAGACACAGGGAGGAAAGTCTGGAATGTATGCAGGGTCACCAAGAACCTCCAATTTGAATTTCCTCAGGAGTGCCGCGACTGTTTTGGCCATATCAGCCTTTGTATTGTCGTAGAGCACATTGACCTCGCGGATGAGATAGTCCGGTTGTTTTGATATGATAGCTTGACAAAGGTGGTCGAAGTTTGCGAGTTTAGGAACTGATGACCCCGTAGTTAAGTCCCATAAGCTCTAAAAACACTTGAACACTTTTGAACACTTCGTAAATTCTCCACGATATTTCGGCAAACCGACACGTTACCATCTTGAGGTGGACCCTCATGCTGCGCTTTTCCCCTCTGTGTCATACATATAGGCGTTACCCCTTCCATCACTCCACATCATTCCACCGTGGGTAACGCCTGTAGATATATGATACCGTGGTGAGAAGTGTATCATTCATCAGGGACCACTTGAAGATGGCAACGTATCGATTTGCCAAAATATCGTGGAGAAATTACGAAGTGTTCAAAAGTGTTCAAATGTTTTTAGAGCTTATGGGACTTAACTACGGGGTCAGCAGTTCCTAAACTTACAAACTACTTATGAACTAGCTAATACTAAGAACAGCTCAAATGTCCAGCCCGAGGGGGGATTCGAACCCCCGACCGTAGTGGCCGTGCAGTCCGTGACTGGCGCTCCGCAGACCGCTCGGCCACCACGGCCGGCAATTGCGACATGACCTGGCTTTTTTAAATTTATTATTATTATTATTTTATTCAATTTTTTTCGAAGTTATAACACGATGACTCATCCCCATCAATCGTGCCAGGAATGCGTACCCTTCTCGAGCATAGAGCTGTAGATGAGCAAGACATAGGATCATTAGAATGCTTCCTGGTGTGGTTCAAGACTGTGGGGCACCCATTGGGAAAGTGCAGTCATTCCTTCATGATGGTGTGAACATCTCCGACGCTCAATCCGACCACTGCGGCTACGGCTGTCTCCGTCACTCGGCGGTCCTGGGTAATGAGCGCACCAACCAGCCGGACGACGTTATCAGTAATGCAGTTTGGTGCTCCAGACCGCGCATCATCGGTTAACGTCACCCGTCCTTGCCTGAAGCGCTTTTGCCACTCCTTGACCCTTGCAAGGGACACGCAGTATTCGCCACACACTTCTGACATTCGTCGATGAATGTCCATTCCCCCTACTCCTTCCACTGTCAGAAAACTAACAACTTTGCTCTTCTTTTTAGGCCTCCATTACACTGTTTGCAACACGACTGCCAGCGTTGGGCGACTGATGCATGCTGCTACTAGCTTTGTATAGCCACGTGACGTGCACGTGTGCCCTCCAGCGACTGGTTGTGAACTTCCACGCTCTGTTAGGAGCCACACCTCGTGAGGCGCGGTGGAGTAGCCGAGCGGTTTAAGGCGCCTCGTTGCGGAGCGCGCGGTTGCTCGCCGTCGGAGGTTCGAGTCCTCCCTGGGGCATGTGTGTGTGTGTGTGTGTGTGTGTGTGTGTGTTGTCCTTAGGTTAGTTTACCTTAGTTTAATTAGTTTGTAAGCTACTGACTGATGACCACGCAGTTTGGTCCGATAGATTTACAAAGATTTGAACTTTTGAACCACACCTCGTGACACACGTCACGATATTACCCTCCTGTCACCAGTCTGCGCATTCCAGACTCTGGCTCATTTCTTTTTGTACGCCCCTTATAGTTAGTAGAACGACTAAGGTATTATGAAACATACATTTCTTTTATATAAGGAACTCATAGTTCAATAGGGTGATCTATAATTGTTTAATACTGGACTTCAATTACTATTGAACTTAGACTTTGAAGTACCTCGCTTCAAAACCATTAGAAGATATATATATTATTTGTAACTACTAATTTTATGTTCAGTGATGCCTCAACCTGGATGTACTCTTTTAGTATATAAAAATGTCGTGAAGTATGTAAATTACGACAGGTCTGAAGATGGCGTCGAGCACGCCAAATCCGGTAAGATAATAAATCAAAAATGCGATCTTGGCTGCAAAATCATTATTATACATTTCTTTCTTTTATTATTTAATGTCTACTACCACCTTCTTGTGATAACACAGAGTTTGCACTGTACATGCAGCCCAGCGAAGCTGCTGTCTCAGTCTTACGTACGTCATCGTAGAGCATGTTCTAGTGCACCTGGTTGAAATTAAGTTACAAGACTAAATGAGCTCAGAAGTAGAAGAGGAGCGGCCCGCTGATGTCCTTCGCGTTAAGGACGCCCGACGTTTATTGTTCAACACGCAGCGCGGCTGACAGAACAATATTTTCTTCCGCGAGATTACACACCGCTTTGTGTACGAGACAAGGCATTAAAGGGTAGGACGTATTTATTAACAGAGACGCGCGCAGCCTAGCAGACACCCGCCATTACCACAGGTAATGGGCCGTCCACACCCAGCGGCCGAGAACCGCATCCTCTTTCAGCGTTCGCAGACGTGGATCGCGTCGTAAAGTCCGAAAACTACGGCGCCTCTCTACGCTCCAGATAGACAGCTCGTAAGTTGGCAAAGTAGTCTGTCGTACCATTTATCCCGATAGGCACGTCCGTTACTGCAGATCCAACAGATCAACATCCATGCGTTGGTTACAACAGTGTTATTTTGTCTGCTGCGCAGATGTCGAAGTTGTGTGATTGGCAATAAAGTTCGAAAAACATGTATGGGTGAGAGAATAACATTGTAACCTTCCCAAAACCACCAACATACCTTTCAGTCGACCACGATTACACCTACTAAAGTAGTCGAAAAATCTTAGATTCCAAACAAAATAAATCAAGTGTGACCTTCAGTGTGGAAGTTAAATGACCAAGGGCAGGCCTTTTTCCCATTACAATGGTTACGCGATAATAAGATGTGGATGTGCTTAAGTCGAAAATAGAATCATTGCAAGGGGAAGCTGCTTTCGAAGAACGGAGACATATTGAACGTAGAGAACATCTGTGAGGATCGCCTAATGATGCGACCCTTATTAGTTGTTAAAATAAAGAGTGTATCAGACCTCAGTATCCTTAAATAACTTAATCATGAAACTAGCTGGTCCCAGTTCGGTTCACTAGCGTTTAATCAATACGGAGTGAAATTTGACTCAACGAAGCAAATACATTAAAAATCTACCAAATGATCCTCCTGCAGCCAGAATTTATAGTTACATCTACCACTTTTCAATTTGCAATTTCCTGCTTAGGTAAAAGCTCCCATAGTTTACATGTTACGAGAATTTTTTTCTACCTTCTGATATTACGGCCATACCGTCGAAGATTGTGAGTTCTAAAATTATTTCTTGTAACTTAAGAGCCACAACTAGCTTTTAAAAATCTCATTTTTGTTAAACTGACAAGGTACACTTTAGATTTTAAAAAGAATCTGAAGTTCTGATTTGCATCGAAAATAGACACCCTAAAACAGATCTGCTTCTAAGGTTGACAAGTTCGGCAGCTATAGTGTTGAAATAATTCCCATATCTCCAAAATTAGACAAGGATAGAAATAAATTTACAGTAGATGCAGATCTCATGAAGTACATTTAGCTGTAGTCCTTAAAAATTAAAGTTTCTCACCATGTTATTGATTATCTTTAATCAGGCCAGTAAAAGCTATTGAAACGAGGCAAGGAGCTTACTGTTCAAAAATAATTGTTACAAAAGAATATCATAAACAAATGTTGTCGTTGTTGTTGTGCTCTTCACTCCGCAGACTGGTTTGATGAAGCTCTCCACGCTACCCTGTCCTGTGCAAGTCTCTTCATCTGAGAAAACGTTAGGAAACCTACATCCTTTTGAATCCGCTTACTGTATTCGTCCCTTTGTCTCCCTCTACGATTTTTACCCCACACAATTCCTTCTAATGCTAAGTATTAGATGTATTTTTCTTATACATTTGAAACCCTTTTAAAACATATTTGATCATTTCGTCTGCAACATCACTTATTTGTTAGAATTATTTGCTTTGCATCACCAGGGGTATCTACTTACATGTTATGTTTGCAGCAGTTCTCATTTCGAATTGTGGAATATTTACTTCGACTTCTTTGGTGAAAGAAATTTGGAAAACTACATTTAATAACTCCACTTTAGTGTCATCAATAATATTACCGTTACTGTCATGCAATAAAGGCATTCGCTTAGTCTTTCCGCTGGTGTAGATAACATAGGACCAGAATCTCTTTGGATTTTCCGCCGCATTTCTACAAAGAGTTTCGTTGTGAAAACTATTGAATGTCGCTTTGAAGGCCGCGCTAAATTTCGAGCTTCAGTAAAACTTCCGCAGATTTGGGGATTTTGCATTCGTCTAAATTTTCTGCAAAAGCTTACTTTTCCGTTTTGTGTACCATGGGGGACCAATTCAGTCTCTTATTAATTTATTTGGTAGGAATTCCTCCAGTGCTGTTGATACTGAATGTAAGCCACATGTGGCCTTCACTTACATAGTTAATTTAGAAAAAATGGAGAGGTCTCCTAGGAAGACGTCAACCGAAAATTTATCTTTTTCCCGCCTTTTTTTAATAAATGTATTTAACGTTTAGTTTTGGTAAGTATCTTTGTTACGGATTTGAGCGTGCTACAACTTTGTGTTCACTTATCCCCGTATCCGTCATGATGCTCAGGAGTATTTGTGACTAAGAGCTCAAGTGTGTTTTCGAAACCATTTACAATTTGAATGGACTCGTCAACTAACTGTTCGGAAATACTAAAAAAAAAAAAAAAAAAAAAAAAAAAAAAAAAAAAAAAAAAAAAAAAAAAAGCATACTGAACATTTTCGGAAAATGTATCTGCCACCCTGTTGGAAGGTGTACGTCTGTCAAAATACGGATTGTAGATTTAAGTCACTGCCAACTACAGTTGTGTGAGTAATGTACCTACTTGTCTTCAGACTAGAGATTTCTATGAACAGTTCAGCGGCTGAATCATGAGAGTGCGGGGGTCGGTAAACTGAGTCAGTTATTAATTTATTCCGGTTGTCGAGTATATCATCTGCTCATACTAACACACAGGAACTATCGACTTCAGTTTCGCTTCTGAGCTATTACACAAATTACGATTTCCTTATGCTTTTTGTTTCATTTATAGCGCAGATCATAGGAATTATGGCTTTTCCCTTAAAAAACTAGGGTTCTTCCTCTGCGACTCAGTAGATACCAAAACTAAGCAATGTAGAAAACGTTAGAAGCATCACATTCTATATTCCTTCATTTCCTTATTTCCAATATTTTAAACTTGTATGTCGACATTAGGTGATCTGTCAAACACAGACGCTCTATTTTGCAAACGTATTTCTGCCATTGTTTTAAACATTATCGCAATACATTTTATTAACTAATGTTTCACCACAAGAGATTAAATTTATGAAGTGTATCGTTCTTCTTTTCTCTCTATTTTTAATGCAGCTGTAGAAATAAATATATGTACAAATGCAGTGATCAACTTTAATGATCAGCGGGCCGCGGTGGAGTGGCCGAGCTGTCTAAGGCGCCTCGTCGCGGAGCGCGCGGTTGCTCGCCGTCGGAGGTTCAAGTTCTCCCTGGGGCACGGATGTTATCCTCAGGTTAGTTTACCTTAGTTTAAATAGTTTGTAAGCTACGGTCTGATGGCTACGCAGTTTGGTCCGATAGATTTACATCCATTTGAACATTTTGAAAGATCAGCGAACATTCGAATTATCATATGTCGTTATTTCAGTAGCGATGGAGTGTTTCTATCGCAATCAGTAAGTGTGGAAGAAAGTTACCGTACAGACGGAGGGAGAATGGATCCATATTTGTGGTTGGAAGAACAAATTACACACTGAAATATACGACGGTATTGCTTTTGTTTTCAAAAAGTTTTAAATATTTCGATTTCGGGAAATTGGAAAGAAGTTGTACGTGTCGAAAAAAGATCTCTTCCGTGTGGACTGTATCGAGTAAGATCGTAAACGGAGATTTGGAAGCAAACAGCAGGAGTACGGGGAAGGGCGTCCGTTGCCTGAGGGGCCGCTAATCCGAGCCGGCCGCGGTGGCCGAGGGGACTGAGGCGCTCCAGTCACGGTCTGCACAGCCACTACGGTCGGTGGTTCGAATCCCCCCTCGGGCATGGATATTTGTGCCGTCTTAGCTAGTTCGTAAGTAGTTTCTAAGCTTAGGGACTGTCGACCCCGTAGTTAAGTCCCATAAGTTCTACAAACATTTGAACATTTCGCTAATCCGACTACCTGGCGAAGGGTCACGCGTGTCAAGTGTCCGGCGTGGCAAAAGTCCGGCGTGGCAAGTGTCCGGCATCCGCGGCAAACATATCCCCGCCGAAAAGCGGTTTCCCGCCTATTGTCTGAGACATGGTCGTGTAAAGATGTAGGAAGTCGTGAAGGACGTAGACAAAAAGTATGGACACCAAACTTCAGGGAAATTTTTTATGAACACTTTCGAAGGCGGCCGCCGTGTCAGTACCAGACTGTTGGCCCGCCAGTAAAGGGTAAACGAGACGAACGTGTGGAATATTTTAAATGACAATTGTTGATAACCTTATTGCAGCTTGCGCAGGGCTTACTAGCAAGAGACTTCCCACATCGGGAGCAGTTTTATCATTGGTTTATTCACCACACCATCACCATTCCGGGATTTGTGATCCATCCTATTCACAGACGAGGCCACCTATACGCAAAGTGGTGTCTTAGAACTTTCATAACAGTCATATGTGGGACAGTAAGACATCCATCCCGCCTACCAGTCCCTTGGTAGTAGGCTTCACCAATACGCTGTGATCATATTGGTTCACTGTTTCCAGGTGCATCGACGCTGCAGACCTGATGCTGGGACTTCCCTGCCAGAACTGCTGCCAGCCCAGACACCGCCTCACCGTCTCGCCGTTTCCCCGACCACCCGCTGCCAGACCGTCGTCGTCTGGGGTCACCGCCAGACGTTGCCACTGCCCGGAAACCCTCACCGCCGTAGCCGACGAGCCGACGCTACTCCAGGGCCAACCACTGTCGCCGCGCCCCGGGTCCGGCTTGCAACCGCCTGCTGACCGCCGGTGAAGAAACCTCCGTCTTCGCCGTAGCAGTCACCGCCCCGCCCGCCTTCGGTGGTCTCCAGTTGCCTCCAGCGGCCCGACAGCCAACAACAGTCCTCCACCGACTGCCGCTGCAGTCGTCGCCAGCGTCATCACCATCGTAAGCTTCTCCCTAACTATACCCCCCTCTCATTCGTCTTCTACCTCCAGACCCGTCTTTCTCTTCTTACCACAATGAACAATATTTCCAACACAATCGCCACTATCCAATACACCATCCCCGCCGTCGGTCCCACCACCATAACGTGGAGCAACACCTCCATAACGTGGAGTCAGGCCTCCCCCTTTCCGTCTTCCTATCCGCCAACACCACCTCTCAGCGTCTTCCCCTTCCTCTTCCTTCCAGCATCCCATCAACGATCCCCTTGATCACCTAATGCAGACTAGGTAAAACGGAGGAAAGGTGTTGGGTCAGCTTAATTCCCAACAAGACATCTACATCCGGTCTGACAAGCGGATCCACGACTCCTCTGACCCAACCTACCTGATGAGGATTTTTACAGATTCCGCATCGATCAGAGAACGCCTCCTCCTGGAGGGGCTTTGATCCATGACTGCCACCACAAGGCGGAACCATCCCACTCACAACCCAAATCCTATTGTTTACAATGATCACCTCCTACAAAACTGCCGCAATCCTACCCCTGACCCGACTGCAAGTCCTAGAGCAGCCTCAAACACTGTCCAACCTCGCCTCCACTCCTTCCTGCAACACCTGTGGTGCCCACCACCACACCTACTCCTATACGTTTAAGTCCATCCCCACCCACACCGCTCCCAAACTGTCACCGTCCATCCAACTGATCCTCCCATGCACCCAAACAACTCCTTGGGCCCCAGTAACCGTGGAGGACGTCATACGGTTTGTCTGCACCACCCTAGAACATCCACCCATTGCAACAGGTCACACTTGCCACCTGAATTGTTTTCATCTCGACACCTGAGCCACATTTTCCTGCACTCACTGCCACTTCACCTTCTCGTGGATAATTACCCAAGTATAAAGACACCATAACTTTTTTTCCCCATCCGCCCCTTCCCTCCCTTTCTTCTCTCTTGCAGGCCCCAATGGCATTCCCTTCCTACACCTTCCTGTAACACAGCATCCATTCCCTCCCAGCCAAAAAAAAAAAAAAAAAAAAAAAAAAAAAAAAAAAAAAAAAAAAAAAAAAAAAAAACACCTCTTTATGCACATTCTTCCCCAACACTGTGTTCATGCCTGCCTCTTAAATAAAACGTTCCTACCACCCCATCGGCACTACTCCCTACCTCTTTCACCTCACAGATTGCTCACCTCCCGTTGCACGAGACGGAATGAGCATAGGAAAGGAGGGGAGGGGGAGAGGAAATGCAGTCCGGGAAGCAGAGAAGGAACACTGCATTAGCTCGGGGCCCCGTGCTTACCATGCGCGTACTCACGAAAAAACCGTGAGCCTCCTGGGGGGGAATGCTTTTCCGGACATAAATTCATTAGACAGTCCTTGTTCCACAGCCTGTCTTCCACCAATCCCTAGACTTTGCACACGGTGAAAAATATCACCCTGTAGACAAAACACAGGCGAGCGCGCTTTCTCACTGGTCTATACGTCACGTGGGCGGGCAGTGCACGAACATTGTGCCGCCGCCGCCCGCAGCCGAACAGGTGCTGAGGATTTCTCCTGAGCAGAGGGCGCGCAGTCACGCCGACTGTCCGAGCGGCGGCCTAACGAGGCACTTTTGATTAATTACGCAGGCATTCACGTCGCGACCGCTTAGGGCCGCGCATGCGCAGAGCGGCGGCGGGAAGGCGCGGCCCCGAGGGCGCAGCCGTGATTGATGCGGGGCGCGGACAGCGCGCGTCGCGGACATCAGGGGAATCGACTAATTGAGCCCTGAAAAGCGGAGGCGGCACACCATATATCATGACGGGGCCGCAGCCCGGCCGGGGTTAATAACAAGTGGCCCGCACTGCCGACCGCGCCGAGTTGGCGCGCGCAGGCCCCGCGGCCGGCGGTAAAACTGCGCGAGCCACGCCGTAAATCAGCCCAGGGCAGCCCACCTGGCTGCGCAGGGAAAGGAAGGCAGGCCAGCGACGCACAGGAATGCTTGCCCTTACTGCCGGCTGCATTGCCAAATCGTATTTGTTGTGGGTGACTGCCAGTCACGAGAATTGACGGGATACGGAAATTTCTGTAGAATGCCGATCACTTTTTTTTTTTTTTGTTTTAAGTTCGTTTGGGCTTACTAGGGACCACGAGGCTCGTCTTGACTCTCAGCTAGGGTCTTCTGCTTCTTCTTGGCCCAATACGACTTTATCTTCAGACTGTGAGCCTGCTTCCTCTCATCTGTCCATTTAGGTCTGGTAGTGCCTGTACACTTCTTGCTTGTGAGATATAACGTTGCCCTTGCTTCGCATGATGCCATAATTGTTAAAGTAGATTCCGCGATTTAATTTTTTGAACAAGGAATTGATGGTACCGTATGTTTGAATTTGAAATAAGTTAAAGTACAGCACAAAATGAACATTAAATCAAATAAACCGCGGGTTGCATATTAAAGGTGGGCAACCTTACAAGCAACAGCACGTTATAAGACTTACGGAAAGAATCTAGCTGGATCCTGCACTTGGTATTGTAGAAGCTGGAAATAATAACTTTTATGTCTTATTTAATAAGTGAATGTTCGAGATACTTTCCGTAGGAGATCAATGTTCAGACTGTTCACTTCGCTTTTCATTGTTGTGTGACCGTGGGTGGAACATGAAGTTACTGGTAATGATAAAATAATTTTAAAAAAATGATCGGACTTCGTGAAATTAGAAAAGAAATTACTGCAAGTTCTAAAATCAAGCAAAGTATTGTATAAGGATGATTGATTGATTGAAATTTTGCAGACAATGCGAAGCGATTGTAATGGCGTCTGAACATTAAACTATTACGGACGCGAAGGAGCTGAAAACAATAGAAAATAAGTATTTGACGCGGAGGGATTCATTTAAATAAAAGCCAAAGAAAGCGGATGATTTTAAATTTAAGTAATATATTTTTATAATAACTTGCATCACTTACATTAAATGGATACATGAATGGAAGACGTCCGTACAGAACGAACATAGACAAGAGAGTGAGTAAAACTACTATCTCGGTTCCGTCTTCTCGCTTGTTTGGGAGTAAAAAATGACGAACGAAATTAAATTAGTTACATTGCGAGTCAGAGGGAACCGGAGGTGATAAGTATCGCTGATCAAAGATAAACAAAAAATAAATAAAAATTTCCATGTATCGTTACAGAGAGATAGTGGGAAGACTCCATGTAGAATGGCCTGACGGTATTGCGTTCGGTTCTAGGTTATCTGTAATGGGATCTGCAGTTTCTCTAAGTCTGAACCACTTGGCTTTGGACGCCTTTCCCCTGCTCGTCACTGTGAGGATCTTCTTGGTTAGCCTTGAGTGATTCAGGCGGGTCATGTGCCCGTAGTAGGTCAGTCGCCTTTTCCTCATACATGTGACTATGTCTTCCTGGTGTTCATACAGATCGTTATTGTGCCCGATTCTGGAAGTACCGTCTTCCTCTTATGGGTCCTAATATTCTCTTCAGGATCTTCCTCTCTTTAAGTTCTAGTTTCCTGAGTGGGCCCTTTCGATTCATCACGAGGCACTCGGAGGCATAGAGTACAGAGAGTCTAACTACTGAGTTGTAGTGGTTCAGTTTTAAGTTCTTGGGTAGGTACTTGGAGGTATAGATATTCTTACATGAATGATAGCCTCTCTCTGTTTCATTCTGGAAACATCTCTTAGGCTGTGGCTAAGCCATGTTTCCACCATATTCTTCCAGGAGTGCTAGTCTTGCAAGTTTAGCAGGAGAACTTCTGTGAAGTTTGGAAAGTAGGAGGCGAGGTACTGGCGGAAGTAAAGTTGTGAGGTGGCATCGTGAGTCGTGTCGTGATAGCACAGTCGGTAGTGCGCTTGCCCGCGAAAGGCAAAGGTCCCAGGTTCGGCACACAATTTTAATCTGCCAGGAAGTTTCAAGCTCTCTCTAACGTGGTGCACTTGGCGTCTATGGGCAAGATTTCGCTCTCACTTGCTGAAATCCATTCTCCCAAGTACTTGACTGCAGGAACTTTAAAGATATTATTGTTTCCTAGTGGGATTGTAGAAGAAGCCTGCTTGATATTGGGGATGAACTCCGTCTTCTGTATGTTGATTTTCAAGCCGGTTTTTACTGCAACATTGTAGAGTCTCTGTAGTTGATGAGTAGCCTCCTCCATGCTGTTGGACAATAGGGTGAGATCATCAGAAAAGGCTAGACATGGTACAATAAGGTTATCTTTCTTGTAGCCAAGCTTCAGTCCAGCTTCTGGTGGCAATGTGGAAGTCCATTCTCTGATGATTTTTTCCAGAACACAGTTGAAGAGGATGCACGAGAGGGCATCCCCCTGCCTGACTCCTGTCTGGATGGGTAAGCTCGCTGAGAGTTCACCCCTAAACTTTGGTGTTATTCGTGGTAGCCTGGACCAGTCTGGTAGTCTTCTCATCTAGGCCTAATTCCCAAAGGTGGAGAAGAAGGTTTGTCGATCTACTGAGTCGTATGCCTTTTCGAAATCTACCATAATGGCTAACCAGGGATGTCCCCTTTGGCTCTTATATGAGAGAATTGTCTTGAGGTTCTGAATCTGCTCTGTGCAGGACCTACTCACCCCGAAACCAGCCGGGTATTCGCCTAGTTGGGAGTTTGGCTGTTTGGTGACTCTAGTTTTCCGATCACGTTATTTGATGTGATCTTCCTTTTGGTGCTTTTAACCCTCCATCGGGCGCAGTCGGCCTTACAGGCCAGCAAAACACATTGTTCATCCCCACGCTTAACAATGGTGGTCTAGCAGCCTGCCTCTCGGTTTACTTACATAACTTTGCGAACCTCATATAATGCCGATCCACAGTCTACCAATCGGCTTTCAAACGGTTCCCGGGGAACTTCCTCGGCCTCACAGGCCAACTTCTCACCATTGCGTCATAATTTTGAAGGTGAGTTTGTTCAAGATATTTTTATTCTTATTGTTAGTTTCACCCAAACTAAGTCTGTTTTATGGTATTTTCGTCATTGCCTTGGAAAAAGAGCGTTCTGACAAACCCGTCCTAGCATATGATCGTGTTCCATCTTCAGTGTTTCTATCTTTCCATACGTTATCATATCCATATTTTCTGAAGAAATGTCCAACAAAGTCTATGATCTCCCTAAGCCCATTGATGGTGCGGAAATAATACGCTTCCTCGAGGATGATCAAGCGTCGTGTAGAAGATTTAGGCGATTTAGGTGACATCCACCTAAAGCAAAGAGCAAAGAGAACATGTGTGAGGAAATTTAACTTAGAAAAGATAAGACGACGAAGTGGGCTAAGAAACCATCTTCTACTTTTCATAGGCTAATGAGTCATTACACAACAGCCGCGGTGGAGTAGCCGAGCTGTCTAAGGCAACTCGCGGCGGAGACCGCGGTTGCTCGCCGTCGGAGGTTCGAGTCCTCCCTGGAGCATGGGTGTGTGTGTTTGTCCTTAGGTTAGTTTACCTTAGTTTAAGTAGTTTGTAAGCTACGGACTGATGACCACGCAGTTTGGTCCGATAGATCTACAAACATTTGAATTACACAACATCCAGATGTACAAATGCCGCCACCATATTGCAAAACCACCCAACATCAACTAATTGGACAACTGTCCCAGCAAAGTGTAAATAGAAGTGGAATCTCAATTCAGCTGCAGACTCAATTGAGATGTTTACCCAACAAGGAACGTGAAAAATCCCCCACATTACGTCCCAAATCGTGACAGTGTCGACCATGCGAGGCTGAAACAAGATTTAGTAGGATGAATAATTATAAATGTTCAGCTTGACATCAACCAATCTGATTGAGCCCCGTAAAAGTTTTGTACCAAACCTGTGTTTCAGCTGTTGATTCCACGTCAGAATAGACTGCCTAATGTATTTTGAAAATATTTGTACTACTTTTATGGATGTCTACTAAACAAATTTTGAATACTGTTTGTGGTAAAATGGTAAATTTTGTTATTTTAGTGTTATGGTATATTCTGTTCAATAACTCCATTCTTTTTCTTTGAATTTGCTGTAACTCCTTCCTTTAGCTCCTCTTAAAAACTAGCCAACATGCGTTTTAAAATTGAATTAATATGACTTAGCTAAATCTGTGGCTGGCCTCTCACGCCCGGGTACGCCTGATTTTGTTTCATCTGGAGGTGCGTCACATTGAGGGTTAAACACAAAATCATTTATTGACGGGCTAGATCTATATTAAATGCCTTACCTGAGAAATCTTCTGTCTAATGCAACCTATACATCTTGTAAATTTAGTTTCTAAATCAGCCGACTGGTCGCATTCGTTGCATGAAACGAGGCAGATAGAAAGTGGTGTCCGCTCACTCAGTAGGTAAGAATAGACTTGGCTTCACACTCTCTGACGTAGGACGAAATTTTGAATGAATTTGAGAATGATTTCATTGATAATGACAGTGAGGAAGACGAAATCGGCAATTCAGAATATGATCTAGCCTTTGTGCAGAATTGCGTCAAATTTTTAGTGAGTATTTCGAGTTTGATGATTCCTGAACCGGTTGTTTTGTATGTTGTTTTCTCGATTTTCTGAACAATGATTTTTATTCGTTCTTAGGTTCATACAGTGATGGTAGTCATTCCAAGATGAATGTAGAACCAGAATATATCAGCAAAATATTCTCCCTGACAGTACTGATAAGTGGCCAAGACAGAGGGGCGGCACAAAAAAAAAAAAAAAAAAAAAAAAAAAAAAAAAAAAAAAAAAATATCGATGTGATTCTATAGACGGGTTGACTTATATAGACTGAAAGTCTGATAAAACTAAAAGTATTAATAAAAATATTCTATACGTGACATATGTAGAAAACATGAATAGTCAGTACGGCTGTAGGTCACTGAGATTAATGGAAGTGAAACCAAAGAAGTAAGTACATAAATATCTAATGTACGTTTACCTTAATTATTAGTATCTTAGACGCAGATTGTCAATAAAAATTACTTGACTGTACTTTACTGACTTTTCAAACAGTTGTGTCGTGTGTAGTCGTGTGTGTATGGGTAGCTGCAAAATGAATCTGCACTATAACTCAAGCTTACTAATCTGACTGTACACTTTATCCAAATAGTTAAACATGACTGAACAAAAACGAAATATGTAATAAGAACTACTTTGACCCTGTGACTTAATTCATAGAATGAGCAATTTGAACTCCCGTAAAAAAAAAAAAAAAAAAAATAATAATAATAATAATAATAAAATCTGTTTCATAAAAGATTGCAATTGTTTGGACAATAGGACACAAGCTTGCTGCAGAACTGACTGATTGCCAATTAGATCTGAGTTCGACACATTTTATGGCCTACTTGTGCTCAAGGACACATGTGCAACTGCCCTCAGAATTACTGCCAAAAAATGCTGCTGCTACATGGTCAAAAACTAACTACAGAATTCGCAGTAGTCATTTTCAGCCAGGTATCCGGATACTTTTGACCTCATATTGTATCACATACTGCAAAGTTAACTATTCTCATTAAGGGCATCGATGATACGGTGAACATAACAGAGGAAGACCCGTGAACGCATCATCTATTTTAAACTATTTTACATTTCAATGTAGTCATATATCAACAGTGGACAACGTACAGATTTTATCAGTCATTTGCTTCATCCAGAGTATTGTTACGGTTGGAATTAGGCCTATGGTTTTAAAATGGACGAACAAGTCCGAAACTAGTTACCAAATTCTAAATAGTGCAACTGTGAAGAAAAAATAAAAAATAAACTGTTTTCATTACATATCTAGCTGCTGGTCCTCCTGATCATCTTCACGATTAATTTTCATTGACATTATTGCCAGGAAGAAATTTGGAAGCATTAGGGACTGACGCTATAGAGAAATATTGACTTTAGATGGAATGAAATAATGAAGAGATTCTGAATAAATTGGCGAAGAATTGATCATATGTAAAACACAAAAAGAGATCGGACTGGAGGTTAGGACAAGTATTAGGACAGCTGGGAATTAAGTCGGTCAGTGTAAGACCATTATCTATTCTTAAAACCTAGATTAAAATATACAAAAATTTTCGTTCTTCAAGTTGAAGATTACGCTACAGTAATGTAGCTGCCGAAACCTCACAATCATCATAAATATATAAATAATACTTATCAGAGCAAAAGTACCAATTCAACTGACAATTTATGAATGTATGGTAGCTGTCAGATTTTGCCAAAATTAAATGTATGTGACAATTTAAAAGCATCCTGACTTGTGTTGACCGTGAGTGTATCTAAATGTTTAAAGGGTTTTGTGATAACAGTGAAATCTTGTGGATGAGTGCTGTTTTGTGGGGCTAGAAAGCCGAGAAGTACAACTGCTATGCACTCGGACAACAGAAGATGAGAGCTACTCAATAAGTAATTTGAGTGTTGAAAACAAATACCTTTATAAACAGACATTATTTCAGCCCATAAAGAGATATAAACCTACAACGATCAACTGTTACCATAGATTCATTGCTACAAACAGCAAGATTTTGTCATTGTGTATTAATGTATATATGTAGCGAGAGATTTGGTACACCTAAAGCCTGATGATTATGCACAGCATCGAAACATGTTGCTAATAAATATTTTAACAACCTTGTAAACAAATGTCTGCAAATCTATGGGACCTAACTGCTATGGTTGTCTCTAGGCTAACAAACTATTTAAACGAACTTAAACTAACATAAGGACAACACACACACACACACACACACACACACACACACACGCACGCACGCACGCACGCACGCACACATACCAGTGCCGGAGGGAGGACTCGAACCTCCGACGAGAAGAAATCGCGCGCTCCGCAGCAAGGAGCTTTAGAGCGCTCGGCCATTGCACGGCGTCGCTGATTTTGGCAGTGTATTTGAGTCTCCAGAGTTTAATTACTTCACTGAATATGATAACTCAGTGATCTAAACAGATATGCAGTCACTAAAGGAAAATTTATATATTCTGTGAAAAAATGATAAAAAGGGATAAAAACGTCTCTGGCGTCTGTATCTTGTAGTATGAATAATCAAAGTCCTAAAATTCAATCTGTCAATTAATAAAATTCATAGTCAAAATTAGTTGAACTATCAGGTAATGTTCAGTTTTTATCTGAGGGGTTAAAGTTTGCTGTAATTCTCACGTAGTTCGATGAGATGTTCCAAAACCGCCGATTCAGGTGCACTGCGTCAAAGTGTCAGTGTCGTCGATCCTGAAAACCAATCTCAGAAAACATTAATTGTACGTCGGGATGTCGATCATTGTACAAAAAATGTCGATCACTGTCAATGCTGGTTTACGGAGCAAGAATTGCTTGCTTTTTCTCTGATTCTAAACGTTGAGAGACTGTTAAATTTGACCGTGTACAGGTTCTAGCCGTTCCAGGTTGATAGGGCCCTTCGTAATACGACATACACAGACATCCAGATCTAAGAAGTGAAGTTATTTCGCTCAGAGAATAAGTTACAAAATTGCTTACGTTTCATTCGTGCTATTTATTGCTGATCGCAACGTGATAATAGTTTACAGCTCGTAACATCGATTAATATTCCATAGGTACATGAATGCGTGAATCATGAACCAGTTTCGTACTTAAACACCACCATAGAATAGCCAAGTCTCCTTCTTCCATACTTAACACCAAAGAGACAGTAAGATGCCATGAAATACGTCAGTGTCTTTATAACTTTGCATGTGTAGAATTGCATCTAGAATTAATTAAGGAAAATTCGTAAATAAATGCTATAATTGCAGAGGGAAAGGGATATTACACAACGACCAATGCTGAGTTTCCTTTGTTAGATTATATTAGTTTAATACTTATCGTAGATCATATATACGACATTTCGTAATGATATGGAACGTGCCAATTTAGTAAATGTTGTCTATACATGACACTCAATATTTTAAGGATCTTTTATTTAATTTTTAATTGTTTTTTTTTTTTTAAGTTTTATCTAAAAATTGATCTACATTGTAGAAGGATTTGCCATTCAGAATTTCCTTTAACTTCTTTTTAAATACTAGTTGGCATATCTGTCAGACTTTTGATGCTACTTGGTGAGTGACTGAAAACTTTTGTGACAGCATAATTCACTCCTTTCGGTGCCAAAGTTAGATTTAATATCAGCCTTTCTCTTAGTGTTGTAGCTATGCACACTGCTATTACTTTTGAATTGTTAATAACAAATATATGTATTGTGAAGCTATAGTGAAGATCCTAGATCCCTAAATAAATGTCTTCAGGATGATCTTGGGTGGACTCCAACAATTAATCTGATCACACGCTTTTGAGCAATGAATACTTTTTTACTCAATGTTGAATTGCCCCAGAATATGATCCCATATGAAAGCAGTGAATGAAAATAGGCATAGTAAGCTAATTTACTGAGATGTATATTACCAAATTTTGCAATGACCCTGATAGCATAAGTAGCTGAATTCAAACGTTTCAGCAGATCTTCAACATGTTTCTTCCAGTTCCTCGTCAATGCAAACACCTAAAAATTTTGAATATTCTATCTTAGCTACAGATTTATTTTCAAAGTCTAAATTAATTAATAGTGTCATGCCATTTACTGTATGAAGCGGTATATACTGGGTTTTATCAAAGTTTAATGAGAGTCCATTTGTAGAAAACCACTCAACAACTTTCTGAAAGATAACATTTACAATTTCATCAGTTAATTCCTGTTTGTCAGGAGTGATAGCTATACTTGTATCATCAGCAAAAAGAACTAACTTAGCATCTTCGTGAATGTAGAATGGCAAGTCATTAATATATATTAAGAATAGCAAAGAACCCAAGACCGAACTTTGTGGGACCCCATTTTTGATAACTTCCCAGTCAGATAAATTAATTGTTTCATCTATATCATGTGAACTTTAAACTTACTGCGCTATTCCAGTTAACTATGATTTAAATCATTTGTGCCGGCCGCGGTGGCCGAGGGGACTGAGGCGCTTCAGTCACGGTCTGCGCGGCCACTACGGTCGAGGGTTCGAATCCCCCTCGGGCATGGATATTTGTGCTGTCCTTAGTTGTAGGTAGTTCATAAGTAGTTTGTAAGTTTAAGGACTGATGACCCCGTAGTTAAGTCCCTTAAGCTTAATAAAAAAAAATAATAATAATAATAAAATAAAAAAAAAAATAAAAAAAAAATAAAAACATTTGTCCACTGTCCCACTCATACCACAAAACTTAAGCTTATCTTGTTATTAGTATTGGTGTGATGATCGTGTTGTACACTGCTCGTAAAGGAGTCTTGTGCAGTTTATTACTACAGGCCACCATACTTTACAGCAGGTAGTTTATTTCGAAGATCATCAAGAACTGAGTACAAAGGTTTTTTCGATTGCATCAGCCCTAAACACGTAAATACAGCATGTTAATGTAATGCGTATGTATGAGGTGTGTAGGGTAGTGCATTTTTGTAACTTGGAGGCAAGAGTAATAGTATCCTTAATGGCGGAGTAAGTGTAAAATGCGATAAGAATAGATTAGATTAAGCTGTAGGAGTTACAGGAGCTGTGGTGGCAGTTGTAGAACAAAGGAAGATATAAATGGACGTGGATGCCGCAGGTCTGGGAAGGATAATTCTGCGGTCGTTGCTGAGATGACACCAGCAGCATCACAGGAGGCAACGTGATATACGGTGCAGGTGACAAAGGGAGACAGGAGAGACACCCAGCTGATGGCGTTGTCAGGAAGGGAGTTCCATGCAACGGCAGTCGGCAAGACAGGAGACAGGTCGGGAGAGGACACGGCCATTAATCCCGCTGCCCAAGATGTCAATGGCCAGTGTTGACACACGAGGCACTACAGGCAGTGACGGATGAAATATGGACCAGAACCGAGCGAGGGAGTCGACGAAGCGAGTTACTTCTACGACTACTACTGCTAATATTACTGCTAGTTCGTTCTTCGATCATCTTGCACTGTGATATGGACAATTCACTCCTGGAAAGGTATACAATACTAAATGCGTAGATAAAGAGGTTTTTGTCTTAATTACTCTCACAAATAATAAAAATCTGAACTCTTCACGATATGTTAGATCAGTGTGATATAGATACCATTCCACTAAGATACGTAATCAATGTCGATCTTCGCAAAATAACTTCAATACTTTCCTGAATACTAAAATTTCTAAGGCAATGAAAATTCTGAAGCAGCAACGAAAATAATGTTTGCTTGAAAGACGGGTATGTACATTGTGGTTTACCGAACAAAGAGACTGACAATATCACAGTGCAGAAATTACTATTTAGTGCTATGTTAACTACTAGACGTTAACATCTTATTCTACTTTTTCAGTATACATCAAGTTAAGACCACATCTCAAAGCTATTATTTAAAAACTATTTTACTTACAGGTATCATGTGTTTTTATATATTGACTTGACATGTGCTTCTATACGAAAACAGACCGAGTGAGACGGCGTAATGGTAAAATAACGGAATGACATTCTGGAGGACGGTGTTTCAAATCTTTCTCCCGCCATCCTGATTAATATTTTTCGTGATTACACTCACTCAGTCCAGGAAAGAGCCGGGATTGGCCCTTTCAAACGGCACGGACCATTTCCTACCCTCTTCCTTCGCAAAAATCAATTCAACCCGAGTGTGTGTTTCGTGTCTAACGATCACGGTCGATGGGACGTTAAAAGCTAAGCATCCTTCCTTCCTTCCTTCTATGTATACAACCCCACTTTGACTGAAATATAATTTTAAACTTGGCTGTTTTAAGGTGAATATTTTTATGTGACTTAACGTAAAAGACAAAACATCCACCCACACCCACTCACGCACGCACATACACACACATACACAAACACACACACACACACACACACACACACACACACACACAAAAGAAAAAATTCTAGGAAATAACACCAAGAAACATCAAAGCAAAAAACGTACAGTAAACATGGACTCTACAATGAACACCTTAAGATCTATAAGAGCTTATTCCTCTCGATCTATGAAGAAAATACCAGGTGGTTATAATTAAACTTTCCCTTATTTTAGATGTTATAACACAGAGACTAATTACTGGACGACTACCAAACTTGGTAATGTTAATTTCAAGCAAATTGGGAACAGAAATAAAGCAGGGTCAACTCAATTGATACACTTTTAATTTGCTGCTACTGTACATCATACTGTTAGATACCGGTACTATTACTACTGCAAAAGAGGCTCAATATGACGTCCGTCCGTGTCCAGAAGAGACTACAAGTGCAACATAGCACAGTAGAACAGAACGAAGTATGTTCGTAGATATGCTGGTTACCTCTTTTGATATGCTGTACTTGATATCAGTATACGCATGAATATTCTCCTGGTAACCTTTGTCCTTCAGGTAGCCCCACAACAAGAAATCACATAATTCACCAGTAGTGCCCTGTTTCTTTCGTCCAAGCTCATGTAGACACATCAAGAAGTGCACTGCGACTTGTCATGTGCGTGAGACTATGAATCATAATGACCGGTCACGGTACCTAGTGGTCATAGTTGTAATGCAAGGTATCCCAATTAATGTTTATCAAGTTTAATGTAAATTTGTAAGATATCCCGAATAAATTAAATTATGTTTAATGGACACTGGCCAATACTACGTACGTTCGAAACTGAACTTTTAAAAACCGAACAATGTGGTGACTACGACCACCGAGGTAAGCCTAAGAAAACATTGATATGCGCAACGGACACGCTCGGGAAGTAGGGGAAAACACCAACACTAAAATTCAGTGCCCTGTCGAAAGTACTCCCAAAGGGTACAATGAGATTAATTAACTTGAATAATAAAAGAGGAAGACAATCTGAATGCGTCACAGATAAAAAAGAAAATTTGACTTACCTCGTATATTCTTATTACAAAACTGGAAACAGCAAACAGCAAGCAGCTCGCAGCATGCAGGTTCATAACTTAATTGATTTCAGTATTAAAATATGCAGAAACTATAGTTGGTTAGTAATTAATTTAAATAATAATCATAAATGAAGAAAATAAAAGGAAGGGAAAACTAACCACAAAAATGAGAACGCAGAAAGCGAATTGAAGTTTAGAAATTATGTAGTCTTAAAAAAGTATGAAGTAGAAAAAATATTACAAAAATTTAAAAGGCGTGCTGCAACACATACTTAACGACTGCCTTCTCCAACAGCTTCCATACCTCTACCTCACACGCAACTAACTGGCTACTAACTGCTCTCCTGCAGTCAGAGAGCTTACTCAACAATCGAACTTCCAAAGATTACTGCGCCACTTAGAATATATTTCTGCGGCCCGTTCACAAAATTCACTACATAAATAACTCATGTACAATGCAGAGTGACAAACAGTATTAATAATAATTTTATGAGTATTGTGTGAACATTATTGCCTAAATATTATAGAAAATTAATTATGTCGGGACCATAGGGACCTTACAACGGTACCTTGAGGTCATAGTTAGAACTGGACTATGGAGCTGTGACACATGGAAATCATGCATCCCATACTCTGGACATTAATGCTACCAGTTTTGGTACTCGTATAGTAATTAGTTTCGGCGTCTTAACATGTGGCTCGGTAGCACAGTGGTAGAGTGCCAGACCATAAATCCAAGTGTCTATAGTTCGATCCCCGCTAGGTCTTAGGACTTTTATCTGACACTTTCCACTTATTTTTCGTCAGGCAGTGTTACTGATGTGAAAAATATCGAATAGTAATGTGGTTCCGAATCCACATTAAACAGTACTTCCCCTATAACTGGCTGGCTAAGTCAGTTCGAAACGTCGGACGACGGCAACGGCATACCACCTCCAAACAGGACCATTCCTAGTAAAGTACTGTGGTGTTCAAATCAATCTTCGGATTGCTGACTGCTTTGCCTTTTAACTTGTTAAACAGGAAAAGTTTAATTTAACCACCCGGTGTTTTCTGCTGCATGCGGTAGGTGGTATAGCCAAATATAGAAAAGAAAAAAAATAAGTAAACATATTCTCCAAAACGCTTATAGGTACCATAATTGCTATGAGCACTTGCATGCTAGAAGTGACTAATTTTACGTCCGTTAAAGAAATTGAAGAAGGGCCTTCACATACTGTCGCTTTTTAGGGACCAGTCTGATTTTGATTAAATGAACAATATTTGTAGCCCCAAGCTAAGACCAATTTACGGGTAGAAATGACATGCAAATTGATGTAGTCGTTTCTGAGATAGACGTTCAAACAGAACAACAGACAGACACTGCATTATCTCCGATCATGGCTTGACACAGTAATAATTTCCAGAACCGCGGCCGTAGGGCTAATCATTCAAAAACAACACGAATTTTCAACAGGCACACTTGTACAGTGCATTAGGAATTGCTGGAATTATGTTACTGATGCACAAAAAAGTACCTCCGTATCTATTTCATACGTAGTGTATTTTATATATACCACTATTTCAAGAAGATATGTCATGTGCATAGTATTAAAACTATCTGCCGGTAAACTATAAAACCGATGGCTGAAATACTTAAATACTTTATATGTTATACAGTTCTATGTAGGATGAGATGTATCCTTTTAAATTTCATGTATAGGCCACTGTGTTACAAACAAATGAAATATGACTGTTGGAGAAATGCCTGAAACACAACATCAACATAAATACAGAAGGAAAATATATAGAAAACCGGCAAGTTGAATCAGAAAAGGTACCCTTACAAGAATACAAAAACGAATCAAGTGAAGATTTGTCTTACAAAAGACCTTGTAAGTAAGGAAACAAAAATATTATACGACATATGGAACAATATACAGGAACCACACCAACACAGATTCCATTACAGTGACAAAGCTGGAAAAGAAACTACAACAAAACAACATCATAATACGTTTCAAAAATGGTACAGCCAAGATCGCTGAAATTGGACGAGTGGTTTCAATGGCCCAAATAAAATTATATAACAGCGATAATGGCTATACCATTTATGGAACGTTTTGTAATATTTGATCGCCTCCTCATAATATAAATAAAGTCAAAACAACATCATCATTAAATGATCAGATAAAGGAAAAACAGTAATTTTGATGCACAAATAACAATAAATTAGTAAGAAAGAAGAATTCATCATAAAAGAAACATAATTACAAAACTAAAATCAGATCCAATTAACGTAATCAAGATGAAGTTAAGAAAAACTCTGAAAACACTGAATATACACTGGAGGAGAATGGGACAAGAAAACTAATACAGACAAATCCCAGTGCACCTTTCCTCGAAGCCAACCAAAGTTACACAAGAAAAATCTCTCTGACAGAGCTATCGTGAACTATAAAAATGCTTCCATGTAGCCACTTGCTAGTAAAATATTAAAAATAATAACAAAAACTACAAAATTCTAAAATGATGGAACTATAAGAAACACCACACAATTAATTCAGCATGTAAAAGACATACAGGTCCCAGACTCAGCCACCCTCCTCTCATTTGATGTGGAAAACATTTACACTATTATCCTAGTAACAGAAACAACAAATATTATACAATGAAACTTGCAGACCCACAGCACCATTGCATAGGAATACATCACAGAAACAATAAAATATCTAGGACTCAGAATAGAACTATTTCCAGTTCAACGATGAATTTTATTTACGAAGTGGAGTACAAAGGGACTTCCGAGTATGAGGTACGATAGCAAACACCATTATGAATCATATAGAGCAGGTCATATTTAACAAAGAGTCCCAAACAGATACAAAATCCTACACTGGGTTGGATATATGGATGACATCTTGTACATCATCGATGAACCAAGCTGTAAAATAGGTCACTTACATATTGACATAAATACTAATCCCAACATGATCCAGTTCACAACAGAAAACGAACAAATCATGTAGTTAAACTTCTTAGATGTCACCATAAAGATTAAGAGCGAAAGTATACATTTGATATATACAGAGTACGGACAAGGACAGACAAAATTGGACTTCCAATCACAAAGATACACAGAAGCATGCAGCACTCAGACACATACTTCACAGACTAAACACTATCCCACTATGCAAAGGTAACTTCCAGAAAGAAATGAATACCATAATGCAAATAATCACGAACAATGACACAAAGAAGGCCCAGTAACAAAGCTGAACAACAAAATTAAAAAGACACACACCAGTACCACCGTCACAATGGCAGAATACCACACACACACACACACACACACACATACACACACACACTTACAATGGTGAAGTGGTGTTTACAGTGTACTGTAGAGCCCAATAGTGAAAAAGTGATGTGGTTTTGTTTTATAAACAAAAGGAGATCTGTGAAATGGAAATTAAGTATAAAAAGCCGGTCATACAGTCACAGTAAGTAAATGAACAAATTTCACATAAATTTTCAAATACAAAACATGACCTAAACAACGTGCAAGTCGAGTTATTAAAGTATTTTTCCGTCTTCCCACCACAGAGCCAACACCCAACATCACGCTTAAAATGATCCTGTAATATGCACCGTCTGAAGATGAGCCTGAAAAGGTTCGAAAACTGGTTAATGGAATAAACAGTATCATTTCAAGTGATAGTGACGTGGCATTTTTCTTAAGTTATATTGAAATTAACAGTAATGGGTTCTGAAATATCCGTAATGGTTTATCTGAATCCAAACTGTGTTCTAGACCATATGTTATTTGTGGTAAGGATGTCGAGAAGCTGCCTGTATTTCGAGAGTGCCTTCCATTTGAGGTCTAAGAAAGCCAGGAGGAAACTACGAATTAAATGGGATGGTTTCTCTATCGAACACACAGCCCTGCCCAAGCACCTTGGGGTAATACTCGACCGGTATCTAACATACAAGGCTCATTGTCAAAAGACCCAACAAAAGACAGTGACCAGGAATTAACTTCTGAAGAAGCTGATAGGAAGTAAATGGGGAACTAGCCTCCACGTGATCAAAACGACGGCTGAAGCAGTGTGTTTTTGCACAGCTGAGTATGCATGCCCAGTGAGGAACAGATCTACACACGCAAAAGAGGTGAACATCGCCCTCAACGAAGTGTGTAGACTTACGACTGGCTGTTTGAAGACAACGCCACTGGGGCACCTCAATAAAGCGCCTGGTTGTGAAGCACCTGCAACTCGACGACTTGCTGTAGAACATACTAAAGCACCAGAGCCACTGAGGCGACTGAAATCCCGAAGACGTTTTCTGAGGTCTGTCCCCATGGAACCACCAGACAAAATATCCACTAACTCAGAAACCCCCACCAGGCTATCGCTTGGACTGGAGAAGTCTCTGAACCGTCTCAGAACAGGAGTCGCCCCTGTAAAGATGAACCTAGTGAAATGGGCAATCATCGACATAAGCGAGGTCAGATGTAACTGTGCAGAGAGACAGAATATGGAACATCTCCTGACATGCAAGAACTGCCCAAGGACCTTCTCCCCTGATGATTTATGGAACGCTAGAAACATCTGGGCTGGTGTGCTATGACATGGATCCGGACACGAAAACAATGTTTAGCAGAGAATCGGAATGAGGCAAGGTTTATGTAAATCTCTTAATAAACACACACCAAGCCTGGCTAAACCATCAACGAAAATCCAAAATCTTAATGTGCTTTAAGATAAACAGAAACGCGGCACTGGTTTCAAATGTTTGGAAAGCAGTCAACCCCTTCACATAACTTCGTACTGACAAATGCCACTGCACAAAATATCTTTCAAGGTTCACGCTAACAGGACAGAAGATATTTAAACGAAGCTACTTATTAGTAGTTTTTCGCGAATACAGGCACAGCTGCCACCAAACTTACTAACTAAATAAATGTTTACAGAAGACTGGCTTTAGCGAGGCGGCACTATGAAACTGTTACTTGCAAACACCGACACCACTGTCATCAAACTCGCTAAAAGGAATAGATGGAATCATAAAAGTAGCTTTAACGCGGCGGCCTGATAAAACAGTTACCTTCAACTCACACAAGCTTCGTAACATGAAAGTGGCCTTTGATAACAGACGATGCTTAACACACTTGGAACAACCGGGAAGCAGTACATAATGCCACGAGTTAGAATCTCAGTTTCTCACCAGATGAACTTGTTTAAGAGCCTCTTCATGTCACCGACTAGCAATTCAGACCATCCAAGGTGCGCTTAATTCCCGTAGTTGTTCCATCAACCAGCAACAGCGACTGCACCATTAGACTTCGGCCCCGTGCCAGACACACCAAGACCCATTTCCGTGTTCTTCCTGGTAGGTCACACACGTCGTACTAACTCCACCGACAGGGCAACCGCTTCGAAGCAGCCCCAGAGCCCGTGCGATTTTTTAAATTCTTTTTTAGATGGAACCACGTAGATAGTACCATCGCCAGCTGGTGATCTACACTCCAAGAGGAACATGATAGGAGTATGGAAACTGCTAACTTTATTTATTGATTTTCTTTTGAGAACCTGCAGGGCCAATTGTCCTCGGTTCGTAAGAGACCCCGATTGATGTAGTAAGGGCCGTTTTTTGGGAACGGCGATGGTCCAAGTACTCCTGGGCAGTCTGCGCGAGTTGGTGGAATTGTTCCTCAGTAAATATACAGTACTTATTTAATTCATTGAAGCCTTGGCGATCCACCAACCGCCAAATAGGGCGTTTATCGCCTCCGGTACTTATGCAGGGTGGTGGGGGGGGGGGGGGGAGGGGAGACGGGGTTTGCGCCTCCGGGAGAAATGGGTAGTGGAAGGCTTTGTCGTCGTCCTGATGGTGTCGGATGTTCTAGAGGACTTGGAGCAGGACCCGCTTTACATCGCGCCTGGTTGGCATTTCCAGGTACGAGGCGACTTCCTCCAATGTGTCCGGGTCCTCTTCATCTTGCGCAGCGGCCGCCCCCTCAGGCGCCGACGTGTGGTCGTGACGTGGCGGAGGCGCGTCCACCTCCATCAACGCCACCGCGGCCGCCCCCGCATGGGTGGTGGCCTGGGAAGTGTCCTGCGGAGATCCAGTATCCCCAAAGTGCGCGGTTTCTTCGGGTTGGCGGGTCAACCACACTTGCGGGGGAGGGGTGAGGCCCAGAGTAGACTGGACAATGCGCAGCTCCCGTTCCAGGTCCGCGATCCGACGGGTAGCAGCGTCGAGGGCGGTACGATACTGTTCCCTCTCTGCCGCCATCGCGGCCTGGAGGCAAAGGAACTCGTCGTCCGTTTCGGGGTGCAAGAGAACTTGTGCACCCGGCAAATTGGCGGAACGACGAGCCGTCCCTCGAGGTGTCCCACTTGGAGAATGAGGGGGAGGGCGTGGGACAGCCGCGGCAGCGGCCGGCGTCGCAATTCCCGTCCTCTGCGTCACAGTGCGCTCTGACTTCCGTTTCGTGAGCCGTGGAGCCGCCACAATTTGCACACCGTTTTTCGGCGTCCAGCGGGCGTGGGCAGTTGCGTGTGTCATGTGCGCCTACGCAGCGCAGACACGCAAACTCTGCCGTGCAGCTACTGGTCACATGGCCGGTCTTCTGGCAACGGAAGCACTGCACAAACTTCCGCGCCTTTTGCCGTCGCTTCCGACCACCAGCCCTTCCAAGGTCATCACCTCGGCCGCAAGGTGGACGATAGCCGCCGGCCGCGGTGGCCGAGGAGACTGAGGCGCTCCAGTCACGGCCACTACGGTAGGGGATTCGAATCCCCCCTCGGGCATGGATATTTGTGCCGTCTTTAGTATTAGCTAGTTTGTA
Organism: Locusta migratoria; assembly: GCA_026315105.1. Taxonomy (NCBI): domain Eukaryota; kingdom Metazoa; phylum Arthropoda; class Insecta; order Orthoptera; family Acrididae; genus Locusta; species Locusta migratoria. The sequence goes on from CM048747.1 coordinate 177,992,568, forward strand.
AGTAGTTGTAAGTTTAGGGACTGATGACCCCGTAGTTAAGTCCCATAGACTTTACAAACATTTGAACCTTTTTTTTTTTTTTTTTTTTTTTTTTTTTTTTTTTTTTTTTTTTTCGATAGCCGTGAGGAAACCACTTCGCGATGGTCCTTGGCGCATTCTCTTCGTAGCTTGGTGGGCCATTGCCGTAGAGGGTCGTACACAGACGAACAGGCTAAGTGCAGCAGCGGCGCGCGCGACGCTCCTCTCCTCACGCTGGCGAGTCAGTTACGTATGATCTCGTCCGCGCGAGTCTCCACGCCCGGTATTTCAAATATGAAAATCCCGCCAAATGCGACTATCAAAGATCCTCGCGTCAGGCCGCGAGTATCGATAGCGGCCGTATATCGCTGGGCCCTGGCTCTAGCGCGTCTGTAGCGACAACAACACATGCGAGCCGGTACGGCTCACTGGCAAGAACACAAGGAATCCCCTCACATACTGTTCAACATTAACTGTGAATCAATCTCTTTAGACTGCAGGCTTTCAGACGTTTATCCAGCAGTAAGAGGAAACCCGCTTGCTGAGTGTGCGGATTGTGCAGCCGCGGCTGCAGGTGGTCATAGCGGGCAAGGCGACGGCGCTGCATTCCAGAGCGGCTGCCGGCCGCCTGGGGCGACCTTACCGGAAAGATGGCTGCCTCGTGACGGCCCAATTGCCGCCATTCCGACAAGACGGATGGCTCTGCCGCGGGCGCTCCCGACACTCGCTGATGGACGCCCACCTCTCTGACAGCTGTGTTCCCGCCGAACCCTCCATCTCCGCGCTCCGTGGCCCAATCGATTTATTGTCCCCCCGGGTGTTTACGGCGTCATTATGCTCTCGTCACGCAGGTTGTTTGGAAATACTTCTCCGAGCACGCCCGTCCGAGCCCAAAGGCTTCAATCTTCTCCCGTGAATTACTGCGCTCACTTCGTTTACTCTTTATTGCCTGAATTACATTCGCGGACGGTACGTTACCGACTCTCGGCTCGGGGGCATAATATTGTATAATTATTCTCTGACAGGCTCGTGTGCGTCAGTACCGCAGCATGTGGCGGCTCTTCTGATAATGCGCCTCCCAAGAAGTTTACGAGTTGGGCATTCTACAAGGTGCATTCGAGTTATTATATCTCTGATCCTCACAAGCAAATCACACCTAAACTGTGAAATGACTGTCACTTCTCGACCTAATCACACTGCAGCTGCTACATAATGCACAAACACAACGACAAGATGAATGCTCCTTACGAGTCTGCTTTGTCTTCTGACAAGTGGTGTGCTTCCAATGAACTAACTGGCGCTTCGTTTCAATATTGAGAAACGGCATCTATGTGTCATCCATTGTCACAACTGTTGAAAATATATGATAAGCCATTAATGATAAAGGTTAAGCAATGAATCAAAATTTGTGATGCGGTCGGGAATCGAACTCGGATTTCCATGCTTACTAGGCAGACATCTTACGTAGCCCACTGCAACACTGACGTTTAAGACGCCTTGGAATAGTGTAAACACGACTTCCACCCAAGTCACAAACTTTAATTCAGCTTCTGTGTTCCATAGCAGTAGCGGTTATCTTTGGAACACAGAAGCTGAATTAAAGTTTGTGACGTGTAGAGAAGTCGTGTTTAGACTATTCCAAGGCGCTTCAAACGTCAGTGGTGCGGTGGTCTACCGATAAAAAAATAAAAAAAGTAAGACGTCTGCCTCGTAAGCACGGAGGTCTGGGTTCAATTCCCGGCCGCATCACAAATTTTAATTCATTGCTTCACCTTTGTCATTAATGTCTTGGACATGTTCGGGTTTCTGAATTTATATTTAAATATAGGGTAAGGTCACGTACATCATACCAAACTTTTCCCGTTAGAAATTCAAGGACTTTAGACAATGGTTATTTTGATTTATATCCTTTGGAAGGTAATGTGACAATAAAAGTAGTAGATGAGTTTTATTATTTGGGTAGCAAGATAACTTCTGATTGCCGAAGTAAGATATAAAATGCGCAATGGTTATGGGAAGAAAAGCGTTTCTAAAGAAGCGAAACTTGTTAACATCCAATATTAATTTAAATGTTAGGAAGTCCATTCTGAAAGTATTTGTCTGGGTATTGCATGGGAGTGAAACGTGGATGATAAGGCGTTCAAACAAAAAGAGGTGGAAGCTTTTGAAATGTTGTCCAACAGACGAATGATGAAGATTAGATGGATAGAAGACGTAATTAATGAGGAGGAGATTAACCGAATTGGGGAGAAAAGAAGTTTCTGGCATATCCTTGTAACGCGCAGACTTTTTGAGGGCGCACAATGCACAGCCGCAACGGCTATGTCATAAGAAAGAAATCAGAGCAAAATAAAGTTAATTATTTTATTCCGACCACGGATTCGAGTTTCCAGTAAAATTACGAACTCCCCGATACCAATAACAGACCGAACGGGTCCTTAATTACAAAGTAGCAAAATTAAATCAATTAATTTAGTACGGTTTATTAATTTTCACCAATCAAGGAGCATCACAAAATTATTGCTTACTTAGAGGACAATAGAATGGCAGGGACAGACTAATTTCTACATTCCCCGTTTGGTTAATCTAGAAATTGCTCAAAATGGAAAATTTCCTGTAGCCGTTAAATTTAAAAGCAACCGGAAGCGACGTCGTGGCGGAGGCATACCAGCTTTGTCCTGCGCTCCAAAGTGTCCCAATCTGCGTGTCCGAGACACAGTGCCGCCCGCAAGGCCTAAGCTTCCCCAACGGATTCTCTCCCCCTACCTGTAAGGTTGGCTACAGGCACTACTTTAGAACTGCGGAAGCACACTGCGGTGCCGTGCCCGGCGAACAGCCACGCACCGCCATTCGGTTGCAGAGCTTTGAAGTATCCACCTCGCGGACAGTATAGGGCAGAAGTTACCACCGTAATAGGAAAGTGTGACTTAGGGACCGTCCGCGTCTATTGCAATGATGGGCTAGTGGAAGCATCCGGCACACTTACCATTCAGTTTATAGTGAGGTAAACTTGGCCGTTTGGCCGCAGCTCTTGATTTTAATATTATATATTCATGGCTAGCAACATTATGTTTGTTTCAACCACTCTCCGCTCTCTCTAGGGACTGCAAATGCATTTGTATAAAATGTGCGTATTTCTTGACTATTGTTAGTAATTCCTTGACCTACAGCAAGGTGGTTTCGTGGCAAAATAGCCTTATTTGTGAAATAATATTAAACATGCACAGGGCTATCTGAAATTCGTCATATGTTTATAAATACAGATTTCACCACAATTCTATTTGTTCTGTCCTCTTTTCAATTAATGAATCTTCAATAAGGCGACGAAACACCTGCCTTTACGGCCCAAGGACAGCAGATCAGCATGTGAGTGAAACTTCCTGTCTGAGAGGAAAGGCGATAGGCAGCAACCCTTCTTGCGTAATCTTCTTTCGAAAAACTTCCCCAGTTACATCCTGACTAAGAGAAGGGATAGATTCTTGGGGCACATTCTGAGACATCAAGGAATAGTCAACTTAGCATTAGAAGGAAGTGCGTGGGGTAAAAATCGCAGAGGGAGACCGAGGAATGAATACAGTAAGCAGATTCAAAAGGATGTTGATTACCGAACGTATTCTCAGATGAAGAGACTTGCACAGGACAGGGTAGCGTGGAGAGCTGCATCAAACCACTCCGCGGACTGAAGACCACAATAACACAATTGAAAGAGCGATATCCTACAAAGCCTGTCTGACGTATATATTACAAATATATATTTCTCGCGATTAACGATCAAGTTTTGGTGCTAAAACTCGGTAACGTTTCAAGTGAAAGTGACTGGTGGCATTTTTCTTCAATCGTTTACATATATGCGCCTAGTTCCATGGTGCCTAGTCAAACACTACCAAGTCCCATTGTACCTTCCGCTATGCCAAATTCACTGGCTTGCCGATTATAAAAATCTCTTTCATGAAAACTTACATTTATGTCCTGAGTTTCATGGTGACCAGTCAAACAATTTGGATGTTAGTTGTAACGTACCCTCCGCCATGCAACTACGGACGCTTGCGAAAGGTAGCTCATGTATTACTTTGGGATACAATTTCATAGAAATCTGTCCATGGCTTTCGGCATGAAGGAGTAGCAAACATATTAACACATCGTAAGGTACCCTCCGCCACGCACCATACAATGGCTTATGAAAAGTAGTAAATGTATTTGATTATAGAGCTGGCAGCATTGAATACTTCGCAATACAGCAATTTAATGGATTATTTTATTTTGAATGCTGCTAAGTAGTTTTATTTGTCCACTGCAGCATGCATTAATATTTCTAAAATTTATAATCTATAGCTAGAATTAACAATCGAAAAGGTAACTGAAGCCATAAAATATACTAAAAACTGTTTAAAATATGGAGCCATTCCTTCATATATTAACATTAAAATCGTAGCTAAAGCTAATCTAACACATCATTCGAGAATTATGGCGCAACACTTTGGATGAAACACAAACTGAACTTCAAACTACACTGCATGGAAATTCTAAATCAGGAAATGTATGTAAATCATTTACCTTGCTTAATATCTCCTTTGTTCTTTGATGTTCTGTATAAATTTATAAATATTTGTAATGCACATGCTAGAAAACAGATTCGATATATACAAGTGAAAAATTCGCAAAACTAGTACAAAGAGAAAGGCAACCATCAGTATTTCAACAAGCACATCGTACAATCCAAATGTACGCAATAAATAAATAAATAAATAAATGAATAAAAATAAAACGCCTAACAGAAATAAGGTTTTCAGAAAACGAAATAAAACTCCTCAATAAAGGATTCAAATATAATGTTGAACCAAACATTCAATTAAATATGCAATCACAACTGCTAAATTAGCAATAGACAAAGCTAATCTACCAATTAGACCAAAAATAAATTCTCTGTAAATATAGCCAAAAGAATTGAAAAAGGAATTAGCAAAAAAATCCTGTCAAACAAATATGATTGAAGAAAAACTGTAACATAAACCAAAAATTATTAGCGAATAATACATGTGCACTAAAATCAGACCAAGGTAATTATCAGTATTATTAACATTTTTCAGAATTAATGCCTTGGTTTTGTGGATTTGTTATTAAACCCAACATTTCATCCCCATCTGCATTTTACAACTCATAATGAAAGAAAAATAATACATGCAAAAGGTTATGAACTTTTTTACAAAGCTATAATACAGAGTAATCCTACTAACAAATTTGCTGGTCAGGTTAAAAGTTCCTGAATATGAAAAGAAGTCTCTTATTATTATGAACCCTAAAAGTTCAACACAACAAGCCCAACCAAGAGTACATAAACAATTAATCCCTATATGACCTGTTGACATCTGTACAGATAGCACAGCTTCTTTTATTAGCAAAAAAAAATAACATAGTACTTAATAAACAATACAGATACATGAAAAGATACACAATAAAAATTGCCATGTTCTTGCAAACACATTAAAAAATATCACAATTCCACCAAAAAGTAACTTTTTGTCTGTTGAATAATAAACATATATATAAACATTGCCATAAAAGAAACCATAAAAATTATAGAATAAAACCTTCACGTATACAAAAATAAAATAAATAAATCATCAGTTACACAAACCTGAGAACTGATACATACACTAAGACTAATCTTAGCACTACATTATTTTCAAATTAATGGAAAAATATACAACCAAGCAATGGGGAGTTCAATAATAGGAATTTTAGCAGATGTACTTTCAAACTAACTAGAAACAAAATTCTTTACCATTAACTCCAAAATAACAAAGAAAATGTTACATTATTTCTGTTATGTTGATGATATGTTGAAGGTGATAGAAGGAACTCGTAATGAAAATAACAATATACACTGCTCACTTAATAAATTATATCCAAAAATTAAATTTACAGAAATGGAAATAAATGGCTCAATAAATGTTCTTGTTTTGAAAATTAGTAATAACAGCAATCATCAATCATTTGAAATTTACCACAAACCAACATCAACAGACAACATGGTAAATGCCACTTCATGCCATCCTGAATCACAAAAATATTCATACTTTCATTCAATGATAAATACAATAAATAACCTGCTTTTTGGGAAAAAAGTAATGAAACAGGAATCCAAATTTTTAAGGTGTATAACTTACGAAAACGATTTCAATCCTGACACAATCAATAAAATTCATGAAAAAGTCAAAGAAACCAAGAATAAAATTTCTAAACATCAAATCATAAATTTTGAAAAAGAAGTACCATACCTACAACCTTCATAGGTAATTTTTCAATCAAAATAAAAGCAACCTTCAAAAAAACAAAAATAAAACTTTCATTCTGTACAAACAAGAACTTACGAACCAATCTCTACAAAACCATAGAAGACACCACGAATTAAACTGTTCAGAAATTTATAAAATCACAAGTTAAACTTTAACCTATTTTATACAGGTTAGAGGGGATGTAATTTTAGAACAATGCTCAAAGAACACACAAGATTAACAGAAGGAAATCCATCGACCTTCTACCAGCATTTGAAAACTGAAAATCACATCACCAAAAACATCTATGGAGCTTTCAAATTATTACATAAAATTCACAAAGGCAGAGACATGCAGATTCTCTAAAAATTAGAAATTTATAAACAGATGGACACATTACCTAAACAAACAGATTTTAAATACAAAATTTCATTAATTTAATTAAGCTTGACAATGGGTAATTTCAGTGATGTCGTCTTTCACAGTCAAAGATGAGGGAAAATTCCGAATACACAATTTATCCGAGACTAGAGAAACACACTACGTCATAGTCAAGATACTGCAAAATTCCGAATATCATACAATACCTCAGAGTTCAGAGAGAGACACTCTATTTCATAACCATAGATAACACAAAATTCAGAATGGAAAATTTTTGTAAGAATATTCACGGTCATATATAGCACAAAATTCGAAAATTAATATCTCAGAGACTAGTGATAGAAAGTAGATTCCAAAAGAATAATACAACTAAATTCGATATGTAAATTCTACGTAAATATATAGAATCACAATAGCTGACAAACAGAAAAGTCATTTACTTAATAAATAATTATAAAGACTTTCTCAGATATGTGTCTGCATAATATCATATAAGGGTTCTGACACTGTATGTAATAAGAAGAGATATAATGTAAATAATATATTTGAAATTATGGTAATGTACTATATTTCGTTCCGAAAATATTTGTTAAAAACTTATTTATACTTTTGCCGACCGCTTGACAATGCCATAATGGTGAAACAGCTATAGTGGACAAATAAAACTACTTAGCAGCATTCAAAAACACAATAATTCATTAAAATATCTTCCGAATTTAATGGGAAATTTGGGATTGCATCACTGTGAACCCGAGCACGCCTGGCCTCAGCTCGGAACCTAAGACCTGTAAACAATCTGTCTGGTTATCAATTTAAGGAACGTTGTTTCATTGAGATTAAATAACAAATTGCTCTGGTATATGCCTACTGCACCTTTGAAAACAGGTTTCCATCGGAAATATATGAACGAATTGACATTAATTACTGCCAAAGTTACATCACTTCACATTATAAAGCTTTATTCTATCATACTTATAGAAGACATCATAAATATCCTACCGAAACACAAAAGACAGAGAATCGCAGAGATCTCATCAGACCCTGCTGCTGAAGCAGAGCTGCCGCCTAGCGGCTCAGCACGCGATTAATGTGCATCCCTTTAATACGTGATCTGTGGTGCAATGAATGAAGAGAAGGCGAGTCTTTAGGGTAGTATGAAGAGAAGGATATTTAGTGTTATTTTATGACAAGTTTTTTTGTTTAGAGTCTAAATTTGTTAGTCTCGCGACACCCTTGATACTACTACGCGACACCCCAGGGTGTCGCGACCCCAGCTTCGAAAGCTCTGCAGTGTAGATGCACAAACCTGTGGCAGTAACGATTTTTTTTCGGATGTTAATAATTGAGTACGACCTGCCCAGGGCACTCAGTTAGGGGCTTTAAAATATCAATAAATAAACATAAAAAAGACTCGAACTTATTTGAAATAAATAGAAATAAGAATTAGATTTATAGTCTGCCGAATAGGAGAATACGAGAAATAGTCAAAATGTTCAAATGTTTATATAGCGTATGGGACTTAAATACGGGGTTATCAGTCCCTAAACTTACAAACTACTTATGAACTAGCTAATCCTAAGGATGGCACAAATATCCATGCCCGAGGGGGGATTCGAACCCCTGACCGTAGTGGCCGTGCAGACCGTGGCCACAGAGTAACATATACAGAGAAGCAGCCCACCCTAAACCACTGTCCTACGGTCCCCTCGTAGTTCCGTAAGATGCTAGCAGGTGTCAGGCGGTTCGCTGGCTTAGGGTGGCTCTCGCACGTCAGAGGGAAGCGTGGAGGAGAGGCTGAGGGGAGAGCTCGTGCCGCCTGCCACGAGGCCACGGCGGTGTCCGGCTTGCCTGCGTTTGAGGGGAGGTGGTGGTGGGGACAGCTGCTACCTGTCGCCTGCTCTGGCCAGTTTAAAGAGCTGCTTCTGACTGCAGCGCCATCATAGGACATCTTACGGAACTGCTGGAAACCCTCCCCGCACCCCTGAGCGTAGGACCGGACCCTTACGGAGGTTTCCCGTCTGTATATATTTGTCTGTGCTCCTGCCCACACCATCCGTCCACTACCATGATATGGTGATGTTTCCTGCACATAAGCGGAATTGTACCCTCTCTGGATGGGGGAACCACGATTGTCTGGCTAAAATGACTCATCTGCAAACAGAACCCAGCGTATTTCGTTACAACTCCAATCCTCCGCCCAATTTCTGCGGTCTAAACGGTGTCGTTGTTTTAATAGAACGCACATCATAGGTATTTGTGCATAGAGGCCACATTCCCGAAGGCGATTTCGGACTGTTTGTGGTGGTATTGCGCATCCTGTTGCTGCCTGCTGCGAGGTGCGTTGCAGCTGAGCTGTATTCAGCCTCCTGTCTAGATGGTTATATCTTGATGATGTTAACCATGGACAACGTCGACATTGCATTCTTTTAACAGTTCCTGTTGTCTGAAATCGAGTCCAGGTCCTACAAATTACACTTTGGGATACTCCAATGACCGCAGCGCCATCATGCAACATCTTACAGAACTGCTGGAAACCCTCCCTCCCCGCACCCCGGAGCTTAGGACCGGGCCCTTACGGAGGTTTCCCGTCTGTATATATTTGTCTGTGCCGTGACTGGAGCGCGTCAGTCCCCTCGGCCACCGCGGCCGGCTTAACCTAAAGACAAACACGCACACACCCATGCCCCAGAGAGGACTCGAACCTCCACAGCGATCAACCGCGCGCTCCGCAGCGAGACGCTTTAGACCGCTCGGCTACTCCACCGCGACGAGAAATAGTCCTCCTGGGCGCTGGCTCCCCCGCAGTCATCGGTTTTCGCCTTCCGGGCAGCAAATATCGACGGCGCGGCGGCGGCAAGGAGCCTGCTGGAGTCCATCCATTACGGGCCGTCCATCACGGGAGGCGCGCGGCGCGTCAATACCGGCCGCGGGCCAGGCGACGTGGCGAGACGCTTTTCCGCCGCGCGGGCCGGCAAAGTGGTTTTCCGATGGCGCCGCTGCCACGCCCAGGCGCCGCCAGCTCCGAGCCGTGATTTAGCGCGGGACGGCGAGGGCTCTGCGGTCCGTTCCAGGCGCGCGCCGCCGCGCCGAGGAGCTGCGAAAAGCGTGATCTGCGGCCGCGCGCGTTCCGGCTCATATTAGCCGCCCCCTTCTGCGCAGCCGGTAATGATACGCTGACACGAAACGGCCATTAGGTAGCCGCGCCGGCATTCCTCGCCCTGCGCCGAATAAATCACGGACGAGGCACGCGTACCCCGCGGCTGCGGGCGGGTACCGGTGGGAAGCCGTTGCTCCATTCCTTCACGTCATCTCGGGCTGTCCGCCTCCGTAGCTCAGCGGTAGCGTCACTGACTACCACGCAGGAGGCCCGGGTTCCATTCCCGGCAATAGACTGGGTGTTGTGTGTTGTCCTAATCATTATCATCTCATTATCATTGGCACGTATATCGCCCACGCGGCGTCAAATAAAAAGACTTACACTAAGGCGGCTGAACAAACCCGCAACGGTTCTCCCGGCCAAGAAAGCAATACGCTCATTTCATCTCGGGCTGCAGACCAATACCGCCTAAAGACGAAGCCTCACAACAGTTCGTGTCACGTCGCACCGATACGGCGTGATTGCTATCTGACTGGCTGACAGTGGGGTAGACTTGCGCATAATAGTTCGCGATCGAGGGCGCTCACTTTTAGTTCGGCCGCTCCCAGTGACGGCTGAGAGGCGTGGTCTGCGCATGCAGGTGGAGAGAGAAATTTCCCCACCAAGCTGCTTCATGCGCTTGCTGCTTGAGCCGCTAATGATATCACGCAGACCAAAAGAAACAATCAAAATATCCACGGGTAAACTGCCGGTCTATAGTGTCCGACGGGCACAATTTTTCGGTGATCATACATGTCGCCATCATCAGGTGGACTGACGAACCGCCGTAGCGTGCGGATCTCCGTGCCGGCGCGTTTCCAGGAGCTCAGTCCGTCAGTTCACCTCATGATAGCGACATTTATGATCGCCGAAATATTGTGCCCGTTGGACACTATAGACCGGCAGTTCACCTGTGAATAATTTGATTATCAAACACGCTACCGAAGAATGCTGAAGATTAGGTGGGTGGATCGCGTAACTAATGAGGAGGTACTGAACAGAATTGGGGAGGAAAGGAATTTCTGGCATATCTTGACTAAAAGAAGGGATCGATTGGTAGTACATATTCTTAGACATCAAGGAATCGAGAATTTAGCATTGGAGGGAAGTGTGTGGGGTAAAAACCGCAGAGGAAGACCAAGAGATGGATACAGTAAGTAGATTAAGACTGATGTAGGTTGCCGTTCTTATGTGGAGTTAAAGAGGCTTGCTCAGGATAGGGTACTGTGGAGAGCTACATCAAACCAGTCTCTGGACTGAAGACCACAACAACAACAAGTGTTGCTCAAGCGTGTGTTATTCCCCGTATTTTTCGGCAATTAGACATCAAATACTTAAGCAAATAAACCAGTTATTATTTAGACACTGCTGAATACCTTAGAAAAGAAAATTTCTGGCAATGAACTATGAAACTACAGCTTAGCTGCATCTCTGCTCGATATGACGGTAAACTGCCAGAAGGGAATCACGCGATTCTGCGCGCTCTCGCGTCTTCTTGCTGTTCCCCTCCAGTCTTCGGAATAGGAGCGGACGAAGTAAGAGGCGAGGGATCTGCGAACTAGTTCGCGTAGTTCGCCTGTGGGAGCGCTCTTGCGAAATAGTTTGTTCGCGAACTACACAAGACTACAATGGGGTGTGCCCCAGCGGCCAGCCAGTCAGCTAGCAATCGAGGCCTATTGGTAGTCCCCGCAAAAGAAGGTAAACGATGCGCAGAGACACGTTTTCCTCCCAAGCACCGGGCGAGTTCATTCCTTCGTTTGGGAGGCCGTGTCAGTACACTTCCGCCTGCTTACCAGTTAGCTGGTCACTTCCCCTCCAGCGCTCGCACACTGCTCTAGCCGCTACCCCCACCACTACTGTTCCTCCAACACTACCCCAGCAGTCTGCACATCTACTGGCCAATTTATCCTGCGTGCACTGTGCGACGTGACACGACTATTGTGAACCTTGTCTCTAGGGTGTGTTGTCAAATTCAGAAGGAGGAGGCTTAGGGTTTAACGTCCCATAGACAGCTTGGTCATTAGAGGAGGAGCTAACGCTCGGAATTTTGGGTAAGGACAGGGAAGGAAATTGCCTGTACCCTTTGAAGGAACCATCCCAGCATTTACCTAGAGTGATTTAGGGAAATCACGTAAAACCTAAATCTGGAGGGCTGGGCACGGATTTGAACCATCGCCCTCCCGAATACGAGTCCACTGCGATACCACTGCGCCACCTCACTCGGTGTCAAATTCAGATTTCAAGATATTTGCAAATAAAAGGCACTTAATAAACTTGTATGGTTATCAGTCCATAGGCTTGTAAAGTACAGGGTGTCCCAATTATGTGACGACCACACACAGCGCATCACATGCCTGAAGTCGAGTGTTCCATCGGCCACAATACAATTCTGACATCGGTTTATAGCTGTTGGAAACACTCATCGAGCGCTTCCTGTTCAATCTCCACCTTCGTTGTGAAGCCTAAGCCCTTCAGGGATAACTTAAGACAAGAAAACTGAAAGACGTCTGCTGGCACCAATTTCGGAGAATAAGGAGTTTGTGGAAGCACAATGACCTTGCGTCTACTGAGAAAGTTGAGCAGGTGGACCACAGTGCAGTGTGCGATCGGGCTTTGTCGTGCAGGAAATTCGAATGTCCGTTTTCGTACAGCTCTGGCCGAACACGCCGTGTATTGCAGCAGAAATGTCTTAAGTCCCTCATCAACTTCCTACGACGTTTTTTGGAACTGAGATTGTGGACGTTCGACCTGTTAAACTGTTTTGCCTAATTTGAAACAAAACTTGATGTTAATGCGTTGCACTATTGCTGCATTTTGAGCCGTGACACAAGTTCTCCCATTAAGGCTGACAGCTGGGTCGCAGCACGTACCACCACTCCACTATAGTGCTTTGCACGATTGAGGGCACTTGTTGACATTGAAAGACGGCTGCTGGTGTATTTCTTTCATTTTGATAAATTTTACATAATTATCGTTGCTATCATTGTGAACCTGATATTCACACATCACCCCTGTAGGCATTACGAAGGATTATATACAATTATTGTGTTTTTCTATGTTTTATTTGGCATTACTTTTATTAATTTCGTGATGTATGTTTCCCAAATTTAGTGTTTAATATTATATTATGTGTTGATATCTTCCACCATCCTGTGTGTGTGAAATAATTTTGTTTTGAATGAAAATTTCTGCATGTAAGAGATCGATTATGCTGGTGCTTCGATTTTTATGCTCCTATGCGGTTAAGCTCCAGCGAGCCTACAAGCGTCGTTGCTTAGGGAGAATCAGCGCTGCTACTGGCATGTCTGCCATGCTTCCCCCATGGTGTTTGACCGATTGAGCCCAAAGCGTGCTCAGCTGCCATATTCATTCTAGCCCCAGCCGCCGCTTAGACAAGACATACTTGGCGTCCATGTTTGCAAGTGTTTGACCTTTGTCTGTGTGAAATAGTTTCAATGTCGTGTGAATCACGTGAGTGGAATTACGAATAATGTGCCGAACTGCTAGTGATACTCAATTTTCTGGTGTTATTATTGGTAAGAAATGAAGATCATTATGTTTGTGCGTTAGTGGTTGTTCCAGTTAGTTCCAAGTAATCCAGCGTGGAAAATTGATAGTTTTCTTGTTATAAAACTCCGTCTATGCCACCCTCCCGTCTTCTAAATGGTTACGGAGTTGATAATTTTGCTTAATCTTGAATTTCTGATGGTGCTTCCTTTGTCGTTGCCATGAGTGTGCTGTTCGCGACAAACGCATCATTTTGTGCTAGCCATATTTGCCCGTCTGGCCACTAGCATTTCTATGTTTTCTTTCTGAATAATTCCAGTAAACTCGCGGTCTATTCTCTCCGACTAATATTTTAAGTTTTGTCCCTTTGTGTGTATACGCGGGCATCTCATCCTCGTCAGCACGATTAGTAAAATATGGGACCATTCACCAAACTTTTCAATCTCACCTTCTACAGTTTCTCCTGAAACATAAATCGTATCCCTGGTGCTTTCCCATGTACTTAGTTACAACCTGTATAACAGAGGGATTATTAGGGGAATTCGGGGCAGGACGGGATAGAGGGGTACAATGGGAAATTTCTCTTTTTATAGACTGGACCGGGCTGCAACCTGTCGTATGGACATGTAACTATTTCTCCGAATGGAAGGGAAGTCAGGGTAGCCATTTTGATTTAGTTTGAATTGCGAGATGTAAGTGAATTGTTGTCCTTCACTTCACCATTTGCGTTTTTCTAACGTTTGGTGAATTTCAACCCAGGTAAGCTGTTAATTGTTAATTGTGTACCCTAAAATGACATTCCGCCGCGGTGGAGTAGCCGAGCGGTCTAAAGCACCTCGCCGCGGAGTGCACGGTTGCTCGCCGTGGAGGTTCGAGTCCTCCCTGGGGCATGGGTGTGTGTGTTTGTCTGTAGGTTAGTTTACCTAGGTTTAAGTAGTTTGTAAGCTACGGATTGATGACCGCGCAGTTTGGTCCGATAGATTTACAGACATTTGAACATTTGAACACATTCCCTTAAAGTGCATGACATTTGTTATACTTTAATTTAATGCGTTTAAATCCGTCAGTTATTACACTCCATAAAAGTTGTTAACCTCGAAAGTGCTCTTGGGGCGGAACGGGACGGGACAGAATGGCATAGTGTCCAGTTCTTGCCCGTCATATTTTGATGCAAGTAGAAAGCAAACTCCTTCTTTTTTCTTTCCCCATTGCAAAAAATTTTCAAGTGTTTGTTAAGCTTATGGGATTTAACTACGGGTTATCAGTCCCTAAACTTACAAACTACTTATCAACTATCTTATCCTAAGGACGGCACAAATATCTATGCCCGAGGGGGGATTCGAATCCCCGACCGTAGTGGCCGTGCAGACTGTGACTGAAGCGCCTCAGTCCCCCCGGCCACCGCGGCCGGCTCCCCATAGCAGTTCCAGAAGGTGCGAATGTACATTAGAAAGAGTGATAGACAGCAATGAGACGTAAAAGCGGTGGAAAAGGCAGTTTCGGCCGTTTAATTTCCTCAAATGGGATTTTTAAAAGCACCTAAGCAGTTTAACGTACCGAAGTCAACATTGGAAACGATATGTGCGTAAAGCTACGAATAATCCTGACTACATAATTGACAAAGCAGACGGGACACTTAAAAATGTGTTTACTGCAGAACACGCACATGAGATGGTAACGTGTCTGAAGTCAATAGACAGCACACTTTTTGATCTAACAATGATATATCCCAGATCACTAGCCTATCAACTAGCCGAAATAAATGACTTACCTCAGATATTTGACAAGCATATTTGTCTAGCTGGACAAGACTGGGTTTAATGATTTATTACGAGGAATCCTACAATGTCTATTCGCAAGCCAGAAAATACTTGTGGTGCTCGAGCAATGGGATTCAATGAAGTAGCAGGTTCATAGTTCAACTGCCTTCTTGATAATGTTATTGATAAGTACAAGCTGACTGCTGGCAAAATGTTCAACTGTGATAAAAGGATGCTTAGTGTCTCTACTGTGGGGACTTTTACTCCGTTTCTAATGAGGGCTGGGTCGCATGGCAGTGATGTTCCAAGTGGGCACACAATTCAAGTGCTGGCGTAGACACCGAAGATGAAGAGGAAATTGTGATTTCTGACTTTTGTCGAAAGTACTAGTAGTTGGTAGTCTGATGGTTATTACGCATCTTTTCTCATTTTGAAGAATGACTTTTTAATTGTTTAAATTCCACATTCTTTTGTCTGAATTGCCTTCTATACAACATTTTTTCACAGTTCAATACGATATTCGTAATTCATATTCAACGTTTATGCAATAATTTAACAAAACATAACCTTATCCCATTCTGCCTCTTGTGTAGGGCGGAACAGGAAATAAGCAAGACTTTCTTTGAAAAATTGTAAAAAACGCGAAATGTATTGTTTTAAGTGATTTTAAAATATTGTTAAACGTTAAGTATCCCGTTTCGCCCCGAGTTCCCCTCAATATACTCCTGGCCATTAAAATGGCTACACCATGAAGATGACGTGCTACAGACGCGAAATTTAACCGACCGGAAGAAGATGCTCTGATATGCTAAAGATTAACTTTTCAGAGCACTCAGACAAGGTTGGCGCCGGTGGCGATACCTACAACGTGCGATTGCGGTTTATAAGTATCGCGACATTGCTGCTCGCGATGGTCGCGATCCAATGACTGTTACCAGACTATGAAATCGGTGGGTTCAGTAGGCCAATACGGAACGTCGTGCTGGAGCCCAACGCCTCGTATCACTAGAGGTCGAGATCACAGGCATCTAATCTGCATGGATGTAATGGATCGTGCAACCATGTCTCGATCCCTGAGTTAACAGATGGGGACGTTTGCAACAACCATCTGCACGAACAGTTCAACGACGTTTACCCTTGACACTTCATCACAGACAGGAGCGCCTGCGACGGTGTACACAACGACTAATTTGGGTGCACGAATGACAAAACGTCATTTTTCGGACGAATTCAGGTTCTGTTTACAGCATCATGATGGTGGCATCCGTGTTTGGCGACATCGCGGTGAACGCACATTGGAAGCGTTTATCCGTCATCGCCATTTGGCGTATCACCCGGCGTGATGGTATGGGGTGCCATTGGTTTCACGTCTCGGTCACCTCTTGTTCGCATCGATGGCACTTTCAGACGTGTTACGACCCGTGGCTCTACCCTTCATTCGATCCCTACGAAACCCTACATTTCAGCAGGATAATGCACGACCGCATGTTGCAAGTCCTATAAGAGTCTTTCTGGATACGGAAAATGTTGGACTGCTGCCCTGGCCAGCACATTCTCCAGATCTCTCACCAATTGAAAACGTCTGGTCAATGGTGACCGAGCAACTGGCTCGTCACAAATACGCCAGTCACTATTCTTGATGAACAGTGGTATCATGGGCATCTCACCTGTACACGTCATCCAAGCTCTGTTTGACTCAATGCCCAGGCGTATCAAGGCAGTTATTACGGCCAGAGGTGGTTGTTCTGGGTACTGATTTCTCAGGATCTATGTACCCAAATTGCGTGAAAATGTAATCACATGTCAGTTCTAGCATAATGAATACCCGTTCATCATCTGCATTTCTTCTTGGTATAACAGTTTCAATGGCCAGTGATGTAGAACAGGTCTTCACAGTTTTCGAGGTCAGAACTTGACCCAGGAAAGTCAGAAGAGTGAAGAAGGATGTAAAATATGTGAAAGAAAGAGTACTGAGAAAAGGAGAAGGTGCAGAAGAAACGAAGCTGGTGCCAATTTATGTGGTCCTAAGATTGCCAAACCCAAAGCAAGAGAAGGGCATTGGAAGATAATTTCTCAAAATACATGTCTTCTGTGAGTTTGTAACGCTATAGGATAAATTGCTTAAACGGTACGGAAGGAATCTCCGCGTAAGCTCACCCAAAAGAGCGAGAACTGCGTTGTGAGAAATCTGGAATTCCCCTGTGAAATTCCCGCGGACCGCGTGAGGTTGCATGCCTGGCGGCATGCCGGCGCGGTGCGGGCAGCCGCGCTGTCTGCTGGTTATGAATAAGCAGCGGGGCCGCGCGCCGGAATGCTGGGCATCCATCTCCTGAAGGTGCGAGCGCGAGGTGCGAAACGCCGCGGGAACTCCGGCCGCCAACGTTTTAATGGCCGCCGGGGCTCATTTAGGCCACCGCTCTGCCCCTGAGTAATGATAATAATAAAAAAAGAGAGAGAAAAGAGAAGAAGAAGCTTGAGGTACCGCCACCCGACCTTATTTCGGCCTCCCGCGCTGCTTTATTGAGGGGAAATTATGCGTCGGAAATTTATTGCTCTACAAAGAAGCGCGACACGCTCAAATGTTTTTCAGACGTCTTTGAACATATCCGTGTGAATGTGTGTGTGTGCAGAAGTGACTGAGAGAATCTGTCCACACACTCCGCTGTTTTGACACACCACCTGCTGCTAATAAGTCACGTGCCTTTGGGAGCTAAGGCAGCTCTCGTAATCTAGTCGAGCGTTCCATTCGTTTGATGTGAATTTATACTAACATCTTACTATTTTTTTTTTTTTTAGTTTTATACTAGGAAAATATCGCCTCAAACGCTGGAGAGCTCAGCAGAAAAACTCATTTACTTTCTTTTCTAGTCTATCTACCTTAACAGAAGTTTCAACTCGCCGTATAAATATTACTCATAGCGATAAAATGAAGTTCTTTTATCCTGTTTCTTGTCACAGAGCCAGTACAGAGTTTGGAAATAAACATGTAAGTTCTATGCGCTCCATCCGAAGATAAAGGAAGAACGAAAGCTTAAGGCCGGCCGCGGTGGCCGAGGGGACTGTTGCGCGCCAGTCACGGTCTACACGGCCATTGCGGTCTAGGGTTCGAATACCCCCTCGGGCATGGATATTTGTACCGCACTTAGCATTAGTTAGTTCATAAGTGGTTTGTAAGTTTAGGGACTGATGACCCGTAGTTAAGTCCCATAAGCTCTACAAACATTTGAACATTCGAAAGCTTAAGGGTTTAACGCCCCTTCCACAGAGGGACATCATTAGAGACAGAATTCATTCTAGTATTTTTGGGCCAGGATGAGGAAGGAAATCGTCCGTGACCTTTCGAAGGAACTGTAACGATATATTATTTTTTTAATTATGGTGAATTGTTACCGTAAATAAAGGTTTGGATATGTTAGGCTTCACGTAACCACATGTGCTAGGCCATGCAAAACCTTATACATGAAACGAAAAATATATGAATTGCGGAAACGAAAACTTGTTTAACAGACTGCAGGTTCTTTTATAACAGAAATGAAATGAAACAAGTTGTGAAAATTAGGGGATGGGGATTACCACTAAGTAAAGGGTAAAATGAAGTGTAAGGGCGCCGAATCCTGTTGCCATGTAAAAATTGCAACACTGAAAACAGTGGTTTTTGAAACTAGTTAGGATAAGGGAAGGAATCATGATTCTCTGTACACAAGTTTGATGATTAACTAGCGGTGTGGGGGTATTTGTTTTTTAATTTTCTTATTTTATTTTTTTAGCCATACCAGCTCACACTTTTATAAAAGAGTCAGCTCTTGACGATACAGCGCCATGCTAATTCATCAAAACTTGAACAACGAAAGACGACGACTCCTCGCGTTCTTCCAAGTAGTAGGTGAAAGTTGAAAGGCGAAAACGAAAAACTGGGCAGGCGTTTATTTTGAAAGGAAAACGGAGTAGAAGGCAGCAAGCAATGAGATCATCTTTGAAAAATTGCGTGTAGCGCTGTAGAGCCATACCGGCATTTGGCTGGAGTGATTTAGAGAAATCGCGGATCACGTGAATCCGGATGGACGAAGGTTGATTTGAACCTCCGTCCTCCCGAATGGGAGGCCTGAGTATTACCAGTGCGCCTCGGTTCGAAGATGAGTCTGGAAAGGTTCGGATACTTGTTAATGCAGTTTTCTGTTTTTGGTCTCTCTTGGACCTGTAGCACTATAACTGTCATTCAAAGACATCATGCAATGAAATTACAATTTTTGCTTTAAATACAAGTATATTCATTACACTATAGGACCTATTTCGGCTTTGTGTCATCTTCAGATGATGTTACAAGCTTCCTAGGGTTTTAATTGCGGACGGAGAAGTTAGTACTGCTTCCTCCCACAAGTCCCCTAAAACCTCCACATCCTTGCGGATGCTGTTGCTTAGCAGTGTGCGTTTGTACCGCCCTACAGTACACACGAGGTGCCGTAGTTGCTGTCCACTACTTTATGGAAAGCATAGAGTTCTGACTAACCTGTTGTGTTCTATAGTTGTGTCCCCAGCGCAGAAGACAGCACACAGGTCGTTCGTTCTCCTACAGCATACAAGTGAGGCTAAAATAAGTTCTGTATGATGGAAGCGTAAGAAGCGACTCACGAGATTTTTAATTGTCAGGGATGCCATTTATTAAATAAATAATAAAAAATGATCAACTATTGTTAATATGATACGGCCTATGCTGCCCATAGTTCATGTTGAGACCTCGACTGTTATCACATTTACGCAAATCTTTACTCATCATCGGCGCGGTCCGGCGCGTATAGTGGTCAGCTCGAGACTAAAACTGCGGCGCGTTGCGAGAGGGCACCTGATGCTCAATTTCGCGCCAAAACAGGGCCGTCGCGCGCCTTCTGCAAAATCGCTCTTCTCTTGTTAGAATAAGAGAAGGCACCTTAAACTTTTTAAACTGTCAAAACCTAGCCTGTCCTTGAGAGATATTTATCACAAATTCTAAGCTCTGGCTAATTAATATTTAGTATATAATAAACAAAACTAATTTCAAAAGAAATCACGTGACGTGAAATGCAGCAGCCAATGCGAGGAGAGCAACAGTAACATTGGCGGGCTTTCCCACGGGAACCAGCACCTACTGTGCCATATGCAACTGCTCCCCACCCCACATTTCAACGTATGCTGCCCTACTGTCTTTCTTCCACGTTTAAGACACGTTCGATGTTAGCAAAGAAACGGCCAGTGGCCAGAAATATGAAGTGGCCACAGGCCAGGAATATCACAATGTCAGATGGTCATTGTGTGAATTCGTATATACAAGCCACACTTGTATCAAACCTCGAATTTTACAACAGCAATGTGCAACTTTGTGTTTATGAATGTGCGCTAAGCAAGTGTTTATGATTGTGGAACGTTTAATAAATGAAGCTCACGTTGTGTCTCACACGTGATCCATTAATTAGAGTGGCTTGCGTGGAGCGTATAGTGCGTCATGGTTCGCAGCCGGCAGCAAACCGATCATAAATCTGTGGTCGACCTTCAGCTCCAGCTGCTACAGCCGTCGCTCCGCGGAGTTACTCAAGGACCGGGAGTCTACGTACAACAAGGAAGGCTGGTTTGTAAGCTTGTGTGGAGGTTGGGAGAGTAACTGATGTAGTGGTCTTACAATGCCTAGTAGAGTTCTCATAGATCTTAAAATCTACATTGTCTGTTGGCAACATAGCAGCAAGAAAGAAACGTACTCAGTACCAGTTTTCCTTTGCATTTGTCTGTTCTGTTTTCCACATTTCTACAATTTATACAGTTTTCTACATGTAGCATACCGAAAGAAATCGTAAAATGTCAACTGAATACACATCATAAAAATGGACGTTTGTTGTAGTGGTAAATTGTACACTACTGTTTCCTACCTCGACCCAAGATATTCAAATGGTTTATTTTATAAGGTTTTTGGCACTGTGTGAGCAAATACTGCCAGACTGAATTTATTTCCGCAAGTTTAGGTGTGGGAATATGGGCTCACTTCTGCGGAGAAAAAGGACTGCTAAATGCCAAGGAAGAAAAAAGATGTGTGATTAATTGTTATTTGTAGTTATAGTCATTATTAAGTGAGATTCCATCCGAAGTACATCAGAACTAGTCATGTGAAGCTAATGTAGTCGCTTAGTTCTGAATGTAATAAAGTTCTGTATAATCTTAAAGAAGAGTACCTCTTTCATCAGTAAAACTAAGAAGTAAATTTCCAGATGTTCTAATAATTTTATGAACACAACTTCGGAGACGAGTCATTTCTTGAAATATTTTTTCTTTAGCGTAAGGTACGAACTAGCCGGACCTTGTGAAAGGAACATATTAACTTCTGTATATTCATATCTAAGGACAAAACATGCTGAAGGATATTGTACTGTCGAAAATTGTAGAAAACACACACTAACAGTAGAATGTATGTATGTTCCACATTTCGTCCTAAACTACAGGATTTATTTCAACGAAACGTGCTACACAAATTTCCTTACTATCATACAACAAGCTCTGTAGGGGTAAGAACCACATCCTGCACACAATTCAGTGGATATGACGTCATAAATTAAACAAATCGCGAAAAATTTCTAAATGTATATTTTGACTTTTCAATAGCATTGCCGCTTCTCGCATCCTAAGCGCCATCTGTCTGTCCAGTTTACTTCTTCCTATTTTCATTCTCGTATCTTCTCTTGAATACTATTTATCCACATTTTACTTGGTCTCTCTCGCTTATTTCTTTGTGGTGGAATCCAACTGCATGCTTAAAACGGTATTCTTCCTTGTTCCGTACGTCTCAAGTGTCCACACCATTTTGAATAATTAATTTTATCTATGATGGTGGTTGCAGTTGTCATCTTTGCCCTGATTATTTCAATTCTCACGAGATCAAATAATTTTAAGCTGCAGCATCTTCTCAGAATGACATCTCTGCGGCAAGTAATATTCATTCTTTATTTTTATATTTCATCCACACTTCCGACCCATACGTCATAACTGGTTCTGTTAATGACTTAAATATATTTTTCTTTGTCTATTCTGAGGAGTTATTATTCCACATTATTGGGTGTAGTGTCTTAATCAAGTTCTTTCCTTTCCCTATCATCTTCCTGAAATCTATCACCACTTAATATAACATCTAGATATTCGTATTCACTCATGTCTTTTATATTCCTTCTCTCCAGTTTTATGTCTTGTCATTTATCTCCCATTACCATATACTTTGTTTTGTCAATATTTACTTCCAAACCAGGTTTACTATATTCCTCAGTTAACGTCTCAAGCATATAAGTCACAAGCTGCAGATCTACTGCTATTACTATTTGGTCATCTGCAAAGAGAATAGAATGTAAATGCCTGTCTCCGAGATGTATTCCCATCGCTCTACATTTTCCAATCCAATGTTCCACAGACGTAATAAGTATATTTTAAATATAGTGGGTGAAAGACAGCATCCTTGCTTCACCCCCTTTGTTGTTAGAAATTGGTCAGAGGTAAAATTTCAGATTTTTACTATGGCCTTATTATTTACATACGTGCTTCTTATTGCAGTTGTATTAAACACGCCATAGTTTCTGGAGCGGAACTGAGTCAAAAGCCTTTTGCAGATCTACAAAAGTTACATGTAGTTCCCTTTCTTTTGAGAAACATTTTTCTGCTACGATTTCCAAAGCGAATATATTGTCTGTTCAAGATCTTCCTGCTCTAAAACCGTTTTGATCTTCAATTTCAGTAGTCTTACTCTAGTTTTCAAAACTTTTCCGTACAATCGCCCAAAAGTAGACGTTATGCTTGTACCTCTATAGTCACTGCAAAATTTCCTGTCTCCCTTCTTGTAAATCGAAAAAATATAGGAAACGTCCCACTCCTTCGGTAAATCCTCTCCCTTCAAACATTTATTAGAAATTTACATAAATTATTTCTAAAGTTATCGTCGTAGTTCTATAGGCGGATCTCCTGGCCCTGATGCTTTATTATTTTTCATTTCTTGTAGTTCTTTCTTCACCTCCTTCACATTCATATCTTCTATTGTGTCATCTCTTAATTCTTCGCCCTTTAATTTAGTATTCAAATATTCTATTCTCTTTTCTGTGAGTAAGCAGCTGTAGTAATCTTTCCATACATAAATTTTACTGGATATATATATTCTTTGTTCCATTGTAATTCTGCTTCAAATAAGTTATCATTTTCCAGGCTTCTGTAGATTTTGATCCCCCTATCATTGAGTTTATTTGTCCACATCTGTTATATGCGATATCTTCCTCTTTGTAATTTCCTTTTCAACTGTATACTTATATCTGTTGTAGTGATTGTAATCCTCTGTATCACCACTATCCAACAATTTTAGATATGGTTACGTTTTTCCTTTGATTAATACTGAATTCATCATTTCGCCAGGAATTTCTGAACCGTTTCTATTTTGGTCCCAGTCCCTCTGCTGCTGCTTCGTGTATTTTTAATTATTATTTCATACATCTCTTGGGCCGTTCCAATTATGCCCTCTTATACCATGTTTTCCAGCCGTTGTTTGTAAAGGAATATGCTAGAATCATCCTTTAAACTCTCCAGATTGTAAACCTAATGTGTCTCAAAATTGTGCAGGGCTCAGTTTTCGCCACTCTCCAATTGTCGTATTTTATTTCCCATGATGATGTAACTAAGAAATGGTCCAATCGGCATTCCGCCCCCACCATATTCTTCATCCAATTGACTTTTCGCTGGATCTTGCTTTATGAGAATTTAATACAAAATAAATTTTCTTTTTTTTTTCTTTTGGATCCAAGTGTATTAGTGAATATCTTTATGTTAAAAAAATAATAATTCTATTCATTTTCCACCGTTGTCATTTACAACTCCCTCACCGTGTCGTCCAGCTTTCCTGTTGCCAAAGACTTTCCCCACACTCCCGTTCAAATCTCCGGCCAAAGTAATTTCTTGTTTACATTTTATCCAATTGTTCTTTAAGTTTCTCAAAATATTCCTTTTTTTTATATCTGAGTCATCTGTGGGTGCAAAGATCCCAAAAATCCTTTATTTCCGTCCTTTTATCTCTAAATCACGTCATCATTTTTCATCTGTTGGATCCCAAACTACAACGGTACCACTGATTTCAATATAATTTGATAAAAATGTTCCTTTACCGCGTTAGTCGAAAGTTGTTATGGGGACGAAAACAAACTCTCACATACAGATCACAAAGTAAGACGACATAAATGTTCAAATATTTGTAAATCCAAGGGAGTAAACTGCTGAGTACAGACTTACAAACTACTTAAACCAACTTACGCTAATGACAGCACAAACACGCATGTCCGAAGGAGGACCTAAAATATCTTACGTGACATATACTACAGTCTGACTTAAGAACTGGATGAATACAGAACAAAAGGATACACTTTAGGAGCCGACAGACAAAAAATAGTAATTCCGCAGCTAAGTTTCTTTCTGAGAGACGAAGGCTTTTTTTCCTATGGGAAACAACTGACTAAACATAGGATTGCATATCAGACGAGAATCATTAGACTAATAACAATGAACACACGTTTACTTGCAAATGTCGGGAGACAATCTACAGCAAGGATTCCCAAACCTTTTTGTCTCGTCGACCCCTTGTCAACTTTTTCTGTCATTTGTAGACCCCCTGCCTTTTGTGTACTTAATTTTTTACGAATTCCTAACTTCCAGGCAGTCATGCCTGAAATTGGTCCTACTAACTTTGAGGAATGTAACTGTAAAAGGGTGGAGGTAAAAACAAGAAATGAGGAAAAGAAAAATGTTAAGTATTAAGTATTTATTGATTTAAATGACACAAATGAATATTTAACAAAACTGATACATACAATATTTTAATGGGAGGGATGTAGCTGATAATTTTTAGTAAATATTTTGTTTCAGTTTTGTTAGATTTAACCTTAGATCTACTCTTTCAATGATTTCCAGTCTGTTTCTGCTTTCCACCAGGTTTGAAGTTTGGAAAGCTAACAAAAACATTCTTACGATAGTTCATGATAAAGGGAAAGTAACAGGTATGTATATCTGGAGCCAGAATTGCTGATATCCATTTCTAAATTGGACGTTATTCCTATGAGTTCTTTTTGAAGTGCGACATTAGTCTCATCCACAATAAAATATCCATAGATAATCCACTGCGTTATTTCCATACTCAAAAAATCCTCAAACCTCTTCTCAAAATATGTGTGAAGGACATTTAAATGTTGAACGTAGGTTGAAACTTTATCAGTCTCACAGTTTGCCTGTGACAAATCGGAAATCTGCGAAAATTTGCGCCACCCAATGTTTTGCTTCATTAGATTCATCTGCGAAGAAAAAGCTAAAATGATGGACTTCGTTTTTATCAAATTTAGTCTGTCGCCTTGTAACTGCAAGTTAACTTCATTAAATTTAGCTAACACATCTGTCAGATAAGCAATGTCTGTTTTGTCACCTGATTAAATTTTCATTTAAAATTGTATCTTTAGCATCCAAATACTCTAAAACAGTGTCAAAAAGTGATAAAAATCTGGTCAGGCATAAACCTTTCAACAGCCAGCGTTGTGAGAATAATTCTGAATTTTGTTTCCAACCTTCCTAAATGTGAACAAGTATCGTGGACTGCCATTTACAACAAATAGACCTCCAAATTATTTTTTTCCTTGCGTGAAGGTTGGAATAGACCCCTGTGGGTCCATATAGACCACTTTGGGAATCACTGCTCTACAGGATTCTAAAGTTAATGTTGTGATGCAGTGTGTTTTCTTGTATAGTGTACAACGTGCCCAAATGATTGACTCTTTTCACAAGCCTGATGAACATATGTAACAAGCAATTGAAGCTACTGCATGAATTAATTGTTACCTAATGGCATTAAAGAGATGAAAGACGCTTTGACAACACAGAGTTATGATTAAATCAAGTAATATGTATTGCTTTACATGTATTTACGTTCGTCCATTGCTCTGCAGCGTGGTAAAACTCGGATCTTGGGTCGTATCCTCTCCGATTTTATCGAGAGAGATTGCGCAGTCGTTAGCACACTGCAGTCGGATTCTAGAGGACGGCGATTGATATCCGACTTCGGCCATCCATACTCAGGTTTTCTATAATTTCCCTAAATCAGTCCCGGCAAATACCGGAACTGTTCCTTTCAAAAGGCAAGGCCGATTTCGTTATCACTGCTTATCGAATCAATCCGAACTTTTGCTCCGTCTCTAATGACAACGCTGTCGGAGGGACGTCAAACCCTAATCCCCCTTCCGTTGTACCCATGTATAAACTTCGCAAATCGCGAAATTTTCCGACGTCTGCTGCTCCTGTAAGATGGACAAACGATCTGCAACACATGAAAATTCGTGCCGGGCCAGGACTCGAACCCGGGTCAAATAGGTGGCGAGGGAAGGAGGCAAGAGCAACACATGGAAGTTTGGGTCTGGCCGGGGAGCGTGCGTGGGTGGCCGAGTGTTTAAGGCGACCGATCGCGAAAAGCGGGAGACCCGGGTTCGAATCCCGGCCCGGCAGAAATTTTCATGTGTTACAGATCGTTTGTCCATGTTACAGGAGCAGCAGACGTGGGAAAAATTCGCGATTTGCGAAGTTTATTCATGGATATATTTATCTCTGCTGCGGATCATCGCCATGGGATGTTCCTTTGGAACAGACATAATAATAAACAATCCCTTTCGTTATTTTTCTTTACTTTCCAGCTCTGTACGTGCTACAGTAGCCAGTAAGGAGTACAGGAAAAACTAGCAAGAGAAGTCTTCCCAATGCACAGACTATTATGTATCAGCATTTAGGGACTTAGCTATGGCTTTATTAAATATAATTAACGTTCTATGGGAAAACTTTTCTGACGATAATACCTGATAACACCCTGACGGCTCAAGCTAACAGGTTGTGCCTGAAAAAATCGGAGAACTACATTGTACAGGAGAGTCACAAACAATGAAACTCGTGAAAAACTACATTTTGCCAAACATAACGTGCAAGTTACATTCATTCATCCCATTTTTGATCATGAGAGCAATTTGTGACTTCCAGAAAGCCTTAAACACTAGTTCAAATCAATTCCCAAATCATCAAGATTACTCCGATAAAGACAAATATCTAGCACATTAACTAAACTGTAAGAATAAGACTAGTGAAGCAGTTCTACACGTGGGAATTCGATTTTTTTTTATGGAATTCATACTTTAAGTGCACAAACTTTCTGATGGTGGCTCTTGATAGCTGTAAGTGAAACAGAACTTTTCCTGCTTCACGGTCCGATATGGGAAATCATGAAGTAGAATTTCCCTTCATCAGAGTGTGCTCCACTCCTCACTAGTACCTGTTACTGATATACACTGATCATTATGACCATATACTTAATAGGCGGTGTTTCCACCTTGGATCTCACCATCTCGGTAGGCGGTACCTAACGATTCATGTAACTTCCACCACATAGCGTGTCTCCCATTGGCATGGTGCAGTTGGAATTGTCATACATCCGGCCATATTACGTTTCGCCATGGTTGCCGTGTCCATTCCTTTTCATTGTCGATAACCGCAAGTACGAGTACTTGTGCCGATGATGTGTTAACTATGGAAACCTTGTGCTGCGTCCACCTACATACCCAATATCTACATCTACAGCTACATAGATACTCTGCAAATCACATTTAAGTGCCTGGCAGAGGGTTCATTAACCACTTTCCTAACTTTTCTCTACCGTTCCATTCTCTAACAGCGCGCGTTCCGTTTTCGATCTGATTTCTCTTATTTTATTGGGATGGTCATGTCTCCCTAAGTAGGTGGTTGCTAGCAAAATATTTTCACAGTCAGAAGTAAAAGTCGGTGATTGAAACTTCGCAAACAGATCATGCTGCAATTAATAACGTCTTTCTCTTAATGACTTCCACCCCAACTCGTGCAACATTTCCGTGACGCTTTCCCCCCCCGGAACGTGATAAAACAAAACGAGCTGCCCTTCTCTGAACCTTCTCAATATCTTCCGTCAGTCCCACCTGGTGAGGGTCCCGCAAGGGGCAACAGTATTCCAGGAGAGGACGCACAAGTGTGATGTAGGCAGTCTCCTTGGTGGAGCTGGTGCATCTTCTAAGCGTTCTGCCAATGAAACGTAACCTTTGATTCGCCTTCCCCACAATATTTTCTATGTGTTCTCTCCAGTCAAAGTTGTTCGTAATTGTAACTCCTAGGTATTTGGTAGAATTTACGACTTTAAGGCTTGACTGATTTATCGCGGAATTGAAGTTCAGCGGATTTCTTTTAGTGGTCATATGTATTACGTCACACTTTTCTTTATTTAGTGTCAATTGCCAATTTTCGCACCAAGTAGAAATTTTGTCTAGATCGCTTTGCAGTTGCTTTTGATCCTCTGTTGACTTCACTAACCGATAAACGACAGCATCATCAGCGAACAGACTAAGGGAGCTATTCAGATTGTCTCCTAAATCGTTTATGAACACGAGGAAGAGTAGGGATCTATAACGCTTCCCTGTGGAACGGTAGATATCACTTCTGTTTTACTCGATGACTTACCGTCATTTACAACGAACTGTGTCCTTTCTGATAGGAAATCATGAATCCAATCGCACAATTGGGTAGATATTCCATAAGCACCCAATTTCATTAGAAGCCGCTTGAGGGGTACAGTATCAAAAGCCTTCCGGAAATCCAGAAATATGGAATCAATTTGAGATCCCTTGTCGATGGCACTTAACACTTCATGTGAATAAAGGGCAAGCTGTATTTCGCAAGAGCGATACTTTCTGAATCCGTGTTGACTATTGGTTAATAGGTCATTCTCTTCGAGGTAGTTCATAATATTCGAACAAAGTACATAGAATATATATATATATATATATATATATATATATATATATATATATATATATATATATATATAATAGGAGCATCGTCAGGAGTGCCACAGGGGAATGTGAGAGGATTGCTATTATTTTCTATCTGTATGAATGATCTGACGGACAGGAAGAGTTATAATCTGTGGCTGTATGCTGATGATTCTGTGGTTTACAGGATGGTGTCGTCATGGAATGACTGTACCAGAATACAGGATGAGTTGTGGTGTGAGGAATGGTAACTTGCTCTAAATGTAGATACACTGAGCCGATCGCGATGCTAGATCGATGAATCGGCTTGGCGAAGGACTTTGCTTCTCCTCGCGGTGTTTTTCATTTTTAGCCGGAAGGGGTGCGGTGGTGCGAGAAGGTAGTGTGTCTTAAGGCCGTCCTCACACGGGACGTGTTGTCCCAACGTGACGCAGGCCAGGCGTGCTGTCTACCTAGCTACATCACGCTCTGAAACGACCCGCTACATCCCACGGAACGTGCTGCTCATCGTAATTTGCTTTGCGACCGCACCGCTCTCCGGCGCCCGTTGCGGTCTGCCGTGTAATCATTGTGTTTACAAAGATGGATGTGCATAAAATTACATGACATCTCTGTCAGCGATCGTCGGAAAAAAAACGAAATGCTTTTTTATGCCTGCATGTGGCATACAATACTCCTACAGAAATTGTATTTTTTTTCTTCAAGAAGCACGAAGACGGTACATTTATCTGAAAGCGATTGAGAATAATTACTAAATTTACGACAAAATTACTTTTGAGAAAAATTCTTTAAAAAATTGTCAACGGTGAAATACATCATTTGCACCAGCTAGAATTGTCTTGCTCTTACATTCCCATTTTCCACGTTGTACATATTCTAAAAATTAAAAATTCGGAAATAATAGGTTCTGAGCAATACATTGTACTTGTTATACACGCCTCAGCTCGACAATGTTCTTTGTGTAAATTTTTGCTTTTAGTATTGTACGTAAACACTGTTCCTTCTACACTGCATCTGCTTCCATAATCACGCGCTAGCCATGTTCACTTTGCAATGTGAAACTTCAACAAAAAAAAAAAAAAAAAAAAAAAAAAAAAAAAAA
Organism: Locusta migratoria; assembly: GCA_026315105.1. Taxonomy (NCBI): domain Eukaryota; kingdom Metazoa; phylum Arthropoda; class Insecta; order Orthoptera; family Acrididae; genus Locusta; species Locusta migratoria. The sequence goes on from CM048747.1 coordinate 178,022,600, forward strand.
AAAAAAAAAAAATTTCAACTGTTTGTTAAGCTTAACTACGGGGTCATCAGTCCCTAAACTTACAAACTACTTACGAACTAGGACGGCACAAATTCCATGCCCGAGGGGGGATTCGAATCCCCGACCGTAGTGGCCGTGCTGACCGTGACTGGAGCGCCTCAGTCACCTCGCCCACCGCGGCCGGCACTGTGAAACTGAACTATTCCAACACTGTACTGAACTGGAACTTAATTCAAACACCATGGGGGAAAACCGAGTGATGTAGGGTACTTCAATTTTATTTGTTACTGCTGCTAGAACGAAAAACTCAACAAATTCTCTCGTGGACGAAGTTCGTTCTTGTTTCCAATAAATAACGCCGAATAGTGAATAATATAATTGAATTAAATTAACAAATAAATTACACAAACCGTAATTAAACCAAATCGTTAAAAATATCTGGGAGAGGGTATAGGCAAACTCGTTATTTACATCTCTTTTCGTCCACAGCTCGCGACGCTAACCACCACACTAATACACCTTAAAAAGAAAATAAACAACGAATATCGAATATTATACTTAAATTAGCAAGAAAGAACCAGGAACGTTAAGGAAGCAAAAACGGAAATAATAAAAATATTTTGGAGGTACGCAGACTCGAAACTGTTGTGTTTGTAATGTTTACATCAAATCCTCCGACGCTACCAATGTGTACTTCAGCAATTGATTCTGTTTACTAAAACATGTTGTAATACGTTATTTATGTATTACATACCCTCACGAAGACGCTTCTTTGATAGAATGCGTTATACCGTAGCAAAGAAACAATATTCTTTCAGTGTTCTTCAAATTATAACACTGACACACCTTAAATACGAGAACCTTTATAGCTATAAAATGTTGTTTCTGGTAATTTATTGTAACAAATCGTATCAAAAAATTACGCGTTTTCAAAAGTTCTTCAATATTCAGTATTCGACGTTATTTATTAGAAACAAGAACGAACATCGTCCACGAGAGAATTTGTTGAGTTTTTCGTTCTAGACCACAGAAACAATTAAAATTGAAGTACCCTACATCACTCGGTTTTCCCCCACGGTGTTTGAATTAAGTTCCAGTTCAGTACACTGTTGGAATAGTTCAGTTTCACAGTGCAAAGTGAACATGGCTAGCGCGTGGTTATCGAAGCAGATGCAGTGTAGAAGGAACAGTGTTTACGTACAATACTAAAAGCAAAAATTAACACAAAGTACATTGTCGAACTGAGGCGTGTATAAAGATTGTATTCATACATCGTACACTACAACGAAGGAAGGAACGAAATACGGAGTTCCGTTTGCAATATGGTGGCTCAAAAGTTCTGCTTGTCACGTGACAAACAGGTCGCATCTCATTGGTCAAGTTGCACTCCACGAAGTAACAATCTAACATGTTAGATCCTTCGTTCTAGGCTTCACAGCGTAGTGGAACGTGGTATTCCACGCTGCGGCGTCACCACTTCCTCCTCCACGTCCGTTTCCACGTCCCGTGAGAAGCCGGCTCAACCGGTTGGTGCCGAGATTGACGTCATGTGCGTCTTGTCGAGGCCTCTGCTGTTTGTACTTGGTGCGGCCGACTGGGTCGCGACCTGATGTTTGTTCCTTCCAGCAAGGCAGACGTATCACGTTCCAGGATCGTGTATAAATTACTCAGAGAGAGAGAGAGACCTCGGGCACATGAAATGCTGGCTGTGTTGAGTGGCGAGAGACATTACGCTTCGCTCATGGAAATTAACGCAGACGGTAGACTTCCTCGTACTTGAACTTCGACGATTGTGCTGTCCATCACGCCACTACCGGTTGTTGCTGACATACTCCATTGCCGAGTGGCTATCGGTATTTCTATCTTGTCTTGTGAAGCGGTCCCGGCTCGGCCTACTAACTGGTATTAGGATTAGTGGCCGTATTAACAGACCGGTGTCAAGTTCACTGTACTTACAACTTTCGATGACACCTTGTGTGACATTCGCTGCCTGTTTACAAGAGTCTAGTGGGCAAGTACATTCAACTTTCACCTAGTGTATGTACAGTTTCTCTAGATACTATGGCTCAAGGCAATTAATTAATCAGAGGTGGCCGCTCCGACGTTGTGATCCCCTTTTGATTAATGTCAGTGAGTCTCAGTGTGGAAAGTTTGTATTTCCATGGAAATGTATGCTTGGTATTACTTATGTTACTGGTTTCCCTTGGAGTAGTTCTCCGCTGGGTGTTCCGAACTGCACATGTAACTATTAAGATTTACTGATTACTAATTTCTATTGTAGTCTTAAATGGTCATAAAGCCTGAGCCGTTTTTCTCAGGCGACGTGTATGCTCTATTTAGTTTTGCTGATTACAAAGGTGTAAGTTTGTATGTTTAGTTATGTTTCTTTTTTAAATCTATTCTTAAGGATGGGACCGGTTACCCGTTTTAAGGATTCTAACTTTTTCGTTATTCAATGATGGTTTCTGTTTCAACGAGGAGTGTTTAATTATGATCTCACTTAAAATTGTCAAACTCCCAGGAAACATTGCTTACCATTAATAATTTGGCATGATGAATGTACTATAAGTGTGGTTCCACATATCGAATCATGTGTAAGATTAAAGGCCCGCCCCTTCCTTTCCTCTTCAGTGGGCGAAGCTTCTGAATTTGTCTGCATCACTGAAATTTATTTATTAGGAATTTCACTAAATTCGATGTGTTTTCGATAAATTTTCAACGCACCAAAAGCAACGGTGAGCCGCGGATGTCGTTATCAGGGAGACTTTGTGCATGTCCAAGGGGAAGTGCCGGAACTGCCTTCATTGTCTTACCTTCGGGCCATTTAGCACTTTTCCATTAGGGTACGACTAGCATGGGTGGTGGTGCATTCGACAGCTTATGCTCCCTTGTTCAAAATGTTCAAATGTTTGTAGAGCTTATGAGATTTAACTACGGGGTCATCAGACCCTAAAGTTACAAACTACTTACGAACTAGCTGTTACTAAGGACGGCACAAATATCCATGCCCGAGGGGGGATTCGAACCCCCGACCGTAGTGGCCGTGCAGAACGTGACTGGCGCGCCGCAGTCCGCTCGGCCACCGCGGCTTGCACTCCCTTGTTGACAGCGATTCTTTCTTTCTCCTCTCCCTGCCGAAACAGCGCCCATAGGCTGACTAAAGAGGTTTACAAGAGAATCTGGACCTCAGCCGTGCCACCTCAATCTTATGGCATGTATGTGCCATCTGCCCGACTTAAAGTGGTATCTCATGCGATAAAAATGCAGATAAATTGATACGATACGACAATCAAACGAATCATATATGAGGAGTCTTCATATCTAAAGGTACAAAAACTATACTGTGGGTATAACTGAACAAAAGTAATCACCAGAGGTCTGAGCAAAAATATCCCACTGTTTAACGAGCTGAAGGATTTCCTGTTCGCAGAATTCCTGACAAGAGCAAGTCCTCCATTGTGTCCAGTTCGTCATTTGAGTTGAAGCGCTTCCCTTAAAGATGTATTTTCAACCGACAAAACAGTTGGAAGTCACAGGGCGACGTCCGGGTTGTAGGTCGGATGCCCGAGCTGCTTCCACTTCAACTTGGCCAGTACACTTTGAGTGACCCTGGAGACATGTGGATGCGCGATACCATGGATTAGAACCACTCCAACCGTGAACAGTCCAGACCGTTTGCTCTTGTTCGACTTGCGAAGGCTACGAAGTGTCCAATAGTACATGTAACTGTTAACTTTTTCTCCGTGCTCGAGGAATTCGATGAGTATCGGACCTCGGACGTCGAAAAAGACGGTGAGCACCACCTTGCCTGCTGAGGGCACAGCCTTCAATTTTTTATGGCGAAGTGACGACAGATACTTCACGTTCCTAGATGTCGTATTACGTTGACCCAAATTGGAATATTCCAATTTCAAAGGTTTGGTTATTAAGTCGTTTCTTGTTAACACGTTCGTGACGGCTCACGCCACTGGGGCGTGAGGGCCGCCTAGCCTGTGTGGTGTCACCGAACTGTCACGTGACCAAGGCTCATAGGTTCGTTCCGGCTTGCATGTTAAAAGGAACACTCTCGCCAGGCCCTCAATAGACTGTTTGCTGTCATAGAGGCTGGTACGTAGTGAGTTAGTCAAGTGATTTTACCCAGCTCTTCGAATATTCATCTTCATTACTCCACCATTTGGATACTTTTCGTTCTAAAAGGTAAATTATCTCATAAGACCAATTTCCCAGGGACACAGGGACATATCGATGATCTTTTTTTCTGAGGTACCATTGGGACGAAATTGGGGAGGGGGTCGATATACCTCTGGCTTCTTCCTGGACTTGTGTGTCCTATAGTATAATTCTGTTTGTTTGTTCTTGTACATTTAGATAAATTATGTATATATTGTCAATACATTTTCATTCTTGTATATATTCATTGCAGTTTTGAAGTGTAGGTTTGTTTTGTATATACACAAGTGGAAGTTATTTTCTTTCAATCACAGTTTTTCTTCGTGTATTTACAATTGTTTTTATGCATAAGTATTTTTCTGTTTAATAAATACATAAATACATTCTTTACATCGATTATTACTTGTCCCGAACTTTCTGAAACTCACGTGTCTAAGTAATTTTTGAAAGTTTTTTTTTTTTTTTTTTTTTTTTTTTTTTTTTGGGAGGGGGGGAGACAGCTATCTTTAAAATTTTAATAATTAAAATAAAACAGTCCAGATCGCAATTTGTTGCGTTTGTTGCTGGCAACCGGTTTCGGTTCTATGGAACCATCTTCAGGCCTTTGGCACCTTATTGATGGACGGTGGCGGTGGTCAGAGCAGGTGTCAACTGCTAAATTCGAACGGGAAGTATTCCATAAAAAGTAAAAATAGAAATTAGTAAGTTATAAAATAGGTCAGAACATTAAATATACCGTTAAAAATATGAATTCCAACTGGAAAACAACAATTTGCGATATAGATAGAAGTTCATTGCTGGTTGTTATGCGGGTTTGCCTACCATAACGCCACTATCTATCCTAGCGGTCTGCGGACGCCACTGTGGCGTGACGTCAAAATTATGCTCATTTCCTGGTATATAATTTGTTTCCTTTGTATATATCGTATCGTCGGCCACGTAAGATTCATTGTACGTCACAAAAGAAGTCAGGCCCAAGTGAAAATAAACCACCAGTCAATCATCCCGAACGTGTTAAGGAAGTAGGAAAAGATCTTATTGGTCTGTCTCCGTGCGATTACGAATGTTATATACTTTACTCTTACTTCACGCAATTACGCCCAATGGATCACGCGTTGCTTGGAGAAATTGCCTCCATCCTGTCTTCAGCTCCTTTCTGCCACTCTTCCAGCAGTGCCACTCTCTAGAGGTCTTTGGATACGCAGTCTATCGAGTTCTAGGTCTTCCCACGGGTCTTCAGCCGGATGGCTTGGTGCTGAGTACATTTTCAGGCAGTTGGTTGTCTGCATTCAAGCAACATGCTTTGCCCACTTGAGTCTTCGTGTCCTAATTACAGCTGCGATGTTCGGCTCTTTGAAAGTGCCATACAACACAGTATTGAGACGTATCCGGAATAATTATATGGCCCTAAAAATAAATCCTTTTCCGCAGGGTGTCTGTTATCCTATCCATTGCTAGTACAGCTCGTTGTTATGTCTTCTCCTGTAGTTACCATTCTCACTGATTGGTACAAGAATTTTCCTCACAAGGAGAGGACGCCTACTCGTCATCGCCGAATTCGTCCAAATTTATGGTACATGTAGGGCGTGGTGAGACACGAAAGTACCCCAAGTGGGAACTCCAGATGACCAAGCGTTTAGGAAATAAAAAGAAGTGTGATACGGAACTATCACAACATGCATCTTATCATTTGTCCCTGTGACTGTGTGTTAGGAAGCCGTGTGTAACTCAGAGGTAAACGCTCAGATTCGTATTGAAAAGGTCGCGCGTGCAAGTCCACTCGCCTGCAATTTTTTTCTGCTCCTTGGAAATGCGTACACCTACATATTGTTCCCCTAGGGATCGTGAGGACAAGATTAGATTAATTATAGCTCGCACTGAGGCATCTAAACAATCATTCTTCCCACACCCATAACCCTAATAACTGGTACAGTGGGATGTACCCTCTGCCATGCACTTCACAGTGGTTTGCAGAGTATTGCTATAGATGTAGATATAGACTGACGTCACAATTAACCGCACATTAAATAGATTATGCTATACAAAATGATTATTTTATCGATTGATATAAGCAAAAAAAGAAAGGGCATTGGATAAATTTCGGGACTACAAACATTTAAAAAGGGCCTGTAGTTAACGCGTACTTGGGGACGTAGTGTAAGTAAAACGATACTTCCATTCTTTTGCAGGTGATCGATTACATGTACCGGAGTGATTTTCATCGAAGAAACAGGGAAAGCAATAATTTTCACCGCATCTTGCGCTCGTTATGAACCCTGCACTTTTGAAGTTACATGGTTTATTAATGACTTCTTAGAAAAAAAAATTTGATTGACATTCTGAAAACAATGTGAATTCTGGAAACAGCTTCTTTCATCGCACAGTCCAGCAGCGAACCACACGTAACGCAGCATGTAGCTCAATATTTGCGAAGACAGCTGGTGATGTATAATGGAATGTAGTTTTATGCAAGCTTCTCGGGAAGTGATTAAATAATGACGAAAAAACGTTCAAACGTTTGTTAAGCTTAAGGGACTTAACTACGGGGTCATCAGTCCCTAAACTTACAAACTACTTATGAACTACTTACAACTAAGGACGGCACAAATATCCATGCCCGAGGGGGGATTCGAACCCCCGACCGTAGTGGCCGTGCCGACCGTGACTGAAGCGCCTCAGTCGCCTCGGCCACCGCGGCCGTCTAAATAATGACGTCACATGCTGGTGTGCACATATAAATACAAAATAACAGATATGCTGTTGCGGTTAATTTTGAAGTCAGTAGTGTACACACTGCCAAGGAGCGAAAAACTATTTACCACCGAGTGGAACCGAAACCGCGAACCTTTCAATAAAAATCCGATCTCTTACCGCTCAGGCAAAGGCCGCTTTCTAAACAGGCACTATCAGGGGCAGTTGATAATGTGCATATGGTGATAGATGCGTATCAAAATTCCTTTTACATCCGAGTCATCTGGAGTTCCCACTTGGGATACTTTCATATCTCACCACGCCCTGCATGTACCATAAATTTGGACGAATTCGGCGATGACGAGTAGGCGTCCTCTCCTTGTCAGTCGCGCGGAATGGTCGCCTTGTCTAAAGACGTCATGCTACGGACTGGGGGAGATTCCAGTCCTCCTTCGTGTGTGTGTGTGTGTGTGTGTGTGTGTTGTCCTTAGTGCAAGTTAGTTTAAGTTGTATTTTAATTCTAGTGGCTGATGACCACAGCAGTTTGGTCCAATAGATTTACAAACATTTGAAGATTCATTCTGTGGATTTTTCTTGCGTACAATGCTTTCGCTACCAGATTTTCCATAAGACATTTCCTGTTTATTGCGAGGCATTCTGCTGCGTACAATGCTCCCGGGAGTATGACTGAACAATAATGAATAAGTTTTGCGCTGATGAATACTGATCATTTGTTGTATAGGGTGCCGGCCAATACGGTCGGGGGTTCGAATCCCCCCTCGGGCATGGATACTTGTGCCGTCCTTAGTATAAGCTAGTTCATAAGTAGTTTTTAAGTTTAGGGACTGATGACCCCGTAGTTAGGTCCCATAAGGTCGACATACATTTGAATTTTTTTCCCTGTAGTGGTTACATGATGTACCATTTCAATCTTGTTAATCCTGCATATGATTGCAAGAAAAAAAAGTTTGTGAATCTATGAGTGTTAACTGGTTATCCGTCTCTATGCTTTCAAACTACTTTAACTAACCTAAGGACAACACAGACACACATGCCCGAGGAGAGACTCGAACCTCCGACGGGGAGCAACAGCGCACTCCACAGCAACGCGAATTAGAACACTCGGCCATTCGACCGTGACACATATGATTACTTCTTTGTTAGAATTGTTAGGTACTCTCCATTCATCTAAGTACTGAAAATTTTCCCGCTTCCTTGATTTTACCCTGATCAAATGTTTCAAATGTTTGTAGAACTTATGGGACTTAACTACGGGGTCATCAGTCGCTAAACTTACAAACTACTTATGAACTAACTAAACTAAGGACGGCACAAATATTCATGGCCGAGGGGGAATTCGAAACCCCGACGGTAGTGGCCGTGCAGACCGTGACTGGAGCGCCTCAGTCTCCTCGGCCACCGCGGAGGGCTTACCCTGATCCATAATAATCTCTTTGGGAGCTGGCTTGTTATTGGTAATAAACCTTTTTTGATTCTTTTGGAAAGAGATTTGCAGGCCGGATTCGCTACTTGGGGTCTCAGTTCGTTAAATGGTTTTTCAGCAGAATATTCGAAATCAGAAAATATCGCTAGGTCATCTGCAAAAGCTAGGCAGTCCATAATAAGATCATTTTGCTTGTATCCCATTCCAAAGTCATTCTCAGCTTCTTGCTTGTCTGTTTGTTTTATTTATTTATTTTGCTCGATTATATTTTTTCGGTGGTTCACTGCAGTGAACTTACCAGTGAACATTTAGGATGCGCTGTCACTAAACATAATTCGTTACTTCCGCCTTAACGACCGACTTTGGGACGCTGCGGAGGGGCCGAACGTATTGAGACGCTATACTACGATGGGCGAGGCCGTTCCCCGTCGGGGTTCGATCCCCCCTGAGGCATGGATATTTGTGCTGTCTTTAGTAAAAATTAGTTCGTAAGTAGTTTGTAAGTTCAGAGTCTGATGACCTCGCAGTTAAGTCCCATAAGCTTTACAAACATTTTGGACCGACTTTGGAACGCGCATTTGTGGTATAGCAGCTTTACATCATGCACGAGCAACTCAGACGTCTGACATACACTGTGCAGCGTGGCTGCTGACGTCAGTTTCGCCTAGTAACAAGGCCGAGGTCAGCACGTCTCCGATTTGCCCGAGTCAGCACGTCTGCAAATCTATGAAATTTTACGGCCGCTCCTTTGAGGAAGCGCGATGGACGGCGAGCCACAGCGCCCGAATTCCCGGCCGAGCACGCGTAGGACCGTAAAGTGGGCTACGACTGGGCGCGTGTTTGATGCCGCTGTCAGCCAGGAACCGCCGGAGCCGTCGCGCGCGTCAGCCCGTTTGACAGCGGGCATAAAACGCGCCGGCGACGAGGGGCGAATGCTCGGCCGTTTTACGACGGCCGATTTCACTGTGCCCAGTGACAGGTGGCGGACTTGCCGGGTGTAGGCTAGGCGGTGTGAGGGGGGAGGGGGGAGGGGGAGAGGGGAGAGGGAGGGGGAAGGCGCTGTTTACTGCGTGTCCGCCGGCGCCCAGCACGCTGCCATTAGCCGACAGCCGTAATGATGGCGGACCCCCGCATTACCAGGCAATAAAGCAGGTGGCAAATAAGTGCCTTGTGACAGCCATTACGGTAAGCAGCTGGGGCCGGCGCCGCTGAGTGAGTCGGCAAGTCGGCGCGGCGGCCAGCCCTCCTCGAGTCTCCCGGGCCACAAACGGCTAGCCAGAGCCGAGTCAGCTAACAAGTAACACTACCCGAGCCACCCGACGATCCTATATACACTGGTCAAAACAATTATGGGATCTTTTTATATACCAAATTCAAATGTTTGTATAGTTTATGGGACTTAACTACGGGGTCATCAGTCCCTAAACTTTACTTATGAACTAGCTAATACTAAGGACGGCACAAATATCCGTGCCCGAGGGGGGATTCGAACCCCCGACCGTAGTGGCCGAAAAATTCTTTAAAAAATTGTCAACGGTGAAATACCTCATTTGCACCAGCTCCAATTGTCTTGCTCTTATATCCCCATTTTCCACGTTGTTCATATTCTACATATTCGGAGATAATAGGTTCTGAGCAATACATTGTACTTGTTATACACGCGTCAGCTCGACAATGTTCTTTGTGCTTTTACTATTTTACGTAAACAGTACTCCTCCGACACTGCAACTGCTTTCATAACCTCGGCCGTCTTTTATATACCCAGAGACTGTTTTGCGTCTCGGAAATGTCAAAGACATTAAAGGTGAAGCCTTGAATTAAAATTAGTAGTGCGGCCGGACAATAACCCGTACCTCCATGCTCACTTAGGCATACGGCTTAAACACTTTTATTTTTTTTTTTTTTTTTTTTTTTTTTTTTTTTTTTTTTTTCGTTATATCTGTTCGTTGCGGTCGTAGGTTCAGTTCGTTCTTGGTTGGTCGTTGAATATTTGGCTAAGTCTCTATCTTTCAACCATCTTTGTTGTATGGGAGTGAAAGTTGAGTGGATACAGGTTACCTTCATAAGGTAGAGGTTACAGATATGAAAGTAGCAAGAATGATTGCTGGTACTAATAGATTGGAACAATGGCAGGAGGGTGTCCATAATGAGGAAATCAAAGAAAAACTAGGAATGAAAACCATTGATGAAGCAGTTAGAGCGAACAGACTGAGATGGTGGGATCATGTTACACGCATGGGAGAAGCAAGGTTACTTAAGAGACTAATGAGCTCGGCAGCGGAGGGTAAGAGAAGTCGAGGTAGACCTGGAAGAAAGTACTTAGATTCCGTGCAGAATGATTTTGAAGTACAAGGTGTAGCATCCGATGAGACATCAATGTTAGCATTGAATAGGGGTTCATGGAGGAATTTTCTTAGAGGTACTATGCTCCAGACTGAACGTTGAAAGGCATAACTAATCTCTAATGATGATGATGATGATGTCTTTTTTTATTACAAAGGACATTGAGCCCTCTGACCTGATGCGCTGTAGTCTTGTGTAGTTCGCGAACGAACTAGTTCTGAAGAGCGAACTAGTTCGCAGATCCCTCGCTTCTTAGTTCGTCCGCTCATTTTCCGAAGACTGACGAGGAACAGCGAGAGGACGCGAGAGCGCGCAGAACCGCGTGATGCCCTTCGGCCACTTACCGTCATTTCGTACTGAGATGCAGCTCAGCTGTAGTTTCATAGTTCACTGCCACAAATTTTCTTTTCTAAGGTATTCAGCAGTGTTTAAATAATAAATGGTTTATTTTCTTAAGTATTTGATGTCTACTTGCCCAAAAATACGGGCAATACCACACGCATGGGCAACATTGATCATTATATAAGAAAGCTGTCATAACAAAAGAAAGAGCTATTTTAGTAACGGTAGCAAAAGCCAAAAAATAGCGGACGAACTAAAGAGAGCGACCTATTTCGCGGCCGAACTGCGAACTAAAAGGAGAGCTACCGGTCGCGAATTATAATATGCGCGATCGGTCACGAACTAAAATATGCGCGATTGGTCGCGAACTAAAATATGTACAATCGGTCGCAAACTGAAACATGCGCGATCGGTCGCGAACTAAAATATGTGCAATCGGTCGCGAACTAACACATGCGATACCGAACTATTATGCGAAACGTATCTCGCTTCTTAGTTCGTTGGATTCTTTTCCGAAGACCGACAGGCAATAGCGAGAGGGCGCACAGTAGAATTAAAAATCACGTGTTTGCCTTCTGCTGATGAGAGCCATTCCGAGGTGAGAGTCTGGCTGCTAGATTACATAGTTAAGTCCTCCAAAAATTCTGTTTTGAAGTATTCTGCACTTTGCAATATCTGACTAATAAATTCCATAATGCCTAGACATAACTCTCAACTTAAACGCGAGAAATTATCCACAAACTGTTTCTTTTGGTTTGCGTGATATCGTTAGCGGCTCAAGCAGCAAGGTGGGGGACCTTCCCCTCCACCTGCATGCGCAGACCACGCCGCTCAGCCGTCACTGGGAGCGGACGAACTAAAAGAACGAACTAGAACTAAAGTGAGCGCTGCCGATCGCGAGATATTATGCGCAAGTCATGTGCGCTGAGCAACGGTGCCCGTCAAACCACTAGACCACCGCAAGACTAGCGATTAATGTGCCTCGGAAAAGTCTAACTACGACTTCCCTCCACGTCGCAAACTATAATTCAGCTTCTGTGTTCCATGAAATTAGCGTTCCATGAAATTAGAGTTTGTGACGTGGACGGAAGTGGTACTTACACTATTCCGAGGCGCCTTAATCACTAGTCTTGTGGCAGTCTAGTGGAGCCGGGCCCCGTGGCTCAGCGTTCACCGTTCCCTCTGTAATAAAAAAGCTGAGCGAAATATTCAACGAACAACCAGAACAAATTGAACTAACAACCGTAACACATAGATCTAAATGATATCAGCCAAGTAAGCATGGTGGTCCGGGTTGAAGAATTGGAAACTACTATCTGTCAGATGAAAAATAACAAAGCCGCAGGGTTGGACGACATGAGACCAAAGCAAATAAAAAACTTCGGTTCTCGAACTATCAACTGGATACTGAACATGATGAACACCTGTGTAAAGAAACTTATAATTCAAAAGATCTGGCTCTAGGCAGTAATAATTTCCACTCATCAGAATAGCGCCACCGGATGTAAGGAGACAGGTAGCAGGGGAGATTGAAAGGAAGAAACAAGAAGAAGATCCGAGGCACTCAATGTTTGGAATCCAGTCCCTCCTATCAAGGTTGAAATAGAGGAAAAGCTTCCGTCTCACAACTTCATCGATTTCAACATCTGCAGAAGCTCGTAGAAATGAGCTGTGGAGAGCCAAGTCACGGGGAGAACTGTGGATAGCAAAAGAGAAGCTACCAGCAGGTGGCCATCTGCCCAACGCGACCTGGAAGACCATCAACAGGCCGAGAATCGGAGTGACAAAGTGTAAAAGCAATATGAAGAAATGGGGTGTCAGTGACGATGAACTTTGTGAGTATGGTGAGAGACAGGACTCTTGAACACTTGCTGGCGTGCAAGAATCTTAATGTACATTGTAATGTGCAAGGCTTGTTCGCTGCTAATGACAATGCCATTATGGTGGCAGAGTACTGAACCAACAAAGTGTGATGTTGTTATTAACTTATTTATACTAGATTAATTTTAATTAAATAAATTAAATAATTAATTTAATTAAATTTTAATTTATACTAGATCGTACGTTAATATTCAACATTGTGTTGTGCCTTGTTGACTCGGATAAATAAAAAACCCTGGCTATCAGTCTTAGGCTTACAAACTACTTAAACTAAGCTAAGGACAACACAAACACACACACACACACACACACACACACACACACACACACACAAGCGAGGACTCGAACCTCCGACGGAGAGAAACCGCAAGCTATGCAGCAAGGCGCCTTAGGACTCTCGGCAACTCCACCGTGACAGAGAGGTGCCTGCTGCTATGGAGTGTCCGAAAGTGCAATTTCCACGACCTGGATGAGATTACGGAAAAGAGGAACCATTAAAGAAAGCAAGGCCAATGTCGTCCACGGGTAACATCAGCTGGAGATGACCGTTCTTTCCGGTTCACAGACCGTCTACACAGGAGGCTGAATGCAATACATCTGCTACAAACCCTCCAAGCAGCAAGTGAAGGCGCAATGTCAACACAAACCGTCCAAAATCGACTACAGGAATGTGGCCTGTTGTGTGTGTTCCATTAAACACACTACACCGTTTAGCCCGGAGAAACTGGGCGGAGGAACATCAAGATTGCAGTCGTAACTAATGGCGCCGCATTCTGTTCACAGATGAGTCAAGATTTTGTGCTCAGCCGGACAATCGTCTTTCTCTCATCTGCAACAATCCCGCTTGTGTGCAGAAAACTGCACCATATCATGGTGGTGAACGAATGGTGCGGGCAGGAGTCAGTATTGACGGACGTCCGGACCTCTATGTCTGTCAGAATGGTGCTTTTACTGCTCAGAGGTACACAGGCGAGACCCTTAGATATTTTATTGTGCCGCACGCTGATGCCATAGGTGACAGTTTCCTTCTTTTGTAAGATAACGTCAACTGCAATGGATTACAACATGCCTGAACCTGAGGGGAATTGAACAAACAGTGCCCAGTTTGTTCACTTGACTTAAATCCGAGTGAGAATGTCTAGGATACACTTGGCAGAGGCATTGCAGACATATCAACACCTCCCACGACAGATTCAGAGCTGGATATTGCACTCACGGAAGAACGGTCAAATATCTCTCAAGAGCTGATTGTTAACGTCATACTGCCCATGCCACGCAGTTGTGCAACTGTACTGGACGTCCGAAGTAATGACGCAACTTAAATGACTTTTTCACTATTATGATAGCCGTATTATGCCTCGATCTAAGTAAAACGCCATTTTAACCTCAAGCAAAGAGTTGAGGCGTCAACAAATTGTACTGTATCACACACAAATTCCAATTGTAACCAGTATCTGAATAAAACACGTTACCATATGTACACTGTATATGATACCTCGCCGGCCGCGGTGGCCGAGGGGACTGAGGCGCTCTAGTAACGGTCTGCACGGCCACTACGGTCGGGGGTTCGAATACCCCCTCGGGCATGGATATTTGTGCCTTCCTTAGTCTTAGCTAGTTCATAAGTAGTTTGTAGGCTTAGGGACTGATGACCCCGTAGTTAAGTCCCGTAAGTTCTACAAACATTTGAACATTTATGATACCTCACCTGATCCCAAACTATTTTGAACAGTATATATATAATATTGTAGTGTACCTTAACATTTCGAAACGTATGTTTTTATAGTCTTCCATACGACTGATGAAATGGTGAAAACCCTCGTGAAGAAAACGCATATGTTATCTCTCTAAGCACCTTTAGCCAAAACAGTAGAGGACATAACATGAACGTTGAAACATACAATCTGTGTACGATATTAAGAATTTGCAGCGAAGTGTGCGCTGATATGAAATTTTGCGGCAGATTAAAATTGTGTGCCGGATTGTGATTCGAATTCAGGACCTGAGACGACGGGGCATTATGCTTACCAGAGTAGTTCTGTCAGTAGAGCCTTTGCCCGCAAAAGACAGAGTTCCAGAATTAGATGGATAGATCACGTAACTAATGAGGAGGTGCTCAACAGAATTGGAAAGAAAAGAACTTTCTGGCATATCCTAAGAGAAGGAATAGGTTGGTGGGACACATTCTGAGACATCAAGGAATCGTCAACTTATCACTAGAAGGAAGTGTGTGGTGTTAAAATCGTAGAGGGAGACCTGGCATATCCTGACTAAAAGAAGGAATAGGTTGGTGGGACACATTCTCAGACATCATGGAATCGTAAACATAGCACTAGAAGGAAGTATGAGGGCTAAAAATCGTAGAGGGTGACCTGGCATATCATGACTAAGAGAAGGTGAGACACATTCTGAGACATCAAGGAATCGTAAACTTAGCACTAGAAGGAAGTATATGCGGTAAAAATCGTAGAGGGTGACCTGGCATATCCTGACCAAGAAAAGGAATAGGTTGGTGAGACAAATACCGAGACATCAAGGAACCGTAAACTTACCACTAGAAGGAAGTATGTTGGGTAAAAATCGTAGAGGGAGACGTGCCATATCCTGACTAAGAGAAGGAATAGGTTGGTGGGACACATTCTGCGACATCAAGGAACCGTAAACTTAGCACTATAAGGAAGTATGTGGGCTAAAAATCGTAGAGGGTGACCTGGCATATCCTGACTAAGAGAAGGAATAGGTTGGTGGGACACATTCTCAGACATCATGGAATCATAAACTTAGCACTAGAAGGAAGTATGTGGGGTAAAAATCGTAGAGGGTGACCTGGCATATCAATATTAAAGAAGGAATAGGTTGGTGGGGCACATTCTGAGACATCAAGGAATCGTCAACTTAGCACTAGAAGGAAGTGTGTGGGGTAAAAATCGTAGAGGGAGACCTGGCATATCGTGACTAAGAGAAGAAATAGGGTGGTGGGACACATTCTGACACATCAAGAAACCGTAAACTTAACATTAGAAGGAAGTATGTTGGGTAAAACTCGTAGAGGGAGACGTGGCATATCATGACTAAGAGAACGAATAGGTTGGTGGGACACATTCTGAGACATCAAGGAACCGTAAACTTAGCACTAAAAGGAAGTATGTGGGGTGAAAATCGTAGAGGGTGACCTGGCATATCAAGATTAAAGAAGGAATAGGTTGGCAGGACACATTCTGAGACATCAAGGAATCGTAAACTTAGCACTAGAAGGAAGTATATGCGGTAAAAATCGTAGAGGGTGACCTGGCATATCCTGACCAAGAAAAGGAATAGGTTGGTGGGACACATACCGAGACATCAAGGAACCGTAAACTTAGCACTAGAAGGAAGTATGTTGGGTAAAAATCGTAGAGGGAGACGTGGCATATCCTGACTAAGAGAAGGAATAGGTTGGTGGGACACATTCTGAGACATCAAGAAATCGTAAACTTAGCACTAGTAGGAAGTACATTGGGTAAAAATCGTAGAGGGAGGCCTAGCATATACTGACTCAGAGAAGGAATAGTTTGGTGAGACACAGTCTGATATATCAAGGAATTACCTCTAGAAGGAAGTATGTTGGGTAAAAATCGTAGAGGGAGACCTGGCATATCCTGACTAAGAGAAGGAATAGGTTGGTGGGACACATTCTGCGACATCAAGGAACCGTAAACTTAGCACTATAACGAAGTATGTCGGCTAAAAATCGTAGAGGGTGACCTGGCATATCCTGACTAACAGAAGGAATAGGTTGGTGGGACACATTCTGAGACATCAAGGAATCGTAAACTTAGCACTAGAAGGAAGTGTGTGGGGTAAAAATCGTAGAGGGAGACCTGGCATATCCTGACCATGAAAAGGAATAGGTTGGTGGGACACATTCTGACACATCAAGAAACCGTAAACTTAACATTAGAAGGAAGTATGTTGGGTAAAAATCGTAGAGGGAGACGTGGCATATCATGACTAAGAGAACGAATAGGTTGGTGGGACACATTCTGAGACATCAAGGAACCGTAAACGTAGCACTATAACGAAGTATGTCGGCTAAAAATCGTAGAGGGTGACCTGGCATATCCTGACTAACAGAAGGAATAGGTTGGTGGGACACATTCTGAGACATCAAGGAATCGTCAACTTAGCACTAGAAGGAAGTGTGTGGGGTAAAAATCGTAGAGGGAGACCTGGCATATCCTGACCATGAAAAGGAATAGGTTGGTGGGACACATTCTGACACATCAAGAAACCGTAAACGTAACATTAGAAGGAAGTATGTTGGGTAAAAATCGTAGAGGGAGACGTGGCATATCATGACTAAGAGAACGAATAGGTTGGTGGGACACATTCTGAGACATCAAGGAACCGTAAATTTAGCACTAAAAGGAAGTATGTGGGGTAAAAATCGTAGAGGGTGACCTGCCATATCAAGACTAAGAGAAGGAATAGGTTGGCGGGACACATTCTGAGACATCAAGGAATCGTAAACTTAGCACTAGAAGGAAGTATGTGCGGTAAAAATCGTAGAGGGTGACCTGGCATATCCTGACCAAGAAAAGGAATAGGTTGGTGGGACACATACCGAGACATCAAGGAACCGTAAACTTAGCACTAGTAGGAAGTACGTTGGGTAAAAATCGTAGAGGGAGGCCTAGCATATCCGGACTCAGAGAAGGAATTGGTTGGTGAGACACATTCTGAGATATCAAGGAATTAGCTCTAGAAGGAAGTATATTGGGTAAAAATCGTAGAGGGAGACCTGGCATATCCTGACTAAGAGAAGAAATAGGTTGGTGGGACACATACCAAGACATCAAGGAACCGTAACTTAGCACTAGAAGGAAGTATGTGGGGTAAAAATCGTAGAGGGAGACCGAGGGACAAATACAGCAATCAGATTCTAATGAATGTATGCTGCCGTTCGTATTCTCAGATGAAGAGACTTCCACAGGACAGAGTAGCGTGGAGAGCTGCATCAAACCAGTCTGCGGACTGACAACAACAATGGTACGCATAAGAAGACGCATGTCTTTGACCTAGACTACGACGTATTGGAAGAATCTCACTCGGCGAGTGGCACCGGGTCGTGTTACTGGCTACCTGCCTCAGACAGTTACGCGTGTAGCCTGCTCGCCCCTGCGTGCCGCGGTGTCGTTACCGCTCGGTCCCTATCTGCCGGCCTGTCGTGCTGCGCTCATATATATACTCGTGCATTAGCATAAATTAGACGGCCGTATTTTATTGAGGTCGCTGCGTTCATTAATGCAGCGCGCCCGGCATTGCTGCGCAATGTCGCAAGGCGTTGTGTATCAGATTGTATCTCCTTTACAATCTACTTGTTGCCGGCACTCCGTCATGCTGCGGCTTAATTGACTTTGGAGAGCATTTCGTTACGTGATGGCTATTCTTTTTTTTATTTTTTTCAGCGATCTGTTTCGATCTCGGCGCTTTTGCGTTTACGTGAGCTGACAATCGACTAATGCGGCAAGTGCAGATATGAAACGTACTAAATTTATCACATCAATTCTGCACTCTGAACATTTCGGTCATGGCAGATTGACACTGAAACTGCAAGCACTCGCTTTATAATGCTACTTAATAAATTTTAATGTCCCACTAATCACGTCCCAACCCACTTCAGATTTGTGGGTCGATTTTTTCAAGTGTTTTAAAAAGGTTGATTCACCTGCCTCTACATCTGTCACGTTATTTAAACATGTCCAAAAAACCAGTCACCATATATAATAAGATAATGACGGGCAGTGATCCATTATTCAGTGCGGAGGGTGTCCTCGGCCTTTACGCTAAAGGGAATCAGTTTAATAAAACCGCGACTTTGAGTAATAGTGGGCAGGGTAAGGTTGAGAATTTGTATCTGACGGTGACCCAAGCGGTGTAGGTCTCAGCGCCAATAACTATCAAACGGGAAACCCGTGTTCGATTCCCGGCTGGGTTCACATTTTCAAATTCACTCATTCTCATTTAATGTCGTAAATTCCGGGCATATGAAAACTAGTAACAAAAATGTTCAAATGTTTGTAAAGCTTATGGGACTTAACTGTGGGGTTATCAGTCCCTAAACTTACAAACTACTTCTGAACAAACTTATACTAAAGACAGCCTTAACATCCATACCCGAGGGAGAATTCGAACCAACGTGGCGCTCAAGACCGCTCGGCTACACCCGCGCGGCACATTAGTAATCCTCCCGGGGTTCGTACGGGTGCAGTTTACTAACAAAGAATATGACAATTCTAACAAAAAATAAAACAAAGACATGCATATATTTCTAATGGTTTTGACTGCTGGTGTCAGCTGATCAGCTCATACGCTGTTTTGCCGGAATTTCCCAATGATTGATACTAAACGTACCATGTGCTATGGACTGTACATCTCACACCACGTATTACGTCATCCGCTCTTCACTATTATGTCTGAACCAAATTGCGGATATAAATTTAGAACATGACTTTATGGCTCAAGAGCCAGATATCTGACAATCCGACCGAATATTTCATACAATTTGTGTGAAAAACAAAACAGTCACAGTAGGATCATAAATTGATGAACAAATCGTGCTTCATTATTATGACAATCATTTGTTGGCGTTCTTAGCGGGTTCACTGCAACGGTTGGTACTGAACGACATTCCTTGATTTTCAGTCTTTTCTAAGTTTAAATGAAAACTCTATAAACACTGTGTGGTTGTTTTTAGCCCGACATAAAACTCCCAGCTCCTAGTTGGGCCAAGGGAGAGGCAACGTGCTTATATAGCGCAAAAAGAATTATGATGAATAACAAGCAAAAGACATGGCTTAACAAATCATGTCTAGTTAGTGATGTGACACAAACCTACGGCAGAATCACCGTAAGTGATAATTCAGTGTACACTTTATGAAGAAGAAAAGCGTTGTTGTTTAAAAGTGAGATTAGGTGAGTACATAAGCTAAAATACCTGGTTACTGCTTCAGCTGAAGAATCACCAAGTTTTCTTCGTCTTAAAGCTTTTGCTTTAAGGAGAATTTGGAATCTTATATTCGATTACGTGCCTTATGAAAGTGTAACTATTTGATAGAGGCACTTGCAGAAACTCAACCCCATTGTCAGTGAATACAGCGGCTGCCTCACGCATACCACAAGTCATCATAAGATGGGTTAACCCTGAAAGTCATGAGAAAGATTAGTAAAGAACACAATTTTTATTTTATTTTTAGCAACCATACAATATTTTTATAGTTTTCATTGGGAATGCAGTTATAATGGTTGCATTTTGTAAGATTTTTGCACACTCTCCCCTCCCCCTCTCACCCTCCGACACACACACGCTGTGTGTCCATATACTCCTCTCCCCCAGCAGATATACGAGTGAGGTAGTGGTACGTGTCATTCACAGAACACTTTATTACAATCTTCCATTGAAACACGTCCTCTGAATGCGTGGTCGTGTTCCATTTTGAGTTTCACGGTCATTAATATTGTCTATTTGTATGTCAATTATTTTATTCTTTTTATTAATGGTCAATGCCCCATGTTTATATAAGTTTCCACCCTTGTGATTGTACTTGTATGTTCATG
Organism: Locusta migratoria; assembly: GCA_026315105.1. Taxonomy (NCBI): domain Eukaryota; kingdom Metazoa; phylum Arthropoda; class Insecta; order Orthoptera; family Acrididae; genus Locusta; species Locusta migratoria. Next base: position 178,043,067 of record CM048747.1, read on the forward strand.
TGGATGTGGAAGGTTGCTTTTATTATTGACTGACTGCCGCGCAGTGGCTTACAGTCGCCGCCTCGCGCTTTAGGCCTCGTTTACTTTAGTTAACAACGCATGGCTTCGCGTGTCGTCTGCATTGGCGCCCGCTGGGTCGTCAGAGACTTGCTTGGCAAGATGGCGAGGTGGCCTGTTCTTAGTGTAGTACCAACATAATCATGGACGAAAGAGGTGGCGAAAGAGACCTCTCTGGAGCTCTAGAAGAGGGTATTATCTTCTTCAGGTAGCAAGGTATTGGTAGACACTATGCTCGAAACGCGCTCAGGTCGACTTTTAACGCGCTCTACATCCGGTGTGTGGTAGGGAAGGCTTTTGGTGTGGGCTTAGGTGGCAACTCTTGCTGTGAACGTCGAAGTAAGTATATAATGGAATCATGCTGAGGGGATGGCAGGCTGTTAGAAATTCGCTTTCTTGTGTTCAGTGATATCTTGAGTAATTATTTCGCCATGCGAGGCTGAACTCGAGTAATTTTAGTTTAGATTTAGTATTCGCATTCTCAGTCCGGTGATGATTTTGTGTCCAGTTTTCGAAAGTTATAATTCACGTGTATGGTCTTCAGCCTTTGTGTAAAGTTATTATGCTAGAATTTCCTTGTTGTTTTTTAACTAACGTTTTTCGCGTCATGTCTGTATCCGCGAGTATGCTAAGTAATTCTCAGATTTCCTGGTTTGATTTTGTATTTCCTGTCTTGGTTCGACCGATGGCACCACTTGCTTTCGTAACGGTCTTTACTTCGTCCTTCAGCCGTGCTTTGACTAATACTAGCTTTCTTCTATATGAATTCTCGCGTGTGCTTTACCTGCTTATTCTAAATTAATTTCTTTTTTGTAAATTCTATGTAATTCACCGTGGTCGCACACCACATGGTACTTAAGGATAGTATGCCGCTACCTGTCACACACGAGTTCATTTGGTGTACAGCGATTTTTAATTAGTGCTTCAAGACACCCGCCATCTCGTCAAAACGCCGCCAACGCTTCGTTTCGCCGCTGCTATCAAGTTTTGCAGCATGAGTAATGTGTTGCAAGCATTATGTGTGTGTCCGTGAGTGAAAGAATGTGCTTTCCTTTATCCACTGTGTATTTGCAAACTTCCTCCCACGTTCCACGTTCCCCATATATTCATAAAGGGCAGAAACAATTTTATTACGCGCAGTAACTTCAAGATTTCATCCACTTTTGTACAAGGTATGTGCTTTATTGTGCTTAATACAGTCTCCCCACATTTATTTGCTTGTCCGTTTTATTGAATATATAATGTTTTGAAATATTAAACGCCTGCGTTATAATTTCATGCTCCCCGTTCCATGTTTAATTATGTATCCCTTGTTATATATATTATTTGTGTTTGTTAAAATGTTGGCTGCTCCGTTAAGGAGTGAGCAGTTAGATAAATTTCCGTTGAGCTAGTACTGTGGCCACTCAAAAGTAATTTAGAGCAGCAGTGAGCGTTTTAACTTGCACTGCAGATCTCTGCTGCGTGAGACCTTACTTAGAGAACTTAACAAGCTACTTCTCTTTGTTCAGCTACTCTTGAACCCCTCCACCCCACACGAATAGCAATTTTCCGAATGGGTGCTTCACATTCTCTCCCTTCTTCGCGAATACGTCTGCAAGACATCCCCCACGTCCCCCTGACACTGATCCATTACATTCAGTTTAAAGCGACCAAACCGTGGCGGCTCGTTCTTGTATTTCGAATACCCTTTGTTTTCATTGCACGTTTTATGTATAGCCTAAATTTTGCACTTCTGCCACGTGTGGCGCTGGTGTCTTCACAATTTCCATATCGCTGGTGTTTTTGCCGGGACGGTGGAACACTGGTATGGAGAGGCAGTCGCGTTTTGGCTGGCCCAGAGAGCAGCGACAGTTGAGATTAGAGGAGCTTGCCGTAGGCTTGACAAAGTTTGACCTGCGGCCTCATCATGTCTGTTCCCTCTGATATCAACCTTATGTGAAAGAGAGGATAGTGGGGCCGTGACTTCGGATGACGGTGCGTTCTGTGTCAAGGAGGGGACGGCTACACCAGGCGATCAGTTTTGCCGGCCGCGGTGGCCGAGGTGACTGAGGCGCTCCAGTCACGGTCAGCACGGCCACTACGGTCGGGGGTTCGAATCCCCCCTCGGACATGGGTATTTGTGCTGTCCTAGTTCGTAAGTAGTTCATAAGTAGTTTGTAAGTTTAGGGACTGATGACCCCGTAGTTAAGTCCCATAAGCTTAACAAACATTTGAACATTTTCGATCAGTTTTCACGGCGTTGGATGAGCACTCCGACAGCCCTTGTGTGGATGACGAACGGCGCCGAGATCATTCGAAAATCCTTATACTCTTGGGTGGCATGGAGTTGCTTGTTTGTAGTTGTTATTGCCCACACTATGTGGTTTCATTTGGAGAAGTTGTTCGACAACCGAGCTCTGCTTTAGTCTTTCTTTCTTTGAATTTATTCGGATTGTACTGAATTTCTTACAATTTATAAGGTCTTTTCTGTTGTACCCTCGCGTAGTGTTACTATATAGCGCGAAAGTGTAATTTAGGTTTATTATATCCGTGTTAATTTTAATGCTGTTCAGTTTTACGGTGTAATTTTGTCTGCAGTTTACCATCTCGCGTTGTTGCTTTTATCCAGCATGATGCAATAAGGCAGTCGTGTATAGACCAGGGACAGAGCAACAGCAATCGAATTTGGAGGAAGGCTACTGCACACCTGACCTGGAGAACAACTATTTGACTGTGGCAAATGTCATAGTGCCGGCCGGTGTACAATTGCGTGCAGGAGGAACTGACTTGCTAGACACGAAAGGATATGGCGGTACCACTCCTGTATGTGATAGCAGCAGCTCAAAGACATAACTAGATGACTATCTGAGAAGTTATTTCCCTAGGACTTCCATTGTTGAGATGCTGCTGTGAGGCTGTTCTCGCCTCCCGTAACGGATTGCTTTTGTAACACACGTGGAGAAGAGTAATATTTCGATTATGGAAAGGACACGCAATGAAAACTTTCCTGTCTTCTCGCGGCGTTGTTCGATTCGCGTGTGACAGTGAGTTGGATGTCGTATATGTTGTAAGCTTAAGCTCTTTAATTGGTGATATGGCCACTTTCTGCTGTGGAATTCATTCAAGTGTACCTTTGTCTGGCTTGTACCGTCTCGTTTAATTGCCGCAATTTAGCGTGCAGGAGTAATTTGAAAATAACTTCAAACCTTCTCGTATCGTTGCGGTAATCCTAAACTGGCTACATTTTTGTGTTGTTAAAGTGGTTCTTTTGTTGAAGCTCCCATTATCTGATTTCAATCCTATCGTGTCGTTGTTGCTATCCAGACCTTGGGAGTAATTTCAGAATATCAGATTTTGCAGTATTATTACCTATGACGTCAGAGATATGTTCGGCCGAAATTTTTACAAAGGGCCAAATGGTCTTCAGAAAGGATGGGATAAATAAAAAAGGGGGTGGCGTGTTTATTGCTCTTACAAAAGGTTTCTCCTGCAGCGAAATTGAGGCAGACACTTCCTGTGGGTTGGTATGGATAGAGGTAATACCTGACACCGGAATAAATGAATAACTGGAACTTTTTATCGGCCCACTCACTAAGGCGATGGAACTGCCGAAATGTTCAAAGAAAGCTTGAATCACATTTCAAACAGGTACCCGAAGCATACTGTTCTAATCGGTGGCGACTTTAATTTACTCTCGATATTTTGGCATAAATTTGTTTATTTATTTATTTAATGCTCAGACATTTGATACATAGTCATTAGTCTTCTAACTTCCCAATACAATAGACCATCTGACATCCCGTCACAATATTGCAGTCTTTCACAGTTTCTGAGATGCTCCCAATTCATAATGGTGTCTTCTCTTTCACACTTCGGTGTGGATAAGATTCCAATCCTGTGCAGGTGTTTCGCAAGGCAGTCGTGGCCAGTAATTCTTCGAAATGCCGCCATAGTTTCCCTTCTTGGGTGTTTGGGAAATGCGTTCTTCAAACAGAGAAAGCCATGTTTTTCCTTGTCCTTGTCTTGTCAAGTGGTCATAAAACTTCTTCTTGAAACTGTTGTTGATGAGTCTTTTAATTGAGATGTATGATAATTTGGGGCAATTTATTTGAGAAATCTTGGTTCCTTTTTTGGCTAGAAAGTCTGCCATTTCATTGCCATGTATACCTGTATGTGCTGGTATCCATTGAAAAACTATTTCAGTTCTAGCTTTGGTGATTGAGGAAATAGAGGCTTTTATTTCATTTATGCAAGCACTTTGAGGTGTTTGGAAGGATGCAATTGCCTGTATTGGAGAAGTTGAATCACAAAATATAACAATCTTTCTGTGACCTTTGGATACGGACAAAAATTGTTTTAGTGTCAGGTTTATTGCCTCCAACTCTCCATCAAAATGGGAGTAATACTGTCCTAAGGTTTGTAAAAACAAAATATTTCACTGTAGACTCCAGCACCAGTGATACCATTTGCTTCAGTCAAGGATCCATCTATATATATATATATATATATATATATATATATATATATATATATATATATATATATATATGAAGCCATTCTGTTTGTGTGTAGTTACCATTTATCATTTCTAGAGCCATATTTTTAAGAAGTTCTTTATTCGTTTCTGTCTTAACAACCTTTTCATTCAGTTGAAGTCTGAATATGACTGGGCATAGTTTAAGTGGACTGACTGGGGCAGCGAAGTCTTCTTTACTGATTGGTGGACAGTGGTCTTATCTTATTGCATCAATACATTGCATAAAGCCTTTCTGTGTTTTCAGCCGATTAGCATGATGTTGGTAGTTGTTCCAATATGTGTCATTGGGTAATCTGCTTAATTTTTCATATTGGAGTAGTTCCAGTGTCATAATTTCTGATTTTAGAGGTGGAATGCCAGTCGCTGATTGAAGAGCCGAAATTGGTGATGTTTTTACTGCTCCTGTAATCAGGAGAAGAGCTTGATTTTGAAGAACCTCCAATTTAGATACATTCGCTGGGAGTAATACTTCACATCCATATAGAATACTGGTTTTTATATAAATTTTATAGGTAGAGTTTAGAACTTCAAGAGAGCTGCCCCACTTTTTTCCAGCTAATCTCTTAAGGATGTCCAATTTTTTCTTGACCTTTTCAGCAGTATTTTGTATATGGTTTACTCATGAAATTTTTCGGTCCAGAAAGATGCCACGGTACTTTGGATCGTCACATTGAGTTAATTGTTTATTTTGATACTGCAAATTTATATTAGGGATTGAACGAGCCAGCGAGAAAACTTGAAATAATATCTTTTCGGTGTTAACTGTAATCAAATTTAATTTTGACCAGTTTGATAGTGTAGTCAGAGCATCATTCATTTTCATCGTAAGTTGGTCAATTTTCCTCTTTGGCAGTGAGATCCATATGACTAAATCGTCAGTATAAAGAGCTGTTTTAATGCCCTCGACTCCTCGACTTTTTCTAACTCTCCTGGTAAGTCGTTAATAATGATATTAAATAGTGTTGGGCTGATAACACCTCCTTGGTGTACTCCAGTTTTCAGTTGTTTATAACCTGATATAAAATTATTAACCCTAACAGCACAGTATCGCTGGTGGATAAACAAATACAGCCATTTCAGAATTTTACCAGTGATGCCATAAAATCGCAATTTATCTAGTAGTTTTAGTCTCCACACGGTGTCATATGCACCCTTAAAATCGACAAAAACGGCCAAAGTTGTATTGCTGTTATCCAAGGCGTCTTTAACTTCCTGACTGAAGCGGAGCAGTTGTTGATTTGTTGATCGATGTTTGCGGAAGCCAGCTTGCTGAGCACAAATAATCTCATGAGTTTCAAGATAGTATGAAAGTCTGTTATTAACCATTATTTCCATCGTCTTGGAGAGAGTTGAAGTGAGAGAAACAGGTCGATAATTAGCAAAAGAGTTTCCTGATGTCTTTGGTTTTAAGATTGGTACTATTACAGCCTTCTTCCATACAGCTGGGACTTCTTCAATCCAACTTTTATTAAAGAGAGTGCATACAGTGTGTTGTGCGACGGGCCCGAGATTTTTTAGAAACTCTGAAAAGATCATGTCGCAGCCAGGGCTCTTCTTACTTTTTAGTGCATTTAGTGCCCATTGAAGTTCACGAATTGTGAAATCAGCATTAAAAATCTCCTCACTTTGATTCTTCCATGCTGTCTTAATATCACTTCTGATTTTTTTTCCTTTTCTCTCAGTTCTTTTGTCAATGAATGATTCTTAGTGAAAAACTTGTAAGCTGTAGCTAGATCTTTGTCATCATATATGTTCTTCCCCCCCACCCCTTCTGCCATCTTGGTTGGTTCTTTATAAGCTCGAGGTTCACTATCTAAGCTAGATATAAATTTAAAGACCTTTCTGGTTTCTTTCCTGTAACCGAGTTCACTTATAAATTTTGAGAAGCAATCCTTTTTGGACTGTATTAATTCTTTTCTCATAACTGCGGATTTTCTCTTCCATTCAATAACGTCCAGGACATCTTTAGTTGCTTCTGCCTGTCTTCTTGCTTCTTCTCTTTCTTTAATTTTTCCAAGTGTTTATTCCAGAATGGTTTGTACTTTTATGGCTTTCCCTTAGGAATATGTCGTTTTGCACTTAGAAGTATTACTTCGCAAATTTTCTCATTAAATTTATCAGGACACAATTCCTGTAATGTGCAATTAGCAGGTGCCAGTTCCTTATCTAGTTCTTCTCTGAAGGCATACCAATTAGCCCTTTTAAAATTCCAGCCGCATTTTACTTGATTCTTTGGCACAGAAAGTGTTTCAAAGCCCAACATTATACTACTAATAATTATGCGGTGTCCAGTTCCAACTCCAGTAATAATGTTTCTTGATGTTCTTGTACTGATATCAGAAGAAACCATTGTCATGTATGGGTTCGTTGCTGTGCCATTGTAGTGGAGATAAGTTGGAGAATCTGATGTTGAATAGATCAGTTCTAAATTATTTGATGCAATAAAGTCTTGTACTGCTTTTCCTGCCCCATTTTCATCATTGTAACCAATTGTGCAGAAATGAGCATTAAAGTCTCCAACTATTACAGGTTTATTTTCTATATTTAAGGCATTTGTATTTATAATATTGTTAGGCGGATCGTAGATACCATATATTTTAAAATGTTGCTTCTGAAACCATACATCAACTTTTACTATTTCAGTAAGATCTTCTCCATCATTCATCTATTTAATTATTACAAACTTTTCATGTCCTTTTGTATGCCCACGAGTATGCCACTTGCAACCTGGCGGTATTTAGGTAAGATATGTATCTGGTATCCCTTGAAATTGTAATACGTTAGAGTTTCTGTAGAAACATTAGCTTCTAATATTATAAAGACATTGATCTTGAAATCATTTAGAAATTTTTGCAAGTTTACTTTCTTTGACTGGGACATCCCTCCTGCATTCCATTGCAATATATTTAAGGTGTTCACATTTTTTCTTCTCAATGAAGTCCCCTCCCGGACATCCGATTGGGGGACTGTTTTACGTCCGTATTGATTCCCACTGAGAAGTTCCATCATGAGCTTCACTGTATGCCATTTAGCGTTACCCGGAGTGCACCACGTGGAGGCGGCATACGTTACACCCCATGTTGGCATAAATACGTATTCAAAACCGGCGGCAATTATAAAACATAGTCCGAACTAGTTCTGAACGCTTTTACTGAAAACTACTTCGAACAGTTAGTTCGTGGATCCCCTAGAATTGTAATTGGTTGCGAAAATACCCTTGATCTCCTAGCAACAAATAATCCTGAGGTAGTAAATAGCATCAAAACAGATACAGGAATTAGCGAACATAGAGTTGTAGTAGTGGATCTGAATATCGAAATTCCCAAATGCACCAAAAATTAAAGAAAAATATATCTATTCAATAGAGCAGATAAAAATTAGTTTCAAGCTTTCCTGGGTGATAGTCTCCAGTCTTTCAAAACTAAAAATGCGAGTGTAGATCAGTTGTGGCTTAAAGACATAATATCAGTAGCAATCGATAAATTTATACCAAATAAATTAATAAAAGAAGGCGGTGACACCCCGTGGTACACAAGAAAGGTCAGATCACTGTTGCAGAAACAAAGAAAAACACATGCAAATCTTTTACAGAAACTCGCAACCTAGCTCGGACTTCAAAGCGACAACCTTATAATAGTTTCCGCAACGAAATCCTGTCTCGTAATCTTGCAGAAAATACAAAGAAATTCTGGTCATATGTGAAGTAGACTAGCGGCAAAACACAAACAATACTTTCGCTACGCGATAGCAATGTTAATACTACCGATGACAGTACTGCTAAAGCACAATTGCTAAACACAGCTTTCCGAAATTCGTTCCCCAAAGAAGACAAAGTGAACATTCCAGATTTCAAAGCAAGAACAGTTGCCAACATACGAAATTTAGAAGTAGATGTTCCTGGAGTAGTAAAACAACTTTACTCACTAAACAAAAACAAATCTTCCGGCCCAGATTGCACAGCAACTAGATTCCTCTCAGAGTACTCTGATGCAATAGCTCCATACTTAGCTATCATATACAACCGATCACTCAGAGACAGACCCGTACCCAAAGACTCGAAAGTTTCCCAAGTCAATTCAGTATTCAAGAAAGGCAATAGGAGTGATCCCCAAAGTAACAGGCCAATCTCAATGACGTCGATTTGCAGTAGGATTTTGGTACATATACTTTGTTCGAACATTATGAACTACCTTGAAGAGAACGACCTATTAACTAATAGTCAACACAGATTCAGAAAGTATCACTCTTTCGAAACACAGCTTGCCCTTTATTCAAATGAAGTGATAAGTGCCATCGACAAGGGATCTCAAATCGAGTCCATATTTCTGGATTTCCGGAAGGCTTTTGACACTGTACCTCACAAGCGGCTTCTAATGAAATTGCGTGCTTATGGAATATCGCCCCAAGTGTGCGAGTGGATTCATGATTTCCTATCACATAGGACACAGTTCGTAGTAACTGACGCTAAGTCATCGAGTAAGTGATATCTGGCGTTTCTCAGGAAAGCGTTGTCCGCCTCCGTAGTCCAGTGGACAGCGTGGTTCGATTCCCGGTCGGGTAGGAGATTTTCTCTACTCGGGGACTGGGTGTCGTGTCGTCCTCATAATCATTCCATCATCATTGACACGCAAGTCGCCGAAGTGGCATCAGATAAAGATACTTGCACCAGGCAGGCTGAACACGACCCCAGTTGGGGTCTAACGGTCATAAATGCCACACGATCATCATCATCAGGAAAGCGTTGAAGGTCCCCTACTCTTCCTTTTGTTTATAAACAATTTAGGAGACAATCTGAATAGCTTCCTTAGACTGTTCGCGGATGATGCTGTCGTTTCTCGGTTAGTGAAGTCAACAGAGGATCAAAAGCAACTGCAAAGCGATTTGGACAAAATTTCTACATGGTGCGAAAATTGGCAATTAGCACTAAATAATGAAAAGTGTGAAGTAATACACATGTCCACTAAAAGAAATCCGCTGAACTTCAGTTACACGATAAATCAGTCAAACTTTAAGTTCGTAAATTCTACAAAATATCAAGGAGTTACAAATACGAACAACTTAGACTGGAGAGAACACATAGAAAATATTGTGGGGAAGGCGAACCAAAGGTTACGTTTCATTGGCAGAACGCTTCAGAGATGCATCAGCTCCACCAAAGATGCTGCCTACATCACACATGTGCGTCCTCTCTTGGAGTACTTTTTCCCAGTGTGGGACCCTCACCTGGTGGGGCAGCTCGTTTTATCACGTAACAGGCGGGAAAGCGGCACGGAATGTTGCACGATTCGAGATGGAAATCGTTAAAAGAAAGACGTTATTCGTTGCGGCGAGATCTAATGTGAAATTTCAATCACCGACTCTTACTTCTGAATGTGAAAATATTTTGCTGACACCCACCCAATAAAATAAGAGAAATCAAATATAAAACGGAACGATTTAGGTGATCTTTCTTCCCGCGCGCTATTAGAGAATAGTAAGGTTATGAAAGTGGTTCGAATCCCCCCTCGGGCATGGATATTTGTGCCGTCCTTGGGATTAGCTACTTCATAAGTAGACCCCATAGTTAAGTCTCATCAGATATACAAACATTTGAGCATTTTATGAAAGTGGTTAATGAACCCTCTGCCAGGCACTTAAATGTGATTTGCAGAGTATGTATGTAGTTGTAGACATAGAATTGGGTTCTGACTGCCACAATTCTTAATTCTTAAAGTTTGGATTGTTTGGTGTTTGTCCCTCTGCTAACCGGAAAAATAGTTGTATAGAACTTGTTGTAAGAGTTGCTCCCCTGTCTCCCCCCCCCCCCCACCACCACCACGAAGCTTGTCGTTCCGTCGCCGGTTTCATCTTACGTTGTGGACGTTTCCAGCAGGTTGCATTCACCCTTCAGTTTGCAGTCGGTGTGAATCGGATGTGGAGCCGTGCTCCGTTGCTCGAGGTCTAGGTTCTCCGGCTTGTGTGGGCCCGCGCTCATGATATAGTCCGATTCTAAGAACTAGATTTAGAGAAAATATTCCAAAAAATGATTCTAAGTTCACAAGTCTAAGTTAAACGTGCTAGACAGTGAAACGCTACCATCTCCAAACACAAGAGCAGAACCAAACTTACCTCACCAGCTGCCATGAGTTTGTAGATGGTAGCGTTTCATTGTCTAGCACGTTTAACTTAGACTTGTGTACTTACAATCATTTTTTGGAATATTTTCTCTGATCGTATGCAGAAATGTGTTCTCGTTTTTCAATTCAGTGTCTTCCAATAGATAAACGTGGTGTGTGTGATTCTTGTCCATCATTGGGAATACTGCTCCGAAGTGTTTTAATTTTTATTATTTTGTGTTGAGGATGTAAATTTGAACTTATCTTTCTTTGAAAGACGACCATCTGTCGCCTTCCATATATTTTTTGTAAAGTTATAATTTATTTAATGTCGCTAGATTATGATTTTGTCAAAACTTGCACCCTACTCTTTTCAAGGCTTGAGGAATATCATTTTTATTTCATGTGTGAAAATATTAGTTAATATTGGTAGCTTTTTCTTATTTTGTAATGCTAATAATTTATTAGTATATTAATTAATGTGGCATAAGTACGGCTTCTCCGCTACGCCACTGTCCCTGTGAGAATGTGCAGTTGTTATACTTTTAAGTGGATGTGCGAGAGTCTATGGCTGTCTGAATGTGGGGAGGGATAACTTGCTTTGCACCGTTCTCTCTGGCTCAGAGTCGATAGGTGCTGAGGCTACCAAAGAGGTATCTACACCCTTTGGTTTCATTCCAGTCGTCGAGCCTTCTATAGGGCGAGTCTCTTCGTCCCCATCACCGCTGATCTTGTTTTTACCGGCTTCCGGTGGATTGCCACGTCTCATGGCCGCTCGGACTGGCCACTCTGCGCTGGTGAGGTAAGGTGCTGGTGAGGTAAAGTTGGCTCTGCTCTTGTGTTTGGAGATGGTAGCGTTTCATTGTCTAGCACGTTTAACTTAGACTTGTGAACTTAGAATCATTTTTTGAATATTTTCTCTGATCGTATGCAGAAATGGGTTTTCGTTTTTTAATTCAGTGATTTCCAATAGATAAACGCGGTGTGTGTGATTCTAGTTGCAGTTTGATAACGGCCTGGTATGTTAAAACCTTTTGTGATCATGTGGCGGTGTATGAACTCTGTGTAAATACTTTCTAGATTTGTGGGGCTCGGTTTCTAATAGGTGAAATGTTCATTTTTGTACAGTGCATGTAAAGATTCTTCTCATCGTTTCCTTCCGTGAGTGATATGTGTTCCACGTGGTTGGTTCATAGAACAAAGCATTCAGCTCCCACTCTTGTTTGTTCCATGCCCATCAGACAAATAACTATGCGGGTATCATTCTGATTTCCACTAATATTTCGCGATCTTCTCTCCCCGCCTATTTTAATTTTGCTGTTTCTTGTCCGAATGGTAGTACGCACTCTGTCAGTAATTCTCTCTGAGCCTTCTACAACTTCCTTCAATAGCTTCCTTAGGTAATTCTGAACATTTCTATGGGTTGCATGCTGTAATTCTTAATTTTATTTTTCCGACTTTGTCATTACTTCATTTTTGTGGATTTTCTAAGACTCATCCGTCTCTGTAACTACCCCATATCGCGTGTAGCTGTCTTTTATTCGCTTCCTTATATAATTTTCTGCATTTCTATGGGTTGAATGCTGTAGTTAATTTTATTTATTTTTCGGAAACTGAATTTATTCAATCTCATCGGTTTTCGGCACCACGTGGGTCGGAGTTTCGGCTTCCGGGGTTTGCAGCTAGTCGCCTGAAGTCACGCCACTTCTAATATAAAACCAGTACCTAGATCGATTTCTAACAGACTGCAACTTAGGAATCCACCTTGATTTTGTATAATGAATCCAATTTTCAACCACTTCACCTTCAGTGGAGTGCGTTCATGTAACGTAGACGTGTGTCGCGGTTAGTGTGTTTGCTCGCGGTCCAATTCAGATGTAATTTAACTTGGCTATACACACGCACCATCTCATAACAGGCACGACAGACCAGAGCCAGCTTCAAAGTGTTTTTCTATATTGTGTTTTGTGCTACCTCCCACTTGCTTAATCTCGCCTTCGATAGCGGCACCTGCTTCCGCCTCGTTTCAGCACGCTGATTTTGGTGAGTTTCGCTGTGGCATTGCGTGTGTGTGAGTTAATGAGTGTTGTTTGTGAATGCTTCCCCCAAGTAGCGTTAAATCATGTATAATTTAGACTGGACACCGTCCGCATTAAGATATGCATTTTTATTGTATTACCAATTTGGTTCCCTATTTTGCTTGTTTTCCTATCTGAATAAACAAGTTTAAGTTCAGCATAATCCGTAAGTTGCCTATAAATTGTAGTTTTAGAGCAACTTCCCTCTTTTATTTAATATCGTTCATCACAAGAGCTGAGAACAAGATCAGATGCAATTTTTCTTGTCTCTAAATTCCGTTGCGCCATAAATGTTTTCTTAGCCACCTTTCTAAGATAACTTTAATTGTGGTGGCTTGGTTATTAATGTCTGTGTCTAATAACGTGTGAGCTGCTATGTATATTGACCACTGTAGTATTAACTTCCTGTTATTGAAGTAATTTGAAACGCGTCAGTTCTCAGTTTGGGCCAGGGAACAAGGCTTTATAGCAGGAAGTAACCAGTAGTTCACACGGACCTCATTTGCTAATTTTAGTGATAAAACAAAGCTCTTGTTCGTACAGAGGTCGACTTTTATCTGTCATTTGTAGATATTAAAATTGTTAAAACTTTAAGTAAGCGCGGGATATTAAGGCCCTTGATTTAAGGTACTTACCTGTGACCGGCACCGAGTTCAAGACGCACTGTTATTTAACTGCCAAAAAAATGTTCAAATGTTTGTAAATCTATCGGACCAAACTGCGTGGTCATCAGTCCGTAGCTTACAAACTACTTAAACCTAGGTACACTAACCTAAGGACAACACACACACCCATGCCCCAGGGAGGACTCGAACCTCCACGGCGAGCAACCGCGCGCTCTGCAGCGAGACGCTTTAGACCGCTCGGCTACTCCACCGCGGCTTAACTGCCAGGTTGGCTCCTGTAATTACTTCTCTCTGTAACCTTTTGAAAAATCTTATTAATTCGAGTCATTGACTTGTAAATGAATGTAATTTGTGGTTGAAGATGTGGTTACTGGCCTGTTGGTAACTACCATGGTAAAGATTAGCATTCGCCTCGTGATTTTGCTAAACAAAAGTGATCCTTTCTTAAAGTTATAAAAATAAACAAATAGCATCACCATCAGTTCTAGATTAACTTTTTCACTGTCACCTAGGCCTCAGCTACCCATATGCACTCTGAGCTATTGATATGATTAACTCATATATTCTGGTCAACTGTCCTCTATTGTTGAAGTACAGAGTCATTGAATTGTCATTTTCTCGTAAAATGTTATGTAACCTTTAATGAAAGTTCTTCCTGAGATTAAAGAAAGAAGGGGGGATCAAATGTATGTAAGCTGATGAATGGTTTTAATAAACTGAATGTCAAGAGTATGGAAAGGTAAATCGAAAAGACCAGAATACGTCTCTCAAATTTCTGTAAAACCTGTATTTGCACGTGGCAGCGAGAACTTGAGTCGCCGTATATATTACCGGTTGGTGGTGCTTCGCCACGGCATCTATGTTGCTCTTCAACCCCAAGGACCGACATCCTTCAAATGGTAACCAGTTTTGCATAACTTATTATCGCACATGTTCTGTAAATATGAATTTCCTTTCTCTGGTCTTTCAAGGTGACCTTTTTTTCTGAATATGACTGTATCTTAATCAAGTATTGTCGGGCCCGGTGGTCTTGGGGTAAAGTGCTCGACTGGACACCAAAAGGTAGCGGGTTCAAAACCCAGTCGGACCTCGGATTTTTTCAGTCTGCACTTCAACCCATCCTTCACCTCTCAACGATGTGAGGAGTCGCCAGAAACGACACGTGGTTCTTATTCCACGTTAAGCTGTAGGTCCCCTTTCCCCGGTTGGATAACCAGGCCAATGAGCCACACGAAATTATTATTATTATAATCAAGTATTTGAGTAGTTTCAGTAGATTTGACACAATTTCAAACAAGACATTGTTACTATATTCTAATTATACCTACCGTCATATTCCACCCCCATCAATCAATGCCGTGTTAGGGTGGCTTGCATGCCTCAATGAGACAGATAGCCGTATCATAGATACAACTACAATGGAGTAATTTAAATGTTAGAAAGACATTTCTGAAAGCATATGACTAGAATGTAGCATTGTACGAGTATGAAACGTGGGCGATAAGGAGTTCAGATAAACGGGTGATAGAAGCTTTTTAAATGTGGTGGTATAGATGCTGAAGAATAAATGGGTCGTTCGCTTAATTAATGAGATGCTGAATAGAAGTGGGAAGAAACGAGGTATCTGGCATAACACGATTAAGGGAAGGGATGGATTGGCGGGACATATTATGAGACTTCCAGGAATCGTCAATTTAGCATTGGAGGAAAGTGTTTGGGAAAAAATCGCAGAGGGAGTCTGAGAGAGGATTACAGTAAGCAGCTTGAAAAGGATGTAGGCTGCCTTCCTTGTTCAGAGAGCCTTGCACAGGACAGGGTAGCATGGAGAGTTGCATCAAACCAGTCTTTGGACTAAGGACAACAACAACAATAATATTTGACCGCACGCTTAACCACACTGATTAATCGCGTCTATTCAAAAGTATAAAATATGATTATAGTAGTAACAGAATTAGCAAAAGATGATTTATTTAAGAAAATTTGTAATCACTATACTGACAACTAAATGACAATAATAAAAATAAGAAGAATGACACCGTTATTTATGATTGCAGCCATTCATTACTACAGTGAAAAGAGTGGATTTAAAAAAAAAAAAAAAAAAAAAAAAAAAAAAAAAAAAAAAAAAAAAAAAAAAAAAAGTGTTTATCTGAGTGAAAAAGAGGGTTGTTTCGACGTAATTAGTTCTAAGAAGCAGTTTGCACTAGACATAAAATATGAGATATTTGAAAAGCCTCGTGGCATTCTAGTTGTATAAGACGTGCATTCACAACCTGACGTGTATGTAATTATAGTTTATTTAGTAGAGGGAAGGTGAGGTTCCTTTGAAACTGGAGAGGTTATATTTCAGGGACCAATATCTAACTACATGAGGTTATGCAGCGAACTGTCAAGAGCGTGATACTGAATAGTTCCGACGAACAATAAGGCTTGGGATTCCTGTGTCCCGAATACTTGTCTTCATTTTTCTGCATTCCACTCGCTGCTGTAGGGGTCCATTTCAGCGAAGTCGGATCCAAAGGGTGATTGCTGTAGTAAGGAATTAGTGTGGAATATAGTAGAATTCACTAAGTATTAAACTCCACAAAGAATTTTTTATTAGGTTTATTGAACAAAATTGCTATATGTTTAATATCTGACAACTCACTGCAAAGTGAGCCTCTGACACATCTGCTAGTCTGCCTCATATTTAACCACGCTTCTCTTCAATAATTCATCTTGTATGTACGATAAGCTTTTCATAGAAAATTGGCTTGAAAAGGTTTTTTAAGCAATGTTTAGTTAACTGCATCACCTTATGATTTAAATTCTTCTTGCTAACTTAAATTCGATTTTGAATTTGCAGTTTAGAATCAAACAACAGGCTAGATCGAAATATTTTTGTAAGTAGTACTAAGTGTATTTATGTTACTTGCAAGGGCGCTGGAGTTGTTGCTTTATAATATTGTTACACTATTTTTGTGAAATACTGAAAGTGGACAGGGTTTATGGAGGCAAGTGGACAACGCATATTTTGCGGCGGAATAGAGTGCTCGTGACGTTGTACTTGTTTGACTGACAGCGTGGCACGGTCAAGGGGCGCCGCTGAGGAAGTGTGTCAGCAACGGAAAACGCGCTCGCATTCACACCGTGATGGGGCGGAACTGTTGAGTGGCGTTACGGTACTTAGCGCAGTGAATGCGAATTTTCACATCAGCGCGCGCGTACCATTAGACGTGATGAACGTTTCCGGTGGGGGGAAGTGCCTCGAAATGGACGAGCATAACGAAAGCAGCAGCTGCTTCTCGCCTGGGGCGTCGAGGGCAGCTGAAAACCGGTGCAGGTGTCTGCCGCCGGATGAATCACGGGAAGGAACTGTTTCCTCCGTGCTTCACAAGTAATAGGCTGCATAAAAGAGGATACTGCTGAGCATGCAACAAGTTGACATGATTTCAAAGTTTTCTGCCATGGTGATTTTACATGCATCACCAAAGCGCTAAATTCTCTGAAATCGGTTACGTTATCTACCTAGTGTTAGCAAATAAAAACCCAGATAATTAGAATGTGAATTGCCTGATGTAGAATATGTGTGCAATAAAATTCGTCTTCTTCGAAATTTCTGTACATGCCAATAAATGGTCGGTGTAAATTGTAAGAAACAAGAACAATAAACTAAATAAAATTACTATATGGCCAGAATCATTGCTAGCGTGATAGTTATCAAATGCTTGTAAATCTATCGGACCAAACTGCGTGGTCATCAGTCCGCAGCTTTACAAACTACTGAAACCTAGGTAAACTAACCTAAGGACAACACAGACACCCATGCCCCAGGAAGGACTCAAACCTCCGACGGCGAGCAACCGCACGCTTCGCACCGAGGCGCCTTAGACCGCTCGGCTACTCCACCGCGGCAGATAGAGTCATGTAGATGTACTTACGTCCTACCAAGTAATGAAATAGTAGATTAAGAAGATTAAAAAATACTACAAAAACACTTATTGTAAAGTAACTGTTAATCATGTAAGGAAAAAAAATATTTGTGTTGGGGATATTGGGTGAAAGGTGTTTATTTTATTGAAGGATGAAAGGCTTGAGTGAAAGAAACAACTGAATTTTGATTTACGTGTTATTAACTGGTGGCTATGTTGTAATGTTTGAGCAACATAAAAAACCTGACCTTAATATCGTGGTTAGTTACGTTAAACTCTTGATTAATGCAAGTGGTGTAATTTAAAGTTTGAAAATAATTAGCAAGACAATTAGGGTAATTAACAGATACTATGGCCCTATCTGTCTAACTTTTCAAATGATCACTCACCTTTCCTTTCCTTACAAAATCTCCTACTGGTTTCACATAAACTTTCATATCGTTGCACTTATCACAAATTATAACATACACTTTGATTTAACTTTATTACTTATATTGTTTGAGCACTACGCGGACCTGGTACGAACGTCTGATCTACGTCACGGGGCGGCAGATACTGCTGCTTGCCTGCTCTCCCACAGACGAGAGCTGCTATACAATGAAGTCTCTGACCTAAGGAGCCACGTCGATTACTATTCAGATCGATATTTGATCTCGTTTACAGAGAAGTATTTTACATTGACAAATGAAACATAACAAATAATCACAGTCATATAGAAAACATACAAAGTACAAAATAAAATAAAATAAAATATACATAAACAATGACAATACAGATAATAAATAAATGACAGAAAATGTTTCCAGTTAAATTAACTACATACATGGTGCATCACAATAATTAATTGAGTTACATGAGAAAATAATTACTACATTTCACTATAAACAAGTTCAATCGAATAAAATGTTTCAAAATGAAGCTCATTCCTCGTTATAATGCAAGGCTTACCTTAAGGGTCACCTTACAATCAATACATTCTAAATGCCCGTGGGAGTGAACATGCGCACCAAGGCACCTTGCTGCGGAGTGCACGTCTGCTCCCCGTCGGTCGTTGGAGATCTCCCTCGGCCATGGGCGTGTATTTTCCTTAGCATAAGTTAAAGTAGTTTGTAAGTCTAGGGACTGATGACCAATGAAGTTTTGTCCCATAGCTCTACAAACATTTGATTTGATTGCAGTTGCGAACGCTGCGCGAAATGGCCGCATGGTCTAAGGCATTATGCTACTTTTGCATACCAGCTCCGTTGCGGTAAATTTTTCCAAGTCTTGGTTGCAGCAGAAACACTGCGGTGTGTCGACAGAACGGAGAAGGGGAACAGCAGCTACTTTGCGTCATACTTACTGGGTCAAGCTGACAATTGACGCACACCCGCCGGACTGAATAGTACGCATCAGCGGAAGTTAAATGCAACAGTACGAACCTGCAGTATCACGTCATTTCGTTACGTGAGGAAACAATGCCTAAGTCTAACGCAACAACGCGTATCCGAAGCGTTCTGGAACCACCAGCTGACCTGTTAAGTGATCACGGTAAGATGTAAAACGCTGACACATTCGTTTGACAGGGCCGATGCGGTCATGACAGAGCGAGTAGACGAAATATCTGCCGCTGCATACACACTAAATATACTCCCGTGGGTCGGTCAGATGAATCGATGGCTTACGCTTCGTAGCACTCGACTCTCTGACATGTTCTAACGTTGGTATAAGTTTGTTATAGAGCTCCAGCACTCTTCTACATCAAATGACAACCGGCGAGATGTCGACTCCTGCGTAGCTCCGAACTCGACTCCTGCGCTACAACCAACTACGGACGCAGACGAAGTATCTAGGAGAACTTCCATGTTCTGCACACCGGAACTACAGCGTTCCTAGGGAAGACTCCTACCTGCCGGTAGGCCAGGAGTCAGCGCACATCACGACCACACAACAACCGTCAACGCGGTCCAGTATGAAGATGATGCGAGACAGCAGTTAGGGTGGGGACCGAGAACCACCAGTCCAGACGTGTGAATCTCTCATTCACAAGTTCCACCGTACCTCCGTGCGGCTCCACAACAAACGGCGCGGCAGAGGGGTCGTCTACCTCCGCACGCAGAGCTAGTGCGGACGCAGCCGCACTGTCAGCGCGCAGTACGGCAGCAGGCTGCTGACGCCATCGACCCGGTCGCCTGGAGTACCACTTCAGAATAAATGTTTTACCGAACAATATTCTTTCACTGCGCCAACGGCGGCACCTGAACCGCCCCTACCTCATCCTGCAAGGCATATCCTAGCGGTTAGGAGTCTGACCTCCTGACGAATTACCAGCTCTAAGTGCGCACCCACCACGGGGTGCGCCAGCAACCACTCGGCCGCCTGCACTACGGACTGGGTGGCCATACCAGCCGTAGGTTATAGAGTCCCCAATATGTTCAAATGTTTGTACAGTTTAACGGACTTATCTGCGGGGTCATCTGTCTCTAAACTTACGAACTGCTTTTAAACTATCTTATACTAAAGACGGCACAAACATCTATGCCCGAGGGTGGGATTCGATCCCCCGACGGGAAACGTCCTCGCTCATCGCAGCATAGCGCCTCAATGTGCTCGGCCACTCCGCCGCGGCTATAGAGTCCCCCTCCGGCAAGGGTGTGTGTGTTTGTTTTGTCCTTAGTGTAAGTTAGTTAAAGTAGTTTGGAAGTCTAGGGACTGATGACGACAACGGTTTGGTCCAATACGTTGACAAAAATTTGAATATTTTGAACAATTTCTATCATCTCCAAATGGAAAATATCGCAGGGAAGCCCAACCAAAGTCTTCGTTTCAACGACAGAACACTTATAGGATGTATAGAATGCAGCAGTAGTACTAAAGAAACTGCCTACGCTGCACTTGTTCAACCTATTTTGGTGTATTACCGCGCAGTGTGGGATCCCAATCAAGTGGGACTGACAGAGGATATAAAGGAAGTTCAGAGAAGGGTGGTTCGTTTTGTATTACCACGGTAAAGGGGAGAGAGTATCACGGAAATGATACAGGATTTGGGGTGGATGTCATTAAAAGATAAGCGTTATTCGTTGCGACGAGATCTGTTTACAAAATTTCTTTCGCTAACTTTCTATTCCTAATGTGAACATATATTATTAGCACCCAACTAAATTAAGAGACATGATCATAATAATAAGACCGAAAACGGAAAGATTTAGTTGTTTCTTTTTCCCGCGCGCTATTAGAGAATGGAACGATGGAATGTAGAGAAATGTCATGAAATCGGTTCGATGAACCCTCTGTCAGATACATAAATGGGATTTTCAAACTAAACTTACAGATGAAGATGTACCCTGAAGCATTACTTAGGTAGCACACAATAGAGACTTCCCAAAAACTGAAAAACTACAAATAATGATAATAACGGTAATACCATAATAGTGGTAATAACACGTCCAGCATTTTATGAAATATATTCACATTATCGGTTTCATTCTCTTTTTCTGGAAAAATTTCTGCCGTATCTCAGCAGCTTGCACCTCATTGTGCGTCTGAAACGAATTTTGCGCTGTGGACTAGTGTTTAAAACGCCGCGTTTTTGCGCAGGATGGATGATTCCTATTGATACTGTGGCTAAGGTGACCATTGGTTTTCCGGCAGACGAGGACATCAAGGAAGGGTAAAGAACCGTCCTTTTCCACTTGCATCGTGAATTTAATGTGGTCGGAAAAATATTAGACATCAAATGTATTTGGTATTGTATAGGCACTACTCTCATTTTGGTAATAGTAATGTAGTGCGTAACTACTTTCATTTTTCGTCGTTCATGTGAGATTTAAGTACATAATACGCAAGAAAGTACTCACGAAAGAATTGCCCGTCATCTCAATTGTTCTCTTAATTTATACTTTGCTCCGATGAGGAACTGTTCACGATCTGCTTGAATACCGGGCTACACTACAGTCTGAATTTATAGGTGAACTCTTTCGATGTGCTAAAATCTACCATATGCAATGCGATTTTTAGTCTGCGAAATCCTTAAAATTTTGCTCAGTAGTTTATTTAATTTGATGTAGCACAGTAACAATAAGGGATAACAAATAGAAAATAAGATCATTATCGAGTGAACTTCACACTGTAAGATGTGAAAAAATGAAAGTTTTTTATTCGACAGTTTTCTCAGTATCGGTTAATAAGTATTCTAAGCGCTCGCAGCCTTGTAGCGTTCAGTGCGTAAGTAGCAGCCAAATAGGCCCAGCATGTCCGATGCTGGCAAGCTGTCCTTACTTTCCCCATACAGAGCTTTAGCGGTACATTACTGAACTGACGACAACTTCCCACTTGTAACTGCCAATTGCATTCTTGTTTCATCCCTTTTTGTAATCAGTGCAGTAGAGACAAACGGTCTTTCATCATACTTTCATTAACTTGAACCACTTTTTCTGAATGAGTAACTCTTTATCTCAGATGGTGTAGACCCCCCAGTGTTAAGACTGACACTTAACGTCTGCTAGTGGTGATTGCACATTCACGTGGAACACAGTGATGACTTCATGTGACTGAGCAGTGTCACTTTTTTCAAAAGGCTTTCATGCACTGGGATAAAAAATATGGGAGCACATTGTTAAAGGAACTGTGCTTCTATTCAAGTAGACGCTATTTCCTACCATGAGGAAAACTAAACCTGTAGATATGTAAATGCCTGTACACATAAAATATTTGTTTTCAATTTAAAAACATGTTCAGTATCCATGATGAAGTGAGTTAGGGACAGAGGCGGCTGATGCTTCATATGACTGGGGGTCACTTCTTTCAGTGCCACATCTTGTTAATGGTGCCTCCCCCCCCCCTCGCCTTTAGAAATATTTCCGTTACAATATCTGCCGAATGTCTTACTTCGGCTTGTTTGCGCTTGCTTCAACTCGAGCTGAGGCGTCGGCCTACAAAGCTTCGTTATTTCACACTTCTCTTCCAAGTTGAAAGCTGGGTAATATGTTTCTAAAGATACTGAACGTTGTTCATTTGTCTTTGATAATAAACACCAAGAACATATGAATGTGCACATGAACATTAAAACACAGTAAGTAACTGATTGCCCTACTAAGTGACTCTAAAAAAATGAATCTGTTACGATGAACAGACAAGCTACGTTCGGGTCACGTAACACTGTAAGTAGCACCCCCCCCCCCCCCCCAACTTTACGGATGCTCAAAGGCTGATCTTCCTCACATCTTTTCAAACAGTTAATATTAGTTACAACGAAGAGTATAGATGTCATTTACCTCAAAATCACGACACATTCGCTAAAAAGTCCAAAGATATGTGGCAAGTAACAATAAAAAAGTAATTGTTGTTCCTGTATGTGTTAAAAAGAAGATTGGATTTAAATAAAATTGCTTGCAGTCCGCCTCGAATCTACTACTTTCGACAATGTAGCGCGATGCCCCTAATCAAACGGATATTCTTGCTAGGTAGAGAGTAGTGACTTCATTATTATTTATTATTCATGATCGGATCTTCTGAAGGCTTTTACACTTCATTTATAGTTATAAGATATTTTACGAAATATGATATGTTTTTGATGAATCTTCAATGTGCAAAAACAAATATGAAGGGCGGATGTTGCCTTCAAGAGGATTTACGCAGGCGCAAGGTAAGGTGCGCCGTAGCTTCATTGTCATTTTTTGGGACCATTCGTGCGTAACCGCCAGGTCTCGAGTAGCCAGGAGCTAGCATCTCTACCAGCTCCAAAGCCAATTTTAAAAGCGGCGTTTCCCCTCAACCCTCCCTGCCACGGAAGAGTCCATATGCTGCCTCCAGGGGGTTCAGTTTAAAATTTTAACCTCAGCCGCGCATGCGCATTGCAACGCTGCGGTCACTGTCGCGTATAATAAGCGACCGCGCTGCGACCCGTATACGTGCTGTCTCCGCCACGTAAAACGTGTCTCACGCGATATCAATAGTTTGAATGTACATATTAAAATGATCTGATAGAAAAACGAAAAGAAGAATGACAGTTTAAAAACACTTTTATTTATTTACTTTTTTTCATGACGAGCTATTTTCTGAAGCTTCACTGAACTAGAGAACACATACGACACGCCTTTATTACTACTCTACTACTACTTCTGCGACTACGTTCTTCGCGTCA
Organism: Locusta migratoria; assembly: GCA_026315105.1. Lineage (NCBI taxonomy): Eukaryota > Metazoa > Arthropoda > Insecta > Orthoptera > Acrididae > Locusta > Locusta migratoria. Next base: position 178,066,474 of record CM048747.1, read on the forward strand.
GCTATATAAATAAACCTTTGTAGCGCTCTGTTGTAGTCTTCAGGCACTAACTTCGAGTAACCCTTTTCCGGGAAATCTTCCATCGAGTCTGGAAACTAGATTTCTCACACGTCTGACCATCACCTTGGGAAATCTTCAGCACTCATTCCTCCCGAGGCAGTAACACGAGCTCCTCCAAGTACATCCCACATCCCTCGCTGTAAATCATTTCTCGGAAAGCTGTCCAACTCGTTAGCTTCGCTTCAAATTAATTTCGTGGCTGGCGTCGGGCACGACAGTTCGTTTCCACGTGTTGCCTCCGGAATGATTTATGAGTTGTGTCCACTCTTCCTTATTATACAATGGGCCTTTGTTCCTGGGCATTATAGAATGTCATTAAGCGGCTACCGGTCTGCGCGAGTGGACAGTAATGGTTATGTAAATCCCCTGCAGCTGTCGGCTCCCTAGTGATTGATTGCGCCGTCACCCGTCCCGAGACGGAAGGCTTTAATGAACACTCCTGTTCTCCCCGGCAAGGCGAGGCGGGCGCTATTCCGGCCGTCGTCTGCGAGTCCGTTGCAGGCAGCTGCTGCTTCTAGGGGGGCGCTTCTGTGTCCGCAACACCTTTCCTGACTCTGAGGACCGCCAGACAATTCCACTACAGCATTATTACCGTAATGAAACTTTCACTCTGCAGTGGAGTGTGCGCTGATATGAAACTTCCTGGCAGATTAAAATTGTGTGCCGGAACTGGGACTCGAACCTGGGACCTTCGCCTTTCGCGGGCAAGCGCACTGCCGACTGTGCTATCCTGACACGACTGCCGATGCCGCCTCACAACTTTACTTCCACCAGTACCTCGCCTCCTACTTTCCAAACTTCACAGAAGCTCTCCTGCGAACCATGCAACATTAGCACTCCTGGAAGAAAGGAGTGAAAGTTTCATTCTGGAAACATCCCTTAGGCTGCGGCTAAACCGTGTCTCCACCATATCCTTTCTTCCAGGAGTGCTAGTCTTGCATGGTTCGCAGGTGAGATTCTGTGAAGTTTGGAAAGTAGATGGCGAGGTACTGGTGGAAGTAAAGTTGTGAGGCGGCGTCGTGAGTCGTGTCTGGATAGCACAGTCAGTAGTGCGCTTGCCCGCGAAAGGCAAATGTCCCAGGTTCGAGTCCCGGTTCCGGCACACAATTTTAATCTGCCAGGAAGTTTCATATCAGCGCACACTTCGTTGCAGAGTGAAAGTTTCATTCTGGTAACATCCCTTAGGCTGTGGCTAAGCCATGTCTCCACCATATCCTTTCTTCCAGGAGTACTAGTCTTCCATGGTTCGCAGGAGAGCTTCTGTGAAGTTTGGAAAGTAGGAGGGGAGGTACTGGTGGAAGTAAAGTTGTGAGGCGGCATCGTGTCGGGATAGCACAGTCGGTAGTGGGCTTGCCCGCGAAAGGCAAAGGTCGCAGGTTCGAGTCCCGGTTCTCGCACACAATTTTAATCTACCAGGAAGTTTCATATCAGCGCACACTCCGATGCAGAGTGAAAGTTTCATTCTGGAAACACCCTTTAGGCTGTGGCTAAGCCATGTCTCCACCATATCCTTTCTTCCAGGAGTACTACTCTTGCATGGTTCGCCGGCCGCGGTGGCCGAGGGGACTGAGGCGCTTCAGTCACGGTCTGCACGGCCACTACGGTCGGGGGTTCGAATCCCCCCTCGGGCATGGATATTTGTGTCGTCTTTAGTATAAGGTAGTTGATAAGTAGTTTGTAAGTTTAGGGACTGATGACCCCGTAGTTAAGCTTAACAAACATTTGAACATTTTTGATTTGCATGGTTCGCAGGAGAGCTTCTGTGAATTGTGGAAAGTAGGAGGCGAGATACTGGTGGAAGTAAAGTTGTGAGGCGGCATCGTGAGTCGTGTCGGGATAGCACAGTCGGTAGTGCACTTGCCCGTGAAAGGCAAAGGTCGCAGGTTCGAGTCCCGGTTCTGGCACACAATTTTAATCTGCCAGGAAGTTTCAGCATTATTACCAGTTTCCATGCAGCTAAATTGTACTTATTTTTACGTTTTCGTGTCCGAATCCACGTCATAGCACATCAGCCCAGTATCGGGCCAAGTCTAGGGCGTTGTCTCTAGCGTTCCACAAAACACCAAGGGAGGAGGTCCTTGGGCAGTTCTTGCAGGTCAGGAGACGTCCCATATTCTGTCTCTCTCTACAGTTACGTCTGACGTCGCTTTCGTCGATGATTCCCTATTTCACTAGGTTCGTCTTTACAGGGGCTACTCCTGAGACGGATCAGAGACTTCCAGCTTCTCCAGTCCCAGTGATAGCCTGGTGGTTATTTGTCTGGTGGTTCCATGGAGACAGACCTCAGAAAACGTCTTCGGGATTTCAGCCGCCTCAGTGGCTCTGGTGCTTCAAAGAGAGGGTGTCTATCATCGAATGCTTGCCTGAATCTTTCAGTATGTTCTACAGCAAGTCGTCGAGTGCAGGTGCTTCACAACCAGCCGCTTAATAGAGTTGTCCCATGTAATGTCCTTCCGATTTTTGACTGTTCTGAAAAGTGAACTTATGTTGTATGTAACAAACTGTTTTGACATGCCACTACTGTGAACAACGTTTGAAACCAGAGACTGTGTGAAATTGTGAAGAAAATGATCTTTTATTATCTTTGTAAATAATTAATAATAAATGATGTACGAAAAAGAATTCCTTCTTGTTGCTTATTATCGCTTGTGCATCTTGTTATTAGACATTGTATTATGAGAAGCGCGGTTAGATTGTTTTTCTGATGACAGTGGAACCAATTATAGTAAAGGTGTGTAACATTCCAATATTCTAGAAGTGGATCAAAATATACTGATGGGTTTAAAAGTGCATTTACATTATTTGAATTTAGATTATCCTGACGTCACATTTATAAAATGTATGTAAGAAGTTTCAGTCAAAACGTTACCAGTTGTCACAGCTTGCAGCCAGCGATTGAAATTGCATAAGGCGCTGAATATCACGCGGCAAATTTAAAAGTAACAGATATTAGAAATCAGGGCCGGGAGGTCGTAAGATTTATAGAACTTTAAAATAATTTATTTATCAGCCTTCTGGACTTCAATGGCAATCTCAAGGTTTGTAAGTGATAAAATAAAGTGTGACTGAAACGTGTGGACAGATATAGATAGTGTCTTTCACATAAATTGCTCTCTCAATAAAAGGGGCAATTTTAATTCAGTAAAAAAATATCTGTGGTACTAAGTACTTATTGAAAACATTTACGTAAGATCAGTTAGCCTATCAGAGACTCGTAACTTCATTAAATACTGATATGTAGTAATTTCAGTGTTATGTAACAAAACAGAATTTTACTTAAAGATCATATATAAAGATTTTTGCACTCAGACTAGTTGCAGGGATAGGTTCCATATAGCTTCGTCGAATATTAATCAAAAAACTAAAAATGAAAGTTCAATTGGTCATAAGTTATATGGAGCTGTGTTGTAATGATACTCGTATTAACTGAGGGCCGTTAACTAAAATTTTAACTGACTGAGTTAGACATAGACGTAATAGGAAATTAAAACCTTTTATTTCTAATACAGATTCTATGAAATAAATTTACTATAAAGGCAAAAATAATTTTTTGAATGAAAGAAGGCCTGAACCTAACATAACTTAAAACTAAACGAGTATCGTTACACCCAGTGGCGTTGCCTTCAGCCAGTCATAAGTCTACATGTTTCGTTGAGGGCGATGTCCACCTCTTTTGCGTGTGCAGATCTGTTCCACACTGGGCATGCATACTCAGCTGTGGGAAAGCACACTGCTTCAGCCGTCGTTCTGATCATATGGGGGCTAGCTCCCCATTTACTTCCTATCAGCTTCTTCGGAAGTTGATTCCTGGTCGCTGTCTTTTGTCGGGTCTTTCGACAATGAGACGTATGTTAGAGACCAGTTGAGTATTACCCCAAGGCACTTTGTCTGGGCTGTGTGTTCGATAAAGAAACCATCTCATTTAATTTGTAGTTTCCTCCTGGCTTCCTTAGAATTCAAATGGAAGGGACACACCTGGGTCTTTGCTGGGTTGGGCTTCAATGAATTTTCCTTGTAGTAGACCGACATCTGTGACAAGGCAGTTTGCAATCTCTCTTCGACTGCTGGAAAGTTTTTGCCCTGAGCTGCTACGGCCTAGTCATCAGCATAAAGGAAGTGTTTTGTATCACTAGGAGTAGGTTGGTCGTTTGTGTCAGTGCCCTGGGGACATAACACTACCTTGGGGGGTGGCCATTGTTTTGTGTTCGCCACCTGCTCTTCTTTCCCTCTAAGATTACATAAAATCTCCTGTTTTGTAGGAGGTATTCGATTACTTTGGTGAGCTCGTAGTCTTTGGTAATATTCTATACCTTTGCAAGAAGAGTTCCTTGGTTTATGGTGTCATAAGCCGCCGATAAGTCTACGGAGTCGACTCCAGTGATGTTCGTCTCCTCGATGTCTCTATGTGTTCTGACAGCGCCAGTAAAGAACTACCGAATACAAAACTTCCTGGCAGAATAATACAGTGTTCCGGATCGGAATACGAACCTGGGACCTTTTGCCTTCTGCGGTAAACTCCACTCCTTTCTCTTCCCACCAGGGGACTGAAAACCTCAGTAGTTTAGTCCCCCTATCCCAAACAAACAAACAAACCAATCCACCGACCGTCCTGTCATGCTTCTCGGCCCGTCTTCACAGCTTAACATCGACCTGTAACTCCTAATTCCAGACTTCACCAAAGACCTCCTGCATATCTTGCAGGCTGTGGCTAAGTCATGTCTCCACAATATCCTTTCTTCCATGAGTGCTGGTCCTGCACGTTAGTCAACTAAAGAAAAATAGGGGAAAATTCCTGTAGTCACAAATTTTTGTGCAGTGCTAGTGAAGACCGTCATGAACGACATACTAGAAGTCCCCGACCTCTGGGGTGTGAATTGTGTGAGCTCCAGCATCACTGACATCACAGTCACATACTAAACCTTCCTTAGCCATTGTTCATAGATGCTTTAAACAAGAAAGGTCACTAACTAGAAACAAGTACTCACGAAATAAACTGAAAATAAATTTTGAATTTTAAAAGAAATACATAAATAATTTATATGTCCAGAAAGAGTAAAGATCTTCCGCACACTCACAGGAGAGAACTGAAGCTGACAGAAATACTTGCAGGCAGTTGGGCCTGCTTATGAGGCGGGCGTTCGTACAGCAGAGAAGGCTGTTGGCCACGTTTGAGTCACCTACCTGCTACCTCACGGATCAGACTTCACACCAGCCCCCCCCCCCCCCCCCAATTGCACAACAACTGCACAATGTATCTCCTAACACTGTATGAGGCTTAGTTGTCGTTTAGACCTTTTCTTTCGATCACAAACTACTTCAATCGACCTTACATTTTAACTTCATAGCATAAAAATTCTGTTTTTAAGAATTTTCTCATTTTGCTTCTCCCATATTTTGCAAAATAATGCTCCTAAAGAAAATAAGAAGAGGTGCTTTTTTGTAGTAAATTTTACGAATTTTAATTTTGTACTATTACAGTTTTCGAGAAGAAACAAAAACTTTGCGGTTTGCCGATGACACAGTAATTCTGTCAGAGAGGGCAAGGGATCTGCAAGAACAATTGAATGCAATGGGCAGTGTCTTGAAAGAATAGTATGAGATGAACATTAACAAGAGCAAAACAAGGATAATCTTATGTAGAGTCAGAAAATCAGGCGTTGCTGCAGAAATTAGATTAGGTATGTAGGTAATAAAAGTAGTAGATGAGTTTTCTTATCTAGAGAGCAAAATAACTGCTGATGGCCGAAGCAAAGAAGATATAAAATGCAGAATGGCTATGGAAAAAAAGCGTTTCTAAAGAAGCGACAATATCCAATATTAATTTCGATGTTAGAAAGTCCTTTCTGAAAGCATTTGTCTGGAGTGTAGTATTGTTTGGGAATAAACGTTCGGACAAAAAGATGATGGAAGCTTTCGAAATGTGGTGCTACAAACGAATGATGAAGATTAGATAGGTAGATCTCGTAACTAATGAGTATATGTTCATCTACATAAATACTTTCCAAGCCACACTGAAGCGCATGATAGACCGCTTTTATGATATTTATCTACAGTTCCATTCTCTAACAGCCCACGGGAAACAGGAACATCTAAATCTTTCTCTTTTCGATTTGATTTCTCAAATTTCATTATGATGACCATGTCTCCCTATGTAGGTGGCTGTTAGCAAGATATGTTCGGATACGGAAGAGAAACTTGGTGATAGAAATTTTGCAAATATATCTCGCCGCAGGGAAAAACGCCTTTCTTTTAATGATTTCCACTCGTGCTTCATTTCAGTGACACTCTCTCTCCCCTATGTCGCGATAATGTAAAACGTGCTGCCCTTCCCTGAACTATCTCTAAATCATCCGACAAGCTCACATTATGTGGATCCCATAATGCGCAGCAATACTCCAAAATAGGGCGCACAAATGTAGTGTTTGCAGTTTCTTTAATGGAATGGTTGCATCTTCTAAGTGTTCTGCCATTGAAACGCAGTCTTTGGATCGCCTTCCCTACAATATTTTTTATGTGTTCTTTCCAATTTAAGTTGTTCGTAGTTGTTACTCCTAGGTATTTAGTGGAACTGATGGTTTGTAGGTCTGACTGATTTATCGTGTAACTTGAGTTTAACGGATTTCTTTTACTGGTCATATGGATGACCTCACACTTATCATTATTAAGGGTCAATTGTCAGTTTTTGCACCATGCAGATATCTTATCTAAACTATTTTGCAATTTCTTTTGATCTTCTGATGACTTTAGTAACCGATAAAAGACAGCATCAGTCGCGAAGTGTCTAACACTGCTACTCAGAGTGTCTCCCAAATCGTTTATAAAAATAAGGAACTGTAGGGTTCTCCTTAAAACACTTGCTGGGAAAAGCTATATATTACTTCTGTTCTGGTCGATGAATTACCGACAATTACAACTTACTGTGTCCTTTCTAACAGGAAATCACGAATCCAACTGCACAATTGCGACGATATTTCATAAGCATGCAGTTTGATTAGAAGACGCTTGTGAGATACAGTGTCAAAAGTCTTCCGAAAATCTAGAAAAACTGAATCTATTTGACATCAATTATCGATAGCACTAATCACATTCCTTAAACAATGCATCTCTTTTTCCAACAAACAGCTCAGTTAATACGTACAATACTAGTAAAATAGTAACAGCATAAGAACTTAAAAGCACTGAATTTAATTCATGGAGGGATCCACTACTCAGAAACATAATTTTTCAATAATTTGCCAGCAACCATCAACAATTCATGTACATATAAATGTCAGTCTAAGGCGAGCCTGAAAGACTTACTAGTGGCGAACTTCAGTTACACCTCAGTTCATACATACAATACTATGAAAAAAGCGGTAACATAAGAACTTAAAAGAACTGACTTTAATTCATGGAGGGATCCACTACTCAGAAACATAATTTTTCAATAATTTGCCAGCAACCATCAACAATTCATGTACATATAAATGTCAGTCTAAGACGAGCATGAAAGACTTATTAGTGGCGAACTCCTAATCCATTTACGAAATTTTGAATAGAACCAAATGATGTTTATATATTGGGATATTCCAGATCCTCGAAGCTCTCCTTAAAACGAATCTCCGGAACGAACAGCTAATCGAATGTGATACAATATCTCTATTTGGTTCGCCTGCGTCACTACTGTAGTTTTTGCAGCCTATGGAAGTGAACGGGTAGGCACTGTCTTAATTCGTTATGAGTGTTCCTTTCACTCTCCGTCGTTTGCGTGCTTCATTCCACCTTGGAACAGGTAGTAAAGCAATCAGCAAAACGCGTTCTGTCTTACACTTTTTCTTTCCCACCCAGGCACTTTAAATTCAATCCTGCGATTCGTGTTTGGAGGGAAAGCGAGTCAGTTCCATAAAGAGGCGGAAGGCGGCCGCTATCCAGCCCATTGCTGTGCCTGTGCTGTGGCTGGCCCGGTCACGGCTGGGTGGCTGTCGGCCCGTTTCCTGGCAAATTACGGCGGCGAGGGGCAGACGCCGGCGCCGATAGGTCTCCCCGATTTATGGCGGCCGTTAGGCGAGAGCCGATCAATAAATTTAATAACGGGACTAATAGTTTTTAATAACGCCCCGGCTATTTACGAGCCCGAGCAGGGCGGATACGGAACTACCACGAGTTTAGAAGGCAGCCGAGGAGGTGGCCTCGTTCGAGTACAACGTGGAAAACCTGCACATCAAAACAGAATTCCTGCTCCAGACAGGACGCGGTACAAAATTCTTGAATTAGAATTAAGGACAGCTTCCAATGCGAGTGACAGAAAAGAACAGGGTGTCTCCAGTTAAAGTCCCACTTTCAAGCTGTCTAAATACACTCATGCTCATACATTAAGGATAATTGCAGGTCGTGGCTCCACACAAAACTGGCGCTAATAGCATAGGCACATAAGGGAACCACACGACACAGATATGCAAGTTCACGGTATTGATGATTAGTTGATAAAACCATCCCGAAACACTTGTGGTACAAATCGCGTCTGTTTCCAGCGCATGTTCCCCGACATCAATATGGAATATGAGCACCGTGCACACGTACACAGGCCTACCATTCTTGCACCAGTGCCTGCCGGAGCTCCTGCCTGAAGTGTACTAGGTGTTTGAAGACGTGCAGCAATACGTCAATCGATAGCATCCCAGATGTGCTCGATGGGGTTTAGGTAGGTAACTCCATTATCCTGATCTTCTGTTTCAAGGTAGACGTGGGAGACAAATATACAATGGGAAGAGGAAAGCACACTCATTCTTTCACAGACACAAGCATAATGCTTGCGACACTTTACACATGCGGGATCACCTGATAGCAGCGACTAATGAAGCGTCGGTGGCGTTTTTTGACGAGATGGCGGGTGTTTTGAAGCACAAATTTAAAATCACTATGCACTAAACCAACTCTTGTTCAGGGAGGCAGTGGCATACTATTCTTAAGTACCACACGGTGTGCGGCTACGATGAATTACATAGACTTTACAAAAGAAATTATATTAGCATAAGCAAGTAAAGCACACACGAGAATTCACATAGAAGGAAGCTGGTATTAATAAAAGCATGGCTCAAGGCCGAAGTAATGACCATTACGAAAGCACATGGTGCAATTGGTCATACAAGACAGGAAGCACAGAATCAAACCAGAAAATCTGAGAAATATTTAGCACAGTCGCGGATACAGATGCGCCGTGAAAACGTTAGTTAAAAAACAACAAGAAAATTTAAACATACTAAGTTTACACAAATGCTAAAGGTCACACAAGAGTATTCTAACTTGAGAAAAACCGGACACAAAATTATCACCAGAATGAAAATGCAAATAATAAATTTACACCGAATTACTCGAGTTTTTTTAAATTAAGAAACACTTCGCCTCGCATAGCGAAAGAATTACTCAAGATAACTATCACTGAGAAACCAAAACTGCATGATCACAAAGAAAGCAAAGTTCTAACAGCATGCCTTCCCCTCAGCATGATTCGACAAAGTACTTCCTTCCATGGTCGCAGCAAGAGTGAAGCCCTAAGGCCACGCCAAAACCTTCCCCACCACACACCGGATGTAGAGCGCGCTAAAAACCCATACAGAGCGCGTTCAGAACATAGTGTCTACCAACCCCTTCTACCTGAGGAAGATAATATCCTCTCCAACTGCTCCCAGGGAGGTCTCTTGTCACCTCTTTCGTCCAAGATTAGGTAGGCACCACACTAAGAACACGGCCACCTCGTCATCTTGTCAAGTAAGCTTGTCTCTGGCCTCCCAGCAGACGCCAGCGCAGACGACAAACGAAGCCACGCGTTCTTAATTAAAGTAAACGAGGCCTTAAAGCGCGAGGCTGCGACTGTAAGGCATTGCGCAGCAGTAAGTCAATATTAAAAAAAATAAAAATAAAAATTCCCACATTCACATGAACACAGAAATTCAATCACACTGGTGGAAACATATAAACATGGGGCATTGATCATTAATAAACAGAAGAAAAATAATTAACACACATATAGACAATATTAATGGTGCGGAAATACTTTAGGGTAATGAATAACTAAAAAATGGAACACGACCACATATTCAGTGGACGTGTTTCAATATGGAGTTATGTATAAATATATTACCGAACATTTTGTCTGTCAAACTATGTCCATAAAAAGAGAGACATTTTTTAATATTCAAATAAAAGGACTGTGGTGACCAAAGTTGTTTGACTGGCTAGTAGCTTCACAACTGAAATTTTGCACGCTGCCTAAAGGGCAGGGATCTGACGTTCCTGCTCCTCTAAAACCTGATTCCTAATATAATTTATCCATTTTATTGGATTGTTGGGCTCTTTGGCTGTGGATTATAACATTTTATGTTTATAAATAACAACAATCGGCCTTTTTTTACACAACGAATTCATATCGCTAAAACGCGGTTCGGGTTTTCACCCATCATTAGTTGCCTTTCCTTTTGTACATCATTCTTCAGTGGGACAATTTGGAGGCGTCAAAATAGTTTGGATGCTGCAGCTTTCCTGTGCAAGACAATTGATTTCGTTATTCATTTTGATTTTCGTGTGTTTTATCAAAAAGATTTCGTAAACAATAGTACTTACATTCTCCTGTGTTGGTTGTTTAACGCCATATCTTTGTAAATTGAACGGTTCTTATGACTTTTAATGTATCTCTCTCTCTCTCTCTCTCTCTCTCTCTCTCTCTCTCTCTCTCTCTCTCTCTCGCACACACACACACACACTGTAGCACAGCCATGTTGTTGACTAACAGTTTTTGTTTACATTGCGGTCAAAGATATTAGTATAACTATGATATCTGTGGTCAGAGTTTTATTTTATTGATAATTTACTAACGTCTTCTGCTTTTGGTTAACCTACTGCGTTTTACCATTTTACGTGTGCTAACATCATGTTGGATTTCTTACAGTATCCCAATTTGAAAATCATAAATTATAAATTAAATATTATTTTATATACACAGGAAGAATATTACTTATTTTACATACTTTGTGAGTGTTTACAAATGGATAATACATGGAGGAACACTATATTTATATTTTGTAGTTCTCTGTATTTTGTTTGGCTCAGGTTTTGTTTCTGTTGTTGTTGTTAGGTGTTTGAAGGGGTCTAAACTGCTGGTTTATCAGTCCCCTGATCCATCCAAAATTAAAAGTTTATAATTTAGCGCTCCACACCGAGTATACGCTGGGTACAGAGTGTCAATGAATGGTAAAAATGGCAACATATAACAGAAGACAGAGTAGGTGTTGACCAAACTGACAACGGAATAAAATATCACAGCAGAAAAGCGTAGCTGGCTGGTCACAAAAGAGACACAAAAGAGACAACTGGTTAAAGTACTGGAGAGGCGGGGGCCCGAGAAATCGGGCAAATAAGCCCACCACTAAATGGGAGAATAAAAGCCACCTGCGCGAATAAAACCTAAAATACGGTCAACCGTAGAGGGATCGTCAGCTAAAATCAGAGAAAGCGCAGAAGGCAGGGTAAAAGACTGCCTCAAGGAAGCAAAGATCGAGCAGTCCACCAGGATGTGGACCACTGTCAATAATAAATTACAACGGCAATTTGGCGGATCCTCTCGACGAAGAAGGTGGCCGTGAGTTAACCACATATGGCCAATACGTAATCTGCAGAGAACGACAGAGTCCCCACGATAGGACGACACGGAGCTTATTCGGCTCATTCAAAGCAGCCGAAGTCTAAAGCCCAAGGATCTAGTGGGTCATCTCCAGTCGTAGATCCATGTCCTGGAGACCAATCTTCAAGGGCCGTGACGTGGTGGCTTGGCTTGTTGGCCAGATGATCAACTCGTTCATTTCCTGGGATGCCAATGTGGACTGGGGTCCAAACGAAAACCACTGAACAGACTCATTAAGGGTAAAATAGACCAAAGCAAATGGTGCTTTAGTAGAAACCGGTCAAGGGCTAGCAGGCTACTCAGGGAGTCACTACAGATTACTATAGACTTCCCAGGACAGTCTCGGAAATGTTTAAGAGCGCGAGAGATAGCCACCAGCTCAACCGTTAAAACACCACTGCCACAGGATAAGGAACGCTGCTCAACGTGGTCAACCATGAACGTAGGTGTTGTGGCGTAAAGTCAGCGCCACACGCCAGACGCACGAGAACGATCATGCAGAGAGCAGCGGACGACCAGCAGCCAATCGCATGCTGGCGTCGCCCATCCTGGAGGGAGTAACGGGAGAGGCGCGCCCTCTACAAGCTGCTATATCTAGGCCGACATGCGTCTGGGCGAGCCCGTCTGAACTCGGCTACGAAAAAAGCAGTCACTAGGACTCGGCGCAGCTAGAATCCGACAGAAGACGACGCCGCGAGAAGAGGAGAAGAGAGATACTTTACAAAGTTAAGTAATTGTAAAAAGTTCAGTATTTAAAACTTGTATTATTAACATGAATAGCTGTTATAGATGTCAACGCATGCTACACAGAACCTTTCCTCAAAGCTAGGCCGGGAACGACAAAACAGAGGCTGACCTGGATAACGAAACAATAAGCATACCCAACACGGCCACCTACAAGGTAACCGTCTGTGTCTAATATTTCTGCACCATGCAACGAATCAATGAGTGCCTGGAACTGGCGACAGCGGGTCATTGGTGAAACAGAAGCTTTCGAGCCACTTGACAAGTCTAAACGAAGCTGTAGGCGAGGGACAGGCCATGGATGTGTACAGGGAATTTAGTGGAAAGTGGGAGGGATAGGAAGGGACTCAAGGAACGAAACAAGGGAACGAACACGAACCGCAATCGGGAGACCCGACCTTAAACGTCGTCATGGGGAAGGAAGGACGTCAGCTGGGTAGAGCAGCCTGTGATTAGGGTGTTCAGGTGAGGCGTGGCTACGGCAACGTAAGAAGCCAGTAGCTGCTGAAAGCGGATTCGAAGAGGAGGAACTACAGCTTCAGCAAGAACACTCGTCACTGGACTCGTGCCGAGTTATGTTTTTAATATGAGCTTTGGTGAGTAATTGTGGACGTTTTTAGAAAAATTCTGTTGGGCAGTTCTGTTTGGTCATTCAGTAAGATGGGGATGCACATTTATATGTATAGACTTAAATTTCCTGAAATAGGCTCATCCTTTTCCCTTTCTTGGCTAGGTGAAGTACTTTCAGTTTTGGGATATGTTACTTGATGCTCTTCCTCGGCTATATATTAAGCAAATGTGGATTTGTTTAAGTGTTTTAAACGAAGAGCATCCACGTGTTCTCGGATACGTATGCTGAAATTTCTAGCAGTTTGGCCGATGTATATTTTCGAATGAGAGTTGTAGTTTAGTTTGCAAATTCCTGATCTATTGTATGGTTTTACAGTTATTCTTTAATGTTATGGATGGCTTTGTCCTTTATTTTGTTATTTGTGCAATAGCTGATCTGGATATCTGTGCCTTGGATATAGGTAAAAGGACAAGGCCTAATAGAAATCCTTGGATAACAGAGGATACACTGAACTTAATTGATGAGAGGGGAAAATGTAAAAAATTCAGGAAGTGAAACACGAAAAAGGAAGTATAAACGTCTGAAAAATGAGATTGACAGGAAGTGCAAACTGGCTAAGCAGCAGTGGCTAGAGGACAAATGCAGAATCGTAGAAGGATTCATAACTAGGGGAACGATAGATACCGCCTACAGGAAAATAAAAGAGATATTTGGAGACAAGAAAAGTAGCTGTATGAATATCAAGAACTCAGACGGAAAACCAGTACTAAGCAAAGAGGGAAAGGCTGAACTATGGAAGGAATATATAGAGGGCCTATACAAAGGAAATAAACTTGAAGGCAGTATTCTAGAAATGGAAGACGAAGTGGAGGAAGATGAGATAGGAGATATGATACTGCGGGAAGAATTTGACAGAGTGCTGAAGGACTTGAGTCGAAATAAGGCCTCTGGAGTAGATTATATTCCGTCTGATCTGCTGATGTCGTTAGGAGAGCCAGTCATGAAAAAATTGTATCACCTGGTATGCAAGATGTATGACACAGGGGAAATACCCTCTGACTTCAAGAATAATATAGTAATTCCAATTCCAAAGAAAGTAAATGCAGACAAGTGTGAAAATTACAGAACTATCAGTTTAATAAGTCATGGGTGCAAAAATACTAACACGAATTATTTACAGACGAATGGAAAAACTTGTGGAATCCAACCTCGGTGAAGATCAGTTTGCATTTAGGAGAAATGTAGGAACACGAGAGGCAATACTCACATTACGACGTATCTTAGAAGATAGCTTAAGGAAAATGAAACGTAAGTTTTTAGCATTTGTCGATTTGGAGAAAGCTTTTGACAATGTCGACTGGAACACACTCTTTCAAATTCTGAAGGTATCAGGGGAAAATATAGTGAGCAAAGAATTAAATTCAACCTATGCAAAAACGAGACAGCCGTTATTAGAGTCGAAGGGCAGGAAAGGGACGCAGAGGTTGGGAAGGGAGTAAGACAGGGTTGTAGCCTTTCTCCAATGTTGTTCAATCTGTACATTGAGCAGGCAGTGAAGGAATGGAAGGAGAAATTTGGAAAGGGCATTAAAGTGCAGGGAGAAGAAATAAAAACATTGCGGTTTGCGATGACATAGTAATTCTGTCAGAGATCGCAAAAGATCGCGAAGAGCAATTGAATGGGAAGGATAGTGTCCTGAAAGGAAGATATAAGATGAACATTAACAAGAGTAAAACCGAATCGGGGAGCAAAGGAGTTTCTGGCTAAGAGAAGGGATAGATTGGTTGGACACATTCTGAGATATCAAGGAATTGCCAACATAACATTAGAAGGAAGCGTGTGGGGTAAAAATCGTAGATGGAGACCGAGGGACGAATATAGTAAACAGATTCAAAAGGATGTAGGTTGCCGAAAGTATTCTCAGATGAAGAGACTTGCACAGGACAGGGTAGCGTGGAGAGCTGCACCAAACCAGGCTGCGGACTGAAGACCACAACACAACACGCCTCGGAAAATGTCATAAATAGTTATTCGAGTATTTAGTTCCCTAATATTGTCCCAGCATATTTTAAAAGTGAAGGAATATATCTAACAGTTTTGGTCAGGAAAAACTTATGGTGCGATTTTCTAAAGAATAATTCTATAAAGGAAAAGGATCAAGCAAAAACATTATCTTTGTGACGGGCGTCAAATTATCTGAACTACCGGGACTCAATGATTCGAATTTTTATTCTTTGGTTTATTAAATATCAGCCCCTGAGAAACTGATTTTCATGCTCAAACATTTAAAAAAGGTCTTTAAGTTTTAAGTAAAATCCTGAACCAATATTTACAGTGAAATATTCAACAAAGATATAAATTTTATTAACTGCGAAAAAGTACCAGGTCTACCAACTTAATTTTCATACTGAGGTGACAAATAGAATTTTGAATCTATACATCCAACACAACTGTGAAAATGAAGACGTAATCTACAGCTTAAAAGTAGCAAGATCAAAACTTAATATAAAACGAAGTCAACACAACTGTCGCCCCAGTCATCAAACCAAACCATGTCACCGCCCAGCCACATCGAGGAGTCTAGCAGTGTATTGCTCCCTCCTACGTATATCTCGCGAAGAGATCATGAAGATAAAATTAGAGAGATTAGAGCCCACACAGAGGCATACACCGACAATCTGTCTTTTCGCGAACAATACGTGACTGGAATAGGAGGGAGAACCGATAGTGGTACTCAAGGTACCATCCGCCACACACCATCGGGTGGCTTGCGGAGTATGCATGTACGAGGTTAAGTCAATTATTATCCGCAATTTAGTTATATTTTTGTTTATGTTTGTAGTACTGCCGTTTTACGTTGGTTACGCATGCTTTGCTTATTTGTTGTTATTTTGTTGTTGCAATTTTCAAGCTGCTACGTTAGTTTCGTTGTGGCTGCCGTGCTGTTAATCATTGCTGCTCCGCTGTCTCTTTGCACCAAAGAAGAGCAACGTTCAGTGATACTTTTTTTTTTTTGGGGGGGGGGGGGGAGAGGAGGTGTATCAGGGGCCGAAATTCAAAGAAGACTTTCAGTACAGTACGGGAGCTGTGTTTTGTCGCAACGAAGTGTGTACGACTGGATTGAAAAATTCCGAAATGGTCGCATGAGTGTTAAACACGATGAAGGAGCCGGACGACCGTTTACCGCCACAAATGAAGAGACCATTGAGCGATCACGTGAAATGATTCTCTTAGACAGACGATTATTGATGAAATGGCTCATCGTTTTCAAATTAGTCATGGTTCTGCCTACGAAATTATTCACAACAGTCTTGGGTTTCGTAAAGTTTGTGCAAGATGGGTCCCAAAACAAATAACACAGTTGCATAAGCAAACGCGTCTCGACATCTGCGAAAAACATTTGGATCGCTTTGGTAACGAAGGGGACAACTTCTTAGACAGAATCATTACTGGTGACGAAACATGGATCCATCATTACGAGCCGGAGAGTAAACAGCAGAGTATGGACTGGAAACATGCAAATTCGCCGTGCAAGAAAAAGTTCAAGACCCAACCGTCCACAGGAACACTGATGCTTACGGTTTTTTTGGGATGCACGAGGTCCTGTACTGGAACATTATGGTGAAAGGGGCACAACAATAAACAGTATACGTTACAGTGAGATGCTTACTGACAGGCTGAAGCCTGCAATTCGAAGCAAACACCGAGGATTGATGTCAGAAGGTGTTGTGTTGTTACGACAATGCCCGTCGGCATACTGTTGTCCACACTACTGAAACGCTCCAGAAACTCAAATTCGAAGTACTGGATCATCTTCCATATAGTCCCGATCTTGCCCCTTCTGACTATGACTTGTTTGGTCCACTCAAACAGTTATTAAGGGGCCGTCGATTTGACTCGGACGAAGCAGTGAAGGAAGCAGTGCATTCCTGGCTCGCGGCTCAACCGAAAACCTTCTTTTATGAGGGCAAAAGGAAGCTTGTAGAGCGATGGACTAAGTGTATTGAAAAGCAAGGAGACTATGTCGAAAAATGATGTTCTTGTAAGTTTCGTATTTTATTACAATAACATTTTATAACTACTTTGCGGATAATAATTGACTCACCCTCCTACAACCAGCCACTGAAACTATACTGACCAATTAAAAAACACGCACACTTGGTGGAATGAAGATGGTAACAAAGCAATTGAGAAATTTGATGGACTATGGGCGTAAGTCCGAAAAGTAAGTCCGGTTAAAGTGAGTTGAACATTTGCGTGTTTATATAGTACTAAAAACCAATGATATGTAAATTATGTAATAGTTCTGTCCCAGACCATTCTTTTAACAAACAACAACTTACATATTCCATCGTACATATCATTCATTCAGAAGTTCTTTTTAGTTTGTTTAATTCTGAAGTAATAATCTAATTCTTTTTAACGCAAATATAGTGTAAAAGTAGTGGCCTTGCTCCACAATAAAGTTTGTGTAACACTCAACGAGTTGTGCTTGAATACAGTAATACCGACTAACTTTCTTTCCGGGAACAATTCGTGACTGGAGTAGGAGGGAGAACCGCTAGTGGTACTCAAGGTACCCTCCGCCACACACCATCGGGTGGCTTGCGGAATATGCATGTAGATGTAGATGTAGAAAGCGTCCACCAGCGTTGAGAGCTATCGTACGAACAATCTACTGCCGAATTATTTCTTATAGAAAGTCGTGTGTTAATCGGTAAATGGTGAGTATATAAACGGAGATAAACCGGAAAAGTTAATGCCAGGACCTACATTCGCGTCACGTAGCCGAGCTATACGGCAGTATTGCATCGCTAATGGCGGTGCGACCTTCTGCGGCACCCGGAACCGAGGCGTCGATTTCACGACGGGCGGCGATCCGTCACGGCGGCCTCGATGGAAGCCCACGCGCGCCTCGGACGTCTTGGAAGCGCTGCGTGGGAAGGGGAGACAAGGTGCGTGGGACGCACGCAGCACGCACCGCCATGTCTGACGCGCCGTCATCGCCTGACGCGGCGGGGCGCGGCAATAATTCAGGCCCCGAAATGTCCGTCGCGTCAGAGGCGTGACGGGTCCGCTACTTACCTGGGCGGGACGGGGCCCTGTGCCGGCATTACGCCTCGCGCAGCCTATCATTTGGCTCGGAACTTCATTGATTCGTGGGGCAGCTCCACTGGGCCCGCTCATTACAGGCACTGCACAGTCTGCGGTTACAGTCTATGGCGCCACCGCCGGTGGAAGCGTGTTTCTGATTGATGCGGGCCTCTCTTTCTCTCTCTGCCATTCCGTTTCTTGAATGTAGTTGCAAGTGAAAGGAGGCAAAAGGTCTGTGCCAGGTTACGATTATTATTGTCGGTTGCGTGTTCCAACTGCAGTCTCTTTTGTGATGTACCTTCGATGGTGAAACTGCAGGAACGCGGTACAGCACCTCTCGCCCCATTTAGGGTGCTAACGTTGCAGACAGTAACTGTTGTGTTGTTCACTTTAATATTGGTCGCCCTAATATTATGTTGATACTGAAGTACTCTGGCATCTCTGGAAATGGTAAAATAACATGTTTCATCATCATCATCATCATCATCATCATTAGAGACTGATTATGCCTTTCAGTGTTCAGTATGGAGCATAGTACCTCTAATAAAATTCCTCCATGATCCCCTATTCAATGCTAGCATTGACACCTCGTCTGATGTTATGCCTTTTACTTCAAAATCATTCTTCACCGAATCTAAGTACTTTCTTCTTGGTCTACCTCGACTCCTCTTACCCTCCGCTGCCGAGCTCATGAGTCTCTTAGGTAACCTTGCTTCTCCCATGCGTGTAACATGACCCCACCATCTCAGTCTGTTCGCTCTAACTGCTTCATCTATGGTGTTCATTCCCAGTTTTTCTTTGATTTCCTCATTATGGACACCCTCCTGCCATTGTTCCCATCTATTAGTACCTGCAATCACTTTTGCTACTTTCATATCTGTAACCTCTACCTTATGAATAAGGTCACCATAATGTTATGTTTGCAGATGACGCCGTCATCTACCGTCTAGTAGAATCATCTGAAGATCAAAGCCAACTGCAGAACGATCTGAATAAGATATCATTACGGTGTAAAAAGTGGCAATTGACTCTAAGTAATGCGAAGTGTGAAGTCCCTCGGAGGTCGGCTATTTTGATGTAAGCGTGCTGCTCGACACGGGTTACATCCACCTCGCACGACACTCACCAACTGACTGAAGTGAACAGTCCAGAATTCGAACCAAGAACAGCTGCCAGCATGCTAAATTTAGAAGTAGATGTTACTGGAGTAGTAAAGCAATTTAAGTCACTAAACAAAAACAAATTTCCGGGCCAGATTGTATACCAACTACATTCCTCTCAGAGTATGCTGGTGCAATAGCTCCATATTAATCTATCATATACATCGCCGGCCGCGGTGGCCGCGGGCACTGAGGCGATCCAGTCACGGTCTGCACGGCCACCACGGTCGGGGGTTCGAATCCCCCCCTCGGGCATGGATATTTGTGCCATCCTTAGTATTAGTTAGTTCGTGAGTAGTTTGTAAGTTTAGGGACTGATGACCCCATACTTAAGTCACATAAGCTTAACAAACATTTGAACATTTTTTTCATATACAACCGATCACTCACCGAATGATTCGTACCCAAAGACCGGAAATTAGCCTAGGTCACTCCAATATTCACGAAAGGCAATAGGAGTGATTTCCAAAATTACAGGCCCATCTCATTTACGTCGATTTTAAGTAAGATTTTGGAGCATATATTTTGTTGGAACATTATGAACTACCTTGAAGAGAACGACCTATAACTAACAGTCAACACGGATTCAAAAAGTTTCACTCTTGCGAATCACAGCTTGCCCTTTATTCACATGAAGTGATAAATTCCATCGATAAGGGATCTCAAATCGATTGCATATTTCTGAATTTCCGGAAGGCTTTTGACACAGTACCCCACAAGCGACTACTAATAAAATTGCGTGCTTATTGAATATCGTCCCAAATGTGCGATTGGGTTGATTTCCTATCAGAAAGGACACAGTTCGTAGTAATTGACGGTAAGTCATCGAGTAAAACAGAAGTTATATCTGGCGTTCCCCAGGGAAGCGTTATAGGTCCTGTACTCTTCCTTGTGTTTATAAACGATTTAGGAGACAATCTGAGTAGTTCCCTTAGACTGTTCACTGACGTTCATCGATTAGTGAAGTCAACAGAGGATCAAAAGCAAATGCAAAGCGATTTAAACAAAATTTCTACATGGTGCGAAAATTGGCAATTAACACTAAATAATGAAAAGTGTAAAGTAATATACGTGACCACTAAAAGATATCCGCTGAACTTCAGTTACACGATATCAATCAAACCTTAATGTCGTAAATACTACCAAATACCTAGGATCTATAATTAAGAATAACTTAGACTGGAGAGAGCACATATAAAATATTGTGGTGAAATCGAACCAAAGGTTACGTTTCATTGGCTGAACGGTTCGAAGATGCAACAGATCCATCAAAGAGACTGCCTACATCACACTTGTGCGTCCTTTCCTTGAGTACTGTTGCCCAGTGTGTCACCCTCACCAGGTGGGGCTGACGAAAGACATTTAGAATGTTCAGAGAAGAGCAGCTCGTTTTCTTTTATCACGTTACAGGCGGAAAGCGTCACGGAAATTTTGCACGATTTGAGGTGGAAATCATTAAAAGAAAGACGTTATTCGTTGTGGCGAGATCTATTTGCTAAATTTCAATCACCGACTTTTACTTCTGAATGCGAAAATATTTTGCTAGCACCCACCTACATAAGGAGACATGACCATCTCAATAAAATAAGAGAAATCAGATCGAAAACGGAACGATTTAGGCGTTCTTTCTTCCCGCGCGCTATTAGAGAATGGAACGGTAGAGAAAGGTTGTGAAAGTGGTTAACGAACACTTTGCCAGGCACATAAATGCGATTTGCAGAGTATCTAGGTAGATGTTGATGTGCTGTTGGTATGTCTTTGTATACAGTATTATAAATCCAGCTTCTATTTTGAACGAAAACACATATGGAAAACTATAAATCAACGAATAAAAAACTGAGATGAGTCATTTCCATATTAGTTTCTTAATAGTTGGGGGCGACATCAACCTGCCGAGTATAGACTGGGACGCCTATGCTTTCACTACAGGGGGGAGGGGGGGGGACAGATAAGTAGTCTTGTGAAATACTGGTCTGTACATTTTCCGAACACTGCTGTGAGCAGCTAAATCGTCAACCCGCACGTAACGTAAATATTTTGGACATTATAGCTACAAACGGGTCAGACCTTGTCAATGACGTCAATGTAGAGACAGATCCTCATAGCGGCAATGGACACCAAACACAATAAATCGGTCAAGAAGCCTAGGACAGTGCTTCTGCTAGAAAGAGCAACTGTTAGCGTTCCTTATGAATGAACATAGGTTAGTTCCGGTACGACGGACGTAGAGGAATCGTGAGAAATATTTAAATGCATTGTAAATAAAGCCCTGGAGAAATATGTGCCGACAAAATGGATTAAGGATGCGTAAGACACACCAAAGTATAATAGTAGTAATCGAAAAATGCTGAGAAAGCAAAGGCAGTTGCACTCTCTGTTCAAAAAAAATCAAGCAAATCAAATCAGACAAAAGTCAGTACAGATTAGCGCTCATACAAAAAGAGCAATCCATGAAGCATACAAAAACTACCATCGTCTTACCTTAGCAAATGATCTTTCCGAGAAGCCGAAAAAGTGCGTACGTCTGGTCTTTCGGAACAGACGCCACATATACATATATACGAAAAAATTCTGGTCCTACGCAAAATCGGTAAGCGAATCAAAGGTCTCTATCCAGTCACTCGTTGATCATTCTGGAGTGGTGATGTAAGATACAAAAATGAACGCCAAAGTTTTAATCAAATGTTAATAACTACATCGAACGCTATTTATAAATGATGGAAGATGGCATCTTCTTCCAGGTTATCAGCTACTTTCTAGATTGAAAAAAATGTTCAAATGTTTATAGAGCTTATGGGACTTAACTACGGGGTCATCAGTCCCTAAGCTGACAAACTACTTATGAATTAGCTAAGACTAAGGCCGGCACAAATATCATTCCCAAGGGGGTATTCGAAACCCCGACCGTAGTGGCCGTGCAGCCCGTGACTGAAGCGCCTCATTCCCCTCGGCCACCGCGGCCGGCGAAGTTTTAAAATTAACATTCAAGAAATCATTCACGCACTATGACCATGCAAACATATATTCATTTGAAGGTTGCAGCAACTCCTAAATTGAGGACGTAGTAATAGGCGTAGCTGGTATAGAGAAGAAGCTGAGAGTATTGAAAACAAACAAGTCACCAGGTACAGATGGAGTACTCGGCAGTATTGCCCCTTACTTATCTTTCATTTATTGCGAATTTCTGATCCAGCGTGAAGTACCAAAACACTGGAAAAAGGTACAGTTAACTCCCGTCTATACGGAAGCCAATAGAACGGGCCCATGATATTACAGACCTATATCATTAACATCAGTTTGCTGCAGAATTTTTGGATATATTGTTAGTTCTAATGTAGTAAATGTACTAGAGACGGAAAAGCTTCTGTCCATGCATGAGCACTGCTTTAGGAAGTATTGATCGTGTGAAATCCAGTTTGCCTTATTCTGTCATCTTGCGTGCTATAGATGAAGGGCAACAGACGGACTCCCATATTTCTCGATTTTCGAAAGGCGTTTGACACGGTACCGCGGTAAAGACTACTAACGAAGGTAAGAGCTTATGGATTATGTATCCAAATATGTGAGTGTCTCGAAGATTACTTAAGTAATAGAACGTAGTACGTTGTTCTCGATGGCGAGTATTCATCAGAGACTAGGGTATCATAAGGTCCCAGGGAAGTGTGATAGGACCGCTATTACTTTGTATAAATGATCTTACGGACAGAGTGAGTTGCAATCTGCGGCTGTTTGCTGATGATGCTGTGGTGTACAACAGGGTGTCGTCATTGACTGTAATAGGCTGCAGGATGACGTGGATCAGATTTCTAGGTGGTGCTAAATGTAGAAAAATGTAAGGTGTTGCAGATGAGTAGGAAATACAATCCCGTAATATTCGAATACAGAATTAGTAGTGTGCTAATTGACAGAGTCGCTCAAAAAAATAATAATAAGTAAATAAATAAAAATAATATAAAATAAAAAATCAGATGTTTGTAAATCTAAGAGACTTAACTAAGGTGGTCATTAGTACCTAAGCTTACAAACTACTTACACTAACTAAAAGTAAATTCAGCTAAGGGCAACACAAACACACATGCCCGAGGGAGGACTCGAACCCCGACGGCGAACGGAAGGTCGCACCGCTCCTGGGCGCCTTAGTGAACACGGCTATTCTGGCGCGACGACAGAGACGCATCAATTAAATACCTAGGCGTAACGCTGCACAGAAATATGGAACGGAACGAACATATAAGGACGATCATGGGGAAGGCATATGGTGGACTTCGCATTATTGGAAGAATTTCGGGAAGACCGCATATAAAGTGCTCGTACGACCGCGTCTTCAATACTGCTCGTTTGAGATCCCTATCGGATCGGCTTAAAAGAGGACACAGAGGCAGGCGACGAGGTTTGTAACTGGTAGATCCGATCAATGCGCGAGTGTTACTGAATTGCCTATCCGTAGGGGAGGCGAGGTTCTTCTTGAGAAGCACTGTGGCGATTCTACAGCCGCCAATAGACATTTCGCGTAAAGACCACAGGGATAAAATTAAAGAATTAGGACTCGTACGGATGCATTTACCCTTTATAGGTTTGTGGTCGATATTTTAGCCACAACATATAAGGTTCAAAATCTCTGCTAACTGATGCCTATCATAGATCCTAACGCATTCAGCTACTGCGCGGGGATGATCTTTGGCTAAGAAAGCGACCACAACGAGCTTACATTGTTTTATCAACAAATGGCAGCACTTGTTATAGTTTGTGGTTGATAAAGTAATCACAAAGCGGTGTAAGTTGTCGATGAATGGCTTATGTCGTAATTTGCTGGTGAGTCTTTACATTTTCAAAATGAAGTCAATTTATTATGATTTTATGTTGTAATATAGATGTGGTGAGAGTAATTTGCCTCCAAAAGTACCATATCTAGGGCAAATCCTACTGAAATGATCGTTTTTGTTTCGTGCATGCCAGGAGAGGTAGATAACCTCAATTTTTCTCGAATTTACGTAATATTTCGCTTCTAAACAAATTCTTCTGGACAAGTTATATCCTGTTATTCTGTTACACGAGTATTTACTTGACAATTTTATCAAACTGTTTATGAAATGTAGTATTTCGCTTAGATGTTTTAGGCAATTCTGAGGAAGCTGCATCTCACGTTAGTAAGGAAGGTGAACGATTTGTGAGCAGTGAGCTGTATATAGCACTGGAAGCAAAAGTACTAGTTTTCTGTGCATTGATTACGTCTATTTTTGTTGGTAAGTCTTTAAACTTACAAAATTATTATTAATTAGCAAGTCAAAATTTCAGAAAAGAGCTACAGGATTTCAAGGAATGCAATTCAGGAATGTGACTGATCATATGCCCACAGTAGGTACATCAAGGAGGTGTGCATTTTGCAGTACATGAAACAAACCTAAGCATGGTAAGTCAGCATGCACTACCTACAATGTAGCTTTGTGTAGGCAATGCTTTGGACCCTTCCACCAGCAGAACTAAAGAACTGAACAAATGTGATCTGTGATTTTATGTATGACTCTTTTGTATGTATTTTTATAGTTATTGTATCACTCGCAGTGCAACTTTGTGCAGACAATGCTTTGACACATCTATGTATATTTTGTATGTGTTTTTATGTATATATGCAAAAATAAAAGAAAGGAAACGACAAATAAAGATTTCATTTCTTCTTATTTACTGCTTTTGAAATAAACAACCTCATTTTCATGAAGTTATCGACCACAAAAGTAACAGTTTCGCAGAATGGATTGTGGTCAATATTTTTCCCAGTATAAAATTTTATACTAATTAATAATAAAAGATTTTTAAAATCTCAAATATTTTTTATGTGTTTGGGTACGATAAGTAATTTGACTAACTACATTTCAATTCTCTGTTTTAAAAATAAAATGTTGCCCTATAAAGGGACAAGTATTCGTTCTTCCCTGGTTCTATATGAAGATGGAACAGATAAGCAAGTAACTATATTAGTACTGGCCGGCATTGGTGGTCGAGGGGACTGAGGCGCTCCAGTCACGGTCTGCACGGCCACTACAGTCGGGGGTTCGAATCCCCCCCTCGGGCATGGATATTTGTGCCGTCCTTAGTATTAATTAGTTCATAAATAGTTTGTAAATTTAGGGGCTGATGACCACATAGTTAAGTCCCATAACCTATACAAACATTTGAACATTTTATAGTGGTACTGAGTACCCCCTGCTCGCACCTTTGGGTTGATTGCGGAGTATTTATGCATAGATGTAGATGTAGAACTTGCAGCCTTACAAGTGTGTGTGTGTGTGTGTGTGTGTGTGTGTGTGTGTGTTGAGGATGGGGCGGGGGGAATGGGGGGGGGGAGGGTAGGCCAACCAAGGTCCTGTATTACTGGAAATCTGTACACGGGTTTCAACCCTGTGGTGGAATATCAGCACAGCCGTGCGCTTTGCTGACGCGACACCGCGCACGGAGGCAGCTCCGCCGACGCGCAGCATCTGCGACCCCCAGCTCTGCGTCAGCAGGCGGTGCCTCGCAGATAGTGCGCGGCGCGGCGCGCCCCCAGGTTGCACGCGGTATCGGCGAGCTGATGGCGGCCGCGGCGGCACAGATAGGCAAATATCGCCCCCTGGGGAGCCGTTTGTTATTGGGCGCCACATCATTGCCGTTTACGCTCCGGGATAAGCGCCGCCGCCGCTCGATCGCAGGGTTGGGCGCACCTTTTCGCCGCACGCGCCCCTTCTTACGCCGTGACTTGGCGGTCCCACGCCGCCACCGCAACGAAAATTTTTGCGGCTAAGAAACGCCTCCTACGGAAGCCTGTAATGGCGGCGCAAGAGATGCGCCACGCCCCTCCACCTGTCTCCTCTTCCTCCTCCAATGTTTTTCTGACAGTGTGTTTGCAAGTCTACGGTTCAAGAAACTTGACGATGTTTTGAGACAAATTGTATATTTGTATAGTCTATGGGACTTAACTACGGGGTCATCAGTCCCTAAACTTACAAACTACTTATGAACTAACTAAGACTAAGGACGGCACAAATATCCGTGCCCGAGGGAGGATTCGAACCCTCGACCGTAGTGGCCGTGCAGACCGTGACTGAAGCGCCTCAGTCCCCGCAGCCACCGCGGCCGGCGTTTTGAGACAGGGTAAAAGCAACAACACCTATTCCCGGGCCGCTGAAACATTGCACTTGACGTTTCGCGTTACGGCGAGTTAAGTTGGCTACACTGCTTTAGCGACGTTGCCACACTAGCCTTTATAGGGTAAAGTGGTACAATTTCGATCATTTCAGACAAATGTTATTGTAACTGGAAATATATTGAGAAAAGGTGTAATTTTAATTATAGCACTTGTTCTTGGATGTTTAACTAATATGTAACACAAATATTAGACAATTACACATGTCGGTATAGACACACAAAAAATTACAGAATTGAGAAAAATCGATCGAAAATGTACCACACTAGGTACTATTGTGATCACTTGCTAGTAGAATTTTGACTAAGGGCATCTTCCAAATAAAAAGCACTTTTTCCGTCAGGTACCAACGCATACTTCTTGGTACCAAACATTGCATTTTGGGTAGAGAATCTAGTCACCCTTAAATAGAAAATTTATAAGAGCTCGTTAGACTAAGTAGCTTCATGTACCTCCTAACGGGAAAAAAATTATTTCTCCTTAGCACAAAGTGGTGTATTCTTGGAAAAGACAGGATGAGCTGTAGAAACCTGCTACGCTACAATGCCGCACAACGAGACACTACGAGACTGACAGATAGTGCTAAAATGTATGTTGATCACAATTGAACCTATATCGAAATTGTACCACCTTACCCTACACACAACAGACGAAACGGTTTTCAGTTGCATCTCGTAAATGTAAGCTATTGAGCAATAAAAGTGCATATAATAATTCGTTCTTGAGCAGCAATTAAGGGCATATTAATGTAGACCAGAGCACAACAATGCACACGCTTTCAGTAACGGAGCAAAGCAATATGGAAAATAAGCACTGAATCACGGCAGATACGAAACTATCAAGATAGTAACTTCTCTCTCTACGTTTTATAATCAATTGGTTTTCACTCACCAATTTACGGCGACAATGGTACAATTACATACAGCTCCCCATCTTCGTTGTCGTCGTCGCTGCCAAAATCGTCATCACCAAGACAAATCATCAACTGTTCATGATCCCGTCCATTGTTTGCGCTGCCCGAATCACTTTTTCAACCTGCTCGACCCATTTCAAAGATGCAGCATCCACATTGGCAACAGCTTCATGCAACATCTTTTGCATTTGTTACTGTAACACTTATTGTTCCTTTAAGTAATTCTTCACGTCACGCCATACCAATTTTATAGGGTTAAAACGGCAGTGAAATGGGGGCAGATTTATTTCATTGAGACGCTGCTACGTTGCGATTTCGTCTACTGCATATGCCAATATAAAAGAAGTTTTTACATTGCCATATCTGCAGCAATATTTCTTTCTTGTAACCACTGCACCATAACTTCTTTCTGATCGTTTGAAGCGAGAATGAACTTCCTGCTCAGAGCATAAACTTCGAAGTTTTTATTCATACGAAACTGAGAACTTGCTCAGAAAACGTTATTAGACAAACGTCTCTTCGGTGACATTCAATTACTTGAACTCGGAAAGTCAATTTAAACCACTAACAGAAAAACAAATCTCAGTGAAAAAAGCACACAACATACACGATACACAACTTTGTTTACGGTAGAACTGAACAAAGCCGGCAACGCGGCAACGTTGACGTCACGGCACGTGATCACTGGAAGTGTTTATCGCGCTGTGATTGGATCGTTCCTAGCGTCTAGCGCCTCGCGCCTCGCGCTTCTTGCTCGTCACTTGTTATTTGTAAACGTCAAGTGCAAAGTTTCAGCGGCCCGGGTATGGATACAAGGCCTGTGAACTGCCTGCCAAGAGTAGTCATAACACAAACAAACTATTTGTCTTATGTAGCGTTGTGATGAGTTTGGGAATACGTGCACGTTGCACAGTGTTGCAGAATGTTCTTAATGTTATGTATGTGGTCCACAGACAAATTTGTGTTGGTATAACGACATGGTTGCAAAATATTAACACGAATTATTCACAGAAGGATGGAAAATTATTCACAGAAGCATGGAAAAGCTGGTAGAAGCCAGACAAATTTGTGTTGGTATAACGACATGGTTGCAAAATATTAACACGAATTATTCACAGAAGGATGGAAAATTATTCACAGAAGCATGGAAAAGCTGGTAGAAGCCAATCTCCGGAAAGATCAGTTTGGGTTCAGAAGAAATGTAGAAACACGGGAAGCAATACTCACTTCACGGCTTATCCTAGAAGATAGATTAAGAAAAGGCAAACATTTCTAGCTTTTGTAGATTTTGAGAAGGATTTTGACAATGTTGATTGGAATAAACTCTTTCAAGTTCTGAAGCAAGCAGGAGTAAAATATAGTGAGCGTAAGGTTATTTACAACTTGTACAAGAACCAGACAGCGGTTATGAGAGTTGAAATGCATGAAAGGGATGCAGTGGTTGGGAAGGGAGTAAGCAGGGTTGTAGCCTGTCTCCAATGTTATTCAATTTGTACATTGAGCAAGCTAAAAAGGAAAGCAAGGAGAAATTTCGAGAAGGAATTAAAATTCAGGATGAATAAATAAAAAGATTGCGTTTTGCCGACGACATAGTAATTCTGTCAGAGACAGCAAAGAACCTGGAAGAGCAGTTGAACGGAATTGACAGTATGCTGAAAGGTGCATATAAAATGAACATTAACAAGAGCAAAACTAGGGTAATGGAGTACAGTCTAAGTAAATCAGGTGATGCTGAAGAAATTAGATTAGGTAACGAAACAATAAAGGAGGTAGATGCGTATTGTTACTTGGGCAGTAAAATAACAAATGATGGTCGCAGTACTGGAGATATAAAATGCAGAATGGCAATGGGTAGAAAAGCGTCCTTCGAAAAGAGAAATCTGTTAACATCGAATAACGATTTAAGCCTAAGAAAGTCCTTTCCGAAGGCATTTGTGTGGAGCGTTGCCTTGTATGGTAGTGAAACATGCACGAAAACAGTGCGGACAGCAAGAGGATAGAGGCTTTTGAAATGTGGTGCTACAGCAGAATGCTGAAGATTAGGTGGGTGGATAGCATAACTAATGAGGAGGTACTGAACAGAATTGGGGAGAAAAGGGATTTCTGGCATACCTTGACTAAAAGAAGGGATCGATTGGTAGGACACATTCTTAGACATCAAGGAATTGTGAATTTAACGTTGGAGGGAAGTATGTGGGGTAAGCTGTCGTGCTTGTTAGTTAAATTATTTGTGTATTTTTCGTCGTTACATCGACGTGTATAGCCCAAATCGTGTGTTAAACTGTTTGTTTCAAAGAAGCTCTTTGGCTTGGATAAAGAATAAAGAATCTAAGCAACCGTCGTTCATGTTAGTTAAACAAATTGTCAATAGTGTGAAACCTTCAAGCCGCAGTGTAGTAGCCGAGCGGTCTAAAGCACCTCGCCGCGGAGCGCGCTGTTGCTCGCCGTGGAGGTTCGAGTCCTCCCTGGGGCATAGGTATGTGTGTTTGTCCGTAGGTTAGTTTACCTAGGTTTAAGTAGTTTGTGAGCTACGGAATGATGACCACGCAGTTTCGTCCGATAGATTTACAAACATTTGAACATTTGAAACCTTCAAATTGGTTTTATATCGGCTGCACAAACTAAGCTGGTACTCGGCGCGGTGGCTAATGGGAGCAACCGTAAATACATGTCCCATTCACGATCGTTCGCCGGGTATCAACTTAGATTGTAGGAAATCTAAGTTGATACCCGGCGAACGATCGTGAATGGGACATGTATTTACGGTTGCTCCCATTAGCCACCGCGCCGAGTACCAGCTTAGTTTGTGCAGCCGATATAAAACCAATTTGAAGGTTTCAAATGTTCAAATGTTTGTATAGCTTATGGGACTTAACTGCGGGGGTCATCAGTCCCTAAACTTACAAACTACTTATGAACTAGCTAACACTAAGGACGGCACAAATATCCATGCCAGAGGGCGGATTCGAGCCCCCGACCGTAGTGGCCGTGCAGACCGTGACTGGCGCGCCGCAGTCCCCTCGACCACCGCGGCTGGCGATAACTCAATAATTAATTTTTGATTAGTAATACGGAAGATATGGCGTACCCACAAAAAAACACCAATGAGAAATAATATATATTATTATTATTTAATATTGTCTAGGTTGAGTGAAAGCTGTACCATTCGCTTTTCGTTTATGTACGGAACTCTACAGGCCCAGACGATACGACGTGATCTTGGATCCGTCAGGGAGGAACGAGGGCCGAGTCGAGCAGCTTCTCCTTTTATCGGTGGCTTGTCCGCCGGACCGCTACACTGAGGTGCCAATTCCTTCAAACTGCGCCACCGCGTAAATCCAGCGACATACGGTTATGCCCCACTATCCTCTTCTACGAGGCAGTGCCATAAAGTGGAGGGGGAGCGGTCCCCCGTGAGTTTGTGCGCGAGCGCATGTGTGCTTGTCTGTGTGCGTGTGTGTGTGTGGATAAGGCTCCTCCTTGCAAGGTAATATCTACCGCGGCTCTCACCACCCTCTTTTCATACAAATGAAGTAAAACAAATTCCTTGGAACGGAGAGCCGATCTCATCGCCACGACTGGCGATAAATTACACTTTATGGCGGAGATAAAATAAGCTTATTTTCTTGAATGTACGACATCCGTTCTGGCTATCTGCAAGATGTGGCCATCCATTCTGCTCTTTACACTCATAAAGATGATGAAGTGGTCCCCTCGGCCGCCGGAGGAACGGCAAGGAAGAGACAGCCCGAGGGGGAGAACTCTGTATAAAGAAAGCCAAGTAAGAAGGAGGAGGAGGAAGAGGAGGAGAAGACTTCGCGCGAGAAGGATGAGCGAGAGGGGGAAGTGGTCGCGAACTTGCCGCCCGAGGACACTGCCGTGGGAGGAGGGAGTAGCGATAAACGCCATTAAAGAGCACCGCAGGAGGAGAGACTGCGAGTCCACCGGACGACCAGCTCTGACGTTCGTAAACATCCGCTTTTACTGGCGTCGGCAACACCTGCATAACTTGTCATTACGGCCGAATTTGGTACCGTTTGGGACACTTTACGGGCGGAAGATATATTTTGGCGTCGTGCGGCTCCGACAAAGTAGACATAATTATTGTGACAAGTTCTCGCAACCGAAGCCGAACAGTAGCTGCGAGAAATTATTTTTGTCGGACAGACAGGTGTATCTCCAGATGGCTAATTCAGATTGTGCAGCATATGAGAAATATTGCGTTCCGAATTAGGTTGTAGTTTATTGCGATTTAGCTGCGATGTAACCTGTTAGATCTTTATACTTAAGTGCCGCAGCTCTCCGTTCAAATAAATCTTCAGCGAATCTGTTTACGTATCTCTTCGAGTTTCCTTAAAGAGACCTTTTACAGATTCCTGATTTTTTTGCTCCAACTGCTACATTTACCTGGTCTCGATAACCGTATGACATTTTTCCAACTCGTTCCCTGTTGCAAAAGTTGCAGGCTGTTTTCTGTCTTCTCGTTGTTATTCAGTCCTTCATCAAACATTTTAATTTTTATCGTCCTTCAGTACCAGACAGTTTAAATTCTCCAAGTTCTGATTCGAGTATTTCTTTGATTCTTCTTTGTATCTATGCGGCCAATTATTAGAACTGCATCTCTATTAAGATTCAGAATAGCGAATAACTTTTGTAGAGAAATTTTTCCAATAATTGACGCATAAATCTGGATATTATCACGCCGTGGCCTCTCATTATTTATGACGTCAAATCTCCTGAGCTACGTGTCGTGCTCTTTTCTTTATGGGTCAGGAACCTTCGTGGGCGTTCACCAAAGTTTCATTGCAATCAAATCTATGGTTTATGAAGACATGGAGGACATACAGACACACACACACACACACACACACACACACACACACACACATATATATATATATATATATATATATATATATATATATATATATATATATAACGCATTCTTAAGGTGTCTTCACAACCGAAATTTCAAGTGTTTAAGGAATATAACGACATCCGCAGGTAACATTAATAACGGATTACTAGATCAGTATTTCAGTGTGCCCTTAATTTACATGTGTTATTCCCGATTATTCCCGAAAGATTTGAGAATTATTGGCCACTTGACCCGAAGTTTGACGTTTTCATGTTACCATGTCCGGTTGGCGTCAGAATTGTCTCTCCACAGGCGCGATTAGGATGAATAGATCTGCAATGTGATCGCTTTATTAATAACCCACATGGTACCAGGTGGCTTTCCTTAATTTCTCGATTACACTAGGAAAGAAGCATAGGTGCATGGGGTCATGCCGTCCCCATCTGGTGCTAGGAGGGCTATGTAGAAGTAAGCAATGAATGATGCAGAGGTGTATTGTTACGTTCCATGGGGCAGCTTTCATCAACTATATAGGAAAGTGGCAGCTATACTTTGCTTGTTTGGTTCTACATATCTATTTAAACATCACATCGCTTACAACAAAACATGAGGAATAACAGGAAATAACAGTCTGCATCTTTTACTTAATGGAAATACATTATAATCTAGTTGATACCTCCACCTTGCACGGGTATTCATTTATTCCAATCCTGCTATCTTGAACTGTCCATTGTCCATCTCGTTGGCAGCGTTGCTGATCACTAGAAAGACTTCCAGTCGGCGGCCGAACCCCTCTGTGGGTATCAAATGTTCAAATGTTTGTAAAGCTTATGGGACTTAATTACGGGGTCATCAGTCCCTAAGCTTACAAACTACTTATGAACTACTTACGAACTAGGACGGCACAAATATCCATGCCCGAGGGGGGATTCGAACCCCCGACCGTAGTGGCCGTGAAGACCGTGACTGAAGCGCCTCAGTCTCCTCGGCCACCGCGGCCGGCTCTGCGGGTATCCCGGTCACTAAAAGCCATACGATCATTTTACTTCAACTATTTGTTTTCTCACCCCCTCATAAGATACCTAGATTTGCGAACTTTCTTGTCATAGGCATTTGCTAAGGGAATGTAAAAACAATTGTATTTTTTAGTTTTGCCTGGAATTCGTTTACCTTCTGCAGTTTTGCCGTTTTTTCTTCCGAGGACGATAATGAAATATATATTAGTCCAAGTTGGGTGCATGGTTCATACAAATATCGCTTAGAGCAATGTAACTTCAGTTTTTCAATGAATGTCCCAGTTTTATTTGCAAGTGTTTCCATTCCTTTCCCTAAAAATCTTAATTGAACTATTACTAACATGTTAGGAAAAATTTTAAAGTGATGGCTCATAGACCACTCGTTAGGTAGATTTAAAAGTTATTGTTTATCATGGTATCCACACAAGCTAAGAGTGTCTTCATCGCCGCGGCGGAGTGGCCGAGCGCATTGTGGCACTATGTTCTGATACACGAGACCGTTCCCCGTCGGTGTTCGAATCCTCCCTCGGATCTCGGTCATGAATGTTTTTGTTGTCTTTTGTATAAGGTAATTTATAAGTAGTTTGTAAGTTTAGGAACTGATGACCTCGCCGTTAAGTTCCATAAGCTTAATAAACATTTTAACATTTGAGTGTCTTCATAAAAATAACGTTAAAATTAGCCTCGGTGGAATAGCCGTGCCAATATTTATAATCATACCTGTTCGTACAATAGAACCACTGAAAGTAGGACCATTAAAGCTACTAACCTCACAGATACAACAGCGCTAATAACCAGTTTCCAGTTGATTCATCCATCCATTTTGACGTCTATTCCCAATCAAGGTCCCGATTCACAATAAATAAGAGCAGAGAGTGGGAGGTGGTGATACAGAATGGGGGAATGAAATGGATTTAAAACAGGGATGATATAGACACAGAGGGGAAGGAGATATTGTGTGGGGTAAAAGAGAGTAATGTAAAGATAGTGGGATGAGGAGATGGGGAAATAGAGGAGGGAGATGTGAATGCATTGGAATACTTATATGTAAGAGAAATGTCATATTAATGGGACAGCACTCTCGTCATGTAAAATTGAACAATAAGAACTGAGTCACAAAGTGGACGCCAAACAGATGGCGGCATCTAGTGACAGAATTATGGTTCAATAACACAGAAAACTTCTATGGCGCAAAAATTAAGTGTTAGTAAAACTGTGCGATAAGACAAAAATCTTTTTACATATGGACAATTACAAATGGAGATCCAGAGTACATTTACTATTACAGTGATTAGATTGAAATAAATAAAAAAGAAAGGGAACATCATTTCCCAAACTACTCAAAGAGAAATGAAACGACGATTAATGAAACTTTAGGGATCTTTGAGTAGTGGATTTAAACCACTTGAAACAATTCTATTACGTAACTGTAACTATTCATTAAGTTTTTCTCATTGTAGAGCTCGCAACATGAAATATGTCGTAATAAATATGAGAAAAATTTTGACAAACCAGTCAAAAGATATAGTGAGAAAATTTCAGCAATTTCTACGTTTAAAAATGAAAATCCCAAAGACAAACGAGGTCATAAAGTACAATTAGAATTGCTTACATTATAAAGTAATACCATCATATATTTATATCACGATCATAGCTAAGACCGACCTCGTTCAGCAGATCAAAAATTTTGCAACAAGACTTTGGATGAAAGAAGAAATCAGCTTCAAATTCAAGCACAAAGAAATATTAAATCAAGAAACTTATGTAGTCCATTTACAATTATATATAGCTATTGAAAAACAAACTTAACGCACTCTAAAGATAGCCAAAACCACTGAAAAAAAAAGAAATAACCAAAAACAATCCAATAAAAAGAAATATGAAGAACAAAAAACATTTTTGCTGTGTTCTTCAGTCCGCAGACTTGTTTGATGCAGCTCTTCACACTACTCTATCCTGAGCAAGTTTCTTCATCTGAGAATAAGTTCGACAACCAACATCATTTTGAATCTGCTTACTGTATTCGTCCCTCGGTCTCCCTCAACAATTTTTACCCCAGACACTTCCCTCTAATGCTAAGTTGACATTTCCTTGACGTGTCAAAATATGTTCCACCAATCTATCCCTTCTCTTAGTCAGGATATGCCGGAAACTGCTTTTCTCCCCAATTCTTTTAAGTACCTCCTTACTAGTCACGTGATCTAATCTAATTTTCATCATTCGTCTGTAGCACCACATTTCAAAAGCTTCTATCATCTTTTTGTGTGTACTCCTTATCGTTCACGTTTCACTCCCATACAATGCTACACTCCAGACAAATGCTTTCAGAAAGGACTTCCTAACATTTAAATTAATTTTGCATGACAACAAATTTCGCTTCATCAGAAACGCTTTTCTTCCCATAGCCATTCTGCAATCTATATCTTCTATACTTCGGCCGTCAGAAGTTATCTTGCTACCCAAATAACAAAACTCATCTACTACTTTTATTGTCTCATTAACTAATCTAATTCCTTCAGCATCGTCTGAGTTTCTGACGCTACATTCCATTATCCTTGTTTTACTCTTCTAGATGTTTATCTTATACCCTCTTTTCAAGACACTGCCTGTTCCATTCAATTCCTTTCCAGATCCTTTGCAGTCTCTGACAGAATTACTATGTCATCGGAAAACGGCAAAGTTTTTATTTCTTCTCCCTGAACTTTAATTCCCTCTCCAAATTTCTCCTTGCATTCTTTCACTGCTTACTCAATGTACAGATTGAACAACATTGGGAAAAGGCTATAACCCTGTCTTACTCCCTTCTAAAACTCTGCGTCCCTTTCATGCTCTTTGACTCTAATAAACGCTGTCGTTTTTGTATAAGTTCAGTATCACTGTTCACTCCCTATATTTTACACCTATTACCATTAGAATGTGAAGGAGTTTTCTGAGTTGAAAACGTCACAGAAATTTGCTTACTTCTATTCTAATATAAACAGATCAAATAAAATACCTTTGGATAAAGAAAACACCGAAAAAGGAATCCCATCACTGAAATATATAGCACACAAAACGATTTGAACCCGGGCATAGTCGATACCATGCATACAAAATACCAAGAAAGTAAAACGAAAAATCCACTGTACCCATATATAACAGTAAATCGAGAATAATCACAGAAAACGAAAATCAAATATATTCCTGCAACCTACATAGGCAATATCTCAAACAAAATCAACGCAGTTTTCAAAGACACACAAATTAAACTCGCATTCCGAACGACAAACACCATAACACGAAATTGCACAAAACCATTACCGTTACAATGAAATTAAACAGCTCAGGAATTTATAAAATCACATATGAAAACTGTAATTCTACAACGGTCAAACAAGGCAAAATTTCGCAATACAATTCAGAGAACACACCAAAACATCTGAAAACAATCCCTCTACTTTTTCCCGCCATCTCATAAATGAAAAGCAAATCACCACGAACACTGACAACGCACTACAAATTTTACGCATTATCCCTAAAGGTATATTAATGAATTTTATGGAAGAATTGGAGGTGATTGTGAAAAACGCTTGTATGGGCGCCCGTTTCGATAAATCTCGAATGCGCGACCACAATTCGATATATGGTGCATTTCGATATGTTCCAAGATGGCGGGAGAATCTGATACGTTGACGCAAGAAACAGTGATCATTTAGGCACAATCTTTATTTAGAAAATTTTATCGAAACATTACGATTAGAAAACAGATAATCCAAAGATGCACTATTTAGATCCATAGATAACAAATCAGAAGATATTCACGTATAACATCTGAGAGACCAGAGACACATTATCACATAATAAACGATTATAGTTAATTTCCATTTCAACATCTCTGTAAACATATAGCATGTATACCATCTGAAATAAATATTATATCTTACTGAAATACGAAAACGGAAATAGCAAATGAAGTAGACGTTTTCGTAACAAATAGATGCTACATGAAATATCTATCTATATGAAGTAAGTATTGTTGCCTCAAAGGCATCCATTTGAAACTCATAAAACGTGTTTAAAGGGTAACTAACACACGTCCTTTGGAGGCGTCACTTGAAATTGGCATAAGCTGAAACGGACGTTGTGAAACAATATAAATAATCGCAGCATAGTGGGTAACTTTCATTTATTCATCAACTATCATACCATCATTTAGAAAAAAACATCAATATTCGTAATTCTTCATGAACGACGAGCGTGGTGGCTTTTTTCTCCGTGTGCAGAAGACTAAGGTCATGAATTTTCTTAGGTGTCTAGCCTAAATGATTGGCGAAAGCGAATTGTCTGTGTTTGTACCATTTTTACCCAACAGATGTTGCTTATTCAAAAACCTAGCCTCATTTGTCTGTATAATTTGATGGGGATGATTTTTATAGAGACATGAATTATGAAAGGAGGGTTGGGCATACTGGTTTTAAACTATGAGTACGGCTGTTTTAGGCTGTTTCGCTCGAAGAATTGGTAGTATTTAAAGTTTTCTTTCTGCGTTATGGAATGATTCTTAATTAATAGTTACCATTACGTAATAAACATTTTTCACTGGTCAGTCACAAAATTTTGAATTTCCGTCATCTCATTTCTTTTCGAGTAGTTTCCGATATGAAGTTTACCCTCTTTTCGCCATATTTCAATATAATCATTGCTGTAGGAAAAGTTCTCTGTATCTAAGTTTCTAAATATTCATATGTAAAAACATTATTGTCGTACTGTACAATTGTGCTAACGTTTAATCTATATCAGGGTAATACTTTTTTTGTGGCAGGGAGCAACAACTAAGTTTCGTCACTGGTTGGCCCGACCTGTTTCGCTTCAACATTGCGGCAGTTCCGGTGAACGCGCCACTCACCCTGATGCCGTGGCCAGCAGTGTTCGCGGAACGCACAGCGGTGTGCCTGCGACGTGCATTCAGCTTCTCACCGACTGGTGGTGACTCAGTTCTTAGTATAAAGTTTCTGTATCAATCCGTTTGGAGTAAATCACGCTACGAGAGCGATATCCCTCTAATGTGACATTTCTTCGGGGTAATCTCCGTCATTAATTTTGTAATCTTCTTCTTCTATAAATGTGAATGTCTGTTCGGTGTACGTTTATCACGTCTGAACCACAAGACATAAAGAGCTAAAAATTTGTACAGTTACTAATGTCTACCTGGGGAAGGCTTTAGGTACGGTTTTATGGCGATCGGATAGCTATTTATCTATGTTATAAATGTGAATGTCTGTTCGTTGTACGCTTATCAGTCCGAACGACAAGACGCAGAGACCTAAATACTTGTACAGTTACTAATTTATACCTGACGAAGGTTTTAGGCACGGTTTTATAGCGATCTGATAGATATTTAGTAATTTGAAGAATATAACGCGAAGTGCGGAACAATAATTACTCTTTGAAAATTATATTTACTCTTTGAGAATGGTTTTATTGGTTACATGTTGCTTGAGGGTTGATAATGATAAAAGGGTGGAGTATACTGGGATGGAAAGTTATTGGTGTATATAAAATTCCACGTGTGTGTGTTAGTATTTCGCTCTGCATCTAAAACTACAGAACACAAACGAATGGTCTGTGTCAAACTGTTGTCCGAAGCCTCCCATGTACACCATAGCAGTTCGATGCCGATAGCTATAATGGGGTGGAACATAGGGTGATTGAAAGTCGTCGAATTATAAAAAAAATCGGACTGAAAGCCAGTGATGACGTTTGCGACTCTATAGCAAGAAGGTTACATATAGCGAAACGTGTTGTCACAGACCATTCTTTGATCTATGCCTGCTACGAATAAGGAAATATAAGAATAAATAAATAAAGCAGTAAAAAAGAAATTCATTTTAATACATCTCTTTAAAAAAATCTATTTGACGTTTCGCGCATTATATCAAGTGATCGATCTGTGATGTTATTAAAATCATTATTGTTGAATTTCGTGATTAGATTCTTCGAAACCTGTGCATTTTTACGTATGATTTGATCTATCAACACGCGAGCGGAGCCGCAAATTTAAGCTAGTAATTGAACAAAATTGAAAAATTATTTCATACCGTTCCTATCAATTTAGATCATTATGTAGTTATTTTGATGGAGACTATCTTAGCTGGTGTCGAAACCTTGGTAAACAGTCAACGCAAACAGTAGACCATGATCAATCAATTTAAAATTTCTGTACGGTTGTTGCTTGCACAACCATGTCGAAACTGTAAAATTCCGCTAAAATAGCTAAAAAATTGCTTTACTCGTTCTTAATTGATGCGGTTACCTAGGAATAGCATTTAATTTTTATTTATATAGGTAATTCCAGGAACCTACTACGTTGTCGTAGCAGGCGGAGAGGCGCGCGGCCCAGGTGGCGGGTAGGAGGGTCCTCAGCAGCCTTGCTGGCGGACGTGAGCGAAATAAAATAGCTCTCGCGGACCAAACACACTCCACAATATCATTCATCATCCCACCATATTTCTTGTATCACTTTTCTAGATCACATCTGGAATCGTAAATTCTAACTACGGTCACATCACTAACCATTAATCAATCAACCCATCATAGAATGTCTTCTAATGAAACCGTCTAGGATACACAGCATCGTGGGTCCAAGAAAAGACAAAACTCGCGTACGGTAGCGTGTCACTTAGAAGATTGTGGTGAGTCGGAGCACCTGCCAACCCAACAGACAAAAGTCAGACAGACACATAAATTCAGCAAACCCGGAAAATTCTCTTTCTTTGCAACATTAAATATAAATTCAATAATGAAAACTGGTAAACTAAAACACTTAACAGACGTAATGTATCAACACAAAATTCTAATAACAGCCCTTCAAGAACTTCAGAACGTAGAACAGGACCCATTTAAATCTGGGGGATACCGCCTCTACAAAGGTCCCCGGGAGAAAGATTAATAAAAAGTGTCCCGCAATTTGGATTGGGATTTCCGGTTCATAATAGCATATTAGACTCAGTGGAGGACTTGTCGTCAAACTCCCCAAGATCAGCAACCTTAACAATCAGAACATAGAACAAAATATATACGATGATTAATGCCCGTACCCCAA
Organism: Locusta migratoria; assembly: GCA_026315105.1. Taxonomy (NCBI): domain Eukaryota; kingdom Metazoa; phylum Arthropoda; class Insecta; order Orthoptera; family Acrididae; genus Locusta; species Locusta migratoria. The sequence continues at coordinate 178,106,807 of CM048747.1, forward strand.
CAAATGACAAAAACACGAAAGATAAGGAAGGAACGGAAATGAATCAAAAGAGACCATCAAAAAGAAACCCTAAACTTCACAGAGGAAACATTCAAAAAAACATAAAACAAGGAACTATTTAAGGGACATTCAGAAAATATCAATCAAAGTATACGCCACCCACACTCATGATGAAAAATAAAAATGGAAAACTAGTGCACTATAATCAAGACAATGCCAGCATTCTTGCTGATCACTTCAAACGCGGCGGCGGAGCGGCCGAGCGCATTGAGGCGCTATGCTACGATGCGCGAAGTCGTTCCCCTCGGGCATGGACATTTGTGTCGTCTGTAGTACAAGTTAGTTCATAAGGAGTTTGTAAGTTTAGGGACTGATGAACCCTTTGTTAAATCTCATAAACTCTACAATAATTTGAACATTTGAACATTTCACTTCAAGGAATTACTAAATGCCGAGGAACCAAAACAATACCTAGATTTCGAATCACAACCAAGAAACGAAACAAATCCAGAGAAGATAACACCACCAGAAGTGATCAAAGCTATTAGCTGGCTCAAAAACTACAAAGCAACTGGGGAGAATCAGCTGGTCGCAGAACTGTAGTAGAATGCAAATAATCAAATACTTCAGAAACTCTATAAGCACACAGTAGACATCTGGAATTCGGAAAAAATGCCAGAAGATTGGAATACAGCTATAATCCAACCAATACACACAAAGGGTAATAGATCGGATCCAAACAACTATAGGGGGATTTCGCTGCTTGATGTCACGTATAAGATCTTGTCTAGAATTATTTTCACGAGAATTCAGGAACAACTCGACCAAGAACTTGGAGAATGTCAAGGAGGATTTCGCCCTAGAAGAAGCTGTCCAGATTAAATTATCAGCCTTAAAAGGGTCATGAAACATTTGTTGACTTCAAGAAAGCCTAAGACAGTATCAATCGTCAGTCATTACTTAAAATCCTCGTGGAATTTAAAATGCACCTGAAACTCGTTAATATTATTGGACTCATCCTTAAGAACACTAAATCGAAAATTAAATTCAGAGAGGAACTATCTGAATCATTTAAAATGCGGACAGGACTTAGACAGGGGGATGGTCTCTCACCACTAGTTTTTAACTGTGCAGTGGAGAGAGTCATGCGAGAGTGGAATAAGAAATGCCAAACAAACGTCAAGATTGGCAGAAATATCAGACTAAGTCGTCTGGCCTTTGCCGATGATCTAGCGCTGCTCCCAACTAGCGTGGGGGAGGTTAAAGATCAAATTGAAGAAATCGAAAAAATAGCATCAAAAGTCTGACTACAGATCTCGTTTGAAAAAACTGAAATGATGCCATCCCTCAATGTTGAAACACCAGCCATTACACTGAATTATAAAGAACAAACTAAAATTGAAAATAAATTCAAATTCCTTGGAAAGGTTATAAGTTCGAATTCAAACGAGAAAATGTCAGTAGAAAGCAGAACAACGAAACTAAAACAAGCTCAACGCATCATCTGGCCAACATACAAGAAGAAATGTCTCTCGATAAATGCAAAACTCAAACACTACCACTCCGTTATTAAGCCTGAAGCTACCTATGCTAGTGAAACACTGTTCAAGATGAACACCAAATCAACAACAGTCGATCTACAGAAAGCAGACAGAAGAATCCTTAGAACAATAATAAACAAAAATACTAAGTGGACAGTGGCGACTATTATCTAACGAAGGTGTGTGTGAAGAAACTGAGTCAGTAATTGGCACAGTGAGGAAAGGTGAGTTGCTTCTTTCTGCCACATTTCCAGACTACCAGAAACCAGGCCACTGAAACAGCTGTTCGCCTACTTTTGGAAAAGTAAGACAAAGAATAACTGGTTCAAAGAAGTTCAAGATGATTTGATGAGTTAGGCTTGACAATGCAACAAGCTGAAGGCAGAGAAGGGAAGAAGATCCTAAAACTCAATGACACGAGATTTAAATTGAATACATTTACGCGCAAAAATACACTATAATGGATGAAGTAAGGGCAGCCAGGTCGGAAAGGATGAAGAAGTTTTGGGAGCAGAAGAGGGAAGTCAAATATACAATTAGGATTAAGACTTAAATGTATGTGGATAGATTAAAGTGCTCCAATGTGGGCGTAAAATATGTAAATAAATAAATAGAATAAATATATAGGTAATATGTTCCATATTATCTATGGGGACTCCCTAGGCTTCTCCCTTAGGATGTGGGTGGATTACTACATGTGTTCCTGGTTGTGACTCACATTTAGTCCACTTATTTGTGTCACATGTCTTCTGTTTTCTCTCCAACGGTCTTCCCTTCGCCATTTCTTTCCTCTTTCACCCCTAGGGTGTTAGGTTCCAAGACTCGAGGATATCTTTCATTTTCCTCTTCACTACATATATTCCAATTAGGGATATTATAATTACCAGTGCAAGACTAGGGTAACTCCACTGACCATACCTAAGATGTTCACGTATGAGGCATCTTTATAGAATTTGCTTCCGGAGGTAAAGCTTACCCTCAGTCACATCTCAGAGAGGGAAATAGAATGACTTTTTCAAATATTAAGGCAAATGTAAGGAAGGAGCAGATGGAAAAAGAATATTAAGTTTAGTGGCATGGAATGTTCTTACCATTTTGTAGCAAAGGAAATTAGATAATACCAACTGTGAAATGACGAGAAATAACTTCAACGTACTTGGAATGCGTGAAGTAAAATGGGGGTGATTACGGTAACTAGAAAGCATGGAGTTTCAAGTGTACAATTCGGGCGAAGATGAAAACTGAATGATTCGATGAGTCACAATAATTGCGAAACGACTGAACAACAAAGTTATGAAGATCGACTATTTCAATGGAAGGACTGTGATTATAAGATTGAAAGGGATCAAGGAAGAATTAGTGATAATCCAAGTTTTTATGCAAATTAGTTATGTTCCTGATAAAATTACAGAAGAAGGTTATTAGATGAATTAGCTCTCTGACAGGGTGGCAGAGATTCAGTGTTGTCACGGGTCATTGAAAGCGGTAGTTGGGACCAGATCGTAATGCCACTGGAAAATTCGGATTGGTAGACAGAAATGGATAAGGACAAAGAATGGTCACGTGAGAATAGCCGTGCGCGCTAAGGCGCCTTGGTGCTCAGTGCACGACCGTTCCCCCTCAGTACTCCATCTGGTATGAGTGTGGGTGTGAGTGTGTGTGTGTGTGTGTGTTGTTCTTAACATAAATTAGTTTAAGTAGTTTGCAAGTGTGGGGACCGATGACTACTGCTGTTTGGTCCCACAGCTTTACAAACATTTGAACATTTGGCAACAAATGTTACATTTCTGCAACAAAAACTGCATGGTGGTTGGAAATACTTTGTTTGACAATTATAAAATAAACGATATTCTCAGATGTCTCGACTTTACGACATAAATACCAAATTTCTTGCTTAAAGATACTGTATAATACCGTAGCTACACGCGGAAAGCAGGAAATCCCAGTTCCAGTCCCACTCCGGCATAAATTTTTATATGTCACCATTAAATCATACAGTTGGTGCTGATCCTTAGTTGCAGTTGCGAATACATTTATTCTAATTAATTTTACAGATATAGTCACCTAAGTATCCGTTATTTCAGACTGCATGCATGTCTGAAGGATATTTGCTTACTTCTAACGATAAACATGGCAGTGCATGTAGTAGTGCCGTAAATAAAGAATACTAAAGGCTATCGATGTTCATGTATCTATTCAAACCATGCATTATTCGTATCGTAGGTACTATATAAATTTAAAACGACCAGGAAAGGACCGAAGGGAGCAAAAATTAAAATTGAGAAACAAGGAAATAACACAAAAAATGAGAATGCGTAGTTTGGCTATAGGCTCCGGACATTTCGATGTAATGAAGAAGAACTCGAGTTAGATGGAGAAGAGGATATTATTGTAGGGGACGACGCAGAGGATGACATACTGAGAAGCGAGACTGAAGCGTAATTGAACTAAGTGAAAAATGGAAAACCATTGGGAATCGAAGCGATTTCCTGTACAGTTGATAAAAGTGGTAGAGAATGAAAGAAGGAAGAAGTTGATTCAACTATGCAGTCAAATATACATGATCATAAAATAGCCATAGTGAAATAACTGTAGTGCCTATGGAAACGAAATTCAAACGGTGTAAGGAATGTAGTACACTGAGTCTCATTTCACATGCAGTTTAAATCTTACTAAAATCACTCCCCAGAAGACTATATTGTAGGCTGAATCATTTGATAATTAAAGAAAAATTTTGTTTCAAAAATGAGTAGGAATAAAAGATGCCTTAGGGCTGTTGAGCGTGGTATGGCAGAGGTGCATAAGGAAAAGGATGAAGCTATATGACGTAATCATCTATCTTGAGAAGGTTGTTGTCCGTGTAAGATGGAACAAATTGAACGCAATCCCATAGAAACGGAGTTGATTGAAATTAATTAAGATCCTGCACTTTGAACATAACGCAAGAGTAAGAACTGGAGATACGATTAAGAAATTAAGCAATTTATTTCGCTTGTGGCACACACCGGAAACAGAGTAAAAGAGAACACACATTATTAAAATATAGGACAACAAATGGATGTAAACTGAACACTGGCATCAACACACAATAATGATTGCATAGGTATAGTTATAAAACAATAAGATTTTGTAATTTTCAAATTTCAGTATTTTCATCCATCACACATCCACACTTTTATTTTTGCAGTCAATCCACAACTAGTGGTTTTCCCTCAAGAAATCGTCGTCACTACCGGTGAACGCCCTAAGATGACATTCACTGACACTGTGCCGGATGGCTTGTTGTTGGACACCGCATTCGCAACCGTGGTCAGGTCTCATCTTCCATGTGTACATCAAAGAGATACATCGGCCATGGCCTATATGTTTTCTGTTTAGTGCTACCCAGCTTTTCTCTGGGATTTGAAAGCCCTCGGAATTCACAAGTAAAGTATTCCATCTTGGATTGTCTCTTTTCGTCCAGTCAATTCGCCAGATTGCAATACAATTGCAGTTTTGACTGAGATATTGTTGTGCTGGTTTCACTGAGGTTCCCTGGATTTGAGTCTTCTAAATGCAGTAAGGTCCTGGTGGATTGGCAGCGGTCGCTTACTAGAGATATTTTTAAGGTATATATACAGGGTGAATCACCTAACACGTGCGCCGCAGATATTGCGGAAACGGAAAGTGCGATTGATGTGCGGTTTTCACAGAATAGATTGGTAGTCAGGGGCTCGTATTTTTAGCCAACAAACAGATTGTAATTTTACTTACGAAGTGTATTTTCTATGCAAGCATACAATTTTTTAAATGGAACATTGGTTGTTTCTATCATCCACTGGAAGTTTTGATACCAGCTGTGTACAAAGGATTTTGAATGACATTTTTATCACGTTTAGTTTGGCAGCTACAACCGTTCAAAGTTTCGGGGGTGGAGGCTGCGATAGCTTAGCTGACTGGCCAAGTAGCTAGCCCCTGGGGCACGGTCCACTGTCTCATGACCACCAGTCAGTCAGCTACGCTGTCGTAGCTTCAGCCCCCAAAAGTTTGAATGGTTGTAGCTGTCAAACCAAACGTGATAAAAATGTTATTCAAAATTCTTTGTACACAGTTGGTTCAAAAATGCCAGTGCATGATAAAAACACCAATTGTTCCATTTGAAAAATTGAATGTTTGCACAAAAAATACACTTTCTGGGATTTTTACAACCTGTTTATTTGTTAAAAACAAGAGTCCTTGACCACCAATCCATTCTGTGAAAACCGCACATCAATCGCACTTTCCGTTTCCGCAATATTTGCGATGCAAGTGTTAGGTGATTCTCCCTGTATAAGACGGTACGATGTTACTGAGAGTGGAGTGGGGTGGTTTTAAAAGCACCAGCAATTATTCGCGAAGTTTCATCTAACACTACATCTACGTTTCCCACGTGTGGGCTGTTTAGTCACACTGATGCAAAGAATTCAGCCCTTGAGTTGACCAGACTTAGAGCGGTGGCGTGAAGTGTCTCTGCATCAGCTTGCCATGTCGTTCCATTAATTTGTAAGGGTTTTTTTTTCGGGTTTTCAGTTTTGCCGCCATTGTGACAGATGGTTTTTATAAAAGAGAGTGCGACCCAATATTACTCCAAGGTACTTTGTGTAGGAATTGTAAAAAAAATCACATTACAATTCAGGGATACAGACCAAACGTAAGAAAATCATCACAAAGGGGGGAAAAATAAATATAAAACCAACACGCTGCCCCACAGGTGGCTAAAATAGACCATCCTGTAACCAGAAATCCACGACACCAGGACTATATTATGGCACCTGTTATATTACGTCAATGGCTAGACACCTCCGTCTGGTTAGGCATGGGGGCTTGAAGGTGGCGATACTGTGGGACAGTAAATTAAATTTCAAATATCATAGCTTTTGTTTTCCGCGATAGTTATTGCGTCGTATTGCCGTGACATTAGTTAAATTATGATCTGAAGAGAAATATGTTATTAGAATCTGGTGTAAACAAGTAGAGCCTACTGCAGCAACCAACACATGATATTTATGGACTTCAAAGTGATTGCGGTGGACGATTTTATTACCACGAAGTTACTGGATGGCTGGCCACACACAAGGTCTGTGGCAAATAAGTGTTGCAGCACCTCGGGTTCCACCAGAAGATAATGGGTATTTACAAGGAGACACGTTACCAGCGAAGTACATCATACAGAAAAACGAGTGATATTTTGAACGGATGACGTCGCACTTTAATTAAGAAGGACTCTAGCGGAGCTCCACTTAATAATTCTGCCTCTTTTACTGGCACGAGATTAAAGTCGCAGAAGGATTTCACGCACTCGGGAGCAAGCAGTAGTCGGCAGAAACCTGTTAGGGATATTTTCAGAAAGAGAAACTGGGCTTCGGAGAAAAGATATGAAGGCCTTAGGCGTATTTCAGTTTTATGGACCGTAAAGTCTCGGGATTAGAAAATCACTGAGGTAATAGCGAGGAGAAAACGGCTACTAAATATTACCTCCGTATATCATACGCGAACAGCAAAACTGCGCGCTCGAACCGAAGGTGACGCTACAACTTTCCAAAACGACGTCGTAACTAGTAGTGGAACTGCTACGCGATATTGTTTTAAGCCGTATATTAAATTAACACTGCGCGGTCTACGAGACATTAAGAGGAACAAATCCGACCGTTATCTTTAAATAATTACGCTTTACGCAGCCGTTTCTTATCACAAAAATTAATTTTACGAATATACAAACAAATAGCGTTTTATCTCCGCACAATTCCACACAGCACGTAGCACTTAATGCCGCTTTTAAAAGCTGCAGTTCCATGCATTTTAATGCGCTCGCCGCTTTTTGTCTTCCCCGCGCGGAGGCAGCGCCGCCAGGAAACGGGCGGCCGGAGGTGGAAACGGATAGCGGCGAAAATTATGAAAGCGCCAACTGTAAAGTGCGCTTTAAAGAGTTTCGCGGGTAATCCGATTATGAGCCGCCGGTGCGGGGGAGGAAGGCGTAGGTCGAAAGCCCCGCGTTCGAGATGGGCGTAATCTCACGACCCAACTCTGACGACGACTGGGCCAGTGCCTACCGAAACGCTGCCCTTGCTTGTCGTGCTACAGGTCGTGACCATGATATGATCCAACGGCAGGTAGTTCTCCAGGGCATTTACGTTCTAAATTTCTGTTCACTTTCTATTTCTCTCTCTCTCTCTCTCTCTCTCCCTCACGCACACACACACACACACACACACACACACACACACACACACAAACAGAGTAGAACTACATGAAATGGAACGATCATATAGGTACAGCAATTGGCAATGCTATTGGTCGACTTCGTTTTGTCGGGAATATTTTGAGAAAATTAATGAAACTAGCCAGAGAGGGAGGGGAATTCAGGGATTCAAACCCCTCCCTAAATGTTGAGAAATCTTACAAAAATAACGGCATACTTCTGTATTAGGATAAAGCCTGCCTACGTTTTGCGAAGGCTACAAATACGTTATACTTGTTCCGTACAATCCCGATTTCTTCCCGTGTGATTTCCATATTTTTTAGGGCCCTGAAGAAAGACATTCATGGTCATCGGTATGTTTCGGGCGAATAGATTCACACCTGGGCAAAAATCATTGTCCTGTAGATAACTGCAGACATGTTTGCATGGAGGAATCAATCGTCTTGCCTCACAGTAGCTTAAATGTATTAACAGTTATGGTAATTACTACTGAAATAATGAGAAGTGTACTTTTTTTTTCTCAGGTGTCTTAATAGCTGCCTGATTTTCAATCACTAGGTACAATTCCTTGCTCAAGGTATCCAAGGTACATTATGGCAAAGAGGTGGCCTAAATCCGGTGAAGATTCTGTGTAGAAATTGTCTGTGGTCCTGTCGGGCCTTGGATCTTCATTCCACTTTCGAGATTTAAGTGGTTTTTCAACATCACTATTACTAACAACAATGTCATTCAGCAATACTTATTGATGTTCTCATGTAAAAGAATCAGTTTCCTGTCTGTCAAAGAGTATCACAACACTTACTTTTTACCATTGAAACTTTCAGGCACTGCAAAAGTTTGAATTATGAAGTGGATTTCTTAAAACGCTTCAGAAGTTTGTGAAAGCTTCACGCACTGCTTTTCTGATTGCCATCAGTATTTGGATCGGGTTTTGCCTAAATTTATGATATGATTTTTCTTGATCCTATATTGGGGAGAACGTAGATTCTTAATACTCTTAGCCTACTAATTTAATTTCGTACCATGGAGACACACTAGTATACAGTCATTTGTAATGAAGTATAAAGTATACAGTATTCGTGCCGTTTGCAATTCTATTAAGAGCACATATTATACTAATGTGTTTACATTGAAAATCCCTACCGAAATAATATCCTGGTTACGATCTTAGTTTAAGTAGTTTTCAAGTGTAGAGACAGATGATGATAGCAATTTGGCTCAATAGGTTTATAAACATTTGAACATTTTGTAGAGGGCCTAACTCTTACAACTAGGGGGAGAATACCTACGGAAGCGATGATGTTGCTTGTCCTCTTCGCCTACGTTTCTTGCCTATGGAAGGAATGGGTGACAAATTTGTTCTGACGTGACAATGTTCTTTGTCCTTCTGTTAGTACTTTTTTCCCTGTGTTTATTTCTCTCTCTCTCTCTCTCTCTCTCTCTCTCTCTTTCTCTCTCTCTCTCTCTCTCTCTCTCTCTCTCTCTCTCTCTCCGTCATACAAACAATGTATCTACTCCCGTTAAGGCCTTTGCTGACGTGTACTGTAAACAGACGAAATATAAATGACTCAGTTCGATGCCGATTGGTCTGGACACATACTTGGAACAATATAATGCATCTTACAACTTCAGAGCGAAGCTATTGCGTAAAGTGTTGTATCTTGGAACATCGTCACATGTCTGTTCTGATAACCATCAAACGGTATGTCACGAAGTGCACATTGTCCATTAGTGTCACTTCGTGTTTTGCCCGTTCCTGTGACGTATGGTTTCCAGGAACAACGACTTCCAGCTAAGTCTACCTGGGGGATCACGTCTTTTTATTCTAGTGGTCTTTTCGCATATTTAGAAGCTAGCAATATTGGTAACACTGCGTTCGCGAATATTTGCCGCAGTAAATAATGACGAATATCGTAGTTTTTAAGCTATATTTAAACGTTTCCAGTTATAAATATAAGTGTTGTTGAATCAGTGGAAGTATTATCGTGGTGTTAAATAAGATAAAACGGTGTAAAAAGTGCATTTTTCTTCTCGCGCCAATAGCACGTATTTGTAGGCCTAATTTAACGCGCGCGAATTGTAAACAGTGATTATAACCTGTATCTGATTAGCCATTCTTCTATTTTTTGTCTCTCATTGCATATAATAGATAAGATTCATGAAGTCTATCAACGACAAATACACTGAAAGCATCGTAGATTAAAATTTCGTGATTTAGTTTTCAGTGTTTATAGACCTAATTTTGCTTTCATGAACAAGGTGTTTTTTTTTTCCCCTCAGTATCTTTTCAGTTTTTCTATTTATATTCGTGTGAACAGTTTTACTGCCTCTTGGTGTAGCACTTACGTGTTAGTCAGTAGTTCATCAAGTCTGTCTATTTCTCTTTTCACTATGGGTGAGAACTGTGTGGCATGCCGTAGGATCGTTAGGTCCGGGCTGTAGTGTGGTAGTTGCAGTGGAACCTTTTATTGTGGGCGAATTTAGTGGCGTGGGAAATGGGGACATAAATGACGCTCACCAGTGGTTTTGTAGGACCTGCAAAAGATATAGGAGAATAATGGAACAGGAGGGGGAAAATTCAGCTCTTCAATCTGGATTAGAAAAGGCGAGAGAGAATCTGAGCAGGTGAAAGAGGAAGAAGAATGAACAGAGGTGGAATGTGGCAACAGGTAACAGAGGGGACAGGCTTAGGACACTATCAGACAGCTTTGTCATTAATCTAGAAAATAGATCAGGCTTGATTCCATATTGGAATGGGTGCTCCACGACTGTATTTGATTATGGGAATTATTCAGCAATCAGTCGTCATAAATAAAGAATTTATATTTATGACGACTGATTGCTATGCCAACAAATAAAGAATTTATATTTATGACGACTGATTGCTGAATAATTACCACATAGAAAATAGATTTCACCTGTTGCCTGAGTCATAATCGGATGAGCCTCGTGTATCTGAAGCTGTAGAAAGGACACAACAAACTTTCAAGAAGGATTTGAAAAGGGTAGGGAAATCTCTGAAGAGAAAGAAAGTCTTGTTTCTGTCTAGTTCCCACGGTTGAAGTGTTGGCCAACTACTTCAGGACGAACTAGGTCCAGAGACAATGTCAGAAACTTTTTGAGACTGAGTGCTGGTCTGGTTCAGTAACAGAAAATACAGGTTCTTTATGCAAAGATTTCAGAAAGGAGGATATCATGGTTATAGTGAGTGGTCCGGGAAATAGCATTGACAGAGATTCTCAATATTCCATAGAGAGTGACCTCTTAAAGATAGCTTTAGCAACGAAGCATACTAGCGTGGGATTTTTGTCTGTTTTGAGATGCAATGATCGGCCTCATTTGAACTCTTCTGACAAGACAGTAAACTTGGAACGGCTGCCTGTCAGATATAGGGTCCCATATTGGTTTGATTACTGTGGACGCATCTGTAGGTGGGACTAAACTATGCGTGGCCTACACCTCAACCGGATAGGGAAGGGGAAACTGTCTGGGTTGATTGTCAGTAATTTATAGGGGGGGCACGGTCACAAATGGTAGAATACCTGTGGTTAAAAGTTTCAGAGAAATGCCTTTTCTTTACGATAGGCAAAGGAGAAACAAATCCAGTTTCAAGAGAGTATGGAAAACACCTTCCGTTTGAGAAAACAGATAGGAGATAGATTTTAGCAAAAATGTTTAACAGGAAATACTCAGAAACTGCCAGTAAATCTTTGTTCAACAATTAGTATGGAATATCAGTGTCTGAAGCTGTAGAAAGCACACAACAAACTTTCAAGAAGGATTTGAAAAAGGTAGGGAAATCTCTGAAGAGAAAATAAGTCTTGTTGTTGTGTTGTAAATTTTGTCCTTTTATATGAACATCCATTTGATTCAAAACTGCATCACTGTATTGTATTAGCTTTATAAACTTTCAAACTCATGTCAAATACTTTTATAATCACACTTTCAAATTTCTGTAACCTACGTTTGTACCTTATGTATGCTTTACTGTAATACCAATGAACTTATTTGCCTGTATAGAGAACAGAAGAAGGGTACTCAAACGTCACAAATAAATAAATTATTACATGCAACAGGTTGCTGCAATTTATGAATTACAAACATGAACAGTTGTTGTCATGGATAAAATACTTATGCAATATTACTTATCTTTATTACATCACAACATTACAGGACTCAGAAATAAACTTGATGGACTACTCATTTGTATTGATGAAACAGATTCCTCTAACCCAATTGACATAATTTGCCTCTGGGAACATAATTTCGCTACTAGAACAGATATGTTAAACATTCCAGATTTTAATTTGGTTTCATACTTTTCTAGAGTAGATGTTGGGGGAGGAGTTGCCACATTTATAACAAACTGGTACCGTATAAATGGAAGAATACTGATATAAATAAATTCTGTCTAGAGCGGCATTTAGAAGCGTGTGCAATAGAAGTAAAGTTTCATAAAAAGGTGATATATGATAGTAATTATTTACCGAGCACCTTTAGGATATTATAGTCTATTCCAAAATAGTCTTGAAGCTCTATTGGGTTTTCTGATAAGAAGAAATAAAGAAATATTGGTTGCTGGTGACTATAATACAGATATTCTACTACAGTCTTCCAGTAAACATTTATTGCAGTCAGTAACATTGTCTTTCAAATTAACGCATAGTGCAATCTTCCCAACTATAATAACTAAATCCTCTAAGACAGCCACTAATAACAATGTAGCGTTGAAAGGGAAGCAGGCTTGACTTCAAAGGCAACTGAACACAGCACTTATACTGAAAGCAGGTGTATTACGAACTTAACATACACGCAGCACTAACTGCCTCTTGGGCAGAGTGCTCTGCTATTTATACATAGACAGAATGTACCAGAAATTAGAAGAACAGTTAACATAAGAAACAAGTAGAATTTACAAGTGAACATACGAAAGATGTAGAAACTTCTGGAATCGTTAATTACAAAGAACTAAATTTTTGCCAGTGGACGGGATTGAACCGGCGACCTTCAGCGGCGCAGTCGGTGACGCTATCCCCTGCGCCACGCCGGCAGTCGGTGTCCGTGATGTCTCGCGGCAATATTTTTATAGACAAATCTATGAAACAAAATCATATAAAACCAATAATCAATGGCCTATCAGATCATAATATGCAGATTTTTGTTTTAGGTATAGATTCTAAACAGATTATGAAGACAGCTAAATCTGCACACAGAACAGTAGTCAATACACTAAAAATTGAGTATTTTAGAAAACTGTTAAAAAATTTGAGCTGGAAAGATGTTTATAGTGCTCATGACATAAATGAAAAATGTAACACACTCATTAATATTGTCAGTATCATGTTTGAAAACGTTTTTCCTCTAAAAGCACCTCAAATTAAACAGAAGTCTATAATAAAACTATGGATTACACAAGACCGCGGCGGAATAGCAGTGCGTGCTGAGGCGCCCTGCTACGGTACGCGCGGCCGTTCCACGTCGGAGGTTCGACTCCTCCCTCGGGCATGGGTGTTTGTGTTGTTCTTAGGATAAGTTAGTTTAATTAGATTATACGTTTAGGGCTCTATGACCACTGTAGTGAGGTCCCATAACTTTACAAACATTTGAACATTTTGATTACACAAGGAAGAAAGATTTCATGTAAGACAAAAAGGAAGATGTATCTACCGACCAAGAGTAGCTCCAGTGATGATGAATTAGCTACATATACTGTAAAATATTTAAGAAACGTGATTCAGACATCTAAGCAAATGCACAATGAGAAGAAGATAGCAATGTCAGGCTACAAAGTAAAAACAGTATGGGATATTATCATCTTGTGATGGTGCAGCTCTTGTCTCTTCCGTGCTTGCAGTATTAGATTTTTGTGGTTGATTCCGCCTTATGCAAGACACTTTTTGTTTTGTTTAAATACCCAAACTAGTTTCGGCACTTATTGTGCCATCCTCCGTGGGTTTCTGTTGTTTATTTTCTATAATAACATGTTACATATTTTGATTATACAATCATTTGTATAAGTTCAGAATGAAACTTTCACTCTGCAGCGGAGTGTGCGCTGATATGAAACTTCCTGGCAGATTAAAATTGTGTTCCGTAGCCGGGACTCGAACCTGGGACCGTTGCCTTTTGTGTTCCGGAACACAATTTTTATCTGCCAGGAAGTTTCATATCAGCGCACACTCCGCTGCAGAGTGAAAGTTTCATTCTGGAAACATCCCTTTGGCTGTGGCTAAGCCATGTCTCCACCATATCCTTTCTTCCAGGAGTGCTAGTCTTGCGTGTTTGCAAGAGAGCTTCTGTGAAGTTTGGGAAGTAGGAGGCGAGGTACTGGCGGAAGTAAAGTTGTGAGGCGGCATCGTGAGTCGTGTCGGGGTAGCTCAGTCGGTAGAGCGCTTGCCCGCGAAAGGCAAAGGTCCCAGGTTCGAGTCCCGGTTCCGGAACACAATTTTAATCTGCCAGGAAGTTTCATTTGTATAAGTTATTTGGTTTACCATTTTGTTAGATGTTTTAGGCCTAATTTATTCAAGGTACTTACATTGATAGATGTTTTAGACCAATGTAAGAATGCTTTGTAAGTACCTTGAATAAACATCTAACAAAATTGTAAAACCAAACAACTTATGCAAACGATTATATAACCAAAATATGTAACATGTTATTATAGGAAATAACAGAAACCCACGGAAGATGGCACAATAAGTGCCGAAACTAGTTTGGGTATTTAAACAAAACAAAAAGTGTCTTGCATAAGGCGGAATCAACCACAAATCTAGTATGGGATATAGAGGAAGAGGAGATTGCTAGAACCAGAAAGGAGCAGCAGCGGAGAGCATTAAGAGTAGATACATTGGTAGCAGATGAGTATAGTGTGGCAAATCTATTTAACAAGTACTTTATATCTGTTACTGATAGTATGGGATTGTCAGGGTCAGTAAATAATGCCCTTGAATAACTGAAACTACCATTTACAAATAACTTCAGGTACATGAATAATTATTTCACCGCAAGAAATAACTTTCATAATAAAATCTTTGAACACAAAACATTCTAGTAGTTACAATGAAATATTAATAAAGTTAATTAAGGCATGTTCTTGTGAATGCAGCACAATTCTAAGTTATTTGTACAGCCAGTCTGACTTGCTAAGATATGCGGGTATTAAACCTCTGTTCAAGAAAGGGGATAAAGAGATAACATCGAACTACAGACCGATTTCACTTTTGCCAGCAATCTCAAAAATTATAGAAAAGGCAATGTTCGAGTATCTTCTCAACCACTTCACAACAAATAACATATTGTTTAGAACACAGTTTGGATTTCTGAAAGGTTCCGATATCGAGAAGACTAAATACATTTGACAATAAATTACAAGCATCTGGCATTTTCTGTGATTTGTCAAAGGCATTTGATTGTGTAACCACAACATACTTTTAAGTAAATTAGAATTCTATGGTGTTATAGGCATTTCTGCAAAATGGTTCAAGTTGTACCTCATTAAAAGGAAGCAAAGGGTGTCGGTGTAAGGGGCTAGTGAATTAAGCCAGTTACATTAGCAGAAGCAGAGTTAGATTTGTTTGTAGATTTTACCAGTATTGCCAAAATAGCATGTCGAGCATAGTTCTAAAAAGATCTAGTAATGATATTTTCATAAACATTAATAAATAGTTCCAACTTTGAAATGACTCACTACAAGCAGTTCAGAACATGTAAGAGGTTTCCATCCTTCATATGCGTGAAGTATGGAGAAGAGCTGATAGAGAAAGTAGAGTGTATTAAATTCCTAGGATTGTAGCTTGATAATAAATTCAATTGGGAGGAGCACACCACGGAACTTTAGAAACGACTCAATACGTCTGTATTTGCAGTACGATTGTTATCAGACATAAAAATAAAATATCTTGGATACTTTGTTTACTTTCATTCCATAATATGTTACAGTACAATCTTTTCTGGCAACTCTTCAAGTCAAGAAAGACTTTTCAGAGTTCAAAAGCGTGTAATACGTGTTATTTGTAAAGTAAATTCAGGGACACCCTGTAGAAGCCTCTTCAAAGAACTGGGTCTACTAACCACTGCCTCTCAGTATATTTATTCCTTAATAAAATTTGTTATAAATAATATACTGTTTTTTCCAACAAACAGCTCGGTAGATACACACAGTACTCGGAACGAAAACGATCTACATAAGGGCTTAAAAGTATTTGCTTTGGTTCAAAATAGGGTCCACTACTCATGAACATACATCCTCAGTAATTTACCAGCAATCATAAAAGAAATGGCTACAAATAAACATCAGTTTAGGAAGCGCCTAAAAGGCTTCCTAGTAGCCAGCTCCTTCTAAGCCACTGACGGATTTTTAAATAGAACCAAATAATGTATGTTTCGGTAATCATACTATTAGTATTGTTATATTATCAGCTTGTAAATATATAAAAAGTAATAATTGACATTTGCACGTCTACGAGGATCTCCTCAACATCGATCTATGAAACGAACAATTTATCTAATGTAATCTGTATGTTTCTTCGATTACTGTACACTCTTGAATCTTTGTGGTCTTATCGATAAGACATTTTGGCCCAGTTTTGCTATGTCAGTTATCAAATGTTCAAATGTTTGTAGAACTTATGGGACTTAACTACGGGGTCATCAGTCCCTAAGCTTATAAACTACTTATGAACTAGCTGAGACTAAGGACGGCACAAATATCCATGCCCGAGGGGGGATTCGAACCCCCGACCGTAGTGGCCGTGCAGACCGTGACTGGAGCGCCTCAGTCTCCTCGGCCACCGCGGCCGGCTATGTCAGTTTTCTCTCCAATTGTCAAACTGTTATTGTTCATCGAAAGGATGATTCATCTATCTTCTGCGGAGTAACTTACATCAGCACTCAACAGTAAAAACACCAACAAAGACAGGCATTTTATTAATAAATCTGGTAACAAGTAGTACATCACTGTCAGAGTAAATGATAAACTGAGAGGAAATTAAACACGCATGTTGCAGTAAAACAGTCGCAAGCATACACAGTGTATGCATAACTCTGGCGCGTATTCTCTCAAGCAGACGCTCATAAAAATTCTGAATAGTTTCCTGCGGTTGATTGTCTGAAATATCTCGAGACATTTGTTACAATACGCCGATGGTTCTTGCATGTCTTGCTGATCCCAGTTCAACATGTACAATTCGCGTGAAATTTTGTGATCTTCCTGCTCAGGACAGTTGTTAATTA
Organism: Locusta migratoria; assembly: GCA_026315105.1. NCBI lineage: Eukaryota > Metazoa > Arthropoda > Insecta > Orthoptera > Acrididae > Locusta > Locusta migratoria. Next base: position 178,123,796 of record CM048747.1, read on the forward strand.
GGACAAAGATCACGTTGTGTCGTATCAGTCGTATGAGGCCGGTGGAGCGCTTGCCAGCTAAAGTGAAACAGGCGGATTCTGTGACTTCCGGTGTGGTACTTAATTTCAATCTGCCACGTAGTGCCATTTCAACGCGCACTCCTTTCAGAGTGAAAATTAAATCTGAAAACGTCGCCTAAGCTGTGGCTGAGCGATGTCTCCACTGTATAATTTCTTCCAGGAGTGTTAGTACTGCAAGGTTCACAGTAGAACTTCTGTGAAGACATGAATATGGTGGTTAAGGCACTGGTAAAACTAAAGCTGTGAGGACGAATAGTGAGGCGTGCACAGGTAGCTCAGACGTTAGACGCCAAGGAAAGACAAAGATCCTGGATTCGAATCCCAGGTGGCACCAGGAAATTAAGTGAAAATACTTTCGTCAGATAGTTTAATGATGTGTGACATTATCAGAGCAGGAGAATTCTGTCTTTTATACATTATTAAAGCTTTACAAAATTTTATTACAAATTTCTTAGAAAGGCCTATACCGCAGAAGAGCTTAAAATCGTATACAGTGTTGACTAGTTTCGACTTTTCAGTCATTTTCAAACCACAGACTATGACTGTATAAAAATTAGAGTGCCATGGCATGCTGGCATTAAGCTTCTAAAAGATATAGATGGCACTATAATTTTTATCCATCCATGACTGTGGTTTTAAGTTGACTGAACAGTCGAAATTAGTAACCATTCCATAGGATTTTAAGTTTTTCTAAGGTCTTGGTCTTTTAAGAAATTTTTAATACAAATTTTTGAAGTTTTAACAAGATATCGTAATAATTCTGCCTCCCTCTTCCTTTCTCTCCCACACACACACATATATACATACATTCTATTTACCGTCTTAAGATGTGAAACATACAGTAACCAAACTTCACCTTAATTCCTCAAGACGTTTCATTAACCACCAGACTACAACAACAGACAGCTAACATACAATCGGCAAATATCAGGCAGGCTTCCGCTTACACCCATCCTGTGCAGAACACTTCTGGAACGTGAAGATGATACTGCAACACCGTCAGCCGAACCACACAGTACTCATCTTAGTAGATATCAAAAAAGCATACGACTCTATTCATCGCACTAGTCTGTTGTAGAATATGGTGTAGATAAGAAAACTAATTCATTAATTGAGCATGTTTTAACAGACATAACCTCCAAAGTAAAATTAATGGGAGAAGTTTCAGAACATTTTCAGGACAGGAATGGGACAGGGTAATGGCTTTTCCCTCCATCAAGACGGAGAAATAAATACCTAGAATAAATTTGAGAACAAAGGGCAAACGAACAACATAGAATGACTTTCCTTTGCTGACGTCCTATCAATACTTACGAGGACTCCCGAAGAAGCCAGACTCGCCAGTGAGAAACTTCAAGAGGCTACCATAAAAACCAAATTAATTTTTTTTATTTTTTTTATTTTTTTTTATTTTTTTTTATTTTTTTTTATTTTTTTTATTTATTTATTTATTTATTTTTTTTTTTGTTGAGACAACACAATTCATGGACTCCAGAAGCTTAAATTTGAAACCACTTGCAACGTAATATTTAAGTATTTCAAGTACTTTGGTGAAACGATAAGTAACATTGGCAATGAAAAATAGCTCACAAGATACGAGCGGAAAAATTACGTAAAGCTGATTCAATAAGAAATCGCTATCACTATCACACAGTCATTCTTCCAGAAGCACTCTACGCAACTGAAACTTCATCGTTAATCATCACTATCAGGGACATTGAGAAAATGGATAGGCAGATTCTCAGGAAAATATATGGAACCAAGATTCAAGATGGTATCTGGATGCGAAAAAGCTCCGAGGAGCTGTACTCAAGGACTGAACGTTTCACGTCAGTTGCACAGAAAAGACGATTGAAATCCTACGGAAATTTAGCTGGAATGGACGCCTCTAGAATGACCAAGAAAATCTTCCTTATTAACAAAGAAACTCGCCAAAACAGGACACGTTGGCTAACTGAAATCCAAAATGACGTCACGGAACTCAGTTTTGACCCGCTAGAAACCACACGGACTGCGAATAGACAGAAAATCAACTCTCATAAGTTCACAACGAAAAACCCGAGGGAAAGGAATCTGAAACTGGAAACCACATGGATACAAGAAAGAAGACAGGCCCACAGACAAAGGATGAGCAAGTTGTGGAAAGAAAAAGAAGAAGAATATTCAACAAGACCAGTACTAACTAATGGTTCCACGTGCTCCTTAGAGAGCGAAACGAATAAATAATAATAATACAGTAGTGTGACAGTCTTTTGATAATTTTTATGAGTGTAAATTCATGACACCAGGTTTGGCACGAAAAAAGGGAAACAAAGTTAAAATTAGTTTCTTTGCTCGAAAAAAATTACTATTGATGTTATTAATACAGTAATAATTGTAGTTTAGCAATGCTGGTATGTAAAGCTACTTTTTGCGTGTATCAGGCGATAAAAAGCTGCCTCCTTCTGGGAAATTTACTGCTGTTTCACCTCAGAAAAGAGCAAGAAACCGGCTCTTTTAGATGGCGATAAGACGACAAGGAGCGTGACTTACATAACAAATGAAAAACAACTTTACTCGCTGTTGCTTTTATCATTGTATTCCGGTACAAGTTTGCAATCTTAATGCCGGTCGTTTTTACTTTAGAGCCAACCACATTCTCTAGGTGGAAATAACTTTTTATGGCTAGTTGCAACGCAAATAAGACGTAAAACTTTAAATGTTATGCATTCGAGAACTTGCGTGCCGGACTTTGCGACTTAAACTCGTTCTGACACAGATTTCTCGTTTGACAAATACATTAAATGTCAGAAACGTGTTATGTCTTATGTTATCACCTAGGCAACTGTATTTTCTATAACTTAGAAGCAAGATATTGTCTAACACAAATTCTTTACTTGTTCCATATTTTATAATATAGTACTTTAAATAAAAACAATTTTATATTGTTACCGTATTTATTCGGCTATAGCATCCCATCGCCTTTGCTTGATTGATTTTTCCAGGGAAGCCACAATAGTCTTGGTCCAACCCGCCACTGCCCGCACCGAAACTAAGTTTATTATGCGGTATCGCTCCCTGTATATCTAGTAAAGCCAACCAATGCCCTTGAACAGTGCAAGGAGTCCCTTTGCCAGTTCTTTATTAGACACAATTTCTTCGGGTCTGGTTGTCCCAAATATTCTGTGCCTTTTATTCTCCAATGCAATGCATTCTAAGATTAGATGTGATGCAGTTTCATCACCGTCATCACAGATCCTACATTTAGGGTCCTCTTCTGTTATTCCCATTGTACGTAGGTGTTTTTTGAAATTCCCATGGCCTGTCAGCAATCCAACCATGAGTCTAATCTCTCTCCTGTTCAGACCAAGGATTGCAAAGCTTCTTTTAAATCATGGCTTTGGCATCATTACCTTGCCATGTTTTTGCTGATGGACTTTGGTCCAATATTCTATGTGCTGTCTTCTGAGCCAGTTACGTAGCTCCAATTTGATCATTGCCTTGGTGATTGTCAGGACAGGTTCCGGTCCAATAAATGGAGTCTCTGCCCCCATCCTGGCTAATCTGTCGGCATGTTCGTTGCCACTGATCCCCGATTGGGCAGGGACCCACAATAGGTTTACTCTATTGCTTTCCCCTAGCTCCACCAGAACCCTGTGACATTCTGCAACAATTTTAGACGTTGTTGCAGGAGCTGCCAGTGATCTCAGGGCTGCCTGGCTGTCTGAATAGATATATATGCTACGATCTTTGTAGCACCTGCGCTAATTCTCCTCCACACACGCCCTGATGGCAGTGATTTCGACCTGTTTTCCTAGAAAGATGACGCCCTCCAGTCTTGGCTGCACCCCTATACCCCGGCCCAAACACCTTGGTCTGATTTTGACCCTTCAGTGAACCAGACAATATCCCCCGTACGGTTATATTGAAAGGCTTGTTGAAGCAATATGGGGTTATAATATAGTCGGCTGGCATTTCCCCAACCTTTCCTATATTTACCTCACTCACTATTTTAGTGTGTGTCCCATAGCCTTTACTACCCCCTTAATTTTTTATGTCAAAATACGAAATTAAAAAAAATATATACTCAAAATTTCTGAATTTGTTAGTTACGTGAAGTTTGGCAGCACTGACTTACGTGAAATTCGACAATATTGATATTCATCCGGGTGTGCAGCCGACGATGGCTGCACATCCGAGATGAATATTATCAGTTATTACGCCGGGAAAGTCTACGCAACCACATTCGACAATATTGCCTGCCGTTGATTTATGGAACAATGGTATTTTTACAATAAAACGGTAACAATAGCTGACTAGCCCTCGTCTTCCTGTTCAGTATCGCCAGGCTTCCATTTTCCCGCATTTAGTGTTGAATTCAGATTTCTACTGTGAAAAACATACGCGTTGAATTTAGATTTATACTGTGAAAAACATACGGAAATGAATACTGGCGACTGGAGAATTAGCTTGTCCGATGTCGAGTTTGCAACGAATAATATAATAACATATTAGTTGTGTGTGTGTGTATAAAAATAAAGTTTTAATAAAATAAGTATTTCATGTATATTGTGATAAAATGATTACTAAATGTAGCCCCTCCTGAACCTATCGAAGGTACTACTGAATTTATGAAGTTTGCGCCTATATTACCCTCCCCAAATTTCAGAAGTAAAAAAATGGGGAAAATGGCGGGTACTATAGTCGAAGTACCACGGTATATCGGAAGATGTAATTTAATACTGTAAATTATGTTTATTGATACGTGCTTAGCATTTAACTATATGATGTGGAACGTGTCAGGTTAACGAAAGGTGTCTTTACAAATTATTACTTTGTACTAAATATTACATGACACAATTTATTTTTATTTTATTTTATTCTTTTCTTTATTTTTTTTCAGATTTGCTAATTTATATATAAAAATTCGTCTATAATGTAGAAGGAGTTGCTATTCAGATTTTTTTTTTAATTTATTTTTTAATGCTAGTTGGCTATCTGTCAGGCTCTTGATGCTGTTTGATATACCAGATGCACTTTCCTTTTACTGTGTATTCATCATCATCAGTAAGTAATAAAGGAGTGAGGACACACAAATAAATACAATAACTAACATCAGAAATATTTTTCAAGTGATCACCTTAGTACAGCTTTACATTATAATACAGAGCACTTACGTACATCACTGCCTATAATGGGCACGACGGCAACGAGCCAATACGGCTCAGAGCATGTGACCAAACATTCTGCCCTTTATTGCCATCCCAGATCCACCACATTCGTCTTCCAATATTATATTATTTCTGCATCAAGATTTTTCTGATATCCAACGAGTTGCAAATCAGTTTACATACATTTCTGTCGAAAAAGAAATCCCTGCTTGTTTACAAGAACATCCAGAAACGTTTATATCTGTATATAAGTAGCCAAGGGGATCATTACTTGGTAAGTGGAATTACGTATTACAAAAGACTGTTCTTGAGCTTCACTGATAATGCATGTACGAGGGTAAACCATAAAGTATTTTCTTGTATTTTTACTGGACAAATTACAAATATACTTTCTATTGAACGAATCTTACACTGTTATTCTAGATAGTTTCTACATTAGCTCAGAAATTTGTAGCATCACAGAACGAAATTTGAGATGCCCCTGCGGTACAATTCGTGATTGCTTATTATTACAATCATCTCTGGTAGGAGATACACGAATTGCGTACGTATGAATCCATTACATTATTTGAACAGCCTCCTAATACTCTCTTAAACGATAAGTAATCTCCATTTGGCTTAGGGGTCAAATTTCTTAACGTTCAGTGGTCGCTGGTGGCAGTGAAATCTACGATAGAAGATGAATAGGCTCCTAATACCGGGTAAAGGAATATGGTTTAGGGACCTTAAAATGGCTTCCGTGTGAGTCCGAAACGGGTTGCAAAGTTAATTATTTATTCTTACGGTTGTTGGTTCCACTTAATATAACACACTTAAACATTTTTGATCGCAGTTCCTTCAAGCATATCGTCCCTCACATCATTTAGCTTATAGTATCATTCCTCCCACCTCTTGAGACACTTCTGCTGTTTGCTTGTCCAAGTAGAAACTCATGTCTACTATGAAGCAAGTCGCACTTTTCCTCTTAAGATAAATTCCTGAACTGATAATACAAATAACACCGAAATGGTGCTTTACATGATAGATGTTATTTAATGCTTATAAGTACAGCAATAGGCCTTTTCGGCTCTTTGGCCATCACCGGGCTATCTGCGGATAAAGATTTCAGGTTTAAATAAGTAAAATAGAACTACCGGCACTTACAATTTTAGTAGACTTTTTCGTGACATGTTAGTCCATGCTTACGTCCATATTACATCCTGGAGGTATAATTTTATTCCGATAGCTGCATATAATTGCAGTCTAAATATTCCTTTGAATGTATTTATAGTACTTCTTGCTTGTCAGGTTATTAATATATTATTACTATTCTGACATTTGTATCTGACGGATCCTCCTGAGATGCTGTATGGTTAGAGTTTGTTTATTATTCTTTATAGTGGAATCTGTGGTATGGTAATGTGATCTTTGTTATGTTATGGTACTGTGCGTATATCTGTTTTCATCTCTAAAATTTCAATAAAGTTGCCTAAATAATTTGTGTCCTTTAGCTATGTTTGATCATTTAAAATTTCGTCACGGCTTTTCTTCGAGTGTTTATAAATTTCGATCTCTTTAAGTGTTCATCTGATAACCTTCATTGCGTTTGTGATATGAACGCCATCGTGATTTTCCGTTTTCAAGTGGTTAAATAATGCTGAAAGATTTGTGTCGTAATTTCTTATATGTTCTCTGAATCGAAATTTATACATACTCGAAAAAAAGCCCTGACGAAATTTTAAAGAACTAACAGAACAAAAATTATTAAGACAACTATATTGAAACTTTAGATTAGCGATAAAAACAGAGATATACGCCACAGTACCATAACCATTGATCTCTATAATACCCTGGATGTTGAACTTTAGCTGTGAAACCGTGCCAGCCATAGATGATGACATTTCGTTTGTTCCAAAATTCAAATATGGCTGCTATTAATTATTGTAAGAAAACGAAAAGAAAATATCCTGAGATTCCGTTTCCATATTAGCCTATTACATAACGCGTTGGCATAAATCAATCAAGAGGTAAACAAGCAATGTTTTGTCACGTAATAACGGATGGAAATTCGTATGCCAAATTTAATAACGACGGACAATGCAATAAAGCATGGAAAACATCTGAAAGTGCAGACACGCTTCAGTTCTACACTCAGACACCAGAGTTATTCATCCAGGTTTTATAGAGGTCACTAATCATAACATAACGAAGATCACATTACCATACCACAGATTCCACGATACACAATAATAAACCGTGGAGGTTAGAACAAAACCACCTTATAATAAACAAACTGTAACCATAGAGCATCGCTGGAGGATCTGTCAAATAAAAATATCAGGATAGTAATAATACATTAATAACCTGACAATCAAGAAATACTATAAATACATTGAAAAGAATATTCATACTGCAGTTATATGCAGTTATTGAAATGAAATTATACCTCCAGGATGCAATATGGACGTAAGTGTTGACTAATACCCCAAGAAAAAAACATTACCAAAATTGTAAGTAGTTCTATTTTACTTATTTAAACCCGAAATCTTTATTCGTAGTTAGCCTGATGATAGCCACACACCTGAAATAGGCCTATTGCTGTATTTATAAGCAATAAATAACTTCTACCGAGCAAAGCAGCATTTCGGTATTATTTGTATTATCATCAGTATGTCATTAAAAGACATACACGATGCTGCTGGCCCAAATGAAATGGAATTTCTGAATTGTTTTATAAAAAGTGTATTTAGATCACACACCTGTTTTTAGAACAGAGACTGAATGTCTGCGTGACCTACTCTTATTTTCAACAGGTAAAACGTCTATCGTTAGCTGGGCTTAAGATAAACGCTGCTACGAATTTCTCACTTTGAATATGTCACTTCTGCTTTTATTATATCAATTTATAGAGAGAATCCCATTATTTACAGTATATAACAGAAGAAATAAACGTCTAATGAATAAATTCTGTCCGTGTAACACTGTTTTTTACTCGGGCAGTTTCCTTGTGTCATTGGAGTGCTAATAAAGAGGGATGAAAACAGAGTGAAATAAATTTGTCCACACTCATAGTAACAAATACGGATTAACTGAGGCACGAAAGACACGATTAGCAATCTGAAAGGAAATAACTCCCCTGTAAATTTCAAGCTTTACGCTGAACGCGCGTTCTTTACAATCACCGTAATACTCCGTTTTTGTTGCCCACTCCTCACAGTAAAACAGCTGATATATTAACAGGATCCGGCACCGCTTAACGACAAGCGACGCTACGTGGATACCTGGCCGGAGGATTACGGAGCTGTAAATACTGAGCTGGAAGATGTGATTTTCTAAATTGTCACGACTGGTTTTACATTCTGGTACACAGAGATTTAAAGTTCCCTCTCAGAGAGCGTGTCGGACGAGAGGCTCGCGTTTTCATTAGGAATAAAAGCGGCGAAGGCTACACAGCAGCCATTTCAGCGCACCCAAGCACGTTTTCCTCATTATTGGAGGCTCGAGCGCTAGCTTACGTAGTAGCATGACATTTTCACCTATGGATAAGTGCACTGGAGTTAACACGTAGCTAATGACTGTAATATACTGAAGTGGTTATGGCTCTGTTCACAAGCTATTCAAAATTGCTTAAATTCATCTGTGAAAGTATTTTGTGAATCCTGTACAAAACAGCGTTTTCTAAAAATATAAAAAAATAAAATAAAATAAAATAAAAAAGTACTTTGAACAAGTAATACCGCTGAGCACTGAACAATGAAACATTGCCGCGGTGGAGTAGCCGAGCGGTCTAAAGCACCTCGCTGCGGAGCGCGCGGTTGCTCGCCGTGGAGTGTCGAGTCCTCCCTGGGGCATGGGTGTGTGTGTTTGTCCTTAGGTTAGTTTACCTAGGTTTAAGTAGTTTGTAAGCTACGGACTGATGACCACGCAGTTTGGTCCGATAGATTTACAGACATTTGAACATTTTGAATGAAATATTTAAATACTGTAAAATGTGTGTGTGCGTGCGTCTGTGTGTGTGTGTGTGTGTGTGTGTGTGTGTGTGTGTGTGTGTGTGTGTCTGTTTAACCAAACGTGGCACACGTAATCCTTACTATCAGCAACAGTCGTTCTGGGGTAACAACCACATAATACAGGAGATATGACGTTATAAACAACAAATTTCACGAAAATATTTCCCATATTTTGCTAAACTAATGGTCTAATTTCAACCAAAATGGTTTATCGCTGAGGAAAGAATCTCGATGTTTCCAAAAACCACGTACGACAGATAGTTCTGTATATGTAGCACCATAAAAAATAAGAGTCGCCAAAAAAATGCTATATCATCTAGCAACACTTTATTCCTACACTAAATAAGAATGGGTGTACTTACAGACTTGCAACAAACTTTAGACATAATTTCAAAGCAATATGATACTTCATCTCGCTGACAACGATGTAAAATGATGAAAGAGAAAAAAAGGTTCTCTGGTACTACTTTTCTGCTGTTTATCCAGTAAAACTACGACATTCGGTATGATGTTACGTTTTATGAATTCTACACTACTAATTGTATACCCGGGAAATTTTACAGGCAGAATATACACAGTCAACTGAATATACCTTCGAACTTATATCACAATACGACACGTACTCCAAGTAATATGATGAAACAAACTAGAACGCTCTACCTACTGAGCTATCCCGGCACGCTACATGGCCCTTCCTCACAGCTTTACTTCGCCCTGTATCTTGCCTTCTACAAAGGCAAAGGTTCCAGGTTCGAATCCTGGTTTCAGAAAATAGTTTTAATTCGCCAGGAAAGTCTCATATCAGCGCACACTCCGCTGCAGAGTGAAAATTACATTCTTAATACATTGCTTATTTACTATTAAGACACTCTGTATTCCAATCAACTTAAGGAAATTCCTGAAAAATGACATTCCTGTTGATAGCTTTAAAGTATGAAGCGCCCCGCGCGGAAATGGCAGCGGAGTCTAAGGCGTCTTGCCACGGATTGCGCGGCCGCTCCCGCCGGAGGTTAGAGCCTCCCTTTCGGGCATTGGTGGGCATGCCCTGCTTAATGTAATCCAGTTTAAATAGAGTGTAAGTTTAGGGACCGATGACCCAAGCAGTTTGGTCCCATATATTTACGAACCTTTGAACATTTTGGACTGAGAACCGCAAAGGGCTGTAGGCGAAAGCAGTGGTCTTCTGTAGGGCTATGACTGGGCGTTGCCACAGAAACGTTTTAAAACTCACGTTGTAGAAACGTGAGGCAGTGTCGTACAGTCAAAAACAGCAGTCCGGTATCGTTTCGTCACACTGAGTCCAATCCACACCGCCTAGATCTTCACTTACCCCTATGCTTTCATCAGCACATATCAACATGACTATTTTCTCGCCATGAACGTTAATTCCTTCTTTACCTCCTAGTTTCTCCCTAGCTCCATCTATTGCTCTGTTTAATAATAGCTTCTTCTTCGTGTTTACCAAATCTTATCATATCCAACTCTAGCCACTATCAGTCTACCCTGTCAAATGCTTTTCTAGGTCGACGATGGCAATAAAAATTAGGAAAAATACACATAGGATTTTAAAAAAAAAGTTGCAATAAAGGTTGTTCACCTTGAAAGAGCAATCTTCAGGAACTCATCTTTTTTGTTGCAGAAATGGATTCTCCGTGAAAAAGATATATAACTCTTATATGAAACATTTTTTCGTTTCGTGGTAGATGACCATGTAATAGGAGAAAAGTAAATATGGGTTAAAATTGTTGAACCACGGTAATATCTCAAAAAAATGAACAATCGACGTACAGGTTTTGATAGTTTTGATAATGCTGTCTTGTGATACCGCCCACAATCGAATAAAGCACAGATCACATTTAAGTGCATGACAGAGTCTATGATCAGACTGTTCATTGTACTTCAATGATACGGACTGTCACAATTATATGTCAATGACTCGGACTGTAGAAATCTTTAAGCAGAGTAGACATCATTTCCTCATACCTTGAGGCTCATAGAAATTTTGAAGAAGCTGGTCAGAGATTTATGCTAATCTATTCCCTGATAGTAATGTTCCTTCTGAAACGACTTTTCGCAGTATTGCCGAAATGTTAGCTGAAAATGGAAGTGTAAAGCCTCGAGAAAGAGCCCGATGTTTATTTGTTCGGGATATTACCGTGTTTAACAGTTTTCTACTAATTTTTATTTTTGCCTACTACAGTGTCACCTATGATGAAACGAAAAAAAGGTTTCATGCCAATATTATATATTTTTACGGAGAATCTAAATCTGCAGTGAAAATAGTGGATCGTACTTAAGATTTCAAAAGGGGGCGGCGATATTTATGTTAATTGATGCCCCTCTTTGAGGTGAAGAACTTTTATTACAACTGTCTTTAATCCGATTTGTATTTTTCCAAAAATTGCGAAAAACAGTTTTAAATACCTCACCCTGTATGTACCTTGAGCCTTTTTCAGTATTATCTCAAAAAATAACTTTAAGCCGAGTACTGCATCGTGTACCTTCACCTCTTCAAAAGCCAACCTGCACTTCCGTGATCATTGCATCAATTCTCCCTTAGATCCGCCTAAGGACAACTGTACAGACAGCGGTCGTTAAAAATAGAAATGTAGAAAACAATGAGATTTAGATAGTCAAATTATCGGACCATCTAGTTTCCGGAAGTGTTACAAGATGTGGAAAGCAAGATGTTGTTAACTAGTAAATGAAGTGTGCAGGAAGCGATAGGCAGATGACGAAGTCATTGTTGTTGTCGTGATCTTCAGTACGGAGAGCGGTTTGATGCAGCTATCCACCCTAGTCTGTCTTGAGCAAGTTTCTTCATCTCCTCATAAAAACGGTAACCCACATCCATTTGTAACTGCTTTCTACACTCCTGGCTATTAACATTGCTGCACCACGAAGATGACGTGCTACAGACGCGAAATGGAAATGATTAGCTTTTCATAGCATTCACACTATATTGGCGCAGGTGGCGACACCTACAACGTGCTGACATAAGGAAAGTTTCCAACCGATTTCTCACACACAAACAGCAGTTGACCGGCTTTGCCTAGTGAAGCGTTGTTGTGATGCCTCGTGTAAGGAGGAGAAATGCGTACCATCACGTTTCCGACTTTGATAAAGGTCGGATTGTAGCCTATCACGAATGCAGTTTATTTTATCATGACTTCGCTGCTCGCGTTGGTCGCGATCCAATGACTGGTAGCAAAATATGGAATCGGTGGGTTTAGGAGGGCAATACGGAACGCCGTGCTGGATCCCAACAGCCTCGTATGACTAGCAATCCAGATGACAGGCATCCTATTCGCATGACTGTAACGGATCGTGCAGCCACGTCTCGATCCCTGAGTCAACAGATGGGGACGTTTTCACGAACAGTTCGACGACGTTTGCAGCAGCATGCACTATCAGCTCGGAGACCATCGCTGCGGATACCCTTGACGCTGCATCACAGACAGGAGCGCCTGCGATGGTGTACGCAACGACGAACCTGGGCAAAACTAATTTTTTCGGATGAATCCAGGTTCTGTTTACAGCATCATGGACGCATCCGTGTTTGGCTACATCAAGGTGAAAGCACATTGGAAGCGTATATTCCTCAACGCAATACTGGCGTATCGCCGGCCACGGTGGCCGAGCGTGCTACGGCGCGCCAGTCACAGTCTGCACGGCCACTAAGGTCGGGGGTTCGGATCCCCCCTCGGGCATGGATATTTGTGCCGTCCTTAGTATTACTTAGTTCATAAGTACTTTGTACGTTTAGGGGCTGATGACCCCGTAGTTAAGTCCCATAAGCTCTACAAACATTTGAACATTTTGAACTGGCTTATCACCCGGCGTGATGGTAAGGATGGCATTGGTTACACGTCTCGGTAATCTCTTGTTCGCATCGACGACACTTTGAACAGTGGCTGTTACATTTCAGATGTGGTACGACCCTTGGCTCTACCCGCCGGCCGCGGTGGGCGAGGAGACTAAGGCGCTCCAGTCACGGTCTGCACGGCCACTACGGTCGGGGGCTCGAATCCCCCGTCGGGCATGGATATTTGTGCCGTCGTAGTTCGTAAGTAGTTCATAAGTAGTTTGTAAGTTTAGGGACTGATGACCCCGTAGTTAAGTCCCATAGACTTCACAAACATTTGAACATTTTTTTTTTTTTTTTTTTTTTTTTGGCTCTACCCAACATACGATCCAAGCGAAACCCTACATTTCAGCATGATAATGCACGGCCACATGTTGCAGGTCCCGTACGGGCCTTTCTGGATGCGGAAAATGTTTGACTGCTGCCCTGGCCAGCACATTCTCCAGATCTCTCACCAACTGAAAACGTCTGGTCAATGGTGGCCGAGCAACTGGCCAGTCACTACTCTTGATGAACTGTGCTATCGTGTTGAAGCTGCATGGGCATCTGTACCTGTACACGACATCCAAGCTCTGTTTCACTCAATACCCAGGCGTATTAAGGCCGTTATTACGGTCAGAGATGGTTGTTATGGGTACTGATTTCTCAGGATCTATGCACCCAAATTGCGTGAAAATGTAATCACATGTCAGTTCTAATATAATATATATGTCCAATGAATACCTGTTTATCATCTGCATTTATTCTTGGTGTAGCAATTTTAATAGCCAGTAGTGTATATTCGTTTCTAGGCCTCGTTCTGCTATTTTTATCCCACACACTTCCCTTATTGATGCCTAAGAATGTGTTCTACCAATCGATTCCTTCTTTTAGTCAAGGTATGGCAAAACATTCCATTTCCCCACAATTATATTCAGTAAATCTTATTTAGGTACTCGATCTACCCACTAAATCTTAAGAATGCTTCTGTAGCACCACACATTTCGACAGCCTAGCTATTCCTTTTCCTGTGTGAACTATTTATCGTCCACGTTTACAAGGCAAGACTCCACACAAATGCCTTCACAAAAGACTTCCTTATACTTTCATTAATATTCTATGTTAGATAATTTGTCGTTTTCAAAAACGATTTTCTTCTCATTGCCAGTTTGGATTTTATATCTTCTGTACTGCAACTATCATGTGTTGTTTTACTGCCCAAGTAACAAATCTCATCAACCATCTCTATTGCTTCGTTACCTAATATAATTCCTTCTGCATCGCCTGATTATCAAATACTGAATTCCATTTCCCTTGATTTGCTCCTGTTAATGTTAATTTTATACGTTGCTTTCAACACACTGTCCATTCCTCTAGGATCTTTGCTGTCTCTGACACAACTACAATGTCATAAGCAAAACACAATGTTTTTATTTCATGAACATATTCAAATGTTCTAATGTTTGTAAATCTATCGGACTCAACTGCTGGGTCATTATTCCTTGGCTTATAAACTAGTTAAACTAAGGTAAACTAACTTAAGGATAACACACACACCCATGCCCGAGGGCGGACTCGAACCCCCGACGGCGAACGGCCGTGCTTACCACAGCAATGCACCCGAGCGCGCACGGCTAATCCGCTGCGACTACTTCTTCAACCTGAACTCTAATCCCTTCTCCAAATTTCTCTTCGCTTTCCTTCATAGTCCAATATTAATTTAAATGTTAGGAAGTCCTTTGTGAAAGCATTTGTCTGGAATGTAGCATTGTATGCGACTGAAACGTGGACGATAAGGAGTTCAGATAAAAAGATGATAGAAGCTTTTGAAAGCTACAGATGAATGATGAAAGTTAGATGGGTAGATCACATAACTATAGAGGAGGTGCTTAACCGAATCGGGGCGAAACGGAGTTTCTGGCATATCCTAAGAGAAGGGATAGATTTGTTGGACACATTCTGAGTCATCAAGGAATTGTCAACTTAGCATTAGAAGGAAGTGTGTGGGGTAAAAATCGCAGAGGGAGACCGAGGGACGAATATAGTAAGCAGATTCAAAAGGATGTATGTTGCCGAACGTATTCTCAGATGGTGAGACTTGCACAGGACAGGGTAGCATGGAGAGCTCCATCAAACCAGTTTGCGGACTGAAGACCACAACAACAACATTCCTTCACAGCTTTCTCAAGGCACAAATTGAAGTCACACGAGGAGAAAACAGCACAACTTGCGGAAATCAAATGTTCAAATGTTTGTTAAGCTTATGTGACTTAACTACAGGGTCATCAGTCCCTAAACTTAAAAACTCCTTATCGATTACCTTATACTAAGGACGGCACAAACAGCCATGCCTGAGGGGGGATTCGAACCCCCGACCGTAGTGGCCGTGCAGACCGTGACTGAAGCGCCTCAGTCCCCTCGGCCACCGCGGCCGGCTCTTGCGGAAAGCCAAGCAGTTTTGCTTTGAACAAAGATAAGCCGCATCAACCATTTTAAGATAAGAGTAAATGGAGGAATAACTTTTTTGCAACCTTTGCGAAAATTTCAGCTCCCAGTAGACGACCTGTTAGCAAACCTTCAAGATTAATGCGTCGCTTTAACGAAACGACGTTATAACAACTAGAAGTCGTGGTCGGTACAAAACGACGATCGTTTCCATGTTGCCTGAGAAATTTATGACCTCGAGAAGATTGCTTCGTAAATTGTCTGCCTCCAAATATGAAGTAGAGACACAGGAACGGGCGACTCGAGAAGTTGCGAAGCGGCCCCCTCGGCCCGGTATTCGGTAAGACAGGGCGGCGTCGCGCGCACGCGCGTAGCACAGCGCGTCGACGGCAAATGGATAGCCTGGCAGGAGGCGGGAGGCGACCGCAGTGATTTGAGGCTGCACCAGGTGAGCGCACTAAATCTGGGGCCCCTAATGGGATTTTTACTGCCGCCGCCAGCGCCGAATCTCTTTAAAAAGTTGTTTTCGTAATTAAGATAAATATGTTTACAAAAAGTGAATGATAGCCGACCGGCCGTCGTAAATTCGGTAAAATTGTCGTCTGCGTCCTGGCTCGTGATTTATTCTTTCGCTTCAAGAAATGGCGTGGGGGGTTGAGTTAGGAGGTATCTAATATATGAGTCCCGTCCGTGCCTCGACTGTTTCATTCGTTACCGGGCGCCTAAATTACAGGTACTACATGTAAATGCCGAAGAGAATTCCAGCTGTTACCAGGGAATGACGAAATGGAAACTCAGAGTTATTCTACGTAGGTAACATGTGATTTTTTTAAAGTCTACAGACCATGTCGATATTTTTTTCTTCCTGTCACTAACATTGTGATTTGGGGACTATTAACGTCTACGTGTCTTAATAAGCCCACGTTCGTGAATTGCGGTTGTGAAAATATTACGTGTATTCAGTGAGATTGGAGCGAAACGTTGTGAGAATATTACGTATATACAGTCAGATATACAGAAACGTAGAGTAAATGATAAATTCTGCAGTACGCTGTAAGACCTGTACATTTGCTATAATTCGTTGGTTAACACATGGTTGTTTTCTACTGACAAACTGTTAGTAAACTGTAATTCTTATTGAAATAACTTGGAGATTGTGGTAATATGACATAATCATTACGCAAGCGATTTTATCGCCTACGCAGGGTCTCTACAAAGGAAGGGAAGATGAAGCAGATGTTCAAATGTTGGTAATTCTGCGGGACCAAACTACGCTGGTCATCAGTCGCTAGACTCACAAACCACTTAAACTAAGATAAACTAACCTAAAGAGCCAGGGTGGAGTAGCCGAGCGGTCTAAGGCGCCTCGCTGCGGAGCGCGCGGTTACTCGCCGTCGGAGGTTCGAGTCCTCCTTTGGGCATGAGTGAGTGTGTTGTCCTTAGGTTAGTTTACCTTAGTGTAAGTAGTTTGCAGCTACGGACTAATGACCACGCAGTTTGGTCCGATACATTTACAAACATTTGAAGATTCTAATCTAAGAACAACGCAAGCATACATTCCCGAAGGAGGATTCGAACCTCCGACACGGGAGGCCGCGCGATCCGTAACGTGGCGCTCCACACCGCTCGGCTACTCCTGCGCGGCGGAAGTAGATAAAGATGAAATAGGGGATACTATACAGAGAAAACAATTTGACAGATCACTGAAACACCTAAGTCGAAACAAGGCCCTGGAGGGGACGACATTCCCTCAGAACTACTGAACTCTCTGTTAGAGCCAGCCATAACAAGACTAATCCACCTGGTGCGTAAGAGGTATGAGACAGGGAGAATACCCTTAAACTTTAAGAAAAATGTAATAATCCCCATTCCAAAGGAGAAAGAAGCAGACAGGCGGGGAAATTACAGAATCATCAGTTTAGTAAGTCATGATTGCAAAATGTTAACACGAATTATTGACAGAGGGATGGAAAAGCTGGTAGAAGCCTCCCCCGGGGAAGATCCGTTTGGATTCAGGAGAAATGTCGGAACACGGGAGGCAATACTTACTTTACGGCTTATTTTAGATTAAGCAAAGGCACACCTATATTTGTAGCTTTTGTAAATTTGGAGAAAGGTTTTGGCAATGTTGATAGGAATACACTCTCCCAGATTCTAAAATCAGCAGGAGTAAAATATGGGGAACGGAAGGTTACTTACAACTTGTACAAAAACCAGACAGCAGTTATCAAAGGGATGTAGAGGTTTGGAAGGGAGTAAGACTGGGTTGTAGCGTTTCTTCAATGCTATTAAACATATAAAGGACAGCAAGGAAAAAATTGTGAAGGAATTGAAGTTAAGGGGGAAGAAATAAAAACTTTGCGATTTGCCGATGACATGCTAATACTATCAGATACAGCAAAGGACCTGGAGGAGCAGTTGAACGGAATGGACAGTGTGTTGAAAAGTGCATATAAGATGAACATTAACAAGAGGAAAACAAGGGTAACGGAGTGCAGTTTAAGAAAATCAGTCGATGCTGAAGGAATTAGATTAGGTAACTAAACAATGAAGGTGGTAGGTGTGTTTTGCTACTTGGACAGTAAAATAACATATGTTGGTCGCAGTAGAGAGAATATAAAAAGCAAATGGCAGTGAGAAGAAAAGAGTTTTTGAAGAAGCGAAATTTGTAAACATCAAATATTAATTTTAGTCGTTTCTAAAGGCATTTGTGTGGAGTGTTGCTCTGTGCGCCGTTATTACTACAGCACAACTATACACATGTCACCATACGATACTGTTCCATTTTCTACTGATATTTGGTAGTATTGCAGTGGGTATACTGGAACAATGTGTCTTATAATGTAGCCTGCCATTGCGAGGTCTCCGCGGATAAGAAAAGTGTTCGAAAAACTTACGGATACGCTGCCAGGTACCAAAATCTACGACGGCCGATATTTCGGCAGGAGACCACACTGCCATTTTCAAGTCGAAGCAATGTGCAACGATCTTTAAAACCTCGGTTTTCAATTAATAAACAGGAAAGACAACACACACACCGAGCAAGTAAGCACACAGCACCGACACGACCAAATATGAAATTGGTCAGAATATCGATAATCTGACCGAGGTTTTAAAAATCGTTACACATTGCTTCCTTACTGCAGAAAATGGCAGAGTGGTCTCCTGCCGAATACAGGCATCTTCGTAAATTTCGGTGGTTAAAACTGATCGGCATAGAGGAGATTTTACTGTGCTTGCATTAAAAAAAAAAAAATAAACGGTTTTTTCGGAGTTTTACAAAAGGGACACTTTATTTTCCCTATATTAACGCAAAAGAAGTTATGTGACACAATGCAAAATATGTCATTTCAAGTGTTAAAACAACCGTCTACTTTAATTGGTAACTGTTAGGAAAAACAGACAATATCGGCTGCAGCTACGCCCAGCCTATATATTGTGTACCTTCATAAAATGTTCAAATGTTTGTATAGTCTATGGGACTTAACTACGGGGTGATCAGTCCCTAAACTTACAAACTACTTATGAACTACTTACCAACTAGGACGGCACAAATATCCATGCCCGAGGGGGGATTCGAACCCCCGACCGTAGTGGCCGTGCAGACCGTGACTGGAGCGCCTTAGTCCCCGCGGCCACCGCGGCCGGCGTACCTTCATAAATACGTTACGTAACATTCACTGTATATCGTATTTAATTATGAAAGTTTCTATAAAATGCTATTGTCAATCTTTATAACTTCCTTCACCATTTATCTAATACATAAACATGAATGTTTGTGTTTTTGTCCATATTTTATGCGCGGCTGTAGCGTTCATTCGGTTGCTATGGAATTTTGCCAACATACTGCTTGCACTTTCGCGACGGTTATTGGAGTTGTTAAATGACTGTAAGACACGTAGTTTAGGAGATGTGACATAATAAACAATGAAATGCGCGTCTATAGCGTCTCGAAAAACCCAGATCCACAGGCAAGTTCGAACGGTAAAATGTCTTTGCTGACAAGATTGATAAGTTTTATGGTCGCGGTTGTCTTCAAATTTGGCGCAACTTCAAAAACTTTTACATCTGTCTAGGTATTTAAATAAGTAATTATGGTACTTTGCACTGTCTCACACGAATGTTTCAGTAAAACTGAAGTTCCACTTTTGTGTCCAGTGTCAGATTATACTATTTTACACGCACAATAGGCTACTAAATCGTCGATCTTTTCCTTACCATTTAATACGTATCCAATTTTTTTCCAGATTAACAATTTCAATTTGTTTTCCATTTCTAATGTAAAATAATCTATTTTCACTTTACACCTTTATAGTATCCGTTGACGTCGTGTTCATTTTAAGCAAAACTGTCACTGTATTCAGTACGATATACGTTTTCACTCGGTCACTACAAAGGGCTAACTGAAGGCAGTTGAAATTTGGCATGACATCTCTAGAGGCCAGTGGGCCGGTTTGCCACCCAGAAAGTACTTGAGAGACTGCAGATAAAACACGGTCGCGTGAACGTATTAGGCGCAGTTATACTGCGGATATCCGTGGATATATATCCGTGGATATCAGCATCCGCGTAGACCTCTATCTATAACCTTATTTCTCAGCAGTAAGACGGTTGCTGAGTATCAATAAATAGGTCTGACGTGGAGGTAGTGAGAAGTTCACCGATCTTAGGTTAAGACGTGTAAGATGACGCAGTGGTAACACACTAGCCCTGAATTTAGAAGACAGTGGTTCCAATCCACCTCCGGCCATCTAGACATTTAGGTTTTCCGTGATTTCCGTAAATCACTTCAAGCAAATGCTAGGATGATCCCTTTAACGCCACAAACATGACGCTATCTTCTACCTGACAGCACGTGCAGCGTGACACCCACTGTGCATGTCCCACCAGTGCTGCAAATAGGATATGAAGTATTGGAAATAACATTCTGAAAAAATAGTGTACACTTAAAGGCATAAGAATTTAATAAAATGTTCAAATGTTTGTAGAGCTTATTGGACTTAATTACGGGGTCATCAGTCTCTAAACTTACAAACTAGCTAATAGTAAGGACGGCACAAACTTCCATGCCCGAGGGGGATTCGAACCCTCGGCAGCAGCGGTCATGAAGACCGTGGCTGGAACATATATCACTCATGGAAGGAAACGATAATAAAGATTTTACATGCACTGTACAAAAATGAACATATCGTCTATTACAAATCAGGCCCCACAAAGCTAGAAAGAATTTACACACAGTTCGTACACCGCCACATAATCACAAAAGGTTTGAATATACCAGCCCATTATCAAAATGCAACTAGTAACAAATACACTGTGTTTATCTGTTGGAAATCACTGAATTGAAATACTAGAATACATTTCCGCACACGATCGGAAAAATATTCCGAAAAATGAATCTAAGTTCCAGAATATAAGTTAAACATGCTAGACAATGAATCGCTACCATCTATGCGGACACAAGAGCAGAGCCAAACTTACCTCACCACGATCCGAGCCCAAAGTGAAGACCAAGCAGCCAGGAGGCGCGAAACCTACCGGAAACTGGCCAAACCAAAGAGAACAGTGGTGGTGGGGAGAGAAGATTGCGAAACTCGCCATGGAGAGGGCTCATCGACTAGCTTGTAACCAAATGGTGTAGAAACCTCTTTGGTCGCATCAGCAGAAGGGGTTGGTAACGACTAACTATCGACTCTGAGCCAGAGAGAACCATGCAAAGCGAGCTATTACTGCCCACATTCAGACAGCCATTAGATTCTCGCACATCCACTTAAAAGTAAAACAAGTACATATTCTCACAGGGACAATAATAAATTATTAAAATAACAAAATCGTAGCAATATTAACTAACATCTCAGAAACTAATATTTTAAAACATGAAATAAAAATTCTATTCCTCATGCCTCGAAAAGAGTTGGGTTTTAGTTTTAACAAAATGCTAATCAGCAACATCAAATAAATTACAATTTTATAAAAAAAAAATATGTGGAAGACGACAGACGGTCGTCTTTCAAGCTCAAAGCTTGGCATAATATCCAGTGCATCAGAAGACAATAAAAACTTATATTCCTCATTCACCCATCAAAATTCACGAAACTTAATCAGCCAGTTATTGCTCACAACTTCCGAAAACCGGCACGCGAACGAAAACAAACGTGCGTAAAATTGTACCCCTTCAAATAACGTAAACTCTGTCAACATGAAGCTAAGGAATGTAGGACACTGCCATCTAGCAGCCGTCTTTCAAACTGCATCGGCAGAAATGAAAAATGGAATGAAATAAATGCGGACGGCATATGCTGTCGCAAAAGCTTCAGGGAACGGCCGATTTCCTTTCCTAAGCATGGCAGAAACTATCCGTGCTTGTGCTCTGATGACCACGATGTCGACAGGACGTTAAACCCTATTCTTCGTTCCTTTTAATCAAAGATGCAGTGCATGGCTGTCTATACCTAGACTGCCACATGCAGTCCTGGGTCACAGAATAAGGAGTATACAGAAAGGAAACTCCCGCTCCAGTCTGTCGTCCAAAATTTAGTGCACATGCGCGGAATCGGCCATCTTGAAAAGCAGTGATCACTCCCTACTCTGTGGCGTAGTAATGCGCCGTCTTTGTTTGTTAATTGTATATTTTAACAGCCTGAATCTCATAAAAGTAAACAAGTATTTGGTGCAGTGAAAAGAAAGAACTGCGTGTCAGTAGTGGGAGCTGTTCCGTTTTTATTATGAGCAGTAATAAAAGACAAGACGGCCGATGGTGTTCAGCACCTAATTGGCGCAATAATTCGAATACAAATAAGGATATAAGTTTCTTCACCTTCCCAAAAAATGCTGAGCAGTAAGTGAACGTCGCTATATGTGTAGTGAAAGTTAAATGTTATCAGTTTCGAATGATAGCAATGTGTGCATAATTATTAAAAGTAGCCTTGCTTCTTCTCTTGACGATAACTCTCGCTGTTGCTGCACAGTTCAACAGCATCGAAATGTTGAAGTACATTTATATTTTATAAGTTTAACGTTGCAGGGAATCATATAAAATGAATGACAAAGAATAGTGCTTAAGTAGGTAGGTAAAATTTTACTTACGACATTGGAGGCGTAGTGTGCTAATGTTGGCAACGAATGCTCTTCTGATACTCAAACAAATAGATTGAGGGGAATAATTATTTTATACTGTTCCTGCGCTGTGGTTGACAGATTCCTCTATATGCCCTTCTCCGATCAGTAAATTAATGATACTCCTAAAGCAAATACAGCTTTTATATATGCCCAGACGTCATTAGTTCTGTGTAATCACGTTGAACTGCTAAGTCTGACTCAAAACTTTCTGCG
Organism: Locusta migratoria; assembly: GCA_026315105.1. NCBI lineage: Eukaryota > Metazoa > Arthropoda > Insecta > Orthoptera > Acrididae > Locusta > Locusta migratoria. Next base: position 178,146,616 of record CM048747.1, read on the forward strand.
AATTTATTCGTGTCTTGTTTATAACTAATTTCCCAAACATAACTCCATGTTATTTGGGATTTTCCTAGAGATAAGCACCAAATAAAACGATCATCGATTTCACCGTACATTTTCGTAGTTGCATTAAAATTTAGGCCTATTTTTTATTTTCGTTGGAATACAATTAGGTGCAAGAAGAGGGCGCAAGATAGATGAGAGCATTATGAAAAGCCGTTTCCTTACGTAAAAGTCGGTGGGATTAGCTGCAGTTCGTAAAAAGGCCATTTCCAGCCAAAGTACTAAGTGGCTATAGTTCCGCGTTTACTGCTTTTCAATATGGCGTCAAGCGCAACGCTTGGTAACATACAGATCAAAGGCGCCGCCCCCAGCTTTCCCTTCTGTATGCTCCCTATTCTGTGCCTGGGTCAGTGTGCGCCACGGCCACAGTACAAATCCAAGAGAATAGCTGAACATTTTTCTTTTCTGTGTAACATTAAAGGCTCGCAAGCCATGGAACCATTTCAACAGCGTTTTCGGGTATTGTATTTGTCTGAAATGTTTGTTTCGGCATCACTCTGAACAGAGACCTTGAAGGCTAAATTTTGGCAGCGGTGGAGTGGCCGAGCGTTCTAAGGCACCATGCTGCGGAGCGCGCGGTTGCGCGCCGTCAGAGGTTCGAGTCCTCCCTCTGACATAGGTGTTTGTTTTATTATTAGCATAAGTTACTTTAACTTAAAGTAGTTTGTACTTTTGATACGTAGTGTTTATCAGTAAAGTTTAAGAAGCACACGCTACCTATCTTAAAAGACGCACCACTTCATTTCCGTATTCTTTCAATAAACTTTGTTTTACTCTCTTGTTCTGCTTTTCGTTGAGTTAGTAATATTCTTGTGTCAGAACATAGATTCCACCGCAGAAACACAAAACATGAACCCAGCAAAGCGCATTATATTTATATAAGTATTTTATTATATTTAATATTATTCTAAGTAACGTTCGTTTTATGTTGTACAATGCCACTTAAATATTTCATGGACGACTAAAAATAGAAGATATGCAGCAGATAATTTATACAGAAACAATTATATGTATTTGTGGACAAGAAATGAATATATTTGCATAAAAGCCATGATAAATCTAATATTAATTGTATAACTATATTTCGACGGCGACAGTATATTTGAACAGTAAGATGCGACACTTAACAGCTACCTGAGCAAAGAGCTTCAGTCTCAAACGATTTTAGTATTATTAAATATATATTTGTTTGTTAAATGTAAACAACATTTGTAGGATGGTGGTCCAAGCATTTAATTCTGTGATATTCAGATGCATAATATTTTGGAAGGGAAATCGTACTTTAAAGATGAGACGTTAGGATGAGCAGAAGGATACAAATTTGGGAGCAGGTAGAGCACGGTTTCGAACGCTTGGGAAGGGACTCGTAACTTGGACGCGGTGGTGAGAGGTTGTGACGCTGGGCAGTCTGAAGCCGCGTTACGAACTTGTGATTTGAAGAGAGAGGCAAGTGTGGACGTAGAAAATTTACGGAACTGAGACTACAGAACTTAGTCTCTGGTGAAAAGTGGTAAACTATGCACGGTAGTTGGGCTGTGTAACTGTGATAATTCAGCAATCGTGTACTCGTGTCATGACAAACTGTGTTTTATAAAAAAAATACTGTAATTAATCGCGGATTAATTTGGTACTGCAATGTTCGATGGACTACATTAATTTACGACTGATAATTTGGAACTTTTACTCTCCAGTGCGGGTGATACTTATTGTGCCTCTCATGAACAATAGTTGGGGAAATATTGAGTTATTTATCGATGTACAAAGTAGGGCCACCTCCGCATTTTCATGTCCAAAAAGAGTAATAAACTCCATTTATAAAAAAAAAAATAAAAAAAAAATTACTTCGTGAGTGAACCTCTTCTGAAAATTATCTTAGAATCAATTTTGTTGGTTATTCAGAGCTTTAATTTATGTTTCTTTAAATATATTTTTCTCGTCATCATTTGCAGATTGATAGAATGGCTAATCTACAGATTAATTATTGATCTTATTTAAACAGTTTGGATAGCTGTTTAGGGCATAGAAGCTAACATACATAACTCACCCCTATGCACAGAGACAACGAGCCGTATACCTTTTACTCAAAAAAAGGTTCAAATGTTTGTTAAGCTTATGGGACTCAACTTCGGGGTCATCAGCCCCTAAACTTACCAACTACTTATGAACTACGACGGCACAGATATCCATGCCCGAGGGGGGATTCGAACCCCCGACCGTAGTGGCCGTGCTGACCGTGTCTAGAGCGCCTCAGTCACCTCGACCACCGCGGCCGGATATACCTTTTACTACCGTGAGTTATGTATTGCCCAATACTTATTGGTGCGTACCGATAGGAAGATCACAAGGTCAAAGAGATATGAAGAGTAGAAATGCTGATGGATGTGTCATTTTTTGACTTTCGGTTTTTTCACTGCTAACCGATTTATGTCTTCGCGCCAATACTCAGGTAACAGATATATGTGCTCCAGTCATTCCTTGTAGTTGCTACTGACCCCAAGAGATTGCACTGGTCCTATGTCCAGTTTTGGCCTGCTCTGCTAATGGATCTATGTGCCCATTCATCTAGCGCTAACCGAACAGCAGTCTGTAGTCAAGGTTATGCCACAACACTGCTTACTGTAGCTGTTGCTTGCTGTCTAAAATGATGTAGCATGTTAATAATAACAGTATGAACGCCAGTGATTTTAGTGGTGATGGAAGTGTTCAGAACGTTACATTCAGGAAGAAACAGGATAAGGTAAGATTAAGTGGAATGTCGTAGCTTACGCAGAAGAAGCAGAACAAGGAGGGAAATTTCTGCAAAACAACCGTCATCTTTATAGGTTAGTTCTGTTATATATATATATAAACTTATAATATGAAACAAGCCTATATTATCCAGTTTTAGCAGGTTGATGTACATATTTTTCGTTTGTTGTGTGTTTAGGTGTTCTTTAAGTGTAAGTACAGTTGATATGAAAACTCAGCTCTTTGAAGAATACCACCAATTGACCTGAACCAAAAAGGCAATTACCTGATGGGGCTTACAGAGGTTTTTCGTACTCAAAGACGACGCCATGGGACCTATAATGAAGACGCAGAGAGGTAAAAGGCGGTCAACTCTTCTCTACACACTTCTTGATGGGACAGGAGACCTCAAAAGAGTATGCATAGCTACGGTTTTAAATACCTTTAATATATCTGCTAAAAAAAATCAAACAATTGTTACGAAGAAAAAATCAGGTTCTGAAGTTTTCAAAGACAGCTTTCTTTGATCAAAATAAGCAAACAACAGCCTGGTATTGTGTCCTGCAAAAGAAGCTTTTCCGATCCGTGTGCTTGGGAGAATTTTCATGTTCTGTAGAAAAGCAAGACTGCAACTGTGGAATTGATAAAACTTACAGCTACTGTTCTACTGACACCAAATAAGAAAACGATCTTTGCACTATTATTGATTACGTGGACGAAATCAACAAGGACTTTTTCCGACAGCTATTACCTCCATAAAGTCAATGCTGTCTCTATCTATTAGCTATGACAAAATCAATTGCACTTACAACTTCCTGCATAAAACGCTACGTAATTTGATTTTTCAATATAAGTAGAAAAAACCTTTGTCAACATTTGTGTAGCCATGTAAAAAGTTGATTTGTGTTTTGTTGGAAATAAATATCCATATCTCGCAGAGATGTGCAGTTTTTTTCGTTTCCTCAACAATTTCATTTTCGGCACTTAGCACCTTTAGCAATCCCACTCTTCATACGGGCTGAGAGCTGAAAATGCCTTTGTTGTACATGCACTGCTCCTGACGTTTGTCATTGTACCTTCATAAATTTCTTCTGCCATTCTACGTTACTGGCACATATTTCCTTCTCAAACATCTCAATATCTCTTGCCTCGGCCGCGGTGGAGTAGCCGAGCCGTCTAAAGCGTCTCGCTACGGAGCGCGCGGTTGCTCTCCGTGGAGGTTCGGGTCCTCCCTGGGGTATGGGTGTGTGTGATGTCCTTAGGTTAGTTTACCTAGGTTTAAGCAGTTTGTAAGCTACGGACTGATGACCACGCAGTTTGGTCCGATAGATTTACAAACATTTAAACATTTTTTTCTTGCCTCGGCACTGTTATATGTCTTCACGAAATCGGTAAAGGCTATATGCATTTCGGATTGTACTTCTGTGTATGACATCTCACCTGATCCCGTAAATGTTGTGAGCAGTGGAACGTGGGTGCTGGGCTGGGCACCTATGCTGACAGGTGGACGGGCGCCGTCTCCGTGGGAGCGGCCGCAAGTGTCGGCGCTGTGGAGCGCACGTGCCCGCCTGGGCTCGCCCCAAATAATTAACGCGTCCGCGCAGGCGCATTTTAATGAGTCTGGCCGTGATGAAAGCCGCGGCCGCCGTTCATTATCCCGGTCTCGGGCTCGCGTCTCGCCTCGCCTCGTCGCGGCGTCCGGCCAAATTACGCGGTCGCTAATGACGACAGCGAGGGCGCAGGGCGCGCCGCTGCTCCCAGGTATAACGCCCGCCACCACCGGCACTGCGCCACGTCGGCGCGGCTCAAACGCGCTCTACCGCGCCGGCGATTCGCTTACTGCCTAATTACCCGGCGCGGCGGTACACGAGAGCAGTTGAGGCAATAGGAGCGCAGCACCCACCGTCTCAACAAAACACGCGCACCCAAACGTATACAAGCTCTAGCGTCCTCACATCCACATAAAATGCTCAAAGACTCTGGAAACAGCACACACATGCACTATCTGCTTGAAAGTACCGACTGTTCCCTATGCCATGGCAACTGAGCACTGGCGCACATAAGAAAGGGGCCAAGGAATCTCTCTTCACCATAGCTTAAAATAAAAATTGAGGTTTTTGTGCCTATATTTCACTCTACGGTCAAAACTACTGTTCGCAAACGAATAGTGTTTGTATGTGGTAGTAGGTATCATTCGCCCATTGTGCACTATTCTGATAGAGGGTTGATAACGATAATGGGGTGGAAGATATGGGAGTTGAAAGATACCGACTTATATGAAATTCTACTTGTGGTTGTCAATATTTCAGCAAAACCTACACAACGGAAACGAACGATCTCGCTGTTTTGTCGTAGTACAAAGTCTCCTGTTGCACACCATAACAAAAATGTTCAAATGTTTGTATAGCTTATGGGACTTAACTACGGGGTCATCAATCCCTAAACTTACAAACTACTTATGAACTAGCTAACACTAAGGACGGCACAAATATCCATGCCCGAGGGGGTTTCGAACCCCCTACCGTAGTGGCCGTGCAGACCGAGACTGACGCGCCGCAGTCCCCTCGATCACCGCGGCCGGCACACCATAACAGTTCCGTACCGATATCTATAAGAGGGTAGAAGATATTGTGGTTGAAAGTTGTCAGCTTATATAAAATTGGGACTAAAGACCAGCGACGGCTTTTGACACTACAATAGCGAAGAGGCTATATACAGAGAAACGTGATGCACATTTTTCATTCGCTTTTCTGCAGCAAGCGTATGAATAAAGAAATGTAAGTGGATATTCCAGTTTTAAAAGTGAAACTTCCAAGAAAGCTGTCAAAGCGTAAGAAAGAAAAATTACGTTCTCGATACGTTTTTAAAAGACAGGAAACGGCACAGAAAAGTGAATCGACAGACGATAGAAAATTGAAATTTGTAGACGTTGTTTATCTTACACTGTAGGCATCAATGATTTTTCGATATTCCCATCCTATGGGGGTGAAATAGGGGATTAACGGTTTTTGAAAATACGTTGCTATTCAGGCAATTTTGAAGCAAAAAATACAAATCTTCAGAATTAGATTTTTGATTGGAGTTTTAAAAACATGTGTTTGATATTTTGGAAATTCAACAATGAAAGGGGGAAATAAGGGAAATAATTTTAAGGTTGCTACTAAAGCTATTTTGATGCTAGAAATGCGAAAATTGGCATTTTCGGGACGTTTTGAATTTTTGACAATGGTGCCATCGGAGGTGGCTAGTTCTATCAAAATACTTTATTAGGAAAGCATTTTTACAGCTAAATTTATGAACATTTGTATATGGAAATAGAAAAAACCAATTCAGACCATCCAGCCTACGCGTGCGAAGCACCGAGATTGAAGCTAGTAAGCAATATAAATAAAAAAAATGCGGTACCTGAATTATTGTAATGAATGATGCGTGAAGTCCACGCCGTGGTTGACAGTTATACATCCCTGTGTTGGTGAGGGGTTTAGAGTGTTAATGGTGTGAAATCCGTGCCAGTTTTCTTAAATAGCTACATTTTTGTGACTCAATTTCAACAGTATAGTGCTTGAGCTCAGTAAAGGGGCTTCAGCGCAAATTATCCTCTGAATACGCAAAACTGCTCCAAAATGTCATCGGGTATCTACTTAAAATTATACTTCTTTACATTAATCTTCGATCTTCAGCTGACAGTGAGTGAGGATACCTTGTTGCTTGGGACAAGTCCACCAAGAAACAAAAAAACAAAACAAGATACGAAGCGGCACACGCTTCTCATCCTTTACTGACCTGCCCTGTGTCTGAGGATAAACTAAATCAGCGTATTTTTAAAATGTTCAAATGTTTGTCAAGCTTAAGGGGTTTAACTACGGGGTCATCAGTCCCCAAACTTACCAACTACTTGAGGGGGGAATTGGAACCCCCGACGGGGAACGGGCTCACGCATCGGAGCATATCGTGTAAATGCGCTTGGCCACTCCGCCGCGGCAGCTCATTTTTCTTTCAGTTAAAATTAAAAAATAAAGAAAAAAATCAAAGTATCATTGAGACAAAGAAAATTGTCAACAGATAATTCAGCAAAATGTTCGTAGAAACGCAGTTCCCCTCAGAGAGAGTCTTATAAAAATAAATAAATAAATAAAATAATAAAACACTCTATAGAGTTCTTTGAAAGTAGAGATGGGTTGAAATACAGTACAGCGTGTCCCACATAAGATCGGTAAACCTCACGTATGTCATCACTTGCAACATGACGTACAAGGACGTAACTAAATGTTTTTAATGTTACTTTTATCTATTCCTTTTTTACTTAGTTCATTCTTATTTTAATCTCGGGCGTGAGTGATATTGCTTTTATGTCAGACAAACTGTATACAATTTTTTTTATATCAGCCAACCGGTTTCGTAGTTTTTAGGTGTTTAATCAGCCATGTTCAAAGTTGAAACTGTATACAATTATTTTTACCTTGTGGTACGACATTTTCCGAGAGCTAAAAACGCGAAAATGAAAAAAAAAGACTATTATGATGTAGCTATAAATTTCATTATAGTTTTGGGCTTCTTCCTTTTATCATTTCCAACTAGAAAGCCAATAATTATGTCAGAAAATTTTATTTAATGGTGAAATAGATCTCGGGTGAACAGCCTGGTGTATGTGTGCATAGGGCACAATTTCGGCAATCGACCGTGTTGCCATCATGAAATACGCCTGGAAAAATTGAAGAACCACAATTTTATTTAAGTCCATCAGCACCAACGTCGCAGTTAACATTAATTTATTCATCTCTTCTAGTTCCAAAAACGAAATACATATTCCATTAATTGTATAATGTCGACAAGAAATCAGTTGTATGCCTCTTATAAAGTATGACCTCGTGTAAAACCATAGCAGGTCATTGTCAAATGTAATCGGTCAACACTCAGGAAAAAAGTTTGTAGTTTTTTGCTGGTTATGGATCATTAACACATGATGAGGGAGTGACACAAGTGCCCAACAACTCATTTTTTCGGTGGTGCAGTGCTTCACGTTACGCCCAACATCCGCAGAGATCGAAGGCTTGAGATCGCAACATGACGCCACTCAGATAACTCGCAATTACTCGTGAAAGGAGGTAGATAGCAATGCGACTACCGTTTCAAAAACTTTTCTGTACTTTTAGCTCCATTTCACTCGCCGTAATGTATGGTCTAAAATGCATAGAACAGTAAGCTGCCCGCTAAGCAACTTTTTCTATACACGATTGAAAATCAAACGCACGCAATTGACAAATAGCGCCATTTGAAACCGACTGTTATGAATTATGAAAAGGTGAATGATGTATTAGAAATCTGAGATGTTTTACTGTCACGTGTCCGAAAATCAGATTTTTTTAACGCATACATTCATCAAAATCGTGTGAGAAGTGTTACGAAACTAAAAACTCGCCTGTAATGAAAAGTTTTATTTTTTCACAGGCAAACCTAAGGTTGTAAGGAAAAAATAAGTTGATAAAACGATGTGGGGTGGTCTAATCTACCGTCAAAATTTTTTACATCGTGAAAGTCGGAAAAGTGTTTTTTCCCTCATTTTTTCGGCTCGGCCCGGCCCGGCGCGCAGTGTGAACACCCTGGCCTGAGAAGTGCGCCGACTAGGCGCCAGCCCGCTCGGTACATTCCGGCTCGGCTCGACCCGGCCGGCAGTGTGAACGCATCCTAAAGTCTGAAGATAAGTTAAAAACCGGTTCACGAATTAAAATAATCTTATGGAACATACTCAAAATTGTGATTTTTAATTCAACATTCAGGTTTGATCACAGTGCTGTAGTTTATTGAATGTAGCCAGTCATCTTCTGTTATAAATATTATGTGTGAATACGAATGAAGTTGCCATTTTTGACAGTAAATTTTGTTTGCAACTTTCCTCCCGTATTTACAGTGAGAAACCCTATTTATTTTTCCATATTTCGTGTTCAGAAACGTTGGTGCTTTGTTTGTTGCATGTCATATATTAAGAGGTGCGGAGAGGTATGGTGTGCATCACATTCACGCTATCGCTATCTATCGTATGACATTTTTTAAGCCATTGGAGTAATAACAAGTGAGCTCTGGAATCGGTCGGTTCATACGAATTATCTGAGGAATATGCAATGGAACATTTGGCTAACAAGGAGAGGCCGCCAAATGAGAAATTCAGATTTGATTCATACTGCGCATAATAAAAGCTCATGGCCAGAGGTGTAATGTGGCAAAGCACCAAGATGCACTCCTCAGCCGTTATCGAGATAATCGACAATAAAAAAAAAAAAAATAAAAAAAAAATAAAAAAAATAAAAAACGTTGCGTTGAAATACTCTATACGAATAATAATTTTCTACAGCGGCGTGGCGCAGCAGTAAGAGCTCGGGTTCGTAATCCGAAGGTTGCCGGATCGAATCTCGCGGCATGCATTTTTTTTAATAATTTGTGTAACAAAACTCTGACGTATGCACTGATTTTCGACGATGTTATAAGTTGCGCTAGGGACCGCATCTACCTTCTTTCGAAGTTAGCAGGCAACCACGCTGTTATGCGGCGGCTCGTTTCGGCCCATTTAACATCTGTCCTTCAAGTGTAACGAGCGAATAACGGAGTTTATATTTCATACCTGCCACAGCAAATTTGTGTTCTGGGAGTCTCTATTCTAATTCGAACATTTGACTTGCACTATACGTATTCGTTTCGGAATATCGTTTATACTTCTTCCGTTAACTATACGTGGTAAACATGATTAAGACAATTAATAACACTTGTGAAATACTGATTTGTTTGCGGAAAACATAATGATGTTCGAAGTCGCCAGTTTTTCCACGACAAACGACTTTCAAACAACTTATTATATGCATAATTGTTGAAACTGATTGCCGGGAAGTGTGTGTGTGTACATTTGACTCAAACACAAAAAAAAAAAAAAAAAAAAAAAAAAAAAAAAAAAAAAAAAATAGAAACAAGTTGCATGCCGCGAGATTTGATCCGGCGACCTTCGTATTTACGAACCCGAGCACTTACCGCTACGCCAGGACGCTGTAGAAAATTATTAATCGTAGAGAGTATTTCACCGCAACGGGTTTTTAATTGTCGATTTTCTGGACAACGGCTGTGAAGTGCATCTTCGTGCTTTGCCAAATTACACCTCTGGCCATGAGCTTATATTATGCGCAGTATGAATCAAATCCGAATTTCACAATTGGCGGCCTCCCCTTGTAAGTTTTAGTTACAGCAGGTGGCTGTCTGCATCCGTAAAATACTTGGTAAGGCCAGCCAGTCTACATAGGTGACTGCACAAAAGATACTTTAGTAACTTATGCGTAATGTCATTTACGAATGTTTTCATAAGTAAGCGTAAATAAAAGTGACGCAATAAATGTCGACGGAATCCATTTACTGGGAAGCAGGAGTGTACTTCAGTTAGAGTGTTTACGGACCACCCTTTGAGATCTACTCCATTATATCAAAAAACGTAAGACTGATGATCTTTATGTACGTCCACAGAACATCCGTAAAAGAGCTTCAGATGAGACGACTCTCGAGTAATGGCTGTAATGTGGACGCAGTAACCACTTGCGTTGATGCAAATGTTCCCTCGTCAATGACTTTATATGCGACGGAAAACTCATAAAATCGTCTTACGCCAAACGAACATGTCATTACCTAAGTTAACATGCGATACTTCATGCCCTGAATGAAGCTGCGTGTCTCGTAAAGTAAGCGCCAGATGTCGCCACCTTCACGACCTTCGATCGACTGCAAATAGAAAAAGGCGTGCTTATGAGCGCAGATGCAATACTTGGAAACAAACAGATATATTTCGTATTATTTGTACTATTGTGGTTGGTGTTGGCTTTGCGATCACTGCGCTGCTTATACTAGTTCCTATTTTCTTATTATTAGACCTACCCCTGTACGAACCCCAAGCTGATTTTGTATTTATAATCCTGTACTCGCCTGCCCACAAATCCTGTCAATCTTTCCACGGAACTTAACTAATCCCCACTATATATTTCAACGTATCCATTTTCTATTTTTAAATTATCTTACATTCGTACCCGATTAAGGGATCTAACATTTCACTCTCCGATCCGTAGAAAGCCAGTGTTGTCCTTCATGATGACGACATACTCCTAAATGAGATCACAATGGGAGACTATTTTACTTCCGAAATATTTTACACGAGAGGATGTCATATTCATACAGAAGAGCTGCATGTCCTCGGGAAATGTAACGACTGTAGATTCCCCCTTGCTTTCAGCCGTTCGCAGTAACTGCGTGGCAAAGCCACGTTAGCTGATGTTGCAGGTTCCGCTGAGTTAATCCTCCTGACTGTTGGACCTGAAACTACTGAAGAAGCTGCTGTCCCTCATCAGGAACAACACGTTTGTGTTGCCTCTCCGCTGTGGTTGCACCTACGGTCCCGCTATCTGTATCGTTGAGGTACGCAAGCCACATCACCCCTACAATGTCTGCGGGTCATGAGGGTAGGTTCCATACTACAATAATAAAACCAACAGAGGAAAAAAGAAATACCAAAAAATGTGAAGAACATAGGGCTATTAATTTAATTCATTATGCAGTTACTCGAAGTGCTGAATAAAAGGCTGTATTTCAAGACATGGATCATGGAGGAAAAGTTCGCATTTAGCAACAGAAACAAGGAGAAAGGAAAAGCAATAACATTTACCTGCTGTTTCTAATGATTTAGAAAAAGCCGCGGTGGAGTAGCCGAGCGGTCTAAGGCACCTCGTTGCGGAGCGCACGCTTGCTCGCCGTCGGAGGTTCGAGTCCTCCTTGAGGCATGGGGGTGTGTGCGTTGTCCTTAGTTTACCTTAGTTTAAGTGGTTTGTAAGCTACGGACATTTGATTTGGAAAAAGCTTTGGAGAGAATTCAGTGGAATGGAACAAGCTAATGAATATATTCAAAAATGAGGGAGTGGATTAGAAAGAGAGTCGACTGGTACAAAAGTTATTCTCTAGCAGAAAGGAAGAGTAGGAATTGGAAACGAAATGTCAGAAACAAGGAACATGTTGTTCCAGAGGGTTGTTGCCTCTTTGCTTTGTTGTTTAACTTGTATTTCGAACGAAAGTACTGCTAAATAATTAGCTGAAAAAAGAGAAGAACGCATTAGCGGAAAGGGAATAGAATTGAATTCACTGACTGTTCCGTCGGTGGACAGAATATTTTATTCATTTTATTTAGTCTGAAAATCTGAAGAATATTACGCATTTATTTCGTGTGTTTCGATCAAAAGAGAATAGAATGTCTCCAATTTGCTGATGGCTTGATGTTAGTTGCAGAAAGTGCGCGATCTACAAATAACACACTAATAGATCTGAAATAAAGCTTGCAATAAAAACGGGATGAGTGCTGAAACGGCAGAAACAAGGAGTGTGGTGTCCGTCACAAGAAGATAACTGGTTTTATTAAGATATGGACTAGTTGCTAAGAAGGAGCATTTACAAATCTTGGAAGTGCGATCTCTAAATGCTAGCATTACAAAGGCGAATAGGGTATTCAACAGAAAGAGAAGTTTATTATGTGGCATTTTCGACAAATACCTGAGGAAAATGCTAGGCAAGATTTTTTTGTCTGGAGTGTGGCACTCTATGGGGCAGAAAGATCGACACGAATACGAGAGTATGGAAAAAGGTTAGAAGAAGTTGTAATATGGAGAATGGATAGAAGGAGTGGGTAACGAAAGAGAGCTAGAAAGAATGGCGAGGGAAAAGACTGCTGCAGATTATATAAAATACGAAACACTTCAGGAAACAGACGTTCGTTGAGGCTGAAGTGCTTGATACAGGATGCTTTGGAAGGATTGGTTTCTGGGAGACGGTTGAGAGATACAGATTTTTAGACTACTAAAACTTTAAAGTATGGTGGAAATTACACGAAGCTGAAGAAGACGGCAGTAGACAGGGCAACATAAAGAGCTACGATGTGAAGACTGCCTAAAGGGAGTACTAAACTGAACATTGTGTCATAAAGCAAACTGGTTCATATCACTGAGCGCAGTACGTGTGACTCTACAGTATAATCTTGTTACAACAGTGTAACCGTTTTAAACCTTTTTAATATCATTCAGTTTTTATCTTGTTATTGAATTAGTAGCGAAATTCGAGACTGTTTATACCTGAATGCTCATCTCTCATTATTCCGCCGCGGCGGATTAGCCGTGCACACTGGGGCACTGTGCTGCGGTGCGCGCGGCCTCTCGCCGTCGGGGGTTCGATAGCCCCCTCGGGCATGAGTTTATGTGTTGTCCTTAGGTTAGTTTACCTTAGTTGAAGTAGATTGTAAGCTAGGGACTAATAACCAAGCAGTTAAGTCCCATAGATTTACAAACATTTGAACAGCGCTCATTATTATTATTATTATTATTATTATTATTATTATTTGAGGAAACAGGTAAAGATTTGGGAAGGCTGCAGTCCCATTCCACTCTCTCCCGCCAGATTCTCCTACATATTCAGCCCATTGTTCATTCATGTGTAATGGAAAATCCTATAATCTCTTCAATAGTGAGTAATATATTAGTAGTCAGGGAGCAAGGTACTCATGCAAACAGTTGGTAGTATTAATTTCAATCGGTTTTCTATTACAGATAAGTGAATTTTCTCTTGTACCTTTTTATTACACTAAAGTTTATTAACTTATTTTATAATATGTCATAATTTGGGCCAATCACTTGGAGCAGATTCAATTGTTCTGTATTAATCATTGTTACAATTCCAAGAACATGTTTTGCATTAATCAAGCACTATTCAAGTGGGTACAAGAATTCAAACATGGCCATGACAACGTCCATGTTGAGAACCGCTCCGATCGCCCATCTTAGATTTCAGACGATTTGGTGGCTTCTGTTGAAATGAGGATTCGTGAGAACAGGCGCTGCATCTGAACAATACCTCAGTGGAAACCGTTACAACGATGACGACGACATGATATCGGCAGTGAACTCTTGGTTATCTGAGCAGGTGGCAAGTTTTTTTGAAGAGGGTACTTTAAATTGATTGAGAGGTATGACAAGTGTTTGAAAGAACTTGGCAACTATGTCGGAAAAGAGAGTAAAGTATGTACTTTCTGATAATAAATATCCTTTTTTGAATTAAAATGTCTTTGTGTACTTTGAAACATGTCCATAGAAAATGTATATTGTTGAATTTGTAAGAAAATGTCTAATATTGTGCCTCCTGTTTTATGTCGAGTAACTTGCTTGCAAGTAAATGTATAATGTTGCATCTACTGTGTGTATCGATATGTACATAAATCTGTGAAGTTTCATCCTTGGCAACGATTATATATCACATAGCATTATAGCTCGTGCGGAGACAGAGAGTCAGACTTGTGGTTCAGTTCATTTAGAGAGCAGTTGTGTATGTGACTCCGATGTAGAGCAGAGGCTGCAGTGCCAGCAAGTTGGTTTGATTGTATTTGGAATATATTGCATTTCATATAATTGTGAAAAAGGTTGTACCACCTCTGGAATGAAGGAAATAGGATTTCATGTAATTATGAAAAGGTTGTATCATTTAGGTAATGTAATGGTGATTATTAATAATAAGTAACAAAGTTGACCTTTCTTTACTGTTTTATTTTACGTAGTTATAATATTAACCTATATTCCTTATTTGATAATTATTTATTTGTGGATTTAAAGTGCAGTACTGATTTTGGTAAACTTGTTGAGGAGATTTCTTTATTGGTAACGTAGTAAATGATTGTTACGCAACTCTGCAGTTAATGGAGTATGATACTGAGTTTTGATAATCAGGTACTGATCTGCATAAAATTCTCGTAGTCGAACATTAGCAAGAATGATTGCAGGTACTAATAGATGGGAACAATGGCAGCAGGGTGTCCATAATGAGTAAATCAAAGAAAAACTGGGAATGAACACCATAGATGTAGTAGTCAGAGCGAACAGACTGAGATGGTGGGGTCATGTTACACGCATGGGAGAAGCAAGGTTACCTAAGAGATTCATGAGCTCGGCAGTGGAGGGTAAGAGGAGTCGAGGTAGACCAAGAGAAAAGAGATTCGGTGCAGAATGATTTTGAAGTAAAAGGCATAACATCAGACGAGGCATCAATGTTAGCATTGAATAGGAATCATGGAGTAATTTTATTAGAGGTACTATGCTCCAGACTGAACTCTGAAAGGCACAATCAGTCTCTAATGATGATGATAATGTTGATGATGATGAACATTAAGAAAGTGGTTTGTGTTTTTACTATCTTTCTCGCAGTCCAAATTTTCGAGTATAGTTAATGCGTGTTTCATGCAGGTTACATGTCACAGTTGCTTTGTTAAAAGATCCGTTGCGTACATAATCAGTTTAATGCACTGTTTCTCATTTAACAGTAGATACATGAATATCAGGGCCATTATTAAACCAAATTACTGTGTTAATTAACAATGTACATGTTCAGTTAAATTTTGATGAAGTTGTTTGATGACTTAATGTACTTGACTGTTAAATATCAATATATGACAACTATTTGGACTGCAACTAATAACAGATCAGGTTTTGAATGAGGAACTTTAAAATAAACTACATTTGTTGTCTGATTAAACGATAGATTCAACTTTAAACTTCACGTACACCTTTTAACTTAATGCCGGCCGCGGTGGCCGAGGTGACTGAGGCGCTCTAGTCACGGTCTGCACGGCCACTGCGGTCGGGGGTTCGAATCCCCCCTTGGGCATGGATATTTGCGCCGTCCTTAGTGTTAGCTAGTTCATAAGTAGTTTGTATGCTTAGGGACTGATGACACCGTAGTTAAGTCCCATACGTTCTACAAACATTTGAACATTTTTTTAGTATATTAGGAATTGCATTATGAAATATAGACAGCTACACCTTATGTTTATTATGAGATATCGATTTCGGCTAATTTCAGGTCATCTTCAAGTCTCAAACAATAGGTGTTACTTATGCATTTTTACAGTGGCACTCATAACCTTTAACTGTTTACACACGAGGTATAACGTTGTTAATCACGTTAGCGATGAAAACAGAACCCAGAATCTTTGCGTCTAAATGATACATATATTGGTGTGATGGCTTACATCACACCAATGCATATATAGCTCTCGGTAAAATGGAACGGTACGATGTCGTTACGTAGCACAGCACGGCCAACTGTAAACGCAGTAGAAGTGCAAACAACGTTGTCTCCTCAGAGATATGATTATAATTAGGTTCGGCGTAGACTTCTACAAGATACAGTGTACACGGCGAAGATTACACCAAAAAATTTAACTTTTCGTCTACTTTGGCGATAGCAACCAAATTTTAAAATCGTGTCTACTATGTAAAGATTTGGCAACACAAAACGCTTCATAACTTGACTGGTTTTCGCGTTCTGAATTTTTAATATGTTTTTAATGTTATTATAGAAAAAAACAAATTTGGAACTCACACTACAATTTTCATATGGCAGATTTTGTAGGTACAATCACAAGACGTAATTCAACGGTTCTGTGCATTCATCTTATGAGAAATGTCAATCACTTGTTTTCAGTGTTTATTTCAAATTTCTACATTTAAGTTTCTTTAATTACTAGTACTTAAATGTGGTGATGAAATAAATTACGTGTATATACTACTACTTAATCTTACTTAAAATAACTTAGGCAATGTACAAACAAACATACCCATGTCCGAGGAACATTTTTTAACTTAATGTTCAAACGAAACATACTTAAAAAAACACGCCTCATATAATATTGGGTCGCGAAAAATTTTACAGAAACATTGCGGGTCCCACTAGCGAGAAGATTGGGAACCACTGCTCAAATGTTCAAATGTTTGTAATTCTATCGGACCAAACAGCGTGGTCATCAGTCCGTAGCTTACAAACTACTTAAACTAAGGCAAACTAACCTAAGGACAAACACACACGAACCTCCACGGCGAGCAACCGCGCGCTCCGCAGCGAGACGCTTTAGACCGCTTAGCTACTCCACCGCGGCGGAACCACTGCCCTAGGGTTTTTATACGATAGGAAAAAATCGCCTGGTATATCGGTATTTTCAGAAATCTGCCCGACCCTAGTCTGGAGTCGGTGAGGCGGCGTCTGCAGGTAGGCAGCGCGGACAGGGTGCGGACGTGGCGGCGGCGGCGGCCGTGACGGGCTGGGCACTGGGCAGGTAGCCGCGGCGGTAATGGAGTGTCGGCTGGGCCGGCCAGTTAATCCACGTCCCGCGCCGCCCCGCCAGATAACTCACGCCGCCCCTAAATAATTAGCGAGCTGACCGCTGGAGGCGCGCCGTTCGTTATGAGGCGGCGGCCGGCCCTAACTCACCGCCGCGCCGGCGCCCTCAATAATTGAGTCGCCCCGCTAGCGTAATCGATAGCCGCGTGCCTCTGACACCGACCCGTCACCGGCTGTACGCCGCGGAAGGCGAGGACGTCGCTCCGTGAGACGTACAGTGCGGTCAGAAATTCACGTTACAAACTTCTACATAAGAAGGCGTGAGGCCAACGAGAAAGACAGTTGATGTCTGAGCCGGCGCGAGCGCTAGATGATTGACCGGCCGCTGGGGCACAGTCTGCTGTCTCATAGCGGCCAGCCACTCTACTAGCCATCGCGTATGTTCATGCCTCACTTGATCACGTGACGTGACGTGCGCACCGCAGCTTGTCTTTCTCGTTGACCTCGAGAAGGTGCTTCCGCGCATAGAGGCGAAACGATAGCACAGACAAAACTATACAGACGGGAGACCTAGCAAGGGCCCAGTCACACGCTCAGTGGTGCAGGGAGGGAGGATTACCAACAGTTCCGTAAGATGTCCCATGATGGCACTACGGTCAGAAGCAGCCCTTTAAAACCAGCCAGAGCAGGCGGCAGGTAGCAGCTGTCCCCACCACCACCTCCTCTCAAACACCGGCACACACGGACACAGCCATGGCCTCATGGGAGGCGGCACGAACTCCCCTCAGCCTCCCCTCCACGCTACCCTCTGATGTGTGAGAGGCACCCTCAGTAGCGCCTCTAGTATGACCTACCAGTACTAATCCAGTGAACCACCTGACATCTGCTGGAATCTTACGGAACTACGAGGGGAACGTAGGACAGAGGTATATGTTACTCTGTGACGATAGGTATAGCGAGGTCGGAAGGAGCTATGCCGAGCGCCAACAGTTGCACCTGCAGGAGAGACATTGCGTAACTCGGGGTGAGCCCAATGCCTACAGAATGAACATTATTGGCTGTCACTGAGGTAATGGAGGGGGATGTTCAGAACGGCTGAAACCTGGGCCACCTTCATAGTTGTCGCCGAATATAGGACTTGTAGAGTGTAGTGAGTACTTAAAATTCTGCTGGCCACAGTGGCCGAGGGGACTGAGGCACTCCAGTCACTGTCTGCACGGCCACCATGGTCGAGGGTTCGAATCCCCCTCAGGCATGGATATTTGTGCCATCCTTAGGATTAGCTAGTTCATAAGTAGTTTGAAAGTTTAGGGACTGATGACCCCATAGTTAAGTCCTATAAGCTATACAAACATTTCCAAAAACTTAAAATTCTGAATAGGTACCCATATCCAGAAACATATCCTTTCCATTCCATGACGGTTTCAATTCTGTGAGACACAGTGTGGTCAGAAATTCACGTTATAAACTTCTACAGTTGGCGTCATGTAAGAAGGCGCGAGACCAGCAAGAAAGACAGGTGAGGCCTGAGCCGGCGCGATCGCTAGCTGATTGACCGGCCGCTGGGGAACAGTCCACTGTCTAACAGCAGCCAAGCCACTCAACTAGCCATCACGTATGATAATGCCTCACTGGATCATGTGACGAGACGTGCCCGCCGTAGCCTGTCTCTCTCATTGGCAAAATTTAAAAATGTACAATTAGTACGAGTAGGGATTCAAAAATCTTTTCTATATACACCATCAGCCGTAAATATTGACTGAACTTTATTATTTTATTTCGCTACTGGTTTCGATACTCCATTCTTATCGTCTTCAGGTCAGACCAACACTACGTTTCCTATAGAGAGACAAATTTAAGAACACAGAATATACCATTATAAATAAAGATTAATAGCCATAGCTTATAAAGAACACACCTGGAGCTCCCCTACACTGCAAGAACTGAACAAGGTACCGCTCTGATCTGACCAATTCTGAGTTGTAATACACTCATCTTAGTAGGAGAGCTCAGTCAAGACCAGCCGCAGCTATTGGGATGGCTCCACAACTGTATGGAGCCCCACTAGCTTAATCGATAGCCGCGTGCCTCTGACACCAACGCAAACCCATCACCAGCTGCAGGCTGCTGAAGGTGTCGAAGCCACTCTGTGGAACATACAGTGCGGTCAGAAATTCACGTTACAAACTTCTACTTAAGAAGGCATGAGGCCAAAGAGAAAGACAGGTAAAGCCTAAGCCGGCGCGATCGCTAGCTGATTGACCAGCTGCTGGGGCACAGTCCGCTGTCTCATAGCACCCAGCCACTCAACTAGCCATCACGTATGTTCATGCCTCACTTGATCACGTGACGTGACGTGCGCGCCACTGCCTGTCTTTCTCGTTGGCCTCGAGAAGGCTTTTCTGCGTGCACTGGCGGAGCGATAGGTATAGCGAGGTGGGGAGGAGCTATGGCTGAGCGAGCGCCATTGTGCCTGCCCCACGCCTACAGAACGAACATTATTGGCTGTCACTGAGGTAACGGAGGGGGGGGGGGGGGTGCAAAACGGCTGAAAACTGGGCCGCCTTTGTAGTTGTCGCCGAACATAGGACTTGAAGTGGTTAGTGTAAACTTAACATTCTGAATAGGGACCCATGTCCAGAAACTTATCCTTTCCATTCCACGACGGTTTCAATTCTGTAAGACACTGTGTGGTCAGAAATTCACGTTACAAACTTCTACAGCTGGCGTCAAGTAAGAAGGCTTGAGGCCAACGAGAAAGACAGGTGAGGCTTGACCCGGTGCGAGCGCAAGCTGATTGACCGGCCGCTGGGGCACAGTCTGCTGTCTCATAGCGGCCAGCCAATCATCTAGCCGTCGTGTATGATCATGCCTCACTTGATCACGTGACGTGACGTGTGCACCGCAGCCTTTCTCGTTGGCCTCGAGAAGGCGCTGCCGCATATAGAGGCGGAGCGATAGGTATAGCGAGGTGGGGAGGAGCTACGACCGAGCACCAACAGTTGCGCCTGCAGAAGAAACATTGCATAATTCAAGGCGAGCCCTGCGCCTACAGAATGAAAGTTATTGGCTGTCACTGAGGTAACGGAGGGGGATGCGCAGAACGGCTGAAGACTAGGCCGCCTTCGTAGTTGACGCTGACTATAGGACGTGTAGAGGGCAATTATCAGAGTTGAACGGCATGAAAGGGATGCAGAGGTTGGGGAGGGTGTAAGTCAGGGTTGTAGCCTTTCCCCAATGTTATTCAATTTGTACATTGAGCAAGCTACAAAGGAAAGCAAGGAGAAATTTGGAAAAGGAATTAAAGTTCAGAGTGAGGAAATAAAAACATTGTGTTTTGCCGATGACATTGTAATTCTGTCAGTGATAGCAATTGACCTGGAGGAGCAATTGAACGGAATGGACAGTGTGTTGAAAGGAGCATATAAGATGAACATTAACAAGAGCAAAATAAAGTTAATGGAATGCAGTCTTAGACAATCAGGTGATGCTGAAGTAATTCAATTAGATAACGGATTAATAAAGGTGGTAAATGAGTTTTGTTACTTGGGCAGTAAAATAACATATCATATTTGCACTACAGAGGATATAAAATGCATAATGGCAATGGGAAGAAAAGCTTTTTTGAAAAAGAGAAATTTGTTAACATCAAATATTTATTTAAGCATAAGGAAGTCCTTTCTGAAAGCATTTGTGTAGAGTGTTGTCTTGTATGGGAGTGAAACATGGACTATAAACAGTGTGGACAGGAAGTGGGTAGAGGTTTTTGAAATATGGTGCTACAGAAGAATGCTGAAGTTTAGGTGGGTGGATCGGGTAAATAATGAAGAGGTACTGAACAGAATTGGGGAGAAAATGAATTTCTGGCATACCTTGACTAAAAGAAGGGATCGATTGGTTGGACACATTCTTAGACATAAAGGAATTCTGAATTTAGCATAGGAGGGAAGTGTAACCGCAGAGGGAGACCAAGAGACGAATATAGTAACCAAATTCAAATGGATGTAGGTTGCCGTTCTTAGAATTGCTCAGGATAGAGTACGGTGGAGAGATGCATCATCTCTAGTTGTGATGGAAAAATATTTACTATATGCACCATCAGCCGTAAATTTTGATTGAGATTTATTATTTTATTTCGCTACCGGTTCGATATACCATTGTTATCATCTTCAGATCACACCAACACCACGATCCAGTTACGTGAGCTGTCAATATAGCCGTATTTACCAGATTTGCAGTCCTGGACATTCATGTGTGCCCCTCCCACATGCTGTCACATGTTGAGGGGCACGCATGAACGTCTTTAGGATCAGCTGCAATTATTTGCTCTATACAGATGTACTCATTATTGGAAAATTCATATTCTGTTGTGCCGTAACGCATATCAAGGACAGCTGCATTCTTAAGCCCCTATCTTCGATCTTTGTTTCTCAGTCGTCAACATAGTTCTTAGAAACGCAACATTATCTGTATAATCAATAAATTACATAGCGTTTTGATAGTAACACTGTAACAGTTTAACATACTGTCACCGCCAACGCCTACACAGGAATGGTTATTTTATCTTCTAGTGCCAATATGACGGAAATTCAATAATAACTTTTCAATCGCTGTGAACGTGCATTAATATACAGTAGAGATAAAATCAGGGATCTAATAACGTTTCTGCTGCGCATTTCTCTTCCAAACGTTGCAACACTGAGTTAGCACAATCGTTGTTAGTAATATATGCTACAATTGAATATTGGTGCCTAATAAGAGAAACGCATTCTGGAATGGTTGTTTCAAGTTACAGCAGCAGCCTAATGGTGCGGACAGTTCCTGTTCCTCCTATAAAAGTGGCACTTCCAAGTGCATGGAAAGTGTCTACAAAGAAAAGGGTTCACATAAGGTCGATGGCACCACATTTTCTGAAAGTATTGAAACAGTTGAAGACAAGCATGTGACGAAATCTGTAAAAGGGTTAACACTCTCTGAATGGAGGGACAAAAAAAAAAAAAAAAAAAAAAAAAAAAAAAAAAAAAACAGTGATCCAAAACGATCGGTTTGAAGGTTGTACGAGTAAGATTTCACATTTTGATAATAGATAACCAAACAATAAGAAATGTATCACATTCCATCTCAACCCAACAAACTACTAATTATATTCGAGATAATTATTAAAACATATATTTGAATAATAATAATAATAATAATAATACAATGATTCGTGTTATTTTCATTAAGTACATAATCCCCTGTATAAAAGGTAACTAAAGAATATATATATAGGGAAAGCTAATAATGGAAGAAAATGGCTATGAGGGGCGAGAGTTAGATCTCTGAGTTGTGAAAATTACCGGAAATGTTGATGTATACTGTGCACATAATACTAGTTGTGATGTTTAATGTGTGTGAGTTTCTACACAAATGGACCATAAGTAAAATTCAAAACAACGAAATAATGGGGAACCGCACGCATCAAACTCACGGTACCAAAATGGGATAGCACAAATAGCACACTTCAAAATGGGAATTATTTCCCCAAACGTGACGTGCTAAGTAAAATATAAAAAACGTGGCTAGAAACGAAATTGTTTTTTATAAACAAACCATTACCTTTATTTAATTTTCTATGTAAACGTTTAAGTACTAAAGACATTTACTGTCTTTTCGTGACTTCAATTACCTATTAATGTAAAGATAATTATCAACCTCTCAAGATAATCTAACGTATTATGTTGCCCACAATATATCAGAATTGTACTACATTTCTTCAGTTCCCAAAATTTAGTGGATAAATTGGATAAATAAAACGTGGATATTTCTGTTCAATTAAAAATTATCCGCGTCAGTACTACCAAGCAACTTCCTAAATTGCTTCTACAAACAGTGTGAACAAGTGAAAAATATATATTGTCTTATTTTATAAAAATTTACGAGCTATTGCATATAATTTGAAATATGAGTCATCTAGTTTATATCTACTTAAAATGTATGTGACTTTCATAACTTAGACAACAAGTACTGTGTCACATGAGGTGCTATTATGTAAAAAAAAAAGAAAAAGGTAGAGATCTGAAAATGACAATTGAGATTGTCAAAACCTGTCATCTAAAATAATATAAAACATTCAACAAGCGATCATTGTATATCTATTCCTAGTCAAGACAAATAACGAAACTCCCGAAATTATCCTAATCACACCTCTATCTGTGTAATAATAATTTCAAAAAGTACACAATAAAATGTTTTCTGAAAATAAAATAACCGGATCATACTGTCCATATATCCTGTTAAATTACATTTTTAATGGTCCTCGCTGATATTTTCTTATTTGCAAGAATAACTTTCTATTCCGTACACAGCCACGCCTTGAAAATATCGGTTTTCAACAAAATAGTATATACGAGGGTCACTCCAAAAGAAATGATAACTATATATATATATATATATATATATATATATATATATATATATATATATATATATATATATATATATATCTGAAATACGCTTTTCATTCTGCATGTTTGAAAGTTTTACAGTGTGTAGATACATCCTTCCCGTTTGTTTTCAAACTCAGTACGACCTGTTCCCGTGAGTGGCGCCGTCACAGCATGTCTTGAAGATGGCTGCTACAGCAACGTGCTGTAATTGAATCCCTATGCTGTGAAAACGAGACAGTGGGAAACATCCACAAGAGGTTGAAAAAGATGTATGGAGATGCAGCTGCCGATCGCTGTACAGTTAGTCGGTGGGCAAGCAGGTTATGTGATGAAAGCGGGAACGGCAATATTGAGGATTGTCCTCCCACCAGCAGTCCTCGTACTACACACACTCCAGAAAATGTGCAGAGAGTTTACGAATTGGTTACTGCTGACAGACTCATCACAGTGAACGAATTGTCACGCTACATTGGGATAGGGGAAGGAACTGTTTTCAGAATACTGAAAGTGTTGGCATTACAAAAGATTTGCAACAGGTGGGTTCCCAGGATGTTGACAGTGGCTCACAAAGAAAAACAAAAAACGGTATACAGCGAACGTTTGAAACAGTGCGGCAATGGTGGACATGAATTTCTTGGAAGAAATGTGACAGATGATAAAACATGGCTCCATCATTTTTCACCAGAGACGAAGAGGCAATCAGTTGAGTGGCATCATGCAAACTCACCCAACGGGGGGGGGGGGGGAGATTCAAAACCACACCTTCTGCTGGAAATGTTATGGCTATGGTGTTTTTCGATTCTGAAGGACTCTTGCTTGTGGACATCACGCCACGTGGAACCACCATAAATACTGATGCAAATGTGATGCCACTGAAGAAACTTCAAGCTCGACTGAGTCGTGTTCGACCACATCGGCAAAAGCAGGATGTTTTGCTGTTGCACGTCAATGCATGGGCACATGTCAGTCAAAAAACCATGGAAGCAACCACAAACTCGGATAGACAACACTGAAACACCCGCCTTGCAGTTCTGACCTAGCTCCATGTGACTGTCATCTGTTTGTGAAACTGAAAGACTCTCTCCATGTGGCCGAGGGGACTGAGGCGCTCCAGTCACGGTCTGCACGGCCACTACGGTCGGGGGTTCGAATCCCCCCTCGAACATGGATATTTGTGCCGTCCTAGTTCGTAAGTAGTTCATATGTAGTTTGTAAGTTTAGGGGCTGATGACCCCGTAGTTAAGTCCCATAGACTATACAAACATTTGAACTCTCTTCATGGACAAGGTTTCAAGATGATGACTCCCTTGTGCACGCTGCCAAACAGTGGCTCCAACTTGTTGGTCCAGAATTTTAGCGTGCTGGTATACAGGCTCTGGTTCCGAGATGGCGTAAGGCAGTTGAGAGGGGTGGGGATTATGTGGAGAAATGAAAATATTGTTCCTAAAGGATATATCTATACACTGTAAAACTTTCAAAAACTGTATTTAAAAGAAAAAAATAGTTTGCATTTATTTTGGAGTGACCCTCGTATTACACAAATATATTGTCGCATTCTAATTTATCTATCGCGTTCCTAAGGAGTTCAAAATGTTCAAATTTCTGTAAATCTATCGGACCAAACTGCGTGATCATCAGTCCGTAGCTTACAAACTACTTAAACCTAGGTAAACACACAGAACCATGCCCCAGGGAGGACTCGAACCTCCACGGCGACCACCGCGCGCTCCGCAGCGAGGTGCTTTAGACCGCTCGGCCACTCCACCGCGGCGTTCCTAAGGAGTGTCCGATGTAATGGACGACAGTTTGTCGTAGGTTAGCAAATCCTTAACTCACTCGGATTACATCGCAAGTGACATAAAACCGAAAGCAGGGACACCGCACGTTGAATTTCCGTACGAAACGCTACACCCGCTGATAAAGCGCTTGTAGCAGAGATTCGTAGCTGCACTCCTAATGAGGCCTTACAGCACACCTTTATATCCCCTTCACGAGCGCGGCGTGAACTTGTGACCTCGATCGAACAAGGATAGCGTTCCGGTTCTTAAATCAGCAGGCGCGGTTTTCCCACAAGGCGCGCGAGAGACAGGCGTCGTCCATCTCCCTTCAGCGAGGCTCGGCCGGCGGGAAAGAGTAATCGCTACACGAGTCCATGTACCTAACGACGCTCGTAATTACCGCAACCTCTGAGCCGCGGGAGACACCTCCATTGCGTCACACTCGGCAAGACAAATGCCCCGCCGCACCGCTTCCTTCACGCAAGTAGGGATTGGGTGGGGGGAGGAGTGGCACGGGCTCGGCGTCTATTGAGATGTTACGCAAGGCCTATACGCCCAAAGTGTTACGCGAGAAACGTGAGGGGCGTATTTCCTTTTTAAAAGCCGGTTCCGTCAAGTTGCCACTCCTCCTACGGGAAGTTTCTTTTCTTTCTTTTCTTCTTTTCGGTGCTAGGTCCTCCATGTTCCAGACTAGGGGCGTAGAAATTTTTTAAAATATCGAGAGTCAGATATATCGATAAAATTATGTCATTATCGGCCATCGATATATCTAATATACGAGATATGTCCACAGAGCAAGTTCCGTTTGGTTATGTAAAACAAACGTGTACAGATACAGAAAAAATATTTATTGTACAAAAATATACAACTATTAAACTACTTTTCTACATAGCTTCCGAAATTTTGTAGGCATTTGTCATAGCGTGGCAGAATTCTTTGTATGCCTTGCTCGTAGAAGGTTGCTGCCTATGTATTCAACCATGTGGTAACATGTTCTTTCAGCTCGTCGTCATCGCTGAAGTGTTGACCACCATGGACAGGTTTTAGATGTTAGAATAAAGTCGCTTAGGAGCGAGACTGTACGGAGGATGATCAAACACGTCCCAGTGCAATTCCCGTAAGAGTTGTTTGGTTACATTCGCCTTGTGAGGTCGGGCGGCAACTTGAAGGGAAGAAGAAGATTTCTTTCATCTCTTCTTACACCTCAAATCTGCCCTTGGTGGTCAACACTTCAACGATGATGAGCAGAAAGAACATGTTTGCCACATGGTTGAATACACAGGCGGCAACCTTCTATGAAGAAGGCACACAAAAACTTGTCCCACGCTATGACAAGTTATGTAGAAAAGTAGTTGAACAGTTGCAGATTTTTATACTATAAATATTTTTTCTGTATCTGTTCACGTTTGGCTTATATAACCATACGGAACTTACTTTGTGGACATACCTCGTAGTTACCGATCTATGGAAACATCGGGCATCGGCTTATAAAAATATGGGCTTCACATTGTAAATGTATTACCGGTTTTGGAAATGTTTCGTAAATCACAACAAATACTGAATAACTATTTTCACAGACCAAGAGTGAAAAGAGGGGCTGGTGTAATTGGTTAGTACAGATATTTAAAAAATGCACGGAAGTATGATTTTTAACACAAACCTTTTTTAACCCGCGAGAACTCGCGCCTTTAAGATTTACGTGATCGATCGCGTTTATATCATTTTTCTGACAGTTCAAGAAAATTTTGTAATGTACTTAATATATCTAAATAAGTATTTCTAGTTGCGTTTATAAAGAAACACAAATATTTGACTATTTAAAATTGGTATAATGCCGATTGTTTTAAAATCACTGTCGGCAAAATGCTCACGCGCGAGTCCTCGTGGGTTAAATGGAAACCTGTTATTTTTAGTACATCTGTAAATTAAAAAAAATACTTAATCAATTTCGTTTGTTATACTGTAAAATGTTAATTACATCCTGAATTATTGTAACCTTAAGTTCACGCTTGAGTAACTCCTCAGCAGCTCAGTTGTGTGTGTCGGAGAAAACTGAATTAATTAGGGATAGAAAAAATAAAAATAGAAAAAAAGTGATTTAACACAGCACACTAGTCCACATGCCAAATTTTATTATCTTTTTCTCCGAAGAAAATATACACTGAAATCAGTTTTTTGTTAAACTTTAAAGTAGGTTCGTTTTGTTTTCAATTACAGAATGTAAAAGAGTGTGAATTGACATTTCAGGCCAATAAATGTTCAAAGTGGCGATCGTCATTTGCTGCACGCATTTGCTATCTACCGCGTAGTAAATGCCATACACGACACAGTGCAGCTGGTGTAATGTTGCCACAGGCTGTCTCAGTACGATGTTGCATATCCTTTGGGGTTCTAGGCGCATCATGACACAGTTTTCCTTTAACGAGCACCACAGCAACATATGTGAAAGATCAGGATAATGGTCTGGCCCATTCATACGTCCGGCACGTCCTATGAAACTATCGTCGATCATTCTGTCAGTAGTCAGCCTATTGTTAAATACAGACTGTGCAGAAGCATCAGCATGTTGGCACCACATATGTCTTTCTAACGGGATATTTTCTTGCCAAGCTGAGAGATAATTTTGTAAAAACTCGACGTATGTTGCATTCTTTTTGGTGCCTTCAATGAAGTGAGACCAATGAGATTTTCACCAATCAATGGCGCACCTACGGGGGAGGGGGAAGGAACTAATGGGGCTGGACCCCCCCCCCCACCCCAGCACCGCCCATAGATTTTGTCGTCATCGGAAATTTGAAATAGTAAACATGTAATAACTCACAACTTAACTATAAATTGCCAAGCACAAGTGAAAGTAACAATGGGTCGCCTACGTGATGCCGCCACTGAGCACGTGCGCTGCTGTCTCTTTGAGCGGTTTTAATGCCGTCGTGACCAGCTTTGATGCTGTCGCTATTGTTACTGCTATGCTGGATTTACGAGCCGATTGCTCATATGCGGCGATCCGCTGCTTAGCAGGTCAGCGGCGCCACCGAGTGGAATCTTATGTACAACAATAGTGTTACTTTAGTTCAATTTTACACATAGAGTCTCGTGTTAATTAAAATGTGAAGACCTTTCTATTTGTCTAGTAACATAGAAGCTGCTTCATTATTTTACGAGCTGATTATATACACTCCATTTCCATCACATTCCTCCTCTTCCACTCTCAAATTAATGTGAGCCTACTCATTTTTTTCTCGTGTAATTGTTTTCATAGTACAATTGGTTAAATTACAAAAAGTGTAAAAACAAGTGATAGATTAATAAATTCAGTAGGCTTTATTTAAAAAAAAAAAAAAAAAAAAAAAAAAAAAAAAAAAAAAATTGAACCCCTCCCCCCAGAACCAAATCCCTGCTGCACCACTGTCGCCAATTATGTCATAGATAAGTATCGTCTCTGCCTTTTCTGAGTTTGAATAAAGCATTTTCCCATTTCTCACAATACTGTATGCAATGTTATACTTTCGCCCTGTTTAAATTCATTTATCTGCTCACTTTACCACTGTGTGTACTTCTGCTTTTACTTGTACTGTACATAACACTATCACAGTCGTTCGGTAACACAGTGTACTACAGTTATTCTGAGAAAAATAACTAATTCAGAAGCTCCACAACAAGCTCCACAAGTAGACACACAATTAGAACAAACCGAAACATTGCTTTACTGCCAAACGTAAACATCGTAATCTTCGTAAAAATACCCACCAGAACCTCACAACAAGCGACTGAACATCTAACTTTTCGAGTACCAACTTTAGGTTGCAATTAGCATTTTACAATGTAACAAGTGGAATTGATCAAGTATATGTTTTTCTAATTTCAGTTGTGCTGAAAATAATAGTTTTGCAGTAAAAACATAGAGTTGTGTTAAAAATCATATTTCTGTGCATTTTAATGGTTTGTACTAACCAATTACACCAGACGCTCTCCTTACTTTCGGTCTGTGGACTTTGTTATTCAGTATTGGTTGTGGTTTACGAAATATCGCCAGTGGTAATGTTAGGTCATTCAGCTAGTATGCTTACGTATTGATTTATTATTAGATAGTCAGCAGCTTGCCTATTCCCATTGCAGGAAGACTTTAAAGTAAAACATTTAATGTCAAAATTTGTAAGTCAACAATGAGCCACTATGCAGATGAAAAGCTTGTGTTACAATATGTTTGGTCGACTGTTTTTTTTTTTCTATTATTTTTTATTATTATTTCGTTGGTTTTTTTATTTATTTTATTATTATTTTTTTTTATTGCCTAAACGTCAAAATAAACCTTTCTTCACGCTGATGTACGGAAATTCAAAATATTTTAAAGAGTGCAGTCGTTGCAAGATGAAACTTTCGAGTTCTCCATCGAATATCCTCATGTCTGAAATCTGGCCGGTATGTTTGTCGTGTGAATATTAGGTTTCAGAACGACATTTAACAATTGGTTACAGTGTCAGTATCGGGAACTGTTTTTGAAGAATGCCGATGTGAATAAATGGTATTCTACTTGCATTAAAAACATGTTTCTTATTGCAAGTGGTGCGCTTTTTCTTCCCATCAGAAATCTCATTCCATTCACACCGCCACCTGTACTTGCTTCACAATGCCATAGAGGAAGAAATGGAGATGATGAAAAACTCAAAAGGTAGTAAGCCTGTGTCACAATAGTGAAAGCAAAACTATGATCAACTGCAGCTTAAAAAAAGTAATATCAAATAGTTACCGAAAACTGAGAAAAAGTAATATAATATAAAAACAGAGGCGTGTGATATTTGCAGAATAACAGCTATAAATATGTTGATAAAAATCTTCCTGGTATTGTAATGCATCGTCAATATATCAAATATTTCACAGACTATGCGGTCCAATACCCAGAAGAGTTTTATCAACAATGACAAAGGCCGCGGGCGCCTTCGTTTACAGCTATAAATATATTTGCCGAGATTAAATATCGATATTTTCACGTACCTATATATTGCTGTATCGACATATTATCAACAGCCCTATTAAGAAGGAGAAGTCATATAGAAAGATTGGACGCGGTGAATGCTCAAAAAGTAGTAAAACCGTGTCACACAGTGAAAGTAGAACTATGTTCTATGTCAATTACAAAAATAATTAAAATATTTACCGAATATTGTGAAAAAATTATATAAAATAAAAATATGGGCACTCGATATTGACAATATGTCTCGAGAAATATAAACATCTTGAGAAACTATCGCCAGTCCATATCGTTATTTGCAAGGGCGAATTCTGTAATTATCCACGATCGATATTATATCAAATGTCGAACCCGTTGGTCTCGGGATAAAGCGCTATAATGGAAAATGAAGGGTTGCGGGTTCGAATCGCAGTTGGCTCCCGGATTTTTCAGTTTGCGTTTTAACCCAGTCTTCATCTCTCAAAGAAGTGAGGAGTCGCCAGAAACGTTAAGTAGTTTGAATTCCACGCTAAACTGTAGGTCCTCTTTCCCAGGATGGATAACTGGATTGGGTTTAGGGACACGCAAATCACCGAAGTGTCGTTCAATTGAAATACTTGCACCAATGAGACACACGAAACAGGCTCAGAGAGAAGGAGAGGGGGGAACATGTCATAGAGAAAGATTGAACGTGATGTAAGCTCAAAAAGTAGTAAGACTGTCACACAGTGAAAGCAACATTATGTTCCACTACACTTTTAATAGAATAATTTCAAATATTTACCGAAAATTATGAAAAAATAAAATGAAAATATAGACACTCGATATTGGCAATATAGTATCGATATAGCTTGAAAACAATCGCCAATCTACGGCGATATACGCCGAGGATGGTTGTCGAATTATCCTTGTATCGATATATTGCTGTATCGATATTTTAACAACAGTCCTAGTGAGAAAGAGAAAGATTGGGCATGATGAAAGGTCAAAGAGTAATAAGACTTTGTCACACAGCGAAAGCAAATTTATGTTCTACAATTGTAAAATAAGAATTACGTATATTTACCGAAAGTTGGTCTTATAATACTGAGAAATCGTGAGAACCTATCGGCGAAACTTATCGATATTTAATCTATATCTATAAATGTGAATGTCTGTTCGGTGTACGTTTATCACGTCTGAACCACAAGACATAAAGAGCTAAAAATTTATACAGTTACTAATGTCTACCCGGGGAAGACTTTAGGCACGGTTTTATGGCGATCGGATAGCTATTAATCTATATATATTAATGTCTGTTCGGTGTACGCTTATCACGTCCGAACGACAAGACGCAGAGACTTTAATATTTGTACAGTTACTAATTTATACCTGATGAAGGTTTTAGGCACGGTTTTATAGCGATCTGATAGATATTTAGTAATTTGAAGAATATAACGCGAAATGCGGAACAATAATTACTCTTTAAAAATTATATTTACTCTTTGAAAATGGTTTTAGTGGTTGCATTGTTGCTTGAGGGTTGATAATAATAAAAGGGTGGAGTATATTGGGATGGAAAGTTATCGATGTATATAAAATTCTACGTGTGTGTGTGTTAATAATTCACTCTGCAGCGAAAAATACAGAACGCAAACGAATGGTCTGTGCGTAATTTTTGTCCGAAGTCTCCCGTTGTACACCATAGCAGTTCCATGCCGATAATTACAAGGGGGGTGGTGGTTGAAAGTCATCAAATTATAAAAAAATTGGGGCTGAAGTCCACCGATTACGTTAGTGAGTCTATAGCAAGGAGGTTACATACAGCGAAACATGATGCCATAGACCATATCTTTGGTCTATGCGTGCTACAATGTCTTCAGATCTTTCTCTGTAAGAATAAGAAAAGGCATAAGGGAATATAAGAATAAATAAATAAAGCAGTAAAAAAGAAATTTCTTTTAATACATCTTTTTTTTAAAGCGATTTGACGTTTCGCGCATTACATCAAGTGATCGATCTGTAATAATATTACAATCATTATTATTGAATTTCGTGATTGGATTCTTCGAAATGTTCAAATGTTTGTATAGCTTATGGGACTTAACTACGGGGGTCATCAGTCCCTAAACTTACAAACTACTTATGAACTAGCTAACACTAAGGACGGCACAAATATCCATGCCCGAGGGGGGATACGAAGCTCCGACCGTAGTGGCCGTGAAGACCGTGACTGGCGCGCCTCAGTCCCTTCAGCCACCGCGGCCGCCTTGAATTCTTCGAAACGAGTGCATTTTTACGTGTGATCAACACTACTTACTATTCAGTGTCATAGCACACTACTGAAAGATAGCTTATCTATCATAATCAACCAACACGCGAGCGGAGCCGCTGGTTTAAGCTAGTAGATTTTAAATCGTTGCCGGCCGCGGTGGCCGAGGAGACTGAGGCGCTCCAGTCATGGTCTGCACGGCCACTACGGTTGGGGGTTCTAATCCCTTCTCGGGCATGGATATTTGTGCCGTCCTAGTTCGTAAGTAGTTCATAAGTAGTTTGTAAGTTTAGGGACTGATTACCCCGTAGTTAAGTCCCATAAGCTATACAAACATTTAATTTTTTTTTTATAAATCGTTGTATCGTAATGTTATGAATAGCCCTAGTGAGAAGGTGGGAGGGGGCAACAGGAGGAGGAGTGTCACGGACTCGGCGTCTATTGAGACGTTACGCGAGGCCTCGACGCCCATAGTGTTAAGCGAAAATCGTGAGGGGCGTATTTCCTCTTTAAAAGCCGGTCCCACCTAAGTTGCCACGCCTCCTCAGGGAGGTTTGTTTTTTCGGCACCGGGCGATACGTCAAGCACGCCACACGGTCCGGAACCGTTAACATGTACCGCTTTGCCGCCGCCGCCGAAGCCGGCGTTGTTGTTCACGTCGCGTGGGCGAGCACACACACGCACACACACACACACACACACACACACACACACACACACACACACACGCACACATAAACGGCGGTAACGTGATGCAATCCCCGAGGCCGGGCGGCCCGGCGCAGTATAACTTTACAGCGCGCGGTCCGTGTGTGTGGCCGATAGACGGTCGGCGGGTGTCGTGCTGTTTTATACGCCGCGATCGGCCACAAATTGTGTCTACGTGGCCAATTACAGTGGCCGTAACAAGAGGCGCGCCGCGGCCATCTGCCTAGCGGGGATCCGCTTTCTCCCGCCCGCCTCCCGGACTCCACGACAGGGCCATCTCGTCACGAGACGCGCTGGCTACGACGCTCACGGAGGGATATACGGCCGGTCTTCCGAATGCCCGGCTCGCGGCGTGATAACCGAGGCGGGCGGGAGTTAATTCGATTTAGTCGCGCCAAGCGCACCTGCATCTCCGACCACGCAGCGGTATTTTACTGCGCCAGTATACAGAGTTACCTGGCGTCGGTTATACGACAGGCTCTTAGGAGATTTTTTTTTTTTTTTTTTTTTTTTTTTTTTTTTTTTTTTTTTTTTTTTTTTTTAACTGCAGATGCAAAACTCGGCTCGCGCTATCCTCGCGGGGCAGAGCCACCGATCTGGACAATCAGGTCGACGCGAGTAACAAGTTTGTTTGGAACGCCGAAATTATTCGTTTTTGAAGGTGAAAAAACGCCTTGTGTGTGCTCCAATTGATTTTATTTCTCCCAGACGCGTTTCGCCTTTCATATTAAGGCATCTTCATTGCGAGCTACAAGTAAAATTTTTTTGTGAGATTATAAACATTTTACGTATATTTTTTTTTTATTTATTTATTTATTTTACATAAAGGAAGTAGTTTTTACTTACATTTTCGTTGTCTTTTCAACTATCTTCTGCTGTTTCCTCCATCTGCTGAATGTGACATGTTGCACATTGTATAAAACACAATTTCGCACATTTGTATACATTACCTTTCTTATAAACGGGAGTCGTCTGCGCTTTTTTTCTACTCACTAGGAACCTTGCGCTGAATTAAAGATTCGATATAAATGCAAGCTAAGTAAGAAACCAATGCTGCAGAATACTCTTCGTAAACCGAACTGGTATTCCATCCGGACCAAGAGACTTTTTTTGTATTTAGCTATCTGAACTGATTTTCTACACCGGAAGTACCTATTACTATATCCTCCATTTCGGAGTTAGTACGTTGATCCAATCTGTTACTGCCCTGAAATGATCAATGAGTTACTGAATACTGGACTTTGACCCGCTTATCGATTTTACATAGGATCAGAATTTTTTCGGGTTCTCGGAAAGATCTTTAGCTAAGGTATGGCTGTAGTAATTATAGTATGCTTCGCACATCGATCCTTTTAAAGAGGCACGAATCTCTACTAACTTTAGCCTGTCATCATTTGCGTGTTCTTTTTTGAACCGAGAGTGCAACAGACTTTGCTTTGTAACATTATTATTATACCACGACGGATATTTTTCATCCTTAATCGACTTTACAGGCACATATTTCTCTAACCCTTTATTTACAATGCTTTTAAATTTAGTCCACAGTTCCTGTACATCCATTGTACAGGAACTAAACGACGTCCAGTCACTTTCTATGTGCGATCCTAACAATTTCTTATCGACTCTTCCTAACAAAAACACGCTCCTAGCGTTCTTCATTGGTTTATGAACTTTGGTCACCATTGACGCTATGACGATATCATGATCACTAACTTCTGTCTCTACGCAGACATCGTTAATAAGGTCAGGTCTGTTAGTAGCTATAAGGTCCAACATTTTTACATTGCGTGAAGGTTTCCGGTTGAACTGCTCAAGACAGTTTTCGGAGAATGTGGCCAAAATTAGCTCGCAAGACTGCTTGTCTGTGCCGCCTGAAATGTAACTGGAGAGGTCCCAATCTATCTTCTTAAGGTTGAAGTCTCCCCCGACTAATATTGCATGGTCCAGATACCTACGCACTACCTGGCGTAGATTATCTTTGAATAATAGTAAAACTGCTAGAACAGCACTGGGGGGCCGGTAAAAACACCTAACTAATAACTATACTTCTCTTAAGACTTGTTATATGCGCCCAGAGAACTTCCCAGTTACGCTCGATCTGGACATCAGATAGAAACACTGTCTTTATCCACGGCGATGATTACTCCCCCAGTTGTGTCCGATATGTCTACCCGATATGCATTCCACGCGTCGCTAAATATTTCTGAACTTGCCACATAAGGATTTTGCCAGCTTTCAGTGTGTCATATCCGGTACATTTACAGCAGTTCAGTAGTTTATATATGTTGTGGTCTTAAGTCCGCAGACTGGTTTGATGCAGCTCTTCACGCTACCCTGCAAGTCCCTTCATCTGAGAATACGTTAGGTAACCTACATCCTTTTGAATCTGCTTACTGTATTCGTCACTTGGTCTCCCTCTACGATTTTGACCCCACACACTTCCTTCTAATGCTATGTTGACGATTCCTTGATGTCTCAGAATGTGTCCCACCAACGTATCCCTTCTCTTAGTCAGGTTATGCCAGAAACTCCTTTTCTCCCCAATTCAGTTAAGCATCTCCTCATTACTTACGTTATCTACCCATCTAATTTTCATCATTCTTTTGTAGCACCACATTTCAAAAGCTTCTATCATCTTTTTGTCTGAACTCTTTGTCATCCATGTTTTACTCCCATACAATGCTATTTTCTTTTCCTTTTCTTGTAATACTTCACAGCAGTCATATTTGAATTTGGTAAGAAACTAAATATAAACATCTGTGGCTGGCACGCTTAGAGAGCTGAAGTCCAACATCCAAGTAATGTAGAGATTTTTGTGTTCGTTTCCGCCGGTGGTCCTGGTGTCGGTGGCCGAGTAGAAAGAGACCGACACAGGAATGAAGGATGCACGCTTGTGCGGTATGGAGGTGACCAGCCAGTGGTACAGAAGAAACTGGAAACACTAGAATAAATTAGAACGAGATATATATTTCATGGAGACTTGGTAATACTTAACTTTTACATAGTTCTTGACTGCAGAATGCTGATACATTGATAGATAGAGGCCTGCTTACTGATGAGTCCTATTGCCTATCCGATAGCGAAGTCTTCACTGGTGCCTATCTGATTCCCAAGTGTTAACTGTTTCCTACCTCAGTCCCAAGTGAACGATGCAGCAGTCGTGGCCACGAGCGGAGTTGCAGCAGAGGGCGCTCGTGGCTGACGTCGTAAGAACGCCGTGCCGTGCGTGCATTGCGGCGCGCTGCGTAAGTACATGGCGCGCACTTTATACTTGTGCGACACCACAGAGATCACTGATATTCAGCTTCAAAATCAGGTTATTGGGTTACACAACATACAAAGTATCGCGTTCGGTAAATAACGCTTGTAACTCGAAAAATTGTAATCATTTAAGGGATACATTCATGACAGTTGTTTCCTTTTACATTAACTGGCACATGTAAAGTAAATTTTTTTCGTTTTCCGTCCGATTTCAAATCAAATAGCCCGTACCTGAGGTTGCCTTGCTCGCAGAAACAGTGTAGACCTGCAGCTGGTGGTGCTGTGGTATGAGGCACGGCCAGTTGGTTAGGATGCGCCCTGCGCTCTCTGGGTGGCGCCATTTGCATCGAGATTGCCACCAGTGTTCTGTGCCGTGCTGTCTTCACGCCTGTTCTCTGTGGAATGCTCTTTTCCAGGAACGGCACTTTCTCGCCCTGCCTGAAACCGGCCTCTTAGCAAAGCCGAATCAACAGAAACTCCTCCAAACTTCTGCCTCACTTTTTTCGCTACCCTCTTATTTGTTGTGCGTGATTATTTTCAGATAACGCATTTCAGAGAGGAGTTGCATTGGCAGCTAAGTGCTTGCCTTCTTAGTCGAAGTCGCATCGACCGAGCGCCCACTCAGTTCTACTACAGTCAGCCTCAGTGGCGGCTCGAGAGATTACATTTTGTGTGTTTACAAATTTTTAAATTCAGATTAACGTGAAACTCTCTCATAGCATTTGGTTTAGAATGTTAGGATTATGAACAAATCTGTACAGATTTTCCACTACCAATAATAAGTAAGATTACTGAAAAAGTTAAAAAGTGTTTGATAGAATTTTGTTGTTTTATGCATAATTACACATTGTTTCCGGCATGAACGAAATATCCTCATGTGTAACCTTTCACAACTCTTCGTTTTTTCACTCACAAGTACTCCTATGCCGAAGTACAAGACAGCATCCTGTCCACATATATGACTTAAGAAGATATTAGTATGTATGTAAACGTTATTTAATATTTATGCATTCATATTTAAGAATATCCTCCCTATAGAGAACAGCCACACCGCTGACTCAGTGGTGAATACGAGATTGTTATAGACTGGTGATCAGTCGAGATATCTGGGTTCTGAAGTATGTTCATCGGCAGATTCAATTAAAATCGTTCGACGTCTTTCTGTCGGTTCTACGGAGTGGAGAAAACAACATTACGGGAACCAAAATAATGGTAAGTAGTTGCAGAAGGGGTTGTTGTTACTTGTGTTTACTCTACCAAGCCGGCCGCGGTGGCCGAGCGTTCTGCGGCACGTCGGTCACATCCTGCACGGCCACTACGATCGGCCGGCCGCGGTGGCCGAGATGACTGAGGCGCTCCAGTCACGGTCAGCAAGGCCACTACGGTCGGGGGTTCGAATTCCCCCTCGGGCATGGATATTTGTGCCATCCTTAGTATTAGCTAGTTCATAAGTAGTTTGTAAGTTTAGGGACTGATGACCCCGTAGTTAAGTCCCATAAGCTCTAGAAACATTTGAACATGTTTACTGTACCAAACGAATTACGTAAGCAGTTGGGTTCAGATAGTGTAGTGAGCGGGTAGTGACTTACCCGAAGCTATGGCATGGACAGCCATAGAAATGTTTGATGCGTGACAGAGGCAAGTAGCCTCGGCGGATAGCCGTGCGCACTGGAGCGCCGTGCTGCAGTGCGCGCGGCCGTTTTCCGTCGGGAGTTCGTGTACCCCCTCGGGCATGGGTGTATGTGTTGTCCTTAGGTTAGTTTACTTTAGTTTAAGTAGTTTGTAACCTACGGACTAACAACCATTTGGTTGAGTCCATTAGATTTACAAACATTTGTACAATAGACGGAGGTAGGTGTAATTTGTAGGACCTTGACGCGATTTCAGACAACAGGAACTGTTAAAAGAATTCAATGTAGAGGTTGTCCACAGGTACCATCAACAAGATATAACCAACGAGACAGGAGGCTTAATACACCTCTGTTGCAACGCACCTCGCAGCAAGCAGCAACAGGACGCGCAATAACAACACGAACAGTCCGAAATCGCCTTCGGTAATGTGGTCTCTATGCACAAAGATCTATGATGTGCGTCCCATTAAACCAACGACACCGTTTATACCATATAATCTGGGCGGAGGATTGGAGTCGTAACGAAATGCGCAGGGTTCTGTTCACAGATGAGTCAAGATTTTAGCCGGACAATCGTGGTCCCCTCATCCAGAGAGAGTACAATTCCGCTTACATGCGGGAAATATCGCCATATTATGGTGGTGGAGAGATGGTGTGGGCAGGAGTCATTATCGGCGGATGAACGAATGTCGTTCAGAATGGCGCTTTGACTGCACAGAGGTATAGAGACGAGAAACTTCGACCTTTTTTTTTTTTTTTTTGTGCCCTACGCTGGTGCCATAGGAGATGGGTTCCTTTGGACGGTATGCTCGTCCCGACAGAGCTGCGTTGGTCGACAACGTGCATGAAGCTGATGGAGATGGCAGGCCGCGATTGCCGAGCGGTCTGCGGCGTGCCAGTCTGCACGGCCGCTGTGGTTGGGGGTTGGAATCCCACCTCGGGCATGGATGTTTGTGCCGTCTTTAGTACAAGCTAGTTTATAAGTAGTTAGTAAGTTTAGGGGCTGATGACCCCCGTAGTTAAGTCCCATAAGCTCTACAAACATTTCATTTCATTTGCTGATGGAGATGGACGAATGGAGTCGCCAGATTGTTCACCGCGCATAAACATAATCGAGCAGATCTCGGATGCACTTGGCAGACGCATTGGAGCCAGACCAGCACCTCTCACAACCGTTGCAGAGATGGATACTGCAGTCATGGAAGAATGTCCAAATATACCACAACAGCTGATTGATATCGTCATACTGTCCATGCCACGCAGGTGTGGCCAACTTCTTCGCCGGCCTTAAACCGGATTGAGCATGTCTGGGATACACGTGACACATAGTAGCCAGACCAGCACGTTCCACAAAGGTTGCAGAGCTGGATATTGCTTTCTCGTAAGAATGGCTAAATATTTCTCAAGAACTGATTGATAACCTCATACTGTCCATGCCACGCAGGTGTGCAACTGTACCGACCGTCTGCGATGAACACAAAACATTTGAGAGAACAACGACAATGACGTTTTCGTTATTATGGTAGGCCCTTGGTGCCTCGCTCTAAGTAAACCCCTTGTAAACCTGAAGAGCTAAGAATTGTAGCACATAAATTATAGTTCTAACCAATATCTGAATAAAATACCTTGTCATATTTATATTGTGTATGATATCGCACCTTCTCCCCAAATTGTTTTGAACAATGTAGTTCTGGAAATAGCCTTTGAAATAAATGTGGCGTACACATTCGAATAGTGTGGTGCTATGGCTGCAGTTGCAGCGCCTTTGCTAACAACACGACATCGTCTGCAGTGTTTCTCCTGGTCATATCGGTTCGACACTAAAGGAATGAAAAACCTTGGGTTGAATAGATGCATCCTTGTATCAATAGTATGAGCTGATGGTAGGGGCTCGAGTGTGACACAGGTTCCTCGAAACCATAGTTCCAAATTATCTCCGAGGGACGTTCAAGATCGTGGTAACTTCGTAATGGTGTGGGCTGTTTTTGTATGGAATGAAGAGCTTCTTTGGTCCAACTGATCCTTTAATTAACTAGAAATCTTCATAATCAGCTAGTTGGAAAGTATTTTCCGCCGTTAATGGACTTGGTTTTCTCAAACAACATTGAGTTCTATGGATGACAGTGCAATATGTCACCCATAGTTGTTCTCAGTTTTTATTTGTTGAGAAATATATATGCCAGGATCGCTGGTTCAATACTTTCGGATAACCGGTTTCGACAAACTCAACAGTGATCTTCAGATCTCTACATTTAAAAAAATGACATCTCTCCATACATTATTTATGACTGGACAGTTCAGTCGTTTTCTGTCATTATTTATAAAAATATGTGTCACCTCTTCGTTGTTGAGTTGTATCTATGACGAGTTTAAAACCACATGCCATACCTCGTTACTTTCAAAAACTATCACGGAACACGGTTTTCTTCACTTGTTCACAATGTATGTAAAAGCAACTGGCCTCAATTGGTTTGAAGAACATTCTGGACAGTTTCAGTGAATGATTCGTCTACCCAGATCACCCACGTGAATCCCATCGAATATTATTTTACGGGACATAATTCCCGCCAAAACTCATACACTGGTATAATTTTATAATTATTTACGGCCATAGAAGCAGAGCTTCCAACGTCTTCTTGAGTCCATTTTGCATGTTGTAACTGCACATTTTACCTCAGGAAAAAAGGAGATCGATCACAATGTTGGAAAGTACCCCATGAGTTTTTCCAACTCAGTGTAACACGACCACAAAGCATCGTCCGTACTCGTCTAATATCGTATCGACAGCCAAAAATGTATGTGAGATCTGGAAAAAGTAAAATCAACAAAAGTTCAACATTGTTCGCCAACGCCGGCCGCGGTGGCCGAGGTGACTGAGGCGCTCCAGTCACGGTCATCACGGCCACTACGGTCGGGGGTTCGAATCCCCCCTCGGGCATGTATATTTGTGCCGTCCTAGTTCGTAAGTAGTTCATAAGTAGTTTGTAAGTTTAGGGACTGATGACCCCGTAGTTAAGTCCCATAAGCTTAACAAACATTTGAACATTTTGTTCGCCAACGATAGGCGTGGCTAATTTTGAAGATTAATTAACGCGATCACGTTTTAAATGATCATGATCGTAAGCCATTTTTGGCCGTTAGATGCCAGCTGGAGTCTGTTCGGCCTGCCTAGTGCAAGTCTTCTGATGACTCCGCTTGGGCTACTTACGCTCCACCATTATGAAATGATGATGAAGGAAACACAACTCCCAGTTCGCGAGTGGAGAAAATTTCCGACACGACCGGGCATCAAACCTGGACCCCCCCCCCCCCCTGCGACGCAATCTATTACGCTATCCACTTTTATTTATCTATTTACTTTTTTCTATGTGTAGTTCGGGCCACTGCGGACGTGTGTTCGTTTCTATTCGGTGTTTATCGTTGGCGGAAGTTATACATCAAGAGGTGCTGAGAATAGCTGATCCATGGAGTCTGAACAAAATCGCTGAAAGAAGAGTGGCGCTTTTGAAGCATGTACTACACGTGAAATATGGAAGACTCCCCAGACCAGCACTGCCGCGGGAACCAGAGATGGGTGATGAAGTAGAGGACGACCTTGTAACAGCAGGATCGTTAATGCATGGGCATAAACTGAGACGAAGGTCAAAACCTGAAAGTTGATCGACTTTGAAGTTTCGTAAGTACATGTAAGTAATGATAATTGAAACAATTGCAGTACCTGTCGGTGTAGCTGAGTTGAGCCGGGCGCCGTGGCTCAACGCGCCTGATCAGAGAGCTAAACGCCCTCTGTAAATAAAAAACCTGAGCGAAGAACACATCGGACAACAATGGACAAACACGATCAGCTACCGCAAGGTTGGAAGCTTTCTGGCGTTGCAACCATACGATCGATAGTTAGAAATCCCACCGTGACAGATTTCTTTTGTTTTGTACTAATACTTACTCAGTTTTCATATCTAATGGTAATTATTATCAATAAAATGTATGTACTTTTGTTTATTCGTAATTTTCAGTATTCTATAATGTTTACTTCATGGAGGATGTAAACAACATTACACTTTTTCAAATTCAGTAATATAAAACATTTTGGGACCTCTAATTACACCTGTTTTGTTAGTTTTTGTTTATGTTTATGTAGAAGAACGGAACACCTTGTCGTCCCCTAAAGTGATTAGCTGCTTGGAAAGCCATTAGTAGCTATGTAGATGACTTTTAAAATACAGCGTCGTAGCTCTACACAAAATAAAGAATCAAAGACTACCGTCGTCAATGAATAGTGAAGCCAATACCGTAAAAAATGTAACAGGTTGTGTTTTCTGATAAGTATAATTATTAACAACCTCTTATAGAATATAGAACATTACGAATAAATAAAAATACGTGCAGTTTTCGTAAATGTTACCATCAGATATGAAAATTGTGTAAGTATTGGAACACAAGAAAAAAACCTGTCACGGCGGGATTCGAACCACCGACCCTGCGGTTGTAAGACCAGAAGGCCACCAGCTGAGCTACACCAATAGATGCTGCAATAATTTTAATTATTGGTACTTCCATTTACTTGCAAAACTTCAAAGTAGATTTTCTCGAGAATTTTTTGTGAGTTGCGTCGAATGGTTTTGGCTGATTGTTACTACTGTTTTGAACTTCACGTACCATAAATACCAAAAAATTCTAAAATCCGATACCCATGTGGTCTCCTTGTTAGCATCGGAGGACCTAAGATAAAAGCAACTATTTCGATATAGGTGTTTTCTGGAAAGACAGACAAAAAAATATTAGTGGCAATGGAAATTTGGGCTTCGAGAAGAATTATGCAAACAAGCTGAGTGGATAGAAAAAGTAAGGATATGTTAACAGAAGTGGATGAGAGTAGAATGCTGCTTAATTACATGGGAAGAAGAAAATGAAATATGATAGAGAACAAGTTCCTAATGAATAT
Organism: Locusta migratoria; assembly: GCA_026315105.1. Classification (NCBI taxonomy): domain Eukaryota; kingdom Metazoa; phylum Arthropoda; class Insecta; order Orthoptera; family Acrididae; genus Locusta; species Locusta migratoria. The sequence goes on from CM048747.1 coordinate 178,189,510, forward strand.
ATTTTAATGAAAATAATTCAGGAAAGAACTAAGAGGCAGATCAAGAGCAATTTTTTAACGATGTAAAAGAAGCAATGGGACTAAAATCATATGAATAACTGAACAAGATGGCAATAGAGAGAGGGACGTGGCTAAATCGACGAGGCATAACATTTAGTTTATGATGACGATGTTTTCCGACATCTGCAACAGCGATATAAATGAAATAATAGAAGCATCAGTATACTAAAGTTCTTGTAAACTAAGGATAGCGTCTAAAAGACGATAAAGGAGACGTATATGAACCACCGAAGACAAATTTTATAATGGGATCTACATTCGTGGAGTGAAGCGTGAAACCCATTACACAAGCCAGTGAAGCAGGTGGTGGATCGTTAGCCTAACGTGAAATTTTCTACGCTGCTGGAAGTCTGTTGTTAACTAATGAGCGATTCAAAGCCGAAGCTTGAAAGGGGCGCCAATTTCGAAAAGAAATAGCTAATCAATATCGGGCTGAATTCAGCCAATAAACGGACGCTAAGTATAGACTTTTGAGGCAGCCGGGCGCAGAATTGAAATTGTAGCACCAGGTGGAAGTAATTTCTCGGTCGAGGTAAGAGATTTTGTAGATAGTTGATCCGATCGCACAGAAAATCGCTCTAATGACGCGTGATAAAGTGAATTCCCCGCGACTGTTAATGTATTTTCAGACTGCTACACACAACGGCTTTCGTATTTGCCACAGGAAGTCGTTCTTTATGTCACAAACGAAACTTTGTCTTAATGCTAATAGTCAAATTAATGAGCTAACGTAATAATCAAAAATTTCAAATTGTCTCAGAGGACGCAGTAATTTATTATGTGGTGTACACTAATGTATATTTCTTACATGCATAGTAAGAACTTATAGCCTTTCTAAAGAATATTCCAGAATGAAAGATCAACATTAAAAGCGATAGTTATTATTATTTATTTCACGTTAGATCTGCAGATACGTTGTGCAGAGAACAGATAAGAATAATATAAATCAAGATGAGCATTTGAAATTTACTATATGGAAACAAATTATATCAGTCATTAATTACAATTACTCCTATGTCAGGAAAACTACTTTTTCAACAATAAATGAAACAAATATCTTATAAAGTGAAAGACATTAATTACACAGTAACATTAAGGTTATGGAGCCACTTCCTGGCATTGTCCGTTATCTTGTGGAGCAACATTAGTGAAGAGTCTCTGAAACTATGAATGTTACAAACAAGAAGATAATCCATTGTTTGTACCTCGCCACATTCGCAACACGGATAGTTATTTCGGGCAATAAATAAATAAATAAAATAAAATAAATAAATAAAAGATCATTTGAGCTGAAATATAAGAAATCAATAATAATCTCCAGATGTAAGTCTCCAAGAAGACTAAAGCGAAGAACAAATTTATGGCTATGACTTTCATAGTATTTAAAAACTAGTTTTAAAGACATTAATTTTTCATTAGGAGTTTCTTCATTTCACCCCCTAGAATACAATACGAATATGTAGTTAAAATTAAGATTCCCACCATAAAAAAATTGTTATCTTTTTTTAGCGGCAAAAATACTTTTTGTGTATGGATTCTTCCGTCATTTCTTGGTAGAAAAATTTCATATTTAAGACTGGAAATAAAATAATCTGGTTTTTTTTTCTACATATCATTCCATTCCACGATGGTGGTGGTGGCGGCGGCTGGTGCAGCAACAGTGTTAAACAATTAAATAATTCTCAGTCTCTGTTGCAATATTTTTATTCTACAGTTACGCGTTTCGCGTTGTTTGCGCATCGTCAGACTGGAAAAAGACAAATGTTTTGTTACAGTCCGTCTACCTGGCGGGCAGCGAATCTAATGTGGCTGCCGGACAGGTACACGGACTGTAACAAAACATTTGTCTTTTTCCAGTCTGATGACGCGCTAACAACGCAAAAAGCGTAATTGGAGAATAGAAATATTGCAACAGAGACTGAGAATTACTTAATTAATAACGTTTCTTTTCTATTTTTCAGCATATGATCTTCAAAAGGATAAAATGAAGCACGTAATACACTTCAAACACCAGATGTGAATTTAAAAACTAATTATAAAGACATAAGTTCTTGAAAAAGAGAAATTTGTTAACATCGAATATTGATTTAAGCCTAAGGAAGTCCTTTCTGAAGGCATTTGTATGGAGTGTTGCCTTGTATGGGAGTTAGACATGGACGATAAACAGTGTGGACAGGAAGAGGATTGAGGCTTTTGAAATATGGTGCTACAGAAGAATGCTGAAGATTAGGTGGGTGGATCGCGTAACTAATGAGGAGGTACTGAACAAAATTGGGGAGAAAAGAAATTTCTGGCATACCTTGACTAAAAGAAGGGACAGATAGATTGGTAGGACACATTCTTAGACATCAAGGAATTGTGAATTTAGCGTTGGAGGGAAGTGTGTGGGGTAAAAATCGCAGAGGAAGACCAAGAGATGGATACAGTAAGCAGATTCAGACAGATGTAGGTTGCCTTCTTATGTGGAGATGAAGAGGCTTGCTCAGGATAGGGTATTGTGGAGAGCTGCATCAAACCAGTCTCCGGACTGAAGACCACAACAACAACAAGTTTATATTCCATGTTTCTTCAACCCCCCTCCCCCCTAAAATACGATACGTCTACGTATTTAGAAATTATGATTACCACTATAAAAATTAATTTGTTCTCTCTTTTACCGAAAAAAAATTGTTTCTGTCCTGTGTGTGTGGATTCTCTTGGTAGAACAGTTCCATATGTAAGACTGAAAAAAACCTGTTTTTGTTCTAGTTTTCAGCATATAATCTTCAAAAGGATAAAATGAGGTACGTCACACACTTTAAATACTCAATACGTCCACACATGTTGAAAACTGTAAAACCGAGTATTCATCCCTTTTATTGTACTTCTAACACGGTTTTAACACAATGTTTAAAATTTACGTATTCGATAACATTCACATACGATATATCTAATTAAATGACATTACAGTATTAAAGTTTCTTATATTGTTTGAATGCATAATAATCAGTTAGGAAAAGGAAACTGTATAAATTGACGCAGCAGTCTTTGATCATTAAGATATCCGTGGTAGGTGGCTGGTGCATGTTAATTATTTGGTGATACATTCCCGGATTCTGATACTTACATAAGGCCGTGTGTTGTGTTGAAGTGCAGTTAATTTTTGCGTTCTTATCAGAACACGTCAGAAAAGGTTATTTTGTCCAGAGTCTCTGACTTAATGGTGGAGCCTTTCAGCAACACATGCAGGACAATAGCATCACTATTCCAAAACATTCTCATGATTTTAACAATAGCAGTAGACATGACTTTTTTCTGATGATTGCGAGTGCTGCCATTCTTGTTTTCGGCTCAAATATAAACATATGTTTCATGAACGGTAACGTTCGGTGACAAAGAGGCCTCTCATTTGGCCCCACTCTGCTTAGTCGGTTCAGATAAAATGGCTTTACACTGAATCTTGTGGTCTGTTGGGAGCATTCGTGGAACCCATCCAGAGCACACCATTTAACATCTAGGAGTCTAATTTACAGGCACTGCTGATGTTCACTGAAAGCTGCAGAGCCAATTTCCGTGTCGTGACGCGCCGACATGCACGGATAATGGTATCTGTGCGATTCGCCGCGATGGGAGCAAAGCCTGACATGACGTTGCTAACGTGCTCGGTTATGGATCTCAGCATCAGCAAATTCTGATGCTTTAATACTCCTTAACCATCATCAAACAGAACTTCTACCAATTACACCATTACACTGCACACAAACGTTTATGGATATTCACAACGGTTTATTTTCCCGCGGTCAAGAAGTCAATTACAGAACGGTGATGTAACTAATCGTCTTGCGTAGAAGCGGTTTGTGTGATTTCCTACGGCTCTGTTGCAATTGGGCGAAAGAAACGGAATGTATACAGTCGAAACCGGTTTCAACTACGCCGAAGAGACCGGAGTTTACAGTCGTTACAGCCAATTGTCGTACAAACAGCGTTTCTATGATTTTGGATAAACATTACATACCTGTAAATTTTAGTCTGTCAAATAGTCAAAATTTCAGAAATTGGGATAAATACGTTATACCTCCAGTATTTACAATACAATACGTATAGGGAGAATCTGAAGAGGAATTTCTGTTGCGTTTGTTGAATACGTAGGAGAGAACTAAGTTACAAAAATATTAAATGACTGGAAAAAAAAAAAAAAAAAAAAAAAAAAAAAAAAAAAAAAAAAAAAACATCAATTTGTGAAGGAAAAGAAGCAACATTATAACTGTGAAACCTTAACTTTTCCCGGTGTACTGAATGTTTAAACAACTTACGGGTTTGCTGCCCTGGTGACGTCACCGATTACCACAGCTCTTTCCACAGGAGCACACGCTGACATTCTCAAGGCACAGCTGCACTCAAGGAAGCAATGTGGGAGCGAATTTAAGACCTCGGTTTGCAAAGGGTAAATAAGAATGGCAACACACATACAGTGCGAGTAACACAACCAAAGATGACCATCATAAATATCGATAGGTGAGGCCGGCTTCCAAGCGGAATTTAAACAGAAACCTCCACCTCTATTTATAAGGTAGCTTGCTAGTTTAATTTCAACAACTTCCTTAATATCACTATTCCAATACCATTCATTAAAACTTCCAGGCTAAGATACCGTGGTCCATTCGTAAAACTTTCTTCTCCCAAACGTTCGTTGCTTACTGCGGGCAACATCTTTAGAGGTGTCGACTCACTCCTGAAGATGTTGCCTGCAGTAGGCAACGAAACGTTGGGAGAACAAAGTTTTACAGATGGACCACGACGTCTTAGCCCGGAATTAATAATTAATGAAGACGCCGGTCATGAAAGCCTATATGTTATGATTACTATCCCAGTAGATGCAAGTGCATGCCAGAATCTGTGTGCTGTTGCAGTCCAGAGAATGACCGGTGCCAAGATCTGGACAGCGGATTTGCTTGGCTGTTGTAAACGTGTGTGACACTTCTGTTCATTACCTCGATCTTCCACAGTCCTGATTGTCTGATCATTATAGGACATGTCACAACCAGCCTTACGCAAACCAAAATCATCCTTCTACGGACCCCAACAGAGCCTTTATCTTAGAAGGTTGTCGAAAAACACATTTCACTTCATAATTCCGCAAAATACAACCAATCCTGTGGAAATGCTTCCTGCATGTGGCAGAAAGGCTATAGATGTAGGTGCCATTTCGTTACTTTCAGCACTCACCCACTGCGCAGTAGGCTGATTTATTATTTTTTTTTTTTTTTTTTTTTTCTGTTCCATAGGACCCACTTGAGGAGTAAGACTCCATGGTCATGGAACAAGTCAATTAATTGTTACACAAGAATGGTAATAGAAAATTTTTAAGTAGTCCTTTGCACACGACAATCTTAAGACAAAGTGAAAAGAATCAATAAGGAAAAAAAATGAATTAGCTTAATTGTTTAACTTTTCTAGGAGTTCCTCGACAGAATAAAAGGAGTGAGCCACGAGGTAACTCTTCAATTTAGATTTGAAAGCATGTGGATTAGTGCTAAGATTCTTTAGTTCTTGTGGCAGCTTATTGAAAATGGATGCCGCAGAATACTGCACCCCTTTCTGCACAAGTGTTAAGGTGGTGTGGTGCAAATGTAGATTAGACATCTGTCTAGTATTCACCGAGTGAAAGCTACTAACTCGTGGGAATAAGCTGATATTATTAACAACAAACGACATTAAAGAAAAAACGTATTGTGACGCCAGAGTCAAAATTCCCAGACTACTGAAAAGGGGTCGACATGACGTTCGCGAACTTACACCAGATATTGCTCGAACCGCCCGTTTTTGAGCCAGAAATATTCTTTTTGCATCAGGCGAGTTACCCCAAAAAACAATGCCGTACGTCATAAGTGAGTGAAAGTAAGCGAAATAGACTACTTTTCGTGTTGAAAAATCACTTATCTCAGATATTTTTCTAATGGTAAATATAGCAGAATTTAGTTTTGGAACAAGATCCTGAACATGGGCTTTCCATGACAGCTTACTGTCTATATGAACACCTAGAAATTTGAACTGTTCAGTCTTACTTATCACATGCCCATTATGTGTAATCATAATGTCAGATTTCGTCAAATTATGTGTTAGAAATTGTAAAAACGGAGTTTTACTGTGATTTAACATCAACTTGTTTTCTATTAGCCATGAACTTATCTCTTGAACTGCATTATTTGATACTGTGTCAATATTACGAGCAACATCCTTCACTACCAAGCTGGTATCATCAGCAAACAAAAATATTTTACAATCACCTGTTATACTCGAAGGCATATCATTTATATAAATAAGAAACAGCAATGGACCCAAAACAGACCCCTGGGGCAGCCCATACTTAATTGTGCCCCATTGGGATTGCACGTCATAGCCATTTTCTACACTGCGGAGAATTACCTTCTGTTGTCTATTATTAAAGTAAGAGGTGAACCAGTTGTGGGCTACTCCCCGTATTCCATAATGTTCCAACTTCTGCAACAATATTTTGTGATCAACACAATCAAACGCTTTTGTTAAATCAAAGAAGACGCCTAATGTCCGTAGCCTCTTATTTAACCCATCAAGTGCCTCACAGAGAAACGAAAATATAGCGTTTTCAGTCGTTAAACCACTTCTAAAACCAAACTGTACGTTTGACAGGAAATTATGTGAACTGAAATGATCAATTAATCTTGAATATACAGCCTTTTCAATAACTTTGGAAAAAACCGATGGCATAGAAATAGGTCTATAGTTGTCTACATTATCCCTTTCTCCTTTTTTATAAAGCGGTTTCACTACTGAGTACTTTAATCTGTTAGGAAACTGACCATTCTGAAAGGAAAAATTACAAATATGGCTTAGTACTGGGCTAACATATGGAGAACAGTACTTTAGAATTCTGCTAGATACTCCATCATATCCACAAGAGTCCTTAGTCTTTAGTGATTTAATTATTGACTCAATCTCACCTATGGAAGTCTCATGAAGGATCATTTCAGGTAACAGCCTCGGAAAGGCATTTTCTAAAAACGTTATATGATTACCTGTAGAAACTAGAGTTTTGTTTAGTTCCTCTACTATATTCAGAAGGTGATTATTGAATATTGTACATATATCTAACTTGTCAGTAACAGAAACATTCCTACTACGCACAGACGTTATATCTTCTACCTGCTGCTCCTGACCAGACACTTCCTTCACGACTGACCAGGTAGTTTTAATTTTATCTCGAGAGTTTGCTATTCTTTTTGCGTACCACATACTTTTTGCATTCTTAATGACATTTTTCAGAACCTTACAGTACTGTTTGTAATGAGCTACTGCATCTTCATTCTGACTGCTTCTAACATTTTGATACAACTCCCGCTTAGTTCTACATGATACTCTTATCCCCTTTGTCAGCCACCCTGGCTGTCTGTTACTGAAAATACCCCGTTTTGAGCGTTCTAGCGGAAAGCAACTTTCAAACAGCATAATAAATGTGTTCAGAAAAGCATTATATTTACCATCTGCATTATCAGCACTATAAACATCCTGCCATTCTTGTTCCTTAATTAGGCTTAAAAAGGTCTCAATTGCAACTTGATTAACTTTTCTGAGTAGTTGATATTTATGTTTAACATTTGTTTGAGAACAAATACTTTTTAGAATTAAAAGTTGGGCATCGTGGTCTGATAGGCCATTTACTATTCTGCTGACAGAGTGCCCCTCTAATAATGAAGAATAGCGCAACGCACATCTCCCTGTCACTATAACCATTCCAACGAGAGGTGACATTTGGGACAAATCAGCTGACGAACTGTCAGGGTCTGATATCACATAGGCTCTGAGAACCAAGGTACGAAGTACTCCTTCACGCTGAGCTGGATAGCGAACAACTATCTGCTCGAAGATACAGATCCGTGTAAAAGGGCTTCCTGTAATTTTTCAATATGTCGAAAACGATGGTAGGATAATGAAAGATAAAATACTGAGCATGTTTATAACTTAATGTAACAGTTGCGTAACGTCAGTCATGAATGACAGCTTCGACCCAGTTACTGTATTTAAAAAAAAAATAATGAACATTACCAAAATTAAAAGAGAGTTCTATACATAAATAATTTTAGTTTTATAGAAATTGAGTTTACTGTTTATATTGACATGCTAAATAACGAAAAATTAAACTATAGGTAGCGTCATAGCGACAGCACACCACAGTAGAAAACAAAATCTAACAACGATGTAGACAACAGTGGCTAATAGAATCAAAGAGTTTAAATTAAACGTCATGTTTACTGTGGTAAAAGTTATTAATATTATTGGCCATTAAAAGTTCTTATAATATAAAAGCAGCGTTACTATAAAGATAAATTACGCACTTACCACGTACTACTGACTACTTCGTAAGAGCATAATTTTCAAAAATGTTGAACGTTCGCTTTCTGGAAGCTGGCCATAAAGTTTTACTCATTTCATGTAAATTTTATATGTAATGAAAGACAACTGGGATTGCTTTGAACAATAGACACATTTAATCATTTGTGTTTTTATATATACTTATGAAGTGAGTTAAGTGGCTGTAGCTGGTTATAGGTGTAAATCGTTTTTCCTCTTTCACGTTTGTTGCACAGTTTATTATTAGCTTCGTATCTGTCAAAGAAACTCTGTAATTATTACAAGACTGATGACCAAGCAGTCTAGTCCCCTCTAAACAACAACAACAATTATTGCAAAGCTAATTACTTTTCTTTCTTTATTTGAAGAATAATTAAAATGAAAGACGTCCTTAGTCTCAGTAAGAATCTTCATCACATGTGCCGTGTAATAAATAATATTTACTGTTTTGTCACTGCAGTTCGTCCAATTGAGTGCAGAACCCATGTAGGCAAGTTTGATTTACATTTGGGTAGACAAATGAGAAAAATAAAAGTATTGCAGCAAATAAAGCACGTCAGTTCTCACACTGACAAGTCATAGACCGGTTACTGTAAATGATTTTAAGACTTAAAATTATAGCCAGTTTATCTTGCTTACCTCAAAGAGTACTGTATCTTCTGTGTTAGCCACATTACGAAAATTAAGGTCGTTGAAAAGAATGCTGCGTATTGGTAACGAATAACTGCAAACCAGTGCAACATGAAGATTTCCAACAGCTACCTATCAGAATTAAGGAGACCACAGGCCAAGTTATTGTTTACGCATAGTAATCAATTGAAATCTACAGTAAACAAGAGTTTAAAAATAAGCGTTACATTTCTGTTAGTAATCCACTTCCAAAACACATAAAAATAAATTTTGGTTGCTGTATCCGATACATTTCATCGAATACGTGGTGAAACATACGACGTTTAATGGCGTAAGTCATAAACGTTAGTGACTGTATGTAATCATCCATTGTGACTATCTAGTTGAAACTCAATGTGTACGATTCTATCAACAGTTTCGTACTGGATTTAGGAAAATCGTGCTTCAATACTAAGATCTCCAAAACATGAATGTTGTAGCCTTCAGTCCGGAGACTGGTTTGATGCAGCTCTCGACCCCACTTTATCCTGAGCAAGACTCTTCATATCCTCATAAGAACGGCAACACACATCCATTTGAATCTGCTTACTATATTCGCCTCTTGGTCTCCCTCTGCGACTTTTCGCCCTACACACTACCCTAAAATGCTAAATTATTGATAGCTCGATCTCTAAGAATGTGTCCTACAAATCGATCCCTTCTTTTAGTGAAGGTATGCCAAAAAGTCCTTTTCTCGCCAATTATGTTCAGTACTACTTAATTACTTAAGCGTTCTATCCACCTAATCTTCAGCATTCTTCTGTAACATCACATTTCAAAAGCTTATATACTCTTCCTGTCTGAAGTATTTATTATCCAACTTTCACTTCTGTACAAGGCAACACTCCACACAAATGCCTTTAGAAAAGACTACCTTTCACTTACATTAATATTCGATGTTAACAAATTTATCTTTTCCAAAAAGTCTTTTCCTCCTATCGGCATTCTGCATTTTGAAATCATTGTACTGCGACTATCATATTTTATTTTACTGTCCAAGTAACAAAACTCATCTACCACCTTTGTTGTTTCGTTACCTAATCTAATTCCTTCTGCATCGCCTGATTTTCTGAGATTGGTTTCTATTACTCTTGTTTTGCTCTTGTTAATGTTCAACTTATACGCTGCTTCCAATACAGTGTCCATTCCGTTCAACTGCTCTTCTAGGTCCTCTGCTGCCCCTGACAGAATTACGATGTCATTATGCAATGTTTTATTTCTTCAGCCTGAACTCTAATTCCTTCTCCAAATTTCTCTTTACTTTCTTCCACTGCTTGCTCAATGCACAATTCGAGTAACATTGGAGAAGGGTTACAACTGTCTTACTCCCTTCCCAACCGCTGCGTCCCTTTCATGCCCTTTAACTCTAGTTACTGCTGTTGATGTAAGTTGTTCCATATATTTTACCCTTGCTGAATTAAGAATTTATAAGAATGTATTCTAATCATTATTGTCAAAAGCATTCTCCAAATCTACAAAAGCTATAAAATGAAGATGTATTTAAAAATAGGATCTTTCGTCGTAAAATACTTAAATACCCTCTGTTGCACAGAAAAGAGAGCTCTTACGGTTCGTGCTGACTATTTTGTCTTCAGTAATTTACTCATCAAACCCATGATTCTTGTAATAGAGACAGTGTAGTATAAGAGGACTCAGTCTTCGTAAAGTAATCACAGAAACTTTAAGGAAAAGTCGCCACGACGGACAATATAATTTAAAAGTGGGGAAACAGTCCAGATTCAATATTCATAATTAGCAAGCAGAATGAGATAAATATAAAATTATATCTACAGTGGAGAATGCATTCACAAACCTGTACCTCGCGGAAGCGTAGGTAGATAACAATATAGTATAGAGGTTTGAATGGTCGTGGGTGATTATGGTCCCGCCACATTAAATCGTAACTTGAAAACTCAATTATTTTTTTACAGCTCGTTAAAGATTTGTGTTCCTTCGACAATAATGACAGTTTTACGTTTAGCCAGGCTCCGTGGCGAAACGAATGAGTTTTCGGTATAAATTACGCAACACCGGCGGTGAAAAATTTATTTCGCCTCGGGAGACCTCGTATTTGTACCCGCTCGCGACCGTTCCCGATCAGCAGACACGAGCACGGTCTCAAATTATACCGAGAGGGGAGGTCAAATGCGACGCCGAAAATTACGGGCAGATTACAGACTGCTATCGCATTCGTCACTCCCCGGCTATCTAGAGCCGCGTGAATGTTTCATTTTTCCGAGAACCGGGCAGCACAAACACGAAGGCGGACCGCTCCGCGTGACCGTCAATACTTTTGATTGATTATCGACGGGGAGCGTTTAATTATTCATTCGACTACAGCGGCGCCAATCCACGGGCCTGGACACTGATCACAGAGTGCTGCGGACCAGGGGGGCGAAAATTTATGGGCCCCGCGGAATAAGAAAGCACACGCAGAACCTTTCATCGGGAGGTCCGGCCATCTGTTTTCACCCCGGCAGGTGCCGGAGGGCGTCATTACCGGCAAAAGGTGAGTCTAGGGTCCGGCTGCACACTTTCACGCCAGCCGCGGCTGTGGAGAACCGGTCGCAAGACCGCGAGTCCGCTACACTGCTTGTTGTTGCGAGGCACGAGTCGGGGGTCAGCGAGAAACAGAGAGAGAGAGAGATCACTCGATACGATTATGCGTTTATCCGCTACGACATAAATCACTAACATGTGAGATATGATCTGTCCGAGAGGGAAGGGGCGGAGGATGGGAAGTAGGATTAACATTTATCCTCTTCTTGCCGATCAGAGTTCGGGAGGTAATTTTAAACTTGAAAAATGCTGTAGGTCGTAATATTTTACACGTGGTATCGGTAACTTCAGTAAGCCTTTCTAACTTTTCTGCCGAATGGTATCGTACTTTTCGCTAGAACGGTTCCGACTCTGTTCCGGCACGAGTCGGGGGTCAGAGAGAAACAGAGAGAGAGAGAGAGAGAGAGATCACTCGATACGGTTATGCGTTTATCCGCTACGACATAAATAACTAACATGTGAGATACGATCTGTCCGAGAGGGAAGGGGAGGAGGAGTGGGAAGTGGGATTAACATTTATCCCCTTCTGCCGATCAGAGTTCGGGAGGTAATTTTGCCTCGGAACATGATGTAGGTCGTAATATTTTACACATGGTATCGGTAACTTCAGTAAGCCTTTCTAACCTTTCTGCCGAATGGTATCGTACTTTTCGCTAGAACTGTTCCGACTCTGTTCCGGCACGAGTCGGGGGTCAGAGAGAAATAGAGAGAGAGATCACTCGATACGATTATGCGTTTATCCGCTACGACATAAATCACTAACATGTGAGATACGATCTGTCCGAGAGGGAAGGGGCGGAGGAGTGGGAAGTAGGATTAACACTTATCCCCTTCTGCCGATCAGAGTTCGGGAGGTAATTTTGCCTTGAAACGTGCTGTAGGTCGTAATATTTTACACGTGGTATCGGTAACTTCAGTAAACCTTTCTAACCTTTCTGCCGAATGGTATCGTACCTTTCGCTTAAACTGTTCCGACTCTGTTCCGGCACGAGTCGAGGGTCAGAGAGAAATAGAGAGAGAGATCACTCGATACGATTATGCGTTTATCCGCTACGACATAAATCACTAACATATGAGATACGATCTGTCCGAGAGGGAAGGGGCGGAGGAGTGGGCAGTAGGATTAACATTTATCCCCTTCTACCGATCAGAGTTCGGGAGGTAATTTTGTCTTGAAACATGCTGTAGGTCGTAATATTTTACACATGGTATCGGTAACTTCGATAAGCCTTTCTAACCTTTCTTCCGATTAGATTGGATTAGATTAGATTAATACTTGTTCCATAGATCATATATACGACAATTCGTAATGATGTGGAAAGTGTCAGTTTAGTAAATGTTGTCTATACTTGACAATAAATATTTTAAGGATTTTTTTTATTTTTTATTTTTTTTTTTTTCAATTTTTGTTTTGTTTTAAGTTTTATCGAAAAATTCATCTACATTGTAGAAGGAGTTGCCATTCAGAAATTCCTTTAATTTCTTTTTAAATACTAGGTGGCTATCTGTCAGACGTTTGATGCTACTTGGTAACTGACCCAAGACTTATGTAGCAGCATAATTCACCCCATTCTGAGCCAAAGTTAGATTTAACCTTGAATAGTGAATATCATCTTTTCTCCTAGTCTTGTAGCTATGCACACTGCTATTACTTTTGAATTGGGTCGGATTGTTAATAACAAATTTCATGAGTGAATATATATATATTGTGAAGCTACAGTGAGCATCCCTAGATCCCTAAATAAATGTCTACAGGATGCTCCTGGGTGGTCTCCAGCAATTATTCTGAATACACGCTTTTGTGCAATGAATACTTTTTTACTCAATGTTGAATTGCCCCAGAATATGATCCCATATGAAAGCAGTGAATGAAAATAGGCGTAGTAAGCTAATTTACTGAGATGTATATCACCAAATTTTGCAATGACTCTGATAGCAAAAAAAGATAGCTGGAAAATAGAGCACAATGTATTCGTTGAAACAGCGAGGGGAAAATATGCGTAGTAAGCTAATTTACTGAGATGTATATCACCAAATTTGGCAATGACTCTGATAGCATAAGTAGCTGAACTCAGACGTTTCAGGAGATCTTCAATATGTTTCTTCCAATTCAGTCCCTCGTCAATGCAAACACCTAAAAATTTTGAATATTCTACCTTAGCTACAGATTTATGTTCAAAGTCTAAATTTATTAATGGTGTCATGTCATTTACTGTATGAAACTGTATATACTAGGTTTTATCGAAGTTTAATGAGAGTCCATATGTAGAGAACCACTTAATAACTTCCTGGAAGATATTATTTACAATTTCATCAGTTAATTCCTGTTTGTCAGGTGTGATAGCTATACTTGTATCATCAGCAAAAAGTACTAGCTTAGCATCTTCGAATAGTACTTGTCGCTAGAACTATGCCGACTCTGTATTAGGCCGGTATTACACTATTGGGTTGGGTTGTTTGGCTGGGATAGGGGGACTAAACTACTGAGGTTATCGGTCCTCCGGTGGGGAGGGGAAGGAGTGAGGATAGGAAAGGAGGGGGAGGGGGAAAGTAAATACAGTCCGGGAAGTAAAGAAGGAAGGAAGACTGCATTAGCTCAGGACTCCGTGCTCGCCACGCACGTACTCACGAAAGAACCGTGAGCCCCCTGGGGGGGGGGGGTATTACACTGTAAAAGATCTTTGACAAAGATTGTAGTGAAAGATTTTATTCAACATCTTTGAACAAACTACTTCACTGGAGCTCATTACACTACCGTAAAATTTTTCATCATAGCTGGTCGGAAAAGACTCCGAAATAGTTAATCATCTGAATTAGGGATGGCAAAATTTTAAAAATATCTTTATATATCGTATCGATATTTATTAAAAATTATCGATTTCATCGCAATAAGAATGTCGATATTTCGATATATTTGTGAAATCTTTACATAGTTTGCTAAATTAGTAATTTTAATCAAAACCACAGAAATTATCAACAAACAATTAGAAATTGACAAATATTTTATAATTTTAAACATTAATCAATAGAAAAGTACATAATCAATAAAAACACAATGTAGTGTAAGGTATTTATTTGAAAAAATTGATTGAGCCAGTAGTCATCAGTAACAGACATTAGGAGAGCTCTTTGCTTTATACGTTCACCAGTTATTCTACTTCTGTTGTCTTGCGCCACTAAATTGATCAATGAAGCCACTCTTTCTAACGAAACAGAAAAGGCTTGGCGTATCAGGTACTTCTGCGCAATGTCTGATAAAATGGGCGTAAAGTGTCGAGTCTCAGCCCAGAACTTCAGAGGATCACTGTTACGCTCTAAATATAGTTGATCAAGGTGCTGCTTCGGCTCATTTGGTATAGAATCATGGCTTGAAATTTTCTGTGATACTGAAATTTGGGTCAACAGTTTTTCATGCCGCGACCAAATGGAAGTCTTCCTCGGGCTTTATTTTCAACATCTAAAGCGCAATGCTCAAGAGAGAATTGTCCTTTTCGCATATGTTGGGAAAGAATTTCTTTGCTAATATGAGCTACTGCAACTGACACTGCAAGTGGGGATTCAAAATGAATACTCTTAAACCGGGGGTTCAAAATTGTTGCCACAGACAGAAAAATATTTTTTTTCCAAGGGAACTAATCTTTCCAGAATTCCTTTGAATAGAGATTTTTATACTGACACTCGTAAATCAGTCAAAGGAGGTGTGTGCTCCACTTCATGCCGAAGCAGGTTTGTGATGGCAATACTCAAGCTTGCAGTAACGTAATTAGCACCACTTATTTCTTCAGTTTTTAAAACGAACAACGAGGTCAACAAAATCTTTTATCACTTTAAGTTGTAATACTGGTCCATATCAGGGGTGTACGTATTCGACTGACTTTTTGTAGCTAAGATTTTAGCTACAATTGCCAATAACGTTAGTAACCTCTCCAGCAAGTCGAAGCAGGAATATTTTACGTATATGTATTATGTAAGTACCCTATGTTAAAAATATTTATGTAATATTCACATTGACGAAGCCAATAGTATGGAAAACATACCAGAAGCCCGTTAAAGAATCTAATTTAATTTTTTTTTTAAGTGTGGCTTTTAAATATCGCTTTCGATATTCAAAATTTAATATACATCGGAAAATAAAAAGACGTCGATAAATATCGATAAAATTCCAAAAAATATAGATATTTCGACATATCGATATTTTTTGCCAATCTCCAGTTGAATTGTAGCTCGGGAGTGCATTCATTGATAAGAATGAAAAATTTTAGGTAAATCCGTAGATAGCGAGAGGAAAAGATGAAAAGTGCTTGCACAAATGTACTTCAGGAGCTACACTGCTACGATGTAATAACCTGAGAACGGGTCACCAAACATTTTAACTCGCCCACTTATTTATAAATGCTTACATTCATCACAATCGATGCTTCAGGAAGCCCTAAAAATGTGTCAATATGTGAATAATGTAAGACCGAAGTAGTTACGTGTGTGTAGTTATTTAGCTCATTGGTGCCTGTCCCACATTTTTTTCTCGCACCAGGAATTATTGTCGGTAAGTGTCCATTATAGGCCATATGTGAGTATTCCGTGAAATGAATACCGTCAGTGCAAAATAACTCGAGACTGGATTCGTAAAATACAAGGAAGGAAAGTTCGGATTGGAATTTTGTAACTTCAGGTGTTTAAAGCAGCACCCAAATCGGTCTTTGCGTATCATTAGAAAGATTAGATAAACTTTTTTTAAATATTTTAATTTCAATCTCTTCTCCACGCGTAATTCCTTTTTTATTTTTATTTTATTTTTTTTTTTTTTTTTTTTTTTTTTGTGGGAGTGGGGGGGGGGAGTTCCGGTGTGCAGACAAACATTGCACACACTGTTCCCCGCTTCGACACATTGTTGAGAATGTCTGGAATACTTTATTTAGAGTTTTTCAATTCGATTTTTGAAACAACAACGTTGACATACATCGGCTGGACGTTCGCTTCTTGACACCGCCTGCTTGTAACTGACAGGTCGAATGCACACATGTTGGTTACAGCAGTTAGTTCAAGCTGCCACCGTAATTTCGGTGCGGATGACTCGTTTACGAAAATCAAATGTATGTAAATCTATCGGACCAAACTGCGTGGTCATCAGTCCGTAGCTCACAAACTACTTAAACCTAGGTAAACTATCCTAAGGACAAACACACACACCCATGCCCCAGGGAGGACTCGAACCTCCACGGCGAGCAACCGCGCGTTCCGCAGCGAGACGCTTTACACCGCTCGGCTACTCCACCGCGGCACTCGTTTACGCGAAGAAAAACATCAGCCTCAGAATTTTTGGGACGGACGGTGTATCTAAGCAAGTAAAACTGCCCCGGACGAATGGATGCAGTTTTGAAACCTTTTGTGGCAGCCGTGGCGGAGGAGGAAAAGACAGCAGTTATTTCTAACAGTGCCATTACCGCTGGCCGAACCTTTGGAGCACTTATCTTCGTGCCTGACGGGGGATCTGTATTTCTTGCAACAACTGTATTTTCATGATATCATTTCATCTATGTTCGGTTGGTGCCAGGTGTATTACGGTTGCTATTATTTACTGATTAAATTTAGTACTCGAACTTACACACGACGGACACATAACTTTTATTATGTTGAAGAGAAACTTCCAGTCCGTGCACCAAACGAAGAACTTACGCAGGCTTTCGTCATATTTGTCACATACATCCAAAAGGCATTGTAACGAAACTAAATAAATAACCTTCAACACCTGATTGCACTGAACAATAACTAACTGTCATACAATAACAAAACTTCTTTAAGATTCGTTGACGCACGCTTACCACGTTCTATGGTTTCAGGATCACTGGTTCTCACCCGTTTTCTAAAAGAAAACGTTTTACTGCAGTGATGAATCTGCCAAATTGGGGTATTAAAAACTAGTTTGAGTGTGTAATATTTCACATAAATCATGGGGGTCATGGTGTCGCAAAGGCTAGTTATTAAGTGTTCCAATAATTATGCGAGTCACTGTATTAGTACGCATTCACCCCGTTTACATGGGCTCCCTAAACCGGATTTCGATAACCGAGCCGGCCGCGGTGGCCGAGGGGACTGAGGCGCTCCAGTCACGGTCTGCACGGCCACTACGGTCGGGGGTTCGAATCCCCCCTCGGGCATGGGTACTTGTGCCGTCCTTAGGATAAGCTAGTTGATAAGTAGTTTGTAAGTTTAGGGACTGATGACCCCGTAGTTAAGTCCCATAAGCTATACAAACATTTGAACATTTTTGATCGTAAACCGATTTCCCAATTCCGCTTTTGGTTGGTCATGTAAACACTCCAAAATCGATTCTGGAAATCCGCTTCTCTAAAGCGGTTTTCCAGTTCCACAATCGATTTTCGTGCTCATGTAAACGCAACCGTTTTTGAAGCGTTGTTGGCTTGTCAGATTGTGTTTTCTTCTCAAGAATTTTCGGCACATATGGAAAGAGTGATATTTTCTAATGTGAAATAAAAGTATAAATATTAGAGTGAACATAAACCTGTGTATTTAAAGAAAAATACCGACTGCGCAGATTAAATAAGGAACTGAATCAGCTGTTTCCAGCCGCCATTTGAAGTGAGCTACGCAATCCGATTCAGGCTATGCCATGTAAACACGACAGCGAAAAACGGTTTACGAAAATCGGTTTTCGTCTTCCGGAAGATGTGTTCCATGTAAACGTAGTGAGTGTGAGCCGGCCGCAGTGGCCGAGCGGTCTGCGGCGCGAATCACAGTCTGCACGGCCGCTACGGTCGGGGGTTCGAATCCCCCAACGGGCATGGATTTTTGTGTTGTCTTTAGTATAAGGCAGTTCATAAGTAGTTTGTAAGTTTAGGGACTGATGACACCGCAGTTAAGTCCCTTAAGCTTGACAAACATTTGAACACAGTGTGTGACTGCATGAGACAGTAGCATTATACCTCGTAATTTTCATTACTTTTTACGTGGATTTCGCAGTTGTTTCATCCTCGTACAATGTACCCTGGAGGGATTTATAATGAGAGAACGCAGCAAAGAGCAATCAGGGCGATCTCAATTGCTACCGGCGTAATTTTTTTTTTTATCTGGAGCAGTGGCACCTCCCCAGCCCGTTTTCAGTGCTTCTTATTGCTAGTAATAACAAGCTTCGCTAATGCCGCTATGATCGAGTTTGTATTGCAGACGCCGTGTCTTTAGAAAGCGGACCGGCCGGCCGTCGGACGCCGAGTGTACACACAGGGCGAGAGCTGGGCTGCCATTACGCGCTACACATTTCCCTTATTTCGCCACCATTATCGTGTTAAACATCGTAATCATCCGCGGTAATTACTGCAGTGTGCATAAGTCGTGCTCCGGTAAGGAGGTGCAGGTAAGAGAGGGGGGGAGATAAAAGGAAGAGAAAGGAAGTCGTCCGGACTCTTCTTCTTCTTCTCCTGCTGCTCCTCCTACTACTCCAGCCCCTCCCGGGCTAGTTAAATTTTATGGAATTATTCCGAGAGTGATGGCGGGTTGCCGGGCGCCGGGCCAGCCCTCTCGCGGACGCGCTCGCAATTACAGGGGCGCGAGGCGGGCGCGCTCCGTTATTGCCGGATAATTTCAATATGGCCGCCGAGCACGTAACCACGGCCGCCGCCGGTAATTGTAATATTTACTGCGCTCGCATGACTTCAATAAAGCATCTCGGCGCGGTCGTTATCTCGCCCGAGTTATCTGTATACGTCAGGCGTTCTTTATTGCGGCGTGGCCAATGGCTGTCGGTGTTCGGAGGGGCCCATTATGTCTCCCCGATAGGCCAAATTGCCGGGAATTATGTTGTTGTTTAGACTGGGAAGGGCCCCGCGGGGTGTGGCGCGCTGATAGCTGTTTCCTGCGGTATAATCCGGGGAGACAGGCGGCCGCCACGGACGGTTGGGCCCCCAGGGCGCTCCGGCGTGACGTGTGGGCCGCCTGTCAGGACAGACCTACTGTACCTTACACTCGCTGCACAGCATCGATTGCGTCGTTTGTGGGCTGATTTGTGACAGCCCGAACTCATTACGAGCTCTTTAATCTGTACGAAGAGTTCTGCATCAGAAATTCCACATTTTTCTTCTCGGATTCATGAGTAGTGGGGAGAATTTTGGGAAGATGTACTTCACCTGTAAAGGATACCGCGTATAAAACGCTTGTACGACCACGTCTTGAGTATTGCTCAAGTATTTGGAACCCGCAGCAGATCAGTGTAAAGGAAGAGATAGAAGCAGTTCAGAGGCGAGCAGCTAGATTTGTTACCGGTAGGTTCGACCAATGCGCGAGTGTCACAGAAATGCTCCGGCAACTCAATTGGGGATCGTTGGAGGAAACACGACGTTCTTTTCGTGAAATTCTGTTGCGGAAATTTAGAGGGCCGGGATTTGAAGCTGAATGTAGTACGATCTTGTTGCCGCCTACTTACCTTTCGCTGGGCCGCGGTGGCCGAGGTGACTGAGGCGCTTCAGTCACGGTCTGCACGGCCACTACGGTCGGGGGCTCGAATCCCCCCTCGGGCATGGATATTTGTGCCGTCTTTAGTATAAGGTAGTTCATAAGTAGTTTGTAAGTTTAGGGACTGATGACCCCGTAGTTATACAAACATTTGAACATTTCATGAGTAGTGGGACAACGATCTGGTTACAGAATTTACGTCAGCAGGTCTCAATTTTTGTAACTGTGGGTGTCACCTTATAACCCTACCAGTCCTACACCACCGGTTAGTATATGATAATTAGAAAAATGATCCGTGTGTCTAATTATCTTAATTTGGTGAAAAAGCCATCGGAAATGAAGCCGATGATGTAGCGGAGGCTATAACCGGAACGTTGCTGCACCTCTTTGGTAGACAACAACGATCGATAGGAATAAAGAAAGTGGAAGGTAAAATTTGGAATAAAATTATGAATTATTAAATGAAAAAAATGCGGAACAAACCGGACACCGGGATCGATTTGGAAAAGTGAATAACTTATTGATTTACGGTCGCCAGCTTGTTGTACGAGCAAACAATTTGGTGGGATCTCAATAATAGCAATGTTAATTAACAACGTGAAAAATTACGTAAAATTTGGGTGGGCAGTGAATCACATTATGTGCATCAAATCCGGTACAAAAGACAGTGACAATATACTAATTACAGAGAAATAGTTTATTAACACAGGGTTTTAATGTAAGACAGCGAAATGCAAGCTATGGCCACACAAATGCAACATGCCCCGATCATGCAAAACTCTCACCTTACTATTTACAGCTTAAGTACCAGAAATTATTCAACAGCGAGTATGCCATGTGCTTTAGCAATAATCAAGTTGCAACTGAACTATTAACTGTACTAATACCAAGCTGCTATAACTTTGTGAATATTCTCGGTAAAACAATGGAGGAGGAAGGAACCTGTCTAGACAATGACTATGGGTAATGATTTTTAAACACAGGTTCTCGAATAACAGTGATCACTCTTGAACAAATATCACTAATACGCTGGTTAGCTGTACATGCTAAGACAAACTGGACAGATCTTACTGATTTTTGGTGTGCGGCGTGGTGCTGCTAATTGGAGACTATTGGCATTTTACAAATGGCAAACACAGGCTGCTCTTGGCGACGAATGTTAATTACGATTTTGGACCCACAGCATTCCTCTTGATGCATTTATTAATTATTTGAGCTGTGCCCGTATGAATAACTAATATTGCCTATTAGCCGTCTCCTCCACTAGTGCCAATCCAACACGCATTCTCCTTCACGTACTTTTGCCGTACACCAATGTGCGCACCGTCTCACGATTCCGTCTGTCCTCTCCCAAGCCACAACCACCACTCCTACTCTCTCTGCGCGCCTCTGCGGTACCAGCGATAAAACTCTCTACTCAAAGATGATCCTATACAATAGCAAAGCCCTTGCTAACCAAGCGTGTTTATTACATTTACAGTATCATTTTTGACATATATGGAAATTAGCAAGAGAATGCAAATATGTTACAGAAACTAAATATACAAATACATAATAAATTACCAAAAATACAAATAATGATAAAAATACATGAATTATCGTTTTAAATTACGTACTGTACGCACACATGAATGGAAAACGGCGTTGGTCACTGTGTTGTTATGTCACAACCTGTGCTGTAAAAATAAAATTAGAGACCCAGTAACTAAATATATACGTGAAAGATACAATGATACACACACTATATATCCACTTAACTGTTTCACCCTAGATATCTCTGGAAATTCAAGAGATATTGAAAAACCACTTTTACGGTCATGAACGTACGGCAGGAGGTTATGAAAGTAGGTACTATGAGACACTCTAAAACGTGAAGAAATATTATTTTCAACCAAAACTTATGTTTTTTAAATGGATACCCCATGTTATTTCTTAATCAATCGATAGAATGAAAAATGACAAAAAGAATGGCGTTGGCTGCATCGCGATGCGTCAATTACATCCGGAGAAACACCGAAGCGAAGTTGACGTTTGAAATACATGAGGCGCGGTGCTATCGCATGTCCGAGAGTCAACCGCGAGTCTCGCTTGAGTCTCGGACATGCGATAGCATTGTCAAGGATTTTTGATTTCCTATGGATATTTTCTTGTCAATTTCTTTTCAAATTGAATATGAAGAACTCTGTTCCTCTTTTATATGTGAGATAATAAATGTAGATTTATTTCTTAAAAAAAAACCTTCGTGTTTTTTCTTAAAATCTTACACAAAATATGTCGACATATAACTTCAGCATGTGGCCCCGCGAGATAGGGGAAGGGGGTGGGCTGTGTGTGTGTGTGTGTGTGTGTGTGTGTGTGTGTGTGTGCGTGTATGTGTTTGAGTGGGTCCCAGGATGGTTTTTGATTTACAATTGCAACCAGTAGGTAGTGAGAAAATCGAATTAGATTCGTATTTTACGCCTTGCAATACTGTTCACCTGATTGCTATTAAAAACTTCCACACTTGACCTTAAAAACGACAGGAACATATGTGTCTATTTAAGATTCCGACCTGTGCATGGTGGAGGATACTCTGAAACAGACTTCGATGCCAAGCTGTACTTTTATTCCCATCTTGATGAAATTTTGCACGCATGACATTCATAACAAGAGAACCATCACTGTCTAGATAAGATTTCGTATCTTACTCCATACGTCATTTCAGCGAGCACCATGAAATTTTGCAGATGCGACAGGATGACATTGGCAGTCAGCGGAGGCATATAAGGGGGATGACGGATGGAAAGGGGGTGGAGAAGGGGAATAGGCGGCGGTTGAGGAGGAGGTGGAAGAGAAACAGATGGACAGAAAGAGGAGTGTGGAGGATTGCTTTCTTCTCCTTTTTTTTTTTTTTTTTTTTTTTTTTTTTTTTTTTTTTTTTTTTTTTTTTTCCTTCTACAAGAGAGGAGCCCCTCACGCTCTCACAAGCATGACGACCAACTCAACAGTTGTACTGTCACCTCTGCATGTGTTAGTATTTCTAATGTAGAAGTCACAGGAGCGGAAACTGTGATGTTTTCCGCACCTGTGAATAGGTCCATCTGGTGATAGAAAGTGGTCGAAAACTTTTTTTAAAATAAGAGCGGTTTTAAGAGGAGTGAGAGAAAAGTGCCAAGGCAATTGTCAAGTGAAAAAACCATCTGGGAGTGTCAGGAGCGGGTAGTAAGAGTAGTAGCAAATTTCTTGGTATCTGCGACAATCATGCAAAGGTTCGGTTATGTTAGTTGCTGGGTATCGTGTAAGCTCGGTGCCATTGTCATTGCGTGTTTCTTTCCAATGAACCAGTCTTTCGCATTCGTTATGCGAGAGATGTTCAAATGTTTGTAAACATGTGGGACCAAACTGCTGTCGTCATCACTTCCCCAGACTTACAAACTACTTAAACTAAATTACACTAAGGGCAACACACACACTCCCATGTACCCATGCGTACATCCGCCGGGATGCTAGGAAAACGTCACTCTGAGCATTGATCTCATTGTAAACAAAAAGCTGTCAATCATCAACAGGGCGGATAATAAACTGACTACGTGAAAACAACAAGATACAAAGTGTTTGTGCAACAAAATCAAACAGAAAACCCAAGAATCAACATAACATAACAGGTTGTGAGTACGCTCAAGCACACCATTTCGTAAAATTGTACGCGCCAAATAGAAGAATGTAGAGTGAAAATTCGTTATTTTGCACAGGTCATCTGCAGCTTCCAAACCGTAGTGGATTCAGAGGTAGGAGCTGTGTATCAATTATGAGTGGACTTTTTCGAAGGAGATAATTCACAATAAGTAAAAGGTTACCTTAGAAAAATTTTGAGGACAAAGTTCGGGGATTTTTTAACAGATCTCATAAATTACTGCCTCATTCATTTGTTTTTGTTCGTACTAGACATTTAGCTGGTTCACTCCATCATCCTTAGGTGGATAACTGTTTTGTTTTTCATCTGAAGGTGGTTGCAGGGAAAAATAAATTACTGACAAGACAAGCTGCTTCTATTTCTACATTACCCATTCCCAAAATGTTCCAGTAACGTCCAGGCACCATAGTTTGGATACTCATCCTTTCTTAAAAACAGGGCACACTAACTAGCACATTGTTCCTTGAATAATCTGCAAGATGATTTACTGATACATCATTGTACATCTAATTCAGCACTATCTCATCAATGACCTCGGCGTCGATGGGACGTCACACATGATAGATATTCCATCTACTTTGTATTTAAATAGCTATCCTGTCAAAGTGGATAACATTAGCATCGATATACAAATATTAAAACGTGTCGATTAGCAACCCAGACTTACATTATGATGCAAACACGTTTGTCTGAAGATAAGTGACAGGTGGGTAATTGACCATAATAGCATCAAACACGAAAAGAAAACGAAGAAAAGAATAAAGCTTGGATTGCCAACATATGCTTGAGCTTCATAGCCTTGATAGTTATTTCTGTTCAGCGGTGACTGTCGAGGCGTATAATTTCAGTGCTGTGTCGAAAGCCTCGACATCAATCACAGATGATTGCATTAGGAACGAGCTGTTTTCCTGTTGGACGTACCTGCAATTCATCTGACGTTTCTCCCATCATTATTTACGACTCGTTGGTTTAAAAGCCTGCTGATCAATGTTGGAAACAAGCTCCGTAACAAATCTGCAATAAAACATCAATCTTTTTTAAATTTATATTGACAGTTACAAGAAAAATATGGTATCTACGATGAATTTGTCGGCCAGTAACGGGTTATTTTTGTGAAGTAAATTTGTCAGACGAATTTCCAAGAGTTGTGGAGTAATTTAAATGGTGTTCGAGAGCAGTTTCGGAATTAAGTGATTTCTACATTTCTCCCCGCAAGCCATTATTTTCTCTTGGGATGCAGTTACAATGACTTCAATTAATGACAGTAATGCGCTTTGTCACTTATTTATATTACCACCTATAAATTTTCTGTTATGCTCTCTTACAGGATATAACTAATTACAAGATGAACGAAACTAAATATCTTTCTGTGAACGATGGACTGATACAGTAATGAGCCAAAACGTGGCCCGGATTTTATGCATTATCAAATAAAGAAGTATTTTCATAAATATGGAACCAAAATTGTTCAAACAGGTAATTAAGCAATTACATGTAATACCTAAAATTTAATCTTTTGCTAGAAAATACGAGTTTACTTGTAGGATAGTCAAATACTTATCTTAAGTTTTAATTAGTTGTCTTCTGCTATAAAGTACTGGAGTACAACATCTCCTATTCAAGCACTTTGGTCAGACCAGAAAGAGGTGTACTGTTTATTATAATATCCGGTCCTTTTCTTTTTTCGTGTAATATTTCTGTGTGTTCACTCATCTTCGTCTGGCTTCACAGCGCATAACCTTAAAAATATCTGTCCGTTATTAAATTAGGAATTACATCATGTTTGAATGCATGAAAACCTGAAGAAATTGTTGAATTCCTTTGACATGTGCGCTTACTCGATCAGAGATGCTACGTTGCTGGCCACATTCCGCAATCATTCCACAAATATGAAAAAGTGAGATGGCCGTAACTTTCCTAGTAGAAGCCACGACTTTTGCTTTTTTTGGGGGTTGCTGATGTAGAAGATTTCCACTCTGAGCTTTGATGTTTGCTGTCAGGATCAAAATTATGTAGTCAAGCTTCATTTGCAGTGATTACATTCGAAAGAACATCAACTTTAGTTGCATGCAGACCTGCACGCGATTGTCCTTTTGTTCTGGCATCAACAGTCTTGGAATCCAGAGCAAACAAACACAGCTCATGTGTAATGTTTCTGTCAACAACGTTTGGGTGACACCCAAAGAAATGTTCAGTGTTTCAGAAAGTAATCTTAGGGTTATTCCTCCTTCACAGCTCTATGATAGCAGCACTACTGATGTTTCCCTCCGTAAGAGCAGTAACTGGAGCATCGGGTCCACTTTCCTATGAAATTGTCTTCCCTCTTTAACATTTTATAGCACCTTCAAGCTGTGCTGTAGGGAAAAACAGACTCTCCATAATTGTCCTGTGACATTGTATAGGCCTCAGCTGAAGATTTCTTGAGACGAAAGCAGAAATTTATCTCGCGTATTGATCCTCTCCCAGGCGAAATACCCTCAGACTTTAAGGAAAATGTAATAATCCCCATTCTTATAGTATGGGGCAACGTCCCAGAAATAAATTGAATTGGTGCAATCCTGCAATCCCCCGGTCCGTCCAAGGCCATCGATAGGGCCTTCCTTGGTGTAAGGCGCATACCGGACCTGGCAAGCTCCCCCAACTTACTCCTAATTGGGATCCCCCCTTGCACCACCATCAGCATGTCTGATACTTGAATGAATAGAACAGCGACTCTTCATGGGTCGGATCTCAAATAGTCCGCTCCATTCCTTGGAGTGGAGACTGAAAAGGTTTTTTTTTTTTTTCATTCCTAAGAATGGAGGCACAGACATGTGTAAAACTCAATTAAGTGAGTCATGATTGTAAAATTTTAACACGACTTATTTCTTATTTACTGAAAAGTTGGCAGAAGCTGACCTCGTGGAAGATCCGTTTGGATTCAGGAGAAATGTAGGAATACGGTAGGCAATACTCACCTTACGACTTATCTTAGAAGATAGATTAAGAAAAGCTAAACCTACATTTCTAGCTTTTGTAGATTTGGAGAAAGCTTTTGACAATGTTGACTGGAATACACTCTTTCAAATTCTGAAGTCAGCATGGGTAAAATATATGGAACGGAAAGTTACTTTTATATTAAACAAACACCTGTTAGTAGAGTCAAAGAACATGAAAGGAACGCAATGGTTGGGAAGGGAGTAAGAAAGGGTTGTATCATATCTCCAGTTTTATTCAGTTTGTACATTGAGCAAACTGTAAAGGAAAGCAAAGAGAAATTTGGAGAAGGAATTGAAGCTCAGGGTGAAGAAACAAAAAATGACAATGTCTGATGACATTGCAATTCTGCCAGAGGCAGAAAAGGACCTGGAAGAGCAGGAACGGAATGGACAATTTGCTGAAAGGAGCCTATAAGATGGACATTTGCAAGAGCAAAACAAGGGTAATGGAATTCAGTGTAAGAAAAACACGCGATATTGAAAGAATAAGATTAGGTAACGAAACAATAAAGGTGGTAGATGAGTTTTGATACTTGGCAGTAAGATAACATATGACGGTCGCAGTACAGAGGATATAAAATGCAGAATGGCAATGGGAAGAAAATTGTTTTTGAGAAAGAGAAATTTTCTAACATCGAATATTAATGTAACTGTAAGCTGAAGGCTTTTGTGTGGAGTTTTGCCTTTTACGGGAGTGAAACTAATAGTTTAGTCACGAAGAGGATAGAGATTTTTAAAATGTTGTGATACAGAAGAATGTTAAAGATTAGCTGGGTAGATCGCGTAACTAATGAAAAGGTACTGAACAGAATTGGAGAAAAAGGAATTTTTGGCATACCTTGACTAAAAGAAGAGGTCGATTTGTAGGTCACATACTTACATATCAAGGAATCGTGAATTTAGCGTTGATGGGGGAAAAATAGCAGAGGGAGACCAAGAGACGAATATAGTAAGCAGATTCAGATGGATGTGGGTTGCCTTTCTTATGAGGAGTTGAAGAAGCTAGCTCAGGACAGAGTAGGGTGGAGAGCTGCATCAAACAGGTCTACGGACTGAAGACCACAACAACGGTGTTCCTCGCGTTTCAACTCAAATGCAGCGGTAGGAGATACTGATCATGTCTGAACTTTCCTGCCCCTCATAGGGGAGTTTAAACAATGAAACTTGAAAGACCACCGTTAATTGTAAAATTAATTCTAGCTGAAAGGAGCCAGTTAAAAAGCTTACTTTAAACATATAACTCTGGTCGTAAAACCAACTAAAGGATACGCGTGAACTACTGAATACTTCCCGCAACAAAATCTTGTTCCCTGGCCCAGAATTTAGCACTGACTCAAACTTTACTTTAACAGCAGGAAGACAAAGAGACGGTGGCCAACATACGTCGCAGATCACGAGAACTAAACTATTTCATGAAGGTGGCTGTTAGAAATTTATGGCGCAACGGAATTAAAACATGATAATTTGCATCTGCGTTTGTTCTCAGCACTGGTGAAAAACAACATTAAATAAAAAGGGAGGGTATTCATAAACTAAAATTTATAAGATGGATAAAATTTCACTGACAAATTATTTATTCAGTTCAATCATAAGCAAATGAGGGAACCAATTTTGTTAAACAATAAAAATGCATCCCATTTGAAATAAAGTAATCTGAACTGAACATCGGCAGAGGAGGGATTTACATTCAACAAGCATTCAGCCACTCACACGCGCGAAGCAAAGCGGAACTCACCCAACTAAGAGTGCTGATACGAAGCAGAAGCAGGCGCCGCTATCGCTGGAGAAATTCAGCGAACCAGGATGTACCACACAATACATAGAAAATAAACTTCGTAGGTGGATCTGGTCTGGCTTTCCTACTTGAGATGATACGTGATAATAGCGAAAATAATTTCCATTTAAATCAAACCGTGAGCATGCAAGCTTACTCAGACACACGGCACGTCTCTGGTACTTTAAGTATTCGCACTCCACTGAAGGCGAATTGCTTAAAGATCGTATTCATTTCAACAAAAATCAACGGAGTCATAGATTACGAAGCAAGAATGCACAATAGTAAGGCACTGGTAAGTGAGCAGCGGCGAGAACTCTAGTGACTAGCTATAAACCCTTGAAGTCGAAGTTCGGAGCCACGTGGTTCTGAAAACCAGTAAAAAAAAAAAAAAAAAAAAAATTCAATTTCCAAAAATAAAGAAAAATAGCTACGGCATGCAACCCATAGAAATGCGTAGGATATCATAAGAACCTATAGAAAGCCGGCCGCGGTGGCCGAGGGGACTAAGGCGCTCCAGTCACGGTCTGCACGGCCACTACGGTCGGGGGTTCGAATCCCCCTTCGGGCATGGATATTTGTGCCGTCCTAGTTCGTAAGTAGTTCATAAGTAGTTTGTAAGTTTAGGGACTAATGACCCCGTAGTTAAGTCCCGTAGACTACACAACATTTGAACATTTTAACCTATAGAAATACAGTTAGACGCGATTGGAAAGGTTTTATACGGAAGGACGAAGTCCAGTCTTCAAAAATCAGAAAAGTGGAATAAATTCAAAGTCGGATTAAATCAACTAAGAAATACAGCATGCAGCCCCTAGAAATACGTAGTATTTCATAAGCATGGTGATAAAGGGGGTTGTACAAGGCTACAGGAGAATTTACTGATGGAGTCCAAATGCAAAGTACAAGTTTGGAAACGAAACAGCAATTTAAAATAGAAGGAGAGGAGATCGCGATATACTAGGGGAAATCAGAAATATATATGCATAATTTCTTGCCTGAATGGCATAGAAACAGACACAGGGGTAGCTGAAGGCTTTGTTCTAAGAACACACCACATGGAGTATAGATCACTCGTGGAAAGAGAAAATGGAAAAGAATATTTCACATGCACTATACAGAATTAAAAATATTCCCGCACATCAGTTGCATCCTATAAAGCTGGAAAGAAATTAAACCGAGTTCGTACACCGCCAGCTAGTCTCACAAAGGTTACCGATTCTCAGCCATTATCATACCGAACAAGTTACATATTCACCGTGTTTACCTACGCAAAATCCAGAGGCGGCGCTAGGCGTCGGCGACGTCGGCCACCGCCGACGGCCTCGTGCCTGTGGGGGCCTCGCAAAACATTGTTAAAATTTTAGTTTTTTTGTTTCTTCTTTTTTTTATTTGATGTTTAACGACGCTTTCCAACTGCTAAGTTATATAGCGACGACCTTCATCTAATTTACACTTGCTTAACCAATGGACGAAGGCAACATTCGTACCCAAAGGTGGAATTCGACCCCCGACGACGAGAGCGATCTCGCTCACCGTGGTATGATGCCTTTGTGCGCTCGGCCATTTCCCTATGAGTGCAATAGTGATGCAATTTTTAGTTATATACTTACATTACGATTTCTTCAGTACATTTTAGAAAACGATTTCGAAGAAGTATATCCAAATGTTTATATAACAATCAGAATCATCCTCCGTTCCAGTCAGTACAGCTTCGGCCAAGAGAAGCTTCACAAAGTTAAAATTGCTTAAGACTAACTTGAAAAGCAAAATGATCCATGAAAGACTATCTGCGTTGTCAGTATTATCAACTGAAGCCGAAATAGTGGCTAGTATTAAGATATGGTCTTAAAAAATTCAGTGAGACGAGAAGGTGAAAAGTTCCTCTAATTTGTGTTTGTTGATTGTAATTTTTGTCATTGCAATAATACTCGTATATTATACTAATAGACTTTTAGTGTAATGATTATAGATGTGTAATTCAGCTCATTTAACATTTTCTTCATTAATGAAAAAATGAAAGGGGCCTCGCAAAGCCGAGTTCGCTGATGCCCAGCGTTCGTCTAGCGCCGCCACTGGCAAAATCATCGAAATAAAATTGAATACACTTTCGTACATGATCGGAGAAACTAATCTCGAAAAATGAACCTAAGTTCTGAAATCTAACTTCACACTAGACAAAGAATCGCTACCATCTCAAGGGAGGAAAGAAAATCAGAACGTCTTACCAGGTCGAAGCGCAGCCACAGTGTGTACATCGGTCTGCAAGACCGCCACCAGCGGCCGGAAATCGGTAAAACCCACGAAAAACGAGGTGGTGGGGAGAGCTTAGACTCGCGCGTTCTGTAGAGGCTTGCTAGTGGGCATTGCCAACCCAACTGATAACCAAAGGGTGGAGGAACCTCTTTGGTAGCATCAAAAGCAGAGGTTGGTAACGACTACCTATCGACTCGCAGCCAGAGATGCAAAGCGTGCAGCCAGCAGCCGACGACGAAAATTCCCATACCTACACTCAGACTTCCATGCTAGTACATTCTCATACATGCACATACAGAATAAATCAAGTGCACATTCTCGCAGGGACAATGGCGTCACGGAGAAACCGTTCCTCTTGCCACATTCATAGACACAAAGATAAGCTATTAGCATAATAAAATCCCTGAAATATTAACACAGTATTACAGAAACTAACATTTAAAATCATGAAATGAAATGTTATTCCTCATGCCTCGGAACGAAAGGGGTTCTCGTTTCGCAAAAAAAAAAGCCCATCTAGTGAACTTAGATAAATTACAAAGTTAAAAACCTAGGGAAGACGGCAGACTACTATGGCATGATTGTTTCCCATTAAACCTAACAGAGTATCATAAAGTTTCCCTAAAAATTTATGTGTATGGTGTTAAGTACGCGATTTCAAGCATTGCAGTGTCTTGCGGTGTTCCCTTAACTTTGTCTGTCCTCGTGTCTTCGCTCGTCGCAGAACTGCTAACGCAGTTACGAGGTCTGTTCACAAGAGGAACGTGTGATTGGTCGGGAGCGGCAGCTGCGACAGCGGCAGACTCCCTCTATCTGGAGTGCTCACATACCATCTCGCCGCCGCCTGGCAGCTAGGTAGCCGGATCAGGAGCGGCCCGATAACACACAACGAAGACAGATGAGCGGCTCGCCTGCGGCGCTATAAGTGGCAGCGCGCGCTCTCCCGGCCGCGCCAACAAATGATGTTGTTCCTCGCCATCGCAGCTGCGCCCAGATGCTATCTGGAGGCGCCCCAGTTACCACACTGGTAACGGGGGCATTACTCGTGCCTTCGGACCTCTAATTAGGGAAACTAACCCCGAATGGCTGGGCCCGCTACCTGCACCGCTACGCCGCCTCAAGCTTCGCCGACGCACTGACTTATTCGGTGTCCGAGGCCGGCGTCGGCCCACTGAGGCGAAGACACGGCTTGTTAACAGCGGTCCTCGTGTCGGCGGTTCAAATTACGCGGCGATGCGGGACAGTGAAAGAGCGACGATGATATCGGGTCCCCCCAAATTGCTGATGGCGAGGAACCAGTAGGGCGAGATTTTCAATCAGCCCGGACGTTAACGTTTGTCTGGCTGTCGGACGGGCAGAAACCTACATTTAGCATCGGATTAAGCGATACCTACTGAAGAGCTCACTCTTTCCAGCAGACTGTGACGAACTATGACTCAATTACTTTTTTTTTTACGTAACCCAATAAACAAGTCCACTGTTTTCTGACAAGAGGATGTGCAAACTTAATTGTAGTGGCGTGGAATCCGAGGAATATTGGGCCGCGGTCGAGTAGCTGAGAAGGCGCCTCGCTACGGAGCGCACGGTTGCTCGCCGTCGGAGGTTCGAGTCCTCCCTGGGGCATGGGTGTTTGTGTTGTCCTTAGGTTACTTTACCTTAGTTTAAGTAGTTTGTAAGCTTCGGACTGATGATCACGCAGTTTGGTCCGATAAATTTACAAACATTTGAACATTTTCGAGGAATATTGGAAGTAGTCGCAACAGTGACAGCTGTCACTGGCAGAATCCTCGGGAAAAAATAGAGAAAATAACTGAATATATAAGTTTAAAGTAGTCTTCTTCTATGTAAGTCGTTAACACGACTCTCATTACTCGAGGTACAGGCGGCAGACAAGATAATATGAACATTTAACTTAGACACAATATTTCTTTATTAACTGGACCTGCAACACCGTTAGCTTTGAGCAGGGGTCAACGTTGCTCCGTAGTGAAATAGCACGACTTCTGTCACTGGCCCTGTTAGCTGGGACGCAGGCTTGTTTCACTGCAGTGCTTTGCACGACAGGGGGCGCTTGTTTACCCCTCAATATGTACGCACGGGCACCTCATCCTCGCCAGGGCGGGCACCGAACTCTTCAGACTCGCCTTGTATCTCGAAAGTGTTACAGAACCCAGACATTATTGGTGTCTGAAGAAAATACCTGGTATCCGTTAATGGTGGAATTAAAATAAAGGCCTTTTTTGCTTCTCCTTACCTGTGCGAATCATTCTTTCGATATACGAGTTTTATTAAAAATATGGAATAATGTTGACTGACGAACACATGGACTCCGGTATTCAACTAAGTGTAACATGTTATACACCACATATGTATAACAGAACGCTCAGTCCCTCACACTGTACCTTTGAGGAGTTAATGACGGCACAACAAAACGCTATTGACGTAGCCCTCTTCTGGGCTAAGAAAGTGTAGATTTTTTTTCTTTCTTTTTATTTTTTTTTTTTATTTTTTATTTTTTTTATTTATTTTTTTTACATCGGCATAATATTTCTTTTTTAATTAATATGTAGGTATTTTATTTTAGGATGTCACTGACACGAATAAAAAAAATCTGAAGCACCAGTGCCACTGGTTATAAGTCGAGGGAACCTTTGAAGCAAGGTGATGGAACTTTTCATGTGTGTAATTCTGTTGTTGCCAATATATCTGACGGGAAAAGTAAATTGCGTCAAAAGTAGGCATCCACTAAAACCCTTACAAGTGTTGCTCCATTTGGATGGATTTTTGGCAACGCCACCTCGTGTAAGCAAGTCTACGATAAAAGTCCTCCGGGCGCCCCCTTCCTCTAGGCCAGAGCCTACCTGGATGTTACACAAACAGGCTCTGTCACACAGTACAGCCCCGGCTTAACCTTTACCCACCGTTACCTGCCAAAAAGCAGTAAGAGATAGTGTCGATGCGCGGCGCATCTCAGATTAAGGAAGCAGATACGTCGTCGTCTCCTCTGAGGGTGCTATTGTGAACGGATAAATAGTGGCAGAGACGGCCTCTCGCGTGTCGACATCTGCGCGCTGGGTCCGCCTTTATAAGCGAGATCGGGCGATAACAGGCGGTCGGCTAGCGGAGGTTTCGTCACCTGCGCCCCGCGGCATCGCGTCACTCGCGCTGTAATTGCCGTGTTTATGCGACTGGCTCCCTGCCCCCTCCCTCCATCCCTCTCCTTTTTTTACTGCAGCCTCCGACGCCATCGTCGTCGCTAATAGGCTCCCGCAGCGATCGTCCGCCGTGGAAAGGTCAGTCGCGGAGAGAACGTGTTATGGATATTCCATTAGCCGTAATGCGGGACCCGACGCCCTCGTTATTTGGCCGACACCGAATTATTATGTCCCCCTGGCGACCGCGGATTACAGTTCTTAGACGTCGGTAGTTTTGGGCTGGACCGCGCGCGTGTCTGCACTGATCGCCGGGTGGGGACGGGCGCCCCGAGAAATACTGATTTCTCCTAATGACTGGTTTCGGCCAGCGGTCTGAAAGCCCCGTAATGGACCGGCGCCGTATCGGCGACTCTCCGACGCCACTTTGGCGCTTCGACATTAGCCCGATCGAGATCTCGTGTCACTTTTACCGAACACCACTTTTGGTGAAAGGACCAACGTCGATTGATGCATGCAGAGTGTGTTATTATTTGCGACTGGCACATTTGTTACGAGGGTCGTTTCGAAAGTAATGTCTTCTATTCAGTGGCGGCGCGTCCTGTGCCTTCACTGGTTCAGTGAACCCCCGGAAGAAAGTTCGGCGTGTTTTTGAACTATCATTCTTCGTTTCGTTCTTCTATCATCTCATTTTATATGCTCATTCAAAGTATTTTTATCGCATGAGAACCGTTTTACGTCGGGAACACCACATAAATGAATCGTAGCACCTAATAAAGGCAGCATTGGCCGCAGCGTTACCATGCGCATGCGAGGCTGAGGTTCCGATTTTCTTCTGAACCCCCTGGAGGCAGCACATGGGCGCTCCCGCGGCAGGGAGGGGCGAGATGAAACGTCACTTTTAACATTGGCATTGGAGCTGGTAGAGATACCAGCTCCTGGCTATTGGAGCTCTGGCGGTTACGCACCTTGCCTTGTGCATGTGCAAATCCTCCATTAAGGCAACATCCTCCCTTCATATTTGTAGTATTAAAGTGCCTAGATCGCAATTAATTAATTAATTTTTTGACGACCCACTTAGGAAAGCATAGGGCACAGGTGAGCAGATGATGGTACCCTACGTGAATTGGACCGATCGACAAAAGAAATAAAAAAAGATTAATTAATTGCTATCTCGGCATTTATTTAAGTAAGAAGACCGCCGTCCTACCATGGAAAATATAAACTTCATATTTGCTTTTGGACTATTGCAGATTTATCAAAAACGCGTCATATTTGGTAAAATATCTTATAGCTACAAATCAAAATGTATTTGAGTGGAGGGTTGGCCAGCAGGGGGAGGGGTAGTTGGCACCAGCAGGGGAGTGTTCCAAAATGCAGACGCGCGTATAAAACTGCGATTTCCTCACTGCCGAAGAATTTGCGCCGACTGAAATCTACACCTGCTTAAGGTGAGTAATATCTCTGGCTCGTAGCCACCATATTCACTTAGAGTAAGTCAGAACACTGCTATATGCAGCTGACGCAATGGGGGGAGGGAGGGTTATCAGGGCCAACCTTAGGCATGTGCACACTGCGGAGTCGCTCAGGGTCCCGCTCAAAACAACTAATTTTAATGTAACGTATTTTAAGTATATAGCCATGGCCAATGGAGTACGTCTCAGTTCCATATAATTATACCGCTATCGGAGACGAAGTAAGGCTATGGTCAGTGGCCGTCGGTGTTTCAGATGACTGGCAGTTCACTAGTTTCAGTGCCGCATCTTGATAGTGGAGACACGCCCTCCCCCTGCCCGCTAGGACGCGTAGATGTTTCTCTTCCAAGTTTAAAGCTGGGTAATTTGTTTCTAAAAGATACTGACCGTTGTCCATTCTTATTTTATAATAAACACCCAGAATATGCATATGAACACTGAAACACAATAAGTAACTGATTACACTGTTAAGTGACTGTAACAAAATGAATCTATTACAACGAACAGACAAGCTACCTTCAGGTCATGTGACACTGCAAGTAGCACCCCCTCCTAACCTTACGAGCCGGCCCCGATGTCCGAGCGCTCTGCGGCGCGCCAGTCACGGTCCGCACGGCCACTACGGTCGAGGGTTCGAATCCCCACTCGGGCATGGATATTTGTGCTGTCCTTAATCTTAGCTAGTTCATAAGTAGATTGAAAGTTTAGTAACTGATGACCCCGTAGTTAAGTCCCATAAGCTATACAAACTTACCTTACGCATGCGCAAAAGCTACTCTTTCACACTTCAAATAGTAGAATATTTATTACAACGATGAGTATAAATGTCATTTACCCTCAAAATCACGACCTATTTGCCAAAACGTCCAAAATATATGTGGCAATCTACAATAAAGAAGTCTTTATTGTATCTGTTAAACAGAAGATTGGATTTAAGATAATTGCTTGCAATCGGTCTCAAACCCACTACTTTCGACAGCGCAGAACGATGGCGCTAACCAAAAGGCTATTCTTGCTAGGTGGAGAGTGTTGTTGTTATGGTCTTCAGTCCGGAGACTGGTTTGATGCAGCTCTCCACCCTACTCTATCCTGAGCAAGCCTTTTCATCTCTTCATAAGAACGAAAACCACATCCACTTGAATCTGCTTACTATACGCGTCTCTTGGTCTCCCTCTGCGATTTTTACCCCACACACTTCCCTCCAATGCTAAATTTACGATTGCCCGATGTCTAAGAATGTGTCCTACCAAGCGATCCCTTCTTTTAGTCAGGGTATGCCAAAAATTCCTTTTCTGACCAATTCTGTTCAGTACCACTTCATTAGTTATGCGATCTACCCACCTAATCTTCAGCATTCTTCTGTAGCACCACATTTCAAAAGCCTCTATTCTCTTCCTGTCTGCACTACTTATCGTCCATGTTTCACTCCCGTACAAGGCAACACTCCACACAAATGTCTTCAGCAAAGAATTCCTTACCCTTAAATTAATATTCGATGTTAGCAAATTTCTCTTTTTCAAAAATGCTTTTCTTCCCATTGCCATTCTGCATTTTATATCCTCTGTACTGCGACCATCACATGTTATTTTACTACCCAAGTAACAAAACTCATCTACCACCTTCATTGTTTCGTTACCTAATTAATTTATTCAGCATCGCCTGATTTTCTAAGACCGCATTCCATTATCTTTGTTTTGCTCTTGTTAATGTTCATTTTATACGCTCTCTTCAACACGCTGTCCATTCCATTCAACTGCTCTTCCAGGTCCTTTGCTGTCTCTGACAGAATTACAATGTCGTCAGCAAAACGCAATGTTTTTATTTCTTCCCCCTGAACTTTAATCCCTATTCCAAATTTTTCCTTGCTTTCCTTCACCGCCTGCTCGATGTACAAATTGAATAACATCGGAGAAAGGCTACAACCCTGTCTTACTCCCTTCCCAACTGATGCTTCCCTTTCATGCCCTTCGAGTCTAATAACTGCGGTCTGGCTTTTGTACAAGTTGTAAATAACTCTCCTTTCCCTGTATTTTACCCCTGTTGACTTCAGAATTTGAAAGAGTGTATTCCAGTCAACATTGTCAAATGCTTTCTCCAAATCTACAAAAGCAAAATACATAGGTTTGCCTTTCCTTAATCTATCTTCTAAAACAAGACGTAGAATGAGTATTGCCTCCCGGGTTCCTATGTTCCTCCTGAATCCAAACTGATCTTCCCCGAGGTCAGCTTCTACCAGCTTTTCCATTCTCCTGTAGATAATTCGTCTTAAAATTTTGCAACCATGACTTATCAAACTGATGGTTCTGTAATTTTCACACCTGTCTGCGCCTGATTTCTTTGGAATGGGGATTATTACATTTTTCTTAAAGTCTGAGGGCATTTCGCCTGTCTCATACATCCTACACACCAGTTCAAATAGTCTTGTCATGGCTGGCTCTCCCAGAGACTTTAGTAGCTCTGAGGGTATGTCATCTACTCCTGGGGCCTTGTTCCGACCTAGGTCTTTCAAGGCTGTCAAATTCATCTCTCAGTATAGTATCTCCTATTTCATCTTGATCTACTTCCTCTTCCCTTCCTACAACATCGTCTCTAAGTTCATTTCCTTTGTAGAGCTGCTCTATGTACTCTTTCCACCTTTCGGCTTTCCCTTCTTTGCTGAGAACTGGTTTCCCATCTGAGTTCTTGATATTCGTAGAGTTGCTTTTCTTGTCCCAAATGTCTCTCTTATTTTCCTGTAGGCGGTATCTACTTTTCCCCTTCTTATACTCCATTTTGCCTGTTTCATTTACTGCATTTTTATATTTTCTCCTTTCATCAATTAAATTTAGTATTTCCTGTGATATCCAAGGATTTTTTGTAGGTCTTGCCTTTCTACCTATTTTGTCCTCTGCTGCCTTCACTATTTCATCTCTCAATGCTACCCATTCCTCTTCTACTCTTTTATTTCCCCTTGTTTCTGTCAATTGTTGCCTAAATCTCCCTCTGAAATTCTCCAGAACTTCACTTTCCTTCAATTTATCTAAGTCCCATCTCCTTATTTTGCTACCTTTCTGCAGTTTTTTCAGCTTCAGCCTACAGTTCATGACTAACAAATTATGGTCAGAGTCTATATCTGCCCCTGGGTATGTCCTACAGTTTATAACCTGGTTTCGGTACCTATGTCTTACCATTATAAAATCTGTCTGATACCTTCCGGTATCTCTTGGTCTCTTCCACGTATACAACCTTCTTTTGTGATTCTTAAACCACGTGTTTGTTACGATTAAATCATGTTCCGTGCAAAATTCTACCAGGCGGCTTCCTCTTTCATTCTTCCTGCCCAGTCCATATTCACCTATTATTTTTCGTTCTCTTCCTTTTCCTACTACCGAATTCCAGTCTCCCATCACAATTAAGTTTTCCTCTCCCTTAACTGTCTGAATAATTTCCTTTAGCTCCTCATATATTTCTTCGATGTCCTCATCATAGGCAGAGCTAGTTGGCATATAAACCTGTACTACTGTTGTCGGTGTTGGCTTCGTATCTGTCTTGACAATCATAATGCGATCACTGTGCTGCTCATAGTAGTTTACCCGCATTCCTATTTTCTTATTCATTATCAGTCCTACTCCTGTGATACCCGCAACTGATTTTGTATTTATAATCCTGTAGTCAGCTGACCAGAAATCCTGTTCATCCTGCCACCGAACTTCACTAATCCCCACTATATCTAACTTCAACCTATCCATTTCCCTTTTTAAATTTTCTAATTTTCCTACCCGATTAAGGGATCTAACATTCCACGCTCAGATCCGTAGAATGCCAGTATTGTCTTTCCTGATGACAACGTCCTCCTGAGTAGTCCCCGCCGGGAGATCCGAATGGGGGACTATTTTACCTCCGGAATATTTTACCCGAGAGGATGCCATCATCATACTTCCATACAGTAGAGCTGCATGTCCTCGGGAAAAGTAACGGCTGTAGTTTCCTCTTGCTTTCAGCCGTTCGCAGTAACTGTGTGGCAAAGCCACATTAGCTGATGTTACAAGGCCAGCTCAGTCAATCATACAGACTGTTGCCCCTGTAACTATTGAAAAGGCTGCTGCCCCTCTTCAGGAACCACACGTTTGTCAGGCCTCTCCACAGATACCCCTCCGCTGTGGTTGCACCTACGGTACGGCTATCTGTATCGTTGAGGCACGCAAGCCACCCCACCTCTGCAATATCTGTGGTTCATGGGGGTGGAAGTGGAGAGTATTCCAATATTATTCATGATTGGATCTTTTGAAGCCTTTTAAAGTTCATGAGTCTTTAATTAATAGTTATAAGATACCAAAATGATGTGTTTTTGATGAATCTTCAATGCACCATAAACAAATATGAATGGCGGATGTTGGCTTTGTTCAAGTGCAAGACGAGGTGCGCAGTAGCTTCATTGTCTTTGCTTTGGGAGCATTCGTGCGTAACCACCAGAGGTCGAGTAGCCGGTAGCTGGTGTCAAAACAACAAATGTTTGTTAAGCTTAAGAGACTTAACTGCGTGGCCATCAGTCCTTAAACTTACAAACTACTTATGAACTACCTTAAACTAAAGACGACACAAACATCCATGCCCGAGGGGGGGTTTCGAACCCCCGACCGTAGTGGCCGTGCAGAAAGTGACTGGCGCGCCGCAGACCGCTCGGCCACTGCAGCCGGCTTTGTACAAAAATCAGAAAGCAGTTATCAAAGTTGAAGGGCCTGACAGGGATGCAGAAGTTGGGAAAGGAGTAATACAGGTTTGTAGCCTTTCCCCAATGTTATTCAATTTCTACATTGCAAGAAGAAATTTGGAGAAGTAATTAAAGTTCAGGGTGAAGAAATAAAAACCATGCGTTTTGCTGATGACATTGTAATTCTGTCAGAGACAGCTAAGGACCTGGAGGAGGAATTGAACGGAATGGACAGTGTGTTGGAAGAAGCATATAAGATGAACATTAACAAGAGCAAACATAGGATAATGGAATGCAGTCTTAGAAAATCAGGCGATGCTGAAGAAAATTGAAATAGGTAACGAATCAATAAAGATGGTAAATTAGTTTTGTTACTTGGGTAGTAAATAACATACGATGATCGCTGTACAAATGATATAAAATGTAGACTGGTAATGGGAAGAAAGGCGTCTTTTAAAAAGTGAAATATGTTAACATCGAATATTAATTTAGGTATAAGGAAGTCCTTTCTGAAGGCATTTGTGTGGAGTATCGCCTAGTATGGGAGTGAAACATGGACGATAAACAATGTGGACAGGAAGAGGTTGGAGGCTTTTGAATTTTTTTTTTCTATAGCTTTTTTGCTATGTTTGTACAGCTTATGGGACTTAACTACGGGGTCATCAGGCCCTAAACTTACAAACTACTTATGAACTAGCTAACACTAAGGACAGCATAAATATCACAAATATCCATGCCCGAGGGGGGGATTCGAACCCCCGACCGTAGTGGCCGTGCAGACCGTGACTGGCGCGCCTCAGTCGCCTCGGTCACCGCGGCCGGCTGAAATGTGGTGTTACAGAAGAAAGCTGAAGATTAGGTGGGTGGATCGTGTAACTAATGAGGAGGTAATGAACAGAATTGGAGAGAAAAGGAATTTCTGGCATACCTTGACGAAAAGAAGGGAACGATTGTTAGGACGCATATTTACACATCAAGAAATTGTGAATTTGGCATTGGAGCGAAGTGTGTGGGGTAAAAATCGCAGAGGGAGACCAAGAGACGCATATAGTAAGCAGATTCGAATGGACGTGGGTTGCCGTTTATTATGAGGAGATGAAGAGGCTTGCTCAGGATAGAGTAGGGTGGAGAGCTGCATCAAACCAGTCCCCGGACTAAAGAGCACAACAACAACAATAATAGTTGCATGTAGAAAACACTGCGCAACACCTGCGAATATCGTCTTATGTCGTTTTACAAACGCTATTCGATCACATTATTTATCCTCTCTTCCACACAGTAGCTCTCTTTTCCTACCTTTTTAGTTCATTACACCGATGGCAATAATTCAGAACGTTGATATCTCAACAAATGCACTAATTGCTTTTACCAGTGTAATTCGGTATCCTGACAAAAGCACCCAGTGGCATTTGCACCCAGTGAGATTAGCACCCAGTTCTGGTCGAGGGGCGGCCCGCTAATCTCCCCGTCCGGTCTCTGTCCGGCAGGTAGAAGAGCCGAGGGCCGTGAGGTCGCATTGACACGGGCCGTACTTTACTGCTATGCGTGGCCGCAATAGCAATGCTGCAGTTATAATAGAAACGATACTAAAGAAGACCCAAGACATATTCATAAGATTTGTGACTTGGAAAATGCCTTCGGTAATGTAAGGTGCTGTTTGATGTTCGTAATTCTGAGAAAAATAGGAGTAAGCTGTAGGTAAATGCGCGTAGTACATTGTGTAAGAACCAAGTGGATACAATAAGCGCGGAAAGTCAAGAACGAAGTGCTAAGATTAAAAAGGGTGTAATAAAAGGTTCTGCACTGTCGGAATCACTGTTTAACTTTCGCAATAAGACGTAATATCGGAAATAAAGAAGAGGTTCAAGTCTGTGATAAAAGTTCTGGGTGAAACAATATCAATGATAAGATTAGCTGATGACATTGCTATCGTCTGTGGAAAATTACAGGATCTGTTAAATAAAATAAAGACTAATGAGCACAGACCATAGATTGAAGGTAAACCAAAGAAAGATGAAAGTCATGAGAACTAACAGAAATAAAAATACCGAGAAAATAACATCCGAATTGCTGACCACAATGTACACGAAGACAAGGAATTCTGCTATCTTTGCGGTAACAGCAACGGAAGAAGCAAGGGGGACATAAAAAATAGACTAGCGCAATCAAAGAGGGCATTCATGGGAAAGGGAAATCTGCTGTCAAACATCGCTCTGGTCCTGAGGCACATACGTTTGCAGCACAACATTGTATGTTTGCGAAATTTGGACTGCTGGGAAATAAGAACAGAAGAGCATTGAAGCATTTGAGATGTACTTTAGAGAGTAGTAAAAATATCATGTTATTTTTGTAGGTACTGCTTGTAAGTTTATTTTTTAAATCCATAAATGCCTGCATATTTATGAATTTTGGGTATTTTCACAGGCATTTATTCTGGGAATTTGCCCCGAGTTATAAATGTCGAGGCATTTTGCATCACTAAGGAAACACTGATTGGTATACATTCCTCGACAGTGCGTTGTTCTAAGTTTTGAATGGCGCCAAATCCCTGTTCCGTTTGCTTTGGTTCTTTTTATTATGTAAGAGTAGCCCTTACCTTTCTCGGTCGTCGATATCTCCATATAGAAACTGTGACTGTAGGCAGACTGTGTCGAGAGAGCGTTTCGGCTGAGTGAGGACTCCCAGGGTGAGGGCGACGTGGAGTTACCGCAGGCACAGGAGTGGCTTAGCGTGGGGTACGGCTGCAGCCTAGAGAACTGG
The DNA here is from genome assembly GCA_026315105.1 of Locusta migratoria. Classification (NCBI taxonomy): domain Eukaryota; kingdom Metazoa; phylum Arthropoda; class Insecta; order Orthoptera; family Acrididae; genus Locusta; species Locusta migratoria. The sequence continues at coordinate 178,232,386 of CM048747.1, forward strand.
TAGTTTCCAGTCCGACTGGGTGCAAATGTCGCAGATTTGTGGTTGGGTGCAAATGTTACTGGGTGCAATTGTCACATATCCGTGTAATTCATGTTAAAATTTTGCAACCATGTTGTATTAAACTGACGGTTCTATTTGCTATATTCAGACGTAAATGAAGTGAGGAACATTGAGTTCCGCAGCTGCGGACTCGTACTGCTGTAAACGCAGCCCCCCTGGTCATACAGTAGCACGTGGATCGCGCGCGCCACCACTTTGCCCGCCGGCGGTCCGTTCCACCGGCTGTTGCCTGTGCCGCGTTTGTGGCGGCGGGTTTCGGACGCGGGTGGCATCCGGGTCGTTAGCTGAGGCCCTCCCTGGAGCTGAGCTGGCTGCGTGTGGCGCCGCCAACTCGAGTGTATCGCCCATTGTCCGCCACTCTTTTATTGCCCCGCGGGCTTTTTCGGACTCGCTGGAAATTTAGAATGACTGCCGAATTCGATGAGCACCGTTGTGCGTTTCCGACAGGAAAAAGGGGGCACCTGCGCTACACAAATAACCACTGGCTGCAGGCGTAACAAAAATGTGTAAAACGCCGCGAGCACGAACTGGTAATTACGCCGGACTCCCCGACAGACCCCCTACTATTAAAAAAGATTACCGGCGCATTTCTCTTAATTAGCACACAAAAAGGGAGGAGAGTGGGGGAAGCAGCGAGCGATTTGAAACTTTACGGTTAGTGTCCGAGTGGGGGAGCAAAACGCCGATCGTAAAGCTAGAATCAGAAGATAAGCAAAGCGCGGGAATTATTTACGCGCTACGTAACATTTATTATGCATTCACTCTGTACGCTCATTTGCTAAGGTCCATCAGATCAGGAGCTACGACGCCAATAAGGAACTGCCTCATTATACAGCTAGATAAAAATATGTAATATCTCCTGTTCATTTCAGCCACTAGAGCCATAAAGTATTAATAGGTAACATGTCCGTAAGCTATTCTTAATGAGACGAACGGAATTAACATTAATTACCGGTAAAAATAAGTGGCAATAAAAGCCGATAGTGGTATAAGTACACTGGTCGGAACAATTACAGGTTCAGTTGAGATATCTATGTTCTGAAGTACTGTCATTGGCTGCATGAACTTTTTATCGTTTCTACGGAATGACCGAGCGAGGTGGCGCAGTGGTAACACACTGGACTCGCATTCGGAAGGACGGTGGTTCAAATCCACCTCCGGCCATCAAGAATTCGGTTTTCCATGATTTCCCTAAATTACTCCAGGAAAATTCCGGGATTGTTCCGTTCAAAAGGTACGGCCGATTGCCTTCCTCATCCATAACCCAAGCATCCGAGCGTTACCTCCGTCTCTAATGACCACGCTGTCGACGTGACGTTAAACCCTAAGCTTCCTTCCTTCCTTGCTTCTACGGAATGGAGAGAACAACATTACGTCAACCGACATAGTAATAATTATAATTTCGTGTGGCTCATTAGCCTGATGCAAGTCTTTCAATTATTGGACGCCACTTCGGCGACTTGCGTGTCCTTAGCCTACCCCAGTTATCCAACCCGGGAAAGGGGACCTACAGTTTAACGTGGAATCCGAAGCACGTGTCGTTTCTGGCGACTCATCACATCGTGGAGAGGTCAAGGATGGGTTAAAGTGCAGATTAAAAAATCCTAGGTCCGACCGGGTTTCGAACCCGCGACCTTCACCCCAAGACCACCAACAACCGAGGTAGTACTAATAACAGAAAGATGCCCCAGACAGGGTTGGTGTTGACTTGTGCTTACGCTACCAAACGAATTACACAAGCAGTTCAGTTAAGACAGTTTAGTGAAAAGGTAGTGTAATGCAACGTCGACGTCACTTACTCGAAACTCCATAGGAAGGTTGGAAGCGGGACAGACACAGAGGAAGGTGGCTGCAAATATTGGAGTGAACAAAGTGTAATTTCCAGAACATCGACGGTTGTCAGACAACAGAAACTGTTAAAAGAAGGCGAGGCCTAAGTCGTCCACGTGTGACATCAGCAAGAGATGATCGTTATTTCCGGTTAACCTTCCGTCGAGACCGGAGGCATCAGTACAAGCTATCGTCAGTGCCCCTCCCCAAACAATGCGCAATACCAATACAAACAGTCCGAAATCGCCTTCGCGAATAGGTCCTCTACGTACGGAGACTAATGGTGTGTGTCCCATTAAAACAACGATATCGTTCAGCCCGCAGAAACTGGTCTGACGAACGTCAGGATTGGTGTCATTACAAATGACACCGTGTTCTGTTCATGGATGAGTCAAAAGTTTGTGTTAAACCTGTCAATCGTTGTTCCCTCATTTGGAGAGAACTGGGAACAACCCTGCTTATGTGCAGGAAACATCATCATATCATGGTGGTGGGACTGTTGTGGGCATGAGTCAATATTGATGGACGTACGGATATCTGTATTGTTCAGAATGGCGCTTTGACTGCTCAGAGGTAGCGGGACCAAATCCTTCGACTTCTGTTGTGTCTTACTCTGGTGCCATTGGAGATAGGTTCCTTCTGTGGGTCGATGACGCTCGTCCTCACAGAGCTGCACCTGTGGAAAGCATACTTAAAGCTGAGAGAATTGAACGAATGAAGTGAACAGCATGTTTACCGCTTGTATACCCGATTGAGCATGTCTGGGATGCACTTGGCAGACGCATTGCAGCCAGATCAGCATCTTCCACAATGGTTGCAGAACTGCATTTTCCTCTCGTGGAAGAACGGCCAAATATCCCTCTTGAGCTGATTGATAACCTGTCTATGTCACGCAGGTGTTCAACTATACTGGTCGTCTAAGGTGATCAAACAACTTACTGAGGGGCAACGAGAATACTTTTTTCTCTATTATGATAGCCCCATACTCCCTCGTTCTAAGTAAACTACATGTAAACCTCAAGTGAAGAGCTGACACAGCAAAATATCGTACTACATCCCACTCAAATTACTATTTTAACCAGTAGCTGAATAAATTACGTTACAATATGTGTATTGTGAATGATATCTGACACCCTAATAGTTTTGAGCTGTGTAGAATTAAACACTTTTGAAAATAATACTCACAGATGTTTTATTTTTCAGAAAGAGTATTATATCCAAAACAGTTTTTTCCCTACTTATTGCAGGTTGCCTGTGTTAACGCTTTATTTCACACACAGTATCCTGATCCCTTTGATAAAAAATATTTATGGACAGAAACAATCATTTTATTCTCATAAAATACTCTCCACTCCATTAGAGCCGGCTGGTACAGCAGCCAGATAGATTGTTTAGTAATAAAAGACAGTCGTAGTTGCAATTTTGTTATTTATTTTTAACGTGTGGGTCACCCTCAGAAAAGGCATCCTCAGAAAATCTTAAAATATCACATCAGATGATGTGTTTCCGTACTATTTTTGGCTGTTTCAGCGCTATTTTGGAAACAATCTTGTAATTTGATAATTTCACTGTCATTTATCTACTATCAATTCCATTGGTTTCGTTCGTTCCCCCAAAATAACTTTTCCATTTCAGTTGCTATTAATTACCAATTTAGATGCAGTTTTATGCAGACTTCGATGTTTCTTTTTACAAAATACAATATTACGTTTTACGTATTGTGTGCTACTTTGTCATCACTCTGCAAGTTTGTTCACTTTGTTTTGTTACCACTTTTTTTATTTTTGTTAAATTTAGCGTTTTTTCTCCTTTGCTTGTTACTGTGTCTCATGCATTATTTTTCTATACTTCATGCCACATTAAGCCAAATTTCACATTTATTTCCATTTTTGTAATTTATTTCCATTTATGGTCCTAAATTTTCATATACCAAGACATTTTTCTACCAAATTCATAGCAGAGGTAAGTCTGTCAAGCTGCTGACTGCCCTCCTAAGGTCACCTGATCCGTCAACTGCAGTTACTGTATGTGTGGAGCACTCGGGTGTGAAAGTATCACAACAACCCTCACGATTTGCAAGAATTGCATTAGAATATTTAGTACGAGATTGTAGCAATTTCGGCAGTTCAGCTTCGATTTGCCTTCAGCAACTTACTGACCAGGACACAAAAGAGCAAACATGACTGGTGGTGACTTACAACATCTGCTATACAGGGTGAATCTAAATTCGCACACTCGGGCTTCGCAGCGCGATTCTTCACACGCTAGCAATAAAAAAATGTCTGTCACAAAACTTCGTCCTGCGCATATTTCCGGCAGTAAATGGACGTCGAAGACTGAGATGGGTGTGTGTCCCATACGTCAGTGTGTTTCAGAATTACACTACTACACCAACAAACTTCTAGCGGATGTGGGAGGTGACTTGGGGAACAAAGTGAATGTAAAAAGGTGTTCAAAGTGCTATGAAATGAAAAGTATAAAAGAATCCAGTGTTTAAGTATATCCAAGTAAAGTAATAACAGATATTGAGCAACTATTCGTTCGTTCGTTCTGCTGAGGCAGAAATTCGTTACTGTTCGGTATCCGTCCAGACGTCCGACACACGGTAGCGTCAGCGCGGACGCTAAATGTCGCGAATAATGACGCGATTCGCGAAGTATCCCTGCATACTGCTAACAATCTATTAACCCGATCTTGTGAACTTATATGGATCCCACACTGCTGAGCAATACTCCAGCGCTTGCCGAACGAGTGTTGTATTCCACTGCCTTTGATGACGGACTATATTTACTGATAACTCTTCGAATAAACCTCAGTCTATCATGTGCCTTAGCCACGACTGGTTTTATATGGTCGTTCCATTGCATATCGCCTCTTATGCCCACATCCAGATACTTTTTGAAGTAACTGCTTTCATTATATCTCCTGCTACTGCATAATTATATAATAAGGGATCTTTCTTTCTATATACACGCAGCACTTTATGTTGAGGCACAGCCGCAATTCTCTGCAACATTCGTCAATACGCTGCTGGTCGTCCTACATTTCGCTGCCCTCTTCCAGTGTTGCGACTTCTCGATAAACTAAAGCGTCATCCACATAAAACCTCACTGAACTTATGTTTTTTCTGACATGGCCGACAGAACAGACGCAAGTTTATTACCCCTCCAGCCTTTATAAACCAAGAAATGATGGAATTAAAAACATTAGATGTCTGTGGGCATTGAATTTCGTCAAAGGGGGATGTTAGAAACTGTTCCTGACCGGGGTTTGAACAATGATCTCCTACTTACCAGGCTGCTGCTCTGACCACTACAACATCTGGACATAGTCAACGTATTCCCCTAGCATGCCTCCCATCAGGACCAGTGTCCGAAAGAAGAGATATCGTATACACGTTGATGAAGGCCAGTCATCCTTTCAGTGCAGATACGTACCATGCACGAACTTTTATGGGACTGTGAGAAATTCCTCGAGAAGAATGGGCAGGAGCACTGGTCATTATTGTGTCGATGACTTGAAAATTCCGGTCTGACTCGACTCATGCCAGTGTGGTGACCAATGTGTCCAAATGGCATAGTCGCCCTAGCGGACAATACAAGTTGACCGCAGTTGCTTAATTCATTAGCTCAGAGCTACCAGTTTCGGTTAATACACTATTACCAAGCGCCAGCAGAGTTTCGCCAGTTACTTGACATGTTATAATATTGAAAAACTTAAAAATAAATAATTTGCATCATGCTGCACTTGCTGCATGTGTTTTTCCAGTGACTGATCGTTACAAATATAAGAAGTGAAGCATGATGCCAAATATTTATTTTAAAGTTTTTCAATCTTGTAACATGTCAAGTTAAGTAACTGGCTAAGCTCTGCTGGCGTTTGCTAATGGTGTATTAACCAAAACCGGTAGCGTTGAACTAATAAATTAAGCAGCTATGGTGAACATGACATTCTGTTGTTGTTTTTGTTGTTGTCTTCAGCCCGTGGAGTGGTTTGATGCAGCTCTCCACATTACCCTGCCCCGTGCAAGTCTCTTCATCTGAGAGTAAGTTCGGCAACCTACATCCTTTTCAATCTTCTTACTGTATTCGTCCCTCGGTCTTCCTCTACGAGTTTTATCCCACATACTTCCTTCTAATGCTAAGTTGACAATTTCTTGATGTCTCGGATGCGTCCTACCAATCTATCCCTTCTCTTAGTCAGGATATGCCAGAAACTCCTTTGCTCCCCAATTCGGTTAAGCACCTACTAATTAGTTACGTGATCTACCCAGCTAATTTTCATTATTTGTCTGTAGCACCACATTTCAAAAGCTTCTATGATCTTTTTGTTTGAACTCCTTTTCGTCCACGTTTCATTCCCATACAACGCTACACTCTAGACAAATGCTTTCTGAAAGGACTTCGCCGGCCGAGGAGGCCGAGCAGTCTGCGACGCGCCAGTCTGCACGGCCGCTACGGTCAGGGGTTCGAATCCCCCCCTCGGGCATGAATGTTTGTGTCGTCTTTAGTATAAGGTGGTTCATAAGTAGTTTGTAAGTTTAGAGACTGATGACCCCACAGTTAAATCCCTTAAGCTTAACAAACATTTGAAAGGACTTCCTAACATTTAAACTAATATTGGATGTCAACAAATTTCGCTTCTTTAGAAAAGCTTTTCTTCCCATAGCCATTCTGCATTTTATATCTTCTTCACTTCGGCCATCAGAAGTTATCTTGCTACCCAAATAACAAAACTCATATACTACTTTTATTGTCTCATTACCTAATCTAATTCCTTTATCATCACCTGATTTTCTGACATTACATGCCATTACCCTCTTTTTACTCTTGTTAATGTTCATCTTATATCTTTCTTCCAACACACTGTCCATTCCATTCAATTGCTCTTCCAGATCTTTTGCAATCTCAGACAGAATTACTATGTCATAGGCAAACCGCAAAGTTTTTATTTCTTCCCCTGAACTTTAATTCCCTCTCCAAATACCTCCTTGAATTCCTTCACTGCTTGCTCAATATACAGATTAAACAACATTGGGGAGAAGCTACAACCCTGTCTTACTCCCTTCTCAACCTCTGCGGCCCTTTCTTGCCCTTCGACTCTAATAACTGCTGTCTGGTTTTTGTATAGTTTGCATATAACTCTTCGCTCCCTATAATTCACCCCCAATACCTTCAGAATTTGAAAGAGTGTATGCCAGTCGACATTGTCAAAAGCTTTCTCCAAATCCACAAATGCTAAGAAAGTAGGTTTCCATTTCGTTAGCTTATCTTCTAAGATTAGTCGTAATGTATTGACTCCCGTGTTTATACATTTCTTCTAAATCCAAACTGATCTTTCCAGAGGTCGGATTCCACAAGTTTTTCATTTCTTCTGTAAATAAGTGTTAGTATTTTGCAACCATGACTTATTAAACTGATAGTTCAGTAATTTTCTCATTTGTTTGCGCTTGCTTTGTTTGGAATAGGAACTACGATATTCTTCTTGAAGTCGGATGGTATTTCCCCTGTCTCATACATCTTGCTTACCAGGTGGGACAATCTTTTCATGACTGGCCCCCCCTAATGATATCAGCAGTTCAGACGGAATATCATCTATTCCAGGGGCCTTGTTTCGACTCAGATCCTTCAGCGCTCTGTCAAATTCTACTAATATTTAAAAGCTGTTAAACCACACCTTTCCACCCTCCTAGACAACACAACTGCCTAGTATTCAGAAGACCCTAGTTCGAATACCACTCCATAATTAATTTTCAACTGTCTCTATTGATGTAAATCAATGACCATAAGGAGCTAAAGTCTCTGATCCCTTTGTGACTTGACATACAACCTCTGTCAATAAATTTCAGGGAATGAAGTCAGAACAGTCGACCGGGCAACAGAGGCGAATCGCAATGCTACAACTAAATTATGATGGAGGCAGGTTGTCGAGCATCGTGTGTATTTCGTGTTAGATATGTTGGACGAAGTGCTTGTTTTGTGCGTTGATTCTGAACTGAGAACGGGACAGAAGTTTGGTTCAAAATGTTCAAATGTTTGTAAAGCTTATGGGACTTAACTGCGGGGTTATGTCCATCAACTTACATACTACTTATAAACTATCTCATACTAAGGACTACACAAACATCCAAACCTGGAGGATTCGAACCACCGACGCAGGAGGCCGCGCGATCCACAACTTGGTGCTCCAGACCGCTCGGCTACTCCCGCAGAAGTTTGGGAAAAAGGAAACGTGTTGTCGTCTTCTGCCAAATCACTTGACTGACGATCAGACGCAGGCACGTTTAGAGGCTTCAGAGGATTTTGTTGAAGCGGCAGATGCTACACCCAATTTCTTGAACCATATTATCACTGCGGATGAATCCTGGTGTCTGCGGCACGACCCTGAAACGAAACGGCAAAGCATGGATGGCGTTCTCCGACATCGCCTCGTTGGAGAAAAGTCAGAGTCGAAAAATTACGAGTCAAAACATTGTTCATCCTTTTTTTTAGATAAGGCATATCCACAAAGAATTTCTACCTAAGGGAACGACGGTGAACACTGAAAGGTACGTTGAAATTTTGACCCGTTCCGTGCAACGTCCACACAGGGTAAGACCGCATTACACACAATAGGGTTCCTGGGTTTTTGTTCACCACAACGCTTACCCATATACAATGACCTGAAAGAGTTACTGTCAAAAGAAGGGGATGGTGCAACTTAAGTATCCTTGGTACTCGCCGCATCTCAATCCTCCTGATTTCTTAACCCACGACTGAAACTCGTTTTGAAAGGAAAGGGATTTGACGATATTCTTGACATCCTATGAACCATGACAAGGCTTTTGAATAACATACCAAAAGAAGACTTCTGCGAAGTTTTCCAGGACATTTATCGCAGACCTCAGGTGGTGCATAGTTATGGGAGATGACTATTTCAAAGAGCAGTAAAGTAAGAAGTTCATAGTTAATATTACAGCACTATTCAAATGTTTGTATAGCTTATGGGACTTACCTACGGGGTCATCAGTCCCTAAACTTACATACTACTTATGAACTAGCTAAGACTAAGGACGGCACAAAGATCCATGCCCGAGGGGGGATTCGAACCCCCGACCGTAGTGGCCGTGCAGACCGTGACTGAAGCGCCTCAGTCCCCTTGGCCACCGCGGCCGGCTACAGCACTATTCAGCGAACTTCATTGTCAGGAGTTGTTGAAATCAGTTTCATTCATTTGCACCCTTGTAGGCTTCTTTTGTATACTAGAAATAGCAATAATGATTGTGTACATTGTGTATTTGCCAGTATATTTTTTCCAAAAATGTTCAAATGTTTGTAAAGCTTATGGGACTTAACTACGGGGTCATCAGTCCCTAAACTTACAAACTACTTATGAACGACTTACGAACTAGGATGGCACAAATATCCACGCCCGAGGGGGGATTCGAACCCCCGACCGTAATGGCCGTGCAGACCGTGACTGAAGCGCCTCAGTCTCCTCGGCCACCGCGGCCGGCAGTATATTTTTTTACCTGCTTCTAACGTATGCCTTATATTCACTATATAAATATTTATTTTAGTTAGAGATAAGGTAAAGACAACACCCTCAAGTACACAGCTCAGACCAAAGTAGCAGAACGATTTATAACAGCTCCACATGAGATTCCTGAAATGTCGACATAAGTATGTGACGAGTTGTTTCAATCTTCGATCATAAACTATCGAGACAGACTGTTTTACATCGCCGTGCTTGCCCACGTAAGTTGCAATGCTGTCCACAGGTGGGCGTAACGGTCCTGGTCACTGTAAACGATGACTCATGAGCCTCTCTGTATCCGTTGAGCTCACGTAATGCTCTACATGTTTCTTCAATAATTCTTACGGTTAGTCTAGAGCACTGTGAAGACTATAAAACCCGTAGCGATTACATTGGTTTCTGTTACTGGTATCCAGAAACTGATACAATCTTCACAAGCACCTGCAGGAGTAAAAGGTTGCAGCTCACTTTGTGACGTGACAAACGGCTACAAGCTTTAACCAGGAGAACAGTCAAGATCTAGCGGATAAAGTGAGAAAGTCGGAGTCGAGTGTTCATTTACGACATTCCCTGGCTGAAAAGAATAAATGGCAACTCTTAAGCCGCTAGCTTATTCCACCTGGCTGTTTTATATTCCTTACAGAAACGTAGGCAATCGGAAGACTGTAATTAAAAGCCATTCTATGCAGGTCTGAAGTGGATATAAAATCGTACAAGAGTTTACTGTATAGAGTCATAAATCTGACGGACAAATGCAGACTGCGGTACCCTTGCCTCTATGTGCTAGACGGGCTTTGATTTCTTGCTTATGTAATTGGCAAGAAAGTGCCATTTCCTTTTAAGCAACTGACACTCGATAAAATGTTACTGCGTTTCGACTTAAGTACCAGAGCTTACTATTACATTAGCAAATAGATTCTCATGTCCTCATTTCACTGAATGTTTCGTATGTTTTCACGTATTTTAATCTTGAGCCATTTCTTCTGTGCTATATTCTTCACTACGAAAGTTGTCTTCTGGTGGCCATTGGAGCTACCGGAGCTTCTCGTGTAGGTACTGGGATAATTTCCGAGTTTGGACTGAAAGACACCGGTCTTCCACTAAACGTACATTTGATTTCTAACCATTCTTTCTTAGAGCAACAAATGGGACTTTTATCACAAATATTTAATATCGATCTCAAAGTGAATCTACTTGTAAAAGACAGTCACTTGAGACCCAAAATACATACTTTTCATCAGAGACGGAGCACTATGATGGAAACCATCTTGGAAACTGCGTAGTCAACAATAACGTTCACTTTGTTACATACATGGATATATGTAGAATGTTAAATAACTTATTCTCCTCTGAGCCTGCAGCATTCATAATACATTTCCTTGTGATTATTATAACAGTAACTACAAATAATTCGTTGATTTTACCACTCAAACGGAAGTGCAGTATAACATATAAGGTATTATTTAAAACATTAGACGTAGAGAAAAGGTTTTAACTAACATAATAGTAACTGATGCACTTGAAAATGGCATATACGGCGAAAGAAGCATGGTGTGAACTTTTGAAGAACCAGCAAAAAGTAAATTAGCAAATAAAATAAAAACCTTTCAGCTACTGTTACAATAAAAACAAAATGTTTTGTCTTCAAAACTGCAATACCGTCTGCTAATAAAGCGTTTCGTTCTATTTATTTTCCCGAACGTTTCGTCAGTTTATGAAAATTTGTGATGTTATGAAAACTTCTAAGAATTACATTGAACGGAAGAAGCGGGCAAAATGCATGACACAGTCAAAAGTTTTGAAACGCGGTTCTAGCCTTGTAGTCCTCGTTTTCACAGGTGATACTTATCTTATTGTCCTATTAATGTTAGTAATTTTATTTTTATTGAGACAAGGTTATCACGTAGCCCTAGCTGTAAGAGTAACAAGGGATATGTTTGGACGGAATATAAAGTTTAGGGAGATGAAATAAAACTCTGACGATTACTGGCAGTATTGTAATTCTCTCGGAGACGACAAAGACATAGAAAGACCCGTTGAATTGGTAGAGTATTGAATGGAGCTGATAAAACGAATATTTGCAGAAATAAAGCAGTGAAACAAAGAAATTTTGAATATTTCCCGGCGAATACAATGTTCGTAGAACTTTCAGGATTGCAGCAGGTCGTCGTCTAATACAAACACACATTTCTACTGCGTACTTGCTAGTTATATTCAGGAAAGCGATGGAAGAACATGAGTACGTCCTGTATTCCACAATATATAGGTCCCAGAAGTTATCCATTTCATCTGGGTCAGGGCAATTATGGATATCTGATTTTCGTGTAGGGCTATAGTGAGGGTTTTCAACTTGCCAGTCTGTGTGAGTGAGTTTAAATTGAAAGTTGCTAGAAAGGTTTCTGATTTAGGTCTCAGTATTTTATTGTGCGGAATAAACCGAGACGTTCCGATTCGTCTCATGCGAGATTTCGCGTCTCCCCCAGAATGCAAATGAGACTCGTGCGCCGTGGCTTTCACAACGGGGGATTCATCCGAAGACTTACTTCCTGGGTAATTTTCTTGAAATGTTGTGCCATTTTGCTTCTTGACTTGAATTTGTTTTGAACGCATACGCATCCTCGTTACAACTATAGTTGTTAGCACTAGAAGATGTGTCACGATGTTTTCTGGCTTCTATGTGACTATACAAGTAATTTCATTTAAAACTTCCGGGCTCATAAGCCGTGGTCGATTTATAAAACTTTCCCCTAACGTTTCATCTTCGTCTGCGGAAGACATCTTCAGAGGTAGAGTGGCGAGCTGCAATGAGAACTTGAGGGAGCGCCGTATATATAGGCAATGTAGAGGTCACCACAAGACATCACTTGACGTCGGCTACGACACTATCTCTGGTATTGCCAACATTCTTGGCAGAGAAGAATCGATTGTCATTCCGCTGGTGTAAAGCAGAAGTCCAAATTCTGTCTAATTTAACAGCTTCCTCTTTCCTGTTAAAATTATTGCGATGTTTATATATCTCGATTGCTTCACTATATGTGCGCGCATGATAGTGCGAAGTTTTTGAGATGACACTAGTCTCATTAAATTTAATTTCATGGTTGCCTTCTTGGTATAAATGTTCCGCTACGGCTGATTTCTCCGTGTGCTCCAGGCGGCAATTCCTTTTATGTTCGACCAGACGAGTATTGACGCTTCTTTTTGTAGTTCCAATGTAGACTGAACCACAGCTGCAGGGAATTTTATATACACCTGGTGTATTCAACGGATGTCGTACATCTTTTGCAGATCTTAGATATTCTTTTATCTTCCTTGCAGGTCTGAAAAAGGTTTCTACCCCATACTTGTCCAGCACTTTTCCAATACGGTCTGTAACCTTATTTATGAACGGAAGAAAAACTTTCCCCTTGGGCTGTTGTTGCTCCTTGTTAACATTAACTTTCTTCCTGGGATGAAGGGATCTGTCTATTTCTTTGGTAGAATAACCGTTCTTCTGGAAGGTGGCTCGTTAATGCTCCAACTCATCTTTTAAATAAGTAGGTCACAAATTTTATGCGCCCTGTCAACCAATGTTTTAACCACGCCTCATTTTTGTCTGGGATGGTGGTTAGAGTCTTTATGCAGGTAACGGTCAGTATGAGTAGCCTTCCTATAGACCTTGTAGCCCAACGTTCCGTCCACGTGCTTGATTACAGACATATCGAGAAAATTCAGCTGCCCGTTGCTCTCCGTTTCCATCGTAAATTGTATTCTGGGGTTGATACCATTGAGATGCGTTAAGAAGGCATCTAATTCCTCTGCACCATGAGTCCAAAGCACAAAAGTGTCATCGACATATCGATACCACCTAGCTGGCTTTTTATTAGCAGTCTGCAGCGCCTGTTATTCGAACGACTCCATAAATAGATTGGCCACCGCTGGACTCAGTGGATTGCCCATAGCCACTCCGTCAATCTGTTCATAGAACTCGTTATTGTACTGAAAGTAGGTATTGGTGAGGCAGTGTCTAAACAATGATACTATGTCAGGTGGAAAAATATCCGCTAAGCAAGAAATAGCTTCGTTCACTGGAATCATCGTAAACAGAGACACCACGTCAAAGCTAACAAGAATATCACTATGGGCAACAAAGTAATTTCCTCTCGAGGTTTTCTTCCTTTAGCGTTTGATAAGCCAATAAATATCAAGCTAAGAGGCAGCAGCCGCAAGTTTTGGTCCAACCCGGGTTTTTTATTTCCCCAATACTAACCATATCTGGTAAGCATTTCCCTATCCGCCACATGATGAGGCGCTCGATGGGAGACTAGCAACTCCACACGCATTGCCGCTAGGTACGGACGTCGGCGGTAACTGTCGTCTTTCGGGACCTTTGCCTTTCGCGGGCAATCGAACTACCGACTGAGCTATCCCGACACGACTCACGATGCCACCTCACAACTTTACTTCCTCCAGTAGAGCGCTTGCCCGGTTCCGGCACACAATTTTAATCTGACGGGAAGTTTCGTATCAGCGCACACTCCACTGCAGAGCGAGAGTTTCATTCTGGGAACATCCCTTTGGCTGTGACTAAGCCATGTCTCCACATCCTTTCTTCCGGGAGTGCTAGTCTTGCAAGGTTCGCAGGAGAGCTTCTGTGAAGTTTGGAAAGTAGGAGGCGAGGTACTGGCGGATGTAAAGTTGTGATGCGGCATCGTGAGGAGTGTCGGGATAGTTCAGTCGGTACAGCGCTTGCCTGCGAAAGGCAAAGGTCCTAGGTTCGAGTCCCGGTTCCGGCACACAATTTTAATCTGCCAGAAGGTTTCATATCAGCGCAAACTCCGCTGCAGAGTGAAAGTTTCATTCTGGAAGCCTGATGAGGATTAAATGGCGCCATTGCTAGATTTTCGATTGATCTGCTGGTCACACCTCTTGTATGAGATGTATGACGTCCTCTGTTTGATAATTATGTAAATATGGTGTCGTTCTTCATTATTTCGAATTAACAATGCCAATCGTTTGTCCGTTAGTCAGACATTTTCTTTTTATTATAACAGTAGTTGAAAAGTTTTTATTTTATTGGCTAATTTACTTTTTGGGAGCGAATATTATCGGGAAAAGAATTACTTTTTCGCCAAATCTGGGTGCTTCGTTCGAATGTCCAATGTTCTAGAGGGCAGGGTAAAGTTGAGAATTTGTATCTGACGACAGGCGAACTACAGTAATCCCGTGCAGGTGCGGGTTTGAATGCCGGCTCGATACACATTTACATCAACTTTGTCCAGTGGCAGATAATGTCTTACATTTTGTGATTATGAATAGATAAAAGAACAGACATCACACTCACTCACACAACACTAAAAAAAAAAAAAAAAAAAAAAAAAAAAAGTTTTAAATGTTTGTATAGTCTATGGGACAACTACGGGGTCATCAGTCCCTATACTTACAAACTACTTATGAACTAGCTAAGACCAAGGACGGCACAAAGGCACAAATATCCATGCCAGAGGGGGGATTCGAACCCCCGACCGTAGTGGCCGTGCAGACCGTGACTGAAGCGCCTCAGTCCCCTCGGCCACCGCGGCCGGCACAAACACTCACTCACACAGATGTACAGGGTGTTACAAAAAAGTACGGCCAAACTTTCAGGAAACATTTCTCACACACAAAGAAAGAAAATATGTTATGTGGACATGTGTCCGGAAACGCTTAATTTCCATGTTAGAGCTCATTTTATTACTTCTCTTCAAATCACATTAATCATGGAATGAAAACACACAGTAACAGAACGTACCAGCGTGACTTCAAACACTTTGTTACAGGAAATGTTCAAAATGTCCTCCGTTAGCGAGGATACATGCATCCACCCTCCGTCGCATGGAATCCCTGATGCAGCCCTGGAGAATGGCGTATTGTATCACAGCCGTCTACAATACGAGCACGAAGAGCCTCTATGTTTGGTACCGGGATTGCGTAGACAAGAGCTTTCAAATGCCTCCATAAATGAAAGTCAAGAGGGTTGAGGTCAGGAGAGCATGGAGGCCATGAAATTGGTCCGCCTCTACCAACCCATCGGTCACCGAATATGTTTTGAGAAGTGTACGAACACGTCGACTGATATGTGCAAGAACTCCATCGTGCATGAACCACATGTTGTGACGTACTTGTAAAGGCATATGTTCTAGCAGCACAGGTAGAGTATCCCGTATGAAATCATGATAACGTGCCCCAATGAGTGTAGGTGGAAGAACATGAGGCCTAATCAAGACATCACCAACAATTCCTGCACAAACGTTCACAGAAAATCTGTGTTGATGACGTTATTGCACAATTGCCTGCGGATTCTCGTCAGCCCACACATGTTCATTGTGAAAATTTACAATTTGATCACGTTGGAATGCACGAATTATTTCAATTTACATTTA
Organism: Locusta migratoria; assembly: GCA_026315105.1. NCBI lineage: Eukaryota > Metazoa > Arthropoda > Insecta > Orthoptera > Acrididae > Locusta > Locusta migratoria. The sequence goes on from CM048747.1 coordinate 178,248,189, forward strand.
AAGAGAAATACTAAAATGAGCTCTAACATGGAAATTAAGCGTTTCCGGACACATGTCCACGTAACATATTGTCCTTCATTGTGTGAGGAATGTTTCCTGAAAGTTTGGGCGTATCTTTTTGTAACACCCTGTATATATATATATATATATATATATATATATATATATATATATATATATATATATATATATATGAACGAAAGAACAGCCGCCAGTTTTGATCCTGCAGTTATCGTCTATCCCTATTCACCGAATGTAACATATTAATTACAAATGGGTAAAGTTGAAAATGTGTTCCTAGTCGGGATTCGAACCTGGGTCCCCCTCTTTCTATTGTGTTGCGCTGACCCCGACACCACTCGGGACGCAGCGATCACCACACCCGTACGGAATTACTCAAATACTCCCACCTGTCAGATACAAATTCTCAACTTTACCCTGCCCACTAGAACATTACACATTGGAAGCTATATATTTGTAATCGGTACAATTTCATGTAGTTGTTGTTGTTGTTGTTGTGGTCTTCAGTCCGGAGACTGGTCTGATGCAGCTCTCCACAATACCCTATCCTAAGCAAGCCTCTTCATCTCCACATAAGAACGGCAACCTGCATTTGTTTGAATCTGCTTATGTATCCATCTCTTGGTCTTCCTCTACGGTTTTTACCCTACACACTTCCCTCCAACGCTAAATTCACAATTCCTTGATGTCTAAGAATGTGTCCTACCAATCTATCCCTTCTTTTAGTCAAGGTATGCCAGAAATTTCTTTTCTCCCCAATTCTGTACAGTACCTCCTCATTAGTTACGCGATCCACCCACCTAATCTTCAGCATTCTTCTGTAGCACCACGTTTCAAAAGCTTCAATCCTCTTCCTGTCCGCACTGTTCATCGACCATGTTTCACTGCCATACAAGGCAACACTCCATACAAATGCCTTCAGAAAGGACTGCCTTAGGCTTAAATCAATATTCGATGTTAGCAAATTTCTCTTTTTCAAGAACGCTTTTCTACCCATTGCCATTCTGCATTTTATATCCTCTGTACTGCGGTCATCATTTGTTAATTTACTGCCCAAGTAACAAAACTCATCTACCTCCTTTATTACTTCGTTACCTAATCTAATTCCTTCAGCATCACCTGATTTTCTTAGACTGCACTCCATTACCCTAGTTTTGCTCTTGTTAATCTTCATCTTATAAGCATCTTTCACCACACTGTCCCTTCCGTTCAACTGCTCTTCCAGGTCCTTTGCTGTATCTGACAGAATTACTATGCCGTCGGCAAAACGCAATGTATTTAATTCTTCCCCCCGAACTTTAATTCCTTCTCCAAATTTCTCCTTACTTTCCTTTATAGCTTGTTCAATGTACAGATTGAACAACATTGGAGAAAGGCTACAACCTTGTCTTACTCCCTTTCCAACCACTGCATCCCTTTCATGTCCTTCAACTCTGACAACCGCTGTCTGGTTTTTGTACAAGCTGTAAATAACCTTACGCTCCCTATATTTTACTCCTACTTGCTTCAGAACTTGAAAGAGTTTATTCCAATCAACATTGTCAAAAGCCTTCTCCAAATCTACAAAAGCTAGGCAAACCTGCCTTCAGTGGCGGCGCTAGGCGTCGGCGACGTCGGCAACAGCCGACGGCCTCGCGCCTGCAGGGGCCTCGCAAAACATTGTCAAAATTTTAGTTTTTTTCTTTTTTTTTATATTTGAAGTTTAACGGCGCTTTTCAACTGCTTGGTTATGTAGCGACGACCTACATCTAACGTACACTAGCTTAACCAAAGGACAAACACAATAGCCGTACCCGAGAGTGGGATTCGACCTCAACAAGAGCGACCTCGCTCACCATGGTATGACGCCTTAGTGCGCTCGGCTATTCCCCGCCGGCAGCTATTTAGTTTCCCTATTTATTTCCGAATGAGTGCAGCAGTGATGAAATTTTTAGTTAAATACTTGATAAACAACTTCTTCAGAACATTTTAGAAAACAATTTGTAGGCAGTACAGTATATCCAAATGCTTATATAACAATCAGAATTAAGCTCACATTTAGTCAGTACAGCGAAAAGCCGAAAAGTTTCTCTATGTTAATTTGTGTTTGTTTATTGTAATTATTGTCACTGCAATAATACTTGTATATTATACTAATAAAAGTTTAGTATAATGATTATTGATGTACAATTCAACTCATTTTATTTAACATTTCCTTCCTTACTAAAGAAATGAAAGGGGCCTCGCAAAGACGTGTTCGCCGACGCCCAGTTTTCGTCTAGCGTCGCCACTACCTGCCTTTTCTTAATCTATCTTCTAGGATAAGCCGTAAAGCGAGTATTGCCCAAACTGATCTTCACTGAGGTCGGCTTCTACCAGCTTTTCCATCATTCTGTTAATAATTCGTGTTAATATTTTGCAACCATGACCAAACTGATGGTTCTGTAGTTTTCACACCTGTCTGCACCTGCTTTCTTTGGAATGGGGATTATTACATTTTTCTTAAAGTCTGAGGGTACTTCACCTGTCTCATACATCTTAAACACCAGGTGAAACAATTTTGTCATGGCTGGTTCTCCCAGAGACTTCAGTAGGTCTGAAGGAATATCATCTACTCCAGGGGCCTTGTTTCGACTTAGGTCTTTCAGTGCTCTGTCAAATTCATCTCTCAGTATAGTATCTCCTATTTCATCCTCATCTACTTCTTCTCCCCTTTCTACAATATTGCCGCTAAGTTCATTCCCTTCATAGAGCTTCTCTATATATTCTTTCCACCTTTCAGATTTCCCTTCTTTGCTGTTTGAACTGGTTTTCCATCAGTATCCTTGATATTCATAGAGCCTTTTTTCTTATGTCCAAATGTTTCTTTTATTTTCCTGTAGGCTGTATCTACTTTTCCCCTTCTTATACATTCTTCTACAGGTTTGCATTTGGCGTCTAGCCACTCCTGCTTAGCCATTTTGCACTTCCTGTCGTTTGTACTCCATTTTGCCTGTTTCATTTACTGCATTTTTATATTTTCTCCTTTCATCAATTAAATTTAGTATTTTCTGTGATACCCAAGGATTTTTTGTAGGTCTTGCGTTTCTACCTATTTTGTCCTCTGCTGCCTTCAATATTTCATCTCTCAGTGCTACTCATTCCTCTTCTACTGTTTTATTTCCCCCTGTCTCTGTCAGTTCTTGCCTAAATATCCCTCTGAAATTCTCCAGAACTTCACGTTCCTTCAATTTATCTAGGTCCCATCTCCTTATTTTCCTACCTTTCTGCAGTTTTTTTCAGTTTCAGCCTACAGTTCATGACTAACAAGTTATGGTCAGAGTCTATATCTACCCCTGGGTATGTCTTGCAGTTTATAACTTGGTTCCGGAATCTATGTTTTACCATTATAAAATCTATCTGATACCTTCCAGGGTCTCCTGGTCTCTTCCAAGTATACAACCTTCTTTTGTGATTCTTAAACCACGTGTTTGTTATGATTAAATCATGTTCCGTGCAAAATTCTACCAGGCTGCTTCCTCTTTCATTCCTTTTGCCCAGTCCATATTCACCTACTATTTTTCCTTCTCTTCCTTTTCCTGCTACGGAATTCCAGTCTCCCATCACAATTGCTTCATTACATAAGCTAATTCCTCATTTAGAATTATTGAACTGAGTATTATTCAATGAGGGTGTGTATGGGGCAACTATGATAAATAAAAGAACAGGTCTTAATTAGGTCGACACTACAACATATTCAAACTTGGAAAAAAAATCGAAGCTTACTCCTTGGATTGATTTACTTGTTACATTGCTTGTGGCAGGTGCCGCGCACAACGGCTATTGTGGAGGAAAAAGCAGCGATACAGAAGCTGCGGATGGCGTGAGAGTGCGTGGGCGGGCTGGACCACCCAGCCTGAGGATGCCCCGCCGTGCCGGCGCGAAACATCTCGCCTCATCAGCTCCCCGTGCCGGCGAGTACAAAGCCTGGCTACACAGGTGGCCTCTTTCAGATCCCTGCGCGTGTGGCCGTTGTCACGGCAACCGGCTGCAGTCGCTTCGTGCCGGCGCGGGGGCAGTGCGCGCAGTCACAACACAAAGAGTACTATTCAAGGCGCGATTTATGACGTAGACCGCGCAACGTCATTATGTTCTGGACCAAGAATGAAGCCAGGATTTCGTGCGAGGGCGGGAAGGTGGGCTGGGGTCTGATCTCTGAATAAGAGGACCTTAAAAACGCCCGTAGTTTTCAATTATTCTCTAAACAACAATTTATTTTTTAATCAAATGTGTAATCAAAAAATCCACAGGTGGACTGCCGGTCTATAGTGTCCAACGGGCACAATATTTCGGCGATCATACATGTCGCCATCATCAGGTGAACTGACGGACTGAGCTCCTGGAAACGCGCCAGCACGGAGATCCGCACGCTACGGCTGCTCGAAGGGAACTGGATTCTAGCCCGGTAGCGGGCGATTTAAATACCCTCGGCCCGCGGAGCGACCCCTCTGCGGTCCGCGCCCTGCGCCATGGTCGCGCAGTGGAACCGACTGCGACGGCGTCTGAGATGAGGTCGTTGTGAGGGCTCTGTCCGCCGTGCTCGTCACTTCGTTACGTTTGCTAGATTTACTCTTAATGAAACCAATCGCTAGTTCCCAAGCTTAGCTAAGATTATAGCCACAGTCACGGTTTATGAGGTCGTCACTTGCGCGAATTTCAATGGCCTCTCTAACGACGCAGTCCCAGTATCTCGACGTCTGTACCAGAATCCTAGTGCATTCATACCCCATCGCATGATTCTCCGACAAACAATGTTCAGCGACCACCGACTTGCTCGCATACATCAATCGTGTGTGCCTCTGGTGTTCAACGCATCGATCCTCGACGGTACGCATCGTCTGTCCAATATATGACTTTCCACAGTGACACGGAATCTGGTACACGCCGGCCTTCCTCAAACCGAGATCATCTTTGGCGCTCCCCACCAGTGCACGAATTTTATTCGGCGGACAAAAAACAGTTCCAACCTGATGTTTTTTTTTTTTTTTTTCAAAATGCGGGCGACCTTCCCCGAGAGTGCGCCGGTATATGGAATGAACGCAGTGCCTACATCCTCCCTCGTGTTTTCATCCGTTTCCACAGGTTGTGATGTAGTGGTTGGGCGGAGAGCCCGCTGAATCTGCCAGTCTGAATACCCATTTTTTCGAAATACAGTTCTCAGGTGTTCCAATTCCTGGAGTAGACACTCTGCGTCGGAGATAGTGCGCGCCCTATGTACTAGAGTTTTAAGTACCCCATTCCTCTGTGAAGGGTGGTGACAGCTGTCTGCGTGTAAATACAGATACAGAAACTGAAGAATCAAATGTGTAATATTTGCTTTCTGGAGACCTTAATTCAAATATTTTTTTCTTCGGTAAAATTAAGCAAGAAAAGATTTTATAAAGCACAACCAAATTCATAAATAAATAATTTTTCCTCGAGAGTACGATAACTTCACCATATGTATTACCTCTTTTCTACGTTAATGCAGTTCAGGCTTCTAAAAAAATAATATTGTTGATGAGCAGAATAATCTTGACTTCGGGCTGAATGGCTTATGGAACTAAGCGGATTCAAATGTCTTTGGCAAAAGCTCTCATCCTCCTACTAAAATCTTGTACTTTACGACTTATATGAAAACCATGTCAAAACCCTCTTCAACTCATCGAAGTATTCCCTCGAGTCTTTAATTTTCAAATGTTCGAATCTTTGTAAAGCCAAGGGAGCAAATTAGTTGAGGCCACTGGTCTCTACACTTACAAACTATTTAAACTGACTTAAAAAAACTTAAGCTAAATTAATTTGTAAGGAGCATCCTATTCCTTTTATATCAAATTATTGTTTATATTATTTTTCCCATGTTTTTAATTTGACGATTTTTTGTTAATTTGAGTTATTTCTCCTTATGTAACTTATATATGTTCTTTTCCTTATGGTTTCTTTTTTTCTTTCTTGTACTAGATTAAGAGTTTACACATTAATATTTGCTAAGTATTATTTTGTATATCATTCTTCTGAGCATTTTTAATATATAATCCATTTCAAATTTTGCCGTTTAATATTGAAATTAAATATCTTTCTCAGAAAGTATTTAAGAAATTTCTTCAAAAAATTCTCTTTATTGTTTCTTTATATGATGTAAGCTTCTATCATCAGGTTTTTGAAATATTTCAAATAGAAGAAGTATCATAATTTTTTAATTATAGTTCCATAAGTACAGTTTTAAATTCATGTAAATTTTAAATCACTTTGCCCCATATCTCATCTAGCAATCAGAATTTCAAAATTTGCTCATGAGACAATGTTTATTAGATTTACAGAAATATGTGTTCAAAATTTCATAATTCTAGCATTCATAGAATCTGAAGAATAGGTACATAAAATTTTAAAAACAAACTTTTCAGGAACGCAATTAAAAGTTCAGCCTAACTTTTTTCCTTATGTCACTTCTTCAGAAGGCACCACATTTGTACTCTGGGTCGTCTTTCTCTTCAAGGCTTCTCTTCTTGTTTCTTGTTGTCTGTCTTATTTCTTTAGCAGGTCTTCAACTGACTTTTCAGCTGCAGAGATGCGCTGTAAATCTATTTTTCTCAGGATGTCTTCAGTAAAATTTTCTATCTTGAAGCCCATTCTAATACCTTCAAAATGTTTCAAATGTTTGTATAGTCTATGGGTCTTAACTACGGGGTCATCAGTCCCTAAACTTACAAACTATTTATGAACTACTTACGAAGTAGGAAGGCACAAATATCCATGCCCGAGGGGGGATTCGAACCCCCGACCGTAGTGGCCGTGCAGACCGTGACTGGAGCGCCTTAGTCCCCTCGGCCACTGCGGCCGGCTAATACCTTCATCCTCCTGACGTTCCCATCATTAAATACCAGAACTGCATCATAAGTTGCAATTCTGATAACTGTAGCAGATGCAAATGTGGCTCTAGAGCATGATATATAATCTGAATGTTATCACTACCACACGTATCACAAACATTAAAAAAAAAAAATTCACTGCTGCAGTCAATAATTCAAGGTCAATTAACCTAAATCCAGTGCACCGAGATTCATCACTGCAGTATGCACCTTCACCTCACTAATTTTTCACTTGGAGCTGCTAGGAGACGTGTTGACAGTTTCAGCATATGTTCTTACTTCGGACGTACCCTCATTGCTGGTTTATAGTTGTTGCTCACGTCTTATAATCACTAACGTATTCAAACGCATTTTATCCAGTTTTTATACACTCTTTGCGATCATGGCACAACTGAATGAAAAAGAATCAAACACTTGTATAAATCGTCGTTAGTATCATAGTATCATAAAGAATTGTTTCGACATAAACGATGCAGCTAGTTTGTTATTGTTTATAACATATGGAACAGAGTCAAAGATGATCTAGATGTATCCCGCCCCTGTTTGGTTGAAAGTAATACACAGAATCGCTGTTCACTGAGCCGGTATTGAAATGGTGCTTCAAAACATGGGCAAATTTAGTACAAATATTTTTAAGGTTAGGAATCATTTGCTGTGGTTGCAAAAACGACATACGATACATAGTTCATACTATGTCACGTCATAAAAAGTGATACCTGTCCCATCTTGCGGCTTGTGATAGCGTGATTTTATTCGACAACAATTTGAGAATGAGAGCATTTAGCGGCTTGCAATAAATTGTAAACATAATTTCACATTTTTATGAAACTTTTTCTCGCTGACAACCTCAAGAAAATGATGAAAAAAGTTTGTCGCTTACTACTTTTCCGATGTTCATAACCTTTACTTATGGTATTTCGCATGACGTTACAAGTTATTACTTCTACGCTGTAAATTTTATACGCCAGACAATTCACAGACAGTACACATATATACCACTGAATGTTCCTTCGATATTGTATCACAGTTCGACTTATAGTTCATGAGATATGAAGTCATAAACAACTTGCTTCATGAAAAACCGCATCATCATGCATGAGGTTTTGATTAATTATGTCTTTACTGCTAACACAAACAGACGCACTGTTACTTTCGTGGCGCACAAGAAAAGTAACAGATAGGATTCAACGCAATGATTATAAAACTGATACAATTACATACTGATATCAAAGTGTAACGTATACTTACAACTGCAATGAAGTTTAAGTCTCATGCTTGGAGCGACAGTAGTGCATCTAGCGGAAAGAGAGCCGATCATAAGAATAATAATTGTTTTCAGTTATATTTCTACATCATTCATGAAATACTTATTACTTATTATATTTCAGCTTTCCATGCCTCAGTACATTGCCAAGAGATATGAATTATCAAAAATAAGTTGTTAAAGTAACGAATATCACTGATGTATGATGTAGGCTATATCATATTAATGAATATATGCCTATTTATAACACGTTTCGCAAACTTATGAAAAAATTAGAAAATAAAAATAAAAACCACTCACAGATTTTCATGCGGTTTTCACAGGAAACTTGAATTAAGATTGGGGCAACATATAGGCATGATTACATCGAAATCAGATCACGGAAAAAAGATACATTGTAATCTTAAGTGTTTTCAGTAACTGTCTGTTCATATATTAGAAACACCTAAACTACTTCACGGATTTGCATGGAGCAACTTCGATTCATAAAAGTGACATCACGGAAAAATATTTAGATGTAGGTTATGTTTGAAGTATGGATGGATAGTACAGCAAACGAGCAATAGAAGCGGTGTAGTGCACCAAAGATCTAATAGACGCCGCTGCTGTGATATAAGTATGGAGTAGTACAGCAAGAAGCGAACGTCTGTGATAGAATTAAGCAGTCTTTGCGAATACCAACAAACAATGAACATAGTGTTACTTTAATATTATAGTGTAGGTATTTCGGTTTTCTGTCTATGCAACTGATTTAATAAAATATTTTATTGCCATATGCATTTCGCCTTTATTAGGAAGGCATCATCAGTGGCCTGTAATATATACATTATTATGTTTTACAATATTTGATATTTACATTTCTCAGTATTATTAGGTTATGAACAGTTTTGATGCGTTATTTAGGTATAGTATTGGTATCAGTTGCATAGACAGAAAACTGAAATACCTACACTATAATATTATAATATAGCAACTGTGGGAAAAACAGGACAAAAGGAACTAAAAATGATAGTGTTACTGATTTAGCTTTGTGTATTAAATATTTAACAACATTTCTTTGCTTCTATTGACATGTTTCATTTTATATCAAAAACTTTATGAAGATACATCGTTTCGGAGGATGACTTTTACTTACATTTGACATCTTTATGACGATACATCCTTTCGGACAATGACTTTTACCTAATCATCGTTGGCTATAGTTGAGTCGCTGTAAGTTGATTCCTGGCAGTTACAGTAACATGGTTGCAACACCCTCATGCGCTTACTGTCTTCATTCTTCTTATGCAATATCATATGTGTCTATATGACAACTACATATTGGTGTTTTAGTCTGAAGCAGTTTACACTTCGTTTTTGAATGCTTGCAACACCAATGCAAGCTGTCAGGGTATCAACTTACGCCGACTCAACTATAGGACAATCAAATGTTTGTATAGCTTATGGGACTTAACTACGGGGTCATCAGTCCCTAAACTTACAAACTACTTATGAACTAGCTCAGAGGTGGGCACAAATCGGCTCAATGAGCAACACTCCGGCTCAGGCCGGAAAAAGAGCAGCGTTCGCGCTCGGCCGGTAGTTATCCTAGTTGCCGCTAGAGGTCTGCATGCTTGCTGGCGCACCAGACAAACGTTCCATACGGCGAGTTATAGTTCGCCGCGACAGACTCAAACTTGCGAAATAACTTGATAACTGTGGACATACTTCGTCTGCTACAACTTCCAAACTCTGCTTCACAAATTCACCGTCACATAATGGTCGGGACGATATTCTGTAACTACCACAAACAGCTGCATCTGAGGATGAGGCATCACATTCTTGTGTAAGAAATTAACAGAGTTGTCATTACAAAGGAAAATTAGTTTTATTAAACAAAACACTGTGATTAAGTTATCTCGTAACTAGGTACAGTATTATAATACATATGTCTACTTTACTTCCTTCCTTGTGTAGATTATTAAGAAGATTAAGTCGCATTTCACCTTCTACACTTGCATACTGGTTGAAGTGATGTGTTCTATAGTGGCGTTCTAAATTGTACTTTTTTATTCTCAGTATTTTACCACATATCAAACATTTTGCTCCTCCTTCACTTTCAGTGAACAAGTAATCACACTCCCAACTAGAGTTGAACTGGAAAATAGAACGACACTTTACCGCGCCGATTTGACTAGCCATTTCAACTCCACAGTTGGAGACCCGGGTTCGAATCCCGGCTGGGTACACATTTTCAGCTTTGCCCAATAGCAGTTGATGTCATATATTCTATGAATATTAAATAATAACAACTGCAGGATCAGAAGTGACGTCTTTTCTCTCGGAACATACGCCACATATATGCCGGTAACAGGCAATGATCCTATCGTTAGTGGGGAGGGGTGGGCAAAGTTTGAAGCCCTTACTCTTACGGGAATTAGTTCATAACTACGAGTTTGAGTACTGTGGGCAGGGCGAAGCTGGGAATTTGTATCTGACGGGAGGCGTGCTTAGGTAGTCCTTGCAGGTGCGGTGATCACTGTGTCGCCAGTGGTGTAGGGGTCAGCGCAACTGCCTAGAAAGCAGGAGACGCGGGTTCGAATCCCGGCTGGGAACACATTTTCAGCTTTGCCCATTCGCAGTTGATGTCATATATGCTATGAATATTAAATAATAACAACTGCAGGATCAGAAGTGACGTCTGTTCTCTCAGAACAGACGCCACATGTATATGGATACTAAAGAGTTTGCACTATTATCTTTATATGTTATTTTATAACGCACTCAGCCAGGTGCATTTCTGCGGCTACGTTAGCGCGTTGTCTGCGCATAACGCCATCTAGTCTTTTCAGCAGGAACTTCGTGCTGGACGCCAGCTGCTCGCGGCTCTGCTCCCACTCAGGCAGGCGGCTCCGAGAGCGCGGCTCGCTCATTGCCCACCTCTGATCTAGCTAATACTAAGGACGGCACGAATTTCCATGCCCGAGGGGGGATTCGAAGCCCAGACCGTAGTGGCCGTGAAGACCGTCACTGGAGCGCCTCAGTCCCCTCGGCCACCGCGGCCGGCAACTACAGGACAACTGAGTTTATTGACAGAGCGAACCAACAAGGATTTTTACTGACTGAGATCTGGAATCCTAAAAGCCATGACACGCACAAGCCCTTCTTTAACAACCGTTGCGAAGCACGGGCATATAAGCTAGTGACATACAACTGTCACTGAAACCTCGTCTCGTGAGCGATGTTTCTATTACGACCAAACGGTGGTACAGTATAATGACCTGGACGACATGAGTGAAGACATACCAGCTTTAAGCCATACACCCCAAGTCTTTGATGGCGAAAATATGCTGGTTAGGGTTAAATGTATCATCTGCTAAATGTGGGCATACTATCCCAGTGGTTGCAGGTCCATTTAATAATTTTTGATTTCATGTTCATTTAATATGTTTAATAAAACAGACTGCTCTTTGCTCTTGGATTTACTCTCGAGTCCTGTTTTATTACAACATTTTAAAGTTTTTTTGTGACTTTTTGCCGAGGTCTATATTTGCACCCGATTTTACGATATTTTAGAAGATTATGGCCCTACCGAATGTAAGTAAAACTTCCACAATTTACAGCCACGATACTTCAGTGCAGTCTTTTGGGCTCATTCATGGGCATACGGGTGAAAATATAAAGAGGTGCTTTCTTTGAAACACTGTTGGTGAAATAATGGTGCAACCTCAGGTCTTGGAGACGTCAACGCTGATGCGCTATTTTGAGCGTCTTCTGATGTAAAACTGACTTTACGTGTTATGGATCAATGGTCTGGGTTTTTTGAAATTTCGCCAGGAATCTATAGTGCAGGGCGTGTCTTACACTGCCGATTTCCTCCGTTTATCCACTCCCCTGCGTCGTGAGTTACGCTACCGATTCCTTCAGAAATTTCAGAAAGTGTAGACGATCGGTTGATAATCGATGAACTGAATCGTCCATTTCCGGAGGTTGTAAATGTGACTTAGTGATCACGTTTAACGTAGGAAGTCATGTCCAGAAATGTCATCAAACGACGCTCTAAGCATTTATTAGCTTTCGATATTATGAAACAAATGTGTTCTGTTGCCAAGCTCTTTGCTTTCCATATTTTGGGAGGAGTTGTTACGGATTCAAACCATAAGGACTATCACACGAAAACTCACGTAGGCTGGAGCTGGCGGTGAATTCTTGTATCCGATACATTTGCAACTTACGTTTCTACGACCATGTCAGTCCTGCATACCAGCAGTTATCTTGGCTACGTGCATATAAGCGTCGAAGCTATCGTACGCTATGTTTGCTGCATCGCTTTCTCAATCATTGCAAACCTTCATACTTATCCTCAACGACTATATTACTATCTGAACAGCACAGCAGAAACACACGCTCTTACCAAAATAAAACTCTCTCTCTACCTTCACATAACACTGCAATCTTCTCCAAATCATTTTCTGTTTCGGGAACACGTCTGTGGAACAATCTTCCTCGAAAGTTAAGAGAAATAAAATCAATTCAAAACTTTAAAAGAGAAGTAAGGGTTCACCTTCTGTCACAATAGCCATCTTTTTCTCCACTTACCAGTCTGTAGCCCACTGTTGTCAATTCCTCCTCCCCCCATAAATGTTTCCCTTTCCTTTCGCCAGCAGAGATCTCCAATCATATATGTCTCCACTTCCTCACATCCATTAGCACTGTCATCTTTCAATCTTCTCCTTTTTCACTAACCATTTTCTCTCTTCTGTTTATTTTAAACTTAATTCAAATGTGAATATCTCTTGTTATTATTAGTATTACTTTCATTTTTGTGTTATTATTATCATTATTATTATTAGTACTATCATATATTGTTATTATTTAATATTATTAATGCAGTGGTTTTTGTAATGAAATCCTTTGTTTATGCTGTTCCTGATCAGATGTGAGAGAGGGCCCTATGGCCCTAATCTGGTCAGGTTAAATAAGCAAATAAATAAAATAAATAAATAAAAAAATCATTAAATATGAGCTCTAAAATGCATAAGATAAGAGCAATGAAGAGCTCTTTACCTCATTTCTGTTTAATATGCAATTAAGAGCCGCCATTAAGTAGATGTTTTCAGGTTGTTTTGTTTCATAGATTTTATTTGTTTTTGTCTGGTATGGTACACCGTAGTTCATCTGTAACGCTGATACACTTTGACAATTCAGCGTAGGATCTTGGGATGCTGATAAGAACAAATATCCTGTGCGCCTCTCGTGCAGTTCGGTAAGCTGTCAACTGTCAGCTCCCGCGGTTGGCGGTCAGAGACCAGCACCCTCCACCTGTGGCGGCGGCAGCTGGCCTGCGCCCCGTGCACACTGCACAGTGCCTGCCGCCCCTGGGGCCCTGTGCGCCCCCGCTGAAGCGCGGCCCACAATACGTCACGCGCCGGCGCGCCAGCAATCCCATTACGACAATGGCGCCTCCTCGACGACACAATGGCCGGCCCTCCAATCGCGCACTGTTTGTCGGCCGCTTAGCCGCGCCCCTGGCCGCGCGGCTAGGCGCCCTGTCACGCGGGATTAGGCCGCCAGTTATCGCGCCGACCCGAGCCGCCCGCGTCGTCTCGTGGAGCACAAAAAAACCTCCGCAGCTCCAGTGAGGCACCGCGTGACAAATACGCACACGAGGGCGCGCGCGCGCGCGGGGGGGAAGTGCCCGAGAATAGCACTGTCGAGCCGATTACGATCTGGTTCTGCGGATTTAGTGCCGACCGGAGGGGAAAACCTACCGTAATCTGGTTGTCGGTCTGTTGATGTAAATCAACAAGAATCTACACCTGCTTGTTTCATTATTTCGCCGTGACTTGACAGTTATAGAGTAGGGAAAGAGGTGATAGTATGAAACAGGGTTATACAGCAGAAGTACGATTACCGAAAATGCCAGACTATCGGGCAGTAACAGGCATACTGCTGGTATAAGTTAAGCCATGCGGCGTATACAATTATAACATAGTGTGTTTCATTTATATGTTAATTAGCAGAATCATTAGACTAATAAATTCAGCTCAAAATTAGGACAGTGCCAACTTATCCAATACATTTTACTTTACATACATACACAGTACTGTACTATAACCAGTGATGGACAAAGGCTGTTGGAGGCCCGGCCCGGGGCGGCGACGAAACAGAATGACGCCCCCCCCCCCCCCGTCCACTTGGAAATGTATTATCATAAAACATTAACTTTTGAGATTTGGAGGCCCCTACAGAACGAGAGGCATGGGGCAGTCTAAAAAGAATATCTTTCGAGATTTGGAGGCCAGAACGAGAGGCTAATAATAATAATAATAATAAAATTCGTTTTCGAGGTATTTTGGAGGCCCCTCAAGACCTGAGGTCCGGGGCGGTCCGCCCCCTCCGCCTCACCCCTTAGTCCGCCACTGACTATAACACAGTGTGTTGGGGTTCATTTATATGTTGATTAGCAGAATCACTAGATTAATAAATTCAGCTCAAAATTAGGACAGTGCCAACTTATCCAATATATTTTACTTTACATACATACACTGTACTGCACAATTTTTTACTTAAACAAAAAATCGCGAATACCTTTTTGTTTTAGAGAACGTTGTTGCTTGGCATAAAAATTATTTTTAATAATATGTAAGTCATGCTTTCAGAAACACCGACTGAGGAGCAAATTTCAATTGTTCATACTCCTGTTTTATATCAAAAATGGTTGACGAACAAATATTAAAGTCAGTCATCAAAATATTTCTCTTCTCACCTTCCGTCATGCGTTTCTGGTTGATGGTGAGAGGTGTGTGTTTAAGCTTCTATGTTTCCAGCTTGCTGAAGGTTTCGGTTTCGAGAACATTGTCACTGCTTAAATGTTAAATAATAATAATAATAATAATAATAAATAATCACCGGATCACTATGGTATGATGGTCACCAATGTTATAACGGCGAAAAATGATGGCAACCAAAACAATAAAAGGAACGTCGCATAGTACAGAGACAGCCGATATTTGGTCCGAATGCTTCCGATCCCAACAATGGCGTCTGCATCATTGACCACCGCTGGCGGAACATTGTTGTGACCGGACAAGCAGGAGATCCGCTCATGTGAACAGTCAGTCGGTGACGTCAGCGTAACTGCAGCAGTAGCGGCAGCATAAAAAACAAGAAAGAAAATTAATTTAAAAAAATCCATTGGAACGTTTTGCCGAACCATCAGGCGTTCCGGATTATTGGATGTCGGACAATCAGACATCTACTGTATTATGAAACACCGAAGTATTTGGAGACTAGCAATGCCAGCTAGCGACAATTTCAGTTATCACAATCGTAATGTTCTGTTTCTGCCACTAAAGCCAGCAGAGATCAGTACCTCATTGTTTATGGCCGTTAGTAGACGCACATTGTTTTCCAACTTCTCATTTTTTTGCCACGTAAGATTCAATTTTTTGTTTCTGCTACCTCTATTTAGAACTTAGGGTACTGATTATACTCTACGGTTGTGTAATAGAATTAAATGATAATGATAATTTTAGATACTTGAAATTGTTTATCGAAAGTGTAGTCTCTTTGGATAGTTCTGAAAATAGCGCTGGGTGGAAACATGAAACACTCTGTTCCATATTACGATCACTGTTTTGTTATGGAGATGTCGCCATGCCAAGTAGCAGGTTAATGACTGAAAATAAAAGGGGGACTTCAAAAGAAATGGCGCTCTGAAGATATGGCTCAAGCAATATGACAGGAATAAAACTAAAACTCTAAATGAAACAGCAAGATGTTTCGGCATACCAAAAGTTACGCTCGTTAGAAAGGTGGCTTAAAGGTTGCAGATGTAAATACTGAAACACACAAAAAATTAGGAAGAAAGCCTACTCTGAACCAATAAATTGAAAAACACCTTGTTGAATATTCATTTTAAATGTGTTTCATATTACCACCCCATTTCAAAAAGCTTCTAATTTACATCAAGTTAAAAATGTATTTTAATTTTTAACATGTCAAAAATATTATTGATCATTTGTCACAGATATAAAATCTAACACAGGTGACCTTTTTATGGAACAGTCACATTTCAAAATCAGTATTTGGCCCTAAACGAAAAAGTATTGGATATTACCACCACTTCCTCTAATATATGTGTCGTAATTCTACTGTCGATGAACTATAGCCTTTGATGGAATAACTGAGAGGGGAAGAACTCATGTTCATTTTTCTTGTCTTTGGATTTATACTACTGATGGTCTTAGATTTTTCGTATGTTTTGATTTACTTGAATAGCTGTTTGGTTTCGTAAGAACTCATAGTGTCATCCATTATGGTTCGAAGTATAAATTAACGCGGTATCTCCAGGAAGAGGGTATCCAATTGAACACAAAATGAGATTCTGAATTTTTCTACTTTTCTTCTTTTTATTATTATTTATTTATTTTTCCTTGAAGGGGTGTCACCCTTCTCGCCTAAAGCCCGTCCTTTCGCTCGCCAATTAAGCCTTCATCGATGAAGCGAAATACTCGTCCCCCAACGATACAACTTACCCGTAGTCTTCTTCTTGAGCAAAAAAACCCTATAGTAGGTTGTGGGTAACGTCAGTGGCATCGTCCAAAAATTAAAATCGTGCCTTCTGCACTCATATGAGCATGAAAACTTGAGTTGGGAAAAGTAAGAGACGTCCCCTTTGACGAAAGTGGGTCATCCTATCGCCGGAGTAGGGGATCAACTTCAAGATCTTCATGGCAGAATAAAAATTAAGTGTGGATGACGTGAAAAATGAAGAGGACCGATGCATGAAGCAAAATGAAATACATCCTTGTTGGTGTGAAAGAGAAAGCTTCTTGCAATTTATTATCAGAAAAAAAAAAAAAAAAAAAAAAAAAAAAAAAAAAAAAAAAAAAAAAAAAAACCTAAAAATTCCTTCAGAGCCAATCTCAACCCATTGCTTCAAAATTAAAACACAAAGGCACTCCTGCAATACACAGTTCTCCACAAGACGTCCATGAGTTCTTGAAATGAAAACAAAGGTTTTCACGAAACAACAGAAAATAAATTTACATGCTAAAGAAAGTGAAATTAAAGGAGGAATACACGTTACTTGCGTATAAAGTATCCGATTTATATACCAAACGACTTTTGATGGCCATTAACGTCACAGTGAGGATATTCCCGAACAGTTAATTGTACTTTCATTGGGAAACGTTGTCAGAGTGGAGTAGATATTTTATTCTTCTGATGGCAGAGGTAGGGGGAAGCAGGAAGTGGTGTATCTTCAGTTCTCTTCAAATACAGGATATTTGTTCTAATCAGCATCCCAAGATCCTACGCTGAATTGTCAAAGAGTATCAGCGTTACAACTGAACCACGGTGTACCATACCAGACAAAAACAAATGAAATCTATGAAACAAAAAATCCTGAAAATATCTCCTTAACGGAGGTTCTTAACAGAAATGAGGTAAAGAACTCTTCATTGCTCTTATCTTATGCATTTTAGAGCTGATATTTAATGATTTTTTATGGTATGAGTCCGTAACAACTCCTCCCAAAATATGGATAGCAAAGAGCTTGGCAACAGAACACATTTGTTTCATAATATCGAAGGCTAATAAATGCTTAGAGCGTTGTTGGATAATTTTTCTCGACATGACTTCCTATGTTAAACGTGATCACTAAGTCACTTTTACAACCTACAGAAATGGACGATTCAGTTCATCGATTATCAACCGATCGTCTACATTTTCTGAAATTTCTGAAGGAATCGGGTAGCGTTACGCACGACGCAGGGGAATGGATAAACGGAGGAAATCGGCAGTGTAAGACACGCCCTGCACTACAGATTCCTGGCGAAATTTCAAAAAACGCAGACCATTGATCCATAACACATAAAGTCAGTTTTACGTCAGAAGACGCTCAAAATAGCGCATCGCCGTCGACGTCTCCAAGACCTGAGGTTGCACCATTGTTTCACCAACAGTGTTTCAGATAAGGCACCTCTTTATATTTTCACCCGTGTGCACATGAATGGGCCCAAAAGACTGCACTGAAGTATCGTGGCTGTAAATTGTGGCAGATTCACTTACCTTCGGTAGGGCCATAATCTTCTAAAATAATCTTATTGGTCTGCCATGTAACTCATCATCTATTAAGCGCCGTTTGATGACTGAATCATGCACTTACCTCTAAATAATCTCCGATTTGTCGTGCTGATTTCTGAGATCACCTACCGATTATCTTATGGCAATTCTGTCCTGTTCTTGCACTCGTTTTTCGAGTACGACTGATCAGGACTCGTTATTCAGATTACCAGTATTCATGTACCATCGATATTGGACACTTATCAAATGTTGCGATACTCCAAAGTTGTTTGCAACGGCAAAGTGACTCTTTCCCTCATTAAGGCCATTTACTAAAGCCTCTTTTATATCTAAGGAATATTCTTTCCGTGGCGGCATAGCTTCGACCTACAGCATAAATATAAATAAAATAATATGAATATATAGAACAATAACTTCAAATTAATAAATAGAAACCTATGAGCTACTACCGTTAGAATTTTAAAATTTTAAACGAAAAAAAAAAATAGTATCAAAAATTCCATTATTATATATCGTGTGGGCATCTGAGGCCTATGGTGTAGCCCAGACGTAGGAGCCTGGTAGTGTGGCCCACAGGGTTAATTGCCGCCGCCCGCGGTGGCCGAGGGGACTGAGGCGCTCCAGTCACGGTTTGCACGGCCACTGCGGTCGGGGATTCGAATCCCCCCTCGGGCATGGATATTTGTGCCGTCCTTAGTCTTAGCTAGTTCATAAGTAGTTTGTAAGTTTAGGGACTGATGACCCCGTAGTTAAGTCCCATAAGCTATACAAACATTTGAAACATTTGAATTTGGTTAATTGCCACGTCAACACGTTTGGACTTTGCAGAGTTGTACCAAAAGGGCGCTGTATGCTCTGCTCAATATTAATGACAACACATCTCCTGCGTCATGAGTCGTACAGTGATACAATTACAACCTTAGCTATAGAGCAAGCAATATGTTGACAAAGTTTCATTACAATCGGATGAACGGTACGGCAGCGCATAAAATACGAACAAACAAAAAACTTCATTTATTTGTCTGGGAACTTATTCAGATAATGTTCTTTTCCTTTTAGAAACTTCTCCGAAGCATGTGCTTCACGTCATTCAAGCGGCGCACGGTCGAGACACAGAACTTTCCCAGTGTTTCCGGCTACGTCGAGTCACGGCTCGGGCCCACTCCGCCGAATGTTTTTCTTACGTCAGGCTGGAGAGGCGAGGTGAAGTCTCGGTTTCCGAGAAAACTGCTCCGTTAACACTCCGCCGACTCCTCGAGCTGTCAGCAGACTCCGTTCCCCCGCTGGCATTGTCTGGAGGGCGGCAGCCCACCTGGGCGGCAGGGCAGCCAACCCTCGGCGAGTGTGGAAACAAATTCCGGCACCAGTTCATTAGCGTGCGCGCGTCCTCGAGCTGTCGCCGGCGACGGCCGCCAGACGGCGCTGACGTGCCGACAGGCGCGTGCAAACAGCGGCTGTTTGCCGGCGCGGTGCGGCCGCCTTTGTTGTGTTAGCGTCGGCCCGGCGCGCCGCAAAACAAATCCTGCGGCGTGACAGGTCGCGGGCGGCGCCGACGCCGACGCCCGCCGTCCAGACAAAGGACGCGGCATTCGCGCAGAGGGCGAACTCCGGCGGCCTCGAGGGCTCTCGCTGACGAGTGTCACGTGGCTGCTCCTCGCGTGCCATTCCTTTTTATCGATGTCGCGCAAAACATTTATGAAATTTTTTTTTTATATTATTTATTATTATTTAAGAAACCTGCTCCAGTCACTTTTACTTGAAATGATATTTATTCCATGAACCGGTTTTCAAACCTTTTCAGGTTCATCATCAGATGGATCATGTTACAATAACATTTTAAGCGTCATGTTGGATGCTGGATCTGTGGTGGGAAGACGGAAATTCTTTTAAAAAACTCGAAACAACACTTTACCAGCGTCCAACATGTGCTTTTACAGCTACTGTTATTTACAAACGTCTTTTCTTAACCCACCGCTTGTAACACGAATAGTGTAGCGTGCACTAACCAAACCAGGCGATTCATATTTTTTTAAGAGTGGGTAGTTGTCCAAAAGTTATCACACTCTAATTCGCGCCCCCCTCCCACCCCACTGTCAGTAATCTCTATACATAAAAATGTGGTGTGGTCTATGTATAGCTGTTAACAGGGCCGTATTTTGGCAGGTACAACGTGTGCAGCTGCACAGGGCGGCAAAATTTTGGGCCGCGTTGGAGTAGCCGAGCGGTCTAAAGCGTCTCCCTGCGGAGCGCGCGGTTGCTCGCCGTGGAGGTTCGAGTCCTCCCTGGGGCATGGGTGTGTGTGTTTGTCCTTAGGTTAGTTTACCTAGGTTTGAGTAGTTTGTAAGCTATGGACTGATGACCACGCAGTTTGGGCCGATATATTTACAAACATTTGAACATTTTTGCAAAATTTTGGGGCGGAAAAATTTTGCCATCGAAGAAATAGTTTTGTGGTATATGTTACCTAAATGATTTATTAATTAATATTTTTATTCAGTGTTTCGATTACAACCATTAATTTTAAAAATTCAGATAGTTGTGTTGATAGCAATGCCGTATCAGAGAGCTATATATATGTATATCATTTTGAATTCTAGATGCCGAGGGAGGGGGGGCATAAAATAAATTATTGCACAGAGGTGTCGATATCCTAAATACGGCCCCGAGCTGTTAATCTCCGAAAGTTCTTTACCGATTGCTTCAACATTTTGACACAACTTTGAATTTATAATACAGGAAGATTTCTAGGTACGTGTGTGTGTGGGGCGGGGGCGGTGGTTGGAGGGGGGGGGAGGAGTGTATATTTTCGTATGAACGTTTGCACATTATAAAATTTATATAAATTCATGTATGACATATACTGAAAAATTATGTCTATAGAACGTGTGCATATTCCAGTAAAACGTTGTGTTAAAATTTCAAAACATTCGGTCAAGTACTTTCAAAGATATAAAATTTCGAATAATACTAAAAATGCGTTTTACGGATGATGGATGTGTTTGAACTCCATGACTAATACAGAGTTGAACACACCATCTCAAATGTCAATAACAAACATGCATCACCAGTGATGTAATATAGTTTAGATGTGATTGTTTTATGTTTTATAAATGACAGTGTGTCTCCACAATTATGTAAAAATTTTCATTTCCAATATTGGAATACTTTTCTCTTCCTATACATGTAACGCCCTTGTAATTTATATGTTGTAACATGTTTTTGCTTCTTAGATATAAGCTCTTTGACCGGAAACTCTGTAATCAAATATAAACAAAGTGTATGGTGTGAGTTCACATTTCTGTGCAGTGTTGGTGATAATTGTATTAAAAAAATGGCAAGCACAAATAGAAATAAGAGTAAGGAGGTTATCAAAGGAAAGTGTGTTTGCAAAAGCGTGTAAAATGTGCATCACATGGACAATCGCGATTTCGATACAATGTAAGTAAACAATGTTTTTGTTCATCTCCCCTCGCCACCTGCAATTGGTTTTGCTGTTATTAATATCAACTAATTTGTTTTCAAACAGTGCAATTCACCAACATGCTACATACGTAAAATTCTAAATATTTTAAGCACCTGAAGATGTGCACAAGTCCGAAACTGGTCTTGTCATAAATAAATAAAACGATCTTTAACGTGATTGGAAGCGGATTTTTTTGTCAACCCAATACTAAAAATGGCTCTACGTTAGATATAGTTCTGAGAGGAGACAGAAGAGGCATAGGAAATTCATGTAGAGAGGGTAGAATGGGACGAAAATGTAGATAGTGATGATGAGATGGATATTAACATGCAATTACAGGTTAAACAAGAAAGATTCATGGCGACAACCGTTTCAAAAACTTTTCTGTACTTCTCGTTCTATTTCACTCCCAGTAAGGTATGGGCTAAAATACATTGGTCAGTAAGCTACACGCAGTCGAACGTTTCGAATAAATTACGTACACATAGGTTGATTAAATGCAAACGTAGGCTTCCGCAGCAGTTGTCACTATCAATAAAATTCTTCTGGGTATGATACCGCGTCGTCATTTTGTAAACTTTGCCGACGTTACACAAATCAGCAACGCCCCTTTCCAAATGTTCAAATGTTTGTAAAGCTTATGGGACTTAACAACGGGGTCATCAGTCCCTAAACTTACAAACTACTTATGAACTACTTACGAACTCGGACGGCACAAATATCCATGCCCGAGGGGGGATTCGAACCCCCGACCGTACGCCCCTTTCCACCAATGGCGTGCAATAATATAACTACCAATAAAGGATAACCTACGCCCCCTTCCTCTCCTTCATCCGATGGTATATAAACACCAAGCGATCGTACAGTCAGCAGTCAGACACAGACCCTGATGAAGGCCGCCTGCAACAGTGGCCGAAACGTCGGCAAAGTTTACAAAATGACGACGCGGTATCATACCCAGAAGAATTTTTATTGATACGTACACATACTTGACAGAGGGTGTCATTTTAAAACGACAGGGCTGAATAACATTTTTTTTTTAGGAAGCTAAGAGCTAAGATGCTGTATTACCACGTCTTAAAATCAGATCTTTAAACAGTATGCTTTCTTCAAAACAGGGTGAGAAGCGTTATGAAACTAAAATCTCATGAAGAATGAAAATTAGGCATTTCCGATCTTCACAGGCAATGGATAACATGTAAGGAAAAATAAGTTGATATACCGATGTGAGGTAGTCTTATGTTCTGTCAACAATTTTTACAGCGTGAAAATCGGAAAATTGATTTCTCCCTTTTTCCCAGCCCAATTCGACCGGCAGTGGCCATCGCTGCACAGCTCAATGTAAATAAATATTCCTTCAAATCAAGAGTGGATATTTTACACACTTCAACCGCCGGGTCTGCCACTGGTAACTGCAGTCACCATATGCCCTCTTTTACCCGGAATGATAAAAATGCAATGGTGCACAGGTTTCAAATTGTTCAAATGTTGCATACCTATTGAACCAAACTGCTGAGGTCCCTATTCCTACAAACTAATGAATCTATCTTACACTAAACACAACACACATGCCCATGCCAAAGGGTGCAGTCGAACCTCTGGTAGGGACGGCCACAACTTACCCGGAAGAGTTTCTAATAAAATGGAGAAATGTCCTCTACATCTTCATTACTTTCCTATTCCACTCCCATATAGAACTAGGCAAAAACGAATGCTTGTATGAATCTGTACCAGTCCTGATCCTTACACGAAATGTAAGTGTACTACAGTGGAATCGTTCTTCAGTCCGCTTCAAATTCAGGCCATCTAAATTTCTTCAACAGTGTTCCTCGAAAAGAACGGCACTTACCCTCCAGCGACTTCCATCAGATTTCGGGAAGCATTTCAGTAACACGCGCTCATCATTCGAACCTACCAGAAACAAACGTAGCCACCCGCCTATTAATTGCTTCAAGTCTTCCTTTAAATCTATCTGGTGGGGATCCCAAACACTTGAGAAAGACTCATGACGAGATCGTACAAGTGTTTTGTATGCGATCTTATTAAAATTCCCACAATAAATCGAAGTGAATCATCCGCCTTCCCCACGACTGTCCTTATATGCTCGTTCCTCTTTATTACACTTATATATTTAATTCCGTGACTCTGTGAAGCAGCGTACTACAAATGCAGTATTCGAACATTTCGGGATTGTTTCTCCCACTTATGTGCATCACCTTACATTTTTCTACATTTAAAGCTAGCCCCCAATCTTCAAACCAACTCTAAATTTGGTCCAAGTCATCTTGCATGCTACTAAACTCATTTAATGACGACACCTTCCTGTACACGACAGCGTCAACAGCAAGCAGCCGTAGATTGCTACTTACGCTGCCCTCATCATTTATATTGACAGTAAGTAATAGCGGTCCTATGACACTTCCCTGGGGCACTACTGACGATGCTCTAGATGAACGCTCGCTCAACGTACTGGAGTGTATTACTTTAGATATACACAATTTCTTCTATTTTAAAGTGTGAAAAGCAACACATATTAGCAATAGAATTTAATCTTTATGGTCATTAATGGAACTGTATTGGTTGTTGTAGTTTTGGACTAGTTTTGACTGCAAAACCCAAGGGTCGCGGGTTCGAATCAGATCAGATCACAGAGTTTTGTCGCTGTGCTCATTAATATTAACCCAGGTTTCATTTCTCAACGATGTGAGGAGTCACCAGAGAGGACACGCGCTTCGGGTTTCACGTAAACTGTAGATCCCCTATCCCTAGTAGCATAATTGGGTTAAGTTCGGTACAAATAAGTTACTGACGTAGCGTTCAGTTGGAAGACGTGCACCAGACAGACGAATTTGCTGTTATTACCAGACATTGTGAGATGTAGCGGGCGTCCATGAAACATAAACTTCATGCACCTCTTTATTCATCTATTTTCCAAGATCGCTTTTAATATAATGTGATGTTTCAGCGGAACTGAATGCCATTTTCGAATCACATAAAGAATACTTTGTCAGCTATATACTTGTCTTATCACATCACACTTCTCTGTCTTGGCGTATAATACAAAGTATACAAAAGTGTACACATTGCTCAATTCATAGCAACAAAACTATTCAAACAATGATTATATGACTAATGACACAACGTATACTGCTTGATGCTCGCTAAGAGACATTTTCTTAACAAAATAATTTGTGAGAAGTCGCCTCATAATTAACATTTTTTGCCATTTAGAAGGGATCCATATCATATCGGTTTAGCAGGAAATATGTGTTTTAGTTGGACATAAAATGAAGATAATAGATCACATTTTTGTGATCAATAACCTGAAGTATAAGTGTAAACAGTTTCCAGCTCTAATTCATATATGGACCATGGAAATTTATATACATATTTCAGATACACGTCATACTCCATTGATGAAATACTGTATTTTATGTGGAAGCTCACAAACGCGTGTGAACTGTAATAGAGCAGTTCACGTGTACTTTGAAACTGCCGATGGATGTGTATTAGTTTAGAAGCAGATTATTAGGTGAAGTCCTGTAGGTGAAAAGCGTCTTATTGTATATTTGGGCAACCAATGCAATATCTGTAACTATGGATGATTACAATACTTCACCTAAGATGTTTTAAAATAATTTTTGTTGAACTGGTGCTCTTGTTGTCACCGTAATGCACTATATTCTCTAATATATAAAATTTTCTTCGTTGTGTGGCATTCAATAACATTCTCATACTTTGGTAGATATCTAAGATTTCATATTCTTGTGTCTTTGAATGTTTGAAGCCACTCGAAATCTTGTTAAAAAAGTGTCATTTTTGTCTTATGTAACAGTTATTACAGTTTCTTTCAAGATGGCGTATACTGCCATTTTATCACTGTTTGAATTGTGTGCTGATTTTTTAGATATTTTGTATCATATGACAAGATATGCTAAGGAATGTCACACCCTAAAGGTGTATGACAAAAATAAGTGTTGCTCAGAAAGTATTTCTTCGCGTGATGTGGAGAGGGGTACTCAATTTCGACGAAATTAATTATCAAAATATAATAAA
Source organism: Locusta migratoria (assembly GCA_026315105.1). Classification (NCBI taxonomy): domain Eukaryota; kingdom Metazoa; phylum Arthropoda; class Insecta; order Orthoptera; family Acrididae; genus Locusta; species Locusta migratoria. The sequence goes on from CM048747.1 coordinate 178,273,930, forward strand.
AGCGTTTTAGGTAAAGAATGATATGGATAAATAAGTGTATAACATTTAGCCCTTTCTTGTAAGAATGTGATTTTCTTCTTTATAATTGTCTCTTTTCCATGTTGGTGCCGCACCAACTTATGAATCCAGAGTAATTAAAATACCCTGGGTAGCAAGTATTGTCAGCCGCTACATGGGCAGTTGAAAGCATTACATATCTAACAATACAAGATAAGTCGCCTTCTAATAATTTCAGTTTAAAATTACATCTGTTATGTACATTTTTGTATCAATCTACAAATGTCATTTTTTCTGCAAACTGATTTGTGGTAGCCCTAAAAGTTACAGTGGGTTTACATGTTTTATTTTGTATGTAGTCTTAGAACCTCGCGTTATCTTTGTGTATTTACTTATGCCAATCTTTTGTTAGTGTGTCATCTCATTTGTCATATCGCTATCCATCTCGTACTCCATTCTGTACTCCAGGCCTCATGTTGCAATGTATTTTTCTGAGTATGAGGAATTGTTTTCCCAGATGACCGTATATAGCAATATTGTTGTGTACTTGTAAAATAAAATAAATAAATAATAACCATATAAATGTCAGCAAAAGGAGACCGTGTTGCCAAAATGAATAGCACAAATGTCTCTCTGTAAGGTGTGAGTACGATTCACACACACAGACGCAGCCCACCGGCCACACTCCTCTCCCGACTCCCCATACTGGACTCGATGTTTCCCTACATCTACATAGATACTCTGCAAATCACATTTAAATGCTTGGCAGAGGGTTCATTGACCACATTCATAACCTTTCTCTACCGTTCTATTCTCTAATAGCGCGCGGGAAGAAAGAACTCCTAAATCGTTCCGTTTTCTACCTGATTTCTCTTATTTTATTGGGTGATCATGTCTCTCTATGTAGGTGGGTGCTATCAAAATATTTTCACATTCAGAAGTAATAGCCGGTGGCTGAAATTTCGCAAATAGATCTCGCCGCAACGAATAACGTCATTCTTTTAATGATTTCCACCTCAAATCGATCAATATTTCCGTGACGTTTTACGATTGTCAATGTTCATTTTATATCTTCCTTTCAAGAGACTGTCCATTCCGTTCAGTTGCTCTTACAGACTCTTTGCAGTCTCTGACAAAATTACTACGTCATCGGCAAACTTCAAAGTTTTTACTTCTTCTCCCTGAACTTTAATTCCCTCTCCAAATTTCTCCTTGTATTCCTTCACCGATTGCTCAATTTACAGGTTGAACAACATTGGGGAAAGGCATCGAACCTGTCTTACTCCGCTCCTAATCTCTGCTTCTCTTTCTTGCCCTTCGACTATAATGACTGCTGCCTGGTTTTTGTATAGGTTGAATACAACTCTTAGCTCCCTATATTTTACCCCTGCTACCTTCAGAATTTGAAAGAGTGTATTCCAGTTGACATTCCCAAAAGCTTTCTCCAAACCGACAAACGCTAAAAACGTAGATTTGCCTTTCCTTAGCCTATCTTATAAGATAAGTCCTAATGCGAATATTGCCTCGCGAGTTCCTACATTACTCCTAAATCCAAACTGATCTTCCCTGAGGTCGGATTCCACAAGTTTTTCCATTCGTCTGTAAGTAATTCGTGTTAGTATTTTGCAACCATGACTTATTAAACTGATAGTTCTGTAGTTTACATGTGTGTGCACTTGCTTTATTTGGAATTGGAATTACTATATTCTTCTTTAAGTCTGAGGGTATTTCTCGTTTTTCATACATCTTGCATACCAGGTGGAACAATTTTCATGACTGGCTCTCCTAACGATATCAGCAGTTCAGACGGAAGATCATCTACTCCAGGGACCTAGTTTCGGCTCGAATCCTTTAGCGCTCTGTCAAATTCTTCTCGCAGTATCATATCTCCTATCTCATCTTCCTCCACTTTGTCTTCCATTTCTAGATTACTGCCTTCAAGTTTGTTTCCTTTGTATAGGCCCTCTATATATTCCTTCCATAGTTCAGCTTTCCTCTCCTTGTTTATTACTGGTTTTCCGTCTGAGTTTTTGATATTCATACAGCTGTTCTTCTTGTCTCCAAATATCTCTCTTATTTTCCTGTAGGCGGTATCTATCTTTCCCCTACTTATACATTCTTCTACGTTTCTGCATTTGTCCTCTAGCCACTCCCGCCTAGCCAGTCTGCACTTATTGACAATCTCATTTTTCAGACGTTTGTACTCCCGTTTGCCTGCTTCACCTGCTGAATTTTTATATTTCCTCCTCTCATCATTAAGTTCAATATATCCTCTGTTATCCAGGGACTTCTACTATGCCTTGTCCTTCTGCCTATACGATCCTTTGCTGCCTTCACTGTCCTATCTCTCAGAGCTACCCAGTCTTCTTTTACTGTATTACTTTCCCCCGTTTCAGCCTTGCCTAAAGATCCCTCTGGTTCCTTCAATTTGTGCAGGTTCCATCTCCTAACTTTTATACCTTTCTGCAGTCCTTCAAGTATTTATCTACAGTTCACAACCAATAAGTTATGGTCGGCGTCTATCTCTGCCCGTGGATATGTCTTACAGTTCAAAGCTTTACCATTATAAAGTCAATCTGACACCTTCCAGTGTCTCCTGGCCTCTTTCACGTATACAGCCTTCTTTCATGATGATTAAACGAAGTGTTGGTGATAATTAAATTGTTCTCTGCACAAAATTCCACCAAGTGATCTCCTCTCTCATTCCTTTTTTCAGTCCATATTCACCTACTACATTTCTTTCTCTTCCATTTCCTACTACCGAGTTCCAGTCCCCCATCACAATCAATTTTTCATCTCCCTTAACTTTCTGAATGATTTCTTTTATCTCCTCGTACATTTCTTTGATATCTTCATCATCGGCACTGCTCGTTGGCATAAGCATATACACTACTGTGGTCGATGTTGGTTTTATGTCTGTCTTTGCTTCGATAATGCGTTCAATATGCTGTTCATAGTAACTTACCCGCATTCCTATTTTCTTACACATTATCAGACCTACTCCTGCGTTTCCACCAACTGATTTTGTATTTATAACACTGTACTCACCTGACCAGAAATCCTATTCAACCTGCCACCGAACGTCACTAATCCCTACCATATCTAACTTTCACCTATCCATTTCTCTTCTAAAAATTTCTAACTTACCTATGCAATTAAGGGATAGAACATTCCAGGCTCCGACCGTAGAATGGCCGGCCGCGGTGGCCGAGGAGACTGAGGCGCTCCAGTCACGGTCTGCACGGCCACTACGGTCGGGGGTTCGAATCCCCCCACGGGCATGGATATTTGTGCCATCTTTAGTATAAGGTAGTTGATAAGTAGTTTGTAAGTTTAGGGACTGATAACCCCGTAGTTAAGTCCCATAAGCTTAACAAACATTTGAACATTTTTTGACCGTAGAATGCCTGCGTTGTTTTTCTTGATGACGACATCCTTCTGAGTAGTCTCCGCCTGGAGATCCGAATGGGGGACTATTTTACCCCCAGAATATTTTACCCAAGAAGGCGCCATCAATATCTATTCACACAGTAGAGCTGCATGTCCTCCGGAAAAGTAATGACTGTAGTTTCCCTTTGCTTTCAGCCGTTCGCAGTAACTGCATGGCAAAGCCATTTTAGCTGATGTTACAAGGCCAGCTCAGTCAAATCATCCAGACTGTTGCCCCTGTAACTACTGAAAAGGCTGCTGCCCCTCTTCAGGAACCACACGTTTGTCTGGCGTCCCCACAGATACCCCTCCACTGTGGGTACTCCTACAGTACAGCTATCGTTGAGGCACGCAAACCACCCAACCTCGGCAATGTCTGTGGTTTATGGTTGTAGCTGGTACAATTATGTCCATCTTTTCTTAATAAAAATTTTGCACTCTGTCCTGTTATATTGTCAGAAGGAAGATGGCTCTTGCAAGCCTGCCTGTACTTGTAATGGAATTGAAATTACAACAAGAAAGGGAAAAAAGTTATGTCACAAACTATTTCCGAAAAGCGAGACATATTTGGGCAGATTTAATGCAAACATAGTTCGCCCAAAAATAAATTGTCTGAGGTAATTGCTTAAAAATTGTCCTTGAATGTTTATTAACAGTACTGTAGCTGCTTCTGGGGCGAGGGGGGTGATGTATTCACACGTCTGTGTCCTGGCACAGAGTGAGAGAGTTTTCCTCCCATTTCATGGGGGTGGGGCAGGGAAGAGAATGGTGGCGAAAACTAGCAGGGAAAATTTTTTCTCCAGAAGATTTTTGAAGATAGACAATTGCAAAGGAGTAAAATTCAAATTTCGAAGTATATGTTTGAATCTTCTGTCAAAGTGGGGGTAGTGGCAGAGGTGGTATGCCAAGTGAGGTGTGTCAGGATGTGGTTATGTGGGGGAGGTATGGTGGAGTTAAGTGCTTAATTATGCAAAGTGATCATAAAAGGTTGTGCACCAGTGGCGAAAGTTGTACGCTGTCTAGGGGCAGCGGTGGAATTAGTGGGTAGCTGTGTTTCCCCAAATGAGAGGTATTCGAGGTGGTGGCGGTGGTGGTGGCGGCTGTCATGTCAAGTCTGCAATTGTTCTGAAGTGGGCGTGGGGGTTAAGAGGAATACATTGTATCCGAAATTGGCTGGTAATTGCAATGTCAAACTTATTAGCTGTCAATCATCAGGCAGTATCCTTTATAGGGGGAGGAGCTCCATTGTCTGGGGGAGAAGACGCTATCATGGGGATAGGGATCACGGGGTCAATAAGCAGGTGAGGTCATAAGGAGAGAAGAAGGTTAGATCATTCAAGATCACCAGTATCGCAGCCGCAATCTTCCATTCCTAATGTTGTTTATTTCTCCATAGGAGAAAAGGCAAGGTGGTGCATTGGTACCAAAATGGACTCACAGTCCAGAGGATGGTGGTTCAAATCTGCATACAGCTGATTTATGTTTTCCGTGATTTCCCTAAATCACCTCAGGCCTATGTGGGGATGATTTCTTTCAGTTGGCATGGCCGATATCCTTCCCTACTCCTGTCAAACATTTTCAGAGTATGTAATCCATTTCTAATGACTCTGATATCGACGATATGTTAAGCCCTTATCTTGCTTTCATTTTTGTTCGTCAGGAGAAACATTCTTTCTGGACGAAACATACCCTATATCCTTTCCTGTATCTTTGACAAATTTCGTGCAATACGCGTAAATCATGGTTATCGGCTGACAAGTCGTAAACGTGGATGCGTAACAAAGGAACAAAAAATAAATATATGACTTTATCGAGGATTAACTGCAAAACGACAGAACTTTAAGAAGGAAAACTAGTCCTTTACCGAATATCTGTAACAACTGGCTGAATCTAAACGTGATCTTCAGCACGAAGATCGAAAAGTTCTATACGTCTTAACCCACGTTTTTGAAAGTACTGAGAATAGTCACACAGCCACCGAAATGAAGATATACAATGACAAATATTTGCGACTGATTACTGTTCATCATTCACATATTACAACACGGTCGATGAGCGCGGTGATCCAAAATGGAATCAACCTTACCAAGGTGCTGTGTTCCAACAATTTCAAGGACATCAGGGCGGTGACAGCATGATGATGGAGTATTTGTCCAGTCCTATGGGCCCCATACTTCCTGTTCTAACCACTGAAGTTGCAGTCCTTTAGGGTCAGTTACTCGCAAGTTCCAGGTGGGATGCTTCGCGTTCCAAATATTGTGATCCTAGTTGTACTTTGAGTACTGAATTGAAAACTGTTTTTGGTTATTTCTGTCAGGGATAGTTTATGAGTAATTGCAAATTTATTTCTCTTTCCAGTTTCTTATATAGTGCAGCAAACGTGAGGTTAAATTCGATAAACAAATGCACGTCTTTATGATGTTATTAGTTCATCACGTTATTGGAGGGTGAGATCTAACATAAAACACAGTAATCTTTGTGTATACACTTTGAAGCATTTATTTGACATGAGAAATTACAGAAAATTAACAAAAAACGAGCCACTGTATTGTAATGCACATCACTTTTTCCTCTTGTATTGTGAATATTTCTTCTCTCGAATGATATTCCAGCAATAATTTACTAACATAGAAGGTACACAGTTCCCTTCATAGCGCCTTTCTATGATAGAAATATCTCTATCGAATCTTTCCGATACGTCACTACAACATGAGAGTCCATCATATGGACCTTCAAATACATATTGCACCCCAAATTATGATATGCTTTGATCATGTCTTTCACCACTGCTTTGTAGTTAGAAACTCATCTTCTTCCGAGTAAGTTTTCCGACACCATCTTGAGACAGTCCCATGCGGGTTTGGCGCACTTTAGGTTACGGTAGTAACACCAGAAGTGGGCCTATGCGATCGCCTTTAGACAGTTCGACATTTAATTAAAAATAACGCCTTAACCGTTCATCTGACCCGGAAATTGAACACACTTATTTTTAGAGGAGAAAATTCTTTACAACTTTTCTCCCTTTTATTTTTTTCACATCTCTCATCGTTTCAGAGATATGTGCAAAAATGTCGGAGATTTTACGATGTCTGCGTGTCTGTCCGTGTCTGTCTGTCCGAAACGTGTTCCCACATTTTAAGTCGAACCGTTCAACCAATCAGCACCAAATTTTACAGATATAATTGTTGACCACCAGAGACCAGAACCATCCTTTTTCAAATTTTTCGGACAAAAAATACGTTAATAACGATAAACAAAGCAATTAGTAATGTAATTGTAATTGCAAACGAACCGTTCATCTGACGTGAGAATAGAATAACCGAATTTGTAGAGGATAAAATTCTCTAACCCTTCTATCCCTTATGTTTTTTTCATATCTCGCATCGTTGCAGAGATATTTGCAAAAAATACGGCGATTTTACTATGCCTGCCTGTCTGTATCGTGTACCTACTTTTTAAGTCGAACCGTTCAACCGATCGGCACCAAATTTTACAGACATGATTGTTGGTCGCCAGAGACAAGGATCCCGCTTTTCCAAATATTACGGACAAGAAATACGTTAGTAACACAAAAAAGAAGCCGTTTGGAATGTAATTTTAATTGCAAATAAACCGTTCATCTGACATGAAAATTGAATAACCGAATTTGTTGAGGAGAAAAATCTCTACAACTTTTATCTAATATATTCTTTTCATATCTCGTATGGTTTGAGAGACATTTGCAAAAATAACGGTGATTTGATACAGTCCCAATGGACGAAAACCAGCCGTTCGGAGATGTCACGTGACATTCCTCGCCCAGAACTCTCTGTGGCATACGTCATTTTGCGTTGCGTATTTGATGATTTTCTTATTAAAACTTCCACGTTGTCATTTCAAAGCAATGGCGCACTGAAAAATTAACAAAAACACGTCGTTCTTCGTACGATAAATGATGATCTAGTGTCTAAAAATGCCATTAATATCAGTTAACAATTGTGATAAATAGTATGAGATTAAAGGAAGGCTTTTGTAATTGTTCGCCATAGTGTACTGGGCAGTACGTTAGATAGTAATGCATATGGTCAGTAGTTCGAAACCCGTCAGTACCAATTTTCTTTCTTCTTTTTTCCTAATAGGGATCGGGCACTTTTATTAATTAAACAGAGCTTTGCTCTTCAATATTTACAGTTGTGCATGTGTAAGAATGCTCCCTCTAAACTGCGTGTTTGTTCCATTTCGTGAACATGTGAAATACGTAACAACGAACCAAACAATGGTCTTCTGAAGCATATGCATGTAAACTGGGAGGATAGTGTAAAATGAGTATTCTGAACAACGTACTGATACTGGTAGTTTCGTATATAAAAGAAGTCCTAGATTTCTGTGGCAAGTGTAGTTTCTTAATGTAACGGTAGGGAAGTGTATACACTGCAACAAATTACCTTGTTTATTTTCTTTTGAAATGGTCAAATGTTGGTAGAGCTTAAGGGACTTAACTACAGGGTCACCAGTCCCTAAACTTGCAAACTACTCATGAACTAGCTTATACTAATGACGGCACAAACATCTATGCCCGAGGGGGGATTCCAACCCCCGACGGGGAACGGCCTCGCGCATCGTAGCATAGCGCCTCAATGCGCTCGGCCGCTCCGCCGCGGCTATTTTCTTTTCTAAGCAATTATTCGTTACTTTTGGAATATATTGAAAGTCTTTAATTAGAATCATTGCATCTACTAAAATGTTTGTCTTTGACATGGTAGCTATGGACGCTTTTAACGTAGATTGTATAACCTTTCCGGTAGTTCCGATATAACTTCATTCATGTTACTTTGTTCTGCGCTAAAATAAATAACAAATATTCTACATCTACAACTAAAATCACAAACGGAATAAGTGTGGTAGTACTGAATTCCAGATAAATCTAGTAAGATATATACCAAGTTAGTACCATCATTGCCGCGGCGGATTAGCTGTGAGCACTGGTGCGCCGTGCTGCAGTGCGGACGGCCGTTCGCCGTCGGGGGTTCGAGTCTCCCTCGGGCATGTTGTTTGTGTTGTCCTTCAGGTTAGCTTACCTTAGTTTAAGTAGTTTGTAAGCTACGAACTGATGACCAGGCAGTTAAGTTCGACAGATTTACAAACATTTGAACATTTAGTACAATCATTACATCATTTACAACAGTCATTGTAACAGTATCTCTCCAGTTTATGTACATATGATAAAGAAGACTATGTTTGCAATTCTTTGGTATGTATTTCATGGCATATTCTCGAAACAGAAAAAATGCACTTTTCAGAAGAAAAAAAAAAAAAAAAAAAAAAAAAAAAAAAAAAAAAAAAAAAAAAAAACATACCTGTTACTTTCGAACAACCGGGAATCTTGCAGAATATAGTTGTGTTCAGTTAACAAGGGTGTGCGAAAACCTTTTAGGAAACAAGAGAAAAAATTGCCGCTGCTGATTACATTTATATACAGGGTGTCCCAGCTACTTGTCCACCCAAAATATCTCTGGAACAATAACAGCTATTGGAAAACGACTTTCACCGGTATCAATGTACGGCTGGGGCCCATGAATGTACATATATTGTTGTTCAAAGCTGCTCTCAGACATCAAATAATTTTTGTTGTTTGTTAAAATATGATCAGAAAGAATATTGCGTGTTGGATGCATAGATATATTGTCACAAGAGTCGTAATCATATCGCCCATATTTTTTTATTATTTACATTTTTATTATTTTTGTCCGAAATGTTTGCAAAAAATCATAAAACTACTGGCAAATCTAAAGCGTCGGTGCAATTTCTTTTTTATCAGTTAAAAATGCTTCAAAATTTGCATCTTTCTTCAGCTCCCTGATTTGTGAGCTCACACATTCACCTTTCTTTATATATGGAAATTTAAAAACATCTCTTCGGTTATACACCTGTATTACATTAATAGTAGGGAACTAGAGAAATGCTGATGTGTAAAAACATGTAGTCGATCTACCTTCAGCACGAGGCTCAATCAGCTTAAATACAGGAACTTAAAAATTCAACCGTGCTCGGAAATATGACGGTTACTTGTCAGCCAAAACACCCCCATACGTTAAACTTGGTACAAATTACGGCTTACACACTGTTGTAAACTCGATGCACCTGCCTCTGGGAGGCGTGAAGCTTTACTGCAGAGGCAGCGAGCGGCTTTCGCCGTACGAGTTGATGAGATGTTTCAGGTGGTCTTAATGACATAGGTGTGGCGGGGATAACCCAACGACGTCTGATTCTTCCCACCTGCCGGTGAACAAGAAATTATCATGTTCTATCACTACTGGATGCGGCAACATAGCCGTACTTCTCTATAACGTCCCAGTGTTTGCCATGAATTGTGAATATACATATATATGTATTCATATTACATTTTGTTTACATATTTGAATTTACCACGGTAAAAATGGTCTAGCAGTTCACACTTAAATATAAAAAATAGACATCATTTCCTAGATTTGCAGCTCTTATTCTTTCCGTGTTTGCAGTGAAAATTTCTAGGTATGAGGTCCGCCTGATATGCAAAACACTGTTTTCTTATACACCCAAACTAGTTTCAGCCCTCTGTGCCATCATCAGTGGATTTTCAATTTATGTAATGCTGTGAAAAACAAAATACATTTATTTTACTACTGTGCTATTTGTAAATTAAGGCCTAAAAGTCGTCAGTCTTATTTCGGTTTTTACCTTAATTTACATTCTATGGTCATGTGGAACCCTTTCTACATAGTTAAGTTGTGATAGGATTGTCATCTGCAACCAAAATTATCTCTTTTAAAACTTGTGAGGTTTTTAAAAGGCTGCTTATGGCGTGAAAACGCAAATTTCTGATGTGGTGATATTTCTATCGTCTGCTTACTATCTATTATTTACAGTTTCTTTTGGCATACACTTGCTCTTCTGCGTTTTTGTACACAGCACACATGTAATACACATATTTTGCGGACTCTTTTCTATCACAGTTACTTCCCATTTTAAAAATTCGACTGTGTTTACTTTGTTATAATGCGTATGTGTGAGATTACTCTCAGTTGTTCTCCAGTGGAATGGCGGTGGAATTGAATACTGTTTTTTTGCCTCTGTGTCTGTGTGTTGTGAGTGCGTGTGTGTGTGTTTTAGCTGTCTGTGTCTTCCTTTCTGTACAATTCATTTAATGAGTTAAATAATATATATTTGCATAGTGTGGTGTATTCATTCATGACTGATTTTCCTTCTGCTATTGCTTTTTGTATGTGATAGTTTTCTTCTATTGTGAGTTTGTGGTATAGGTTGTGGCTTGATTTTAATATCTTTAGGTCTGTTTCTATTTTGGTTGGGTAATGTTTGTGAGCTATTAGGTGGTCTACAAATGTGCTATGGGAACTGTGACTTTTTTGTGCTCTGAGATGTTCTGAATATCTGGTTCTGAAATTCCTACAAGTTTGTCTAATGTATATTGACTGACACGGATTGCATGTGAGTTCATATATGCCTGATCTGTTGAATTTGTCTGTTGGTGTAGTCTGTGTTCTGAGTTTCTTCAGTACTATATTGTCTTTCGTGTATCCTATTTGGAGTTACTGTTTCTTTAATATGTTGCCTCCCCTGTGAACTATTTTGTTGTTGTAGGTGAGTGTGTTTCCTATTGTGTGTTGTGCTGCTATGTCTGATGTGGTGTGTGGTCATTGACAGTGTGTTGTGTTCTGTATTGTGTGTGGTTAAGTGTGTGTGTGACCTGTTCATTATTTTCCTTTTTGCATATTTGTTGGTTTAGTCTGTATATTATATGGGTATCATAACCATCCTACAATGCTACTTGTTTTATTGTGTTCAATTCCTGTGTGTGGTTTGTTTGCTGATGGGTGTTCTATTTAGTCTGATGAGCAAGAATCTGAAACTTGCCTGTTTGTGTGCTATCGGATGATTCAATAGATGGTGGTACTCGTTGAGGTGGGTTTTCTGAATATTGTGAATTCATGGGTGTTGTTTGTTCTTTCTATGGTGACATCCAGAAAATTCAGAGTGTTGTCTGTTTCTGTTTCCAGTTCTTGTTGGCAGGATAGTTTCACCTCCCGGTGTGTAAACGTGCGTCTAAGAAACATGGCAGTTCCACCATATTGTCGCTTTCAATGCGGTATCCCAGCAGATTTCTGAGTTTGAAATGTAATTGTGGCGTTAAGTGAGGTTCTGACTATAAGAAGATGTCTGCTTATTCTCTGGCTATAAAATTTTCCAGTTCTAACTTTTTATTCTGCACCCCAGTAGCATTCCACATATATAGAGTGTACATCAAGTCCGGAAACCATTTTGAAGAAAAACGCTGAAAGGTTTATTATTATTATTATTTCAAGTATACCACCACAGCGTAGTTTGGTAATCTGCCGAGTGTCAACGCTAGTCGCAAACATAGTGAGTTTCGATACTATACATTGGCTATACAGGCCAAGAAACTGCTCCTGTTGATAGGCTACACTCATGGCACAATAGTGTACCCGGAAACACACTCAACAAGATACAACATGTCCAAGTGGGAATAACCAGTGACAGTGCTCTCGGCGAAGAAGAATGGCCCGCACAGTATTCGCCGTGTCAAGACCCAGAAAAAAAAAAATTACGTTTGGGGAATCACGCTCAAATTCAATGGATTCGTGTGGATGCTTCGTGCCTGATCAATTTTCCATTAATGTGAAAAATGGCTTCGTCGGTAAAACTTAAGCGATCAACAATGCCATCGTAGTTCTCATTCAATTATTTAAACTGTGAACAAAATGTAATGTTATGGGATCTAACAGCAGTAATCATCGGTCCCTAAACTTACAAACTACTGAAACTACGCTACTGGCCATTAAAATTGCTACACCAAGAGGAAATGCAGGTGATAAACGGGTTTTCATTGGACAAATATATTATACTAGAACTGACATGTGAATACATTTTCACGCATTTTGGGTGCATAGATGCTGAGAAAGCAGTAGCCAGACGAAACCCCACCGGCCGTAATAACGGCCGTGATATGCCTGGGCATTGAGTTAAACAGAGCTTGGATGGCGTGTACAGGTAGAGATGCCCATGCAGTTTCAACACGATACCACAGTTCATCAAGAGTACTGACTGCCGTATTGTGACAAGTATGTTGCTCGGCCACGATTGACCAGACTTTTTCAGTTGGTGAGAGATCTGGAGAATATTCTGACCAGGGCAGCAGTCGAACATTTTCCGTATCCAGAAAGGCCCGTACAGGACCTGCAACATGTGTAGGGTTTCGCAGAAATCAAATGAAGGGTAGAGCCACGGGTCGTAACACATCTAAAATGTACCGGCCACTGTTCAACGTGCCGTCGATGTGAGACGTGTAACCAATGGCACCCCTTACCATCACGCCAGGTGATACGTCAGTATGGCGATTACGAATACACGCTTCCAATGTGCGTTCACCGCGATGTCGCCAAACACGGATGCGACCATCATAATGCTGTAAACAGAACCTGGATTCATCCGAAAAAATAACGTTTTGCCATTCGTGCAACCACGTTCGTCGTTGCGTACACCATCGCTGGCGCTTCTTTCTGTGATGCTGCGGCAAGGGTAACCGCAGCCATGATCTCCGAGCTGATAGTCCATGCTGCTGCAACGTCGTGGAACTGTTAGTGCAGATGGTTGTTGTCTTGCAAACGTCCCCATCTTTTGACTCAGGCATCGAGACGTGGCTGCACAATCCATAACACAGCCATGCAGATAAGATGCCTGTCATCTTTACTGCTAGTGATACGAGGCCGTTGGGATCCAGCACGGCGTTCCGTATTACCCTTCTGAACCCACCGATTCCATATTCTGCTAACAGTCATTGGATCGCGATCAACGCGAGCAGCAATGTCGCGATACGATAAACCGCAATCGCGATAGGCTACAATCCGACCTTTATCAAAGTCGGAAACGTGATGGTACGCATTTCTTCTCCTTGCACGAGGCATTACAATAACGTTTCACCAGGCAACGCTGGTCAACTGCTGGTTGCATATGAGAAATCGGTTGGAAACCTTCCTCATGTCAGCACGTTGTTGGTCTCACCACCGGCGCCAACTTTGTGTGAATGCTCTGTAACGCTAATCATTTGCATATCACAGTATCTTCTTCCTGTCGGTTAAATTTCGCGTCTGTAGCACGTCATCTTCATGACGTAGCAATTTTAATGGCCAGGAGAGTAACTTACACCAAGAACAACACACACGCCCATACCAGATGGAAGAGGCTAGTGTTATGGTACCTAAGCAATAACTATCGATTAATCGATACTGTTTGTGAAACATTGTCGGATCCTATTAGCCTATTTCCGCAGTGTGTGGAGTACATGTGGAAAGTAAATTGTATATAGGTGTTTAATCGGCATTTAAGATGGTCAATACTGTTTACATACCATGTTATTAACAGATGGGACGCTTGTGGGAAGGAGACCTGAGAGAGGGAATTCTCTTGTTTGGCCTGCAACCCTCGGTTGTACACATCTCGTACCGCTCAGGTGCTGACGGTAAACATAACAGAGACTCATTAATACTCATTATACAGATTGTCATCTTCAAATGTGTGAGCAGACCTACTTGTAGCTGTTGTAATACAATGCAGTTATTAGAGGAAACAATTACATTATATAGATTTGTTAAGCGTTTGTGAATGTATTGAATACTACAAATACTATTATCATATTTTTTTTTAATTAAGCACGCCCATTATTATGCTATTCTGTTTCTCAGTTATCATTATACTTAAAAGTGTTTTAAATTTCTCATGTTAATTCGAAAATACAAAACAATGACGCGATCCAAACGCCTCCGCGTCAGGTGTGATTGTATAGAAGCTCAAACATCGTTCATATTCTGGTGGCCTGCATTGTGCACAATCAGCGGAGCTTGTTCCTTCAACGATGCAAGACTTTCCTCAAAACCGATTATAGGAAAAGCACACACTGTAGAAAATCAAATGTTTGTAGAACTTATGGGACTTAACTACGTGGTCATCAGTCCCTAAGTTTACAAACTACTTATGAACTAGCTAAGACTAAGGACGGCACAAATATCCATGCCCGAGGGTGGATTTGAACCCCCCACCGTATTGCCCGTGCAGACCGTGACTGGAGCGCCTCAGTTCCCTCGGCCACCCCGGCCGGCCAAGAACTGCTATTCCTGTAGGTAATTCTTAATTTCTTGCCCGTTAATGCTGAAAACTTTCGTTGAAACTATTGCGGCGAGTGAATTATTTTTCCGAGTTTACAGCATTAAGCCACCTGATAAATAAATTTTGATACCGTCCGACACAGAATGCCGCCCCTACAACTCCTAGCTCTTCGAGAAATCATAGCAAAAAATGTTCAAATGTTTGTTAAGCTTATGGGACTTAACTACGGGGTCATCAGTCCCTAAACTTAGAAACTACTTATCAACTACCTTATACTAAGGACGGCACAAATATCCATGCCCGAGGGGGATTCGAACCCCCGACCGTAGTTGCCGTGCAGACCGTGACTGGAGCGCGTCAGTCCCCTCGGCCATAGTACGTGACATCTGTGTACCAACAATGGCTTCTTCGTCACTCATTTCGTTATTCAAACGCAACACAACAAAAGAATTATTCTTCGTCGTGCGACGCTTGTGCCGCAACTGCCGAGTCACGGTAGTTGGTAGCAGTGAAGTGTTCCGAATGGCACGGACATGAAACGGTCAGTACTTTTCAAGCGCCAACGATAGCTAGTCTGTTAGCCGAGGAAATCCCGTGCTTACAGTACTACTTTGTTTATGTGATACGTGCATGAACTCAAGTTACTTTTTTTGAACATGAATCGTAAAAATCAGTCATCTGTGTGGAATTTTTTCGAGAAAGTGAGTCATAGTAGTCAGTTTGTGAAGTGTACCATCTGCAGTAAAGAATATAAACATTCAGGGAATACTACTAATTTAAGAGACCACTTAAAAAGAAAGCATGAAGGAAAATTAGAGAGTCGTGGATTAGTAACAGAACTGAAAGATGACGGATCAACCTGTGTAGATCAGGTGCAACAGCTTCAACAAAAAATACCTAGAATAAGGCGGCCACCTTTTTAATATACCAATGCGGGACGTTTCGGGGATGTGTATGAGTACCATAAACAGGCGACTCAGTGTTAGGACTCTCTCTAATGCAGGCAAAAGTGCAAGCCATCGTGTTTTACTATATCCCAGGATTCTTTTGTATTGCATTTCTGTGTTCGCAAAAAATTTGAGACCTTCTACAAGCACTGTGTAAAAGTACGAATAAATCTTCGGAACAATATATTCGACGTCCACTGGTAACAAATCTGCTGATGTTTGTGTAGACCTGTGTGCAATATGCGCTGCCCACCCCACGTCAACTCTTTTTCTCCCTGATGAAGTTCGAAGAAAGCTTTGCATTGTTATTCACATTGAACTCCGTCAAAATTTCTATTGGCACTATCTGCACAAATTACCATGACTTTCTCTTTCCCCCATTGATTTTCCAGTATGTCCGTTGAAGAATGATATATAATAACTGCAGTTTCGCCAGGGAAAATCAGGGTATCTAATATTTCTACATTAATTCCAGTCTTTGGATGAAAGTACCGCACTAATATTGGATATACTTTGAGGTCTTTGTGATTTGAAATGTCTGTACAGAAACTGATAAATGGAAAGTCTTTTCTTCTAAAGTTCTACCTGAAGGTTAGCCAAAGAAAAAGAAGCTTTCACATTCTTTATTTCTGCTTCGCACTTAGTTTTTCCGCAACGAAACTTCTTTTGAAACACTTTTTGAATCAATTCCATCGATATAAAAGTCTGATAGAGACTTACATTGTGGAAAGCCCGCAACTTCGATTCCTACAAGTTCTTCTTAGTCAGCGAAGTTTTCCCGACAAAAATAAGAGTGATGACGTATCTGAGCCCTTTTATTTTTGTCAGATGTTAAATGACATGTTTACTGCAACTGAGAACACTTCATTATACGTTTTGCACCGCACTTCTGAAGGTGGTGTACACTTCTGTAAAAAAGGTAACCCCTTTTGCAAGTCCTTGATCAGTTCACTTTTTTTTCATTTTTGTAATAGTTGGCGGCATTACTAAGTAAAACAAACAACTTTTTTCACGGAACCCGGCGATACACGTAAACACAAATTAACAATGTCGAGTCTCCGCGCGGACTAATTGCAACCTATTGTTATTGAGATCGTTATCAATCTCAGAAAATTAGTAGTGGTCACCCCGTGCTAACAGCTACAGGTTTTTCACCTAGTCGTGCTAAGTATTTATTTCTTTTCTAGACAACAAAATTACTGCACATAATCACTGTCATAAATCTTCATATCCTGGATCCTAGAGCTTACGATACGTGGGAATAATCTGCAGTTGGTGGAATGTGAAAAATTACCGGGATACGGGACTTGCGGGACAAATTAGGCATTTTTGCGGGACACTTTTATGAAGTTTTTCCAATGCGGGACGGTACGTCAGAATCCGGGACGGGCCCGCAGAATCCGGGACGGTTGGACACCTTAACCTAGAAGCTCAATAAAAATTATTTTAACAGAAGTCAGTTGTACAACACCAATTCAAAAGTTAAGAAAGAAGTAGATACTCTTCACGCCCAAATGATCGCCATCGATACGCTTCCGTAGAAAACTTCCGACCACGAAGGTTTGAAAAAAATTGTTCTTGCCTTGACAGCAGATATGAGTAGCCAGATAAAACCACATTTAACCTCCTCAGTCCTATGAAATTTTTTGTCAATATTATTTCAATTAGTTTGTATTTTATTATTAATAATATTCCAAATAGGTCTCAAAATATTTTAAAAATTCCTGACTCTTCATTAACTACAAAAACTCCTGTCCCCTATAGGAGGCATCAGGACACTAGGTACCACAACTGTCAGTATGGGGCATGATATTTCACTATGCAGTTTACGTTAATATTCTTGTATTTACTTATGTTATTAATAGTAGAGGTTGATTTTGCATTAACTAAAGAGTTTCATGGAAATATGAGTGCTCACATAGCCAACAAACCGCCTTTCAATTCTGTCAGCCATTTTAACATTGCTGCAGAGTGAACAAGTGGCAAGGTACTGTGTCTTTTACAGTTCCAAGATATTCTGCCACATTCCGTTTGTGTGTTGAGGTGCCTAGCACTGCAACCAACATTTGAATATTGTCTCCAGATTTATTTTCTTTTATGTCCCCTACAGGGGACGCAGGGACTGAGGACGGTAAATGTTTACTTATCCCAAAACTATATGAGGAGATAAAGGACAACAATTTAAATACTTTACTTTTCCTAAGGCAGTTTTTTCTTGTATTGTTGTACAGTATTCTAAAGAATAAAATATTATTAGCATGTTACTATTAATTTTAAATATAAGCCCAAAATAATCGATAGTTAACCGATACATCATGATAATATTGAAGGTGTCAACAATCAATGTTTAAGTAACACTACGAACGGCTGCACGCACCGCAGCAAGGCGCCTTAGTGTGCACTGCTACTGCGCCGGGGCTCGGCACTGCCTCCAATTTGAATGGTTTCAAAGACGGCTTCTGTCGCAGGACTTCCCACGGCGTCAGTGGAGCTGTTTGGAGTTCACGGGATGCATGACGCGCCGATTTCTTTGGACTCTTTATGATTGTCTCTCGTAGGCGTTCCACATTCACTACAATCACACTGGTACGTCCGCTTATTTTGCCGGGCGCAAGCAACCTATCGTAACGAATTTGTTGTGCCAGTGATAAATGGCCTTACTTGTTGTGGCATCTTGCCGCATTTGGTTCTAAACATCCGTTGAACAGCTGTAGCACACTTATTTTTGTCGAACTCCAACACAGAAAGCTCGCTTGAACTCACCATGTTTACGACTAGTGCTGAGTGTTGGCAAATTATCAATCTGCGCTGTGGCGCTATACATGAAAATGAACTTCCATCTTTCATCTTCAAAAGACATCTTTATGATATCTGTACAATGTTTGGTTCTGGTGTAATAAATAATTGAAATTGGCCAATCACGTAAACTTAGTAATCCTAAGCCTACATGTGATACAGGTCAGTCTGCTTAAAACTGCTTTACAACGTACAGTAGTACGTTTCCTACTGTTGCACAGAGAGCTGACAAAAGTGTTTTCAAATGGTGAGGTATATTTAGTAATGTATTGAGTTTTTAAATGAATTGTATAGTATTCTCCTAATTTTAAATATCTAATAAAATGTATAATTATCAGGCACATGCGGAACCCTAAACAGAAAAACTTTGATAATATTAACGTACAATCTTCTCTAATAATTACAAAATTGGTAAAACCATTTTCCAAGGTGACTTGTTCTTTTAATTTTATCTGTGATTTTTGATTAATGAAAAGAAAAACATTTTATTTTGACGACGTTAAATTTTTTTATGAATAGGTTTTATATACTTAACGATTTACTTTTTAGGTTGCATTAGACAGACATGTCATCGGAACAAATAGATTTCCAGTCAAGAGAAGAAATAAGTGTTCATAGGAACAAAGCTTATAACAATTCAGCCCAGAACTACTCTCCTATTACAGGAATAATGTAACTACCTTTTATAGAAATCCATTGTTTTAGACAGGATATTTTATTATTATTTTTATAATCACTTATATTAGTACATGACTACTACTTAAAAAATAATTTTAATCCAGATAGTGCTGACGTCGTTGCAGAAGGACGAAAATGGAAACTTACTTTGTCATCTTGTATTTACGTATTCATGCACAGTGTCGTATTTTATTTCTTTGTGTAGCCTGCCCCCATTGCATATCAATTTTAGCTTATGTTGTTGATTGCGAAGTGGTTGGATAGGGCTTCGAAGTTGAGGTTCATATGGAAGATATTGAAGACTTCCTCGAAGTTGGGTTTATTTTTCTTGAACATTCTTTAATTTTTGCGACCTTTATATGCATATATTTCATTTTAAATAATATTTTAATAATGATGATTCACCAGATGAAAATTCTAAAACATTGATTTTGACGTCCTTCCAGAAAGAAGGGCAGTGTGGCAAAAACTAATGGCGTGATTGCGAAAAAAAAATCGCCTATAACGATCTTGTACAGTCATATGGAGGTATTTAATAGCTTCTGAAACAAAAATTAACCCAAAACTAATTCCGCTCTCTCTGGGTTACGATTTTTTATTTTTTATTTTATTTTATTTTTTTTTTTTTTTTTTTATTTTACTGATACTAGTTGTACAAAATAAATGTTATAAGTAATATAGCGACTGTGGCACATAAGTATATTCTTTAAATGTCTTCAGTGAAAAAAATATTTAAAAAAAACCTTTTCCAGTCAATCAAATGTTTGTAGAGCTTGTGGGACTCAACTACGGGGTCATCAGTCCCTAAACTTACAAACTACTTATGAACTAGCTAATACTAAGGACGGCCCAAATATCCACGCCCGAGGGGGGATTCGAACCCCCGACCGTAGTGGCCGTGTAGACTGTGACTGACGCGCCGCAGAACGCTCGGCCACTGTGGCCGGCTCCAGTCTACCAAATGTTCAAATGATTGTAGAGTCTATGGGACTTAACTACGGAGTCATCAGTCCTTAAACTTACAAACTACTTATACACTACTTACAACTAAGGACGGCACAAATATCCATGCCCGAGGGGGGATTCGAAACCCCGCCCGTAGTAGCCGTGCAGACTGTGACTGACGCGCCGCAGAACGCTCGGCCACCGTGGCCGGCTCTAGGCAGTTCTCATAGACAATGATGTTACAACTGAAAGTGTACCCTACTTTATGTACATCCTGTGTATGTACAGATACCCTTTAATCTCATCCTTCTAATTCCGCTAAAGTCTCGACCAGGATGACCATTTTGGTCAGTTTGCCATATATATATATATATATATATATATATATATATATATATATATATATATAAAAGTCTCGTGATACAGAAGTAGTTGAAAATGGTGACATAGCTTCACTGAAATTAGTTATACAAAATAAAGAAATGTTATAAGTAATATAGTGACCGTGGCACTTAAGTAATTCTTTAAATGTCTTCAGTAAACAACAAAAATATTTCCCGTCACTCTCCAAAGACAATGTCTGATGTTACAATTGAAAGTGTACCTGGCTCTATGTACAGAACACGAAGATACTCTTTAATCTCATCCTTCAAATTCCGCTAACGTCTCGACCAGTGTGACCATTTTGCTCAGCTGGCCCTGTGCCACCAACATCCTCTTCCCTGCCGTGATCAGTTCGCGCAACGAAAAGCGGTAAATTAAGCAGCCCACGCTGTATATGGAGGAACAGTGGTCCCGTTAGAACTGGTCGCCGAGCTTCGGACGCTCGGTTGCCTCCAGAAGGAAAGACCCGTCCAGTGGGCAAGGCGACAGCGGCTGTCAGGTGTCGCGCCTTTCCAAGGGGAAGGCAGGCTCAGCCCGCCAGGCCTGAGAGGCCAGGCCGCAGGCCGCGTGCATGGCTGCACGCCGGCTCCGACACCTGCCAACGCGCGCCAGCTGCCCGACCCAGAGGACCTGCTCCCGCCTCACACTTGTTCTCTACGGTCTGTCAATTCGAGTGGACATGAACCGAAGACTGTCAAAATAACCTCCACCTGTATCGAAATTAATATTAGGCGTAAAAATTATTCACTGCCGGAAAACTCATAACATAACATGTGTTATAAAACGAAAGTGCCCAATGCACATCTTGGTTTCACCTACAATAAGAACACAGCAAGTACATAAAATTACAATACGTTTAATTCCGGTTTATTGTGTTCTCCCTTACTAAAGCTCAGTTATGTCACCAGAACCAACATGACAGCATAACATACACTTAGCGGAAATGTTCCTGTAAAGTTATCCACTGATGATGAGTCTGCAGTGGCTCGAAAACTAGTTCTGGAGTAAATAAAAAAACTTCCAAAAAGGCAGCTGCTTGCAATTCTTTTCACGAAAATAAACCTTCGAATATTGTTTAACTTGACTGAGAACCCAAAGAGATTTTGGTCACATGTCAAATATACTATAGGCAAAACACAAACAATACCCTCACTAAAAAAGGTAAAGTAGTCAACAATCCGGAGATTGGTTTGAACACCACAGTGCTTTACTAGGCATGGTCCTGTTTGCAGGTGGTATGCCGCTGCCTTCCTCCGACCTTCAAATTGACTTACCCAGCCAGTTATAGGGGGACCTGCAGTTTAACGTGGTTTCCGAACCACGGCGCTAATCGGTATTTTTCACATGAGCAATACTTTCTTTCTTTATTTCTCTTCAGTCCTTTTCACACACATGCGGGGTCGGCTTTGTTAGGTCAGTTTTAGCGTGTTGATATTGACGGGGAAGCCGGATGCCCTTCCTGCCGCCACCCCCTACCCCCCCAGGAGGAAATGTGCATCCCAAATGTCTGTGTATAGTGTTACATGTGTGAAAGTGTAAAGCGTTATGACATGTTTGCGAATCGTGTAACCGAGGCGGGATTTTGAGCCCAGCCCTGTGTTCACTTAGGGGGTAGTAGAAAACCGCCTAAAATCCACATCCAGGCTGGCCGGCACTTCGACACCCTTCATTCATCTGGTTCGGCCCCGGACTGGAACCGGGGCCGGTACGCCTCCTCGTCTCAGAATGCGGTGCGTTACACCACACGGCTAACCGAGCGGGTCTCAAATGAGCAATACTGCCAAATGTGAAAGAAGTGGAAAGTGACAGATAAATATTCAAGGACCAGACGTGGATCGAACTCTCCACCTTTGGATGTTTAGTCCGGCACTCTACCCCTGTGCAATTTAGGCGCACTTACGTGACAGAAATGGCGATGCAACTGATGATAGCGCTACAAAGCAGAGTTACTAAACACAGCTTTTCGAAACTCATTCACCAAAGAAGGCGCAACCAGTATTCCAGATTTCGAATTACGAACAGAGGGCAAAATGAGTAACGTAAAAGTACATATCATCGGAGTAGTGAAGCATCTGAAATCACTTAACAAGAACAAGTCTTCTAGTTCGGATTGTATACCCTTTACATTTCTATTTGACTATGCTTATGCGATAGCTCCTTACTTAACAGCCATATACAACCGCTCGCCAAACGAAGGATCTGTAGCAAAAGGCTGGATAGTTGCAAAGGTCACACCAATATCCAAGAAAGGCAGCAGGAGTAACCCACTAAACTACAGGCCTTTTTCGTTGACGTCAACATACATCAGGGTTTTGAAACATATCCTGTATTCAAGTATAATGAATTATACTTATAATTCGTATACAATAATATAAAACATTATAAGAAGAAACTATTATGAATTATCTCGAACAGAATGCTCTATTGACCCATGGTCAACACCGATTTAGAAAATACCGTTCATGTAAAATACAACTAGCTCTTTACTCACACGAGTGTTCCGTGTTTCTAGATTTATAGAAGGTTTTTTGACACCGTACTTCATAAATGGATTTTAATCAAATTGCGTGGTTATGGAATATCGCCCCACATTTGTGACTGGACAGGGCATTTCCTGTCAGAGAGGACGCAGTTTGTAGTAATCGATGGTAAGGTATCGACTAAAACAGAGGTGATATCCGGCGTTCCACAGGGTAGTGTTATTGGTCCTCTATTTTTACTTATCTACATACACAATCTGTGAGAAAATCTGTGCGTTTCTCTTAGGTTGTTTGCAGATAACTCCGTCATTTATCGTCTAGTAAAGTCATCTGAAGATCAACTGCACAACGGCCTAAATAAGATATCAGTACGGTATTAAAATTGTCAATTGACTCTAAATAATGAGAAGTGTGAAGTCGTCCTCATGAGTGCGAAAAGAAATCTGTTAAACTTTTTTGCAAAATAAATCAATGAAACGTGAAGGCCGTAAGCTCCACTAAATATCTGGGAATGACTATTACATCTGAATTAAACTGGAAAGAACACGTAGATAATGTCGTAGAAAAAGCGAACCAGAGACTGCGTTTTATTGGCAGAACACTTAGATGCAACATAACTAGTAAAGAGACTGCATACACTACGCTTGTCCGTCCTTATTGAGAGTATTGCTTCCCAGTGTGGGATCCTTATTAAGTAGGTTTGACGGAAGTCATCTAAAAAGTCTAAAGAATGGTAGCTCGTTTTGTACTGTCACGATACAGGGGAGGTAGCGTTACGAAAATTATACAGGATCAGTGATGGGGATCATTACAACAACAGCGTTTATTGCTGCGATGTGTTCTACTTACTAAACTTCAATCGCCAAAATTCTCCTCCGAATGAAAATATATATTGTTGACTCCCACCTACATAGGTAGAAATGATCGTCACAAAAAATTGAGAAATCACAGCTCGAACGTAGAGATTCAGATGTTCTTTCTTCCCGCGCGCTATTAGACAATGGAATGGTAGATGAATAGTATAAAAGTAGTTCGATGAACCTTCTGCCAGGCACTTAACAGTGATTTGCAGAGTATCTATTGTAGATGTAGTAGACGTAGAATCTAGCTCCGATATTGCTTACACTTTGGCGACGAATAGGGTTCAGAAACATCTTTAACGTGAATGTATCACCTATGATCAGCAACTCTGGTACAGTGCTCCACCTTTACAGTTAAATACCTCTACACCTTAACACCATATCCTACTGTAATGTTGCTTCAACCGACCTCTCCTCCTAGACAATCAAACCCGTTGTAATATTTATCCCATCAACTGTAATCTCTGTCCACCTGTGTACCCAACCTCAGGGCTTGAATACGCTGTTGCCCTTCAATCCCACTTTGGCCCTTCTTCTCTTGCTCTCGTAACGAAAGCGAATTGTGGTCCTAGGTCAAATCAGTAAACGATTATTGTTGACAGATTTGTCACGGCGTAAAATAGCAGAATTCGAATGATTACCTGGAATTGTAAAGAGCAGAAATTATCAGCTCAATACTTTATCAAGCAAGTCGCTGGTCCTCCTGATACGTATCTACAGCGGCTCTCTCATCACAAGATTCTCTCCTCTGCCTGAAAAGTCGCAAAGTGCCAAACCCTAAGCCTCTGAAAGAGTTAACAGTACTTTCGACCCATACGTTTAGTGTATGGCATGAGTAAGTCAAATGAGCAAGTCCTATGGATGCGAATCCTGAAACCCCTCGTGACTGACGACACGATCCCCGTAGAACAAGGAAGCTCTCCGTGGAATTACAATACTCCGGGTTACCGAATATGTCACTCATAACCTGAATCTTCAAAAAAATGTTCAAATGTTTGTTAAGCTTATGGGACTTAACTACGGGGTCATCAGTCCCTAAACTTACAAACTACTTATGAACTACTTACGAACTAGGACGGCACAAATATCCATGCCCGAGGGGGGATTCGAACCCCCGACCGTAGTTGCCGTGCTGACCGTGACTGGAGCGCCTCAGTCACCTCGGCCACCGCGGCCGGCAACCTGAATCTAGCGCCACGTCAACGTTATTATTGTTAATAAATTCCAAAAGGTAACACAGCCAATTATGACAGGATTCGATGAATTTTCATCATCCTCCTGAGATGTCTTTTATACCTTTTGGTGTGACCTAAAGAAGGCATAAAAGACGGCTCAGGCGGATTATGAAAATTCATCGAAAGGAATCATGGCATAATTGGCTATGGTGCCATCTGCAATTTCTTAAAAATAATGTATTTCAGCTGTGGATGCCCAAATTATAAAATAGTTTGTTATTCCTAGAGGTAGAGAAGGCTTACGATAAGGTATGGCGAGATCTCTTAATTCGTAAGCTACATTAACAGACATTAATTGCTGATTGTTACACGAAACTGACAGCAATTTTTACATCGATAGAAAAATGGTCATCACAATTGACGGTCTCTCTTCTACCACTAGACTGACAATGGCGGAACTACCACAGGGCCTTATTTTAAAGTCATTACTCTTCACTGTTTATGGCAACAGTTCGCGGACAACACGGCGTTTTTCAGCAGAGACCTAAAGAAGGTTGAGCTTAATTAATTACAAGACGACGGCCATAACTTACGATGGGCTAATCAAATGACGATCGCTTTAGGTCGACACTTCCTTCTCCATCGACACGTTAAGTCACTCTACAACAAGGCGTACTTCTAGGCAAAACAACTACTCGCATTGTTTCACAGTACTGACGTCAGTACAGCTACCAAACGTCGACTATAAACAGGTGATGGTTCACAAAGGTCGTCGTATTGTAAAGGCAGCAATCACACATCGTACAATTACCACAACACAGATAAAAGGCTTGAACTCATAAGTGTGAACGCGAATTCTTGCCAACTAGTTAATAGCAGTGTTACTACCGGCGCGAACACCGTTTCGTCTTCCACCGATACCACAGCAGTTCTCCTACCCAGCGGAGCGTGAAACGAATGATCTGACATGTCAGATTTTTGCTGTGTGGAGTGGAACGTGGCCAATGAGATGTTACTTGGTGCACACGTGACAAGCAGAACTTTTGAGACGCCATATTGCAAACAGAATTCCGTGTTTCGTTCCATCTTTCGATGTAGCGTACAATGTATAACCTTGATTAAGCGTCAGAACATTGAGGAACTTTTGAAAATACGTAATTTCAGATATGATTTATTACAAAACAATTACCGAAAACTATGTATTGATAACTTTGATGGTTATCGTATTTAAAGTTAGTGCTATGATTTTTATACTGTGAAACAATATCGTTAGATTAGATTAGATTAATACTTGTTCCATAGATCATGAATACGACACTTCGTAATGATGTGGAACGTGTCAGTTAAATGAAGTGTGTCTATACATAATATTACATGACACTCAATATTTGAATTTTTTTTTTTTTTATTTTTATTTTTTTTTATTTTTTTTTTTATTATTTTTTATTTTTTTTATTTTTATTTTTTTATATTTTTTAAGTTTTTCCTAAAGTACTAACTTTTATCTAGAAATTCATCTAATGTGTAGAAGGAATTGCCATTCAGAAATTCTCTTAATTTATTTTTAAATGCTAGTTGGCTATCTGTCAGAATTTTGATACTACTAGGTAAGTGACCAAAGACTTTTGTGGCAGAATAATTAACCCCTTTCTGTGACAGAGCTAAATTTAACCCTTTCTCCTAGTGTTGTAGCTATGCACACTGCTGTTACATTTGAATTCAGTTGGATTGTTAATAACAAATTTCATAAGTGAATATATATATTGTGAAGCTACTGTAAGGATTCCTAGATCCTTAAACAAATGTCTGCAGGATGATCTTGGGTGGGCTCCAGCAATTATTCTGATGACCCGCTTTTGGGCAATGAATACCTTCTTACTAAATCATGAATTGCCCCAGAATATGATGCCATAAGAAAGCAGAGAATGAAAATAGGCATAGTATGCTAGTTTACTGAGTTGTACGTTCCTCTACTACGGTACAACCCTATTCTATGAAAGGAGCGTCTTTGTGATGCTATGTCGAAACTAAATAACATATTAGAACATATTTTGGGTCCATAGTGTACTACATTCCAGGATACGTCAAAAACGTACACAAATAGTTTCTTCGTAGCAGGGCACAGGAACCAATAAATTTCAAGAAGGTATCCTACGTTACACGATTTTCCCCCACGGAATTCATACACAGTTCATTACAGTGTTTGAGTAGTTCAGTTCCGTTTGGAAAGAGAACATAGCTAACGTCGGTAATAACGAAAGCAGATTCAGTAAATGAGGAACAGTGTTTAGCCGCGCTGGAGTAGCCGAGCGGTCTGGAGCGCCACGTTGCAAATCGCGAGGCCTCCCGCGTCGGAGGTTAGAATCCTCCCTCGGTGTGTTGTCTGTAGTATAAGTTAGTTTATAAGTAGTTGGTAAGTTTTGCGACTGATGACCCCGCAGTTAAGTCCCATAAACTTAACAAACATTTGAACATTTTTGAACAGTATTTATGTACAATACTGACAGCAAACATTATCGAGCATAGGCGTTGTCCCGCGTGTAGAACAAGTTATATGCAAAATTACTAAAAATTTCCGGGCTATTATGCCATGGTCTACTGGATTTATTGTCGAAACCCAACGTTTCGTTTCCGACTGCGGAGGACATTCTCAAGGGGGATCGTAGCACTTTCAATGTCCGATACACACCCTGGCTCGCTACTGATTGAAGCCAAACCCTGTTTACAAGGGCTCGCGCGCAGAGGTGTGACGTCAGATGTTTGACATGCGCGCGCATTTCGCCGTTGCCGATTGCCGTCGGAATCCAGATTTCATTTAGCTTCTCTGTACAGTCTTTCGTGGTATCAATTTGTGGCTGCGAAAACCTGAGTCTTATCAAATTGAATAAGGTAGTTCCCTGGTTGAAAAACATGTTCAGCAACAGCTGATCTGTCAGTCTCTCCCCGTCTACAGTTTCCCTTGTGCTCATCTAGTCGTTTTTTGACTGTTCTTTTCGTGGTACCCACGTATACGTTTCCACAGCTACACGGAATCCTATAATTTCCTGCTTTTTCCAGCGATTTGTTAGCATCCTTTGCCGATTTCAGGATCTTCCAAGTAGGTTTGTAAATGACGGCAACATTCCGTTTCGTCAAAAGTTTACCGATGCGGTCGGTGACGTTCTTAATAAAAGGTAGGAAGACTTTAGATTTCACAGGAACTCTTTCATCGTTTTCAACTCTACGTGTCGGTCTCAAAGCTCTCCTTATCTCTGTAATCTTCCACCATGGGACGATATCAACAGACGACGGCAATCAGCAACGACGAACTGCGCGCGCATGTCAAACATCTGACGTCACACCTCTGCGCGCGAGCCCTTGTAAACGGAGTTTGGCTTCAGTCAGTAGCGAGCCAGGGTGTGTATCGGACATTGAAAGTGCTACGATCCCCCTTGAGAATGTACTCCGCAGTCGGGGACGAAACGTTGGGTTTCGACAATAAATCCACTAGACCACGGCACAATAGCCCGGAAATTTTTAGTAATTTTGACCATTCCGGCCTTGAAAGTTTACATTTTACAATAAGTTACATGCAGCAGGCAGAACATTTTATCTTCGAAACAATGCCGAAGTATAACTTTTAATATGCTGAATATGTGCAACGTGCAAAATAGGAACATGAGACAGGAAGATAAGTGGAGCTGGTGCAGATGATGCAACTCACATTTTTTAAAATTATTATCATTTGCCAAAATTGATATGATCGTAGATTTAGCATTATCAACTGCTTTTAGATATCGGTACGTCGTTCTGTTTAAAAAGGAATTATAATTTCAGAAAGAGTAGTCTATTTCATGCCACATGCAAGCAAACATACAAATCTAATTGATAACGAAAGAAAGCTGTGGTATTCAGGTTTCATTTTCGATGATTGCTAACAGAGATATGGTGCAGCTTTACGCACATCCTTCTTTGTAAACACGTTTATCTACGCTCCAGCCCGCAACGGGCGCTGGAGAGACCTGCGGTTGCTGTTCAATATATACAAATAACCTTGTGGATAAAATCGGAAGTTCACTGGAGCTTTTTGCTGTAGTATATAGTTTGTAACAATGGAAAATTGTATTGAAATGCAGGAGGATGTGCAATGAATTGACGAATGGAATGGCAATTGAATCTCGCTGTAGACAACTGTAATGTGCTACGAATACATAGAAAGAAAGATCCTTTATCATTCAGCTACATTATAGCAGGTCAGCAACTGGGAGCAGTTAATTCCATAAATTATCTGGCTGTAGGCATTAGGGGTGATTTAAAATTGAACGACCATATAAAATTAATCGTCGGTAAAGCATATGCCAGACTTAGATTCATTGGACGACTACTAAGGAAAAGCAGTCTGAAAACAAAGGAAGTAGGTTACAGTACACTTGTTCGACCACAGCTTGAATACTGCTCACCAGTGTGGGATCCGTACCAAGTGGGGTTGATAGAGGAGGTAGATCATTCAAATGTTTGTATACCTTATGGGACTTAACTATGGGGTCATTAGTCCCTAAACTTACAAACTACTCGCGAACTAACTTACTCTAAGGACGGCACAAATATCCATGTCCGAGGGGGGATTCGAACCCCCGACCGTAGTGACCGTGCAGACCACTGGCGCGTCGCAGTCCCCTCGGCCACCGCTGCCGGCGAGGAGGTAGAGAGGATCCAACGGAAAGCAGCGTGTTTCATCATTTAGTAATCGTGAAAGCGTTACGGAGATGATCGATAAACTCCAATTGGGGGTCTCTGCAAGAGAGACGCTCTGTAGCTCAGTACAGGCTTTTGTCGAAGTTTCGAGAACATACCTCTACCGAGGAGTCAAGCAGTATATTGCTCCCTCCTACGTATATCTCGCGAGGAGATCCTTAGGATAAATTCAGAGAGATTAGAACCCACACAGAGGCGTACTGCCAATCTTTCTTTCCAGTGGTACTCATGGTACCTACCGTCACACACCGTCAGGTGGCTTGCGGAGTGTGGATTTAGATGTGGCGGGTCGTTTCAGAGAGACAGCATGTCTGGCATGTGCCACGTACAACACGTCCTGTGTTTAATGGCTTCAGGGTTCACTTCGGATACGAAGTTTGAATCAGGAGACGCTAAAGGTAGTAATCACGTCACCTGAAATAAATGCGCAATATTAGGGCAACCATACGGTATGTGTTGGGTTGACTCGAGGTGCCATGTTCGATCAAAGAGAAAGCCCTAATCACGTCACGTTAAATAAAACCCGCGACTTTTGGCCAGCAGCGTGAGTTAAAAGTCGTGTCCTGTGCGCAGAGATGAGGAAGAGCAGAGGCGCATTTAGAGGAGGAATGGTAGGAGGCGGACAGGGGATGAGGATGAGATTCCTCGACTTGCGCCAAAGGGTGGTGGGTTTTCGGGTTCCGCTAAATAGGTCAGGAGTCCACTACACTCAGGAAGCGGCTACACGGGTAGCGGGGGCTGTGTGGCGTGGACTGGGCGGTTTTTTAGGTTAGATGGCCTCGGGAATACACAAAATGGGTTTCAGTCTCAAAGGGGGCAGGTCAGACACGGGAAGAAAGTAGACATAAAAACCATTGGTGTAACAGTTGTAAATTGTCGTAGCTGTGTTGGGAAAATTCCAGAGCTCCAAGCGCTGATAGAAAGTACTGAGGCACAAATCGTTATAGGTTCTGAAAGCTGGCTGACGCCTGAGATAAATTCGGCCGAAATTTTTTCAAAGGGCCAAATGGTCTTCAGAAAGGATAGAATAAATAAAACAGGGGGTGGCGTGTTTATTGCTGTTACAAACGGTTTATCCTGCAACGAAATTGAGGCAGATACTTCCTGTGAATTGGTCTGGGTAGAGGTTATACCTGACCACCGAAATAAATTAATAATTGGATCTTTTTATCGGCCCCCTGACTCAGACGATGCGGTTGCAGAAATGTTCAAAGAAAGCTTGAATCATATTTCAAATAGGTATCCGAAGCATACTGTTATAATCGGTGGCGACTTTAATTTACCCTCGATATGTTGGCATAATTACGTATTCAAAACCGGGGGCAAATATAAAACATCGTCCGAACTAGTTCTGAATGCTTTTTCTGAGAACTACTTCGAACAGTTAGTTCATGAACCCACTAGAATAGTACCTGGTTGCGAAAATAGTCTTGATCTCCTAGCAACAAATAATCCCGAGATAGTAAAGAGCATCAAAACAGATACAGGGATTAGCGAACATCGAGTTGTAGTAGCGAGACTGAATATCGAAATTCCCAAATGCACCAAAAATAAACGAAAAATATATCTATTCAATAAAGCAGATAAAAATTCGCTTCACGCTTTCCTGAGTGATAGTCTCCAGTCCTTCAAAACTAAAAATGCGAGTGTAGATCAGTTGTGGCTTACATTCAAAGACATAATATCAGTAGCAATCGAGAGATTTATACCAAATAAATTAATAAAAGAGGGGGCTGACCCCCCGTGGTACACAAAACAGGTCAGATCACTGTTGCAGAAACAAAGAAAAACGCATGCAAAATTTAAAAAGACACAGAATCCGCAAGATTGGCAATCTTTTACTGAAACTCGCAACCTAGCGCGGACTTCAATGCGAGAATCTTATAGTTGTTTCCACAACGAAATCCTGTCTCGTAATCTTGCAGAAAATCCAAAGAAATTCTGGTCATATGTGAAGTACACTAGCGGCAAAACACAAACAATACCTTCACTACGCGATAGCAATGGTAATACTACCGACGACGGTACTGCTAAGGCAGAATTACTAAACACAGCTTTCCGAAATTCTTTCACCAAAGAAGACGATGTGAACACTCCAGTATTCAATCCAAGAACAGCTGCCAGCATGCGAAAGTTAGAAGTAGATGTTCCTGGAGTAGTAAAACAACTTAAGTCACTAAAAAAAAATAAATCTTCCGGGCCAGATTGTATACCAACTAGATTCCTCTCAGAGTATGCTGATGAAATAGCTCCGTACTTAGCTATAATTTACAACCGATCACTCAGCGAAAGATCCGTACCCAAAGACTGGAAAGTTGCCCAAATTACTCCAATATTCAAGAAAGGCAATAGGAGTGATCCCCAAAATTACAGGCCTATCTCATTGACGTCGATTTGCAGTAGGATTTTGGAACATATACGTTGTTCGAATATTATGTACTACCTCGAAGAGAACGACCTATTAACCAATAGTCAGCACGGATTCAGAAAGTATCGCTCTTGCGAAACACAGCTTGCCCTTTATTCACATGAAGTATTAAGTGCCATCGACAAGGGATCTCAAATCGATTCCATATTTCTGGATTTCCGGAAGGCTTTTGATACTGTACCCCACAAGCGGCTTCTAATGAAATTGCGTGCTTATGGAATATCTCCCCAATTGTGCGATTGGATTCACGATTTCCTATCAGAAAGGACACAGTTCGTTGTAATTGACGGTAAGTCATCGAGTAAAACAGAAGTGATATCTGGCGTTCCACAGGGAAGCGTTATTGGTCCCCTACTCTTCCTCGTGTTTATAAACGATTTAGGAGATAATCTGAATAGCTCCCTTAGACTGTTCGCGGATGATGCTGTCGTTTATCGGTTAGTGAAGTCAACAGAGGATCAAAAGCAACTGCAAAGCGATTTAGACAAAATTTCTACTTGGTGCGAAAATTAGCAATTGACACTAAATAAAGAAAAGTGTGAAGTAATACACATGACCACTAAAAGAAATCCGCTGAACTTCAATTACGCGATAAATCAGTCAAACCTTAAGGTCGTAAATTCTACCAAATACCTAGGAGTTACAATTACGAACAACTTTGACTGGAGAGAACACATAGAAAATATTGTGGGGAAGGCGAACCAAAGGTTACGTTTCATTGGCAGAACGCTTAGACGATGCATCAGCTCCACCAAAGAGACTGCCTACATCACACTTGTGCGTCCTCTCTTGGAGTACTGTTGCCCCTTGTGGGACCCTCACCAGGTGGGACTGACGGAAGATATTGAGAAGGTTCAGAGAAGGGCAGCTCGTTTTGTTTTATCACGTTACGGGGGGGAAAGCGTCACGGAAATGTTGCACGAATTGGGGTGGAAATCATTAAAAGAAAGACGTTATTCATTGCGGCGTGATCTGTTTGCGAAGTTTCAATCACCGACTTTTAGTTCTGAATGTGGAAATATTTTGCTAGCACCCACCTACTTAGGGAGACATGACCATCCCAATAAAATAAGAGAAATCAGATCGAAAACGGAACGATTTAGGTGTTCTTTCTTCCCGCGCGCTATTAGAGAATGGAACGGTAGAGAAAAGTTATGAAGGTGGTTAATGAACCCTCTGCCAGGCACTTAAATGTGATTTGCAGAGTATCGATGTAGATGTAGATGTGGCGCAGTGGCGCATTGGTAACACATTGGACTCGCATTGTGAAGTATGGTTGTTCAAATCCACCTGCGACCATCCAGATTTAGGTTTTCCGTGATTTCCCTAAATCATTGCAGGCAAATGCAGGGATGGTTCCTTTGAAAGGGCACGGCCGATTTCCTTCCGCATCCTTAGCCAAACACTCCGAGCGTAACTTCCGTCTCTAATGATCAAGCTATCGACGGGACATTAAACTCCAAGCTTGCTTGCTTGCCACATATCTTCCTAAATATGGTGGTATTTTAAATGTGCTACTGCACTACTGAGAACACATCCATTACACACTCGTTTCTTCATAATATATTTTTACAACCAGCTGCTTGGCAGTGCTGTGGTTGGCAAGTTGTATAAGGGTCAGTTATCGTCCCATCGTATCTCACACGTCCTTGATTAAAGTCTGGAGATCGTGATGGCCAGGATTGTTGCTTTACGACCTGCAGAGCACATTAAGTTTCTTAAGCAGTGTGCGGCCAAGCATTTAGGGTTGACTTCGGATAAGAAGTTCGAATCAGGAGACGCTAAAAGGTAAAGCAGTCATCAATCCGAAGATTGGTTTGAACACCACAGTGCTTTACTAGGCATGGTTCTGTTTGGAGGTGGTATGCTGTTGCCTTCCTCCGACCTTCGAACTGACTTACCCAGCCAGTTATAGGGGGACCTACAGTTTAACATGGGTTCCGAACCACGGTGCTACTCGGTATTTTTCACATGAGCAATCCTGCCAGAGGTGAAACAAGTGGAAAGTGACAGATAAAAATCCTAGGATGTGGCGGGGATCGAACCCGCGACCTTTGGATTTGAAGTCTGGCACTCTACCACTGTGCAACCGAGGCGGACCAGGAGACGCTACAAGGTAGTAATCACGTTACGTGAAATAAATGCGCAATATTACAGCAACCATGCGGTATGTGTTGGGTTGGCTTGAGATGCCATGTTCGATCAAAGAGAAAGCCCTAATCACGTCACGGTAAATAAAACCCTCGACTTTTGGCCAGCAGCGTGAGTTAAAAGTCGTGTCCTGTGCGCAGAGATGAGGAGGAGCAGAGGCGCAGTTAGAGGAGGAGAGGTAGGAGGCGGACAGGGGATGAGGAAGCGGGTGTCAGCGGGAGTGCGAAATCCGCGGTGACAGGCGGCCAGGTGGCGCAGCAGGCAGCAGGCCGCGTGTTAATTAGGGCCGTGGCAGGCCGCGGCGCGGCGCTGCCGGCGGTAGCCCGCCCCGCCACCGGCGCCGACAGCTGTCGGCCATAACTCAGCGCGCCCTGTCACTGCGCAACAAGTACACTCCGCGCCGCTCACGCTGGAGCACCAGCCGCTTCCTGCCGGCCGACGCGCGCCGAGAGGCGAAACACTAGCACTGCAGAGCCCGGCAGAAGCCTCGATATCTCAGGTAAAAGTGTGGGAGATTTACACTGGTCAAAACAATTAGGGGAACTAATCGCTTAATTTATATTGGCGAATAACAACTTCGTCAAACTTACGGGCATGCAGCCAGGTATGAAATTCGATCTTGAAAATGGCAGGATGGTCTCCTGCCGAAATATTGGCCGACGTCAAATTTGATACCTGGCTGCATACCTGTAAGTTTGTTGAAATACTACTGTAAGATATCTGATTCTGTTGCTAAATGTGTTTCTTGCAATACAGTTACAAAGTGAAAAAAAAAAAAAAAAAAAAAAAAAAAAAATCAGCCAGATACGGCAAGAGTACTACTAGTACACCAAGTACTAGATGACCGGTGTCGATTTTGCCTTAAATCAAATGTTCAAATGTTTGTTAAGCTTAAGGGACTTAACTGCGGGGTCATCAGTCCCTAAACTTACAAACTACTTATGAACCAGCTACATCTAAGGACGGCACAAATATCCATGCCCGTTGGAGGATTCGAACCCCCGACCGTAGCGGCCGCGCAGACCGCGACTGAAGCGCCGCAATCCTCTCGGCCACCGCGGCCGGCTTGCCTTAAATCAAGAGTACCAATATGGAAAGACACAACACTTGCCCAGGGGACTACCTATGACTGCCAAAAATCCTGGATAATTGAGTCGAACAATAGTGACATTAACCAATACAGAGGACCTCAGCCAACAACTTCCACTAATGCAACTTCCCTGTCAAATCTGGTGCCAGTTAAACTGTGTGAGGACTGGACACGCAAAAACCAAATCCATGCTGTACGAGTGGGTGCCAACGACAACCCAATGTGTGATTGCCAAACTGACAAACAAACATTACAATATGTAGTGCAAGATACTCCACTACGCCTTGCAGAAGGTGTTATGGAATGTCGCCTCGATATCTCAGGTAAAAGTGTGGGAGATTTTCACTGGTAAAAACAATTAGGGGATCCTTAATTCCTTAATTTCTGCTGGCGAATAACAACTTCGAAAAACTTACGGTTGTGCAGCCAGGTATGAATCTCGCCCTTGAAAATGGCAGGGTGGTCTCCTGCCGGAATATTGGCAGATGTCAAATTTGATACCTGGCTGCATACCTGTAAATTTTCGAAATTAGGGGCTCAGTTGAAATACTACTGTGTATCCTTGAATTTTAGTCCTGGTTAAGATATCTGTTTCTGTTGCTAAATGTGTTTCTTGCAATACAATTACATAGGTGCCAATAAATAAAAAAATTAAAAAAATCAGCCAGATAAGGCAAGAGTACTACCAGTACACCAAGTACTAGATGACCGGTGTCGATTTCGCCTTAAATCAAGACTACCAATATGGGAAGACAGGACACTTGCCCAAGGGACTACCTATGACTGCCACAAATCCTGGATAATTGAGTGGAAAAATAGTGACATTAACCATTACAGAGGACCCCAGCCAACAACTCCCACTAATGTAACTTCCCTGTCAAATCTGGTGCCAGTTAAACTGTGTGAGGACTGGACACGCAAAAACCAAATCCATGCTGTACGAGTGGGGTGCCAACGACAACCCAATGTGTGATTGCCAAACTGACAAACAAACATTACAATATGTAGCGCAAGATAGCCCACTACGCCTTGTAGAAGGTATTATGGAATGTCGCCTCGATATCTCAGGTAAGTGTGGAAGATTTACACTGGTCAAAACAATTAGGGGAACTAATTCCTTAATTTCTGCTGACGATTAACTGAAAAACTTATGGCTGTGCATCGACGTATGAAACTTGACCTTGAAAATAGCAGTGTGGTCTCCTGCCGAAATATCGTCCAATTTCAAATTTGATTCCTGGCTGCATACCTGTAAGTTTTTCGAAATTAGGGGCTCATTTGAAATACTACTGTATATCCTTGAATTTTAGCTCTGGTTAAGATATCTGTTGCCATTGCTAAATGTGTTTCTTGCAATATAATTACATCATTAGAAAAAAAATCAGCCAGATAAGGCAAGAGTACTACCGGTACACCAAGTACTAGATGACTGGTGTCGATTTCGCCTTAAATCAAGAGTACCAATATGGGAAGACAAAACACCAGCATAATAGACTACCTGTGACTGCCACATATCCTGGAAAATTAAGTGGAACAATAGTGACATTAACCAACACAACATAGAGGACCCCAGCCAACAACTCTCAGGTATGTAACTTCCGTGTAAAATCTGGTGCCAGTTAAACTGGACACACAAAAACAAATCCATGCTGTACGAGTGGGGTGCCAACGACAACCCAATGTGTGATTGCCAAACTGACAAACAAACATTACAATATGTATTGCAAGATAGCCCACTACGAAAATTCTGTGGTAACTGGAGAGACTATCGAACCAGCCCTACTGCTATCGAGTGACTGTCTCGTTCGGACATAACTTTTCAGTGAACTGTGTCTGCTTTTCTATTTCAACTTCGCTCTCATTTAATAATCACTGGTGTTTGTTTTGTTTATATTATTATGAATATGTAAAAGTGTATTTCTATTGATATCTTGTGTAAATTAATGATGTCAATACCATAAATCCATATGACAAATAAAATAAGTAAGTTGAGATACCTAGATTCTGAAGTATTGTCATAAACAGATTGTACTGAAACGGTTCCACATCTTTCTGTCGTTTCCCACTAATAAGGGTGTGATCACAATGGACGGCCAGTACAGTTACACAGCTGCGTGGCATAGACAGTATGGGTTATCAGTCAGTTCTTGAGGAATATTTGGGCATTTTTCTAGCTCTGCAACTGTTATCTGAGATGTTCGTCTGCCTCCAATGTGTCTGCCAAACCCATCACAGACATGCTCAATCGGGTTTAAGTCCGGTGCACAAAATGGCCACTCCATTCTTGCAGTTCCCTCAGCTTCAACGATGTTGTCCACCGGTGCAGCTCTGTGAGGATGAGCATTATCGTCCACCAGAAGGAACCAATCTCCTCATCTACTACAGCGCCAGCATAGGGCACAACAAAGTTTTGAAGGATCTCATCTCTGTACCTCTGAGTAGTGAAAGCAGCATTATGAACGACATAGAGGTCCGCATGTCCGCCAATACTGACTACACCATTCAGCAACCATGATATAATGATGTTTCAGCACATAATCAGGACGGTTCCAAGTTACATATCCTGTCTAGTTGAGGGACGATGATTGTCTAACTTAACAAAAAATATTTTCTCATTTGTGAACAGAGTGGATACAATAACATTAAGGCAACCGAGATAGTGTAGTAAGCAGGTATTGCAATGCAACTACTATGTTACTTACCCGAAACTATGGCATAAACACAGAGGAAGCTATTGGAGTGTCTCAAAGTGTAATTTCCAGGACCTGAAAGCCATTTCAGACAACAGGAACCGTTAAAAGCAGGAATCGCCAAAGTCGGCCATGTGTAACATCAGCAAGAGTTCACCATTATCTCTGGTTAAGAGGAGGCTGAATGCAACTCAGCTGCAAAATGCCCTCCAAGCAACAACAGAACATGCAATATCAACACACAGTATGAAATCGCATTTGGGAATGTGGCCTCTGCACACAGTGGTCTATGGTCAATGTCCTATTAATACCACAACATCGGTTATCGCAAAAACGGAGGATGCGGAGGAACATCAGGATTGGAGCCGTAACGAATGGCGCCGAGTTCTGTTCACAATGAGTCAAGATTTTTCTGGAAAGCTAGACAATCTTTGTTCCCTCATCGTGACAAAACGTGATCTCGAAACAATCCTGCTTATGTGCAGAAAACGTCACCATATTATCGTGGTGAACGAATAATATAGGAAGGATGTATGGACCTCCATATCGTTCAGAATGTCGCTTTGACCAGTCAGAGTTACAGAGACGTGATCCTTCGACATTTTCTTTTGTTCAACACTAGTACTATAGGAGATGGCTTGCTTCTGGTGGACGATAACGCTCTTCACCACAGAGCTGCACTGGTGGACAACATGCTTGAAGCTGAGGGAATTGAAGGAATGGAGTGACCAGTTGTTTCACTGGACTGATTGAGCATGACTGTGATGCACTTGGCAGCAAGACCATTACCTCTGAGAACAGTTGTAGAACTGGAAGAATGGCCAAATATCCCTCATGGGGTGATTGATAATCTCATATTGTCCACGCCACACAGTTATGCAACTGTACTGTCCATCCAATATGATCACCTTGTTATTAGGCAATGACAATGACTTTTTCACTACTATGATAGCTTCATGGTGCCTCGATCTAAGTAAATGCCATGTAAACCTAAAGAGCTGAGACATCAAAATATCGTATTGTAACACTCACAAATTACAGTTGTAACCAATCTCTGAATGAAATACGTAACCATATGAAAAATGTGTATGATATCTCACCTGAGCACCTAATTGGTTTGAGCAGTATATAAACAAGGAACCCAGATTGATACCCAGAAGGAATCGAAACTTATCAAAGTGGAAAGCATGGTCATAATTAATTCATTCTTCTGAGTTATGGAGAGGGAACAGCGTTTAGTTGTCAGATACTATTAAATCACTCTGATCAGCATTGAGATTACCTGCTGCTGGTCTAGCAAGTCATGGACAATCGGAGCATTGCATTATAATTGACTAAAAAAGAGAGGAAGTCCACTCGTTGTTACAGAAATAGTCCACATTTATGGTACTTGTAGCATGTGGTGAGGCATGAAATTGATCTAACTGGGAACTCCAGATGGCCAAGAGTTAGGAAATAAAAGGAATTTTGATATTAATGTATTACAATACGCACCTTATCAATTGTCTATGTGAGAATGTCTTTATAAAGCGGTGTTTGAATCAGCTGTGAAAGATCAGATTCGTATTGAAAGGGTGGCCGGTAGAGCTCTTGCTTATCAGGAAATATTTTTGCGTTCCTTTCAATGCATACTCTATGTCACAATAACCCACATCATACATTGAACAGATCACCTGAACAATGGACACCAGATGCAAGGAACATCATAGGCAAACCAGACTAAGGCATGTGACGAAATCAGCCATTGCTGAACACTGTCCGAAACTGGATCGTCTTATGAATTATGATGATACCAAATTTCTGGCACAGACATTTTGGGACAAGAAATGAATAGAGATAAAAGTGGCTAAAAATCTCATGAAGCAAGACACAGGTTACTAACTGAGTAGAGCTGGGATCTTGTCCTATAATTATTACAGAAGCAACATAACAAGCAGAAGGACTGAAGGTGCAGATATGCAAAACGATCCCCAAGCCCGGCACCTGGTGCATGAAACCTAAGATAGAACATCCATGAATGGGCCCAATGGGTGCGGAGCGCAGAGGGAGTTCCAGACCAAAGGTAGAACACCCAGCGTAAATCTGGTGGTTGAAGACTACAGGGGGAAAGCCTAGAACCACAGCGAACGCAAAACGGATCACCAGCGCTCCAGAAGATCATACCGAGCAGGCGCGGACCACAAACGGAACGCCAGACCGTAGATGAAGCACGTAGAGGTGGGTCTGATGGGCGCGGATCACATAGGGGGCACCTAGCACCGCATCGGATGCAAAACAGAATTTCAACACTCCAATAGATCCCAGGGAGTGGGTGCTGACTGCAAATGGAGTGCCAGACTGAAGGTGGAACGCTCATAGGGGGGAAGGTGGGGTACGATGGGTGCAGACCACAGAGGGAGCGTATACAACAGTTGGAGGAGGGGGAAGGCCGCAGCCATATATACTGAAATTGTTGATTAATTGGAAGCATTTAGAGATTACTTTTATACAGCAGAAATATTTTGAAGTAGTAGTTAAGCACTTGTGATTCCTCTTAAGAACCGAAGTTTTGAATTGTAACCCCTGTAAATTAATACTTTTTATTCGCAACATTATTCTCTCACTTCCTGGCAAATGAGAGATTTCCGAATTAATTTTTGCTAGCTGCTACCATTTGTTGCGCCACATATCTTCATACCGAGCGAGGTGCCGCAGTGGTAACACACTGGACTCGCATTCGGAAGGATGGTGGTTCAAATCCACCTACGGCCATCCAGATTTAGGTTTTCCGTCATTTCTCTAAATCACTGCAGGCAAATGCCGGGATGGTTCCTTTGAAAGGGCACGGCCGATTTCCTTCCGCATCCTTACCCAAACACTCCGAGCGTAAGCTCCGTCTCTAATGACCACGCTGTCGACGGGACGTTAAACTCCAAGCTTGCTTGCCACATATCTTCCTAAATATGGTGGTATTTTAAATGTGCTACTGCACTTCTGAGAACACATCCATTACACACTCGTTTCTTCATAATATATTTTTACAACCGCTGCTTGGCAGTGCTGTGGTTGGCAAGTTGCAGAAGGGTCAGTTATCGTCCCATCGTATCTCACACGCCCTTGATTAGTCTGGAGATCGTGATGGCCAGGAATGTTGTTTTACGACCTGCAGAGCACATTGAGTTTCTTACGCAGTGTGTGGCCAAGCATTACGTCTGCTGAAAGAATGCTGTTGCAAGAATGTTAACGTTCTGCACGTACCGAGTGCTGGTCAGCATTTTTAACAGCGAATCCCGATTCGGGATGGTCAGATTAGAGTCTGTAGACATCATGGAGAGAAAATGTTGATCTGTTATACATCACCATACTGGCCTGCCTGCAACCAATATTATAGTTCAGGGTGGTATACTGTATTGCTCTGCTATGCTCATTCCTGAGAATGCTCAATAGAAGGATGTATGACAAGTTAGATAGATGTATCACAGAGGAAAAGTTCAAAATGTTCAAATGTTTGTAAATCTATCGGACCAAACTGCGTGGTCATCAGTCCGTACCTTACAAACTTCTTAAACCTAGGTAAACTAACGTAAGGACAACACACACACACACACACACACACACACACACATGCCCCAGGGAGGACTCGAACCTCCACGGCGAGCAACCGCGCGCTCCGCAGCGAGACGCTTTAGACCGCTCGGCTACTCCACCGCGGCGGAAAAGTTCGAACCTAGAAGTGGCAAAGAAACAATACAAACTATTGACCTATTACGAATCATAGGAAGGAAATTGGCAAATATTAATATCGATCAATAGCCATAAACCAAGTCAGAACTTTTAAATATCTTGTTAGTGCGATCACTGAAGATCTAAGATGTCATCAGGAAGTATTAAACTGCATTGCTAGAGCGAAGGAGGCATGCAAAAGAAATAGGAGATTATTATGTGGTGTAATGGATAAAGACTTGAGGAAAGGGCTTGACAGGTGTTTTAATTGGAGTGTGGCACTCTATAGGGCAGAAACATGGACACTGAGACGAGAGGCTGAAAAACGGGAAGAAGCATTTGAGATGTGGAGGAGAATGGAGAGGATAAGCTGGATGGAAGGGATACGTTTTCGATAGGCGACAGATCCGGAGAAGAGGGAGGCTGAGACAGCGATGCACTGCGAAGGGCGATGAAGAATCCTTGAACATTGGGTACCACATGTAGTAACGAAGATGTGGAAGCAATTAAATTATTTTCCGTCAACTGCTTTTCATAATGCACCACTACGCTCTTTGTAATTTCGATCAATCACTATGAATGGTTTCTTTAGGAATTTCTTCTCCCATTCCAGATGAGCCAGCAACTTTTTCAGTCGACATGTTTAACCTCTGATCGGAATAACTCGTTGAAATTTGAAACAGGCACGTCTGTTCACGACGAAATCGAAAAACAAACTGCCGTTTACTTTTCACGGCTCGCGCACAGTCCTATGCGCAGATGACCGTGATAATCCCAAGGGGATCCTTACAAAGCCCTTTAAACCTTGTAACCCCATAAAACTAAATAGAACAACGGGCACGAATATTTTTCAGTGATTGAAAAACTTTACGTTCTTGAGCTAAAATAATGTAGGTTTGAGAAACTTTTTGAATAACTGGTGGAATAACAAAAGAAAATAAAACAGAAGAAAAAATGTGCTGGAGAATTAAACGAACCCTAACACTCTAGGCTCGGCAATGGACTAACATTTTATACTCATAAGGCACCTAAGAAACTTCGGATTGATTTTTCTCGGGATTTTCCGAATGGTGTGTCCTAATATTTTAACCATGTGAGGTGTTAGGAGTCCTCTTTCACCACACAAAATTTCGGACTGTCTCCTTGTAAGATTAAACCTCGTCTTTTTTTTTTCTCCTGATTTTGATTCAGCACATTTCTCTGATACGCCTTCCAAATTAAGCTAGGAACGCTTCATATTACCAGTGGTTCCGAAACTGGATCGCAGCCTGCATTACTTTCCAAGAATTGATAGTGAGCTGTTGTAGGTGATCAGTCCATTTCTAGAATACAATGTAAAAAACCGAAAGGCATCAGCATCTGAGAAAGATTCCTTAATGGAGCTATCACTTGATTCTTCTTTGAAAAGTTTCGTTAAAGACTCAAGCGTAATCGCATTTTAAAACAGCAAATGGACGTATCGAATGCTTGGAAATATAGCATTGAAGGAATTAAAGGGATTCACGACGACTTACTTATGCAATCGTGAATTTACTATTTTTCTTATAAATAAAACAAGAAACTACATAGGAAACGTTTTACGTCTAAAACCAACTAGCTTCAATCTACATATGGAAAGTACCAAGAGTTGTTGTTGTGGTCTTCAGTCCAGGAACTGGTTTGATGCAGCTCTCCACCCTACTCTATCCTGAGCAAGTCTCTTCATCTACTCACAAGAACGGCAACCTATATCTGTTTGAATCTGTTTATTTTATTCATCTCTTGGTCTCCCTCTGCGATTTTTACCCAACACACTTCTCACCAACGATAATTTCACGATTCCTTGATGTCTAAGAATGTGTCCTACCAATCGACCTCCTTCTTTTCGTCAAAGCATGCCAGAAATT
The DNA here is from genome assembly GCA_026315105.1 of Locusta migratoria. Taxonomy (NCBI): domain Eukaryota; kingdom Metazoa; phylum Arthropoda; class Insecta; order Orthoptera; family Acrididae; genus Locusta; species Locusta migratoria. The sequence continues at coordinate 178,317,459 of CM048747.1, forward strand.
CCTTTTCTCCCCAATTCTGTTCAGTACTCGCTCATTAGTTGCGAACACAAACCACCTAATATTCAGCATTATTCTGCAGCACCACGTTTCAAAAGCTATATCTTCCTGTTCTATTTAGCGTCCATGTTTCACTCCCATTTCTAGGCAACTATCTACAAGAATTCCTTACGCTTAAATTAATATTAGATGTTAACAAATTTCTCCTTTTAAAAAACGCATTTATTCCCATTGCCATTCTGCATTTTATATCGTCTGTTCTACGACCATCATATGTTATTTTCTGCCATTTAACACAACTCATCTACTACCTTTATTGTTTCGTTACCTAAACTAATTTTTTCAGCGTCGGCTAATTTTCTTAGACTGCGCTCCATTACTCTTGTTTTGCTGTTCTTAATGTTTATCTTTAAAATGTTCAAATGTTTGTAGAGCTTATGGGACTTAACTACGGGGTCATCAGTCCCTAAACTTACAAACTACTTATGAACTAGCTAATACTACGGACGGCACAAATATCCATACCCGAGGGGGGATTCGAACCCCCGACCGTAGTGGCCGTGCAGACCGTGATTGGCGCGCCGCATTCAGCTCGCCCACCGCGGCCGGCTGTTTATCTTATACACAGCTTTCAACACACTGTCCATTCCGTTCAAATGCTGTTCCATATCCTTTGCTGTCTCTGACAAAATTACAATGTCATCAGCAATTCAGTGTCATCGGCAAAAAAAAAAAAAAAAAAAACTCTAATTCCTTCTCCAAATGTCTTCTTGCTTTCCTTTATACCTTGTTCAATATACAAATTCAATAACATTGGAGAAAGGCTATAACCCTGACTTACTACCTTCCCAACCACTGCATCTCTTTCGTGTTCTTCAACCCTGATAACTGCTGTCTCGTTTTTGTACAAGTTGTAAATAACCTTCTGTTCCCTATATATCAATCCTACTGATTTCGCAATCTGAAAGAGCGTATTCCAATCGATATTGTCAAAAGGTTTCTAAAAATCTACAAAAAAGGGAAATGTAGGTTTTACTTTCCTTCAACTACAATGAACCAAAAGTGAATACTGCCTCCCTGAATCCAAACTGATGTTCTCCAAGGTCGGCTTTTACCAGCTCTTCCATGCTTCTATAATTAATTTCGTGTTAGAATTATGCAACCATGTATTTTTGCACTGGTCAGCACCTGCTTTATTAGGAATGGGGAATATCACATTTTTCTTCAAGTCTGAGGGTAATTCGCCAGTCTCATACATGTTACGCACCAGGTGAAATACGATTGTCATGGCTGACTCTTCCGCAGACTTCAGTAATCCTGAGGGAATGTCGTCCATTCCATGAGCCATGTTTCGACTTAGGTGTTTCATTGATGTGACAAATTCATCTCTCAGTATAGTATTTCCTATTTGATCTTCATCTTCTGCCTCTTCCCTTTCTACAATATCTTACACATTAAGAGAATCTACGAAAACTATAGTCAGTCGGCCAGACCAAACTATTCTGCAGGCGCAAATGTTGGCGCTCGACTATCCTCTCCTTCTCACTTCCCCTAAAGCTCCGCCTCTATGCCAGGAAGCGCATACATACATGACGCCAGCTATAGTTGTCTCTTCCTTTATAGAGCTCCTCAGTATACTGTTTCCATCTTTCACCTTTCACTTCTTTGCTGAGAACTGCTTTTCCGTCCAAGTTATTAATATTCAAATGTTTGTAAATCTATCGGACCAAACTGCGAGGTTAACAGCCCGTAGCTTACAAACTACTTAAACTAAGGTAAACTAACCTAAGGACAACACACACACACTCATGCCCCAGGGAGGACTCGAACCTCCGACGGCGAGCAACCGCGCGCTCCGCAGCGAGGTGCCTTAGACCGCTTAGCTACTCCACCGTGGCTCTTAATATTCATACAGCTGCTTTTCTTGTCTCCAAATGTCTCTTTTCTTTTCTTGTTGGCGTTATCTATTTTTCCGCTATTAATACATTGTTCTACAGATTTCCATAATGCCTTCTAGCCACTCCTGATTAGCTATTTTAGTCTTCCTAATAATCGCAAAAATCTCACTGAACTTACCTTGTAACTGGTATACCATAAATCTCTTTTGTACAAAATGGTGGTCTTTTGTGCGCCTCGGTTGCACAGTGGTAGAGTGCCAGACTACAAATCCATAGGTCGCGGGTTCGATCCCCGCCAGGTCCTAGAATTTTTATCTGTCACTTTCCACTTCTTTCACCTCTGGCAGTATTCCTCATGTGAAAAATACCGAGTAGCACCGTGGTTCGGAACCCACGTTAAACTGTAGGTCCCCCTATAACTGGCTGGGTAAATCAGTTCGAAGGTCGGAGGAAGGCAACGGCATACCACCTCCAAACAGGACCATGCCTAGTAAAGCACTGTAGTGTTCAAACCAATCTTCGGATTGTTGACTGCTTTACCTTAGTGGTATTTTAGACCTATAAAATAATAATAAATCTATGATTTTCTGTTCCGTAGGACCTAATTGAGGAGCAAGACTCCACGGTCGTGGAATAAGTCAATACCTGAAGTTTACCACAAGAATGGTAATAGGAAAACCTTAAGTAGTAGTATGCGCTTGACAGTCTTAAGCCTAAGTAAAAAGAATCAATAACGGAAAAAAGACTTAGCTAAATTGTTTAACTTTTCCGGGAGTTCCTCGATAGATTAAAAGCAGTGAGCCCTGAGGTATCTCTTCAGTTGAGATTTGAAACCGCGTGGGTTAGTAGCCTACTATGATTCTTGAGTTCTTGTGCCACGTTATTGAAAATGGATGCTGCAGAATACTGCACATCTGTCTGCACAAGTGTCTAGGTGACGTGATCCAAAAGCTGCTCACGAACGGACCAAGTCACTCACACAATATCTGGAGCAGTTTGCAAACTTCCTGTAGGCGTCACTCATTCATGGCTACCAATGCGTCCTCAGTCATTAATGGCACCTGCGAAAACTTACTGTTTTCCCTGTAATTAGTGTATTGTCCTACTGTTCCAACAGTCTCCCCCTTGTTTTTTCGTCATTCCGCTAATTCATTCGCCCCTTACGGGTACCTATGCCCTGTAGTAAGACTTAGGAGTCGCTCTTTACTTTCCCTTTCGTAACAGTTGAAACTTATTATTTGACTTCTGTTTAGTATTCACCGAGTTAAAGCTGCTAACTCGTGGGAATAAGCTGATATTATTAACAATGAACGACATTAAAGAAAATACGTATTGTGACGCCATTGTGCGAATTCTCAGACTACTGAAAAGGGGTCGACACGACGTTTTTGAACTTACATCACATATTGCTCGAACCGCCCGTTTCTGAGCCAAAAATATCCTTTTGTATCAGTTACCCAAAAAAATATCGCCGTACGTCATAAGTGAATGAAAGTAAGTGTAGTAGACTACTTTCCGTGTTGAAAAATCACTTACTTCATATATTGTTCCAGTAGTAAATCAAGCAGAATTTAGTTTTTGAGCGACATCCTAAACATGGGCTTTCCACTACAGATTACTATCTGAACACCTAGAAATTTAAACTGTTCAGTTACACTTATCATGGTCCCATTATGTTTAATCAAAAAGTCAGCTTTCGTTAAATTATGCGTTATAAATTGTAAAACCGAGTTTTACTGTGATTTAACATCAATTTGTTTTCTACAAGCAATGAACGTAATAATTTACTGCATTATTTGTTACTGTGTCAATAAACAACATTCACTACCAAACTGATATCATCAGCAAACAAAAATATTTTATTATCACCTGCCGTAGTCGAAGGCATATCATTTATATAAATATGAAACAGCAACAGTCCCAAAACAGACCCCTGGACCACCCCACACTTAATTGTGCCCTATTGCGATTGTACGTCATAGCCATTTTCTACACTGCGGAGAATTACTTTCTGTTGTAAGTGAGAGATGAACCAGTTGGGAGCTACTCCTCGTATTCCACAATGTTCCAACTTCTGCAACAATATTTTACGATCAAAACAATCAAACGCCTTTGTTAAATCGAAGAAGACGCCTAATGTCCATAGCTTTTTATTTAACCCATCAAGTGCCTCACAGAGAAACGAAAATATAGCATTTTCAGTCATTAAAACTCTTCAGAAACAAAACTGTACGTTTGACAACAAATTATGTAAACTGAAATGATCAATTAATCTTGATTACACAGTCTTTTCAATAACTTTAGTTCTTCTGTGGGTCTTTTTTGCCAGATATTTTCTCTAAAAACTGCTCCGTGGATTTTTCCCAGAATTTTCCTTTCTTGTTTTTCAGTCTCCTGGATATTTGCCATTCCTTTCGTGCTGATGCATAGAGAGCTTCTGGTAAGACTACTGTGTTGTAGTGTCGTAGTTTTGCGGCCATGGAAATACATTTTTTATTGTAGTGGGACCAGGTGAGTTTGTAGGCTCTCTGTAATTTTGAGACACTTTCTTCGTTTGCTTTTTTGTTGCTTTTTTGTTTAGCCCAGATTTTTGCATGATTTCTCCTAAATATTTAAACTCACGACTTACCAGGACTTACCAGGAGAGTTAGAAAAAGTCGAGGGCATTAAAACAGCTCTTTATGCTGACGATTTAGTCATGTGGATCTCACTGCCAAAGAGGAAAATTGACCAACTTACGATGAAAATGAATGAAGCCCTGACTACACTATCAAACTGGTCAAAAGAAAATTTGATGACAGTTAACATCGAAAAGACATTCTTTCCAGTTTTCTCGCTGGCTCATTCAATCCCTAATATAAATTTGCTGTGTCAAAATAAACAACTAAATCAATGTAACGATCCAAAGTACCTTGGCATCTCTTAGGACCGAAAAATGACATGGGTAAACCATATACAAAATACTGATAAAAATGTCAAGAAAAAATTGTACATCCTTAAGAGATTACCTGCAAAAAGTGGGGCAGCTCTCTTAAAGTTCTAAACTGTACCTACAAAATTTATATAAAACCCAGTATTCTATATGGATGTGAAGTATTACTCCCAGCGAATGTATCTAAATTGGAGGTTCTTCAAAATCAAGCTCTACGCCTGATTACAGGAGCAGTAAAAACATCACCATTTTCGGCTCTTCAAGCAGCGACTGGCATTCCACCTCTAAAATCAGAAATTATGATCCTGGCACTACTCCAATATGAAAAACTAAGCAGATTACCAATGACACGACACATACTGGAACAACTACCAACATCATGCTAACCGGCTGAAAACACAGAAAGGCTTTATGCAATGTATTGACGCAGTAAGACAAGACCACTGTCCACCAATCAGTAAAGAAGACTTCGCTGCCCCAGTCAGTCCACTTAAACTATGCCCAGTCACATTTAGACTTCAACTAAATGAAAAAGTTGTTAAGACAGAAACGAATAAAGAACTTCTTAAAAATATGGCTCTAGAAGTGATAAATGGTAACTACACACAAACAGAATGGCTTCATATATACACAGATGGATCCTGGACTGAAGCAAATGGTATCGCTGGTGCTGAAGTCTACAGTGAAATATTTTGTTTTTACAAAGCTTTAGGGCAGTATTACTCCCATTTTGATGGAGTGTTGGAGGCAATAAACCTGGCACTAAGACAATTTCTGTCTGTATCCAAAGGACACAAAAAGGTTGTTATATTTTGTGATTCAACTTCAGCAATACAGGCAATTACATCCTTCCAAACACCTCATAGTGCTTGCATACATGAAATAAAATCCTCTATTGCCTCAATCACCAAAGCTGGAACTGAAATAGTTTTGCAATGGATACCAGCACATACAGGTATACATACCAATGAAATGGCAGACTTTCTAGCCAAAAAAGGAACCAAGATTTCTCATACAAAATGTCAGGAATTATCATACATCTCCCTTAAAAGGCTCATCAACAACAGTTTCAAGAAGAAGTTTTATGACCACTTGACAACACAAGGGCAAGGAAAAACATGGCTTCTACTGTTAGAAGAGAAGAACGCACTTCCCAAACACCCACGACGGGAAACTGTGGCAGCATTTTTAAGAATTACTGGCCACGACTGCCTTGCGGAACACCTGCACAGGATTGGAATCTTACCCTCACCGAAGTGTGTTATATGTGAAAGAGAAGACACCATTATGAACTGGGAGCATCTCAGAAACTGTGAAAGACTGCAATATTGTGACGGGATGTCAGATGGTCAATTGTATCGTGAATTAGAAGACTGATGACTATGTATCAAATGCCAGAGCATTAAATAAATAAATAAATATATTTAAACTCACTGACTTGTAGAATTTTTCTGTACTTTGTTTTTAGTGGGCGTTTATCCGATGATTTTGTATAAAAAATTGTGTTTTTTCATAAGAAATTTGTAGACTGGTTTTCATGGCTATCTCGTGGAGTTTTTCTAGTGCATGTTGTGATTCCGTTCAGGTATTCGAGAGTATGTATATATATATTGTGCATTTCTTTTGCAGTGACCCTGGTATTTTCTAACAGTGTTAAATGATTACCTATAGAACCTAGGGTTCCGTTTAGTTCACATGCTATATTCAGAAATTGATTATTCAATACTGCACATATATCTTAAGTTATGAGTAAGAGAAACATTTCTTTTACGTATTGACACTCTAACCTCTACCTGCTGCTGCTGACCAGACACTTCCGTAACGACTGTTCCCTTTATATACAGGATGAGTCACCATTGCCACCAAGAATATCTCCGAAAGTATGATAAGGGGCTGAAACGTTTGTGGGATAAAAGATGCCAGTGACAACGGCGGCGACTTGGCGGCCTCCGTCTCGACGGCTCCCGGCTCTCGGCAGGGGTCCTCCTCCATCCGCCATTAGCAGGCGGTGCTGATTAGCGCGTTGTTGGGGGCGTAGCTAACACAGGCCGGCCGCCTGCGTAGCGTGACGCTGCTGGCCGCTCTTCTGGGAACGCCGCTGCCACTGCCTGGGTGGCGCTGGGCCTCGCCTCCCGGTGGCGGCCTAATTGCCACCTCGCACCTGTCGCTAATCACCGCCTGCTGCACTGACCAATGAGCGCCCGCGGTCCCTCCCCCCTCCCCTCCCTGTCCTTACAACACCCGTCCCCATTCCCCGTCTTTCTCCAGCTAGCTGTTGCTGCTCTCCTCCCGCGTTTTCCTGTTTCGGGTTCCAGAGGCCTCCGTTCACAATCGACAGTTACTGTGTCACAAATACACTGTCACAAGAACAATTTTGAAAACAGCAGTGGCGGCGCGTCCTATATGTTCACTGGTTCAGTGAACCCCCAGAAAAATTCTCGTCGTGAAAAAGAAGGTAAATAAAATAAAAGTTCATATTCACAGAATGTATCACATCAACTGAGAATGGGCAAAGCTGAAAATGTGTACCCAGCCGGGATTCTAACCCGGTTCTCCAGATTTCTAGCAGCTGCGCTGATCGCCGCTCCACTGAAGACACAGAGATCACCACACCTGCAAGGACTACCTAAGCGCGCATCCTGTCAGATACAAATTCCCACAGTACTGAGGGCACAGTGAAGCTAGGAATTTGTATCTGACAGGATGCGTGCTTAGGTAGTCCTTGCAGGTGTGGTGATCACTGAGTCTCCAGCTTATAGTGGTCAGCTCAACTGCCTAGAAAGCGGAAGACCCAGGTTCGAATCCCAGCTGGGTACAAATTTTCAGCTTTGCCCATTCGCAGTTGCTGTCATATATTCTGTGAAACTGCAGGATCAGAAGTGACGTCTGTTCTTTTGGAACAGACGCCACTTGTATATGTGAAATAAAAGTGTTTTTAAACATTCTTTGTTTCGTTCTTCTATCAGATCGTTCTATATGTACATTCAAAGTATTTTTATCGCATGAGAAACGTTTTACGTCGCGGAGGCAGCACGTACTCGAGTCGTAGCGTTGCCGATTAATATAGGCTAGTCTTATGTAGTTCGCTAACGAACTAATTCGGAAGAGCGCTCCCACAGGCGAACTACGCGAACTAGTTCGCAGATTCCTCGCCTCTTAGTTCGTCCGCTCCTTTTCCGAAGATTGACGGGGAACAGCGAGAGGACGCGAGAGCGCGCAGAATCGCTATTAAGCACACGCTTGGGCAACACTGATCATTATATGAAAAAGCTGTCATAACAAAAGAAAGAGCTCTAGTAGTAGCGGTAGCAAAAGCCAAAAAGAGCGGACGAACTAAAAAGAGCGACCTACATTGCGGCCGAGCTGCGAACTAATAGGAGAGCTACCGGTCGCGAACTAAAATATGCGCGATCGGTCGCGAAGTAAAATATTCGCGATCGGTCGCGAACTAAAACATGCGTTACCAGTCGCGAACTATTATGCCAAACTTATCTCGCTTCTTAATTCGTTGCATTCTTTCCCAAAGACAGACGGCCAATAGCGAGAGGATGCGCAGCAGAATTAAAAATCACGTGTTTGCCTTCTGCTGATGAGAGCCATTTCGAGGTGAGCGTCTGCCTGCTAGATTACATAGTTCAGTGTTACAAAATGTCTGTTTTGAAGTATTCTGCGCTCTGCAATATTTGACTAATAAATTCCATAATGCCAAGATATAGAGATAACTCTAAACTTAAACGTGAGAAAATATCCACAAACTGTTTCTCTTGGTTTGCGTGAAATCGTTAGCGGCTCAAGCAGCAAGCGCAGGAAGCAGCTAGGTAGGGGAACTTCTCCCACATGCGCAGACCACGCCGCTCAGCCGTCACTGAGAGCGGATGAATTAAAAGAACGAACTAGTTCGCGGCAGAGCGCTTCCGATCGCGAACTATTATACGCGTGTCTAATATAAACGGCAGTGAGCGCAGCCTTGCAATGCGCAAGCGCGGCTGAGGTTCCAGTTCTGTTCTGAACCCCCTGGAGCAGCATATGGTCGCTCCCGCGGCAGGGAGCGAGGGGAGGGGAAACGCCGCTTTTAAACTTTAACGGCGGCTCATTATATACTCACTATATATTAATTGTGTTATTTTTTATAGCTTCAAATAAAAAGTCAAGCATTAAAGGGTTAAGTAGTTGATGACCATGGCAGTTTGGTCCAGTAGGTTTACAAACATTTGAACGGAGTTTTGTTTGCATTATGGTGACTGAAAAGTTCTGCTTGTAACGTGAAAACACAGTCACATCTCACTGGTAACGTGAGGTGAAAATATTAAATGGCCGATCCATCATTTCACTCTCTGCAGAGTAATGGAACGCGTAAATGCAGACCGTGACCTCACAAGTTCCTTGGCCATGTGCGTTTCCGTGTCCCGTGAAAGGACCAGTGACGACAATTGTAACGTACCTTCTAGAGTCCTTACTTGGGTTCTCAATCCGTCACCGCATGTAGTATGGAACAATGTACCATCGTTAGCAATAGTAGCGACTTTTTTGGAATGATTAATGCTGCAACAGTCACTGTTTATAAATAGTTTTATTGGCACGACGCGGCCATCATGCTGCCATCATCGGGTGCATTTTTACAGTTACTGGTTACATTCTTGATGTATTGTGTTTTGTGTTGTGGATGCCAGTGAGGTTATGTTTGTACAGTTTTAACAGTTTTGCTAATCTTGATAAACTTGTTGTCTGGCACACACAACACAAGCACATAGTTACATACACACTTACAACATATGTGGACATTTTGTATTTGTAGGTTGTGTGTTGTAAGTGTGTATGTAACTATGTGCTTGTGTTGTGTGTGCAAGACAACAAGTTTATCAAGATTAGCAAAACTGTTAAAACTGTACAAACATAACCTCACTGGCATCCACAACACAAAACACAATACATCAAGAATGTAACCAGTAACTGTAAAAATGCACCCGATGATGGCAGCATGCTGCCGAAACGCGTCGTGCCAATAAAACTATTTATAAACAGTGACTGCTGCAGCATTAATTATTCCAAAAAAGCTTATAATACAGTCGCAGAACTCAAAAAATCCAAATAACATGGATAAATTTAATAGCAGCGACGTCAATGCGCGGCTGTTACGTGGCAGAGATCAGTGTGTTAGTCAGACTATAGCAATTTGGTCCAATAGGTTTACAAACTTAAATATAAATTAAGAAACTGTGAGACTGTTTTTCGTCTCGAATATGTCCAAGACATGGAACATAAAGGTAATGCAATGAATTAAAATTTGCGATGCGGCCGGGAATCGAACCCGGACCTCCATGCATGCTAGGCATACGTCTTACAATTAGGCCACCAAACCACTAACGATTAAGGCACCTCGGAATAGTCTAAGTGCGACTTTCCTCCACATCACAAACTTTAATTCAGCTCCTGTGTTTCATAGATAATTGCCACTACTTCCATGGGTCTCCATGCAGAGGAATAGCACCTCGGCAGTGGCCATAGTGGAACATTCCTGCTAAGAGAGCAATTATCTATGGAACACAATAGCTGAATTAAAGTTTGTGACGTGGAGGGAAGTCGTACTTAGACTATTCCTAGGCACCTTAATCAAATGTTCAAATGTTTGTTATGGGACTACGGGGTCATCAGTCCCTAAACTTACAAACTACTTATCAACTACCTTATACTAAGGACGGCACAAATATCCATGCCCGAGGGGGAGATTCGAACCCCCGACCGTAGTGGCCGTGCAGACCGTGACTGGAGCGCCTCAGTCCCCTCGGCCACCGCGGCCGGCGCACCTTAATCGTTAGTGGGGTGGTGGTCTAACGGTACCGTGCGCCTTGGCTCAGCGCGCCCGGTCAGAAGGCTCAACACACTCTGTAATAAAGAAGTTGAGCCAAGAACACAAAGAACAAGAACGAACAAACACAAACACGTTCAGCGACCGCAACGAACAGAACCACATACAGAGGAGGGAAAAAAAAAAAAAAAAAATAAAATAAAAACGGTAAGACGTCTGCCTAGTAAGCTTGGAGGTCGGGGGTCGATTCTCGGCCGCATCACAAATTTTAATTCATTGATTCATCTTTATCTTCCACGTTTACAAACATTTGAACGAAGTTAAGTTTGCAATAAGGTAACTGAAAAGTTCTGCTTGTCACTTGAAAACAAAGTCACATCTCACTGGTCACGTTTCACTGCCCTAGATAAAAATCTAACATGGTCGCTCATTCTTTTCACTCTTTGCAGAGTAGTGGAACGAATAAATTTACGCTGTGACGTCACCAGTTCCTCGGCCACGTCTGTTTCCACGTCCCGTGAGAGTACAAGTGAAGGGTGACGAGTGACGAAACGAGTAACGTACCTTCTGAAGTCCTTACGTGGGTTGTGGTGCCGATACCGCAAGTGGTATAAACAATGTATCGTGCCGTCCTTAGCAGTAGTAGCGACGTCAATGCGCGGCTGCCCTGTGGCAGAGATCATCGCGTTAGCCAGACCATAGCAGTATGGTCCAGTTGGTTACAAACATTTGAACGAAGTTAAGTTTGCAATACGGTGACTGAAAAGTGTTGCTTGTCACGTGAAAACCAAGTCACATCTCACTGGTCACGTTTCACTACCCTAAATAAAAATCTATCATGGTCGCTTCGTCATTTCACTCTTTGCAGGGTAGTGGAACGTATATATTCACACTGTGACGTCACCAGTTCCTCGGGCACGTCTGTTTCCACGTCCCGTGAGAGTACAAGTGAATGGTGACGAATGACGAAACGAGTAACGTACCTTCTGAAGTCCTTACGTCGGTTGTCGTGCCGATACCGCAAGTGGTATCGAACAATGCATCGTGCCGTCCTTAGCAGTAGTAGCGACGTCAATGCGGAGCTGCCCTGTGGCAGAGATCAGCGCGTTAGCCAGACCATAGCAGTTTTGTCCAGTTGGTTTACAAACATTTGAACGAAGTCAAGTTTGCAATGCGGTGACTGAAAAGTGTTGCTTGTCACGTGAAAACCAAGTCACATCTCACTGGTCACGTTTCCCAACCCTGGATAAAAATCTAACATGGTCGCTCCTTCATTTCACACTTCGCAGGGTAGTGGAACGTATAAATCCACGCTGTGACGTCACCAGTTCCTCGGCCACGTCAGTTTCCACATGGCGTGAGCGGACAAGTGACGAGTTGCGAGTGACGAACGAGTAACGTACCTTCTGAAGTCCTTGTGGTGCTGATACCGCAAGTGGTATCGAACAATGCCTCGTGCCGTCCTTAGCAGTAGTAGCGACGTGAATGCGCAGCTGCCCTGTGGCAGAGGTCATCGCGTTAGCCAACCGCAGCGCAGGTTACAAGTTACACAAAATAGTTACAAGTGGCTTCTAATCAAACTGCGTTCTTATGGAATATCGTCATGGTTGTGGAATTAAGATTCGTGATTTTGTGACAAAGAGAACACAGTGCTTAGTAACTGACGGAAAGTTATAAACAGAAGGGAAATCTGGCGTTCCCCAGGATAGTGTTTTAGGGCCCCTTTCTGTTCTTTATCTTTATAAACGATTTAGGAGACAGTGTGAGCTGGTCTCACTGGTCGCTTCTTCATTTCACTCTTTGCACGGTAGCGGAACGTATAAATTCACGCTGTGACGTCACCAGTTCCTCGGCCACGTCTATTTCTACGTCCCGTGAGAGGACAAGTGACGAGTGACAAAACGAGTAACGTGCCTTCTGAAGTCCTTACGTCGGTTGTGGTGTCGATATCGCAGTGGTATCGAACAATGCATGGTGTCGTCCTTAGCAGTAGTAGCGACGTCAGTGCGCTGCTGCCCTGTGGCAGAGATCAGCGCGTTAGCCAGACCATAGCAGTTTGGTCCATTTGAACGAAGTTAAATTTGCAATACGGTGATTGAAAAGTGTTGCTTGTCACGTTAAAACCAAGTCACATCTCACTGGTCACGTTTCACTGCCCTAGATAAAAATCTAACATGGTCGCTCCTTCATTTCACTCTTTGCACTGTAGCGGAACGTATAAATTCACGCTGTGACGTCACCAGTTCCTCGGCCACGTCTGTTTCTCCGTCCCGTGAGAGGACAAGTGACGAGTTACGAAACGAGTAACGTGCCTTCTGAAATCCTTACGTCGGTTGTGGTGCCGATACCGCAAGTGGTACTGAACAATGTATTGTGCCGTCCTTAGCAATAGTAATGACGTCAATGCGCAGCTGTCCTGTGGCAGAGGTCATCGCGTTAGCCATACCATAGCAGTTTGGTCCAGTTGGTTTACAAACATTTGAACGAAATTAAGTTTGAAGTACGATGACTGAAAAGTGTTGCTTGTCACGTGAAAACGAAGTCACATCTCACTGGTCACGTTTCACTACGGTAGATAAAAATCTAACATGGTCGCTCCTTCATTTTACATTTCGCAGGGTATTGGAACGTATAAATCCACGCTGTGACGTCACCAGTTCCTCGGCCACGTCGGTTTCCACATCGCGTGGGCGGACAAGTGACGAGTGACGAACGAGTAACTTACCTTCTGAAGTCCTTACATCATTTGTGGTGCTGATACCGCAAGTGGTATCGAACAATGCATCGTGCCGTCCTTAGCAGTAGCAGCGACGTGAATGCGCAGCTGCCCTGTGGCAGAGGTCATCGCGTTAGCCAGACCATAGCAGTTTAGTCCAGTTGGTTTACAAACATTTGAACGAAGTTAAGTTTACAATACGGTGATCGAAAAGTGTTGCTTGTCACGTGAAAACCAAGTCACATCTCACTGGTCACGTTTCACTACGGTAGATAAAAATCTAACATGGTCGCTCCTTCATTTTACATTTCGCAGGGTAGTGGAACGTATAAATCCACGCTGTGACGTCACCAGTTCCTCGGCCACGTCGGTTTCCACATCGCGTGGGCGGACAAGTGACGAGTGACGAACGAGTAACTTACCTTCTGAAGTCCTTACATCATTTGTGGTGCTGATACCGCAAGTGGTATCGAACAATGCATCGTGCCGTCCTTAGCAGTAGCAGCGACGTGAATGCGCAGCTGCCCTGTGGCAGAGGTCATCGCGTTAGCCAGACCATAGCAGTTTAGTCCAGTTGGTTTACAAACATTTGAACGAAGTTAAGTTTACAATACGGTGATCGAAAAGTGTTGCTTGTCACGTGAAAACCAAGTCACATCTCACTGGTCACGTTTCACTACCCTAGATAAAAATCTAACGTGGTCGCTCCATCATTTCACTCTTTGCAGGGTAGTGGAACGTATGAAATCACGCTGTGACGTCACCAGTTCCTCGGCCACGTCTGTTTCTCCGTCCCGTGAGAGGACAAGTGACGAGTTACGAAACGAGTAACGTGCCTTCTGAAATCCTTACGTCGGTTGTGGTGCCGATACCGCAAGTGGTACTGAACAATGTATTGTGCCGTCCTTAGCAATAGTAATGACGTCAATGCGCAGCTGTCCTGTGGCAGAGGTCATCGCGTTAGCCATACCATAGCAGTTTGGTCCAGTTGGTTTACAAACATTTGAACGAAATTAAGTTTGAAGTACGATGACTGAAAAGTGTTGCTTGTCACGTGAAAACGAAGTCACATCTCACTGGTCACGTTTCACTACGGTAGATAAAAATCTAACATGGTCGCTCCTTCATTTTACATTTCGCAGGGTAGTGGAACGTATAAATCCACGCTGTGACGTCACCAGTTCCTCGGCCACGTCGGTTTCCACATCGCGTGGGCGGACAAGTGACGAGTGACGAACGAGTAACTTACCTTCTGAAGTCCTTACATCATTTGTGGTGCTGATACCGCAAGTGGTATCGAACAATGCATCGTGCCGTCCTTAGCAGTAGCAGCGACGTGAATGCGCAGCTGCCCTGTGGCAGAGGTCATCGCGTTAGCCAGACCATAGCAGTTTAGTCCAGTTGGTTTACAAACATTTGAACGAAGTTAAGTTTACAATACGGTGATCGAAAAGTGTTGCTTGTCACGTGAAAACCAAGTCACATCTCACTGGTCACGTTTCACTACGGTAGATAAAAATCTAACATGGTCGCTCCTTCATTTCACACTTCGCAGGGTAGTGGAACGTATAAATCCACGCTGTGACGTCACCAGTTCCTCGGCCACGTCGGTTTCCACATCGCGTGGGCGGACAAGTGACGAGTGACGAACGAGTAACGTACCTTCTGAAGTCCTTACATCATTTGTGGTGCTGATACCGCAAGTGGTATCGAACAATGCATCGTGCCGTCCTTAGCAGTAGCAGCGACGTGAATGCGCAGCTGCCCTGTGGCAGAGGTCATCGCGTTAGCCAGACCATAGCAGTTTAGTCCAGTTGGTTTACAAACATTTGAACGAAGTTAAGTTTACAATACGGTGATCGAAAAGTGTTGCTTGTCACGTGAAAACCAAGTCACATCTCACTGGTCACGTTTCACTACGGCAGATAAAAATCTAACATGGTCGCTCCTTCATTTTACATTTCGCAGGGTAGTGGAACGTATAAATCCACGCTGTGACGTCACCAGTTCCTCGGCCACGTCGGTTTCCACATCGCGTGGGCGGACAAGTGACGAGTGACGAACGAGTAACTTACCTTCTGAAGTCCTTACATCATTTGTGGTGCTGATACCGCAAGTGGTATCGAACAATGCATCGTGCCGTCCTTAGCAGTAGCAGCGACGTGAATGCGCAGCTGCCCTGTGGCAGAGGTCATCGCGTTAGCCAGACCATAGCAGTTTAGTCCAGTTGGTTTACAAACATTTGAACGAAGTTAAGTTTACAATACGGTGATCGAAAAGTGTTGCTTGTCACGTGAAAACCAAGTCACATCTCACTGGTCACGTTTCACTACGGTAGATAAAAATCTAACATGGTCGCTCCTTCATTTCACACTTCGCAGGGTAGTGGAACGTATAAATCCACGCTGTGACGTCACCAGTTCCTCGGCCACGTCGGTTTCCACATCGCGTGGGCGGACAAGTGACGAGTGACGAACGAGTAACGTACCTTCTGAAGTCCTTACATCATTTGTGGTGCTGATACCGCAAGTGGTATCGAACAATGCATCGTGCCGTCCTTAGCAGTAGCAGCGACGTGAATGCGCAGCTGCCCTGTGGCAGAGGTCATCGCGTTAGCCAGACCATAGCAGTTTAGTCCAGTTGGTTTACAAACATTTGAACGAAGTTAAGTTTACAATACGGTGATCGAAAAGTGTTGCTTGTCACGTGAAAACCAAGTCACATCTCACTGGTCACGTTTCACTACGGTAGATAAAAATCTAACATGGTCGCTCCTTCATTTTACATTTCGCAGGGTAGTGGAACGTATAAATCCACGCTGTGACGTCACCAGTTCCTCGGCCACGTCGGTTTCCACATCGCGTGGGCGGACAAGTGACGAGTGACGAACGAGTAACTTACCTTCTGAAGTCCTTACATCATTTGTGGTGCTGATACCGCAAGTGGTATCGAACAATGCATCGTGCCGTCCTTAGCAGTAGCAGCGACGTGAATGCGCAGCTGCCCTGTGGCAGAGGTCATCGCGTTAGCCAGACCATAGCAGTTTAGTCCAGTTGGTTTACAAACATTTGAACGAAGTTAAGTTTACAATACGGTGATCGAAAAGTGTTGCTTGTCACGTGAAAACCAAGTCACATCTCACTGGTCACGTTTCACTACGGTAGATAAAAATCTAACATGGTCGCTCCTTCATTTCACACTTCGCAGGGTAGTGGAACGTATAAATCCACGCTGTGACGTCACCAGTTCCTCGGCCACGTCGGTTTCCACATCGCGTGGGCGGACAAGTGACGAGTGACGAACGAGTAACGTACCTTCTGAAGTCCTTACATCATTTGTGGTGCTGATACCGCAAGTGGTATCGAACAATGCATCGTGCCGTCCTTAGCAGTAGCAGCGACGTGAATGCGCAGCTGCCCTGTGGCAGAGGTCATCGCGTTAGCCAGACCATAGCAGTTTAGTCCAGTTGGTTTACAAACATTTGAACGAAGTTAAGTTTACAATACGGTGATCGAAAAGTGTTGCTTGTCACGTGAAAACCAAGTCACATCTCACTGGTCACGTTTCACTACGGTAGATAAAAATCTAACATGGTCGCTCCTTCATTTTACACTTCGCAGGGTAGTGGAACGTATAAATCCACGCTGTGACGTCACCAGTTCCTCGGCCACGTCGGTTTCCACATCGCGTGGGCGGACAAGTGACGAGTGACGAACGAGTAACGTACCTTCTGAAGTCCTTACATCATTTGTGGTGCTGATACCGCAAGTGGTATCGAACAATGCATCGTGCCGTCCTTAGCAGTAGCAGCGACGTGAATGCGCAGCTGCCCTGTGGCAGAGGTCATCGCGTTAGCCAGACCATAGCAGTTTAGTCCAGTTGGTTTACAAACATTTGAACGAAGTTAAGTTTACAATACGGTGATCGAAAAGTGTTGCTTGTCACGTGAAAACCAAGTCACATCTCACTGGTCACGTTTCACTACGGTAGATAAAAATCTAACATGGTCGCTCCTTCATTTTACATTTCGCAGGGTAGTGGAACGTATAAATCCACGCTGTGACGTCACCAGTTCCTCGGCCACGTCGGTTTCCACATCGCGTGGGCGGACAAGTGACGAGTGACGAACGAGTAACTTACCTTCTGAAGTCCTTACATCATTTGTGGTGCTGATACCGCAAGTGGTATCGAACAATGCATCGTGCCGTCCTTAGCAGTAGCAGCGACGTGAATGCGCAGCTGCCCCGTGGCAGAGGTCATCGCGTTAGCCAGACCATAGCAGTTTAGTCCAGTTGGTTTACAAACATTTGAACGAAGTTAAGTTTACAATACGGTGATCGAAAAGTGTTGCTTGTCACGTGAAAACCAAGTCACATCTCACTGGTCACGTTTCACTACCCTAGATAAAAATCTAACGTGGTCGCTCCATCATTTCACTCTTTGCAGGGTAGTGGAACGTATGAAATCACGCTGTGACGTCACCAGTTCCTCGGCCACGTCTGTTTCTCCGTCCCGTGAGAGGACAAGTGACGAGTTACGAAACGAGTAACGTGCCTTCTGAAGTCCTTACGTCGGTTGTGGTGCCGATATCGCAGTGGTATCGAACAATGCATCGGTCGTCCTTAGCAGTAGTAGCGACGTCAGTGCGCTGCTGCCATGTGGCAGAGGTCATCGCGTTAGCCAACCGCAGCGCAGGGCGGTGACGTGGTTCGGCTCGTCTATGTCACCGGCAGCGTCGACGAGGCTGTCACGAGGTGAAAAAAGAGCACGCCTGTCTGGTCTGTAGCGAGAGCTGGCGGGCGGAGGCCACAGCCCAGGCAGGCCGGCGGCAGAGGGCAGCGAGATTGAGATTTTGTCACGTCCCTGACAGCGTAATGACGCGGCGCGCCCACCGCATCGCCCGCTTGATTTATGTTACCAATTAAGCGCCGTTGTGAAACTGGATTTCAATATGTGCCAGCTGCCAGTCCAGATGCTAGATAGGCTGATGCCGTCCTTGTGTGTGTGTGTGTGTGTGTGTGTGTGTGTGTGTGTGCTCGCCCGGCTCGGTTGCGTGTCTATCAGTGCGTCAGATTGTGTGATTGGGTGGCTCGATAAAAGCGACGGCCTGATATGTATTAAGATCGCTGCCGTAAAGTAATTATTGCTCCGGAGCGAGAGCACTGTCAGGCGGGCATTACGCCCGTCCACCGACGCACACTCTGGCTCCGGACAGCTAATGGAGAGAGTGGAGTGGACTGGAAGGTCGCTCTCTCGTTACACAGCTTATAATTCGTATCTGCTGGAAAGTCATTCAGTTTTGCTGTGTAATTTAAAATGCTGGCTTAATACGCCCTTCACTCGTTTTTGTATTAGTTTCATGGAAGTCGTAATATGCAGGCTCGATTCTTTTCCCCCACTATGAAATGTCTTTATTGACAGAGCTACTTAAACAACGAATGTTTCAGCTTTCAGCGGATTGTGCACTGATATGAAACATCCTGGGAGACTATAACTGTGTACAGGTGAACTTTAGTTTGCAGTGACAGCGCTTTCTATGTAATCACTGGATCAATGAATTGTTGTTGCTGTTTTTGTTTTCAGGGGACTAAACATCTAGGTCATCAGTCCCGTCAGTGAATTCGTGAAAAGAACGCATATATATATATATATATATATATATATATATATATATATAGGAAAACGTTCTTAAAATGTCATTCTTCGTTCCGTTCTTGTATCAGATCATTTTATATGCACATTGAAAATATTTTTATCGCATGAGAAACGTTTTACGTCACTGAGACAGCACGTATACGAGTCGTGCTGCGGCAGCCAAATATAGGTGGCAATGACCGCAGCGTTGAAATGCGCATGCGCGGCTGAGATTCTTCCGAACCCCTTTGAGGCAGCACATTTTCGCTCCCGCGGCAAGGAGGGGCGAGGGGAAACACCGCTTTTAACAATGGCATTGGAGCTGGTAGAGACCCCAGCTCCTGCCTAGTCGAGCTCTAGCGGTTACGCACGAATGTTCCCGAAGATAAGCAACGGAGCTACTGCGCACCTCGCATTGCGCATCGGCAGATCCTCAATTAAGGCAACATTCGCCCTTCGTATTTGTTTTTCGCACGTCGAAGATTCATCAGAAACACGTCATATTTGGTAAAATACTTTACAACTATAAATTAAAGACGCATCAACTGTGAAACCCTTCAGAAGACCCTAAGATGAATAATAAATAGTCACTATTCTCCGCATAGGAAGAATAACCGTGTGTTTAGCGACATCACGTTGAGCCGTCGAAGGTATCGGGTTCGAGACCGACCGCAACGAATTTTATTTATTTATTTTCTTTAACTCAATCTCCTTGTTAACAGATCTGGAACAATAATGACATTTGTATTGTGAGTTCCCACATATCTTTGGACTTCTTAGCAAATGTGTCGCGATTTTGAGGGTAAATGACATTTACATTCATCGTTGTAGCAAATATTTAACTGTTTGAAAAGAAGTAGGGGAGAGTAGCCTTTCCGCATGTATAAGGTTAGGAAGGGGTGCTGCTTCCAGTATCACGTGACCCGGATGTAGCTTGTCTCTTCATCATAACTCATTCATTTCGTTTCAGTCACTTAACAGTGTAATCAGTTACTTGCGGGGGGGGGGGGGGGAACTACCATGATACCACGATCTGGCACTCAAAGAAGTGAACCCCCAGTCTTCTGAAGCATCTGGTAAGTTTAATGGAAATCGTAATAAGGTCTTCAAAAATGGTTGTTTTCACCCTGTGAAATGTCTTTAATTACATACTTAAACAATGAAGTTTGCAGTCTGTAGCGGAGTGTGCACTGATATGGAATTTCCTAGGAGACTATAACTTTGTGCAGGAGAACTTGCGTATAGTTTAGAACGTAAGAAACAAAGTACTGGCGAAGTACTGGCATAGTTGCGCAGAGAGTTGTAGCGAGAGTAAATATACGATTCCCAAATCTGCCACTGCAGAGTGAAAGTTTCATTCTGGAAACATCCCTTAGGCTAAGGCTAAGCCGTGTCTCCACCATATCCTTTCTTCCAGGAGTGCTAGTCTTGCGAGTTTCGCAGGAGTGCTTCCGTGGAAAGTAGGAGGCGAGATACTGGCGGAAGTAAAGTTGTGATGGGAATCGTGTGTCGTGTCGGAATAGCTCAATCAGTAGAGCGCTTGACCGCGAACGGCAAAGGTCCCAGGTTCGAGTCCCAGTTCCGGCACAAAATTTTAATCAGCCAGGAAGCTTTAACCGTAATATACTTTTTTTAAAAAAATGCGTAGTCAACTATCAGCTGTTTATTGTATTTAGAACTTTACCGGTGTTGCATATTATCCAGCATCAGAACAGTCTTAAAAAATTTTACAATCATGAATTATACACAAGTTAGAATGAAATATGGCATAATCCAGTAGTGTCATCTAGAAGATACTTACAAAATTAAACAGACTGATTATATTGGTGCATTTTCTGTTACCATATCTACGTCAAATGATAAAAAAAATTTGAAGTGTCACTAGATATTAGCTCTTGATGATAAATAAAACAATACCAGGCTGCATTATAGTGCGCCAAGGTCTAAGAATTCAAAGATTAAGTAACACACATATTGAGATCTACATAGTTACTGTCCATAGTTCTTAAGCAGGACGTTTAAGAGGTGCCAAGCCTTGCTGAGAAAGCATTTTCTTTTTTACTAAGTGAGTGAAAGAGCCTCTGAAACGCACACTGGATGGTACGAGTGTTCATGTATACTGCATGTCTGAATCCAGAAGCACCATCATTTCCTGTGCTAGGAAAGATGTAAAAATATGACAAAGGATGAAAATGCACCCCTTCGTCGAAAAATTTTTATCCTTTCACGTTGTAACAGTCGCTGACAGTAGCAGCTATGTTCAAAATTTTAAGAAAAAAATATCAGATTTTGAACTAAAGATATGTCCTCTACTGAAAGTATATAGGGCCCAACAGAGCGCAACATGAAATCATAGATTTACGAAGCCCAATTGTCGTTGCTGGATAATAACGTATCAAACTGGATGGATGACGTGAAGCACGGATTAATCTTTGCGTGATGCAAATCAATCCTACCAACGAATTTAATTTTTGTTTTCCAGGGTTCCCTACCTTCATCGCATTTAATGATATATTTAAGTTACAATTCATCCAAATACATGTAACTTTCAAAGCGAAGCTTTTTAAAGTTTTATTGTTATGTTACACCAGGTCAGCTCATATTAAAGTTACAACATAAGTATAAGATAGCATGACATACCCATTAACATGATTCGATGTAAAGCTGTAGGAAAAAATGAAGCTGAATAAGCGATCTTAGTTCATGTTTTTTAACTTTCTGCATTAGCCTAATAAATCTGGTAAGAGGATGAAAACATTGTTATGAATATTTTCAAGCCTAATATCCTAACTAGTTGCATATGCAGAAATCTAAAATGTGACAAAGTTATTGCTCGTCGTTAAATAATTAAGGCTTAACTCATATATACTACATATACTATAAATAGTACATTGGTGAAACATTTTCATGTTTTATAGTTTTCAAAATGACAAGCCAAGATCGCACACCAATAATTTATTAAATGACGACCGCTTTCGGTGCACTGTGTCACAGTCATCTGGTCACATGTATTTTTTATATAGTGACTAAGTGCAATGTTGCACTTGTTATTTTATACTCAATTTTTAATATGACCAGATTATAAAATATATGTGACCAGATGACGGTGACACAGTGCATCGAAACCGGTCGTCATTTAATAAATTGTTAGTATGCGATCTTCGCTTGTCATTTTGAAAACTATAAAAGGATTAGATCGCCTCCAGACCAGACTATGTCGGGTAATATTTACGTTTTTGATAACAAAAAAATAATTTACGAAATACTGAAAGAATAAGTATTGATTTTGTAAGACACAGTTACTACTAGTTTCGTACATTGCCTGTTGAATTAGTCAAAAATTACAATTAACAATCTCGCTCCCTCTTGTAGAAGTTTCTGCAGACGTCCATGTTTGCATTTATTCACACTATATTTTGCTTTGTTCACATATTTGACAGTTTTCTTATACCAACGAAATAACAACTGGTTTTCAGGTTACGGACGTGTTACCTTATGATGTGTGTTTATATTTGGTAATATTTTCCGCTAGCCAAAAGCTTTAATTAAGCAATCGATGCGCCTTTGCTGTCGTTGTCGTGTAAAACATGACGGAGACAAGTAGGAGACACAATCTATCATAGACTGAATTCCTGCACGCCAGACATTAAAATTGCAGTATTTAGTATTCGTTTTGTCATATCAATCTTAGATTTCCTATTCAACAATCTAGTAAGATTAATTTGCTGTCATGACAGACTTCCGAGCAATACAACTATAAATGCAAGCGTATGCCATTTATCAACTTGTCATGTTCCAGAGACCGTGAATAGAAAAGCGAAGAGAGCTTGTGAGACAGGACTAGAGCAACGATTATGATATTTCACTTTCTTTTTCTTCATGAAATATTTTTTCATTTTTCGTGATTCTTATCTACCAACGTGAATCGGCACTATACGTTTCGGCAGCATAATCACCAAGTTCTTTATAGTCAAGTGTGCAGTAATATATGATCAGGTTCTACAATCGAGTGTGCTGACGTGTGTTTGCTAGGTATTTTAAGAGATATTTACCGACATGTATCCCTGTCAAGAAATAATTATTTATTTAAGTCTGCGCTTTGTTTAATTAATCTCAGTGATGTCTTTACTCACGTTTTGTTCTTGTCCCGCACACATAAAACTTCACACTTTTACATTTGGTTGTTTACTTGCCACAGTTTCTTTAGAATTAAAACAAACATTTACTACAGTTGCTATGATAGAATATCTACTGACAATATAATAATTTCTTATATTAGCATATTTTTGTCACAGCCCATATTACGTTTTCTTGATTTTACAGTTTTGTGAATAAGCTTTAAATTATTTTTCTTAAATAAAGAAAGCTGCTCAATTAGACACATTACTAATTCAAGAAACAGTACAAGCCGCCACTTACATACAACGGTATATTTATTAAAACAGTAAGCACATAGTAAAATAAAGTAAAATACCCTAGCCTAACATTTCCTATACAGTCACGTGACAATACAAAGCTATACTAAAACATGCCCGTTCCACAATAACTCAACAGCACCAGGGCAAAACTTATAAGACATAAAAACCCAACAAAGCGTGAAATTTTTCAATTTATTGTCCTGGTTAAATTAATACTACATTACATTTTTCTCACATTTAGATATAAAATTTACATTCAACACATAGTCCTCGCAGTGAGTATATACAATTGCATGTTATACATCAACGATGTAGAGTGCAAATCGTAGCATTGAACTATCCTCTACAGAGAGAGCTATTGACTGTTAATTTTATCTTTATGGAACATTGCTGCTGATAGACGGTTTCACAGATGATATCAGACACTTGCTACAATAAAGTAAGAGGCATATATAAATTGTAATGTTAATAATGTTTAGTGGTTTCGGTGTTACATACAACTAAATGCTACTTTGTCTATCTCATTACTGATCTAATTTTGCCGCAATAACGTAATTGTGTAGCTCCGTAGCAAAGGGGTAAAGTGCCAAAATATAAATCCAAAGGTCGCAGTTTCGGTCCCCGTCAGGTCCTACGATTTTTATCTGTCACTTTTCACCTACTTCACTTCAGTCAATGTTGCTGATGTGTGCTGGGTAAGTCAGTTCGAAGGTCGGAGGAAGGCAACGGCATACCACCTATTAACAGGACCTTGCCTAGTAAAGCACTGTTGTATTCAAACAAATCTTTGGATTATTGACTGCTTTACCTTAATAACGTAATTATAAGAAAATCGGCTAACAGTAGAATAAATTAAAGAAATAAGATAAATGCCATAAATAGACATAATCTACTTCCAAAATAAAACATTAAATGTACGATAAAAATATTTCGAAAGAAGAGAAATTATTTAACATGCAATATTAAGTGTTCAAATGTTCTTTATGAGAGCATTTGTCGTAGTACTGTACAGAAGTGTAACGTGGTCGATTAACATTGCAGACAAGAAGACCACAGAGGCTTAAAATTTGGTGAAACAGAAGAATGCCGAAAAATACCTAGATAGGTCAAGTAACTAATGAGGGGGTACTTAACACAACTGAAAAGAAATTTATGGCATATATTCACTACAGAAGGGATCGACTAATAGCAAACATTGTGTCACAGACATCGTCAGTTTACTATCGGAGGGATGGGGCCTATGCGGTGTAAAATCTCAGAGCAAAAAACAGTCCAGTAAATAGTTTAAAATGGATATGGGTTGCCGTTGTGGCCTTAATATGAAGAGGCTTTCATAGAAAAGAGTAGCATGTATAGTTGCAGCAATCGAGTCATCGAACAGGAGACCACAACAACAGTAACAAACTTTTCACTGCAGGAAAAGGTAAAGCAAGTGAGAACAGCATAGACGGGCTCTAGAATACTGAAAAAAATAAGGAATATTTCTCTTGAGCCATGTTCCTACACATGCAGGGTCGGCTTTGTTAAACGGATTTGGCGTGTTCATAGTTAAAAGGTGGCCGGATGGCCTTCCTGATGTAACACTGATGAATTTAGGAATAACGAAGAAAAATCAAATGTTCAAATATTTATAAATCTTTGGGACAACGTCTATGGTTATTAGGACCCTAGTCTTACCAACTACTTAAATTAATTAAACTAACTAAGGAAAAGCACACACACACACACACATACACACACACACACACACATATATATATATATATATATATATATATATATATTCCCGATGGAGGACTCGAACCTCCGACGGCGAAGAACCGTGCGCTACGCAGCAAGGTGCCTAGAATGCTCGGCCACACCACTGCGACTAACGAAGAAAGAAAACTGAAGTAGATTACCTGACATATTCTGGTCTGGAGGCGATCTCATCGTTTTATAGTTTTCAAAATGATAAGCCAAGATCGCACACTAACAATTTATTAAATGACGACCGGTTTCGGTGCACTGTGTCACCATCATCTGGTCACATATATGTTATAAGCTGGTCATCTTATTAAAAAAATTGGGTATAAAATAACAAGTGCAACATTGCACTTAGTCACTATATAAAAAAGTGCAATGTTGCATTTGTTATTTTATACCCGATTTTTTTAACAAGATGACCAGATTATAACATATATGTGACCAGATGATGGTGACACAGTGCACCGAAACCGGTCGTCATTTAATAAATTGTTGGTGTGCGATCTTGGCTTGTCTTTTGAAAACTATAAAACTGAAGTACGTCGGTGGTTTGATGTAGCCAATGCAAGTATGATAATAACAGGAAAGTGAACCACCGAGCTCACTGTCTCATCAGATCAATAACAAAACTTGAAAGGGTTGTTGAAAATCGATTGGCTATTTCTCATTCTAGAAATTGTAGCGACGTGTATCTCCTGTCTTAGCTTACTCACCTGTGGGCGTTTCTAGATTACACTTGTTACTTTCGTAACTGCAATACACACAACTGCATCACCGTTTAACCATCCGATCTCCCAGACAGCAAGCGATGCTATTATAAATGCCACTATGTGATGTGCCTGTACGCGCAGCTACAAGCACCCTCGGCTGGCGAAAGCTCGAGCAGAGCATTCCTCGCACCTTTCGTAGCCGCGGTTGCATAAAACACGGTTAGGGATAAACACCTGTCACGTCCTACCAGAGGTTCAATTACCGGACGTCAGGGCTTAAATTTTCAGTACTTACCCCTCGTTTCCTCCGCGTCCCCTTCCATCTTCTTACGCCGAAAGGCAGTCGGAATAAATTACTGTCGTGACTCCCTCACGGGCCATAACTTCCTGTTATTTTAAATGCAAAATACCGCGTACACCCTGAACCGGCGAGTCGGCTTCGAGGGAAACACGCGCACGTCTCTCTCTCTGTCTCTCTCCCTTATCTGTTTCTCTCACTTCCCCCTCTTTCTCTCTGGCGGTACGTTCCAAGTCGATGCGAGGTCGGTCTCGCCGCAGAGAGGCCACAAAACCGGTCGGACGGGGGGCTCTTTTGCCGGTGCAGACTGTACCCGTTCCTCTTATTTACAACCGACCTTACAAGACAGCTAATTTCTATGTAGGCCAAAGCTCGTGGGCGTCTTTTTAAGCGGCACGTAGCAGTCTTTCAGCCACACAGACACACACACACACACACACACACACACAGACACGTCGCACACAACTTCCCCTCACCCTGAAAAAGATTTAGGATTGTTGATGACGGAGATAATACATTACAGCCGTCAGGACGGGGCTCTCCGCAGTCCAAATGAAGGCGGGGAGGCGGCCGAGCCAGAGGGAGAAAAATACATTCGCGATCGCACGGACAACTTAATTGGTTATTATTTAAATTTGTGTGCCGGTGGCGTGACAGGGCGGCCGGTAAACACGTTGTCGCGACCACGAAGCGTGCCTCCCCATTAGGAGGAGGAGGCCAGCAGCTGAACAGTGAACAGCTGCGCCGCGTCACGCTCGGCCGATCGCATCGGGCCGCGCTGCGGCTGCTGCGCCCAGTCACCGAACGCGCGCTCCGCGTGCCATCTGGTGGAACTGAGAGGAATCACACTACCACTGTCTAACATTACGGTTGTGCCACCCACTGCTGTGAAACGTGTTACCGACTGACTACTGCAATCACACTACCGCTTCAAGAGTAACAATTCGGTATGGAATCTAAGGAGTCGCACATTTGTGCACTTAATTTGTCTTTCTTGTACACTCATATACTTTTCACTGTAAAATTACTCTTGCTCGAAAAGCTAATGTGTGACGAGTGGTTCCAAATTTTTTTAGTGGGACCAACAATCTTTCTCGAAAAACTATTGCGACCCAGTACCGTGACTGCTCGGTAGTTAATAGTCACACTTTAGTCACAGTCAGCTTTGCTGAGTCACACTTCTTAAATTGCTGAAGGGGACATCTATATTATATATTAAAAAAAATTAAATAAAAAATTAAAAAAATTCTCAAATAAAAAAATTATTTTATATAAAAATTAAATGGTAAACACAATGAGATCTACGAGTTTAGCCTCTGCATTAATTATACTTTGTATACCTATGAGGTGCGCCTCGGTTGCACAGTGGTAGAGTGCCAGACTACAAATCCAAAGTTCGCGGGTTCGATCCCCGCCAGGTCCTAGGATTTTCATCTGTCACTTTGCACTTCTTTCACCGCTGGCAGTATTGCTCATGTGAAAAATACCGAGTAGCACCGTGGTTCGGAACCCACGTTAAACTGTAGGTGCCCCTATAACTGGCTGGGTAAGTCAATTCGAAGGTCGGAGGAAGGCAACGGCATACCACCTCCAAACAGGACCATGCCTAGTAAAGCACTGTGGTGTTCAAACCAATCTTCGGATTGCTGACTGCTTTTTTTAAATATATATACCTATGAGAATGATCGTGCAGTTGAGGCACTGTATAACGGACTGCGCGACCGCTCCAGTCTAGGCACAGATGAACTCAGACGTTTGATACCTTAGGTTTCAAAACATCTCAACATTTGAAACTTGTTAGTTTCAGGCGTATATCACACACACGAAACGTTTGTCTCTCTGAAATGTTAATTAATTAATTAAAAAGTAAAGAACGTAGAAAATGCACGCATTCATAACTAAGTTGATGTAGATTCCATCAATCCTTCCTCTCCACACACTAAATGTGGCGATGCAGTCTTAATCTACACAGCCATTGTGAAATAGACGCAAAGTAGAAACATAGGATAAAATAAAACAAACCGCCCATTAAACAACAGGCAAATGAGGTAGGTTCTCACAATCAGAGAAATAATAAATAATTGGAAGAAAGAATAGTCATCAAACCTGTAATAGTATCATTCATTGATTTATAAGAAAGAGAATGGTTAAGTGGAGAGACACACAATAGATGAAATCATAAGAGAATTTGGGTTTAAACTTATATTAACAAACATAATTCGTGAAACACTAACAAATACTATATCTAAAGTTCAATTTTTGGGAGAAGTATCTCAGCCATTTGAAATAAAAACTGGTGTTCGGCAAGAAGATGGATTATCACCTTTACCGTTTAACTGTCTTTTAGAGAGGGGGAAAAATAAAAATAAAGTATATGGTATTTGAAACTACAAAATCACAAGATTCAAACTAAAATTCTGGGAAGGAGGAAAAATCGAATCAAAGTAAACTGCCTGGTTTTTGCAAGACGATTTTGCAATTCTTTCAAAAAATCTGACTGGAGCATCAACTCCGATCAGTCTCATGGAAAACATGCCAAATAGTACTGTCCTCAAAATTTCAGCTGAAAAAAAAGTCAATTCATGATCAACATAAAAGACGCGCCAAAATACATGGAAACACAACTAGGTAAAATAGAGAGAGCTAGTCAATTTAAATATCTTGGAGAAGTTACACAGTAAATAAAATGTACTAGAAAAGTTTGCAATGGATCTACGAGTCAGTAAAATGGAAAGAGCATGTTCGGTGACAAAAATATCTACAATAAGTAATGCATATCAAGCCACTGTAGTAAAACCGGAATATTTATATGAAAGACAATACTTAACTATGCATTATAAGCTGAACAGAATAGAGGTACTTGAAAAATGGATTATTAGAAAAATGATCGGTGCGATACAAAATGCAGATGGTTCGAAAATGAGGAGCAACAAGGTGATTTATGAAAACGTAGAGAAAATATCAGAAGTACTGGCATAGCGAAGATTAATCAGTTTTGTGCATCTCTTCCGATTGAGAATGAACGGTCTAACTAATCTCAATTTACTGTATTTTCTGAAAAAGAAATCAACAATAGCTTGGTTCACAGAAGTAAGTAAAGATGTAGCAAGAGACAACATCAATATATTTTATCCATTTATTGTTTGTAACTATAATTCGTGTGTGATACAGTGCTATATGTTGTTTTCTCAACTCTTTACTTGAGGTTTCCATGGCGTTTACTTAGAGCAAGGCACGATGGGCTACCATTATAGTGAGGAAGTCATTCTCAGTCGGACATGTCCAAAAGAACAGACCCCACATATATGTAACTCATATAATATGCCGATGACGAGCAATGATTCTTTCTTCTGTGCGCAGGCTCTCCTTCGCCCTTACTCTTACGGAAATTAATTTACAATAACTAAGAGTTTGAGTTCTAGTGGGCATGGTAAAGTTGAGAATTTGTATATGAAGGGAGGCGTACTTGAGTAATTCCGTGCAGGTGTGGTGATTGCTGTGTCGTCAGTGGTGTAGCGATCAGCGCAACTGCCTAGAAACCAGGAGACCCTGCTTCGAGTCCCGGCTGGGTACGAATTTTCAGCTGTACCCATTTGCAGTTAATATCATACATTCCGTGAATAAGAATAGATAATAACTGCAGGATCAATCTGATATTATGCCCTGAAGGACTGATTGCTTACTTCTCGTCAATAGGCTGGTATGTGAGTGGACTCGGAATGTGTCCTATTAACATTTAGTAACCGCCATGTTGTAATTCGGTAAGGAACTTCTGTGACTGGCACGGTCAAACGGTAGTTTAGAGATGAAAGGTATTAGATTAAGTATGGAATAACTATGCAGGTATTTATCTGTACAGGTACAGTATTGTGAGCAGTATCACGACAAGAGTGCATAAAGAGAAAAAAAAGATATTTATCAGAGGAAAAGTACATATTTGTAAGAGATAAAATTATAATTGTTATTGCAGTCATGATATGACCGGTTTTGTGTGTGAAAAACTTGATTTTAAAAAGTAAGATGGAGCTATTAGAACGACAGACAGCACTACAGACTTCCGATGCACATCATTTTGAAGACAGTGGGCGGTGACTGCCGCCATCTTTGACACCTCAAAAGATTTTGTACCAGACTGTTGTATACCATTTCTCCTTACTCTTCATTTATGTCGTTTTCAGACTACAAATTTTACGACAATAATGTAGTGTTAGCAAATCAACGTCAAATGATTTTTTTTTCTCTTGAATGCGGATTTCTTCCAGTAACCTGAATGGTCTAGTTAATGTTCTTTTGTAATTCAGGAAATTCCTTTTAAATCTATTGTAGCTTCTATGTGAGGATAGCTGATGAAGTTGGAACTATGCAGTGGTTGTTTTACTGGTACTGGTTCCTATTTGTTACACTTTTAACATTAATTTCATTCAAGAAAAATTCTTAGTCTTCACATTTGCATTTCCTTAAACAGCCCATAAATACAGGCTGTGAGGAAAGAGGCAAGACTTGCCATCGGAACTGACGAATTTTTATATTGCTTACGAATGAGAAGTGATTTATTTAAAATTTGGGCTGCGATCATAACGATTAGCACAAGTACAAACATCACAATCTGTCGTTTTAGATCTACAAACAAAGTGCTAGGAGCAAAATCCTTTTAACGTCGCATAATGTACTTATGTCCGAAGTTATTCGAAGTGTATACACTAAACGCACTCCCATTTATGTTAATATTTGTACAATATTACTGGAACTAACACGCATTCCAGGCCATAAAGAAACACTGGAAATTGTCATCCGGACACTATGTTATTCATATAAGCGAAGTGAATAGTTAAAATAGCAGTTTCGAGGAGACGACATAAATTTAAACAAAAAGCAACCGTGAACAACAGTCTGGTATTTTATTGTTTTATTGTTAGGCAGGTTTTATATGCACATGAATGTATTTTTCTAGTATTTGAAAAAATGCTCTTTTATTCAAAAATTTTTAAGTACTTCTTTTCTCACGTTTTAGGGGAGCTTTTAAGAATAGATGTAAATGCATGATTTCTGAATAAACATAATATTTTCTAATGTTCAAATGTTTGTAAATCTATGAGACTTAACTTCCTTGGTTATTAGTTCCTAGGCTTACAAACTACTTGAACTAAGTTAAACTAACCTAAGGTCAACACACGCACACACACACACACACACACACACATACCCCAGGGAGGACACGAATGCCCGACGACGAGCAATCGCGCGCTCCGCAGCGAAGCGCCTTAGACCGCTCGGCTACTCCACCGCGGCATAATATTTTTATAGTCGTTAATTATGCTGAATATTTTGCGACTTTTAATTAAAATACGTATTCTTTAAAAATATGGCATTTTAAAGGGCGTGTTCATTTGTACGCTTATTCTAAAGGCTTATTTTTTTACATTTAGAACTGATTTCCGTCATGCAGCTAGGAATTATCCTTCGCGCTGGCTGACTCAGTACACGACCTTCAGAGTTGTAGCAACATTACTGTTAAACGATTAACCGGAACTGTGTCTTTTGGGGCTGCTTATAATGACAAGCAAGGCATATGGTATGTGATCACTTCGGACGTATACACCTTCGTGGCATGGACTGTATGAGGGTATCAATCAGCTCTTGTGGGATATTTGGCCATTTTTCCATGAGTGCAATATACAGCTCTGCAACCGTTGTGGGAGATGCCGGTCTGCCAAGTGCATCCCGGACATGCTCAACCCGGTTTAAGTTCGGTGAACGAGCTGGCCACTCCATTCGTTCTATTCATTCAGCATGTTGCCCACCAGTGTAGCTCTGTGCGGGCGTGCGTTATCGTCGAACAGAAGGCACCAGCGTAGGCCACAACAAAGGGTCGAATTTCTCGTCTCTATACCTCCAAGCAGTCAAAGCGACGTTTTGAGGGACATAGAGGCCCGTACGTACACCAATACTGACTCCTACCATTCGTCCACAACCATTATCTGGTGATATATCCTGCACATGAGCAGATGACTCCATGTTCACTCCAGATGAGAGAACGACGTTTGTCTGGATGAAACTCCAGTTCTGTTTATCCCTCCTAGTTTTCAGGGGCTAAACGGTGTCTATGTTTTTTTAAGCTTATGGAACTTAATTGCGGGTTCTTCAGTCCCTAAACTTAGAAAGACGACCGTCTGTCGTCTTCCACATATTTTTTTTATAAAATTGTAATTTATTTGATGTCGCTAGATTAGCATTTTGTTAAAACTAGAACCCCACCCTTTTCAAGGCGTGAGGAATAGCATTTTTATTTCATCTCTTAAAATATTATTCTCAAATGTTAGTTAATATTGCTAGGATTATGTTATTTTAATAATTTATTATTATGGTTATGAATGTGGCAATAAGTACAGCTTCTCCGCTACGCCATTGTCCCTGTAAGAATGTGTGCTTGTTTTACTTTTAAGTGGCTGTGTGAAGAACTAATGGCTGTCTGAATGTGTGTGGGAATAGCTCGTGTTGCATGGTTCCCTCTGGCTCAGAGTCCATAGTTAGTTGTTACCAACGTCTGATGCTAGTTTTCGCGCCTCCTGGTCGCTCGGAGGTCACTTTGTGCTGGGATCGTGGTGAGGTAAGGTTGGTTCTGCTCTTGTGTCCGCGGAGATGGTAGCAATTCGTTGTCTAGCATGTTTAACTTAGACTCTTGAACTTAGATTGATTTTTTGGAATATTCCTTCTGATCATGCGCGGCGGTGTGTTCTAGTTTTTCAATCCAGTGATTTCCGACAGATAAACATGGTGTATGTGTTACTAGTTGCAGTTTGATAATGGCCTGGTACATTCAAACCTTTTGTGATTATATGGCGGTGTAAGAACTCTGTGTAAATTCTTTCTAACATTGTGGAGCCGGATTTATCACTGACAAGATGTTCATTTTTGTACAGTACATTACATGTACATTACATTACATCTTTCTTATTGTTTCCTACCGTGGTTGGTTCTTAGAACAAAGCCTTCAGCTTCCACTATTGTTTGTTCCATGTCAATCAGGCAAGCAACTACACATGTATCCTTCTGATTTCCACTAACATTTCGGGATCTTCTCTCTCTGCATATTTTACTTTTGCTTTATGCAGTTAGTCTTTATCAGTAATTCTCTCAGAGCCTTGTACAACCTCCTTCAGTAGCTTGCTTATGAAATTCTATATATTTCTAAGGATTGCATGCCGTGGTTTTTATTCTCACTTTTCCATCTGTAATTATTTTACTTTTCTTGTTTTTGAGACTGGACTTCATCCTTCTCTATAATCACTCGCTATCGCGTGTAGCTGCATTTCATTCGCTTCCTTATTAAATCCTACGCAGTTCTAGGGGTTGCATGCTGTAGTTAATTTTCTTTATTTTTCGGAAATTGAATTTATACATTTTTATCGGTTTTCGGAACCACGTGGGTCCGAGCTCCGACGTAAGGGGTTTGTGGCTAGTCACCTTAATTCACGCCACTTCTCAAAAAAACAGTGCCTAGATAGTTTACTCTCAGATTTCAACTTAAGAGTCCGCTGTGATTTTGTGTAATGAACCCGATTTTTAACCACTTCACCTAGTCGTGTGTCGCCATTAGCGTGTTTGCTCGCAGTCTAATCTAGATGCAACTTAACTTTGCTATATTCACGCACCATCTCAATCAGGCACGACAGACGAGAGCCATTCTCGCAGTTTTATTGTATATTGTGTTGTGTGGTACCTCTGGGTTTGCTGAGTTTCGCCTACGATAGCGGCGCCTGCTTCTGCCTCGTTTCAGCACGCTGATTTTGGTGAGTTTCGCTGTTGCATAGCGTGTGTGTGAGCGAGTGAGTGTTGTTTGTAAATCCTCCCCCCAGTAGCGGTACGTTCTGTGTAATTTATGTTAAATTCAATGCTGGGCATCGTCAGTAATAGCTCATGTAAGTGGGATGCATTTTTGTTTATTAACAAAATTAGTTCCTCATTTTGCTTGCTTTCGACCTGAATAAACAAGTTAAGTTCCGTATAACTTGCCTATAAATTGTAGTTTTCGAGCACCTTCCCCCTTTTATTTAATATTGTTCTTCACCAGTACTGAGAACAAGCTCAAATGTAATTTTTTATGTTTAACTTCGTTTGATCCATAAATGTTTTTCTTTTGCTACCTTTATGAAATAACTTTAATTGTGGTGGCTTGTTTATTAATGCATGTGCGTAATTTCGTGTGAGCTGCTACGTATATTGGCCACTGTATCGTTAACTTCCTGTTGTTAGAGTAGTTTGAACCAAGTCAGTTCTCAATATGGGGCCAGGGAACAAGGTTTTGCAGCAGGGAGTAACCGGTAGTTCACACGGACCTCTTGCTAATTTTCCTGCTTAAATTAAGCTTTTTTTATAACAGTAAACTCTTATCTGGGTACCTCCTACCAGAATTAAGCTTTTATTGCGTACAGTGGCCTACTTTTAACTTACGAACTACTTATAAACTGACTTATACTAAAGACAACACAAACGTCTATGCCCGAAGTATGATGCGAGCTGCCGGCCGCGGTGGCCGAGGAGACTGAGGCGCTCCAGTCACGGTCTGCACAGCCACTACGGTCGGGGGTTCGCATCCCCCCTCGGGCATGGATATTTGTGCCGTCCTAGATAGTAAGTAGTTCATAAGTAGTTTGTAAGTTTAGTGACTAATGACCCCGTAGTTAAGTCCCATAGACTATACGAACATTCGAACTTTTTTTTTTTTTTTTTTTTTTTTTTTTTTTATTCGAAATAAAATGCAGATAAATTTGCAGGAACTTGAATTTCGTAAACTATTGGAACAGAGATTGAACAGACGGGCCTCATTACGATTAAGACCTCCGTACTTTACCATAGTGGGGGCATCTGCAGCACTCTCCCGTCACGTCCGTGTCCTCCAAGGTCCCAGCATGGTCCTTGAGCCTTTGTTCGCACGCTAACCGAATCTGGTTTTCGCGCCAAGTGCTACTATTGGCTGAAGTCCTTCCTGCCAAAGCTCAGCGCCCAAGGTGCACGCAACTAACTAGCTATCGTCTGCAACAGGCATTGGCTGTTCGAGTTCTCAAACTAACCTATCTCTCAGCTCTCCAATACCAGTTTTTAGACACTGACCACTACCACCCCTGTACATTCCAGCATGCCCTCCTCTCTTCCTAGGAAAGGTCGGGAAGGATAAGAAAAGTGTGATGCTAGTCAGAAAATATGATGGAGAAATTAAATAAATTCGATTCCATTCTCAAATCATTGGGTGAATGAAACAAGTTAAAGTAGAAGGCCCCTCGGCCGACTGATCACCTAAATAGGCGCCACTTGCAATGGCAAGTGAACAAATTTGATTTTAAAACTATTTAAAATCGTGAAGCGGAATGCGATTTCGGACTGTGTGTTGGCATTCCGCACCCTGTTACTGCCTAGAGGGTATGTTCACAAAGTAAGTTCCGTTTGGTTATATAAAACAAACGTGTACAGATACAGAAAAAATATTTATTGTAGAAAAATATACAACTATTAAACTACTTTTCTACATAGCTTCCGAAATTTTGTAGGCATTTGTCGTAGCGTGGCAGAAGTATTTGTATGCCTTCTTCGTGGTAACATGTTCTTTCAGCTCGTCATCATCGCTGAAGTGTTGACCACCATGGACAGGTTTTAGGTCTAAGAAGAAAGTCGCTAGGAGCGAGACTGTACGGAGGATGATCAAACAGGTCCTAGTGAAATTCCGTAAGAGTCGTTTGGTCACATTCGCCTTGTGAGGTCGGGCGGCAACGTGAAGGGAAGAAGAAGACTCCTTTCATCTCTTCTTACACCTAAAATCTGTCCTTGATGGTCAACACTTCAACGATGATGAGCTGAAAGAACATGTTTGCCACATGGTTGAATACACAGGCGGCAACCTTCTAAGAAGTTGTCCCACGCTATGACAAGTGCCTACAAAATTTCGGAAGTTATGAAGAAAAGTAGTTGAACAGTTGTAGATTTTTATACAATAGATATTTTTTCTGTATCTGTTCACGTTTGGTTTATATAACCAATCGGAACTTACTTTGTGGACATACCTCGTAGCTGAGTTACATTCAGCCTACTGTCTCCACGGGCTGTAAACCCGATATAGCGGTCATCCTACGCCTTCTTTTAACGGTTCCTGTTGTCTGAAATCGCGTGCAGGTCCTTACACTTTGGGACACTCCAATAGTTGAAGGCACCTCTCTCTGCGTCTGTGTCGCTTCCGACCTTACTATGGCTCTCCATGCCGAAGTTTCGGATAAATTACTTTGTTGCATTATACTGCCTGCTCACTATATTATCTGAACCCAACTGCTTGTGTAATTAGTTTGGTAGATTAAACACAAGTTGAACACCCTCTCTGCAGCAACTTCCTGTTATTACAACTATCTCTGTTGCCGTAAAGTTGTTGTCTCCACTTTGCAGAGCCGAGTTCATTCTGCCGATGACAATACTTCAAAATCTAGATATCTCAGCTATTCCCCTAATTATTTATACCTTATCTGTTCTCTTCGGACATGTCGGAAAGAACAGACATAATTTATTAAAATTAATGGCCCTAATTTTACTAATTCGAAATATTTAAACATTTCGGCCGTTTCAAGGCATTGAAATAAATCCAATCGAAAAATAAAAAAAAATTGTTGGACCAGAATTGGAATTTGGATTTCTGCTTTGGGCCAGGGATCGCCTTCATCAATGAGGCTGTGGAGGCACGCTTCCCTTCCAACCCAAATTCTTATCTTATAGCACATTACGATTGCTGTGCACCCTGCCCATTTGATTCCACTTGCTCGCAGCCTATACTGGATTACTGCAAAGTATTAGGCATATCCATACACATATTTTCATCTTTGAATTTATTTCAATGCACTGAAGCGGTCGAAATGTTTAAATATTTCGAATTTCTCTAATTGTTTTTACCAGAGTACGTAATCTTAATAAATGTAAAAAAAACACAATGTTGTGTGTGTTCTACGAGTTTAATTTTGTTTATTCAACCGGTTTTCGGCTTATTAGGCCATGTTAATTAAAAGTAAAACAAAATTCAAAGCCAAACATGGAATCCTGAACACAATGGATCTTGTAAATAAAATAGAAGACCTCCCCACCACAAATACTGCTAAAATAGTATCTTTTGATGTTTGTAGTTTGTTTTCCAATATACCAGTGGGAGAATGTGTTGAAATTCTATCAGAGTTGTTGTATAAGTCTAACATCAATCCAGTAGAAGTGAATGAATCTAGACTAGCCACCTAGACATGGCTGGCCTAAAATTATTTGTAATTCCAAAGAGCTCTTTATAAACAACTAGATGGATTAGCTATCGGATCCCCACTCAGTCCACTTCCAGCAGAAATATTTATGTATAATTTTGAGCAACATCTTCTTAGCAATGAACCCCTAAATACAAAAATTAAATACTGGTACAGATATGTGGATGGTGTACTGTGCTTGTGGACAGGTATCACAAGACAGCTCAACACATTTTTTCAGAACTTAAACAGCCAACACAAAAACATTCAATTCACAATGGAGATGGGTAACAAGTTCATAAATCTCCTAGATCTTACCACAGACAACACAGAAATCTAAAGGAAAACTACAGCTACAGACACAATAATTAATACCTGCCTCCTCACAACACCCAGTTACATAGAAATATGCAGCTATCCACTGCATGGTACATCGCCTCATATCTGTTCCCGTGTCTAAAGAGGATTTCAGATCAGAGTTAGACACCATCAAATTTATTGCCTCAACCAATAACCACAATCCAGCCCCGATTGATTTATTTTACGCAAAAAACAAAAGAAGAACATTATACCTCTCCTCTATGCTCCCTCTGACTTCCCCTCCATGGTGTAAAGTACCATGCTTAGGACACATATCACAACAAGTACCTAAACCACTGAAATCCTGCAACTACAGGGTTTCCTACCACATCAAAAACACCACAGCTCAGTGTATGTTTAATAGCTAAGACAAGACTCCTTTACTAACCAACAGTGGTGTATATAAAATTACTTGTCAAGATTATGATAAGTTTTATATTGGTCAGTCAGGCAGAAGCATAGCAGCTAGACTAGCTGAACATGAACGCAGCTGGAGACTACTGAATCAAGAGTCCACATTTGCTGACCATGTACTGAGTGAGTACCATAGTTACCAGCCACAGTTTCAAGTCCTTCACATAACAAACAAGGGCCAAAAACTCAACCTATTAGAAGCTCTTCAAATCAATAAACACCTAGCCCATAGCCCTGATTTAATATTAAATGATCAAACGTAATCAACAGTTCACCCCTATTGGATTTCACTTAATTCATCCATTACCTCCCACACTGTCAGATCCCGTCTCTTCATACATTTCCTCATAGGACAATCAATTACCTAAGTTTTCCATCAACTACCACACTGGCTGTTCCATTCCTCCATTAAGGTTCCCATTTTTCAGTTTGTAACCTAAACCTCTGTACATATTTCACTTGAAAATATGGTTAGGTCTATACTACAGATGCTACCTAAGTGCTTACAATTATCAGAGTTAAAATCTATACAAAATAATCTGCAACATTAAGATCTAGGCATTTATATGATGGAACTGTTAATTTTAATCAAAATACTGTATTTTAGAGTGTCATAGTTTCCAGTTCATAGCAAAAACTTATGTCAATCCTTTTCACCTCCATCCTCCTGTACATACATTTATAGTGTAATTTCATGTGCTCAATTGCCTATCCATTCGGGTTCATATACTATAGTCATTTCAAGGTGCCTGTGTTTCATACAAAATAACCTAAATTTTGACCTAGCCTTTTATTTATTTGTATAAGTAATAGATCAAAGTCAGACAATCGCAGTTTCAATATTAATTCTAAAAACGGATTCCTTGTTTACCCCCACAGTACCACACAACTGTGTATTTATTTATTATGATTTATTTTTAGTTTTGAAAATTTGGTCCCAGTGTATCTGACCACGTTATATCCATTTTCCGCTACCTGAATTTTTAGAATACTAGTTTCATTAGACAGATTTGTTTTCCTCAGGTTACTTTCAAATTTTATCCTCCACACATTGTTTATTCACTTATTACTGTTCAGTTTTCACCATTATAGTTTTTGGATTATTGTAGTGTTGTATTTACTTACAGTTTTGATAATCTTGATAATCTTGTTGTCTGGCACACACAACACAAGAACACAGTTACATATATAGCACAAGTAAACATTTTGTATTTGATGGTTACTGTACAAAGATCCTTCGCTTTTAAGGATCTTACAGTTACATATACAGCACAAGTAGACATTTTGTATTTGACGGTTACTGTACAAAGATCCTTCGCTTTTAAGGATCTTACAGTTACATATACAGCACAAGTAGACATTTTGTATTTGACGGTTACTGTACAAAGATCATCAAATCCAAAATGTCTACTTGTGCTGTATATGTAACTGTGTTCTTGTGTTGTGTGTGCCAGACAACAATATTATCAAAACCGTAAGTAAATACAACACTACAATAGTCCAAAAACTATAATGATGAAACATAATACTGAAAATAGCTATATCTTCCTGAACAGGTTAAAATGTCCATACATAACCTCACTGGCATCCACAACACAAAACATAATAAGTCAATAATGAACCAGTAACTGTAAAAATGCACCTGATGATGGCAGCATGCTGCCGAAACGCATAGTGCCAACAAAAATATTAGTAAAAAGTGACTTATTTATTTACAATTACAATAACAATTTAGGTCCGTTACCTGGATAACTAAAACAGACCTTTACAATCAATTATTATACATTACAAATTGTTTGGTTGTTAGTAATAAGTTAATGACAACTCTAGGTATAATGCCCGCCTCTTAGCAAGCCTCCTGAAGGCTTTATTAGATTGTTACATTTACAAAACAAAGTAAATTACACTACTTCTACTAGTGGTGCACTGATTTACACTATCCATCTCCTTTGCACCACTGGATTTCTAGTCTAAATTGGATTTGGAAAGTAGCGAGGCGGCCAACACCAGAGAAATTATTCCAGTGACATCTCCCTTATACCTCGCTCATGCAAGGCGGGGAAGTCGTCCAGCTCTTCACTCCTTGCCTCAACTAACCTTCCGGTCATATTCGGTTCCATCCGTGGTGCCAAACCGACGTTAGCCGGCCAGACGCCAGGGATGGTAATGTCAATCCGGTTTTACGTACGCAGTATATTGCTGCCAATGTATGCCTCATAGAGGCATGCACGGCTTTTCTCTCCTGTTGTTTCGCAGCAGACTATCCTTGATAGATGTGCTGCGCGTGGGTTGATACTTTCTCAGTTAGTATAATGAGGATCTCTAAAACTCATCGTTCCTTATTATTTCATAGATGTCCCTGGTGGGTATGGCTTGCCTCTCTACAGAGGCAACTCGTGCGTGCACTGGGCACTCAGCACCACATTCACAAACTGCATCAGGCCGTTTCCCTCTTCGGTGCAAGTGCACCGGGTAGGGTCCGTGACCTGTCAAAAAGTGCACTATTCCTTTGGATGGAAAAAATTTTAACTTCATCCTTTCTCTCACTGGTGGTAGGAAGGAGTGTACGCCCCTGGCTGTTTCAGATGAATCCCAGTCCCGTTGCCAATGGCTTCGTAAATTTCTCTTTTATTTATACAGACCCTCCCAATTATCCTTTCTACTTGAATGAAGTCGTAACTGCTGTACCATTAATTATTCCATAAAAGATTGTTTATTTGTATTTAATAAACATAATAGATCCGTGATTTCTCCTAGCACAAGCCGGCCAGTTCTCGCAGCCACCGGTACAAGCGGACTCACCAGCACTCGACCGCGCGCGCGCCAGCGACCTTGGACACGGCGGCGGGTAGTGGGAGTCGTGGTATCATCGTATTTCACTGGAGCGCGCGGGTAGCTGAGCCGCGGTGCGGCCCCCGATATAGCGACCAGCGGCTATCTCGCCGCTATCTCGCGAGACCCGTCCCAACCCCGCGCAGAAACCACTAGACTCCGGCGTCGGCGCCCGCGGCCGCCGGCCGTCGACCCGACCCGCCGATGAGATGCGGCCCGGCCGAGCCGCGCCGAGCCGAGCCGAGCCGCGGCGAGATGGTGTCGAGATAGGCGATCCACTTGGCGCTGTTATTATTGGCCATTGTGTGCGCGGCTGGGTGTGTCCGCGCCGTCGTAACGAGCCGGCCCGGCGCGGCGCGGCCCGCGGGGCCCTCGTAAACTGGAATCGTCCATAGAAAATCGGGCAGAGCCGCGCCGTGCCGTGCCGGTCGGCCCGTTTCTGGAAAACCGGAGCGGCGGCGCCTCTCAAATTACGGGGCCTGTCACTTTTATCGTCTCCGGCCGGCGGGCCCCTCTTCCCCTGCCGACCGTGAAATGTAAACACGGAGAGCGGCTTTAATGGCTCGAAAACACACATTAGACACAGTGCGCGAGCAGCCGTGCCGCGGGAAATTCTTTTGTGTCGGTCCCGACCCCACCCCACCCTACATCGCTGGACTAGATCCCTGCAGCCGGCAAGTGCCCCTCCCCAGGAGATCACAGATTCGATTTCATAGGCCGCCTCTTCGATAAAGTGGTTCGAGGTACCTACTCTTCCGGAGTAGTAGTTTCACTCTCGAACGGTCGTGTAGGAGAGCTATAAATAAAGTGCTGTAATAGCTCAAACATCGCTCCTCATCCGCCCTGTCCTCTATACCGCCCATCCCGCCTGGATCTCCGCTCCCACATCCTTCTACAAATCTCTGGAGATACTGGAGCGCCATGCCCTCCGCCTCGCCTTCCGTATCCCCCTTTATCCCCCTCTCCCACGCGGATCCTCTATGATCTCATTCCTTTCCCCCGACTCGTTCTCTTTATTGAACATCTCTCCCTCCGTTAATATCCTGCAAATCAGATCTGCCTAATCCTCTAGTCCATCCCCTCCTCTCTGCACCTGGTCCATTGCCGCGCCTCCACCACTGTATTCCCCTTGCTTTCCACTTGTCCACCCTCTGGATCCTTTCCCGTGGCAACTTCCGTACCCTCCCCCTCCCGGATGATGCCCTCCGACCTGACATCTACTCTTCATACCAGCTGTGATCCTTCTCCTTGCTCCCTCTCCCCCTTCTCTCCCTGAGGGCCCCGACTATCCCTCCCTTCCCGTCCCTTCTCCCCTCCTCCATCTCCCGTCCCTCCAGATCCTCCTCTTCCCGCCCTACCCTTTTCTTCTACCCCATGGCTTCCTGGGACATCATCCCCCCGTCCCTTCCCCACCGGCTCTTTGGCTCCTCCCCACCCTCTCCATCTCCTTTCGTCCCCTTTCCGCCACACACCACATCTTCAATGCTGTCAGTGCCCCACCATCTACGGAACCTCCTTTGTGCTTCGACAAGTGTGGTGTGCTTTAGTTACATTGTTTTATTTTACAACAGTAGACGGCCAACCCGCAGCCAACACTGTTAGTTTTAACTTGTGTATTTCTCCGAGTGTGTGTTGTGTTTTTTGTTTTAACTCCACAATAGCGGACGGTCTCACCATAGCCGCCGCCCTATGCTCATTTTAATTGTGTGTGTGCGCCACTGACTTCGAGCAACTGCTTTTATTCACCACTTTCGCCGTTCCAAATGTTTTATGTCACCATCGTTTTCCTCCATTTTATGTACGTTGTTTTATCTCCATTTTAAATCTCTGTTTTATGTATGTGTTATCTCCAAAATTTTATCTCCTTTGTGTTTTTATGTTTCTCCTCTATCAACTTTTATTTCTGTAGGCTGAAGAGCGCCAGTGAGCGCTGCCGGCCCGCCCCCTTTTTTTAGGGAAATTGAAATAACAATAAAGAAAAAAATCAAACATCACTCTCCATGCCCACTACGAATTAGGAATGGGTCGAAAATCGCGTATCTGTTAAGAGTCACAGTGATTTACAAGTCGCATTTTTCACACTCGCAACTTTGCGGAATCTGACTGCGATTTCAGTCGCAGTTTAGAAGCGCAGTAGCAACCAAGAGGAGCAAGTCGCAACTAAGAGTAGCAAGAAGCAATTTGCACTCTGCCATCTGCTGGTCGAAGTTTGTACTAATATCTTTGCATTGGGCAG
Organism: Locusta migratoria; assembly: GCA_026315105.1. Taxonomy (NCBI): domain Eukaryota; kingdom Metazoa; phylum Arthropoda; class Insecta; order Orthoptera; family Acrididae; genus Locusta; species Locusta migratoria. The sequence continues at coordinate 178,360,714 of CM048747.1, forward strand.
GCTATAGAGTGTACCTGCGATTTCAGTGACAAATCGCGTTTAAGAGTCGCAAGTAGCAACTAAGAGGCGCAGTTTAGACTTTGCTGGCTGCCATCTGTTGCGCGAAATTGGTACTTCTAGCTTCCTGCCTTCTGCCTCGTGTATGTGTGGATTTGTGTGAATATGTATGTGTGACGTTATCACTATTTCAGTCAAAAGTCGCAACTAAGAGTCACAAGTAGCAGTTCAGATCGTGCGAGGCGAGCTAACTGTTGGTCGAACGCCGTCGGCTCAAACCAGTGAGTTCGAACGTCCTCACTGGACCAAACTGCGATTCAGTGAAAAGACGCGATTAAGAGCCGCGAGTAGCGACTGAGAATAGCATTTAATATTCCGCCTTGAGCTACTTGTTGCCCAACTGTCGTCCTTTCACTGGTATGTTGTTTAGGGATGTTGTCGAATTAATAAGCAAGAAGATAATTTTCTTTGATGCCCTCCGACCTGACATCTTCCCTTCATACCAGCTGTGATCCTTCCCCTTGCTCCTTCTTCCCCTTCTCTTCCTGAGGACCCCGACTATCCCTCCCTGCCCACCCCTTCTCCCCTCCTCATTCCCCAAGCTATCCCCCTGGATCCTCCTCATCCCGGTCTCACCTTTCCTTCTTCCCCCTGGCTTCCTGGGACATCATCCCCCCCCCCCGTCCCTACCCCACCGGCCCTTTGGCTCCTCCTCTCATCCTCTTTTCCCTCCACACCACATCTTCAATACTGCGAGTGCTCCGCCATCTGTGCAACCTTCTTTGTGCTTCCGTATCAGTGCTTCAACAAGTGTGGTTCCTTTTAGTTACATTATTTTATTTTTACAACAGTGAACGGCCAACCCACAGCCGACACCATCAGTTTTAAGTGTGTGTTTCTCCTCGTGTGTGATGTGTTTTTCGTTTTAATTCCACAATAGCGGACGGTCAAACCATAGCCGCCGCCCTGCGCTCATTTTTAATTGTGTGTGAGTGCCACTGACCCTCCATCATCGCCGTGTCAAATCTTTTATGACGCACTGTTTCGCTCCATTTTATATACTTTGTTTTATCTCCATTTAACATCTCCGTTTTATGTATGTTTTATCTCCAAAATTTTATCTCCTTTATGTTGATATGTTTCTACTGTGTCAAATTTCGTTTTATTTCTGTAGGCTGTAGAGCGCCTGTGAGCGCTGTCAGCCCGCCCCTTTTTAGGGGAATTGGAATCACAATAAAGAAAAAAATCCAACATCGCTCTCCCTGCCCACTACGAATACCTCCAGATCCTAGAAAGCCATGCCCTACGCCTCACTTACCGTATCCGCCTCTCGTCCCCCATGCGGATCCCTTACGACTTGATTCCCTTTCCTCACCTTCTGAAGTTCCTCGAACACTTCCGCCTCCGCTATGTGTTCCGTAAAAGAGAATCTTGCAACCCCGTCGTCTCCCACCACTTGCTTCATCCTGGCCTCTGCCACGCCTATACCTCATTATCCCTCCCTCCCGTTTCACTCTCCGCATCCTCTCCGAGGGTAACTTCCGTCAACCCGCTCTCCTGGATGACGCCCTCCGTCCCGACATTTAGCCATCCTTTCAACCTTAGTCCATTCCCGTAATTGTACATCTTCCGTCCTCCCCTCTCCCCTCCCTATCCACTCTCAAGCTGATTCTCCTCTCCCAACTCCTTCTTATGGTGAGTCCTTGCGCCATCCCCCCTCCTCCCTCTCCCCCTCCCTTCCGTCCTTCTCCCACCACGCTTCCCCTTCCTCCCCATTTCCCATTGCCGGGCCCCTGTGTCGCCATAATTTAACAGTGCTCCGTTTAGTGTTGTGCCAGTGTTTGTGCTTCGTGCTCAAGTGGTGTTTTAATACTTAAGCAGCCGCCGATCGGACAGAATATTATTGAATCCATCATTGCTGGTTGAACCGGGACTGCGGCTGGACACGAGTATGAAGGAAGTGGGATACCAACAGTGAAACTGGTAGTGAAACAATAAATATTTCAATTCAACATACGGCTGGGTAGTGAAACTGGTAGTGAAACAATAAATATTTCTATTAAACGTACTGCTGTTGGAATCCCACTTCCGTCACGCAGGCAGAATATTAGAGTTGCCATGTGTTTTACGCAGTGTCTTAGTCGTCGTTCATTGTAGCTCCACCAGTATGATTCTAACCACCCTGAATTATTAAATTCTGTCTCCGTGTGATTTTAAATACCATGGCACTTTTAATTGTGAATAAATTTTCCTTCAAATGCTATGCTCTATGTCTGTTCTCTCCACTTTACTCTCCATTTTAACGTTTAAATTCAACAAATGTTGTCACCTTTCTACGTTTTTAACAAACGATTGTGAAAATTGTAAATACGCTCGGCTGAAGAGCAGCAATGAAGCTGCTGCCAGCCTGCCACCTCTGGTGGCTTTAAAATAACAATAAGGAAAAAAGTCAAACATCGCAATATTAATATGTGAACGAGATATATTGATTATCCAAAGACGCCGATGTAACTCACACCAGATTTATCAGGAGGATTAGAAAATATTTTAGGCGGTGGTAGAATGGAAGAATTGCGATACAAATGCCATATAACATTTGTCAAATCATTTTAATTGATTCAACTTTTGGTTGTTGATGAAACATTGAATTACACTAAAGGGAACACTTCTTGACCTTGTTTCACAAACTTTATTGGTGCTGTACGACCTAGTTTTCGGGTTATAAGCCCATTTTCAAGTACTTAACTCATTATTGTTCCCAAATATGATAACCAACCAAAGGTAAACACGTCATAAACTTAGGCAATCCAGTCTTAACTTAAACATACAGATTATCTTTGTGAACAAGTTTGACAAAGTTACAATGAATTACCAAATACAACAGCACAGCATTTACAACAACATGGATAAGTATTGCAATGAAATTATGCCTAAGAGTAAGAGTTGAAGTCATATCACCCATAATCCAAAAGGGGGGAATAACTGAATTGAGTCTGCTCATGCAACAGTAGCTGTGGGGATATACAGATCTGTTTTTTAATTTCTAATATTTCTTACTGAGTCAGATTTGCACTCTTTTCTAGCGCGTATAGTACTTCCACGTCTAAAATGTATTCTTGATTTTCATTTAAGCAGTGTTTGGCAAAAGATGTATCTGGCGTCCTTAATCTATAGCGTCTATGGTGTTCTTTGAGTTTAGTGCAGATTGACCTCCCAGTCTACCCAATATAGCATGACTGACACTCTTTATATATGATTTAATACACTCAATTTTTCGTGAGGGTTGGTTGTTTAACTTTAGAATTAGACACATCTACGTAATGTCCATGGAACGTGGTAAAATACAGTGAAGAGCTTTGTCTTTAGGATGTTGCTTATCCTGTTTGATGTTTTACCTATAAAAGTTTGACTGCACCATTTCCTTTCCAGTCTCTCTATGTTGATCACTGGGTACATAAAGGTTCTGGCTTGCTTCCTCCGTTTGTTGTTGAGAATTTTGTTAATGATGTTGGAATTAAATTCATTATTTGTGGCTACTATTTTAATTGTATTGAGTTCCTGGTCGTAGTCTTCTTGGGACATGGGGATAGAAGACGGAGGATCATATGGTGGAATGCTACACGTTTATGTGCTGTAGGATGTTGCGATGAAGCTAGGATGAATGTGTCTGTGAAGGAATCTTTTTGTTAAGTTTTAAATTTGTGGTTGCTATTTTCTATTTGTACACAAATCTCAAAGAAATTAATGGTGGGATATCCTACCTCCATACTGACTTTTATATTAGTATGCTACTGATTCATCTTTTAGAAGAACTTGTGGAGTTCTCTAGTGGAACCTTTCTTCATACACAGGATATCATACACATATCTATACCAATCCGCTACATGTTTTGCCAGTTGTTCAGTCTTAAGAAACACTGAGTCAACCACCAAACCATAAACATTTCTGCTAGCAAGGTGGATAAGAGTGAGCCCATTGCCAGACCATCTACTTGCTTATAATAGCTCCCTTGGAAGCAGAAATAATTTTGATACAAACAGCATTAAACTGTACTAATTATACTTAGCGGTTCCTTTGAGTTAATTTCTGTAAATACAATGACTGTGACACAATATCAACACAATCTTTCACTGCGATGCTCGAGAACAAGCTTTGTACATCAAAAGAGACTAGTTTTGTATTTGTAGGAATCTTAACACCTGTTAATTTAGGTTGGATAAGTAAACAGCTACAAGTTGCAAGGTTGGAGATTTGTTTTACTGTAGTCATACCTGAAGAAGGGCAATAATTGTTCGAAACAAGTTGCAAATCAATCTGCAACCTTGCAACTGGTGGCTGTTTACTTTTCCATCGTATAGGATGGAAAATGCTGGAGTGGATAAAACATTTAATCTGTTAATCTGTTCACTAAGTCTAACCTGTTCTTAATGCTATATTTACCTTCAAAGTTCAGATTTTCTCCCCAAGATAGGATTTGCTTTTGTCACAGACACATTACTATTTTCAATCCTAGTTTTAAGTTTTTCACTACTGAAAACTCGTCCTTTTTCCTATACTACTGGCCATTAAAATTGCTACACCAAGAAGAAAAGCAGATGATAAACGGATATTCATTGGACAAATATATTATACTAGAACTGACATGTATTTACATTTTCACGCAATTTGAGTGCATAGATCCCGAGAAATCAGTACCAAGAACAACCGTCTCTGGCGGTAATAACGGTCATGAGTCAAACAGAGCTTGGATGGCGTGTACAGGTACAGATGCCCATGCAGCTTCAACACGATACCACAGTTCATCAATAGTAGTGACTGGCGTATTGTGACGAGCCAGTTGCTCGGCCACTATTGACCATACGTTTCCAATTTGTGAGAGATCCGGAGAATGTGCTGGCCAGGGCAGCAGTCGAACGTTTTCCGTATCCAGAAAGGCCCGCACAGAACCTGCAACATGCGGTCGTGCATTATCCTCCTGTAATGTAGGGTTCCGCAGGGATCGAATGAAGGGTAGAGCCACGGGTCGTAACACATCTGAAATGTTCAAAGTGCCGTCGATGTGAACAATAGGTGACTGAAACGTGTAACCAACGGCACCCCATACCATCACGCCAGGTGATACGTCAGTATGGCAATGACGAATACACGCTTCCAATGTGCGTTCACTGCGATGTCGCCAAATATGGATGCGACCATCATGATGCTGTAAATAGAACCTGGATTCATCCGAAAAAATGACGTTTTATCATTCGTGCATTCGTGCACCCAAGTTCGTCGTTGCGTATACCATCGCAGGCGCTCCTGTCTGTGATGCAGCGTCAAGGGTAACCGCAGCCATGGTCTCCGAGCTTATAGTCCCTGCTGCTGCAACGGACTGCTAGTGATACGAGACCGTTGGTATCCAGCACGGTGTTCCGTATTGACCCCCTGAACCCACCGAATCCATATTCTGCTAACAGTCATCGGATCGCAACCAACGCGAGCAGCAATGTTGCGATATGATAAACCGCAATCGCGATAGGCTACAAGTCGGTAAGTGATGGTACGCATTTCTCCTCCTTACACGAGGCATCACAACAACGTTTCAACAGGCAACGCCGGTCTACTGCTGTTCGTGTATGATAAATCTGTTGGTAACTTTCCTCATCTCAGCACGTTGCAGGTGTCGCCACCGGCGCCAACCTTTTGTGGATGCTCTGAGAAGCTAATCATTTGCATATCACAGCATCTTCTTCCTGTCGGTTAAATTTCGGGTCTGTAGCACGCCATATTCGTGGTGTAGCATTTTAATGGCCAGGTGTGTATATTGGAATGGCCGGCAATAACTCAAACTGAATGAAGCATGATTTCTATCCACGCCGACGACATACTCTTACCTGACAAAACATACTTTCCCACAGCCGGGACAAATACTGTGAACTGGTTTAAGGGCGTGGCAACATATTATTTGTATCGTAAGAAAGATGCTGACGTCTTGGACTTCTGGTTCATACCAAAATAGCTACACACAAGATTACAGACACACGAAAAATATAGAACATGGTTTGCAAACTATTTGGGTTCGTTACTTACGGACCCTCCGGATCGTTGGGGTGTTCCAGGTACGAGAAGTTGACTGCAGTTGTAAGTCTAGGGGTTGACCATAGCAGTCTGCTCCAACAGCTTCACAAACATTTGAACGTTTATGAATATAGAGAGGCAACTATTAGTATGCAAGCAAATAAATAAATAAATAAATAAATGATAGGCAGATGATGATGTTCAGAGTTGATTTTCTAAAATTCCACCAACAGAGAAAGCACTTTTGACTTCTCTCGATAGCACAATGTTGAAACACATCCACTGAATGTGTGGTCGTGTTTCAGCACCATTAATGTTATCTACCTGTGTGTTAATTATTTTATTCTTTTTATTAATGATCAATGCCCCATGTTTATATATGTTTGCCTGGCGTCTGTTGGCTGGCTAGAGACAAGCTTACTTGGCAAGGTGGCGAGGTGGCCGTGTTCTTAGTGTCATACCAACCTAATCTTGGACGAAAGAAGTGACAGGAGACTTCTCTGGGAGCGGATGTAGAGGGATTTGTCTTGGCCAGATATCAAGGGTTGATAAACACTAGTCTCTGAATGCACTCTGTGTCGCCTTCGGCGCGCTCTATATTCGTTGTATGGGGGTGGAATGATTTTCCATGGCCTAAGAGCTTCACTCTGCATTCTGGCTCTGATGACTATGGAATCAAGTACTCCACCAAATCAAGCTGAAGGGAAGGCATGCTGTTAGGACTTCGCTTTCTTTGTGATCAGGCAGTCTTGGTTTTCCAGTGACAGTTCTTTGAGTAATTCTTTCACTTTGCGAGGCAAAGTGTTTCTCAATTTACAGAAATCGAGTAAATTCAATGTAAATTCAGTATTTGCATTGTCATTCCAGTGATGATTGCGTGTCCAGTTTTGCTCAAGTTAAAATACATGTGTTTGGCCTTCAGCCGTTGTATAAACCCAGTATGTTTGAATTTCCTTCGTGGTTCTAACTTTTCACGTCACGTCTGTATCCACGAGTATGCAAAATGATGTTGACACCGGAGATGTTAGCAGCCATGTTAGCGAGTGTTAGCTCAAGTTTAGAATCAAAAATAGAAAATTCATACTCAAATTTAAAATCAGAAATAGAAACATTAAAATCAGAATGAAAGCAGACTTTAAGCCAGACATTGGGGCACTACAAAATTCAATGCTTGGATTAAAGGCAGAAATAATCATAGACATTGACAAAAAGATAGGAGGTCAAACAGAACGGTTTGAACATAGGGAAAAGGAGATACATACCGGAATTGGTGCTATTGAGACTGAGGTAGGAGGCAAGTTAGATGCTGTGAAACAAATATGTGATCACAGGAATGAGGGCACTATGCAGGCGTTGGCTGAGGTTGACAAGAGGATGGTGGCAGGTATTGAGGAAACAAAAACTTTGCTGTCAGGAAAATTAGAGAATACAGAATGTAACTTTAGGAAAAAGATAGAACAAGTAGTGACAGTAAACTATACTGAGATTGAGAAGGTGAACACTAGAATAAATAGTCTAGAATTGTGTACTGCATCAGGAAACACTAATTGGTCCATGGTGCAGACACCTAATGGAAGAAAGTTTTCAGGAGTGGGTAATTATCATCCAGTGGATTTTTTGGCTGCATGCAAGGACCAATTTGTGCCTGGTATGTCAGACCAGTGTAAAATGAAGTTAGCAAAGAGAATGCTTGACTGTTCTGCTCAAACTTGGGCAAATCAGTGTGCTGATAAATTTGTAACTTTTGAGGCGTTTGAAAAGTTGTTTTTAAATAAGTATTGGGGGGAGGCCAAGCAAGCTAAGATACAAAATGAATTCTTGAACGAACCAAACTATATGAAAGGGAACCCAGAATTTGAAGTAATCATTGAGGAGGAGCTGTTTATTCAAGATTTATTTGTCATAAAGGGAATTTGTTTAAATCTAATGTTAGGAAGTGATTTCCCGTGCAAATATGAAGCTCAGTTGAAGTATAAAGATAAATTGTTAGAATTGAGTCTGGAGGAATGCATGAAGAGGGTGAAATTCAAAAATTTTATAAGTGATAAAGATTTAATGGCATGTTTGCACAAGTAACTGTCATGAAGTATGAGATTCAATGCATTGTAGATAGTAGGTTAAGAATTTGTGTATATTTATTCTGTGGTCTGTGTCAGTATCTACTTGTGTGTTTAGATTTAAGCATTGGGGTCAAGTTTACAAGTGTTCTTTGTAAATGTTTTTCTTTTGTTGTTTGTGTTAAAACATGTGTTTGTATCAGATTTGCAGTTCAATAGTGGTACATGAGGTAAATATGCATGTATGCCAACATTAAAGGATAGAGGAAGTGGGAGTGTACTGTTTATGTGTGTGTACATGTGAGCAGGGCTGGATATGTGGTGTGAGTTGTGGGGTGACTCGGAGAATGAGAAAGTGGTGGACATTGATGCAGGTAGTGGGGTCTGTGGCTTAGATAATTTGTAATGAAGATGTCAGCTGACAGTGTTGCATATGTGGGTGTGACTGACCATATGGGTCAGAAGTGAGGACTGTATGTTTGTTGTGGCTGTTTTGGCTAAAGTTGGGTTGGATTGAGAAATGTTTCAATGAAAGAAAGTGTTTGCTCTTTAATGTCTGTATCTTTTGAGTGTTTGGTAGGTAACGTGTCTAATAGGGAATGCTCTGTACTGTTATATCAAACTGATTCTGATAATACATTTTTGGTTTCTTTAATGGTGCTCAACTGTTGACTGAACGATTTCTGCAACAACAGTTGACGAGAACTATTTTTCTGTCTAGCCTGAGTATCAATAGGGTTTGGTGATATTTTATTTAAAAAATGTAGATGTTTTGTGATAAACTAATTTTGAAATTAGACTTTAACCTTAGATATTTTATTGTGGGCAATACTTGTGGAAAGCACATTATGCTGATGACAGCGATGCAAATTTAATCTCACACCATCAAAAAATATTTTTTTTTTTTTTTTTTTTTTTTTTTTTTTTTGTGCGTGGGGGTAGGATTTATATTTATAAATGTTGGTGTCATGTTGATAGAAGAGAAAATTCTCTATGATAACATTCTTTTGGTAATATTATTTGAGCTTAAAGATATATTTTTGACACAGGCAGGTTCTTTTTTTATTTTTTTATTTTTTTTTTATTTTGATGGAGTAATACTCCAAGCAGGCCACATATTCTCTTGTCTGTTTCATCTGAAGCTATGGCTGATGAGAGTGCAGGCATGGTGGTTTGCGTTAATCTGATAATGACTAACACCAGCCACTTCCAGTTCTTAATTCTGTTGATTTACATGTTATTGTACATGTCTCAATGCTTAGTTTCAATTGCACCAAGTCTGGATGGCAGGGGGGTGGGATACAAATCCAACCGAATCCTGGTGTCCAGACAAACTTTTGTCTATGTTGACTCATGAGTGCCTTCTGATCTTCCTGTTCCATGTAGGGTGCATAAGACGTGTGTGAACAAGAACGCTTGATCCAGTGCCATGAATCTAAGCTGCAATAGCATGTTGGTTGAAATGATGGAGACATAGGACCGTACACCATAGACCAGAGTTTCTGCAACGATGACTCTGGGGTTCTCAGTGTCAAAGTGGTGAGAGATTTCCTTTAAACAAGTGGAGTGTACACCATCAAAAGTTTTTATAGTGATAATTCTAGTTTTTCCATGTAGAACAAGGTCCTCTAAAGACTAAAGGTTAATACTATTATAAATTTGGTGCCAATTCTGTATATAAACAACAGGCACACTTAAAATTCATGGATGTAATTAGTTATAAGGATTCTTTTCTTAAAAATATGCACACACTACAAGTGATCTTAATGGTACAAATATTGGGAAATTTTCTCACTGCCCTGTTTATTTTTTATTTATCTATTTATTTATTTTTTGCATTAGTTGAGGTCATAATTGGCATAGTTTTTGAGCCAATCCGATTCAATAATTTTGTAATTTAAAATTTTGCTCATTTGAATGTATTAATTTTGGTGCTACTTGCGCCAATCTGCACAAGGTTTGGATGCCGCAAGTGGAGGTATTGTGAGATTACCGCCTAATAGAAATACCTGTAATCAATAGCATTTGATAATTAAACAGTATGAAGTTCACTGCAAACATTGACCATGCCAATGCACTAAATGTTACACAATTTTAATCTTATTAATTATGGTAGCAATGTATGTACACAGTTGGGTGACAACATTTATAGTTAGGCCATAGGCAGAAATTCTCCACGTTGAGATTTGCGGTATGCTTGTAGCTGACGGGAGGCCAGCGAGCAGGCCGACGTTGGTGGCTTGTTCCAACTTAGGATTTTCCAGTTCGTTTCCGGTGAGGGGAGAGAGAGACAATGGCGAGTGCCAGGCACAGTGCAATGCACAAATATTGTAATACTACTGGCATTTGAAGTAATACGATGCAGTTAGGAACCTTTAAGGCCCTCATTACAAAATAGCCTGTTGATAAATAAACAATACATTAGCTGATATAGTCACATCTAACGTTATATTTTTAATTCACAATGAAAAGTAATAAATTACCAACGAAGACAAGACAGTTACACAACAAGCATGACAATGTTTGTTTATAAAAATAATATATTAACTTTTTATCATTTTATTTTCAATTAATCTTTTGTATTTTATCTTGAAGTATTCAGTTAAACCACTTATCCGTGGTATAAGAAATTGCACGATTATGATAAACAGTACAAAGAATGTTTATACTAATATAAAAACGTAAGAAAATATTTGTTTAATGTGTAGTGTAATTATTTTGATTTTAAGTAAAGTTTTAGAAATGTATTGGCTGAGCGCTGTACGTTGGCAAATCGGTTAGAAGAGTTCACATGGGGAAGTTGATGACGTAGGGGAAAAAACCCCGGCAGTTGAGCTTTTGGCACGCGCGCGCAAGAGGGCAGGAAGTGACGAGGTCGGGAGCACGTGGAGAACTGGCCGGGCGGCGTCGCTCTGCATCAGTCGGCATGTGGATCTCGAGGTGGTGACTTTAGATTTGTGTGTGGCATGTGGATCTCGAGGTGGTGACTTTAGATTTGTGTGTGGTTGGTCGTCGTAGACTGTACCAAGTTAAATCGAGTGCTACTGTGTGTTTGTGATAATTAGCCGGTGGAACAAGGTGTGCATCGCATTGAATTAAAGTGACTGTGATTTGTTAATGTAACACGTGTCGTCGCATAGGCATGAACATAAACGGTGTTTGAGACAGCCACGTGGTGTGAAAACAATTCGCGACAAATATTTATTTTGTCTGGGGGCTCACGAGCTATAACTTTATTTGGTAAATGTGTCGACGTACAGACGTATCAGCCACAGGGTTCAAATATTGTGAAATAAACAACATAAAGTGAACTTTCACGGGTTTTCAAAAATAGTAGTTAGTACACCCTTTTCTCTCATGAACTTGATTTTATTATGAATTTGTTTTGTTAATCATATGCAGGGAAGGAAAGCTGCGAACGTGTGATATCATCCCCTAGAAAACGAGTCAAACAGTCGCAATCACAGTTCCAGTGTTTTTGCATGTTTAGGAATTTGGTTCGCAGTTGGTGGTTGTGAGTTTTAAAAATTAAACTCTCTCTATTTTAAACTCACATCCCGACCTTCACGCTCGCAGTGATCAGTTACCTGCCATCTCGTCAAGACGCCGCCGATACTTCATTTTGTTATCGAGTGTTCCCGGAGAGTAATGTACCTCCAAGCATTATGCGTGTGTCTGTGAATGAACGAATGTGCTTTCAGCTACCCAGTGTGTGGTTGCAAATTTCCTCCCACGTTACCACCATATTCATAAAGGGAGAAACAATTTTACTATGGGCAGTAAATATGTGATTTAATTCACTTTTGTACAAGATGTGTGCTTAATTTGGCCTCCCTACATTTAGCTGCTCGAACATTTTTCTTAATAGATTATGATTTTAAAGTATCAAACCTCTGTTTTATGATTTCATGCTCCCCACCCCGTCTTTAATTATCTATTCATTTATTTTTAACATTGATTTTGTGTTTGATAAAACGTTGGCTGCTCCTTTAAGGAGTGAGCAGCAAAGTAAGTTTCCATCACTCATGTACTGTGGCAACGTATAAAGTTATTTAGAGTGGCAGTGAGCGTATTAACTTACATTTGCAGATCTCACCTGCCTGAAATCTTGCTTATTTAAATAACAGGCTACTTTCAATGTGTAGCTATTCTGACGTCGTCTTTATAGTATTATTCTCATCTATAAAAAGGGATGTGTGTATGTAACAACAGAAAGTTGAGATTTTATTCTACTTTCAAGAAGGTTTTGCACAACGATCCCGCAATGATGAATAAACCAAATGTAGTATGCAGCATTGATCGTTCAAATCAAATGTTTGTAAGTCTATCGGACTCAACTGCGGGGTTCTTAGTCCGTAGCTTATAAACTACTTAAGCTAAGATAAACTAACCTAAGAACAACACAAACGTCCATGCCGACGCTAGGACTCGAACCACCGACGGCGAACGGCCGCGCATACTACAGCACACAGCCCCAATGCCCAAGCCTAATCCAACGCGGCGCATTGGTCGCTACTAGATGCTTTATTACTGTAGCAGCAGATCGATTTCGATCACATAGTGACCATTGTCATAGGTAATGTGAATGAAATCACAATACAAGTTGAAATAACCTATAAAACTGTGCTACGAATTAAGCATTGTAATCTTCGGAAAATCATTTCCAATATACCGCAGTTGTATATGTTATTTCAACTTGTGATTTCATTCACAATGCCTGCTTGAAGGTGCATTGAAAATGGTCACTATGTGATCGAAATCGATCTGCTGCTACAGTAATAAAGCATCTAGTAACGACCAGTGCTGCATACTACATTTGATTTATTTAACAAAAAGTGGTTGAGAGGGGGTTTGGTGTTGAATTGTGTTTACTCTACGTAACTAATTACACATAGCGTTGGGTTAAGACAGTGTAGACGGGCAGAGAAAGAGGAGGACGTAATTCACAAAGATAGGTGGGGAAAGAGGAAAGTAAACAGAATAAAGACTAGGGTTTAACGTCCCGTCGACATCGTGGTCGTGAGAGACGGAGTACACAGTCGGATAGTTTTTGTCAGAAATGGGGAAAGAAATCTGCCGTACCTTTTGAAAGAAACCATTCCGGCATTTACCTGAAGTTATGTAGGGAAATGTATGTCAGGTTCTCTGGAGGTGGGTTTGAACCGCTGTCGTGCCGAATGATTACCATTGTGTCACCACTGCACCACCTTGCACGATGGGATGGGGAAGTGATAGGCAAAGATAGGGGTGAGGGGAGGTAGACGGAGCAATGGGAGCGGAGGAGATTGATAGAGGGGAGGAGGTGATGGACAGGTGAAGAAAGGGGATGGGGAGAAGGCACTAAGTGAAAAGGAGGCGAGAAAGGAGGAGTCGACTGATGGAAGGATAGAGAGAACATATATTGGGGTAATGTCACTGTGAATTACATGCACTATAGTTCATGGTAGTAGTAGGGGAGGGCCGCGGTGGAGTAGCCGAGCGGTCTAAAGTGTCTCGCTGTGGAGCGCGCGGTTGCTCGCCGCGGAGGTTCGAGTCCTCCCTGGGGCATGGGTGTGTGTGTTTGTCCATAGGTTAGTTTACCTAGGTTTAAGTAGTTTGTAGGCTACGGACTGATGACCGCGCAGTTTCAAATGTTCAAATGTTTGTTAAGCTTATGGGACTTAACTACGGGGTCATCAGTCCCTAAACTTACAAACTACTTATGAACTACTTACGAACTAGGACGGCACAAATATCCATGCCCGAGGGGGGATTCGAACCCCCGACCGTAGTGGCCGTGCTGACCGTGACTGAAGCGCCTCAGTCACCTCGGCCACCACGGCCGGCACCACGCAGTTTGGTCCGATAGATTTACAGACAGTATGGGAGGAGGAGACGGACAAAGAGAGTAGAGAGGGAGTAACACAACATTGAAACAACAAAAGAACACCACGGGAAAGCTGAGTTTTTGGCTAGAATTTAAAGATAGGATGTGGTTGCGAGTAACCAAGCGGACGTTTTAGTTCATATGGCTGTTAGAGAAATCCATTGGCCAAGGTACGATTAATGCCATGCGCTTCCAGGGTCACTTGCACATTTTCTTGCATTTTATGCGCATGTTTTACGACAGTAAAAATTTGCATTTTTCTTGCGTAACCCTTACTAGCAGGTAGTACTTATACACTCCGTAAATAACACGTAGCATCTTCTTGGGTTGGTGTTACAGTGAAACATGAAACCGCCCCATTCCGGCAACCAGATGCCGGGCAGTAACCACGACTAAGCTACTACACGCAGTCGGCGCTGGTAAATCAGGACGTTTTAAGTCCTCGCGAGTTGCTGCGGTGGACGGGGCGACAAATTTCTCGGGCTACGACTGCGGCCAGTCACCCACGACTCGTCAAAAGCGGCCGCACCAGTCTTTAGAGCTGCCATTAACGCTTGTCAACTCCCACGGTCGGCGCTCATTTAATAATAAACACACAGTCAGCTCCTCTGTTGAAATTCTTGCAACTACTTAAGAAGCCGATTTATGGCAGGCATTAAGCACAGCAGTCTGAAATGTTTACCTCAGGCCTTCAAAATGTCCTCCTCCTAAATATTTTCCTCTGCTCACCCTCTCCCCCTTCCCGATATCCGAGAGGCTCACACCTCTCCGCTGGCTTTAAGCGGATTCCGTCTTTATTTTTGTTTCCGGGCACACATCGCCGGATGAATATATTCCACATCGCTCCCCTTCAGTCTTACGCAACAGGCGTCGCTCGGCGCATTCGAAGAGACAGAAATACAAACTGCCTCCCGTAACATCAACTTCATAGCGGGTGTATCCGTCTTCGAAACGTGTTTAAGGCACCAGACTGTAATAACAGTTTTTGGAGGTGAATAAATGCATTCCATTTGTAACATTGTGATCTTATACTTGGACACAATAGTGCAGGACTGGTTTCGGCTTATAGAAACATCTTCAAGTGTTTATGAAATTCCATATGTAATAGATTTATTTCTAGGAAACACATTTGTCTTCATTTACGAAATATTCGATACCCTTTATGTCTAATGTAAAAGTAGAAGGTCCACTAATGTATAGTTGTTTTCTGTATCTATAGGCTGCAGGTACTCAGATACTATAACTTTGTTTGTACCATAATTATTGAGACTATTATTTATCTCTCTGTACTTTACTTTCATTCGATATTTGCCGCAAATATAGATAGTAATACAGTAATTAATGAGATTAATGTTCGCACTATTAATGGAGTAAGCATTTCGAAACGCATTGTTCCGAACTAAAACTCTTTTGACACTGCTTAATGATATTGTAAAGCAAATAATGTTAGAAAAATACTTTGTCACACCTTAAACTTTACCGTCCTAACCATCCTCTATCAAATTACTTTCTTTTAATTACAGTTTATGAAGTTCTTTTCGAAGTGTCAAGATTTCCTTAGGCTTAACCTTTGTTGGGTATGAAGTGTGCCTCCATTCGATTGATGGCCGTTTTGTTTTCACGGGTGTCGCACGATATCTATGTTTCATCCCCAGTGACTATCCGAGAAGGAAAACCATCGCCTTCTTCATTGTAGCGTGTCAAAAACTGAAGTGCACTGGCCATCCGTTGTTTTTTGTATTGTTCAGTAAGAATTTTGGGTACCCAACGTGAGCAAAGGTTTAGAAATTTCAGTTTGTCAGTAACAATTTCATGATTTAGAGATCGTAAGATTTGCGGAACTTCCATAGCAAGGGCACTAAGTGTAAACTTACGGTTGTGCTTAAATTGCGCCGCGCAATACGGAACAAGCGCCGAGGATTACTGTCAAAAAGTATTGTTTTTCTCCACGATAATGCCCGTCCTCACAAGGCGAATGTTACCAAACAACTCTTACAGGAATTTCACTGGGACATGTGTGATTATCCTCCGTACAGCCCAGGCCTCGCTCGAAGTGACTTTCATCTCTTGTTACGCCTAAAATGATGATGACGAGCCGAAATAACATGTTACCACATGGTTGAATGCACAGGCGGCAACCTTCTATGGAGAAGGCATTCAAAAACTTATGCCACGCTATAGCAAGTAGGGGAGATCGGGGCATGTTGGTTATTTTAATTTTTTTAATTTTTGTTAATATTAATTTATTCGACATATTTAAATTTATGAAATTATTGTTATATATTAGATATGTCTTTACTGAATCTGGATGGCAGTTATTAAGCTTGAAAATATCAGTTAAGGTATTAGAAAAAAATAATTACTGGACATATGTGAAGTGAACCAATCTGCCCCTACCTCGGGGTAAGTTGGCCCAGTGGCTGTGGCACGTTGACCCATGAACTCTTTTGCTAAGTATAACTAGGAAATCAAAATAAAACTAATGGTTATAAAGAAATATACTTTAATGTACATAATATCATGTTGAATATTGAGTTAAATGCTTAACATTGAGGACTATGACAACAGGACAGGTTAAATTTTTTACTATTTATAGTGTCTTAATACAAACCAGTAAACTTTAATCAATGTCCAGCTCCAAAAGCTCAGCGCAATGTTCACTCATAAAATAGTCCATGGATTTCATTTTTCACACATCTCTGATAAGCCCAACGCTTACAGTTCGTGAAGTGCATTTCTTGTTCTCCAGTTGACTGTTTCAAAAAGACAGTGTGATACTTCCTCATCGTCTTCATTATCACCATCTTTCCTTTTTGAAATGTGCTTTTCTAGCCTGTGATCTAAGTTTTCTTCAGAATTTCTTTTCAATGGGAAGGGTTGAAATTAAATTTTTGTTTCCTGAGTTTCAATTACCTGTGAAAACTGACATGAGGTCTGCCTGTACTTACGATTTTCTTGTAATTCCAAAATCTTCGCTAACAGTGGTCACAGATATTTCTTTTTCTTTTGCTTCTAAAATTGCTCTTAGCATCCTGTCTTCAGAAATCATTTCCCTTTCATTCTTTTATAATTTCGAATCATTTTCATGATACTACAAATATAACAAAGGTTTAAACCAGAGTCGTAACTCATGTTTTGAAAACAAGGAAATGAACGAGATTCTGGCTTCTCAGAACACTGTTTAAGATTAAAATAAAATTTACTGGTTCGCATTTATTCAACGCTTTTTATCTCGTGCATATGACGATATTTTGATCCCTGAAACGTATCAAAATATGTTTAACTTTGACAATTATGTTAATAATTTAATAAACTCGAAGAATTATTATCATTAAAAGTAACAAATCTTTCATCGAGTTAAATGCATTATAGCTCCTATAGGACGTGACAGGTTGTCTGGGCTGGCCATCGTGTTCCGTCCTCTCTGGGCCAACCTGCCCCATCGCCATCTTTACAATAAATTCTGTTCTTTGGCAAACTCACTGAAGCGATTACGTCTGTATGCCATATAGAAATAATCCTTAAAGTACCACCTTTTAGTTTACTACTCACCTCGTTGCGCCTAAACCAAGCAAGCCGACGAGTAGAATTTTACTGAAACACACACAAAAACAATTAAGGACTACAGCTGTCCAAAACTTCGCCTCCTACGATATAAGGAGAGGGACAGTGCTACCTACTTCCTGATTGATTTCTAAGACGATCTAGCGTGTACTGTATGAAATGATTCGATTGGGCCATCCTGCCCCTATGGCCAACGTGCCCCCTTCTCCCCTACCTACAAAATTTCGGAAGCTATGTAAAAAAGTAGTTCAACCGTTGTACATTTTTGTAGAATATTTGTTTCTGTATCTGTACACGTTTATTTTATATAACCAAACGGAAATTACTTTGTGGACATACCTCGAATGAAGCGTCCATTAATTCTGTGGCGAAGCACTTTACAAAAACTATATTCTGTATTATCTGCAGTTTGCAGGTTCTCGCTTGAAATAGGACATCGTCTTTACCACTTGTTGTGCTTCTCCTTGGTGAAACCTTTTTTTAATGGCATATAAACCCACTATTACTACAATGCAAATTTTTTTCGCAGCTTTAAATAAAAGCTGGAATTGAATGATGGGGATGTCCGACATTTCTGGTTCAATGTGCTCTGTTTTAAATTGTGACACCGAAGAATCAATCAACGTACACACCAGTTGCCGGTTGAAATGATAGCGTAACTCGACATGCGACAATAAAATGAAATATCAAACATACATGAAAGCTGTTCAACGTACTCCGATTTAAAAATGCTTTTGGTGCCACTGATAATTAAATGAGTGAAACAGATTTGTCATGTTCTGGCAGTTGCGTAAGCAATTTTAAACAATAAGTTAAATGTACGCAACATAATTTTTTGTTCATTGGGTGAAGAGTCAAATCATGCTAGTCTTCGCCTCATTTTCATATTGGTACAAAATAGCATTTCCTTGTAGATATTCCGTTGCAAATGTCAAGTAAGAATAGAAACCAATACGTAATTTCCACTGAGACCGATCAAGTTCTGGTGATAATCCGGAGTGGACGGCATTCAACAGCGCATGTGTCACCGCGGGGCATCCAGAGAGTAAGTTTCCTTTTTAACAAAGACAAAGTATACATGTTAAAAGGAACAATCAAACAGATAAAATCCTATAAAATAATTGTAAGGTTGAAAACTGATTAAAAGACCCGTTCTCCGCTTCAGCTGTTTTATTGTGGTCCTTTAAGGATTTCAAAACTGGTTTCTTGTCTTGTAGACACATCATCAAGTGATTGGAATTGAAAACTTACCGGGAATTCTAGTTTCTCATAAAAACTGATACCGCATGTTCCAAGGTTCAAATCAGGGGCACTGGCGCGTAATCCCCGCAGTATTTATATTATAAAATCATTGTCTATGGCTAAATGTTGAGATATCATATTAAAATCTATCTCCATAGTGCGCCTTGGTTGCACAGTGGTAGAGTGCCAGACTACAAATCCATAGGTCGCGGGTTCGATCCCCGCCAGGTCCCAGGATTTTTATCTGTCACTTCCCACTTCTTTCACCTCTGGCAGTATTGCTCATGTGAAGAATACCGAGTAGCACCGTCGTTCAGAACCCATGTTGAAGTGTAGGTCCCCCTATAACTGGCTGGGTAAGTCAGTTCGAAGATCGGAGGAAGGCCTCCAAACAGGACCATGCCTAGTAAAGCACTGTGGTGTTCAAACCAATCTTCGGATTGTTGACTGCTTTATCTTTTACGGCATTATAATAGTCAATGTCATCTAGGTTTGGGCAGTGAATATGGTCACACCAACTTATTCAATCCGACTGGATGTGTAATATTTGTCGGAAAATGTGCCAGAATATGGTGTGCTGGTTTGCAGATACATCGCGAAAGGAAACGATGGTTGTTAGGCTAGGCGTAGAGAGACGGCGTCAACTGTAGACAGTCTACAACTGAGGCCGTTTCTCTCTACGCCTCGCCTAACAAGCATCGTTTCCTTCATTTTTAATCAGTTTTCAACCTTATAATTATTTTATAAGATTTTAACTGTTTGACTGTTCCTTTTAACATGTATAAATTGCTTAGCTGTGGATGCCCTAGGTATAAGATTGTATGCAAAGACAAAGTAGTTACACGAAAAACTTTATTGGCGACAGGTAGAGCAATGTTTCATACGGCTCGGCCCACAGCACTTTTTTTGAGCTTGTCGGCTGGTGGCAGCTTTTTGATTATCCAGCAGACAGTTCAGATCATGTTCTCAGCGGTTTGCAACTTTTATTGCACCTCAATAAATTTCTGTCCTCCGGTCAGCGTTTTGAGAATGATGAAGAGCTGAAGACAACTGTGAAATATTGGTTCCATTCACGGGCGAAGGAATATAAAATATGTCCTCACAATATCACACGTGTTCCAATTGTTTTGTAGAATATGTCAGAAAAGGGCTCAAAGATCTTTGTACCTCTCTCTAATAAAGTTTTCATCTAAATATGTTGTCTTTGTTTAAAAACAAAGAGGGAAACTTACTTTCCCGCCTCGTTTATGCAAGAGAAACTAGAAGACACCGGACGATTTCAGATTGATTTTATAGAGTAAGACAGTTTTCTGAACTAGTCTGGAACTGTAATACACATCCAGAGGCATGTATGGACCCTGATACTGTTTATGAACTGTAGTTTAAAAAGAAGAAACTGTAAGCAGGAAAGTGAGGAAATGGAAAGTTGATGAGTTAAAGGAAGCTGAAGTTGTTGAGAGATTCAGAATGACCATTAGGTAACGATTGACTGAAACGGAGGGGGGGGGGGGGAAGTCACACAGAAGAAGAAGGTTGCACTGAGAGGTGTAATGATGAAATAAGGAAGACTGTAGAGGATTAAATAGGTTGAATGACAAGGGCTAACAAAAACCGTTGAATAACACTGGAGAACGTAACTGATGAATGGAGAAAATAGAAAAATACAACAAATGAAGCAGACAGAAGGGAGTACCGACGGTTAAAAATTAGGTTGATTGGAAGTGCCAACTGACTAAGCACGTGTGAAGCTAGTAGAAAGATAGATACTCCGTACGGGAAAATAAAAGATGCTTTGGAAATAAGAATAGCAGCTCGAACATGAAGATTTCATATGTAAAATCAGTAAAAAGCGAGGAATGGAAAGAAAGGAATAGATATAGATGCAGTCCAAGGGAAATAAAGACAGTATTTTAGAAAGATGGCGATGAGATAGGAGATACGATACTGGGAGAAGAATTAGACAGATCACTGGGATATTTCCCCTGAACTGCTGTTTTTCCTTCGGAGAGTTAGTCATGGTGAAGCTATTCGACTTGTTGTAGAAGATGTATGACAAAGGTGAAATACGATTATCATATTATAATTTCATTTTCATTTGCAAAAGAGTAACACAAAAATACTTTCAGAATAATGAAAAAATCGGTAGAATCCGATATCGGGGAAGATCATTTTGGATTGAGGTGAAATACAGGAACACGGAATGGCTAAACTGACAATGTAATATGTTCTTTAATTCTGAAGAAAGGATAAAATACAGAGAATGAATGACATTATACAACTTCACAAAAATGTGACAAATGTTATAACAGTTGGACGGCTTGATAGAGACACAGTGTAGCCTTTCACCAATATTATTCAATCTGTAACCTGTGCAAGCTGTGAAAGAAAGCTATAAGAAATTTGGAAACGTTGTTAATATTCAAGAAGAAGCAGCAAAACATTGTGGTATGCCGATGACATTGTAATTCTGTTGGAGACAGCAGTGACCTTGGAAGAGCAAAGTCTCCTGAATAGAGGGTACATGAATAAGATCAAAGCAAGGGTAATATAATGTAGTCAGATTAAATCAAAGGATCCTCAGGGAATCAGATTAGAAATTAGGGTAAACGTAGTGGATGGGTTTTGTTATTTTAGCAATAAAATAACTTCTGATGGACGGAGTAAAGAAAATATGAAATGAAGAATGGCTATGGGAAGAAAGGCATTTATGAAGAAGAAGAGAAATTTGTCAGCATCTAATGTTACATAAAGTGTTAGAAAATTTTTTTAAGGCATCTGTCTGGAGTGTTGCCTTATCGAGAGTGAAACGTAGACGATAAACAAACTAGAAGAGGATGGAAGCTTTCGAAATCTGCTACATTAGCGTGAAGAGTAGTGGTGTACACACATAGCTTTTCACCTGCCCAAGCTTGCTTGCAAGCCAGGCTGGATGGCTGCCCCACGTCATGAACAGTACGACCAGGCTGTTTTATTTACAGCCAAGCCAAGCTACGCCTAATCCAGGAAGGATTCGCCACAAACGAAGGCGTACTGCAAAAGCAGATAAAGGTCAGTTTACACGGCAACAAATATTGCATGTGTAAACAACAATAAATTTTGTGACGCCACTTTCCGCCTAGCCACAATATTAAGCTGGGTTCAGACAAGCATGGTGTGCAACATCGCATACTGAAGTAGTAGATCAGTAGCATGTGTGAACTCTCAGACTTTAGTAGAGCCCGTAAAGGGACACTACTTTTCCCATGGAACGAAAATTTCAACGTAGTTGTACTTTGTTTAACCACTTTCCTCCCCTGCCACTGAATCCCGACATTCGACTGTAAGCTCGCAGGGCATTTCGAAGCATTTTGCTTTCTATCAGTGTGCTTGTGTTCGCAAGTTTTGTTTTGACTTCTTTGTTTGCGGCAAAAATGTAGAGGAAGTGGTCGTTATTAGCCATAATTAAATTCCTCGAGCTGTTCAGCAACGCGAACGTCTATGGAACCACAAAAGTAGTTTATACAAAGACAGAAAGGTAAGGGAGGATGCATACATATATACTGTCACCGACGTGCATGAATACATGTCTGGACTTGATGTGATGGCGCTTGTGCACAACGACTGTTTTTCGATTTGTAGAAAATTGTCGGCAATAAGTCGTAAATATTTTGTTTAGTCACACGATCTAGATTTCGGTCACACAGTGACTTCACTAAAGTTTACTAAAAAAAAAAAAAAATCGCGAAACTTTCTAAAAATCCCATTGGCGTGTTTTACGGCCCACTTCAGGTTTATTTCGGACAAAAATAACATCATTATCATTAATAAAGAATGATGGACGATACGATTACTACTATTTTGATAATACTTGTGCACTCAACACGTAATATTCTCGCTGACCGTATTTTAACAAACAGCCAAATTATTTTACATCTGAGTTCAGCTTTAACAACATACTTTTTTTTATCTGTTACTTCTACAATCTGTTATTTTAATATCTATATTTTCGTTATCTTTCTCCGTTAAAATATTATCACTTGTCTTGCCGTGGTAGTTTGTCCTTTCTTTTTAAATTAATCTTCTTTGCTTGTACTGGTTTACGTAAAAGCAAGCCACAGTGTCAGATCACCGTTATTTCTGCAAATATATCTGAAACGGTGCGAGTTATGAAAAAAAAAAGAAAAAAGAAAACGTAAAAGAACAGAGTTGTAGAGAAAATTCACCCCTACAAATACGTATATTCAATTTTCGTCTCACATGACCAGTTAAGGCGTTATTTACAATTAAATTTAGGGCTGTCGGATGGTCACCCCAAACGGATTATTTTTAGTATTAATAATCAAGTAGTTGTCAGAAACATTTGGGAAAGGGAGGTTCAGGTCGCTGACGGTCGACAATTACGTCAGTAAAATTTGGTGTCGATCGCTTCAACGGCGTGATCTACCACTTTCAAACATAATACTTTTCAACATTACGATGTATGGGGGTTCTGCTCGCTGCAAAATTATTATCCTGGGGCGTCGTGGTAGAAATAAATACTCGATATGTACAGTTTTTCACTTCTTCTTTAATTTGCATTCAAACTGCTTCTCCACCAAAACAGTACTTCCATTTCAAAACACACACTGACATAGCTTCCAGTGCACTTGACACAAGACTACAACTCGAACTCCCCCACGCAAGGCGGTGAGGCAGATATATAACATTGACAATAATGGCATTACATTACGCATTGTTCATAACAATTGAATATACTAATTTACAACTACCGAACACAACAGTAAAACATTTCATGTACACAAAAATAATCACAATATAAAATGAAAACTATACATACAATAATTTTAGATGGCGCATGTATTTTTAAAACGAAATCTCCAATCTTTCTGTTGACAACAAAGTGCAATGTTAAATGTCAATTAATTTGTTAATGAGTACATCATACATGTTCCTAACATATATTGAACTATGAAATATCTCGTCCATTCTGAAAATAGGTTCAAAATTTCACGTCAATCAATATATACAAAGAATAACAATATTCAAATCTCGACTATTACATTAATTAACACAATTAGCTGGTCAACACAACTTGTTTATGAGCCTAACATATATACAATGCTATTTATTTTAATGTCTGTATGTAGATACAAAAGTTTTTACCATTCGTCTGCCTATTTATTGAAATAACGTACAATGACAAAAGTATTGTTTATATAACTGTCTGGAAACGTCTTATACAAATCTCTTAATTAATGAAATCTATACTTGTTTTAATCGCAGACACTGTCCTACACTGTTTCCTAGGCTTGCTATTTCGTTTCTAACTAACTTCACAAGCAACTTTTATCACTATTGATCCACACGATTTCGGGTCCGACGCAGATTGTATCGTAGGATGACATTGAGATGCGAGGGCCAGCAGTATCGTCACAAGTTTTGCAAAAGTACACGTAAGTACCAAAATTAAAACATTTGCAGCATCTGTTGGTGTAGCTCATCTGGTAGCGTTGTGGTCTTACAACCATATGGTTGGTGGTTCGAAACTCGTTGTGGCAGGTTTTTTAAACTTTTTTTCGTTGTGTTCAAATAATTACACAATTTTTATATGTAATGATAGTTTTACGAAATTGCACGTATTTTTGTTTATTCGTAATTTCCTATATTTTATAGAAGATTGTTACACTTTTTTGAAGTATTGTTACATTTTTTGCAGAATTGGATTCACTTTTAGTTAACGACGGTAGTCGTTGATTGTTCAGTTTGTGAAGAGCTATGACATTGTTTTCCGAAAGTGACCTACAAAAAAAAAAAAAGAAAAAAAAAAACAGCTTCAATTGTTTGTATAGCTTATGGGACTTAACTATGGGGTCATCAGTCCCTAAACTTGCAAACTACTTATTAACTAGCTAATACTAAGGATGGTACAAATATCCTTACCCGAGGGGGGATTCGAACCCCCGACCGTAGTGGTCGTGCAGACCGTGACTGGAGCGCCTCAGTCACCTCTTTTTATTTTTATTTTTTTTTTCTGGCTCAGCTTTTTTTATTACAGAGGTCGTAAAGCTCTCTGACCGGGCGCGCTGAGCCACGGCGCCCGGCTCCCCTTGGCCACCGCGGCAGCCAGTAATCTCCATAGCTACTAATAGGCCAGTCGTCGTAGACAAAAAAATGGCCATAGGTCCAAAAAAATTGCAGGAAGCTGAATTTTTTGTATGTTGTTAGGAAAAGTTAGAGTAGTATTAAACCAAGTTTGCAGCTTCGAAATCCTTTTGCGTAACTTTTAAGAGCCAAAAAACCTCGAAATTTTCGGACTTTTATCTGGTTTTGGCTTATAACTCGTGAAGGGTGGTTTTTTGACGAAAAGTCACTCACACCTCTATTAATGTAGATAAAATATTCTAAAATTTAAGCCCACCCGCAGCTCTGTAAGTCCAATAGTTCCCAAGATATTGGACTTCAAAAATTGACTTATTTCTCCAAAAAGTTCAGATTTTCGATTTTTGTCATCTTTCGGCTAGAATATTGGCTCTAATGATCATCCCACGGGGAATGTCATACAAAACAAAGTTATAGAGCAGTTATTTAACTTTAATCTAAGCACAGAACGAAGTCCATAGGCCCAATAGATTTCTAGTTATCGTTAAAAAACGAAAACTTGGAAAATCGGAGTATTCAATAAATTGACCCAGACGAATTGCAGTCCTCTTATCCTGTGTATGTTAAAGAAAAAGGAAGAATTACTCATTGACGATGATTATTAACGCATCGTATATAAAAAGGATTTTTTCAACACTGTTTTCCGCAAATATTGAACAGAGAAGTTCCTTGAGTCACTTCCTGCCATTATGGCACCGAGCGCGCCATGAATCACATGAGGTGGTGAAAACCTCTAAGTCTCACGCCTATGTTGACAAGCTGAGGATGCTGGTGGCTCTCCACAATGTTTCGGGCTTTCAAGTACACTGGTTGATCGTAGGTCACAAAACATGTTTCCTGACCGTAAATGCTTGTTCTTTAACTGGCTTCTAAAAGTGATGTTAAAACAGTGTCGTAGTCTGTTGGGGGAGCATGGATAAAAGGGAGATATACAATCTTTGAACGTTTGAAAGGAAGATCTTCTGTCACTTGATCCATGAATCCATTCCATCCTGGTATGTCTGGCATGTTACTTGCTTTTCCAAACAACCACAGCAGGTCTGGGGATTTTGGCAAAATGACTTCAGCGATTTTGACTTCGTTAATTGAAATGGCTGACAAGTCAAATTTCTTTCTAATAGAAGAATGTTTAATGTGTGTGGCAGTGTGTGAACCTGATAGACTCGGCACATACAGACTTCAAACGTGGTTTGTTTATGTCTGGGCGAACGGATGAGTGAGGGGTCATGATAATTGTACCACCCATTTCATGGAACGTGTTTTCTCCATCAATTGTGTTAACGTTTACATCTGCATTGTCGAAGACAAAATGCATAAAAGCTCCTTTGTCGACTGGTTGGGCCACTTCTCCACGGAGGATAGCGGAACTTTCAAAATGCATAGCCTCCGTATATGTACAAGAAATTCCCATACAGTGGCAAAGTTCAACAAGGTGCTTTGATTCAAATTTTCTGTACAAATAGGTTCCAAAGCTTAATTGAATTGAGGATAGGAAAGATTTGGGCTTCGTTGCAGCCATGAGTGCATGAGCAAATCCTATGCACTTCTTTTTCCACTGTTCAAGAGAAGGATGCTTTTGCGTCTTTTAAAAAAGCATCTGACGGGGTACATTGAGTAGTGTCAAATGTTTGGGAACGAATGTCTTGCAGGATCCTCTGCTGTCGCTTTGACAACTCTAAGCCGCTCTTCAGCAGGATCGCTAAGCCTTTGATTGTACCACTTTTCATAAAGGATGTTTCGTCCAATGTCTGTGAACATCAAGACTGAGCTGTGATACGGACCTACCTGCGCAAAAATAATTTTTCCGCCATATCGGTTTTTTAGATGAGCTTGAACACTTGCAGCTGCTGGTTTGTAATCACATGTGAAGGTATCTGCAAACAAGTCACTTATGGAAAATTGGTTTTCCTGTCTTGTTTCTGCAGAGTATGAATATATACGCTCCATACCTTCGATAAGGAAGGGATGTTCAGGACGGCCTTGTTTACCTCCTGCACCAGTAGATCGCGACAAGGAGTGCAGTTTTACGTATCAATGTTTGTGGTACTTACCCTCAGTAGCAACAAGTTCACTTACACATGAAAGAAGCCGAAGAAAGTGTTGCCCCCATTCACTAGCTTGTCTAGCTTTTTCCACAATCGATTCTTTCACTACCAGTGTTTCCCTTTGATGGAGTTCATCATGTAGATATTTGGGCAATTTTATCTGCTTCTCGAAATATTCCTTGGAGAATTTTTCACCACAAAGGAAACAATAATATCCAATGATGTGACGCCTTGAAACCGACGCACTTTTCAGCCTTTCCCCACACGAAGACGATGGTTGAGCAAATCAAACAACTCCTTCTCGCTGGACAAATGCTTACACATTACTTCCCACAGTATACCTCTTCCTCCATGCGTCATATACGGTCACTTCATTTAAACTGCACAAAAAACCTCGTGTGCCTTTCAAGCCCACGTTTCTGACACATTTTTATCAGCGTCTAAATTCCGAGTTTTTTCACTGTCACTGTTCCCTCTGCAAGCACTTACCGACGACCCCGAAACAAACATGCGACGGGGGTAGCTCCGACATATTGTAAAACAGAAAGTACTTAAAACGCCACCAATATCAAGATTTAGACGATTTTTGTTTGAAATGTTCTTCACGGATCCGAATACGGCTGTTTCTAAGGGCAGACTGGGTGTAGTGGGGAAGGCCTCAGAGGCAAGAAGTTTGGGAGGGAGGACAGAACACCCGCTAAGTCACGACTCTGAGTAAGGGGGACGGCAGGGGGATTGAAACCTTCGCACAACAAAAGGCCTCGCTACGAACGAAAGACCCAATCCCTTAATGGCTGACCAATACCCAAAAACGGAGAGGGTTTCGTCTTTTTTTTATTTTTACAGCAATACCTACTTTCACAAATATATTTGTATGCACTAACACATAATTACACCTATTTATAAACAATATGTTAATAATCATCGTCAATGAGTAATTATTCCTTTGTCTTTAACATACACAGGATAAGAGGACTGCAATTTGTCTGGGTCAATTTATTGAATACTCCGATTTTTCCAAGTTTTCGTTTTTTAACGATAACTAGAAATCTATTGGGCCTATGGACTTCGTTCTGTGCTTAGATTAAAGTTAAATAACTGCTCTATAACTTTGTTTTGTATGACATTCCCCATGGGATGATCATTAGAGCCAATATTCTAGCCGAAAGATGACAAAAATCGAAAATCTGAACTTTTTGGAGAAATAAGTCAATTTTTGAAGTCCAATATCTTGGGAACTATTGGACTTACAGAGCTGCGGGTGGGCTTAAATTTTAGAATATTTTATCTACATTAATAGAGGTGTGAGTGACTTTTCGTCAAAAAACCACCCTTCACGAGTTATAAGCCAAAACCAGATAAAAGTCCGAAAATTTCGAGGTTTTTTGGCTCTTAAAAGTTACGCAAAAGGATTTCGAAGCTGCAAATTTGGTTTAATACTACTCTAATATGTCCTAACAACATACCAAAAATTCAGCTTCCTGCAATTTTTTTGGACCTAAAAATACCTGACGACTGGCCTATAATGGTTTTCCAGGCAGCTAACCTATTCATCCGTAGTTTTACATGACGACAAGGTGTCCAGCTTTTCTACATACACACAAACAGAAACTGACACAACACGTGGAGTTACAGATCCCAAAATGTTTTATATCACTGAATTCGAAAAGGAAAAAGAAATGTCTATTACTGTGGGATTCTAATCGCCGATGCTACATTTGTGAGTCCAAAACGCTACCCCCCCCCTTTCTTAGGTGTATCTATGCTTTGCGGTTATTTGGCTCACCTTTTTAATTACAGAGGGCGTGCTGAGCCACGGCGCTCGGCAGCGTGAGCTACACCGACAGATGCTGCAACTATTACAATGAGCGGCCAAACAGACTGCCGATTCTCCGCTTCCCATTGAAGGTCATGGGGCAGCCGATCCCGTGGTCGACATCTACAGAATATTTGGGAATAACGTTAGACAAGTCCTTGACCTACACCTTGCACGCCCAACAACGCAAAAAGGACACGCTGAAGATGGTGAACGTGCTAATCCCGTTCTTCACGAGTAAAAACCTCAACGCGAAGACGAAATACCAGCTTTATCGGTCGACGGTACTACCAAAGCGCCTCTACGGCTGTGCAGCATGGGGTGTCACTTGCGATACAAATATCAAGTCTCTGCAACCGATACAAAATAGATGCCTCCGATGGACATTAGGAGCGCCCAGATGGACGAGGACAAGAGAAATTAATGCTACACTGCAAGAGCACTATCTAAAGGATAAGATTGAAGACTATGCCACCAAACTATTTGCTAAGGTCGACTTACTTCGGGATGAAGTACAACAACTCCGCCTGGTGTGGACAATACGCCCGCAACGTTGGCATAAATATAAGGTACCCCGCTCACTAGAACGCTGGCACCCACCTTGAAAATACACGCTTTAAACAACACACCATCGGTCTTCGAAACACAATGAACGAACAATATGTCACATAAAGCCTACAAGCCACCACCTGAGAAATGCAATAAATCATCCCCATTGAGGAACTAAGGACCCAAAGTGGGCCTCAGTTTCCTCTCAAAGTGCAAATAAATAATAAATAAAGCGGCATTCCTATGCTTACCTTTCACACACCAAGAAAAACACTCCCAAAGTGAATCAGTCTTGTGGCACCACGTGACACTGAAGGGAAAAAAAAAACAATGAGCCGTACTTTCGCGTACTTTTCAAAATTCCAGAGTCGATTTTCTCGAGAATTTTTATAGTTGCGTCGAGTGGCTTTGGCCGATTGTTATTTAAGTTCTGTAATTCACGTACGTTAAATATAAAGAAATTCTGTATCGGATACCCGTATTGTCTTGTTCTCAGTCTTCCTTCCTTATGAGGTATCAACATCAGTTTGCGCCGTTTCTCGTTCGTCAGTGAATCGAGAAGGGCCATCATTTGACGGGGCCACTCTGGGAGACACACCACTAGCCTGTCACCGCCGATTCTCCGAGAGCAGGCGTGTTCTAGCCGGTAGCGTGTGTTCCCGGCCGTCGTCCGACAGGGGCAGGTCGGGAGGAGGTTGTCTGAGCCCTGCGTGGCGGATGACGCGCCTTGCCCGCTTGTGTTGTGTTGTGTTGTGTCGGCGTGTCGCGACCCGCGGCAGTCCAGTGTCGAGGCGTCATGCCGCCGGACACGTGACCGTCATCGGCGCGCCTCCATAATACATGCTGCAGGCGGCAGGCGGCCCGCGGCCCTTCAGACATTGATTTGTCACTCACGGCGGCGTTCCATAATGCATGTCGGAAGCGCGGGCCCACACGCCGGATATCCCCGCGTCTCCTGGTCGCCACCACGCCGCCCCCAGAGCGCGACAGACAACAAAAAACGTCTTCGCTGACAGCGGATATTCAAATGCGCTGTTTTGATCCGGACTTCCCGGCGTTAATATGGAATTCTGCCACTCTGTCCGGCGGTGAGACGGTGCATTGACTCCTGAACGCTCTCCAGGCTCTTGTTTTCCAAAATTAGGAAATCCGAAATACCTTAACGAGTCTTAAAATTTGAACCAATATTGGGACTCATTTGCGATTTGATGAGGTGTTATTGTTGTTGTGATCTTCAGTCCACAGACTGGTTTGACGCAGCTCTCCATGCTACCCTGTCGCCGGCCGCGGTGGCCGAGGGGTGCCGGGCGCCGTGGCTCAGCGCACCCGGTCAGATGGCTCAATACTCTCTGTAATAAAAAAGCTGAGCCAATAACTCACCGAACAAGAACGGAACGAACTAACACGAGAAACGTCCGCAACGAAGAGAACTACCCATGGAAAAAAAAGGGGGGAGGAGGGACTGAGGCGCTCCAGTCACGGTCTGCACGGCCACTACGGTCGGGGGTTCGAATCCCCCCCTCGGGCATGGATATTTGTGCCGTCCTTAGTGTTATCTAGTTCATAAGTAGTTTGTAAGCTTAGGGACTGATGACCCCGCAGTTAAGTCCCATAAGTTCTACAAACATTTGAACATTTTTGAGCTACCCTGTCCTGTGCACGTCTCTTCATCTGAGAATAAGTTTGGCAACCTACATCCTTTTGAATCTTCTTACTATATTCTTCTCTCGGTCTCCATCTACGATTTTATTTTATTTTATTTTTATTTTTATTTATTTATTTATTTAATTGTTTATTTATTTATTTTACCCCACACGCTTACTTCTAATGTCCGCCATCGTAGCTCAGCGGTAGCGTTGCTGACTACCACGCAAGAGTCCCGGGTTCGATTCCCGGCACGGGACTGGGTGTTGTGTGTTGTCCTAATCATCATCATCTCATCATCATTGGCACGTAAGCCGCCCATGCGGCGTCAAATAAACTTACACTACGGCGGCCGAACAAACCCCAAGGGTTCTCCTGGCCAAGAAAGCCATACGCTCATTCATTCCTTCTAATGCTAAATTGACGATTTCTTGATAATGTGTCCAACCAATCTATCCCTTCTCTTAGTCACGATATGCCAGAAACTCCTTTTCGCCCCGATTCGGTTAAACACCTCCTCATTAGCTACGTGATCTACCCATCTAATTTTCATCATTCGTCTGTAGCACCAAATTCCAAACGCTTCTATCATCTTTTTATCTGAACCCCTTATCGTCCATGTTTAACTCCCATACAGTGCTACACTCCAGACAAATGCTTTCAGAAAGGACTTCCTAACATTTAAATTAATATTGCATGTTAACAACTTTCACTTCTTTAGAAACGCTTTTCTTCTCATAGCCATTCTGCATTTTATATCTTCTTTACTTCGGGCATCAGAAGTTCTCTTGCTACCCAAATAACAAAATTCATCTACTTCTTGTCTCATTACCTAATCTAATTCCTTCAGGATCGGATGATTTTCTGATATTAAATTCCATTACCTTTGTTTTACTCCATTCTGTAAGATACCTGTCAGTATTATACGTCACATAGGTACACTTGTTAATCACATAATTATCAATAAAAGATGTTGTTATGTTGTGAATTAAATTCAAGGTTAATTAGGAAGTTTTCAGTATTGAATACGTATTAAAAATATGATCATTAATTTTTCAAAACATATAAAATCTCTATGTAATGATGAGAAAGACGGAGTGGTTGTTCTTTGCTGGTGGAAGTTGGACTATTCTAGTTAAGAATTACGATTTCCATATATATAGTGTGTGTGTGTAATTCTTGGATGTATCACGAACGCTCAATATACGTATGTTTCAACTCAGAAAGTAAGTTCTGCATTCGTGTACAGTTAATTAATCAATTGCACATGCAATTTCTGTTAAGTACAAAGGTAGCCTACGTGACTACGTCATCTGGAGTTAAGAACATGCAGATTATACACACGGGACTTTACCTAAATTGATTGTAGCATTAGCCGCAGAACTGCTAGCAATTCCAGATTGGGTAGTAGATTATCCTTTCGGGCAGAGCGACCCAATTCTCAGACACTTTCTCTTATATAAAAATAAATTCAATGTTTACAGCTTCACGCAATTGCAGATCATGAATCGAGTATCTACAACCTGAGTATTGACGCCACAGCGTCTAGTCTGTGGTGGTAATAAACAAATAAACTGTTCTCTTTCAGAATTTTTTGCTGCATCTTATCAGAACATAACCAGAGAGAGTTAATTTCAAATCTTTTATTATCTCAAGACATATTTATTTAATTATTTATTAATTTACAATACATACAAACAGTGTGCCAAACATTGAAAAAACCTACGTGATCGTAAGTATTCGGGCACCCCAAAAACACACGTTTTTCATATTAGGTCCATCGTCTTGCCATCTACTGCCAGGTACTCCATGTCAGCGACCTCAGTACTCATTACTCATTACACATCGTGAGAGAGCAGAATGGACCGCTCCGCGAAACTCACGGACTGCAAATGAGGTCAGGCGCAAGGGTGTCATTTGTGTCAGAAGCATGTGCGCGTGAGTTCAACACTCCTGAACATCCTTAGGTCTACTTTTTCTGACGTGATAGAGAAGTGTAAGCGTGAAGGGGAACGTACAGTTCGAAAGTGTACAGGCCAACCTTGTCTGTTGTTGAAAGAGGCCACCGACAGTTGAAGAGGGTCATACAGTGTAATAGGCAGGCATCTACCCAGACTGTGACACAGGAATTTCTAACTGCATGCGGATCCATTCCAAGTACAATGGCAGTTAGGCGGGAGGTGAGAAAACTTGGATTTCATGGTCGAGCGGCTTCCCATAAGCCACACATCACGCAGGTCAATGAGAAACGACGCCTCGCTTGCCGTAAAGAGCATAAACATTGGATGATTGAACAGTGGAAAAAAAGTTGTGTAGAGTGACGAATCACGGTACACAATATGGAGATCTGATGGCACGGTGTGTGTATGACGAATTCCCAGTGAACGTCATCTGCCAGCGGGTGTAGTTCCAACATTAAAATTCGGAGACGGTGGTGTTATGGTGTGCTTGTGTTTTTCATGGAGCGGGCTTGCAACTCTTGTTGTTTTCCGTGGCACTACACAGACCTACATTTATGTTTTAAGCACCGTCTTGTACCGATCTTCGACTCACACTACCGCTATTACGCTACATCACGTATTACTTAACAATTTTAGTTTCCCGTAAGATTTCTGATGCATGTCCCTCACACCCTACATAGCACTCGAAACAGAGAACACTGTACTGGTAATAAAACACACCCCTAACACATCAGAATGCATTTTATACAACAGACTGCGAATCAATGAGAAGTTTCTAAAGAGACAACCAACGTGGGAATAAAGGAACGATTACACTGTAGCATTAAAATACATTGTTTCGCCCCACTATCATAGGGACGTAATCATCATACAGTTTGCTCACTTTAAACTATTTGACGTACAAACCAATCATACACACCCATCACCTGAAATGTTAAAAACATTACCTGCATATGGATGGAGGAATAAAACATTTTTACAGAGGTCATATCTACTATTGTAGTAATTAGTAAAAGATCTACCCAAACATCAACATTTTACACAAGCTGTAAGGTCATGCAGCGGCTGAGTGGCCGAGCTGATTGAGCCGCTGTGCTCCGATGCGCGAGTCCGCTCCCCGTCTGTGGTTCGAATTCGCCTTCGGGCTTGGATGTTCGTGCTGTCTTTAGTTTAATTTAGTTCATAAGTAGTTTGTAAGTTTAGGGACTGATGACCCCGCAGTTACGTCCCATGAGCTTGACAAACATTTCAGCATTTAAGATCATGTTCATTATAAATTACATAAGTCGGCTTCTTCCTCATTTAGTATCGAAATCTGTAACATTGCAGGTGACTATGAGTTCCAGTTGTCGAGACAGGCAACAACAACACCCATGACAAGATCCGAGTCATTTGGGTAAGCATTGACACCTACATCCTTATCATCTGAACTGGCAGTGGGCTTGTTAAACACGTTGAAGCAGGACAATGTTATGTTCTTCTTGTCATCCATACGTGTATGATCCACATATACTGCAGTTATCACCCCAATTACATACACAACACAACGCTCGATATTTTTATTTGGTGTGGCTTAATCAGGCCCTTCTTGCTCAAGGCATTCAGTGAGTTTATTTCCATCAGGGAGTTGTTTATTAAAACAAGTTGAAGATTTGCAATAACGCGCGAAGACTACATCACAGGGCTTCAGATCAGTCTATTTAATAAACTTGTAGTCCCTATGTGATGCCTCAACACCAATGCTGCTCCCATCTATAGCTGTGATAATGAGAGGCAATTCTATAATGCACACTAATTCCCCTCCTAGCTACAGCTGGACAATGATTCCCTCGACAACGATGTGCTCAATATATAGTACATCACCATATTGTTCACTGTGTGAACGGTTGATGCGGTGTGTATACAGTTTACCTTAGATCTTCTTCTTGTGTATATATCTCAGATCTTCTTCTTGAAGCACAGAGACATAGTTTCAGATGCACTCAATAAATGACTCTGAAAGTAAACACATTCATGAAGCAGCTGAACCCATTAACCAATACACCATCTGACATTCACAATCACCTGTCCAATCGCCAACGACAAAATTCAGGAATTGCACTCATCCTGCCATTTTACTGACTACGATAAGTGCAGACATGTAATGGGTTTATATATTACATAGTTTCAAATACCATATCGATGGTGTTGAACAGCAACGTCGTATGTCAAAAAAGTTTAGATTTACAAGAGAGTAAAAATAAGCATTATTATTTACAGTTATCACGATTGCAAATAAATAAAAAACAACTGTTATCACTATAAATTATTTCATTAATAAAATATCCCATGAAAACATACTGTAATATAATTTTCAAGCCATAAATTAAATAAAAGTTGTCAACGATTTTCTCTCATAAACAAACTGACATACGAGGCTGCAGTTCAACACCATCGATATCAAACATTCAACTACGATCCAGGTACTTTCAACTACCATTTCCATACTTTTAGCTTCTATTTTCACACTTTCTGCTACCATTTCACACCTGCAACTGCTATATCTATACTTTCAGCTAGCGTATCCACGCTCTCACCTACCATACCTAAACTTTCAACTACCAAATTGATGGTCACGTAATCGTTCCCCACATGTCACTTACACAGTAGAGCCACTACCAGCTGTCTTAAGATTTCTCAAAGACAACACCTTAGGGGATGTTTCTAAGTACACTCAAAAGGTAATGTCTTGATCCACAGGTGGAAGAATCCTATTACGTTTATATGACGATTCAGCATCACCAATAAAGTACTGCACTTCGAAAATGCATTACTGCAAATTACTTCACCACTTCGCAGACAGTTTTTGTGGGCGTCTTCAAGATAGACTTGTTGTTGTTGTCTCCAGTCCCAAGACTGATTTCAGGCTGCTCTGTGAGCTACCTTAACCTGTTAAAGCCTCTTCATCTCTGACTAAGAACAGCAACCTGCACCTTTTTGAATATGCTTACTATATTCGTCTCTCGTTCTCTGTCTGCAATTTTCCATATAGACGACTTCTGGATGTCTTAAATTTCGTCCCAGGAACCGATTCCTTCTCTTAGTTAAGACATGCCAAACACGTGTTATTTCTCCAATTTAGTTCAGTATCTTTTCATTAGTTACGCGAACTACTCACTTAATCTTCAGCATTCTCCTGTAACACAGCATCTGAAAAGCTTCTGTCATCTTTCTGTCTGAACACCTCATTGTCTACTTTTAATTCCTGTACAATGCTACTCTGCAGAAAAATACTTTCTGAAATGAATGTCTAACACTTAAATTAATATTGGATTCAACAAATTTCTCTTCTTCACAAATGCTTCTTTTCCCACAGCCATTCTGCATTTTATATCTTCGGCCGTCGGAAGTTTTTCACTACCCAAATAATAAAATTCATCAACTCCTTTTAATTTCTAGTTATCTAAACTAATTCTTTCAGCATAGCTTAACTTTCTTAGTCTACATTCCATTATCACGGTTTACCCGCTCGGTTAGCCGTGTGGTCTGACGCACCGCTTTCCGAGACGGGAGGCGTAACGGCCCCGGTTCGAATCCGCCCGGCGGATTAACGAAGGGGGGCGGAGTGCCGGCCAGCCTGGATGTGGTTTTTAGGCGGTTTGCCACATCCCCCTAGGTGAATACTGGGCTGGTCCACAAGTCCTGCCTCAGTTACACGATGCGCAACATTTCGTAACGCTTTACATACGCAGACATTTGGGGTACACATTTCTCCTGGGGCCATGGGGTGGCGGCAGGAAGGGCATCTGGCCACCCCATAAATATTAACACATACCAAATCCGCGTTTAACTCAGTGCTGACCTTGCATGTGCGGGAAAAGCGCCAAAGAGAATGAAAGATTCCATTATCACGGTTTAGCTCTTGTTAGTGTTCATCACAAACTCTCCTTTTAATATACCGTTTCGTTCAATTGATGTTCCAGGTCCTTTGCTGTCACTGACAGAATTTTATAGACCTAACAACAAGAAAATCAGAGAGAAAATTATCGCAATTAGTGAAGGAATTCGTCTCTCCACAAAGAGCTTATAAAATTGTGTTTGAACTGAGGAGGAACACGGCAGGTGCCAGAGATCTAGCTAAAGAAGTATAATTAAGTACTGGACCAGTCGTCGGCTTTGGTGTGCACCAGCAGGAGGCCGTCACGTCGCGCAGGGCAGCCGTCAAGACGTCGTCGACGCTGCGTTTTCACCGCCAGTCTCCCGCCGCGCCACTCGCCGTCTGACTAATAGCGAACCGCGCGCGCAGACAAAACAATGTCTAAAAGCGTCGCAGGCCGCGGTCGGCAGACGGCGCCGCAGCACCAGGGGGCGCAGACGGAGGATCATCCCGCTGACACTTACTGTTACGGGAGAGCTCACAGGAAACTCCCACTGAACCCCTTTATTTGGTACTAGCTAAGAACCCCGCTTCGCCCGATTATTTATTTATTCCTGCTTTGCGTTAGTACTTCTCCTATCCTTTCTCTCTCTCTCTCTCTCTGTCCATCTCCTTTTTTTTTTCTAAAAACATGCAATATTTATCGGAGAATAAATAAGAAATAAGGCTGTCTCGCATAATGTACAAAATTTAAGTATCCAAACAAAGAAAGATAGGAATCAAAACACAAATGACATATAAAATGCGTACGATCTCATATTTACCGAGTTATATGTTGTACAATTGCATAATTTTGCACGTATGTATTCATTTGTACCAGTACTGTACGTCTGTATTAAAAGAAATTTCCTTTTTACTGCTTTATGTATTTATTATTGTATTTCCTTATTCGTATGCTTATCCTTAATGAGAATGAGCTGAAAACATTGTAGCACGCATAGACCAAAAATATGGTCTGTGGGATCACGTTTCGGTGTATGTAACCTTCTTGCTATAGAGTCGCCAACGTCATCGCTGGCCTTCAGTCCCATTGTTTTAAATAATTTGACGACTTTCAACCACCATATCTTCCACCCCCTTATAGCTATCGGCATGGAACTGCTACGGTGTTTAACGGGAGACTTCGGACAACAATTACACACAGACCATTCGTTTGCGTTCTGCGGTTTTCACTGCAGAGCGAAATATTAACAGACACACGTAGAATTTTATATACACCGATAACTTTCCAACTCCTTTATCATTATCATCCCTCAAGCAACAACGCAACCAATAAAACTATTGTCAAAGAGTAATTATAATTTTCAGAGTAATTATTGTTACGCATTACGCGTTATATTCTTCAAATTACTAAATATCTATCAGATCGCTATAAAAACCGTGCCTAAAACCTTCCTCAGGTATAAATTAGTAACTGTACAAATATTTAAGTCTTTGCGTCTTGTCGTTCGGGCGTGATAAGCGTACACTGAACATACATTCACATAAATAGCTATCCGTTCGCCATAAAACAGTGCCTAAAGCCTTCCCCGGTTAGACATTACTAACTATACAAATTTTTAGCTCTTTATATCTTGTGGTTAAGACGTGATAAACGTACACCGAACAGACATTCACATTTATAGATATAGATTTTCACTTCAGTGAGAGGTCTATGAGACATATTGCCTACGAGATTCACTATTTATCACATTACTTTGTGACGAACATATGTTCTCCCCACATAACTCATTGTCTGTGACATATGACAATTGTCAAAGCTACAGAAAGAGAACGAAGAGGCCAATGGGCGGACGGACATGTAATCTTTTTTTTTTTTTTTTTTTTTTTTTTTTTTTTTTTTTTTTTTTTTTTTTTTTTTTTAAACAGTTAATAAAATATGCAATCCAAAGTTAATTTGAACGGAAACCTTCCCGTCGCTATCGTTTACCATCACCATGTAAACGCGACACGACGGATACAGTTGACGGATGTGGCATATCTAACACTTTGATCATTACTGTTTCTACTTCACTCTTTCTTTTACCTTTGCCGGCCGCATTGGCCGAGCGGTCTGCGGCGCGCCAGTCACAGTCTGCACGGCCGCTACGGTCGGGGGTTCGAATCCCCCCTCGGGCATGGATGCTTGTGTCGTTTTCAGTGTAAGGTACTTCATAAGTAATTTGTAGGTTTAGGTACTGATGACCTCGCAGTTAAGTCACTTAAGCTTAATAAACGTTTGAACGTTTTTCCTTCCTAAACTTTCGTACACTTTTTTCCTGATTTTGTGCTTGATCTGTGTTCAGTTTTTGCAGAGGTTATTCTCTCATGGGGGTGCGATGTGGTGCTTCCCTTGTAATTACTGACAAGGGGTACAGCGGTGAGGATTTTAAGTCATTTTAGAATAGGACAGTACTC
This sequence comes from Locusta migratoria, assembly GCA_026315105.1. Classification (NCBI taxonomy): domain Eukaryota; kingdom Metazoa; phylum Arthropoda; class Insecta; order Orthoptera; family Acrididae; genus Locusta; species Locusta migratoria. The sequence continues at coordinate 178,399,966 of CM048747.1, forward strand.
GCTGTAAGTAAACTAAAGAACACCTATTTCGGCAGCCAAGACGCAAACGTTTACAAGGAAAATAACGTGAAGTGATTCATTTTCCCAATCATATGCCCATAGTACATCGTAATCTATGATTAAGGCTGCGTGATTCGGGTCAAAGTTTAAATGTTACACACTTCTTGAAGCCCATTCAACCAGCAGAAATCTGGGTGGCCACTCCCACCAGTGGTTTGAGTCCCCCCTGGGCAATGGTGTGTGTATTGTCCTTGGTATAAGTTAGTTTAAGTAGTTCGTAAGTCTAGGGACGGTTGAGCAAAGCAGTTTGGTCCAATACGTTTACAAATATGTCATTATTTATATGGATATATTTGAGAATAAGGGTACTCACTGACTTACAAGTAATTTTACTCCTTTATAATAACTTCTCTCATCCTCCACTTCACCGCCAACATTCTCGCTAAAAGGTGAACGGCCAAATTTGCTGTTTTTGCAGTATAACTATCACATCACGCAAACAGTATTTATTTCGTCGCTGTCTTTTTCTTACCCCTGAAATGTAGACTGTCCTGGTGAGCAGGTCAATAAGGCCGGTTGGTACTATTCCCTCACAACTCTCGGGTTGTGAAGAGGCAGCTTATAAGGCAGCAGAAATTCCCCTTTTTTGCATGTATCTCTTTTCTTATTGGAGCTAGGAGGTTATAATCCCCATGGTGATTAATCTTGTGTGCAAACAGTATGTGTAGCAAATTTGGTTCAATCGATCCTGTAATTTAGGAGGAGATATCGATCATACATACCCACAAACACGCCATCGGCTATTTTTATAATTTACATAGATGTACAAACAGTATGGTGTGCATATACGAGCTTCTTCCGTAAAGTAAGTTCCGGTTTTTTTATCCGCAACAGCGCTACGATCGCAGTTTAAAGCATGTGCAGCGGTTCAAGAAGACATGTGCGCCATTTTCAGATAGCTGCTGCCGACGTGTGCTTTATAGTACTTTTTTATAACGTCAGCCGTAATTGAAAATGCCGCTGCGTGTGATATAAAATCTGTGATTCGTTTTCTAAATGCAAAGAAAGTTAAACTAAAGGAAATTCATCGGCAAATCTGTGAGGTTTACGGACAAAATGCTATGAGTGATTCAATGGTTAAAGGATGAGTCAGACTGTTGAATGAAGGACGTGATCAAGTGCACAATGAAGAACGAAGTGGACGCTCGCAATGAGTGATCTGGTTCACACAATTGAAGAGAAGATTAAGCACAACCGTAAGTTTACAGTTAGTGCCTTTGCTATGGAAATTCCTCAAATCTCCCGATCACTAATTCATGAAATTGTTACTGAAAAACTGAAATTGCGAAAAATTTTGCTCACGTTTGGTATCCAAAATTCTTACTGAACAAATCAGAAAACAACGAATGGCCAGTGCAATTCAATTTTTGGCACTCTGCAATGAAGAAAGCGATGGTTTTCTTGTTTTTCCCACGATAATGCCCGACCTCGCACGGCGAATGTGACCAAACAACTGCCGCGGTGGAGTAGCCGAGCGGTCTAAAGCGTCTCGCTGCGGAGCGCGCGGTTGCTCGCCGTGGAGGTTCGAGTCCTCCCTGTGGCATGGGTGCATGTGTTGTCCTTAGGTTAGTTTAAGTAGGTTGTAGGACTAGGGACTGATGAACAACGTAGATTTTTTGCATAAATATTTTTTCAAAGAAGATTCAGCATTGGTCGTAAATTTGTTTATTTATTATTACAGATCGATTTCGGCTATTGAATAGCAAATAAAAATGCTGCACTCTGGTTAACATCATTTATATCTGCTTGTAGCTATGCCTTGTGACTGGTGCACTCTGGATAACAGCATTTGTATCTTATGACTGGATAAGTGAAATCAGTATTGTTTCCAGTCGATTGTGCAAGTTGCACTAGATAAGTAACAATAAATAAACAAGTTTACGACCAATGGTGAATTTTCTTTGGGTATTTGTCATTTTATGGTCGTGGTGCACATTGCTCCTAATGGAGTCTTCATTTTAGAAAATATTTTTTCTGTATCTATATACGTTTGTTTTATATAAGCAAACGGAACTTACTTTGTTGGACATACCTCATATTTCCTCCAGGGAGGAGGAAGGTGGCAGAGGGTTAATGAGGCAGTGGCAGGAAATGCAATCAGCTACCCCTTACATTAAACACGCCAAAATCCACTTAATCCTGCGCACGAATGACAAAGGTGGAAGAAGATAGGTAGTACACATGAATACCGTATCCGTAATATGACAGGAATACAGTTATCACCATTGGGGTTATAGCCTTCTAGCTTCCATGAGAAAAGAGACATAGGCCAAAACGTGTATTTCTGCTGTCTTATAGGCTGCCCCTGCAAAACCCGTGCGTTGTGCGGTAATAGTATCAACCTGCGTTATCGACCTGCTCACCAGGACAGTCTACATGTCAGGGGTAAGAAAAAGTCAGCGAAAAAGACGGAGAAAAAGAGAGAGGAGGAAAACGAGATGTACAGAAAGAGGGCTAACGAGAAAATGGAGAAAGACGAAAACGAGGAGGAGATGGAATGAGGATAGGACCAGACCAAAGAGATGACGTACAGACTAAGATTTGCGTGTAGGAGATGGGCATAGTGAAAAGCGGATGAGGAGACAGAGTGATAGAGGGGAAAGAGAAAGGTAAATGAGAGGATGTGATGGAACAGGGACGAGGAGAGATTGTCAATACAGAGTGGGTAGGAAGAGCAATGTGATGAACAAATGAATGCAATACATCCTTTAGTTACATTTGCATACAGGCATGGGTGAGCATAGAGAGACAGGGGTAGGTGATGAAGGGTGAGAGAGGGGGAAGGATTATGTTGACAAAGATAGTAGGAGAAGGAGATTGAAAAGAGTGGCACAGTGAATAGATACAGAGCTAGGCGAAGGTGAACAGAAAGAGATGTGGGAATATGAGACGTGTGCAAGGAGGAAATCTATGACCGGAAAATGTAATATTTGGAAAATATATACCCAGGAAATGCAGGGTTTCTCAGCTGGTAGTATTATAAATGTGGAAATGCACGATTGTTTTTATAAATCTGGCAACTGATGCAGAACCTGGGAATCCTCCCACTATTCACGTAGTGAGATGTGAGAAACCGCCTAAAACCTACATCCAGGATGGCCGGTGCACCGAAGCAAGTCCCTAAGAGCAGCGGCTTAAAGCGCGTTGTGGCCGATGGGACTGAGGCGCTTCAGTCACGGTCTGCACGGTCCCTACGGTCGGGGGTTCGAATCCCCCTCGGGCATGGATATTTGTGCCGTCCTAGTTCGTAAGTAGTTCCTAAGTAGTTTGTAAGTTTAGGGACTGATGACCCCGTAGTTAGGTCCCATAAGATTTACAAACATTTGAACATAAAAGCGCGTGGCTAACTGGGCGGGTGTGCCTCTGAATATGCCTGCACATTTATGTCACTGTATGACTTTCAGTTGAGAAGTTACAACGTCGTAAACAGTGTAACGCGTGAAAGCCGCATCATGCATGGGAGTTATTACTTATTTATGACCCATTTTATTTGCAACAAATTTCACAGACAGTATACGTATACTATTGAATGTATCAGTAATATGACGTATAGTTCACGAGACACGACACGACGCGCGGAAATGACCGTGCGGTCTAATGCGTCCTGCCACGGATTGTGCGGCCGCTGCCTTTCGGAGGTTCCAGTAATCCTTCTTGGATGGGAATATGTGTTGGCCTTAGCATCAGTCAGTTTAAGTAATTTTTAAGTCTAGGTGCCGATGATCTTAGCGTTAGTCCTCCTCCGTAGTCCAGGGGCAGTGTGGCAGATTGTGTTGCAGGGGGTTCGGGTTCGATACCCGGTCGGGTTGTTGTCGTGTACTCATCAGCGACACGGAAGTCGCCCATGTGGCGTCACTTAAAGACTTGCACCAGGCAGGCCGAACACAATCACAGCTGGGGTCTAACGGCCAAAAATGACACTCAAAATCATCATCACCTCAGCAGTTTAGTCCGTTAGGATTACAAACATTTGTGAGAAGCTACGCCGTAAGTTTTGAGCTGCGTGGAAATGAATCTGCAGGATATAATTCTTTCTAAATTCTCACGGCTATACATACATTTTACATGATATCTCGAGTTGCTTTGTGTAAACCGACAGAAAATGAGACATGACGTATGTGGAATATTTTAATTTAACCCTTTCCTGTCCAAGCTATCAAATATTCAACACATAAATTCATATTTTACTACCAAAGTGAATAAAAGCACATTAGTGTTCATACATTCCTTATATGACGCAAAAAATATAAAATGAAAAAATGGTCTTCAAAGTCCAAGAGGATATAATGAACTTGGGAGACATTATAAAATGCTTGTCTCTGTTAACATAGTGATTTACCAGCAACTAACAGACAGATGTGTTTTTATATCGAAATGACATTTTAGATATTGTTCTGAAGGGGTAAAAAACTGAAGTTATCCCTGAATGGTATTCATATTTCTTAATGTGTATACAAACGAAAACAAAACCACAACTATTTATTCCTGACAACTAGCAACAAAGAAAACTACGAAAATAAAGTGCTCAAAATGCCTTTTACACACTGTCAATACTACCAGGCACAGTTTTGAACGCTATTTAAATAAAAAGAGTTCTATTCTTTCAATAATATCAGTTTCCGTTAGCTGAAACAATAGAAAACGAAATTACCAACGTGAGGACACACAACTGCGTCTTTTTATGACAACAAAACTCGCCTGACCAAGTCGTACACACAGGCGGGGGGACGCGTCCCCCTAAACTTTTTATTTCCGAAAAGTAAGTTTTTTTTCCGTCTAATGTTGAAGAATATAAATGTTTGCCAACGACTTATTTCACGAACGTAAATCGGATTTATGATATTTTTTCATGTTGCTAATTGCGAAATAAACAATGCCAGCAAAATCGGTGGAATGGGATACAAACAGTTTTGAAGGGTATCCAGTTCATAAGACTTCGTACAGACGTAACATCACACGCAGTTATCGATGACCACAGGAAATGCTATCGACTTTCGTTTACGTTCGATACGGGATGTTTGGGAGACACCTTGCATCAAGCAATCGTTTGCGATAATTGAATCGACATTAACCATTTTCGATAATTGAATCGACACAGACCCTTTTCGATACCTGAATTGACACCAAACGTTTTCGATTATTGAATCGGTACACGGGGCAACGTGAGCGTACTTTCTACTTTGTTCTTCATTTACTGTTCCGTTCTTTGTTGTATATGTGATTGTGCCGTGAGTCCTGCCTTGTTTTCAAGTTAGCGTACAGGTTAAGATAAGCAGAAAGATAACAAACTAGTTTGCCGGAGCTCCTTCATCGAAAAAGCAAAAATTTGTTAATTCATGTGGGAGTGAAAAATCAGGAATTTCTTTGTTGTAAGAGTGAAAGTGAAAATGAAAACGTGAACAATGAACCCACGTGTGATAATACAGTGAACGAACATGTGTACGACAGCAAGTCAAATGATCGTCTAAAATGTTGGTCTTTTGATCAAGAAACTGCATTTCGTGAGAAATATGACTGGTTAATCGTGTCATATAAAAATCTTGGTTGCAAAGTTTGCAAAGAAGTAGGAAATTTGGGCGTCGAAAAAAGCAAACAAGGCATGAATATCATGCAACCTTGGGCCACTGTATCTGTGCCCCATTCAGGTGAGTCAAGAAAAGAAGGGATGGATTCTTTTCGGAAAAAAAATTTAAACATAAAGATAGTTCCGCTCATCAAGCTGCTGCACAAATAGTGCTTTCTGCTAAAGAGAAGACTTTAGAAATTGCTTGCACTAGAGCATTTCAAAATGAACAGGAGGTGACAGCAAAAATATTTCGCACTGCTTTTAAAGTCGCGAAATGATTTTGAAACCGAAATCGACCTGCAACAGCTTAATGGAGTTGACATGGGCCGCATTTTACATTCTGGAAATGCATGTACGAACATTGTTAATCACATCGCCCATGAAATGAAAAACACAGTGATTAAAACAACTATTGAGACCATATAAAAATATCATTAATTATTGATGAGAGCACAACAATTAGCCAGTTGTCATCTTTAATTATTTAAGAACCAAGCTGCCTGACATGAGAGAGCCCACAAATATTTTCATTGATGTAGTCGAGCTGAATAATGTTACTGCCGAAGGTGTTTGTAATACATTGCTCTGTTGTTTGGAATCCATGGGATTTTCCTCAAAGAACATCTTATTTCATTTGCAACAGATGGAGCAGCAGTGATGATGGGAAGAAAAAAAAATTGTTACATTAATGAAACAGCATTTCCCACAAATTTTGATTTGGCATTGTGCTAACCATAGACTTGAATTGTCAGTTGCTGATGTAATAAAAAGAGACTTCCCATCACATATGAATCAGTTCAAGTCTTTCCTGGACAAGCTATATTCAGTGTACCACCAGTCACCAAAAAACGCTCGAGAGTTAAAGCAGCATGCAGAGATACTTGAAATGGAAATTTTGAAAATAGGTAGAATCTTGGGCACCAGGTTGGTAGCATCGAGTTTTAGAAGTGTGTAAGCAGTATGGAAAAACTTTAAAGCTTTGGTTGCTCATTTTACAGCTTCAATAGACGATCAAAGCAGGGAGTCAACTGACAGAAGTATGTACGAAGGTTTACTAAAGTGCATCACCATAGTTGATTTCATTCTCGATTTAGCTCTAATGTATGCTGCCCTTCAAGAATTAGCAGAACTAAGTCTTGAACTACAGTTACGAGACATCACACTGTATTCGGCCCAACGGAAGATCAGAAATCAGATATTGGTGTTCGAAGAAAGGAAACTGAGCATTGGTCCTCATTATTGTGAATCTCTCAAGGCAGTAGAAGAGCTGAACTTCGGAGGGATTACATTTGAAAGGACAGCAAAAAGCAGACATCTTGAGCCCAGCAGATTTTATGATTGCCTGAAACAGCGAATGGAGAATCGTCTTCTGCAGACAGAGGATATTGTTATTTCTGAATGCGCAGAAGTGTTGGACTCATCAACTTGGCCTGGAAACCCTGCAATAACATATGGTGAATCAAGTGTAAAAACCTTATATTGTCGTTTTGGTCTTCCAGAGAAAGTGATACTTAGAGGATTTCGAGATTATTTAATGGAGAAGAAAATGCCACCATCGCTCCTTCCTCTTCTCAATGCAGTGAAATGTGTTCCCATTTCTACTAGTGAGTGTGAACGTGGGTTTTCGCAAATGAGCCTCATAATCACACCTACAAGAGCTTCACTCCATCTCTCTACTGTCAGCAATCTGATGTTTGTTAATTTGGTTGGTCCTCCACTGCAGGTGTTTCAACCCATGGGCTATGTACGCTCGTGGTATATGAAAGGCAGGCATCTGGCTACTGATACCAAGAGTAAAGGAAGAAGGCCTGCTGACTACAGCAGCCATCAACTGATGTCCATTTGGAAACTATTGTAATGCTAGGTGATGTTAATTACAATGCACCACTAGTTTTATAGTTAAGGTACCAAAATCACTCCACAGGTGGCATGTGCCCCTTTTCCACTGTGCCCCTAATTATTCAACAGTCAAAAGGTAATAAAAATAAAAGTATAGATAGAAACAAATTAAAAATTTTATTGGTGATCATATGAACAGTAGTTTTACCTTCTATTTAAATCTGAATATCAGTAGTTTACAAAGTGAGCTGATAATAGTCTAATTTGTCATAGGTGGGACAGCAAATGGACATAGCATTGAATGTCCACCAACATTTTACAAGAATTTTGTGAGTTTTGAATTTTTTGTTTGTTTTGAAAACATTGAGTTCCCCCTAATAAAACAATTTTCTACATGATGAAACACCAATAAACGTTCCATCATTCAAACTTACATGTAAAAATTGCAATCATGTTGTGTCATGGGTGAGACGAGGAATTGGCACAGGTGGGACACATGTGAAGCACAATCTGTTCTTATAAGTTAAAATTTATTTTAGTTTATCAATTTTAGATAAATAAGTAAATAACATATGTAGACCTTATTTTCTATTTAAACACCTTTGTAGGAAAGTTTTGTTACCAATAAAAAAAATTTCAATACAGTATTACTTTAAAGTCCTGAGTACCTAATTATTTCACTTTAAAAATTCCACCACTATTAAATAAGGTGCACTGTAGTTTATTAGTTAAATTTTCAGCTGTATTAAAAATTGATTGAGTTGAATCACGGGACACCACCCATCTTCTTTACCATTTCGAGAGCCAAACAAGGTTAAGAAAGATTTTTATAGTGTAGTTTTTACTGCTGTTGATAGATGTGGACGGTTTTTGTTGTATTGTGTCTTTTAGTGGTGCTTTATAGGTCAAAATATGTGTTGGGTAATATTTCCTTGTATTGTTTTGTATGTCAGGGGATTGATTTCAATCACTTGTTTCCTTTGAGGTATATTGTAGTTCAACTGAGCTGTACGATACCATTTTCTTTTATTAGTCAGGGGCTGATGGGAACTGCGTGCTTCATTTGAGACGATAAACTAAAGTGTCCGATACCACATTATCTTGTATGTTTGGGTCTTTCTTGGTATCACCTGCTTCATTTGAGCTGTAGTAAATTCAAATGAAGAGTCCGATACCTTTTTTAAATATTAGTTCGACATATTGATGACATCATGGGTAAAGGTCGAGGGGTGGTATCGCATGATTCAGTTATGAGTAATTTTCGCTGCATTATATCTAATATCTGAGTACCCCCAAACTTTTTTTTAGAAAAAGAGCACTGATTATAATTATAATTTTAATTAGCTGCACTTTCATATGAAAAGTAAAATAAAGTTGTTTGTTATTTCATTGACAATATTTTATATCAGCAATTATATTAAAAATTGTTATAATTCTTAAACCAAATAATAAAAATTAAATTTTTCACGCAGGTAAGATCGAGTCCTTATCAGTCACATAAAAATCAGGCACGCTGCTGCCTGAGATATTTCGCCCTACTGTTACACAGAACCCATTGACTAGTATGTAAGGTAGACATGAGTTGACCTTAAGCTTTAAAAACCCTTTTTCTCGGAATTTTCTGGACAGTGAGCTTTAAAACTCATACGAGTGGACACATGCGAACTGAATTTCCGAGACCGTCCACACCGAAGCGTGACAGCTGTCGTGAAAAGATGTCGTGTTCAGGATCTTGTTCAAAAACTAAGGTCTGCTCGATTTACCATTAGAACAGTATCTGAAATAAATGATTTTTCAAGACGAAAAGTAGTGTACTATGCTTACTTTCTCTCATGACGAATGGTGTTATTTTTTGAGATAACTCTACTGATTAAAAACGGATATTTTTGGCTCAGAAACTGGCAGGTGGAGCAATATGTAAGTTCGCGAACGTCGTGTCGACCCCTTTTCAGTAGTCTGGGAATTCTGACACTGGCGTCAAAATACATATTTTCTTTAATGTTCTCTGTTGTTAACTATATCAGCTTCTTTCCACGAGTTAGCAGTTTTCACTCGGTGAATAATGCACAGAAATCGAATCTACATTTGGATCACACCTCCGTGACTTTTGTGCAGAAAAGCGTGCAGTTTCCTGCAGCATCGACAATCAATAAGCTGCCACAAGAACGCAAGAATCTTAGTACTAACCCACGAGCTTTCAGGTCTAAATTGAAGAGTTCTCTCGGGGGTCACTCATTTTATTCTGCCGAAGAAATGATGGAAAAATTTTAAAAAATAATAAATAAATAAAAACAGTTCCTTTGTTTCATTATTTATTCTTTTTATTTAGGTTTAACTTTGTCATGTGCATAGGACTACAATAAGTTTTTCTATTACAATTAAAAAAAACGAATTATTTTGTTTTGTTATTGATTATTTTTATTTAGACTTAAGATTGTCATTTGTATAGGACTACTTTTCCTATTACCGCACTTGCGTTAAAATTTCATGGACTAACTTGTTCCTTGACTATGGAGTCTTTTCCTCAATTATGTCCTGCGTAACAAAAAAACCATATAATTATTATTATTATTACAGGAGTTTACAGGACAATGAGGACGTAAAAAACCTTGCGGGAAATGGTGCAAACATCAAGATAAAGCGTTCTTTGCAGCCGAAATAAAAATATTTTTGGCCTTTGGAAGAAGTGCATAAATGCCCAATTAGATAATGTTGAAAAGTAGAAGAAGAACTGTTACGTAAAAATAATCGGTTTTTCTCCATACCAGTTTGTCTCGTCAATTATTAAATGGCCGAAAGCAGTAATCGCACTAATTTTCAAGTATGGAAACTGGTATGATAGAACTACAGAGGTATCTCTTTAGTTAGCGTTGTGGGCAAAATATTCTCAGGTGTTGTTGAAAGGAGAGTTCGAAGCGTAGTAGAAGACAAGTTGGATGAAAATCAGTATGAGTTTGGGCCTCTTAGAGGCTGTCAGCACCAGATGTTTGGCTTACAGGATATAATGGAGAGGTGCTATGAGAGGAAGAGGGAATTTTATCAGTGTTTTATAGATCTAGAAAAGGCATATGACCGTGTTCATAGGAGGAAGCTGTTGTGAGTTCTACAAGATTATGGAATAGAAGCCAAACTATTGCAGGCGATTAAAGGTCTTTACGTAGATTGTCAGGCAGCAGTTAGAGTTGACGGTAAATTGTGTTCATGGTTCAGGGTAGATTCAGGGGTAATATATGCTTTTTATGGATCATATGTTAAAACAATAGATTGTCAGGTTGAAATTAAAATAAGTGAAAACAAAATAAGCAGCATAGCATATGCAGACGACTTGGTTGTGATGGCAGACTCGATTTAAAGGTTGCAAACAAATATTTCAGAGCTAGATCAGAGTTGTAAGGTTTATGGAAAGAAGGTCAGCATCTCTAGAACGAAATTAATGCCTGTGGGAAGAAGATGTAAACAGATTGAGTGCCAAACAGGACGAAAAAAGACTAGGTAGACGGTTTCAAGTACTTAGGGTGTATTTTCTCACAGGATGCCAACATATTGAAAGAACTGGAATCAAAGCATATCAAAGCTAATGCAGTGAGTGCTCAGTTACGATCTTCTCTTCTACATAAAGAAAGTTAGTATCAAGAGTACGTTAGCTGTGCACCGCTCTATTCTTCGTCCAAGTCTGGTGTATGAGGATGAGAACTGGGTGGATACAGATTACATTATTAATAAGGTAGAGATTACAGATATGAAAGTATCAAGGATGATTGCAGGTACTAATAGATGCGAAAAATAGCAGGAGGGTGTCCACAATAAGCTAATTAAAGAAAAAGTGGGAATGAACACCATAGACGAAGCATTTAGAGCGAATAGGCTGAGATGGTAGGGCCATGTTACACGCATTGGAGATGAAAGGTTACCTAAGAGACGCATGAGTTCAGCAGTAGAGGATAAGAGGAGTCGAGGTAGACCAAAGAGGAAGGACTTGGATTCGGTCAAGAATGATTTTTAAGTAAATGGCTTAACATCAGACGAGGCATCAATGGTAGCATGGATTAGGGGACCACAGAGGAATTTTACTAGAGGTATTATGTTCCAGACTGAACGATGAAAGGAGTAATCAGTCTCTAATTATTATTATTATTATCTTATATATTGAAAAGAGTCTACGAAAACTAAAGTCTGTCTGCCAGACCAAACTACCCGGCCGATTTCCTTCATTTTTGTTTTAAACGAAAGGTTTTCACCCACAAATTTGTCATCAAGTATCAGAATTTAGATTACTCTCGCTTTCCTTTTTCTATACTGAAACGCGATATCCTTCTGTATACTTCTAATGGTTATGTCCTCGCTGTAAAATAAAGTCAGTCGGACAGGCCGTTCTATCCGACCGATATTCTTCATTTCTTCTTTAAACGAAAGATATACATTCGCAAATTTGTCATCAAGTATCAGAATTAACTTAAGTCTCTCCATCCTTTATTCTTATACAAACGCGGAATCCTTCTGTCGTTGTATTGAATACTTTCATCGGTTTGTTTTACGATATCATCGGTTCTAATTAAGGTATGCAGTTCTTTTTGACCTAACAACACTCAGCGGATCAAGCTCTTTCTTTTGCGCTTTCAAACACTTGCACTGATTGATTCTGAAGAGAGCTATGCGTGAACCTTCAACTTTACTTCCATTTATTCCCAACTAAAGTCAGTCGGTCAGGCCTTTCTATCCAACAGATTTCCTTCATTTTTGCTTTGAACGAATGATATTCATTCGCAGATTTGTCATAAAGTAACAGAATAACTGTCCATCCTTTATTTTTATTCAAACGCGGAATCCGTCTTTCGTTGCATTGAATATTTTAATCGGTTTATTCTACGATATCTTCGGTTCTAATTACGGTACGCAGTTCTTTTTTTCACCTAACAACACTCTGCGGATCCATCTCTTACATTTGCGCTTTTAAACACTTGCCTAATTAAATAAAGCTATGAGTGACCATTGACGGCCACGGTGGCCGAGCGGTCTGCGACGCGCCAATCACGTTCTGTAGGGCCACTACGGTCGGGGTTCGAATTCCCCCTCGGGCATGGATATTTGTGCCGTCCTTAGTATTAGCTAGTTCATAAGTAGTTTGTAAGTTTAGGGACTGATGACCCGGTAGTTAAGTCCCATAAATTATACAAACATTTGAACATTTTATGCGTGACCATTCAACTTTACTTCCATTTTATCCAAGTTCTTTTGTCATTCCACTAACGGTGGCACTAGGGTCGGGGGTTCGAATCCCCCCCCCCCGGGTATGGATGTTTGTGTTGTCATTAGTTTTAGTTAGTTCATAAGTAGTTTGTAAGTTTAGGGACTGATGACCCCGTAGTTAAGTCCCATAAGCTTTACAAACATTTGAACATTTAGTTTAGGGACTAATGACCCCGTAGTAAAGTCCCATAAGGTATACAAACATTTGAATATTTTATGCGTGACCTTTCAACTTTACTTCCATTTTATGCAACTTTTTTTGTCATTCCACTAACGGTTTCACTACGGTTGGGGTTTCGAATCCCCCTGCCCCCCGGGTATGAATATTTGTGCTGTCATTAGTATTAGTTAGTTCATAAGTATGAAACTTCCTGGCAGATTAAAATTGTGTGCCGGAACCGGGACTCGAACGTGGGACCTTTGCCTTTCGTGGGCAAGCGCACTACCGACTGTGCTACCCCGACACGACTCACGATGCCGCCTCACAACTTTACTTCCGCCAGTACCTCGCCTCCTATCTTCCTACCATATCCTTTCTTCCAGGAGTGCTAGTCTTGCATGGTTCGCAGGTGAGCTTCTGTGAAGTTTGGAAAGTAGGAGGCGAGGTACTGGTGGAAGTAAAGTTGTGAGACGGCATAGTGAGTCGTGTCGGGGTAGCACAGTCGGTAGGGCGCTTGCCCGCAATAGGCAAAGGTCCCAGGTTCGAGTCCCGGTTCCGGCACACAATTTTAATCTGCCAGGAAGTTTCATATCGGCGCACACTCCGCTGCAGAGTGAAAGATTCCTTCCAGTTCATAAGTAGTTTGTAAGTTTAAGGACTGATGACCCCGCAGTAAAGTCCCAAATGTTTCAAATGTTTTTATAGTCTATGGGACTTAACTATGGGGTCATCAGTCCCTAAACTTACAAACTTACAAACTACATATGAACTACTTACGAACTAGGACGGCACAAATATCCATGCTCGAGGGGGGATTCGAACCCCCGACCGTAGTGGCCTTGCTCTTAGTCCCCTCGGCCACCGCGGCCGGAAGTAAAGTCCCATAAGCTATACAAACATTTTAACATTTGAACTAAAGGTGCGAAGTATTCGCAAGGATCCTCTAGTTATTATTATTACTGAATGGCCTTCCTAGTTGCAGTAATTTCACCAATGTACTGAACATTTTTGGAACCTTGTCTAAGCAACAACGTTCTCGTTTGTTCCTGGTGGCACCAGAGGACGTCGCGCCCTGGTGGCTTTGCCGGCAGGTCTCGCTGCGGGTTCTCTGGCGGCAGGGCGGGATGTGCGGCGTCACTCGTCAGCTGCGGTGACAGCGCGCGCCGGCTGTCAGCACGGCTTCTGCTGACTGCCGGCTGCCGGCTGCCGTCTGCCTGCTGACTGCTGTCAGCGCGTCGCCCGCTGACGGGCCGGCCGGGGCACCTGCGCGGCGCGGCGCCCTGCTGCATGCAGCTGAGCACCTGTCTGCCTGCCGTCATGCCAGCTGCCGCATCGGCCGTGTCGCGGCTAGCGGACGGGATTCTGGCTGCCTCGGAGACGTCAGTGGCGCTACACGCCGAAACGACGGCAGATTACGCGTCGACGTCTCGTCAAAGGTGAGCCACCAAGAGACAAACTTCAATATCAGGCAGAGGAAAGACGGTGAAGGAAGTCAGACGTTCACTTTTTCCAAAGACAGATGGCTGTGGGTAACGAAACAATGAAGGTGGTAGATGACTTTTGTTGCTTGGGTAGTAAAATAACATGTGATGGCCGCAGTACAGAGGATATAAAATGCAGAATGGCAATGGGAAGAAAAGCATTTTTGAAAAAGAGAAATTTGCTAACATCGAATATTAATTTGACTGTAAGGAAGTCTTTTCTGAATGTATTTGTGTGGACCGTTGTCTTGTACGGGAGTGAAACATGGACGATAAGCAGCGCGGACAGGAAGAGAATAGAGGCTTTTGAAATGTGGTGTCACAGAAGAATGCTGAAGATTAGGTGGGTAGATCGCATAACTGATGAAGAGGTACTCAACAAAATTAGTGAGAAAAGGAATTTTTGGCATACCCTGACTAAAAGAAGGGATCGCTTGGTAGGACACATTCTTAGACATCGGGGAATCGTAAATTTAGCATTGGAGGGATGTGTTTGGGGTAAAAAACGCAGAGGGAGACCAAGAGACGCGTATACTAAACAGATTCAAGTGGATGTGGGTTGTCGTTCTTATGAGGAGATGAAAAGGCTTGCTCAGGATAGAGTAGGGTGGAGAGCTGCATCAAACCAGTCTCCGGACTGAAGACCTTAACGCCGACCGCGGTGGCCGAGGTGACTGAGGCGCTCCAGTCACTGTCAGCACGGCCACTACGGTCGGGGGTTCGAATCCCCCCTCGGGCATGGATATTTGTGCCGTCTTTAGTCTTAGCTAGTTCATAAGTAGTTTGTAAGCTTAGGGACTGATGACCCCGTAGTTAAGTCCCATAAGTTGTACAAACATTTGAACATTTTGATTTGAAGGCCATAACAACAACAGATGGCTGTGATTAATACGGCATTTCAGGAAAAGCGGTAAACATTTGCCTTCTACTTTTTACTACATCTTCACATTCAGTCTGCATATCACATTTCAGTGCATGGAAAACAGCGTAGTGAGCCTTTTTCGTAATATTTATCTGCCATTCCATTTCCCAATACAGTAGGGTAAAGTCGAACATTTTTTTTTTTTTTTAATTTGTATTTTTATCTCCTTGCTTCCGACCAGCTGCCTTTGGCTATAAAGCTGGTCAGTTTACATAGACAGTTGAGTTTAACAATTACTTTTCTGATGATTGGGATACTTTAGGTAACCATTTTGTTAAATATTTAAATTTTTTACATGGTTGATTTTACCTATATTTTTGAGTTACACTATATTATGCTTAAAGAAATAAAAAAAGGGGGGGTTGGAGAAAATGTATATTACTAAAATAATTGAAATTGAAATGGAAAGGAATTTGGTATTTAAGAAGGTTGCAAAAAGAAAGATAGGAAAGTTGGGGGTTGTAGAGAGGGGGTAGACTGGGCTGCGACCAGCCAGGATCAGAGGCCTCGGAATAGACCTCCAGCCCTGTGACGCTGGTGGGTCGCTGAGGGTAATCTATTATGTTTATATTCTACTTTTGTATTACATACACTTTAGGTTTCTATAATATCATTAACATAGCGAATTTTAATTATCATTTACAATAATTAATCCTACATTTAATTCTATAACTGAGAGGTAACAGAATTTATTTACACTTCGTACACAATTGTTCAAAAATATTCAAATGTTTGTAAAGCTCATGGGGCTTAACTACGGGGTCATCACTCCCTAAACTTACAAACTACTTATGAACTAGCTAACACTAAGGACGGAACAAATATCCATGCCCGAGGGGGGGGGGGGGGATTCGAACCCCCGAGTGTTGTAGCCGTGCAGACCGTGACTGGAGCCACCGCGGCCGGCACACAATTGTTCATTTGGGTGCTTTGTACTGTTTTTTTGTTTTGTGTGTGTGTGTGTGTGTTTGTACATTTTAGGTTTGTATTTGTTTCAGTCGCTGTCGGTATCTGTGGTGGGTGTGCCATCATTTGTAGATGTGTCTGATGTGTCTCGATCACTTTCATGCCAGGAGGTATCTGACCTGTGGGTTACACGTCGGGCGATCTGGTGTCTACGTGTTTCATTATATTCAATTTGTTTGAGAGTGCACACCTGATCAGCGATACGGTTTAGAATGTCTCATTTGTCCTTGTCTCTAACCATGTTGTTAATGTCGATATTGTCCTGTAGTAGAGTATATGATTGTGTTCTGTATATGTTGCAATTTAGGTGTGTGTGTTCTGGGGTTCCCTGTTCCACACATGTGCAGTTCTCATTGTCACTTAACCCTACACGGCTCAAATATGTAGGATAGGGACCGTGCCCCGTCAAAAATGTACCATACCCTGGTCGGGACTGATATGGTCCATTCCCAGACGTTCCGTTGATGTTCGGGAAGAAAGCGTGCACTCGTCGTCCCTTGTCACTGTTATCCAGTCCTCTTGCCATGTGCCCACCCGCCATTTGTTGAGTTGGCGCCTCTCTCTTATCACCTAAATGTTAATCTCATTTCTCTTATTTTAGTAAGATGATCATATCTCCCTATGGTGCCACTGGGTATCACAGTGGTAGAGTGACAGACTATGAATCCAAAGGTTGCGGGTTCAATCCCCGGCAGGTTCTAGGATTTTTATCAATCACTTTTCACTTCTTTCACCTCTGGCAATGTTGCTGATGTGAAAAATATCGAGTAGCATCGTGGTTCGGATTCCACGTTAAACTGTTGGTCCTCCTATAACTGGCTGAGTAAGTCTGTTAGAACGTCGGAGGAAGGCAACAGCATGCCACCTCCAAACAGGACCATGCCTAGTTAAAGCACTGTGGTGTTAAAACCAATCTTCGAATTGTTGACTGCTGTACCTTACCTTCATCTCCCTTTGTAGGTGAGTGCTAACAAAATATGTTCACAAACCTCTCCTTGGAGAGCTACAGCAATAACCACATGTGCTAGAGGTGATAGCCTACACGGATGACCAACTCCTCATGGTTGTCGGTCGAAGCCGTGAAGACATCAAACCAAGAATTGAAAGAGTTCTACAGATCTTGTCCACATGCTGTACTACAACTAATCTGCAAATTGGACCACAAAAGACCATGTATCTACTTTTGAAAGGCCAATTGGTCAGGAATCCCACAGTGAGGATAAATGGAGCACCAGTTATAAGACTTAAGGAGGCGAGTTACCTCGGTGTCATCATTGATGACCGCTGGAGCTTCGCAGCACACGTAGACGCAGTGGCTGAAAGATCGCTTGTAGCATTATATGGCTGGGATCAGGCATCGGAGGTTTCACCTTCCGCCTGATCTCATCAGACTCTACCATAACAGCATACTGACGTGAGCTAAGGATCTCCAGTATGGATCCACAGACCCACGAGGGTGGTGCCCGGCATGGCCATAGAAGCTAGCGTACAGGACTACTCCTGGTGGGGCTCACTTGGTGTTGATGGGGCTCTGCCCCTTCGACATCTAGGTGAGTGAGCAGTGAGCTTGGTTCTGGGCGAAAAAGGGACAACAAGGCAAAGTGGAACTAGCTGACACAAAATCCAACATCAAAAGAAAGGGTATTCAGCTTTGGCGAAAGTCATGGGATGCGGAAGAAACCGGGAGGAGAAAGCATGCTCTCCTACCAGATATCAGAGAGAGACTCAGAATGGCACACTTCCAGCTGTCCAGAGGAATGTTCCACTTTTCACCTGTCATGCGCCCTAGCCGGCATTTCGATGCCAGTTCAAGAAACAGGTGACGGCAGCGTGTGCCTGTGGTGCTGAGGTGGGAACCTCGGATAACATAGTGTACGAGTGTCCTGCATTCGACAGCGTGGTCGCGGATCTCAGAAGGGCTCTGCCCAGTACCAACACCTGTTACTTAATCAGACACCGGATACCTTTCACACACACACACACAAAACACACTAACAATTGAAATCTCCAAGAAAGTATTACGCGACTTTAAAGGAGACAACTAATCCGAACAATGACGAACTTAACCCGATGTTGACAGCTGCATCTACCATGCCGCCGGGGAGCATTTACCATGTCGCCGGGGAGTGGACTGATCTTCAGAAATGGCAATATCCGCCATTCCTGGATTCGGGGGCTAGATATGGCGACAGTGTCCAGACACTTGCCACGCCGGACATTTGCCACACTTTTACCTCCTCCTCCTGCCCCCTACCCCATACCCCGTGCCACCCGGCCCAAGAATTCCATGGACGGTGTCCAGACATCTGAACACTGGTCGCTATCGATGTTTGTAGTGTGACCATCAGTATGGAACGTATTACAAAGACCAAGGGCAGGACTTTTGCCATTACAGTGGTTATGCGTATAATAAATAGAGGGAATATAAGGAAGGAGTCGTTACATGAATGATTTTACGCAGAAAATATGATCATTTCAAGGGAAAGCTGGTTTCCAAGGACAGAGAAGTACTGAACGTATCAGAGCATCTGTGAAGACCACCTAACTATGCACCTTTAATAGTTGTATAAATAAAAAGAGTGTATCAGGCCTCAGTATCCCTAAATAGCTTAATGATGGAACTAGCTGGTCCCAATTCAGTTCACTAGTGTTCAATCAATAAGTAATTACATTTGACTCAACGAAGCAAAAGTATTAAACATTACCCAAATGACCTCCTGCATCCAGAATTTAGAGATACGTCTATCGATTTTCAATTTGCAATTTCCTATTTAGACAAAAGCACCTACATAGTTGACACGATAATAACATGTTTTCTAAATACTAATATTATGAGCCACCCCCATGAACCACAGACATTGCCGAGGTGGGGTGGCTTCCAGGCCTCGACGATACAGATAGCTGTACCGTAGGTGCAACCACAGCGGAGGGGTATCTGTGGAGAGGCCAGACAAACGTGTGGTTCCTGAAGAGGGGCAGCAGCCTTTTCAGTAGTTACAGGGCAACAGTCTGGATGATTGACTGAGATGGACTTGTAACATTAGCTAATGTGGCTTTGACATGCAGTTACTGCGAACAGCTGAAAGCAAGGGGACACTACAGTCGTTACTTTTCCCGAGGACATGCAGCTCTACTGTATGAAATAAGATGATGGCTTTTTCTTGGGTAAAATATTCCGGAGGTAAATTAATCCCCCATTCGGATTTCTGGGCGAGGACTACTCAGGAGGATGTCATCATCAAGAAAAATAAAACAGGCATTCTATGGGTCGGAGTGTGGAATGTTCTAACCCTTAATCGCGTCGGTAAGTTAGAAAATTTGAAAAGGAAAATGGATAGGTTAAAGTTAGATATCGATTAGTGAAGTTTGGTACCAGCATGAACAGGATTTCTGATCAGGTGAGTACGGGATAATAAATACAAAATCAGTTGGTGGTAAGGCAGGAATAGGTCTAATAATAAATAAGAAAATAGGAATGCGGGTAAGCTACTACGAACATCATAGTGAAGGCATCATCGTAGCAAAGATAGACACAAAACCAACACCGACCCCAGCAGTTTATATGCCAACTAGCAAGGCTGATGATGAGGATGTCGAACAAATGTATGAGGAGATAAAAGAAATCTTTCAGAAGGTTAAGGGAGACGAAAACTTGATTGTGATGGGGGACTGGAACTAGGTAGTAGCAAAGGGAAGAGAAGGAAATGTTCAAAATGTTCAAATGTTTGTATAGCTTATGGGACTTAACTACGGTGTCATCAGTCCCTAAACTTACAAACTACTTATGAACTAGCTAAGACTAAGGACGTCACACATATCCATGGCCGAGGGGGGATTCGAACCCCCGACCTTAGTGGGAAAGGAAATGTAGTAGATGAATATGGACTGATAAAAAGGAATAAAATAGGAGGTCATATCCATGCCCCGGGGGGGGGGGGGATTCGAACCCCCGGCCGTAGTGGAGAAGGAAATGTAGTAGGTGAATATGGACTAATAAAAAAAAGGAATGAAAGAGGAGGTCACTTGGTAGAATTTTGCGCAGACCACAATTTAATGATCACCAACACTTGGTTTAATCATCATGAAAGAAGGCTGCATACATGGAAGAGACCAGGAGACATTGGAAGGTACCAGATTGATGGTAAAGAATAGATTTAGAAATCAGGTTTTAAACTGTAAGACATATCCAGGGCCACATATAGACTGACGACAACTTATTGGTTAGGTAGAAAAGTTAGGAGATGGAACTTGGCCAAATTGAAGGAACCAGAGATGGTTGAGAGTTTCAGAGGGAGCATTAGGCAAGGTTTGGCTGAAACGGGGGAAAGTATTACAGTCAAATAAGAATCTACATCTACATCTACATATATACTCTGCAAATCACATTTAAGTGCCAGGCAGAGGGTTCATTAACCACTTTCATAACTTTTCTCTACCGTTCCATTCTCTAATAGCGCGCGGGAAGAAAGAACACCTAAATCGTTCCGTTTTCGATCTGATTTCTCTTATTTTATTGGGATGGTCATGTCTCCCCAAGTAGGTGGGTGCTAGCAAAATATTTTCACATTCAGAACTAAAAGTCGGTGATTGAAACTTCGCAAACAGATCACGCCGCAATTAATAACGTCTTTCTTTTAATGATTTCCACCCCAATTCGTGCAACATTTCCGTGACGCTTCCCCCCCCCCCCGTAACGTGCTAAAACAAAACGAGCTGCCCTTCTCTGAACCTTCTCAATATCTTCCGTCAGTCCCACCTGGTGAGGGTCCCACAAGGGGCAACAGTACTCCAAGAGAGGACGCACAAGTGTGATGTAGGCAGTCTCTTTGGTGGAGCTAGTGCATCTAGAATGGGTAGCTCTGAGAGATAGGATAGTGAAGGCCGCAGAGAATCATATAGGCAGAAGGACATGGCCTGATATAAATCCCTGGATAAACAGGATATACTGAACTTAATTGTTGAGAGGAGAAAAAATAAAAATTCAGCAAGTGGAGCAGGCAAAAGGGAATATAAACGTCTGAAAAATGAGATTGACAGGAGTGCAGGCTAGCTAAGCAGGAGTGGCTAGAGGACAAATGCAGAACCTTAGAAAAATGTATAACTATGGGAAAGATAGATACCGCCTTCAGGAAAATAAAAGAGATAAGGGGTTCAGACAAAGAGATGATAGAAGCTTTTGAAATGTTGTTGCTACAGACGAATGATGAAAATTAGGTGGGTAGACCACGTAACTAATGAGGAGGTGTTTAACCGAATGTGGGAGAAAAGGAGTTTCTGGTATATCCTGACTAAGTATAGATTGGTAGGACACATATTGAGACATCAAGGAATTGTCAATTTAGCATTATAAGGAAGTGTGTGTGATAAAAATCGTAGAGGGAGGAACGAATACAGTAAGCAGATTCAAAAGGTTGTAGGTTGCCGAACGTCTTCTCAGATGAAGAGACTTGCACAGGACAGGGTAGGTTGGAGAGCTGCATCAAACCATTCTGCGGACTGAAGACCACAACAACAACAACATTGTGACCATAGTATTAAAAATTGTGGGTTCTAAAGTTATATCCTGTAGCCTTAGAGCCGCAACTAGCACTTAAAAATGTCATTTTTGTTTAAGTGATAAAGTACGCTTTAGGCTTAAAAAATTGAACGTTTGAGTGGCACCTAAAATAGACACCCTAGAACGGATCTGCTCCTATAGTTGAAAATTCCGGCATCTATGGTGTTGAAATAATTCCCATATCCACAAAATTAGACAAGGATAAAAAAATTACAGTAGATGCAGATCTCATTAAGTACATTTAGATATAATTCTTATAATTAAAATTTCTTACCACATTGTTGATTATCCTTAAAGAGTAGAGTAAAAGCTAATGAAATAAGCATACTATTCAAAAATAATTGTCACAAAAGAATGTCATAAATGTATTAGATGTACTTTTATACGTTACAAACTTGTTGAAACCGTGTTTGATTATTTCGTCTGCACTGACAGTTCAGAGGTATCTGCAACATCACTTATTTCATATGGTGATTTGCTTTGCAGCACCAAGGATATCTATTTCTGTGTTATGTTTGTAGCAATTCTCATAAAGAATTGTGAAATATTTACTTTTTCTTCTTTGGTGACAGAATTTCGGAAAACTACATTAGTAAGTCCGCTTTAGTGGCACTGTCACAAGTAACATGACCGTCGCTATCGCCCAGTAAATGCGTTGACTGAGTCTTCTCGCTGGTGTACACGACATAGGACCACAATCTCTTTGGATTTTCCGACACATTTCTACAAAGAGTTTTGTTGTGAAAGCTATTTAATGAATCTGGCATTGAAATCCGCGCTAAATTTCGAACTTCATTAAAACTTCGCCAACTTGGAGATTTTGCGTTCGTCTAAAATTCCTGCAAATGCTTCCTGTCCTGTTTTGTGTGACATGAGGGATCATTTCAGTCTCTTATTAATTCATTTGCTAAGAATTCCTCGAGTGCTGTTGATACTATTTCTTTTAATATAAGCTACATATGATCTTCACTTAAATAGTTTAGAAGGAAATGACAACCGACTGTTTATGTTTTTTTAATTATTATTATAATTATTATAGATGTAATCTGCGTTTAGTTTTGGTAAATATCTTTGTTACGGAATTGGAATTCGTTACAACTTTGTGTGCACTAATCTCTGCATCCGCCGTGCTAATCAGGAGTCCATGTGACTAACAGCTCAGTTGTGTTTTTGAAACCATTTACAGTTTGAACGAGCTCGTGGATACAAATAATTTAAAAAAAAAACATTTAGAACTATTTCGGAAGACGTATCTACCACCGTGTCAGAAGGAGTATTTTTGACAATGTACGGATGGTAGATATAAGTCACTGCCAACTATAATTGTATGAGTAGTGTACCTATTTGTGATGCACTCAAGTTTTCTATGAACTGTTCAGCGGCTGCATCATCTGAGTCCGGGGGTCTGTAAACTGCGCCAGTTACTAATTAATTCCCGTTGTTGAGTATACCAACTGACAAGAACTATCTACATCAGATTAGCTTGTTAGTACACAAGTTACATTACGATTTCCTTAAGTTGTGCATCTTGTTTCTGTTGTAGTGCATATCGTGGCAATTATGGCTTTTATCTTTAGAAAACTAGGATGCTTTCTCCACGATTCTGTAGATACCAAAGCTAAACAGTGTTGAACAACAGTGTACGTTACAAGCATAGTATTCTATATTACTTCATTTCCTTATTTCAAACATTTTAAAATTGTATGACGACTTTAGGTGACCTATCATACATGGACGCTCTTACCTCTATTTTGTGAACGTATATTCTGACACTGTTTTGAATATTGTCCCAATATACTTCATTAACTAATTTTTCGCTGCAAGGAAGGGATATTGGATTTTAGAGGGTAAATTAATATGGAGTGTGTTGTTCTTCTTTTCTCATTGTCTTTTTTTTATTATTGTGGACCTGCAGTCGTTTTAATTAAAATAGGCACAAATGCAGTGATCAAAATAAAATGCTTAACTGACATTCGCATTATCCTCGAGCTTGCCCTTGAGGGTCAATAATGGCATCAGAAACATCCACATGATGCCCGTTCAGGACATCATTGATCCACCATCTTTATATACTCTATTGATGGCATACCTTCAACGTGCAGCATTACCAGATTTACCTCCGCACACATTGTCGACTGTTATCAGGCATATGAAGCTTTTATCTGTGAAGAGAATATTCCGTAATCAAATCGTGACAAATTTTGGCCCACCTATACGGAGCAGTATGTGTACTGGAACGGCCGATTCAAATTTCTCTTTATCAGATACTTCTCTTCATCAATAACTTCTAAATCAAAGTTCTCCGGTTTACCTTATCAAACTTCGATCCTGACCGTTCCTATACAATCGAAGAGTACAGCAATTAAATATGGGTATCTGTTAATGGCTGAATAACCCTCTTCAACACTCTGATAGTGGAAGTAAAATTTCTAGTTTTATTTCATTTGATACCAATCATTTGATAGACGTATACACATTCATATCATCATGAGAACATCCTCATAGGAACTCATCATAGTAACTGAAGCTGTTTGTAACATACGTAATTATCAAAACTTTCTTTACGATAAAAACATTTTTTTATCAATCTATTTGATTATGATAGATTCCAACGGCGTCCCTCAACAAGAGCTCCTCTCGCCCCGTGGCTGTTTACTCGCGATGTTTGTTGGCCAGCTACATGATCTCTGCTCTCTGGGTTTCGCCCAAGGAGGTTAGAAAAAAGGGAGGTGGTGTTATCTATGCTGAGGATTGACTGAAGCCTAAAGGGACTGCTTTTCTGCCCAAAACAGAGATTTCTCACTTAAACCCAGAGTGAATATTGACCTCTTTACGTAATGTCACTAAATCGACAGTCACATTGGAGTATTTACTTAGCTCTGACGACTAGAACTACTATACACACGCACTACAAGAAATGTTGGAGCACTAACAAATGCCGGAGGTGCCCAGTTTGATGGATTTACTTTCTCAGTATTAGGGCATCTCCAGAGATTCTAACCTCCTTTGTTGCATCGTTGTTATCTCACAAGAAACATTAGAAAACAAACACTTTTTTTCTGAAAAATCATTTAATTGAACCCGTTAACATTATAAATTATTAACAAAAGCATAAATAAACATCTTTTACCTGCAAAACTGAGCTGATGTGAAGCAAATCAGGATAACCTTTCGTCCCACCACATATGATTTCTGAAAAAGGAAGAAGATTAGAGTTTAATGTTCCCTCGAGAGCGTGGTCATTAGAGACGGTTGTATCTGCGTTCAAGTGACATCAAGAATGAAGGTAATTTTTGTGGATGTTCCGCAGAGTCTGACTTGCCTCCCAGTGGTTCTCACACTGCCATTGTTTATCATGATGGTAGGCTGGTCGATGTTTCTCCGGTTAGAAGTCACAGAAACCGGTCGACTGCCCCAATTGTTGGTCTAGGTGACCATTATGGAGTAAGTCAAGAACACTGCCTGTAGTTTCAAAACGATTCCAGCTCAAAAACAGATCACTCAGTCTCACGATCATTTACCTTGTACTGAGGAAAGTCAATATTGACATAAAGCAACAGTCTGTGTACGATCCAAGATTGATATTCTTCTTCTTGCCATCGGATAACGTCCTTAAGTCTCCAGATGATGTGTATTTTTCCTGCACCGTGTATGGAATGTTACTGCCCCACATCCATTTAACGAAATGGGTATTCTTTCGATAGATGGACATATAGATAAGTTAGTCTACTTTCAGTCTGCCCATCTTGGATTAGGAAGTGTACAAGTAGTGTAAATTGGCTATTTATCTTGGTATAAATTTGCAACCACTTGCAGATATTGAAATTTGTTATTCTTCCAGAACTAGTAATCAAGCCACTGCGGGTTCATAACTGTGTAGATCTACATCTACATCTATATGGGAAACTCTGCAAATCACATTTAATTGCCTAGCAGAGGGTTCATCAAACCACCATTATACCATTTATCTCCCATTCCATTCTCGAATAGCGCGCGGGAAGAAAGAACACCTGAATCTCTCCGTTCGAGCTCTGATTCCTCGTATTTTATTCTGATGATCATTTCTACCTATGTAAGTGGGAGTCAACAATATATTTTCGCATTCTGAGGAGAATGTTGGCGATTGGAGTTTCGTAAGTAGCCCAAGCCGCAGCGATAAACGCCGTTGTTGTAATGATTCCCATCCCAGATCCTATATCATTTCCGTAACGCTGTCTCCCCTGTATCGTGACAATACGAAACGAGCTGCCCTTCTTTGGACTCTTTCGATGTCCTCCGTCAAACCCACCTGATAAGGACCCCACACTGGGCAGCAATACTCCAAAAATGGACAGACAAGCGTGGTGTATGCAGTTTCTTTTGTAGTTCTGTTGCATGTTTAATGGGTTCTGCCAATAAAACGCAGTCTCTGGTTCGCCTTTCCCACGACATTATCTACGTGTTATTTCCAGTTTAAGTGCTTCTTCTTCTTCTTCTTTAATGGCGTTACAACCCTGTGTGGGTCTTAGCCTCTTCAACAAGTTTTCTCCATTCTACACTCTGCAGTGCGGTTCTTCGCCATCTATATATATATATATACCCTCTTCCACATCGTCTATCCAGTTTTTTCGTGGTTTTACTATTTGCCTTCTTCCTGTTGGTCTCCATTCAAAAATATTTCTTGTTGTTCTGCCAGTATCCATCATGAGGACATGTCCAAGTCAGCCTATTCTCCTACTTTTAACTATTCTCACGACGTCAGTTCCTTGTAAGAGGTGATTCTGCTCAGCATTCGTCCTAGATCTCCACAGACCTTTCTTATCCTGAACCGCCCCATAAATCTTGCGCAGAACTCAACGTTCAAATATTCTAAGCTGCTGTTTATCAGTGCTTGTCAGCGCCCATGTTTCGCATCTGTAAGTTACAACTTGCCTGACCATAGCCTTACATATATGCAGTTTCAGCTGTCTATTTATTTTCCTAGAGGCCAACAGTTTCTTGAGTGTGTGGAGGCATATATTACCACTTAAGATGCGTTGTTTTATTTCAGTTGACATGGAATTTGTCCTATTAATATTAGTGCCCAAATTATCAAAGTTCTGCACTTGTTCAAAATTGAACCCTGCTGCTGATAGCCTAGCCACGTTATTCTTTGTCCTAAAGAAATGTTTGGAATTAGTCTTCTTTTCATTTATAGAAAGGCCTCTGAGTTCTGTGGCTTCTTTCAGCTCGCCTGTTGTCCTCTTTAGTGATACCCTTCTTCGTCTAATAATTGCTACATCATCAGCATATGCACATATTTGGGTTGACTCTGTTCCTGTGTAACCAGACATATGGAGCTTTCGAATAACTGCTTCAAGGGCCAGATTGAATAGCGTTGTAGAGAGCGCATCCCCTTGTCTGACTCCTTTACTTATAGTAAGCCATTTGCTCAGTTCTCGCACTGCAGCCTTGGAACCAAGCAATGTTTGTTGAATAAGTGCGACGTACTTCGATGGCGTACAAAGTAGCAGCAAATCATTTAGCATTTGCGCTCTATAAAGACCGAAGTCGGCAAAGAGTTCGAATGTATATTCATATGCCTTTTCGCCTATTTGCCTCAACACAATATCTAGTCTATTGTTGATCTGTTAGGCAAAATCCACATTGATAGTTCCCCAGAATCTCGTCTGCATAGGGTACCAACCTATTGTAAATAATACTAGAGAGGAACTTATAGGCTACATTCAGCAGGGCAATTTCTCGATAGCTCGAGTAGCATGTCTTGTCTCCTTTTTATACCTAACGTCAGTTCAGCTTGATACGACAATTTTTCAACAGTTCTGTAGCTATTGTCTGGCACTTTGTAATTTTTTAGACACTGCACTACCTTCTGTACTTCCTCCAATGTTGGTTCTCAAATTTCAGGATCTGCAGTGTAATAGAGTGGCTGTTCGTTCCTGTTAGTATAGCTCTTCAAAATTCCCTTGAACTATTCTCTCCATCTATTAAGGACACCTTGTTTATCTGTCAGCAAATTTCCGTCTTTGTCCTTATATACTATTATCTTTGGTCTGTACTCCTGAGTTCCTTCTTTAATTTTCTTATAAAATTTTCTACTTTTGCTAGAACTCTTTGATCTTCTCTGTCTTTCTCATTATCACTTCAATTTTTCTTCCTTCTATATATCCTTGCTGACTCTATTCTTGTTTCATTACACAAGGCCTGGTTTGATCTTGTAATCCGCTGTAAGGATGCAAGACTGAAATGCTTACAGCGGAATACAAGATCAAAGCAGTGGAGATGTTATAGGAACAATGTAGTTTCTTGCACGAAATGTAGCTGGGGTGTAAATACGTTTCCATATCATATCTTGGGTACTGGCAATGTACACACATAATAGTGTTCTGCTGCACATGCAGTTTCAATTTTCACTGGATGTAAACATTGGATGTGGCATTCTTTACTCATATGTGTAGGTCCAGGAGGAAGATGTTTATGGAATAGACACAGGTCATGCAGTTTTTTCGTCTGGATTCAGTCATTTATCGATTTGAAATATTTGAAAGTTTCTTGCCTGTCCTTCTCTCTTACAAAATTTCTATTTGCTGAGAAAGTTATGTGTTTTACCATACAATCTAAGAAATGTAACTGACTGACGCTACTTCAATGAAATGTAACTGCATGTGTTTCAACTTGTTCTACCTGAATGCCTTTGGACAACGTTATGTTAATCTGACGGCGTATTTTTTAACTGTATTCTATGTGAATGTGAAGGTATTGCAAAACCTATCTGACTGTGTAATGTTTATTATAATGAGACACAAACTGCTAATTGTTTCTGTATGAAAATGTCGTAACAAAGTTCAAAATGTTCAAATATTCAAATGTTTGTATAGCTTATGGGACTTAACTACGGGGTCATCAGTCCCTAAACTTACAAACTACTTATGAACTAGCTAACACTAAGAACGGCACAAATATCCATGCCCGAGGGGGGATTCGAACCCCCGACCGTAGTGGCCGTGCAGACCGTGACTGGAGCGCCTCAGTCCCCTCGGCTACCGCAGCCGGCGTAACAAACTGTCTGAAAATTACTGATACTAAAAATCACTGTTAATAATTCTGGCCCTACAGATTTGTTTCTGACAGAACTAACAATCTTTAACGGAATGTAACGAACACAATATTTTTCAATGCAATCTGACTCAGTGCAAATACTTGTTAACCGGAATACTGTATGAACTGTCCTACCCTGAAATCTGTAAATCATACTGAACTGTAAGCATGACAACAAAAACTGATTCTTTCTCACTTTCATTTGCTGCATAAATTTGCGCAGCACCTAACTGCTTCCTGCTGTACTAACTACTAGAAAGCTAACTACAGAAAACATCTATGGCACTCTTAACAAAAATGTGAGGAGGGATAAATGGTAATCTGTTTAAGAAACCCCAACTAATTATTAAAAATGTAATATCTGGTCTATTTTCTGGTGTAACTTTATGAAAGTTACTAACGATGTCCTGTTTTGCATTTTAAAAGCTTTCAGAGAAAAATTTAACTCAGATATTTATTCTGCCTGCAAATTATTTTTAACCATACCATATTTCAAGAACACTACCCTTGAAACTCCTATTTCATAAAAAACGCAATCTCAAAACTAAACTATTACAATGAATACTTTTCCTAACAGAAAAAAGGGTGAGTCGTGAGACCACAAGCTAACAGCAAGATCTTTCCCGACCGATACTGTAACCATCAGTTTAGCCTAAGATGCGAAGTTGTGCCATAGAAACATGCCAACTATTTCATGAAAAACTTTACCTTATAAAAACTTCAAAAGATAGTTTCCCCAACGTCATCTATTCCTTTCGTCTCCGTATCTTAAACAAACAGCTTGGCTCAGCATTCAAATCTCAAAATCACATATACTCGGCTATCCCGCCGGAACGACAACTGCACACAACCACGGTCCCCACGCTTCTGCAATCTTATCCGCAGTGTCTCCAGATTGAGTTTTCGAATTTTCCCCATACCAGACAAAAAAAAAAATCCTCAAAATGACACTATTTTTGCAACTTTTCCCCAAATAGATTAAAACTATCTTTTTCCTCAAATTAAAATTTTTTATCAGTAATGGCAATTTGAAGGGGTGTAACTACGTGTTCAGGGCCATAAAATTATCGTATGTATTAGTACATAAAACAAAATTATTAATTTATCGATACAAACACATAGCCTGGGAAGAAAAATAGAAAACCTTCTTCAAGGGTGCTACATTTACTTTCTTCATTGTTCTACTGATTTACCATTCGATGGTATAACAACTTTAGATATAGATAAGAGACCTATTAATGAGTGGTAACACTATAATTGCGGCAGCGGGTTTAATTTTTTTATTACTTAAGTTTCTAACAATACAAAACATAAATTGTCATAACAATCACCATAGATTCATATATTATCACAAAAATATTACGTTAACGCTACAATGAATGAAATTGTGTCACTGCTCGAAAAAGCACGCTTTCTCCCATATACTACCGTGTGTGTAGCCCGCTTTTCAACTAAAATGTAATATTGATACACCAAATAAAAGGACACAATTCGGACAAGGTACGAACACATCGATGTTCGTCAAGCATTGTAACCAGAATATGCGCTCAAAGTCAGGGGTTAGTCATTATGAGACGGATTAAGCCCATACGGCAATAATGTTATTATTATTGCATATGCTTTTTATTTTAATGGTACAAAAACGCCACAGAGCAAACCAGGAATGAAACAAGTCTTAAACATTTCATCTCGTTTCTCAAATGTCTCAATAAATACGTATTAAATAAATTTGTACGGCGTCATCCACGCGCCTAGCAAAGTCTGCACTCTCAATAACCACAGCCCTACTTCCCGGCAACAATACTATCACCGTCTCCAATATCGATAGTACGGCCATATGAAATAAGCCTGCAACCAAAAATAAACGAACCTTGCCTGACTAGCTTGACACTCCAGATGTATTTCGCAGCATTGGCCGTTAATGTTTTATTAAATAAAGAAAAAAAATCACAGATCGATTTCAATCACCTAGTGATCATCTTCAGTGTCCTTCAAACAAGTATATGAATGCCCTGAATGTAACTGCGTGTAGCTTGACACTGGTCTCAAATTCGCAGTACATCTGAATATGAAATGTATACCTTCCCATAGCAGGTATCTTACAATTTGTCATCATTGTTGCCAGTGGCGTAACTAGAACTTGGCTTTGGGGGAGGGGGGATAGATCTGCTTGACGAGCAAAATTTTAATCAGTTCCCAGACAGACTACCATCTACCACTCCCCACCACTCCCATCCAATTAAAGGTTATGGTAAAACACCCCAAGTTTCCAATCTTTACCTTTACCAAATTGCTGTTATACCTCATTTCCACAGTGGTAGAGTGCCAGACTATAAATCCAAAGGTCGCGGGTTCGAACCCCGCCAGGTCCTAGGATTTTTATCTGTCACTTTCCTCTTCTTTCACCTGTGGCAGTATTGCTCATGTGAAAAATACCGAGTAGCACCGTGGTTCGGAACCCACGTTAAACCCCGTAGGTCCCCCTATAGCTGACTGGGTAAGTCAGTTCGAAGGTAGGAGGAAGGCAACGGCATACCACCTCCAAACAAGACCATGCCTACTAAAGCACTGTGGTGTTCAAACCAATCTTCGGATTGTTGAATGTTTTTTTTTTATCTTCCCAGCCGGCCGCGGTGGCCAAGGGGACTGAGGCGCTCCAGTCACGGTCTGCACGGCCACTACGGTCGGGGGTTCGAATCCCCCCTCGGGCATGGATATTTGTGCCGTCCTTAGGATTAGCTAGTTCATAAGTAGTTTGTAGGTTTAGGGACTGATGACCCCGTAGTTAAGTCCCATAAGCTCTACAAATATTTGAACATTCAGTACATTCAGAAAGGGGTCCCTAGCATGAATCGTGAGACCACAAGCTAACAGCAAGATCTTTCGCGACCGATACTGTTACCATCAGTTCAACTTAACATTGCGACGTTGTGCCATAGAAACATGCCAAGTATTTCATGAAAAGCTTCAAAAGATCGTTTCTCCAACGTCATCTATTCCTTTCGTCTCCATATCTTAAACAAACAGCTTGGCTCAGCATTCAAGTCTCAAAATCTCATCTCCTCGGCTATCCCGCCGGATCGACAACTGCACACAACTACGGTCCCCACGCTTCTGGAATCTCATCCGCGCGCCAAGCAAAGTCTGCACTCTCAATAATCACAACCTTACTTCCCGGCAACAATACTATCACCGTCTCCAATATCGATTGTACTGCCATCGAAAAAAGAAGCCTGCAACCAAAGATAAACGACCCATGCCTAACTAGCTAGACACTGGTCTCAAATTCGCAGTACATCTGAATATGAAATGTATTCCTTCCCATAGCAGGTATCTTACAATTTGTCATCATTGTTGCAGTGTGCTGACCATCCGATAGATGTGGCAGGTGACGTTACCTGTCTAAGAGTACAGAACAGCGCCTCCTACGCAGTGGGCGCAGTGCACGGACGCCCCTAGCCGTGTGACTTACTGTGAGCGGCCTCGCGTCCGGACTGGGAGGCTTTTGTCGTGTCTGCGCGCGCCGTCAGAGGTTTACTCAGCTTAAAGACGGTATTCTTTGCTCCGGGAATACATAAGCCCGGCTGTTGTCAGAACAACCGGTAATAAAACTTGCGTCGCCCTTATTTATGAGGAACAATACGCGCGCGCGGCAACACATAATGCCGCGCAAATAAAACGAAACGGGCTTATTATTCAGTACGGGCCGAGCGCCGACAAGAATGCCCGTGTCGCGGCAGGTATAAGGAGGCCGGCCGTCCTCAGTCTCTCTCTCTAAATCGAGGTTCCTTTGACCCATGAATAAACCAACAGACAAAAGAACAGAGTCGTTCTATTTGAAAACAATAGAATACGTTTTACATCTGTTGTCCGGGCGGTTAGGTGGCCCATTTCTTGCTGACACTGGATTTCGCCGCTCGCGGCTTTCCCGCGCGGGCAGATAAGGCCGGGTTTCGCAGTCCGCTTGGCCCACATCCATCTTTCCACAACGGGCCCGCCTTCTGAGAAGAACCGTCCAGTCGCCGGGGGGGGGGGCTGCCTTGATTCGCAGCCGCAATAAATCATAGGCTCGACGTTGTAGCAGTAATCGCCTCAAAAAACTAACAGCCCTTTCTTCCCCCCCACCCTGATCCTCCACTCTTTTTGTGCATATACCCAAAATATAGGATATTTTGTAGCGCCATCAATCTTCAGACACTTCACATTCGGTTATAAACGTATTTAAGTTACAGGCAATATTTCCTAGCTAATGACCTAGCTGTCATCTTTCCTCGCATCTTTAGTTTCCTTGCCAGTTTTTGTGTCGTGCTACTTGTCACGTCGCATCTGTGTTATGTTTCCATTAATGACTTATCAATGAGTCGAATGTGTGATACAGCGCAGGATACAGATATCTAAGGGGAATTAGGATGAGAAAAAACTGAGCACTCGTTTCAGTTGCTGCTGCAGCGTAGAATCATACTCACCCATCCAGCTATACATAAAATTGGCTGAAGCTATGACGTATGAAGCGGTTTGAATGTGTTCCCTGTGAAAATGCAGTGTTCGCCCGATGTGTCTTTACCGCTGACGCATCCGCGGTCTTATTCACTCTTGTGACAGTGTTACGTGTAGTTATGAAATGTTTACTAGCTGCGTCTCTGTCTGACAGCCATTTCACTCACACACAGTTCGCTGACGGTAGGCTTTCCAACTTGCCGACGCAGTGGCTGCCGTCATCACGCAAGCCGGGTGAGCATTTTCTGCTACCGGCTCCCGACCTTATTCCGTCTTGCTAAAGTGAGCAAACCAAGATCGTAACACATTTCCCTGTCACAATGTTTACAGCGTAACACAGCGTATATTAGACAACTCGATGCCACCATCTCTAGAAGCATTATTAAAGTTGTCGATGACACTAAAACGACTATTGAGGTTAACGTTACCGCCGCAGTAGGAATTTTGCTACTTGATTTAAACATAACAGTCGTACAAGTATGTAATGAGTATCAGTGCGTAATATTTATGAAGTGATATGTATAATTATACCTCTACCTAGAGGAAGCATTTAAATCCTGGGAAAGGAAATGCGGAGGAATGGGTATCCCCATAGACGATGAGATCTTGTTCACTTTATTTTTTGCTGACGACCAAGTGTTAGTAGTTGTGGACGAGAAAGATGCTAGTTACATGCTCCGCAAATTAAAAGAAGAATACGAAAAATGGGGTCTTGTCATAAACGTAGGTAAATCACAATATCTGAAGATGGGAAAGAATATGGTCAATGACATACAACGCGGTGCTGATATTGTTAAAAGGTGTCGTAACATAAAGTACTTGGAAGTGACATGGTCGTCCAACGGTAAAGTAAGTTTGATATAAACAATAAAAATGGCCAGGGTAAGCGAGCCATAAAGCAACTAAATGGTATTCTCTGGAATAACAGCATAATCTACCATTAAATTATTGAAAGTATCACCAAATACGACGCCGAGTTATGGGAACTAAAAGGTAAAAAGAACGGCTACTGGCAGTTCAAATGGATTTCTGGAGACAGAGTTGTCGATATTCCAGGCTTGATCATGTTAGAAATGACAGGATCAGAGATATCATGGGAGTGGTTCAAATGTTCAAATGTTTGTAATTCTGTGGGACCAAACTACTTTGGTCATCAGTCCCTAGAATTATAAACTACTTAAACTGACCTAAGGAGAACAGACACACACATCTACGACCGAGGGAGGATTCGAACCTCCGACGCGATCCCTAACGTGGCGCTCCAAATCGCTCGCCTACTCCCGTGCGGCACCGTGGTAGTGGAAAACATGATCCTAGAGTGCATAGAGAGAAAGCGCCTGCAATGGTGTGGTCATTTACAACGTATGCCAAACAGGAGATGGCCAAAAAGAATATGACAATGGACTCCTCATCAAAGAAGAAGGCGTGGTAGACCTGCGAGATATTGAAAACATGACGTCAGCGAAACAATGGCGACAAGAGTTCTCAATGAGGGAGATTGGAACGATAGAAATTGGATGCGAGAGGCGGCGACAGACGTACAAACCTATACATATATGTAATTCCCTTTGTTTCGCACGTGTAGACTGGATGGTCTGCATTGGTTGTTTCTACTTCTAAATATAAATTTTCATAGATTTAGCTTTAAAAATGCATTCCTAATCAAGTATTTTGATACATCTTGCCACCCCCTATTGCATCCTTGATGGCAGAAATCAAAACATTCCGAAGCACTTTTTTTATTATTATTATTCTATCCGTGGTTTCAAATCCAAATTTGCGCATTTCCAGCATCAAAATAGTCTTAGTAGCACCCGTAAAAGATTTCCCCTTATTTCACCCACTTAATGGTTGAATTTCCAAAATTCCAATCAAAAATCTAAATCCGAAGATTTGTATTTCTTGCTTCAAAATTGCCTGAATAGCAACGTATTTTAAAAACACTATTCATGCCCTTTTTCACCCTCTTAGGGATAGGAGTATCGAAAAATAACTGATGCCTACAGTGTAAGATAAACAACGTCCACAAATTTCTAGTTTTTATCGCCTGTAGATTCACTTTTCAGCGCCGTTTCCTGTCTTTTAGAAACGGATCGAGAACGCGAAAATTATTTCTTTCGCTTTGGCATCTTTCTTGCTAGGTTTATTTACTTTTCAAACTGCAATATGCACTTATTGTTTTTATTCGTAGGATTGTTGTAGAAAAACAACTAAAGAATGTGCATCTCGTTTGCTGTATACAACCTCTTTGCTATTATAGTGTCAAAAGTCATCGCTGGTGTTCATTCCGAATTTTATACAAGCTGACGACATTCAACCACTATATCTTCAACCCTCTGATAGCTACCGACACGGAACTGCTATGGTGAGACTTTGTACTACAACAAGACAGAGAGATCGTTCATCTTCATTGAGTAGTTTTTGGTTAAGAGCAAAATATTGACACCCACACGTAGGGTTTTATGTAAATCGGTAACTTTCAACTCCCATTTCTTCTATCCCCTTATCATTATCAAAACGACCATAGTGCACAATGGGAGACTGATACCTACTACCACGTACAAACACTATTCGTTTGCGATGTGTAATTTTTGCTGCAGAATGAAATAGAGGCAGAAACACTCAATTTTGTATATATATTAAGATACTAGCAAACCTGCCAACGCTTCGCAGTAGCTTCTCCCTATGTCTATCCCTTCCTATCCCTTTCCTTGTCCATCTCCTCCTCCCCCTGCCTTCACACCACTCCCTCTTACCCCACACCATATCCATATCCTCCCCTTCCTCTCTACGTCTATATCATCTACCATTTTTTAATCCATTTCAGTCCCCCATACTCTCTCTCCTCCTTCCCAGCTCTCTGATCTTATTTATTGTTATTGCAATGGAACTTGATTGGGATAGAAGTCAAAATGGACAGGTAAATCAATTGGAAACGGATTATTAGAGAGACGTTTCGAGCTGCTCTATCTGTGAGGTTAGTAGATTCAGTGCCGCACATTTAATGGTTGCATTGTACAAACAGGTATGATTATAAGTGTAGGCATAAAAACAACTTTTCTGTTTTATGTTAAAAATGACTGTTTACAGCACAGCTTAGCATATCTTTCTCGCAGCGAGAAGTACAGAAATGTTTATTATAATACATGTATATCTTATTAAGAGTATTTTAATTAGATCCATAGTAATTGTAGCATGATCATACTTCATTGAAAGAAATTCCATATGAAACAAAACAATTAATTGAAATAAAGTAAGTTGGATGGCAATACAACGTTTCGAAAGTCTTTGTGTTGCGTTCATTTTTTGTCTTATTAGGAATTTAATTGAAACACCATTCACAACATTGCTACATACCGGTAACATTCAACAATCCGCGACACATGTTGGTAACAGCTGTTGGAACGTGGGAATGAAGCCGACCAATCGTGGCAACGCTTGAGATAGCCAATGAAATTTTAGATGGCGACAGTTTGTTCGGATGCCAAAGGATGCATCCGCTGCGTAATCGACTGCTGGATTGTATCTGTACCAAAAAAGGTCAGTTATAATAGCCACGCGTGGCCGTCTGTTTTGTCGACGGCCCAAGTTATTTCGTGCGTAAACTGCAACTGAGGCAGTCGAACTTCACTGTGCCCTTTGTTTCAGAGTCATAACGGATCGCGCTTGAGAAATTCTTTTCGATTTACCTCCAAGCGCTGTGTACGATCTTCGTCGGTCTCATTGACTACGATCACGTAGTAAGATTGCGTTGCACGTACGCCGACCGATATTACGCCGACGCAGTGGAGGCATTGTTCTAAAAAATAAACCACGATCTGTACTTAATTTGTTTGTAACACTCAAAAATACTACGAAATAACATCAATTCTATCTTTGCAATGCTCCAAAGATATCATCACCACCGATAACATGATGAAGGTAAGAATAATACGGAGGGGCTTGTAAAGAAACAACGTTTCATGTTAAATCTGTCTGACAATTTTAACCTTGTGTGCAAACGCCATCTCCCGTTATTCTAACCTCCTTGGCGTATTTGTTCGTTCTGTTACAACGTACGAGTATTTCGTCGCTAGGCGAGTAGCGAATGAATAATCTGATTGTTGGGGAATTGAGAAAATGATCCCAGCTGCAAGCGTACTTTCAGTTTTTCTTAAATTCTGATATAATACGGGACAAAAAGTATCCTATGTCCGCCTCCTGCTTCTAAGCTACCTCCTCACCAATTTTGAGCCAAATCGCTTCAGACATTCTTTATTTATTAGTACTGTAACTAACACGACTTTCTTTATATATACAGGGTGTTACAAAAAGGTACGGCCAAACTTTCAGGAAACATTCCTCACACACAAAGAAAGAAAATATGTTAAGTGGACATGTGTCCGGAAACGCTTAATTTCCATGTTAGAGCTCATTTTATTACTTCTCTTCACATCACATAACGCGTGGAATGGAAACACACAGCAACAGAACGTACCAGCGTGACTTCAAACACTTTGTTACAGGAAATGTTCAAAATGTCCTCAGTTAGCGAGGATACATGCATCCACCCTCCGTAGCATGGAATCCCTGATGCGCTGATGCAGCCCTGGAGAATGGCGTATTGTATGACAGCCGTCCACAATACGAACACAAAGAGTCTCTACATTTGGGTTGCTTAGACAAGAGCTTTCAAATGCCCCCATAAATGAAACTCAAGAGGGATGAGGTCAAGAGAGCGTGGCGGCCATGGAACTGGCCCGCCTCTACCAATCCATCGGTCACCGAATCTGTTGTTGAGAAGTGTACGAACACGTCGACTGAAATGTGCAGGAGCTTCAACGTGCATGAACCACATGTTGTGTTGTACTTGTAAAGGCACATATTCTAGCAGCACAGATAAAGTATCCCGTATGCAATCATGATAACGTGATCCAGTGAGCGTAGGTGGAAGAACATGAGGCCCAATCAAGACGTCACCAACAATTGCTGCCCAAACGTTCACAGAAAATTGGTGTTGATGACGTGAATCGAGGAAGTACAGTAGATACTAACGAAACAATTTGGTATTTTGACAATTGTCTGAACGAATTGTTTCAATTTACATTTAAAGAGAAATACTAAAATGAGTGTTCAAACAATGTAAGGGTATGCTGCTGGGTGACGTCGTCGATAACCGCCGATATTTCAGCAGGAGGACACCCTGCAGGGTGTCTTTCTGTCGAAATCTCGGCGGTTGTCGACGACGTCAACCAGCAGCATACACATGCAGTGGTGCCTTGAGAATGGCAGGGTGTCCTCCTGCCGAAATATCGGCGGTTGTCGACGACGTCATCCGCCAGCATACCCGTGCATTTGTGCCTTGAGAATGGAAGGGTGTCCTCCTGCCGAATTATCGGCGGTTGTCGACGACGTCACCCGGCAGCATACCTGTGCAGTTGTGCCTTGAGAATGGTAAGTTGTGACTTGAAGGCAGGTTGTCCTCCTGCCGAAATATCGGCGGTTGTCGACGACGTCACCCGGCAGCATACCCGTGCATTTGTGCCTTGAGATTGGAAGGGTGTCCTCCTGCCGAAATATCGGCGGTTGTCGATGACGTCACCCGGCAGCATACCCGTGCAGTTGTGCCTTGAGAATGGCAGGGTGTCCTTCTGCCGAAATATTGGCGGTTGTCGACGACGTCACCCAGCAGCATACCCATGCGTTGTGCCTTGAGAATGGCAGGGTGTCCTCCTGCCGAAATATTGGGGGTTGTCGACGACGTCACCCGGCAGCATACCCGTAAGTTGTGCCTTGAGAATAGCTGGGTGTCCTCCTGCCGAAATTCGGCGGTTGTCGACGACGTCACACGGCAGCATACCCGTGCAGTTGTGCCTTGAGAATGGCAGGGTGTCCTGCCGAAATATCGGCGGGTGTCGACGACGTCACTCGGCAGCATACCCGTAAGTTGTTTGAACATTCATTACGCTGGGAAAATTGAGGTCTCACTAAAATGAGCTCTAACATAGAAATTAAGCGCCTCCGAACACATGTCCACGTAACATATTTTCTTTCTTTGTGTGTGAGGAATGTTTCCTGGAAGTTTGGTCGTACCTTTTTGTAACGCCCTGTATAACTTCCCGTACCGTAAATACAAATTAATAAAAAAAATCTAAAATCCGATACCCATGAGTTCTCCTCGAGAGACGTGTAGTAAGACGGAAGGAGCAGTGGTGAAGGGAGTGCAGGAGACGGGTCTGTAACAAGTGTTGGCAGCGGCGCTGACAAATGCCGGCGCTAGACGCCCCACCTGTCAGGGGCGGCGTGGCGCGGTCTTGTCAGGGGGAGGGCTGAGGCACCGCTCGATACGCCACGCCGCGCCGCCCCTTGCGTCTCCCACGGCGCCTGCGAGAAAAATCGCTCCTCCCCTTGCCCAGCAAATTGCTGCCCACGCCGCTTCTAATGCCGCGCCAAGCGGACGGGGTGGACGCCTCCCCCTCTGCACGGCCCCCGCTACCCTCGCAGGACTTCCGCGCAAACGCCCCTCCCACGGAGCGTCTCTCACCGAGTCCTCTTCTCAGGAATACATTTGACACTTAAGTACGCGGGGCTTAGTGCAAATGGACCGGGGGATC
The DNA here is from genome assembly GCA_026315105.1 of Locusta migratoria. Lineage (NCBI taxonomy): Eukaryota > Metazoa > Arthropoda > Insecta > Orthoptera > Acrididae > Locusta > Locusta migratoria. The sequence continues at coordinate 178,439,931 of CM048747.1, forward strand.
TGCAAAGACCTCGGAATTTACAGGGGGAGGAAAACACGATCTTACGCGTTCGATTGTCTTCTTTTTTTGTGTTAATTTTACTTAGGGTACACAGTCTCCGGAAGGTCTCAAGGACTGTAAATAAATTCCGGTGCACTTAGTTTCTATAAAAGTGTGTACACAAGGGCGAGAAAAATGTTCCACTCTTGTCTGCACTCTTGCACCTCTCCCTTACTTTTTTATTTCCTTCATTTTTTTTCAGCGATTCCCTACTGTTTGTTCTTACAGGAGGCTCCGAGCGGCGGAATGATTTACCAATTTCATATATGCGCGACGTTTCTGAGCTTCCGACAACTTCCTGTGGGCAGTTTCACTCATTTTCCCACTTAGTACCGTATTTTTCCGCAGATAAGACGAGGTACAAATTTTCATCAAAATTTTATAGTTTAAGCACATATCTGGCCTATAAGACGACCCCCAAGTTACCGTATTTACCCGAATGCATGTCGCACTTTTTTTCGGTTTTCGGGATCTAAAAATACGCCAGAGACTTTGATTCGGAAGCAAAGCTTTAAGAAGTTTCAAAAAATGGCGTTAGAAGCCGCCATAAGTAGTTTTCGTGATCGGTACACCTCGATTTCACCCTTCGTTGCAGTGTTTGCGGTCTGCTTTTGAAACTTCGTGCGTGTCGTGCTACAATATATCCGATCGTGAAGAAGCACGTTTTTGCGCAACTGTTGCGTATAGCTCCGAAATATTTTAACCCTTTCATTGCTCCGTACGTAATTACACCCTAATCGTTTCACTGCGACTCTGGATATATTGAAAAATTATTTTTCACGAGCGACATTTAAAATCAAGCTGCATTGTAAATAATTAATTCTATTCCTGCTTTATGGCATATAGGTTATCGCATGTACCCTTGTCCACTCAATAAATCAATAAAGCTCGAAAAGCGAATATATTTTTTTAAAACTGCGAAAAACTTTGTTTTCGTAAATCTTTTCTCAACGATGGAAATTTCATCAGGGTAATATCGCAGATGTGCTGCATAGCGTGACTTCGACCTCCAAACGACGTGTGTTGAACGATACGTTTCGAAAAGATATGTATGGAATAAGCAAATGTTTCTCAACCGGAGATTCGCGCGTTACGTGCCCTCACGAACTGAAAAATAATTTTCTTGTTTCTCCTATACCTAACTTAACTATCATTTTTAAAAACGTTATCTGTAGCACAGCCTTAAAAAGGTTAGGTATAGGGTAAACAAGAAGCTTTTTTTAGTGCATGAGGGCGCGTAGCGACCGAATCTACGGTTGAAAAACACGAAATCGATTTACAGTTATACGTTCGATATATTTCAGGCAGAGCTACTTCGAGTGTAAGCTATCTCGTAAATTACTCTTCGGTTCCTGCCTAATGAAATCCTTTAAATTACGACATATTCATCAAAATCATAACATTCGCCTGTTCGAAACTTAACCTGTTCGATATATATCGTTCGGATGTAGAAGCCGCGCTATGCAGGACATCTGCGAAAATACCAATTTCAGATTAAATTTCAATCTAATTTTGTTTTGTACTGTCGTATAAGAGGGCCTCGGGTTTTGGGGCCTTTTTCTTATGATTCAGTCATCGTCTTATCTGCGGAAATATATGGTAATTTCCATATCTCTGTTATCACAGCAGCCACTTTCCGCACTATTTCTTTTTTCTAAGATACCGACCAACGTCCGTGTCGTCCTCTGCTCAAAGGCATCGACGGATTTGTAAGCTCTGTGGCTTGTTTCCCGATATTTATATTAAAAGAAGAGAATAATGTAAAATTTTGGTGTGAAGGTTTCCACTTTCACAATAAACTACAGTTTCTGGGACCATTTATTTTAAAGTGGATTAATTTCTAAAGGTAAAGTTTAAACTTGCACAGCTCAATTCAACATATATACAAACGGAAAATGAGTTAAATATAATTCATTCATTCCTTATTAATACTTGAGCAGCACAATGATCTAGGAAATGTTTGTTGAATATGAAAAATTTTAGTACTTCAAACAACTTCTTCCCAAAAGACTAATAACTTTGTCGTTTAGTCCCTTTCAAAATCAATCCAATCCATCTTCCCATAATTGTGGGTTCGAGACCTGTCACAGTCACCAGTTTAAACGTGCACTTTACGTTCTACAGAGGAACAGCCCACCAGTTAAGCAACAACGCGAAAGTGTGAGTAACAAATTTTGAGTGCGAATTTGTTGATCACAATAATGCTCAGACCAACAGTGATAGAGATTATTTTTATAATTGTGGATCTCATTAACTTTATGAAACTACTAGCGGTAGTTCCGGTGTTTCGAAGTGTGTTTCTATTTATTCCATCGCTTCCTACCCCTCTCTCTATCGATTTCAGTTTCATTTTCTTGCCTTTCTATGGCATATCTCTTGAACTATGAGCCCTACAATATTATTTTCTAAAGTAATGTAATTTTTCATATTAGAGTAGTTCATTACGAAAATGTATGCGAAATCTCTTGTGAACCGAGTTGGTAGCAAAGATGTAATAAATTGCATCGTGAGTATTGGCTCTGATTTTTATACTTTTCATTATATGCTCATTATTGCGCTCAGATAGTTTTAGGCACCGAAAGCTGGCTAAATTATGATGTGTTAAGTTCAGAAATATTTAGCGACGTGTACAATGTATATCGGAAAGACACATCGGTAGTAGCTGAGTGTTTTTATCGGCCCCCAGTGCTGCTGTAGCAGTTTTAGGGTCATTAAAAGAAAGTCTACGCCAGATAGTGCGTAGGTATCCGAGCCAGACAATATTAGTCGGGGGAGACTTCAACCTTAAGAGTTTAGAATGGTTCCTCTCTAGTTTCATTTCAGGCGGTGCAGACAAGCAGTCTTGCGAGCTACTTTTGGACACATTCTCCGAAAACTGTCTTGATCAGTTAAACCTACAGCCCATACGCAATGGAAATATTTCGGACCTTATACCCACAAACAGACCCAACCTTATTTACGATGTCAGTGAAAGAATGAAGTTAGTGATAGTGATCTCGTCATAGCGTCAATGACGACCAGAGGTAATAAACCAATCAAGAAGGATAGAAGCGTATTTTTGTAAGAAAGAGCCAGTAAGCAATTGTTAGCATCACACTCAGAAACTGAATGGACATCGTTTAGTTCCGGTTCAAAGGATGTAGAGGAATTGAGCACTAAATTTAAATGCCTAGTAAGTAAAGGGTTAGAGAAATATGTGCCTATCAATTCGATTAAGGATGGATAAGATCCTCCTTGGTATAATAATAATGTTAGAAAGCTACTGAGAAAGCAAAGGCTGTTGCACTCTCATTTCGAAAAACAACACGGAGATGATGACAGGCAAATGTTAGTAGAGATTCGTGTGTCTATAAAAAGATCGATGCCGGAACCATACAATAAATATCACAGCCATATCTTAGCAAAAGATCTTTCCGAGAATCCGAAAAAAATTCTGGTCCTTTGTAAAATCGATCAGCGGGTCATTCCGGGGCAGTAATAGAAGGAAGCAAACGGATAGCTGAAGTTCTAGATATAACCTTTAAGAAATCTTTCACGCAGGAGGACCGTACAAACGTACAATCATTTGATCAACTCACTAAATCCCGAATGGAGGACATAGTAATAGGTATTTCCCGTGTAGAGAAGCAGCTGAGAAAGCTGAATATAAAACAGTCTCCTGATCCGGATGGAATATAACTTCGGTTATACAAAGAGTATTCCGCGGCATTGGCATCCTACTTAACTTGCATTTATCGCGAATCTATAATTCAGAGCAAAGATTCTAAAGAATGGAAAAAAGTGCAGGTGACTTCCGTTTATAAGAAAAGTGAAAGAACTGACCCACATGATTACAAGCCATTACCGTTGACATCAGTTTCCTGTAGATTTTTGGAGCATACTCTCAGCTCGAATATAGTACATTTCTTTGAGACGACTAACGACCGTTACGAAAACACGTAGTGCAATCAGTCATACAAGACAAGAAATGCGGCATCAAACTAGAAAATCGGAGAAAATATTTAGCATACTCGCGGGTACAGACGCGATGTGTAAATGTTAGTTAATAACAGCAAGGAAATTCAAACATACTTAGTTTACACAATGGCCGTAGAATTTTTTGAACTTGAGAAAATCCGAACACAAAATCATCACCGGAATGAAAATGTAACTACAAAATTCACACTGTATTATTCAAGCTCTGTAAATTAAGAAACACTTCGCCTCGCATAGCGAAAGAATTACTCAAGAAAACTATCACTAATAAAACAAGACTGCCTGATCACAAAGAAAGCAAAGTTCTAGTAGCATGCCTCCCCTCAGCATGATTTGACGGAGTACTTACTTCCACGGTCGCAGTAAGAGTCTCACTCTCAGACCACGGGAAAGACCTTCCCCCGCCACACACTGGATGTATAGTGCGCTAAAAACTACGCAGAGTGCGTTCAGAGCCTCCTGTCTACCAACCCTTGCTACCTGGTGAAGACAGTTCCCTCTTCAACCGCTCCCAGAGAGGTCTCCTGTCATCTCTTTCGTCCAAGATTATGTTGGTGCAACACTAAGAATGTGGCTACCTCGGTATCTTGCCAAGTAAGCTTGTCTCTGGCCAGCCAGTCAGGGCACTGATCAATAATAAAAAGAATAAAATAATTAACACACAAATAGATAACATGCAGAAACACTTTAGGTTAATGAATGAATCAAAATGGAACACGACTACACATTCAGTGGATGTGTTTCATACTAGGAACGAAAACGATCTACACGAGGACTTAAAAGCACTTACTTTAGTTCAAAAAGGCGCCCACTACACAGGAACACACATCTTAAATAATTTATCACCAACCATAAAATATTAGCTACAAATAGAAAACAGCTTAACAGAAGGGTAAAAGAATTCCTAGTGGCCAAATCCTTGTACTCCTCTGACGAATTTTTAGATAGAACTAAGTGATGTATGTATCTGTAGTCATATTATTAGTATTTTTATATTATAAGCTGGCAATAAAATGTACATGTTCTACATCCACGCGGATCTCTTCAACGTAGATCTATGGAATGAACAACTAATCTAATCTAATTAAATCAGGCGTCTTAAAATACGAGGTCAACGTCGATAACCACCGCCCCCGAAAAAGTTAATCAAATTTTTCCTAGGGAAATGTAAGACCTAACTCGTCACTGATGAAAAGAGAATCTCTACTTAAAGAGTGATTGCCTAAGCGAATAACAAAGTAGCTCCACTTGTTTTTTGACTGATCGATTCGACTCGAACCATACAAATGAAGAACAAAGAATATAACGAGTTAGTTACCTTTGAGTACAATCTTAAAATGAAACTCCTACAGATTTTAATTAAGAATTACTATACAGTAAACTGCCCTACATTGAACTTACACCGCGATCGGATAAAGGAAAGACAAGATAGCTCAGTAGAAAGAAATGAAATACAAAAGAAGAATCATACTGTGGATACAAGATAACGTAGAAAATGTGTAGCATTCCAAGAGTTGCTATTTTACTATTTCCATCCATCATCAAACACTGAATAATTTCTTGTTTGTTTTAATTACATTTAATTTTAAAGGCACCATTTGCATAGAAGGGTAGTGTGGTTTCAGAATTAAACACGCCGTTAAAAGGAAAGCTCTAACGGAGGGGCTTGTGGTGCCAGCACACCCCTCTTCCAGTCTTGGTGGCTGGTGTCGCTTCGTATCATATGTCGTCTCAACTGGTCTCATAAAGGTTACGTACAGCTAGTTTTCCATCAGCGCTCATCCATACTTAGAAATCACATACAGGCGCTCGCTTGACGAAACATCCATTTCTAAAGACTGGAATGTTGCACAGGTCACACCAATTGTGTTTGCGAATTTGTTGATACACAATCAACAAAGGTTCAGAAAATATCGTTCTTGTACAATTGCCCTTAATTCTCATGATATGATGAGTCCTACCGACAACGAATCTGAAAGTGATAGACACCGTACCTCACAAGCAACCGTTAAATTTAATTGCGTTCCTTTGGAGTATCGTCTCAGTTTTGCTAGTAGATTCGTGTCTTACTCTCAAAAGAGTTCATAGTAATAGACGGAAAATCGTCGACCAAAACAGAAGAGATATCTTGCTCCCCATCCCCAAGAAAGTGTTATAGGCCCTCTGCTCTCTCTAACGTATATGGATTATTAAAGAGATAATCTGAGCTCCGTTCTTAGTTAGTATGCAGGTGATGCTGTTATTTACCGTCTAGTAAAGTAATCAGAAAATCAATCTGAATTGCAAAATTATCTATACAAGATATCTGTGTGGCGTGAAAAGTGTCAATTGTTCTTCAATATAGAAAAGTGCTCAAGCATATGAGTACTAAAAGAAATCAAATCGAATGTTTGTAAATCTAGCAGACTTAACTTCTGTAGTTATTAGTCCCTAGGCCAACAAACTACTTAAACTGACCTAAGGACAACACACACACCCATGCCCGAAAGAGGACTCGAATCTCTGGCTGCGAGCAACAGCCTCGCTTCGAAGCAAGGCGACTTAGTGCGTTCGGCCACTCGGCCGCGGCAGTACTAAAAGCAATCCGTTGAAATTGCGCCAAACGGTAACCCCACATTTCTCAGGTCTATCAATTTAGCTAAATACCTGGGAATTATAATTACGAATAACATCAGTTGGAAATACCACGTTGAGAATATTATGCAGAAGCTGATCAACGACTGCGATATGTTTGCGAAACACTTGGAAAATGCAGCAGATCCAGGAAAGAGACAATACGATTATCTATCCTCTGCTGGGCTATTGCTACGTGGTGTGAAGTCCGTCAAGATACACTACTGCCCATTAAAATTACTACACCAATTAGAAATGCAGATGATAAACGGGTATTCATTGGACAAATATATTATACTAGAACTGACATGTAATGACATTTTCACGCGATTTGATGCATAGAGCCTGATCAATCAGTACCCAGAAAAACCACCTCTGGCCGTTATAACGGCTTTGATACGCCTGGGCATTGAGTGAAACACACCTTGGATGGCGTATACACGTACAGATGACAATGCAGCTTCAACACGATACCACAGTTCATCAAGAGTAGTGACTGGCGAATTGTGACGAGCCAATTGCTCGGCCACCATTGACCAGACGTTTTCAATTCGTATGAGATCTGGAGAATGTGCTGGCCAGGGCAGCAGTCGAACATTTTCCGTATACAGAAAGGCACTTACAGGACCTGCAATATGAGGTCGTGAAATGTGGGGTTTCGCAGGGATCGAATGAAGGGTAAAGCCACGGGTCGTAACACATATGAAATGTAACGGCCACTCTTCAAAGTGCCGTCGATGCGAACAAGAGGTGACTGAAACGTGTAACCAATGGCACCCCATACCATCACGCCGGATGATAGGCCAGTATGGCGATGACGAACGCGAGCAGCATTGTCGCGATACGAGAAACCGCTATCGCGAAAGGCTACAATCCGACCGTTAAGAAACTCGGAAACGTGATGGTACGTGTTTCTCCTTCTTACACGAGGCATCACAACCACGTTTCACCAGGCAACGCCGGTCAACTGCTGTTTGTGTATGAGACATCGGTTGGAAACTTACGTCATGTCACCACGTTGTAGGTGTCGCCACCGGCGCCAACCTTGTGTGAATGCTCTGAAAAGCTAATCATTTGCATATGACAGCACTTCTTCCTGTCGGTTAAATTTCGCGTCTGAAGTACGTCTTCTTCGTGGTGTAGCAATGTTAACAGCCAGGAGTGTATTAGACAGAGTACATCAAGAATGTACAAGGGCCGGCCGCGGTGGCGGAGAGGACTGAGCCGGCCGCGGTGGCCGAGGAGACTGAGGCGCTTCAGTCACGGTCTGCACGGCCACTACGGTCGGGGGTTCGAATCCCCCCTCGGGCATGGATATTTGTGCCGTCTTTAGTATAAGGTAGTTCATAAGTAGTTTGTAAGTTTAGGGACTGATGAGCCCGTAGTTAAGTCCCATAAGCTTAACAAACATTTGAACATTTTTTTGAGAGGACTGAGGCGCTCCAGTCACGGTCTGCATGGCCACTACGGTCGGGGGTTCAAATCCCCCCTCGGGCCTGGATATTTGTGCCGTCTTAGTTCGGAAGTAGTTCATAAGTAGTTTGTAAATTTAGGGACTGATGACCCCGTAGTTAAGTCCCATAAGCTTAACAAACATTAAAAAATGTACAAGGAAAGGCAGCTCCTTTTCTGTCATCACACTGTGGCGGGAGTGAGCATCATGGATGAGTTACACCAGAACAGGCGGCAATTATTATTATTATTATTTTTAAATCTTTTTTCTTCGATGCGAGAGTTATTTCCTAAGCTGAAATCAGCAACTTGCTCCTCCGAATGCAAAAATAATTTTGGTGACCCACACTTACATGGGGATAATCAAATGTTTGTGAGGCTTATGGGTTTAACTGCGGGGTCATTCCTAAATTTACGTACAACTTATGAAGTAACTTATACTAAGGGCTACACAACCATTCATACCCGAGGGAGTATTCGACCCCCCGACGGGGAACGGCCTCGCGCATCGGAGCATAATGGAAATAAATTATCATCATAACAAAACAGGGAAAATGAGAGTTCGAACAGAAAGTCGTTTTAGCTGCGCGCTATTCGGGAGTGGAAAGATAGAGAAATAGTTTAGAAATGGTTCGAAGAACACTCTGCAAGGCACTTCAGTGTGAATGGCCATCTGGATTCAGATGTCGGTGCTTAAACAACTTCGGTGATGTGACGGGAACCGGTGGATCCACTACGGCCAGGCTTGTGCCGTTCTCGAATCGGTGTCCATATTTCGTAGGCTTACTACGAGAACCTGTTAAGGGCATATTTCGTCATTTTCAGTTATATATGTATTCTGCATCGTAAAATGAATACCACTAGTCTGGAGAAAATCAGTTGAATGGAGATTTCGCTCTAAGAGCTCTTACAGTGAGAAATACACTGGTTTTCTCTAGATTAATAAAATTCATTTTTATGATACGAAATGCGCCGTTAGTCCAAAATGAGTAAATACACACTTAACTGGTTTTCTCAATAAGCCTACGATTTATTTCCACAACAAATCATATTAGTATCTCTTCACATCACTATTAGGTCTACCAACAGTTCAAAGAATGTTGCCACGCACGATTGGTCGAGTGAATAAAGGTGCCTTCACACTGAAACCCAATCATCTGCATCTACATAGATACTCTGCAAATCACATTAAAGTGCCTGGCAGAGGGTTCATTAGCCACTTTCATAACTTTCTCTACCGTTCCATTCTCTAATAGCGCGCGGGAAGAAAGAACACCTAAATCGTTCCGTTTTCGATCTGTTTTCTCTTATTTTATTGGGCTGGTCATGTCTTCCTAAGTAGGTGGGTGATAGCAAAATATTTTCACATTCAGAACTAAAAGTCGGTGATTGAAACTTCGCAAACAGATCACGCTGCAATGAATAACGTCTTTCTTTTAATGATTTCCACCCCAATTCGTGCAACATTTCCGTGACGCTTTCCTCCCCGTAACGTGATAAAACAAAACGAGCTGCGCTTCTCTGAACCTTCTCAATATCTTCCGTCAGTCCCACCTGGTGAGGGTCCCACAAGAGGCAACAGTACTCCAGGAGAGGACGCACAAGTGTGATGTAGGCAGTCTCTTTGGTGGAGCTGGTGCATCTTCTAAGCGTTCTGCCAATGAAACGTAACCTTTGGTTCGCCTTCCACACAATATTTTCTATGTGTTCTCTCCAGTCAAAGTTGTTCGTAATTGTAACTCCTAGGTATTTGGTAGAATCTACGACCTTAAGGTTTGACTGATTTGTCGCGTAATTAAAGTTCAGTGGATTTCTTTTAGTGGTCATGTGTATTACTTCACACTTTTCTTTATTTAGTGTCAATTGCCAATTTTCGCACCGTGCAGAAATTTTGTCTAAATTGCTTTGCAGTTGCTTTTGATCCTCAATTGACTTCACTAACTGATAAACAGCAGCATCATCCGCGAACAGTCTAAGGGAGCTATTCAGATTGTCTCCTAAATGGTTTATAAACACGAGGAAGAGTAATGGACCTATAACGCTTCCCTGTGGAACGCCAATCACTTCTGTTTTACTCGATGACTTACCGTCAATTACAACGAACTGTGTTCTTTCTTATAGGAAATCGTGAATCCAATCGCACAATTGGGGAGATATTCCATGAGCACGCAATTTCATAAGAAGCCGCTTATGGGGTGCAGTGTCAAAAGCCTTCCTGAAATCCAGAAATATGGAATCGATTTGAGATCCCTTGTCGATGGCACTTAACACTTCATGTGAATAAAGGCAAGCTGTGTTTCGCAAGAGTGATACTTTCTGAATCCGTGTTGACTACTGGTTAATAGGTCGTTCTCTTCGAGGTAGTTTATAATATTCGAACAAAGTGTATGTTCCAAAATCCTACTGAAAATCGACATCAATGAGATAGGCCTGTAATTTTGGGGATCGCCCCTATTGCCTTTCTTGAATATTGGAGTAACTTGGGCAACTTTCCAGTCTTTGGGTACGGATCTTTCGCTGAGTGATCGGTTGTAAATTATAGCTAAATACGGAGCTATTGCATCAGCATACTCTGAGAGGAATCTAGTTAGTATACAATCAGGCCCGGAAGATTTATTTTTGTTTAGTGACTTAAGTTGTTTTACTACTCCAGGAACATCTACTTCTAAGATTCGCATGCTGGCAGCTGTTCTTGGACTGAATACTGGAGTGTTCACTTCGTCTTCTTTGGTGAAAGAATTTCGGAAAGCTGTGTTTAGTAATTCTGCCTTAGCAGTACTGTCATCGGTAGTATTACCATTGCTATCGCGTAGTGAAGGTATTGTTTGTGTTTTGCCGCTAGTGTACTTCACATATGACCAGAATTTCTTTGGATTTTCTGCAAGATTACGAGACAGGATTTCGTTGTGGTAACTACTATAGGCTACTCGCATTAAAGTCCGCGCTAGGTTGCGAGTTTCAGTAAAAGATTGCCAGTCTTGTGGATTCTGTGTGGAATCCTAACAAACAAAAACGTAAAAGAATTGCCAGTCTAATAAACTTAAATCAGTTGTGAGATTTGCTAATTTACAACTGTTGCAAAGTGTTTAAAACAGTTTCGAACTCTTGAAAAGACACATTCGGCATTTTACTTTTAATAATCGCCTGTACCTCAGAATGTAATGTTTCTTGCGAGTGAATTCCTTGTTAAGAAAGAAAAATTAAAATAACTGTAGGTGGAGACGTGGAGAGTGAAAAAAATGTTCAAATGTTTGTAGAGTCTATGGGACTTAACTACGGGGTCATCTGTCCCTAAACTTACAAACTACTTATGAACTACTTACAACTAAGGACGGCACAAACATCCATGCCCGAGGGGGGGATTCGAACCCCCGACCATAGTGGCCGTGCCGACCGTGACCGGAGCGTCTCAGTCCCCTCGGCCACCGCGGCCGGCGTGGAGAGTGAGAGGTAAAGATTAATAGAGCTCGCACAAACGTATTATGGGACCTACTTCGAAGATATTATCATGAAAATTGTTTGAGAATGGACGTCCAAACATTTCATTTCATCCATGTATTTTGAAATAAATTCATCATAATCGATTTTTCAGGGAGCCCTATAGCTGTGTCAGTGTATTGATAGTGAGACAATGAAACATTATGTTTTTCTCAGGATTAACGTAACCTCTTTAGATATTTTATTGTAATTAAGAAGAAAAAATATTTTCATAGTTCTTGCACTGCAGAAGTCTTTTAATTGTTAACTACAGTCTGAAATTTATTTTATATGTTTTTCCTAAGAATCTCATTAAGTATCTTTTAACTACTTGTTCTTGTGGTTAACTCGCGAAATGCATCGTGCAAAGTACGAAAAAGTACGGAACTAACTGATGCTAATCATGAATGTAATTTCTGCCGAAGATCGTCTCATTTGTAGCAACAGATAAAAGTTAGTGCAATACGCAGTAAAATACGTTCTCGAATCCTACAGGATGGCTACTAGGTGGTCACTAATACTCCCTGGTGAATTAGTATGACCAGTACCTGCATAAGAATAGCCAAATGCGAAATTAGGAAGATGGGGTTGGGTTTCCTTACATTCAGAATTTCGAGTAAGCATTGTTTATCAAATATCAACAGGAAGTACACAATTTAAATGAAAAATATCAGATGAATTTTAACCATTAAGAGAAAGGCAAGTATAATTTAAAGTTTAAGAAAAGGCTTCACTTAAAATATTTCAAATAACTTTACAAGGGAAGATAAGCAGTTTAGCATAACTTGGCCTGGGGGCACACATTAACAGATACAGGAATAAAATGAACAAGAGATAGACAATTAAAGTGAAGAACTAGCCTGCATGAACAAGAGACAATAAACGTGATATCAAGGCGCGATTTCTTAAATAAAATTGCCTGAAGAACAAAATCTAAATTAATAAATATTAATAAGAAAAATTGTCCTTTACCTATTTCCTTTCTTTTTTATGAAAGGGCAGCAACGACGGTATACAATTCAAATTATACAGTCCATAATAACTAACTGCAAAGGACAACCATAGCAGCAGTACCACATACTTTAAGCAAATACCCAAGTATACGCTTCACAAACGGGACTCACAGACATACAGCCCTGCAATCAAGTTAACAGTTTAGGTGAGCAATGAATATTAACCATACCACAAATGGAACACTAATCACAGCCCCATTGCAACAAACTCGTAGCAGCAATGTCTTTCAAAAAATGTTCAAATGTTTGTAAATCTATCAGACCAAACTGCGTGGTCATCAGTCCGTAGCTTACAAACTACTTAAACCTAGGTAAACTAACCCAAGGACAACACACACACACATGCCCCAGGGAGGACTCGAACCTCCACGGCGAGCAACCGCGCGCTCCGCAGCGAGACGCTTCAGACCGTTCGGCTACTCCACCGCGGCAGCAATGTCTTTCTCAGCAAGAGAACGACTAGTGCCCCCCCCCCCTCCCGCCTCTGTCCCCAAAGAAACAAGAAAGGGAATGGTTTCAGGAGTGTCCGAACGAATTAAGAAACTACAGCATTAACCAGTAAGTAAGCTCTAAGAGTCCCACAAAATTGCCCAAATCGACTACGGGTTGGTATAATTTGCCCGTAGAAGGAAAACACTCTGCTTAGGAGCTGTCCCCCAGATGATCCACTACGTAACAGACAGGCAAATTTTATCAGGATAAAACTCCAGAGACACTTAAATATGTTGCCATCGGCAGATAACAGTTAAGAAAACCATAAAGGATCAAATTTCAAGGGCAAAAACGTCGCTTAAACAGAAGTCTTAGTTGCTGTCAAGCACTACAACCACTATCAGTAATAGAAGTACATGTATTCAAAGGACATGCGCGTGGATAACCGCTGGGTTTCAGCTAAACACTCTAAAACGACATGCCGAGCCAGGCTGATGCCTGTTGAGAGTACCGCCGCTGAGCACACCTTCCGCTGATGAGGTCCTCTCGCGGTCTCCTTACTCGGCTCCTTACTCCGCCACGTGCCCTCAGCCGCCGATCGAGGCAACTAGCAGATGATACAAGTATTGCAATAAAAAGTACGTCAAGCATAGTGCTAGAAAGGTCTGCTAATGATATTTTCTTGAACATTAATAAATGGTTTAAAGTCAGCTCATTGTCATTAAACTTTGAAAAGACTCACTACATGCAGTTCAGAACATGTAAGAGATTTCCTGACAGCATATGCATTAAGTATGAAGAGCAGATAGAAGACGTTGACAGTATTAAATTCTTGGGCTGACAGCTTGATAATAAATTTAGTTGGGAGGAGCACACCACAGAACTGCAGAAACGACTCAACAAATCTGTATTTTCAATACGAGTGTTATCAGACGTAGGAGACATAAAAATAACAAAGCTTGCATACTTTGCTTACTTTCATTCCCTAATGTCATATGGTATAATATTTTGGGGTAACTCTTCAAGTCAATCAAAAGTCTTCAGAGTCCAAAAACGTATTATTTGTGGAGTAAATTCACGGACGTCCTGTAAAAGCCTCTTCAAAGAACTAGGTATTAACTACTGCCTCTCAGTATATTTATTTCTTAATGAAATTTGTCATAAATAATATATCCCTTTTCCCAACAAACAGCTCAGTTCATACTTACAATACTAGGAATAAAAATGATCTACACAAGGACTTAAAAGCACTTAATTTAGTTCAAAAAGGGGTCCACTACTCAGGAACACACATTTTCAATAATGTACCATCAAGTATAAAAATTTAGCTACAAATAAAGATCAGTTTAAGAGGAACTTAAAAGAGTTTCTAGTGGCCAAATCCTGCTACTCCATTAGTGAATTTCTAAATTGTACCAAATGATGCATACTCATACTATATTAGTATTATTACATTATCATAAAAAAATTAAAGTAAAACTTAAAAATTTATGTATCTGTATTTATAAGTGTATGTATCTGTATTTATATTATTAGTATTATCTATTATTCAACTTGTAAATTTTGTTTCTTGACATGTTCCACATCCACGAGGATCCCCTCAACATGGATCTACGGAAGACTAATCTAATCTAATCTAAGCTCCTGCCGCGAGTGAAAAGACAGACCAAAACTAGCCACGCTCTCCGTGGCGAAGTAACGAAGAGATATCAATACGCGAGCTGGAGCGAGGTAACTGGCGCAGGTGATCCTGCAGGTGAGAGAAATATTTCGTCACGCTTAACAGACCCTGACTAGTATCGTTTAAAGCAGCGCGTTCTTGCTTGTAACATGGGATTTGCCAGGGGTGGTATCGAAACCACGCGGTTAATAAAAGATGGTTCGTCTGAGACACTATCCTGACTAAAATTGGTTTTCAGGCAGTCTGCCACGTTCATCTAGGCAAATGCTGCGTCGGTCCGCACTCTCCGCATCATAAAATACCTTGCACACACTTTTAAAATACGACAACACGAAGAATGTTCAAATGTTTATAAATCTAAGGGATTTAAATGTTGTGGGTTTTAGTCGTTAGGTTTACAACCTAAATTATGTAAAGACAACACACACACAAACACACATACACACACACACACACACACACACACACACACACATGTGCAGTGGCCGACTCGAACCGCCGACGGCCAACAACCATGGCGCTCCACAGTAAGGCGCCTTAGAACGCTCGGCCACTCCACCGCGACACGACAACACCCAGAATAAAGTTTTACAAGATTCGCAGACATGGTGCACGTGACTTCCCTCTCTTACAGAAGATGGCTAAAATAATACGAACACCATGCAATAAACTACATCTTGCTGCAAGTTGGCGCCACTGCGAAGTCTAACTGTTAATGCCGGGACGCTACCGTAGTGCACAAATGACGAATTAAGTCTTGGACGTTGCCTTGATGTTGAAATGTGGCAACACTGTACTTTGTCATTGTCACTCTCTAGTCGGAGAGGTTGGTTGCTGTGAACTGTGATTCGGCGGTAACGAGTGGTAGGCAGAAGGAGTCTGACAGTGGAAGAGGACAGACGGAGTTAGGTGTTGGTAGAGAGCAATAGACAGAGTTGTAGTAAGCAGTTAGGGTTGTTGATCACTTTGATTTTGCTATGTATTTTTCATTTTAATTGTGATGTTTGAAAAGTAATAATTATCGTAAATTATATTTTTGTTTCACTTCAAGTTAGATGACAGCTTCATTTCCCCCTTTGTTTAAGATTTTATTATTATTAGCGAGTTGTCTTTGATGTTAGTTTTAACAGTAACTGTAGAATAGATAGAATTTTCAACTTTATTTATATTTCATCATTAATGTACTGTAAGTGGTCAAGCTAATGTCTACGGAAAAGAGAAGAGTGAATTAAAATTTATTCATGATTCGTATTCTGAGTAAGAAGACAGATAGTTGTGTGTCTGTAAAACATTTTTGCACATACATACGACCCCGGTTTGTTATACTCTTACATTTTCGTTTAGTATAAGGTAGTTCATAAGTAGTTTGTAAGTTTAGGGACTGATAACCCCGCAGTTAAGTCCCTTAAGCTTAACAAATATTTGAACATTTACACAATATTCTAAAATGATTGTGATACTTCTGGACTCTGCAGCCATCATACTCACTTTCCTCAGAACAGTCAGTACTGTTCCCTTGGGATAAGCCGCCCATAGTTCTAGTACTCTGCTGTGATTGGCCAGTGCATTTGGAGGCTTGTGCCAAAATTATTTTCCTCATTATCTTAAAAATATATATTAGTGCATCTGCTGGCAGAGCTAAATCGCACTGTCTGCTCGCTACGGCTTCGGTAATCGTCCAGTGCGTTCGGTCATATGCTAGGAATTCATTATATAAAAGCGTGAACAATTTTAAGGCAAAATACATTCACAATGTTAATTAGATACGGTTAAAATGAAAACACAGTTAGTTAATTGTGCTGTTTCTCTGTTTCTGCATGAATAAATAAAGTGGCATCCCTTTATAAAGTCGTTAGTACATAATTTTTTGTTCACGAAATTAGTTCCTTGCTAATTAAGCTAACAGCCTCAAGATTAAGAATCAACGCTCTGCGTGCCGTTCATCTGCCCTGCGGACACAACACGACAACACGAAAGGTTGCTGAACATTTTAATTAGAGACTGTGTGTTTCTCTCACAGCGGTGAAAGCAACTACGCACCTAACGAGTATTGCAGTTTCGTTACAACGAAATTCAGTCATTAGTCATATATGATAACAAAAAGGACGTAGTGGAAAGAAGAAAAAAATAAGTGGGAAGACTTTAAATATACAACTCTCGCATTAATGAGCTATTCAGTTCTGCCATATGACAATGCGCCGCCGGCCGCTGTGGCCGAGCGGTCTGCGGCGTGTCAGTCACGGTCTGCACGGCCGCTGAGGTCGGGGGTTCGAATCCCTCCGCGGGCATGGATGTTTGTGTCGTCTTTAGTATAGGCTAGTTCATAAGTAGTTTGTAAGTTTAGGGACTGATGACCCCGTACTTAAGTTCCATAAGCTCTACAAACATTTGAACATATTGACAATGCGCCCACACAGCGAAGAAAGATCAGTTGTCCTTTTACAGTATTCTTAATTTATCAAACATATCCCGTGGACAGCAATACTGACAAGTTTGAACACAACTGAACTGCAATGGGGAGATTTAGAAAAGACCGTGAGGAACAAATTTACAGCTCCAATATTAATGACATAACTGGCGGACGTTTTTGGGAAAGAATAGATTACTTTCAGTTGGAAAATATAAGAACAGCTGGAGCTGTTACCAAAGACAATGGTGGACCAATTTTTAATAGTACATCGATACTGCGTCAATGCTAGATGCTCATATTTATTTGTGCAACCGCCGTTGGTCAGTCAATCTCGCAACAAGAACGCCTACGGTTTCAAAGCTAAATGAAGTAGCCAAATAATGAGTACAGCGGACTTTATAAGACGAAATCAACGATAGGG
The DNA here is from genome assembly GCA_026315105.1 of Locusta migratoria. Lineage (NCBI taxonomy): Eukaryota > Metazoa > Arthropoda > Insecta > Orthoptera > Acrididae > Locusta > Locusta migratoria. The sequence goes on from CM048747.1 coordinate 178,457,444, forward strand.
GAGAGACAGAGCCGCGGTGGAATAGCCGAGTGGTCTAAGGCGTCTCGCTGCGGAGCGCGCGGTTGCTCGCCGTGGAGGTTCGAGTCCTCCCTGGGGCATGGGTGTGTGTGTTGTCCTTAGGTTAGTTTACCTAGGTTTAAGTAGTTTGTAAGCTATGGACTGATGACCACGCAGTTTGGTCCGATAGATTTACAAACATTTGAACATTTGGAGAGACAGACAGGGGGAGATAGATGATTACGGTGCGGGTGGAAAGAGTCTGTGGCTAGTATTATCAGATCGAATACATTAATTTTCGGTATACTGTGTTACAGAAATCAGGACATTTCTTCTGAAATAGGGACAATTAAAATAAATACCGTCTTTATAAATCAGTATTTTTCTCATAATAAAAACGGCGGTACGTTTTTCAGTACTGCAAATGCTAACTATTAAGTTTCTGTAACTAATTTTAAATATTTTTACAAATAATTTATAAAAGGTAACAAGGTCATAATGTTTTTACTGGATGATCAAAAAGTCAGTGTAAATTTGAAAACTTATTAAATTAAGTAATAATGTAAATAGAGTGGTAAAATTGACACACATGCTTGGATTGAAATGGGTTGGGGAAAAATTCTCTTGCGCGCGTCGTTTGGTGATGATGGTGTGCTCAGCTGCCACTTTCGTCATGCTTGACCTCCCAGGTTCCTAAACCTCAGTCCATGCGATTATTGGCTTTGGGGTTACATAAAGTCGCAAGTGTATCATGGTCAACATACATCTCTAGAGATGCTGAAAGACAACATCCGACGCCAATGCCTCACCATGACTCCGGACATGCTTTACAGTACTGTTCACATTATTCCTCGACTACAGCTATTGTTGAGAAATGATGGCGAACATATCGATCATTTCCTGTAAAGAACATCATCTTTGCTTTGTCTTAATTTGTTATGCTAATTATTGCTTTTCTGATCACATGACTCGCCCTATGCCGGGCATTTTGTGATTTATTTATTTTTGTCTAATAAAACCCCATGTCATTCCAAGCATGTGTGTCAATTTTTACCTCACTGTCCACTTTATTCCGTGATGTATTAGGTTTTCAAATTTATACTGACTTTTTTATCACCTGGGATATACCTAATATACTTATAAAGATATTTGATACATGCACCTTTTCATAAATTCATTTGGGGAGGGACCTTCAATTTTCAAGTACAGGAATTCATTCAATATCAGTATCCAAAATATCTACAGTTGAAATGTACAGCCGTTCCAACGTTTACCATTGGCACGAAGGTTGCATGGTGAGTGACTAAAAGAAATCTTTATTGATATGTTTCTTCACAGGAAGGGGGCAAGAATTGGCCCCCTATCTCACATCCGCTCCTCAACTCCCCCGTCATCGACGCCCCTGAAATATTTGAATGACTGCCTTCTATTATTATTACTGTTTTATGAAAATTAGCACTACTTGGGAGACGTACGAACAGCAGCGCACAGCGTCTGTACGGCAATGGCCGTAGGTGCACATCATCGTAAGGAAGAAGACAATAATAAAGTGCCAGTATCCACCACTACTTCAGCTTTCCAAGTTTTATACTGTACTTTTCTACTTACACAAAATAGGATCATTTGACGTCCCGATCAAGGGAGAATTGGTACGTCTCAACAGATCCCTGAAAATCTGGACGTGTCGTAAAAAAACGGGACACCTGACAAAAATCTCTGTAGCCCAAGGGAAAACGAGGCTGTGAACATGTAGCAAATGAGGCACTAAGCCATGGGCTAAATGCATTTTTATATAACTTGATATCGTACTTAGAACAGTTTCAGCATGTACCGGTACAAGATGGAGTAGTCTTCCTTTATATCTTTCGTATGAACAGAAAATATAAGGAAAGGCGATTAATTTAAATATGTGGTGTGGCCAAGATTCGAACCCGGGACCTCCTGATTAATAGACAGACGGCTTAAGCTGCTCAGCTAACACAGTATTGCAGGCAATGCGGCTACACGGTGTCGTGGGGTTTACCATCGTGGGATTTCCTACTGACCCGCGACGGCATAAAAAAATAAAAAATAAATAATAAAAAATTTAAAAAAATGAGGCTCCTCTTGCTGCCCTCTCCTCCTTCTCTCCACGCACAAGAGTTCTCCGACAGTTTCAAACACAAGACGGAAGCAAATCCCATATGTATTATAATTTCATTTTCTGTCGTGACAAGTTACAAGGTAAAACGCCGATTTGCGGCGGTAACAGCAATTATTCGATTGTTCGACTCTATTATACATGTTTCGCAGTTACGTCACCATAGAGCGAACGGAGTGCACCCCCTTAAGGTGCTGTCAATAATGAAATAAAGATTTACGCAATAACTGGCGTGTTCATTTGAAAGAAAGTATAGCATGTTTTGTTACGATTAGAGACGTACCATTTTCGCAAAGGATTTGCTCTGCTTCTTTACAAGCAAATACCAGAATTGTCATTCCTGGAACAGACCCATCATCTATCTTCTAAAAACTATTACCATTAGTTATTTCTAAAAGGTCTTCGGTAAGTTGAAATTCCAATCTAGAGACACGGTTCTGGGTTGTCCCAATAGCTCCTCTTCCGCCTTACACAACTGAGTCTAGGAGCTGTCGTAATTCGGAATATTTGCAACGAATTCCAATCCTTTATATTTCTTATCTTGAAATTCCTGCTTAAATATTTGCGATACAAACCCTCTCATTTTTTCTGAAATTATGCATTTTTTCTTGATCCTCATATCTGTTTTGTCAGGTGGACAAGAATGTTGCTATTGGGCAATGATTTCACCATTTGCGATTTTTAGACGGCTTCTGCACATACTCCGTTCGTAATTGACGCATATCCAGTTCGTATATTTTTCAGTTTTCTCTTTTCGATGACCATCCCTGACAAGACACGGCCTCCGTTTCGTTGTTGTAGTCACTTCCATCGTGTACAATACACAGAACAGACATCACGTACGAAAATAAACGGAACGAAATCTGTCGGCGACGACACTGTTACCCCTTTTACATGGGCTCCCAAAACCGGAATTCGTCAACCAATTTGCCAAATCCGCTTTTGGTTTGTGATGTAAACACACCAAAATCTGCAAAGCGGTTTTCCAGTTCCACAATCGATTTTCGTGCCCATGTAAACGCAGCCGTTTTTTAAACGTTCTTGGCTTGTTCGATTATATTTTGTTGTTAGGAATAGTCGGCAGATATGTACGAAGTGATATTTTATGCAGTGAAAGAGAAGTATAAATATTCGAATGTTCGTTAAGCTTAAGGGACTTAACTACGGGGCCATCAGTCCCTAAACTTACAAACTACTTATGAACTACTTACAACTAAGGACGGCACAAATATCCACGCCCGAGGGGGGATTCGAATCCCCGACCGTAGTGGCCGTGCAGACCGTGACTGAAGCGCCTCAGTCCCCTCGGCCACCGAGGCCGGCAGTATAAATATTAGAGACAGCAATGAATCTATGTATTTAAGTAAAGATAAATACCGATTCTGCTGACTTAAATCGGGAATTGAATCATCGTTTTCCAACTGCCAAATTGCGTGGGCTGGGAAATCCGTTTCAGGCTGTAGCACGTAAACACGACACGGTTTACGAAATTCGGTTTTCGTCTTGCGGATGTGCTGCACGTCAACGTAGTGAGTCTGTGAAACGGTGACGACACCTGCACTGATTGTGAGCGACTGGGGGAGACATGCAGTGGGAAAGGCTCTGTTCGCAAACACGTTGTATAGGAACTGGATGGTAAGGTCAGGTAAGCTACCTGCGGCACTCTAGTAGGGAACCCCACGTAGGAAACCCCACGTAGCCGGCAACACGGATTGTGTTCATTCACGTCCCCCTCCACACCAATTACTTTAATTCCACCTCAATGTTCCCCTGCGAAATGCTTATTAAATTGCGAAGGATCTGCTATATTGGAATAGCACCCCAGCAAAGAACGTCAATGGGAACAATCCCGCATTGTTCTTCAGGCAGAGGTGAGATAAATATCAACAATTATTCAGGCATGTGAGACAAACATTATCCTACCATACAAAAGGTATTGAATATAAGGAGAGGCTTTTTGAAATAATTTATACTGCAGCAGTCACTTTTTACTAATATTTTTCTTAGCACGACGCGTTTCGGCAGCAAGCTACCATCATCGGGTGCATTTTACAGTTACAAGTTCATTATTGTTTTGTTATGTTTTGTGTTGAGGGTGCCAGTGAGGTTATGGTTGGACGTTTTAACCTGTTCAGGAAGATACAGACATTTTAATATTATGTTTCGTGATTAAAGCTTCTGGATTATTGTAGTGTTGTATTTACTTACAATTTTGTTGATAATCTTGTTATCTGGCACACACAACACAAGAACACAGTTATGTTTACACCACATGTAGATATTTGTATTAGATGTTTACACTGTACAAAGATCCTTAGAAGCTAAGATAACCTACTTATCTTAGCTTCTAATGATAACCTACTTATCTTACCTTTTTTGTAGAGCTTATGGGACTTAACTGCGGGGTCATCAGTCCCTAAACTTACAAACTACTTATGAACTAGCTAATACTAAGGACGGCACATATATCCATGCCCTAGGGGGGATTCGAACCCCCGACCGTAGTAGCAGTGTAGACTGTGACTGACGCGTCACAGAACGCTCGGCCATCGTGGAGGTATTTCCCACGACATTATCCACGTTTCTTTTCCAATTTCAGTCTGAAGTAATAGTAATTCCTAGGTATTTAGTGGAGTTTACGGCCTTCACTGTTGAGTGATTTAGCTTGTAAACAAAGTTTAACGGCTTTCTTTTCGTATTCATGTGGACGACTTCACACTTCTCATTATTTAGAGTCAACTGCCAGTTTTTACACTATAGTGATATCTTATTCAGATCGTTCTGCAGTTGGTTTTGATCTTCAGATGATTTTACTAGACGGTAAATGACGGTGTCATCTGCAAACAACCGAAGAGAGCTACTTAGATTTCCCCTAAATCATTTATGTAAATAAGGAACAGCAGAGGACCAATAACACTACCCTGTGGAACGCACGGTACCATACCTGTTTTAGTCGATGCCTTACCATCGATTACTACGAACTGTGTCCATTCTGACCGAAAATTCCCTGTCCAGTCGCAAATTTGGGGCGATATACGAGGCGCGTCCAGAAAGTAAGTTCCGTTTCAATTTATCTCCGCTGCAGCGCTGCGACTGCAGTTCCGCACATGCGCTGTAGACGACGTGTATCAAGGAGAAGAACGTGCGCCATTTGGAGATCGCTGTCAGTTACGTACGCTTCGTTGTGCTTGTTTGAAATGTCGGCGTTGTATGAAAATCCCACCGCCTGTGAAATCAGGTCGGTGATTCTGATTCTGAATGCGAGGAAAGTGAAACCAAGTGAAATTTATCGGCAAATTTGCGATGTTTACGGACCAAATGCGATGAGTGATTCGATGGTGAGAAGATGGGTCCGACAGTTCAATGGCGGGCGTGGTGATGTGCACTATGAAGAACGAAGTGGGCGTCCACCTTTGGTTACAGAAGGTTGATGATAAGATCTATTCTTACATCTCAAGACTTTCCTTGGCGGTCATCACTTCACCAATAACGACGAGTTGAAAGAAACTGTTTCCAACTGGTTGAAGGCACAGGCGGCAGATTTCTATGAAGGAGGTATGCAAAACCTGGTGCCACGCTATGACAAATGTCTGCAAAATTTTGACAGTTATGTGGAAAAGTAGTTTAAGAGTTGTAGAATTTTGTGCAATAAAAATTTCTTCTGTATCCGTGTACAGTTTCATTGTATTACCAAACGGAACTGAGTTTCTGGACGCGCCTCGTACCATAACCACGTAATTTGATTAAAAGCCGTTTGTGAGGTATGGTGTCAAAAGCCTTCTGGAAATGAAGAAATACGTAATCAATTTGCGAACCCTTGTCATGCTTGATTATATTTTGTAAGATTATATATAATGTTTGTTAAGCTTATGGGACTTAACTGCGGGGTCATCAGTCCCTAAACTTACAAAGTACTTATGAACTACTTACGAACTGTTCGCAGATGATGCTGTCGTTTATCGGTTAGTGAAGTCAACAGAGGATCAAAAGCAACTGCAAAGCGATTTAGACAAAATTTCTACTTGGTGCAAAAATTGGCAATTGACACTAAATAAAGAAAAATGTTAAGTAATACACATGACCACTAAAAGAAATCCGCTGAACTTCAATTACGCGATAAATCAGTCAAACCTTAAGGTCGTAAATTCTACCAAATACCTAGGAGTTACAATTACGAACAACTTTGACTGGAGAGAACACATAGAAAATATTGTGGGGAAGGCGAACCAAAGGTTACGTTTCATTGGCAGAACGCTTAGACGATGCACCAGCTCCACCAAAGAGACTGCCTACATCACACTTGTGCGTCCTCTCTTGGAGTACTGTTGCCCCTTGTGGGACCCTCACCAGGTGGGACTGACGGAAGATATTGAGAAGGTTCAGAGAAGGGCAGCTCGTTTTGTTTTATCACGTTACGGGGGGGAAAGCGTCACGGAAATGTTGCACGAATTGGGGTGGAAATCATTAAAAGAAAGACGTTATTCATTGCGGCGTGATCTGTTTGCGAAGTTTCAATCACCGACTTTTAGTTCTGAATGTGAAAATATTTTGCTAGCACCCACCTACTTAGGGAGACATGACCATCCCAATAAAATAAGAGGAATCAGATCGAAAACGGAACGATTTAGGTGTTCTTTCTTCTCGCGCGCTATTAGAGAATGGAACGGTAGAGAAAAGTTATGAAGGTGGTTAATGAACCCTCTGCCAGGCACTTAAATGTGATTTGCAGAGTATCTATGTAGATGTAGATGTAGAAGACGGCACAAATATCCTTGCCCGAGGGGGGATTCGAAACCCCGACCGTAGGGGCCGTGCTGACCGTGACTGGAGCGCCTCAGTCACCTCGGCCACCGCGGCCGGCTTTTGTAAGGTAATGGAAGGTTCGAAGCAGTTCAATACACGACAAGTAGACTTGTTTCCATCACCGGGGTTTTAAAAGTAATTACAGAAATGGTGCTAATGGAAGCGGGCAATCCGCAGAGCACACGTCGCCTTATCGTGGCTCTAGCGTGCCGCCTGGTGAGTCGTTCTGTCGCAACGGCGCGAGACTGGCTGTCGCGGCGCTGTCACTGCGACAGTGGAAGCAGGCGGTGCTGTGCAGTGTGCAGCTAATTGCGAACCTAACAGGTCATCCGCATTGACTCGGCTGTCATCGGCGCAGACAGCCGCGCGCTTTCATTTGGCTGTCGCCCCCATTGTGCGCACACTTCGCGGGCGGCGAGCATCTGTCGCGGCGACGCACTTCCAACTCCGTCTGACAGCACATTTACTCTTACTCTGCGAGACGTGTGCGTAACGAGGACAAGTGAGCGAAACGACGAGTCGTGAAGTGGTGACTCGGCGGGAGAGAGTGAAGGGTCGTTCGTGCTTCACGTAATATGCAGTGTGATGACGTAAAGTAATTCCAAGAAACTATCTAAGATGGGACATTCCGTTGCGATCAGTTTACCTCCGAACTGTGAATCGCGACAAACTACTATTTGGAAGTTGGTTATTTCGCTAGTCGTAACGCAGCTTTCCCATTGTGCATTCGTTGCATTTTACCATCTACTGTTGAAAACTGCAACAAATCATATTCATTTTAATAATAAGAATTATATAATTTCAACACCGTATATTCTTAATTCGTATTAGTTACACTATAAGCTTATTTCGACTTGAAAGTCATCTTCAGGTGTTATGCCTGCAATACATAAGTTTTCATAACATTTAGTACATTTATACAGAGGTAAAAGGAATGCTACATACCACATTCTCTTATGCTGTACATTTCAATATTATTGTGGCGTGATATATTTTATTATTTTTTTGCTTCTTTTATATATGTATTGTTGTTGTTATGGTATTCAGTCCGGAGACTGGTTTGATGCAGCTCTCCACCCTACCTATCCTGAGCAAGCCTTTTCATCTCCTCATAAGAACGGCAACCCACATCCACTTGAATCTGCTTACTATACGCGTCTATTGGTCTCCCTCTGCGATTTTTACCCCACACACTTCCCTCCAATGCTAAATTTACGATTCCCCGATGTCTAAGAATGTGTCCTACCAAGCGATCCCTTCTTTTAGTCAGGGTATGCCAAAAATTCCTTTTCTCACCAATTCTGTTCAGTACCTCTTCATTAGTTATGCGATCTACCCACCTAATCTTCAGCATTCTTCTGTAGCACCACATTTCAAAAGCCTCTATTCTCTTCCTGTCGGCGCTGCTTATCGTCCATGTTTCACTCCCGTACAAGACAACAGTCCACACAAATACAATCAGAAAAGACTTCCTTACAGTCAAATTAATATTCGATGTTAGCAAATTTCTCTTTTTCAAAAATGCTTTTCTTCCCATTGCCATTCTGCATTTTATATCCTCTGTACTGCGACCATCGCATGTTATTTTACTACCCAAGTAACAAAACTCATCTACCACCTTCAATGTTTCGTCACCTAATCTAATTCCTTCAGCATCGCCTGATTTTCTAAGACCGCATTCCATTATTTTTGTTTTCCTCTTGTTAATGTTCATTTTATATGCTCTCTTCAACACACTGTCCATTCCATTCAACTGCTCTTCCAGGTCCTTTGCTGTCTCTGACAGAATTACAATGTCATCAGCAAAACGCAATGTTTTTATTTCTTCCCCCTGAACTTTTATATATATGTATATAATATTAATATCGCGTAACTTATAATGTTGTGCTGTCATGCAAAATCTTTATCAAGTTACGGATTTTGACATTTATTTGACAGCTCTACAGAGCTTATAGTGTAACTAATACTAACTAAGAATATACAGTTTTGAAATTATATAATTCTTATTATTAAAATGTCGATGTACGACGTCACTAAAACTGTGTGCCCTGCAGATAACAAGCATGGCGGCTTGTGAGAGTTCATTTTAGGAGTTTTAATGATACATAAGGAAGGGAAACAAGTACTGAACTACTCGCCACCATATTTAAAACCCGTTTATACCTAAAATTCCGACAAGAAACAAATGTTTACAACTGTCAATACGACTGCACCACTTTTGAAAACTTTTAACAAAATTTAATTTTTTTGTCAGAATAACTTTAAAAGTTCACAAACGATGTTTACAGCATACGTTTACTGCAGATATCACTAAAAGCAACGTAAAATTTAAAATGTAAAATACACCAATACTAATATATAACTAAATACATATTTGGCAAAAGTAGATTACATCTTATTGTTCATGAGTTCACTCTCAAGGCACTAACACAATACACGTCTTATTTACATGTAAATTTCATAAATAACATTTCATAAATTACCCTAAATGAATGTTGTCTTTTTTACCTTGATAATGACTTCTTGTGTTTATAATATCCACACACGATGTTCAGAATAGTTTTAAGAGGTCCAAATCACTGCTATAATTATTATTTTTATTTATTACTCAACAGCTGTTTCAGCAGTTCGTCATTTTCAAGTGCAGCTCTGATGGTCTAGCGTCATATATAATACCTGGCATAACTTTTATTATATAATTATACTTTATAGCAGTATGTTATTTGAATTAAGCTGCTGTACTTTTTGTACTCTGAGATGTTAATTAGATTTTAATTTTATTTTTGTATAAACCGTCTTTTAAATGTAACAGTTTCATTTAAAAAACTGTTTATACAAAAATAAAATTTATACAAAAAATTAAAATCTAATTAACATCTCAGACTGCAAAAAGTACAGCAGCTAAATGCAAATAACATACTGCTATAAAGTATGAATATATAATAACAGTTATACCAGATGTTATATATGAAGCTAGACCATCAGAGCTGCACTTGAAGATGAGAACTGTTGAAACAGCTGTTGTGGAATAAATAAAAATATTAATTATAGCAGTGATCTGGACTTCTTAATACTATGACCTTTAGAGACATTTACTTCACTGCTGGTCCAACAATCAAGAAGATATTCAGAATGTTTGTTTCTTTCATCTCATTGTCCATTCATGTAAGTATTATTATGAATGTAATTATTCCAACTTAACATTAAGGACTATACCTATAATTTTTATGTTCCATAAAATGTAAGATGTTAAAGGGGAGTAGTTGTCACTTCAACAGGAAAGCATGTAATTCACATGACACTCTCCTGTCTAACTCATTAGTGGTTTATATTTGCTATGAAAGTTCTTTGTACATTAATGGTACTGGGGAAGCAAGATGAATACCACATTTTGTGAAATTTGATATATGGCCACGTGCGGTAAATGTATTTGTGAGCATCTGAAGTAAGAGATTATTTTAATGCTTTAACTCTAAAATTTTATATATTTGCCATATTCTCTGGAATTTATTATTTTGGAATTGTTGTGTTACATAATTGTTTGAAATAAAACAAGCTATTTTCTTACTATATTCTTACCAATCCATTATATTATAATTAATTAATTGGCAGTTATTAAATATATGTGTAACATTATTTAAAAAATTCTGCAGATTGTTGTACTACTAAAAACATGGTCTTACACATAAAGAAATATAGCACTCTAGACACTTAAAAGCAGTGTCCCTCATTTCTGTGTCATTATGTCAAATGACTGCACACATAATATGTTCTTTCTGTCTTTGACACTTGCGCCACAATCCGTGCTACTGCACAAGGAAAGTGCCTCTGTGATCGAACGTATACAAGGTCTCCAAAAATTCAAGTAGATCCATATGGCGACACCGGTCAGTCAGTCATATCGTTAGGATATGGCTTAAGATACAAACAACAGAAAAGCGGAAATGTACCGTTATGGTCGTAGGATGGTGTGAGAATATTTCCAATACTGTGCCGGTACGATTACCAACTGAAAAGGATTAAGCTGTCCTCATATTAACAACCTTGGAGATTCGTCACATCTCGAAGGAAAATGATTGTGTGAGAAGCGAATTCAGATGTGGAAATAGTGAGAAAGGAGGCAAGTCATAAATGGAGGGATATATATAATAGTTAAATGGACGGAAGCGTATATACTTCCTGAACCTGAACCAGATACAGCAAACTTTCGTAGCAGCTAAGTACTAGAAATATTTTTGTTTTTATTTAAAGATGTGATTCAAAGGGAAGGAAGAATCAGTATAGGAAGAACAATGAGCAAAATGAGTAGTTGAAGATGAAGTACCATTTAAGGATCAAATTTTGGAGTAGCCAGGTTATGTGTTTGAACTTTGACAGCAGTTTTCTGAAGATATTTCTCAAAATGTAACCCATAAAATAAGGATCAAAACTTGCTACAGAAACAAGAAATACTCGAATCAGTATTTAAGAGTATTGTGATGAAGCCACGGAAGAAGTCAGTGTTACTGGAGCTCAAGTTAAAAATAACGCTGATGTGATTAAAACTGTTAATTCAACACTGGAGGAACACATTTGCAGCAATGATTCTTTAGTGGAAACCACTGAGAATGGTTGTTAGATTTTGAAACTGAATATATGGCATCATTATTATACATAGTGTGGAAATAGTGGATTTACAAACTGCATAAATCAAGGTAGAGAGTAGTATAGAAAAATTGTACTTAGATACTATTGACAAGGTTGTAAATATTGACGATAAAGTAAACCATCTAGAAAATCACGCAAAAAAAAAAAAAAAAAAAAAAAAAAAAACACTTCTGATTTGGAGTCTGATTTGCAAACTTTAAAACGGAATCAGTAGTTAAAACTTCCGGGCTGAGAGGCACCTCAGAAGATGTTGCCCGCAGCCGGCAACGAAACGTCAGGGGAAGAAATTTCTACTGTTCGACCACGGCCTCTCAGCCCGGAAGTTTTAACTACTGAAGACACTGGCCGTGAAAGCCTACACGTTATGTTTAAAACGGAATGTTGCTCAAATAAAAGAAACTCTTACATCAAAATTTTTGTTCATTGAGTGGGATGATGTATAATAATGTATCTGTACAATCGTTCCTGGTGTCAACCTTCACCCGGTTGATTTATATACTATTCTATGGATAACTTCACGATAGGAATGTTTGATAACTTAAAAATACAATTTCTTAAAAAAATTTTGAAAGGAGGAGTTCTGTCATTGGCATATGAAAATTTGTATGCATTGGTAACCTTTGAGAATTTTGAGAAGGAGTTTTCTTGAAAGTTTTGGTCAGCATCGGAACATGCTATATGAAAGTCAAATTTTTAAATGGTATAGTGTATTCCTTAACCGGGTAGACTATCTGAAAGGAGAAATGGATAGGTTGAAGTTAGATACAGTGCGGATTAGTGATGTTCGGTGTCGGGTTGAACAGGATTTCTGGTCATGTGAGTACAGCATTATAAATAGAAAATCAGTTGAGGGGAGGGATAACACAGGAGTAAGTCTAATAACTAACACAATACAGTTAGCTGGTAAAGGAGGATGTAGGTTTCCATTCTTTTTCAGGTATGAAGAGGCTTGCACAGCACTGGTGGTGTGGAGATCTGCATCAAACCAGCCTTTGGGGCAGAGGTCGGCAAGTAATTTTGGATGGAGTCCGTATACTTTTGAGAATTTTTATCGAGGTCCAGAAGTAAAACCACATATTCCTTATCAATTTTAATTTTAATTCAGTCTCAAACTAATATGAAATACAAAAGATGTAAAATAAAAATGCATAATAATCCAGTAAAAAATTACATTATTTGCTATGTATTTGTCTTTATTTTCACTCACAAAAAGTACGAAATAAAATGTGTAGTCAAACTTCTATCGAAAAACCAGTAATAGGTCGTACATTAAACATAGTATTTTTTGTTTAATTTAACTAAAATAGTATGAAATACAATGAAGTGTGCGTATTTGTGTTAAAATCGATGCAAGAAATTAAATTTATGGTCTTTACCAAGTTTCTTAAAGTTACGTTTAGTAGTGGAGTAGCTTATGCGAATAGTGTCTTCAAGGCTGGCGGCCCTTTAAACTTCAGCGATACTTATGGTTGAATAAATTAATTTTGTAAGTAAAATTTGACAAATATATGTGGAGCCAAACATGGTAGCCAGGTAGATGGCTAATGTTTTGCAATCTTCATATTTTTCCGGGACATTCGTCATTGGATTGATTTTCATACCCTTGTAATGTCGTCCTGCAAGTCTTATTATCTCCATTTGGAGTAAACGCTTTGAAATATAAAACAACATCGTAGCCACATTAGTCCGCTCTGCTGCGGGAAAAACCTCAAAAATGGTGTTTAAATGGATATGCACCGATCGCTTAAATACTGGTATCAGAGACTGTCAGAGTATGAAGTCTAGTTATGGAATTTCCTTGTTTGTTAGATACAGTTCTCTTGCTGCATTCGTGTGTACAGGACTTTTATGCGGATCACCTGCCAGCTTGCTCTCTTTTGCCGCCGCTCGTCGGCGTACTCTCCAGCGTCGCACATCATGACAACCATTTATTTAACCTACCTATAATAATCATTATGGGTTCTAATTATTCAACACATAATTGTAAAATTCTAGGAAAATTATAAGGGTAGCTCTTATACCAATTGTTATTTACAGTAAAAAGTATTTATTAAATGTTTGAATGTTTAACTTATAGTTTCAAAATATTTTGGTGGTCCAGTTGCCGACCCCTGCTTTGGAGTAAAGACCGCAACGACAACCTCAGTTCACTACCAAGTTACGCCCACCGTTGCATTACTTTCGGATTTGATTTTCTCAGGAAAGCCAAGGCAGTCTTGATCCAACCCGCCACTGCCCGACCCGAAACTAAGTTTATTGTGCGGTATCGCTCCCTGTATATCTAGTAAAGCCAACCAATACCCTTGAACAGTGCAAGGAGTCCCTTTACCATTTCTTTATTAGGCACAATTTCTTCGGGTCTGGTTGTCCCAAATGTTTTATGCCTTTTACTCTCCAATGCAATGCATTCGAAGATTAGATGTGATACAGTTTCATCACCGTCATCACAGATCCAACATTTAGGGTCCTCTTCTGTTATTCCCATTGTATGTATGTGTTTTTTGAAATTCCCGTGGCCTGTCAGCAATCCAAACATGAGTCTAATCTCTCTCCTGTTCAGGCCCAGGATTGCAGAGCTTCTTTTAAAACATGGCTTTGGCATCATTACCTTGTCATGATTTTGTTGATAGACTTTGGTCCAATGAACTACGTGCTGTCTTCTGAGCTAGTTATGAAACTCTAATTGGATCATTGCCTTGGTGATTGTCAGGACAGGTTCCGGTACAATAAATGGAGTCTCTGCCCCCATCCTGGCTAATCTGTCGGCATGTTCGTTGCCACTGATTCCCCGGGTGGCCAGGGACCCACGATAGGTTTACTCTATTGCTTTCCCCTAGCTCCACCAGAACCCTGTGACATTCTGCAACAATTTTAGACCTTGTTGCAGGAGCTGCCAGTGATCTCAGGGCTGCCTGGCTGTCTGAATAGATATAGATGCTACGGTCTTTGTAGCACCTACGCAAATTCTCCTCCACACACGCCCTGATTGCAGTGATTTCGGCCTGGAATACTGAGGTCAGTTTCCCTAGAGAGAAAACGCCCTCCAGTCTTGGCTGCTCCCCGTATACCCCGGCCCCAACGCCTTGGTCTGATTTTGACCCGTCAGTGAACCAGACAATATCCCCCGTACGGTGTCGAACTATTTTCTCCCACTGCTCCCTAATTCCAATTGTTATATTGAAAGGCTTGTTGAAACAGTATGGGGTTATAATATAGTCGGCTGGCATTTCTCCAACCTTTCCTATATTTACCTCACTCACTATTTTAGTGTGTGATTCTGGATATCCCAAAGAGTTCCAGTTTTTGCCATTTTTGAGTCTGTGTGCACCAGCCGCTGCCTCCATCTTGACCCAAACGTGTAATGAGGGCATATCCAAAATGGTTTCCATCCCAGCAGTTGGTGTGTTTCTAATTCCGCCTGTTATGGCTAAGCAGGCTAGTCTCTGCCAGTTCCTTAGCAGCAACCTGCTGTTCTACCTTCTTCCACCACACGACCGCCCCATAGGTGATCCTGGGTCTAATCACTGTGGTGTATATCCAGTGCATACCCTAAGGGCTCAGTCCCCAATTTTTGGCACAATCTCTCCTGGTACTTATCAGAGTACCTTTTGCCTTGTAGCAAATATTCCTAATGTGAGGGGTCCATGTCAGTTTCTCATCTAAGGTAACCCCTAGATATTTCACTGTCACCTTAACAGGTAGCGCTTCATTCAAAAGCTTTAGATTCCAACTTGAATCTTGGATATGCTTCTTTGTCAATGGTACAACAACAGTCTTCTTAGGACTAACCCCCAGATCCTCTTTTCTGGACCAGTCTTGCAGAATGTCCAACGCACCTTGTGCCATATTCTTGACTGTATCAGCAAATTTGCCAAGTATTACTATGACAAGATCATATGCGTATCCTTGGCAAAAGTACTGCCTAGAGTTTAATTCTCCAATGAGATCATTCACCACTAGATTCCACAATAAAGGGGAAAGAACTCCTCCTTGCGGGCAACCCCTAGTGGTGTTGATTACCATTTTTTCACTCAACATGGTAGCCTCTACCTCTCTTCCACTGAGCATGGCCCTAGTTCACCTACATATAGTGGTTCCAATGTCATGCACCTCTGCTGTCCTAACCATGGAATCGAAGGTTGTGTTGCTAAAAGCCCCCTCGATGTCCAGGAAGATACAGAGGGTTGTTTCCTGATAGTGTAGTGCTTTCTCCACCTTCCCAACGAGTTGGTGGAGAGCTGTCTCACATGATTTACCTGCTGATATGCATATTGGTTTGAATGTAGAGGAGCCCTACTTTACTTCCTTTCTCCAACATGCACATTAACCAGCTTTTCCAATGTCATTATTTTCGGAAGTAGTTACGTAAATATGTGTAGCTCCTAGTAGCTAGTAGTCCACGCAGACAGATACCTGCTACTTAAGCCCCACGTCACAGGACGGTGGCGGGCGTTACTACTGTGTCGGCGATTCCGGAGCGGCTGACGTTCGCAGCAGGTGTCTGTGCGGCCAGCGCGTTATGAAGGGATTCCACGGCCGGGGACATTGGCGTGGGCGGGGGTGTATGAGGGGTGGTGGTTGGGCGGCGTTGTGGGGCGGGGCGGCGGCCCCGAGCAGCGGCGGGCATTTGGCACGCGCTGCGACGCCGTGTCGCAAGTCCGCCGTGAAATATCCGGAGCGCCCCGCCCCGCGCCGGGATAAAAGTTTATTGTTACTGCGGCGACGCGGCGCTAAGCGCCGCCTAAATATAGCCGCGCGACAAATCAGAGGCGCAGGTGCCGGCTGACCCTCGCAGCTTGCAGCTAACGCCGTGTCCGCCCCGGCGGTGGCAGCCAACTGACTCTGCGGCCGCCGCCAGCACGGACCACGGCAGGCCAGTTCGTTATCATCGTCTCTTTCTTCTTCGTTTCTTCTTTCCCTTCCACTTTACCTTTCTTATGATCCTTCCTGCCAGCTACGGTACTACTACAGCCACATCTAGACGACAGTGGCGGTGCGTTGTATTGTTGCGGAGTTGCACAAATCTGTATATGCTCCATCTTCTAATATACAGGGTGATCAATCCTCAGCGCAACCGCCTTTGAAGCGTGCGACTTGCCGGCGATGGCAGCTGCGGTGCCCGCTTAATGGGCCGCCCGTCTTCCGCACTAAATTTAATATGGGTTGGCGCGCGAGTTGCCGGCCGCGGTGGCCGAGGGGACTGAGGCGCTTCAGTCACGGTCCGCACGGCCACTACGGTCGGGGGTTCGAATCCCCCCTCGGGCATGGATATTTGTGCCGTCCTTAGTATTAGCTAGTTCATAAGTAGTTTCTAAGTTTAGGGACTGATGACCCCTTAGTTAAGTCCCATAGACTCTACAAACATTTGAACATTTTGGCGCGCGAGTTATTTCTGACATACACCACACAAACACTTAGAATGAAAAGTCACCTGTATTACTCAAGGAGGTGCTGGAACTGCCCTCCCTTCGTTGTTCAAGCATTTCTGACACCTGCTGAGAAAGTTGCTCATTACACTCATTGATTCTGTAAACGTGCATTACGGAGAAATTGACCCGAATTTTCTTTTCGGACGAATCATGTTAATTTGCAAAATAATCGTTACTAGAGTTATGAAAAACCTAACTTAGATTCATAAACAGCCCTTGCATGATCAAAAAATTAGGAGTGTGGTGCGCTTTTAGTGGCGAAAAATTATAGGGCCTATATTTTTTTCAGGAAACAATTAATAGTGACAGGTATGTTGAAAACATACTGCAGCCCAATTAACTGAAAGAGAACGTGCCTTCGCGACATTTAAGGAAGACTCTGCGACGGCACATACAGCCAACCCATCATTACGGGCAATTGGTAATGTGTTTAGTGAAAGACTTATCATCAAGAACATTTGGTCCCCTCGTTCTGCTGATTTAACCTGATGCGATATGGGGAGCATTAAAAGAGAAAGCATACAAATCAAATCCCCCACACTTTAGATGAACTGAAAACAAACATTCGTCATGAAATCACTGCAATTTCTGAGCCGGAACTTCAGAGTGTTATGAGCAACTTTCTCAGCAGGTGTCAGAAATGCTCGAACAACGAAGGGAGGCCGTTGGAGCACCTCCTTGCGTAATACAGGTGAGTAATAAACTATTCTTTCTAAGTGTCTGTCTTGTGTATGTCAGTAATAACTTGCGCAGCAAACCGTATTAAATTTAGTGCAGGCGCCGGGAGGTCCACTAAGCGGGAACCGCAGCTGCCGTCGCCAGTGAGTCGAACGTCGCAAAGGCGGTTGCGCTGAGGATTGATCACCCTGAATAGAGTAGAGAGTCTGTATGTTTAAGGGGTTTGTGTGTACGTGTTGCATACAAATCAACAGTTTTGTTCCAATCTTTATGAAATTTTGTACATGTAAGCTTCAATCCATAAATACAGTCGCTGTAAGTGTAAGAATCACGATATATATAGTTCATGACATATGACGTCATAAACAATGAGATGTGCGAAGAAAAACTCCTGCATTTAGTGACAATGCTGCTCATTATCTCCTAAATCACAGGACCGATTTCAACCAAATTTGGTGCACACATTCCTTGCCGTGAGGTAACAATTGCTGCAAGGTTAAGAATCACATCGACACATAGTTCAGAAGACATAAACCATAGGAATCGCAAAAAACTGCCACATTATGCGACGAGACTTTAAAAATACGCTCTATGAGAACAAACTTTAAACATAATTTCAAACCTTTATTTAACTTTTTCCCGCTGACAACCATAGAAAAATGATAAAAGGGAAAAAGTTTATCGCTTACTACTTTTCCGCTATTTATGGAGTAAAACTGCGGATTCGGTATGAAGATACAATTTATAATTTTTACACTACAAATTTAGTCAAAGGAAATTCTACAGACAGTATACACACATATAGTTGAATGTACCTTCCAAATTGTAGCACAATACGACACGTAGTTCATGAGATATGAGCACATAAACAGTAGCGTGTGTGTGTGTGTGTTTGTCCTTAGGTTAGTTTACCTAGCTTTAAGTAGTTTTTAAGCTACGGACTGATGACCACGCAGTTTGGTCCGATAGATTTACAAACATTTGAACATTTGGTGGTAAAATGAGGCATGAGGCGCCTTCGGTTCAGAGGGTTGTAGGTTACCGTACTTATTCCGAGATCAAGAGGCTTACGCAGTATAGGGTAACATGGAGAGCTGCATCAAACCAGACTTCAGATTCAAGGCCACAACAACAACACGGAGGCATTGTAGTCAGTCTTATCTTCCGTTGGTCTGTTTGCGAGTCGAACAGAAAAGAAAACATTATAGTGTAGATAGTAGATCTGTCTATGCGACTGATTAATAATATGTTTTATTGTCATATGCATTTTGCCTTTATTTGGAAGGAATCATCAGTGGCAATATTACGTGGCTCCTGGTTTACATGTAATGCTGATTAGTGACTTTCTGTTGTTTTGTTTCAATTATGTTCCTTTTGCGTTTTTGTTTTTCAGCGCCACTAGGCACAAACAAAATGGCATGTGCCATGGGGTGCTAGGTGTGAAGTGCTGAAAAACAAAAACGCAAAAGGAACATAATTGAAGCAAAACAACCGGAAGGCACCAATCAACACTACATTTAAACCCACGTAATATTGCCACTGATGATGCCTTCCAAATAAAGGCGAAATGCGTATTGCATTAAAACCTATTATTAATCAGTTGCATAGGCGGATAACCTAAATATCTACACTACAAGATAATACAGCAACTGTGGGAAAAACAGGACAAAAAGGAACTAACAATGTTAGCAAAGAAGATGACTATTAGTGGTAGACTATACCCTCTTCCACATACCATACGGTAGTTTACGTCGGTTGTAATGAATGTGAGACGCGGGCCATTAAAAAAAAAAAAAAAAAAAAAAAAAAAAAAAAAAAAAAAAAAAGACTCCTTTGTATTGTAGTGCTAGAGAGAGAGGTTTAGAGTTCTATAGACGGCAAAGAGAATCAACAGATCAAGATTATGGTACATGAAACCAGATTACTCCCTGGATGATCTAGCTTTAAAACAGAAGCTCACTATTTGTCACACATAATGCGAAGATATGTCGCACTGAATAGGGTGAATCACATAACACTTGCACCCCAAATAATGCGGAAACGGAAAGTGAGATTTATGTGCGATTTTCACAGAATGGTTTGTTAGTCAACAATCATATTGTATTATTACTTAGAAAGTGTATTTTTATGCAAACATACAGTTTTTTTAAAATGGAACAACAGTTGTTTCTGTCATGAGCTGGGGTTTTTGACACCAGCTGTGTACAAAGAATTTTTAATGACATTTTTATCACGTTTAGTTTTACAGCTACAACCGTTCAAAGTTTCGGGGGCACAGGCTGCGATAGCGTAACTGACTGGCCGAGTGGCTAGCCTCTGGGCACGGCCCACAGTCTCTTGACCACCAGCCTGTCAGTTACGCTGTCGTAGCCTTCGTCGCCGAAACTTTAAACGGTTCTAGCTGTCAAACTAAACGTGAAAAAAATATCATTAAAAATTCTTTCTACACAGCTGGTGTCAAAAACTCCAGCTCATGATAGAAACAACTATTGTTCCATTTAAAAACTGTATGTTCGCGTAAAAATACACTTTATAGGTATTTTTACAATTTGTGTATTGGCTAACAATACGAGTCCTTGACTACCAATGCATTCTGTGAAAACCGCACATCAATCGCACTTTCCGTTTGCGCAAATCTGCAATGCAAGTGTTAAATGATTCACCCTGTACATCGGTGAGGCATAAAAAGCCGGCCGCGGTGGTCGAGCGGTCTGCGTCGTGTCAGTCACGGTCTGCACGGCCGCTGTGGTCGAGGTTCGAATCCCCCCGGGGGCATGGATGTTTGTGCGGTCTTTAGTATAAGCTATTTGATAAGTACTTTGTAAGTTTAGGGACTGATGACCCCGTAGTTAAGTCCCATAGACTCTACAAACATTTGAACATTTGAGCAGTATCAGAGTCAATCAGAGTCATTCAAGGAAAGTCTATGCCAGGTAGTGCCTAGGTATCCGAGCCATGCAATATTAGTCGGGGAAGACTTCAACCTTAATAGTATAGATTGGGGCCTCTCTAGTTTCATGTCAGGCGGTACATAACAGACAAGCAGTGTTGCCAGCTATTATTGGACACGTTTACCGAAAACTGTCCTGATCAGTTAAACATACACCCCATAAGGAATGGAAATATTTTGGACCTTATAGCTACAAACAGGCCCAACCTTATCTGCTAAGGTTCCCCGGTGTACCTTCCCTTACACATCTACATACAGGCTGGCCGCGATGTCCGACGGGACTGAGGCGCTCCAGTCACGGTCTGCACGGCCACTACGATCGGGGGTTCGAATCTTCCCTCGGGCATGGATATTTGTGCCGTCCTTAGTGTTAGCTAGTTCATAAGTAGTTTGTAAGTTTAGGGACTAATGATCCCGTAGTTACGTCCCATATGCTCTACAAACATTTGAACATTTTGACATTTTAAAGCTGGGGAAGATCGAAGGCACTAAAAGAAGTGGAGGACAGAGTATGAAATGAATCAGTGGCATCACAAGCAACGTATTTCACCCTGGAAGGTCTACTGGAAAAAGTGCAGGAGAGAGAACATTGGAGTGCTTTGGCTCATGGGGTCACGAAGAGTCAGAACCAAGCTAAGCGAAAAGAGAGGGAGGGGGAGAGAGAGAGAGCTTATGGGACTTAACTACGAGGTGATCAGTCCCTAAACTTACACACTACTTATGAACTAGGTAACAATAAGGACGGCACAAATATCCATGCCCGAGGGGGGATTCGAACCCCCGATCGTAGTGGCCGTGCAGATCGTGACTGGAGCGCCTCAGTCCCGTCGGACACCGCGGCCAGCCTGTATGTAGATGTGTAAGGGAAGGTACACCGGGGAACCTCAGCAGATGAAGGTTGAAAAGGTAAAGGGATCAAATAATATGTCCAGACAGATACTGGATTAAGTATAAGAAAACGTCGATAATGGTGGTGTAATTTATATGGAGATCACAAGCTAGAAGGGGACTGTAGTAAAGTACTGTAACGAAATTATGTGCTTTAAAAATGGTATGTGAATTGCGACGGTTAAAAGTGACTGCTACTCGGCGAAAGTGAATCACGGCCGTATCTGAAACATTTACATGTATTTCACGGCAGGCCAGTGTTTATTACGGCAATTATTCGTGCGGCTCTCGGAGCAGAGACGTCACGTCCCGCTCGCCGTGTAAGCAGATTACGCCCCGCGAGTGTCTTTAAGCCAGCTTAGGTGTCCGCTACGCGGCGATTTCTTTTCGCGTAACGGTGCGCGCTTAGCATGCAAGCGCCGGCCCCGGGGTCGTATTTCAGTCTCGGGCACGGCGGCCTAAGTGCTAATGTTCGCCGGGTTAACAGCCCGTGCAGAACGGCCCTTTTAGCCGACTGAATAATTTACCGAATGCAAATCGTTAAAACATTGTGGACAAGGCCATTACTGCTTTTAATGTCCGCGGCTGCCGCGCCGAGCCCCTGACGCCGGCAAAACGCGTCGCGTTCTGCTTAAACGAATTTTGTGCTTCTGACGCGATGCGAATGCTCTGACCGGGGGGAAAAAATAATAAAAGGAACGTAATCGATTCTTTGATACCTTTCTGGAACCGTATTGCTAGGAGAGTCGTACAGAGTTGGCATTCGAAAGAAAATACAAATATCGTCCAATCAGTTTTCTTTGTCCACCTGTCGGTGCCCAGATTAACGAGCTTTGAATGGGCACACAGCACACACCAGCCGTATACTGTCAGATGCTAATTAAACCTGTGGCGTATACGGTCCACGCCGGCCGCGGTGGCCGAGGTGACTGAGGCGCTCCAGTCACGGTCAGCACGGCCACTGCGGTCGGGGGTTCGAATTCCCCCTCGGGCATGGATATTTGTGCCGTCCTAGTTCGTAAGTAGTTCATAAGTAGTTTGTAAGTTTAGGGACTGATGACCCCGTAGTTCCATACGCTTAACAAACATTTGAATATTTATACGGTCCACTGTGGTGGACAGTTGTTCAAAATGTTCACATGTTTGTAGACCTTATGGGACTTAACTACAGGGTCATCAGTCCCTAAACTTACAAACTACTTATGAACTAACTAATACTAAGGACGGCACAAATATCCATGCCCGAGGGGCGATTCGAACCCCCGACCGTAGTGTCCGTGCAGACTGTGACTGACGCGCCACAGAACGCACGGCTACCGCGGCCGGCACAGTTGTTACTACTCCTATGACGAGCATAGTTCTAGAAAAGTCTGCTAGCGATATTTTCAGGAACATTAATAAAAGATTTAAGATCAACTCATTGACATTAAACTTTGAAAAGACTCACTAGATGCAGTTCAGAACATGTTACAGGTTTCCATTCCGTATATGCATAACGTTTGAAGAAGAGCAGATAGAATAATAATAATTATTATTATCATCCAAAACGCTGCTATTTAATACTATTTATTTGAACACTACGGTCCCGTTTCGACTTAAACTGCCATTTTCAAGTGACCTGCGGTACTAATTGCGTGGTGTTTAGGTTGAATAAATTATTACGTTATAGTGTAGTATTACGATTTAGAGCTTAACATTCACTAACGGTTATGTCTAGATGGCCTGACATACGTAAGAGCTGCGGCGGAGTGGCCAAGCGCATCGAGGAGCTATGCTACGATGCACGAGGTCGCTCCCCGTCGGGGGTTCGAATCCTCCCTCGTGCATGGATGTTTGTGCCGTCTTTAGTATAAGGTACTTAATAAGTAGTTTGTAACTATCAATAAAATTCTTCTGGGTATGAAACCGCGTCGTCATTTTATAAATTCCGCCGACGATTCGGCCAGTGTTGCAGGCGGCCTTCATCAGGGTCTGACACAGACCCTGATGAAGGGTGCCTGCAACAGTGGCCGAAACGTCGGTGGAATTTATAAAATGACGACGCGGTTTCATACCCGGAAGAATTTTATTGATAGTGACAACGGCCGCGGAAGCCTACGTTTGCAAGTAGTTTGTTAGTTCAGGAACTGATGACGCCACAGTTAAGGCCCTTAAGCTTAATAACATTTGAACAAACATACAGACCCCATCCTAGGCGTTTGTAGATTGACTGTCAAAATTGGTTGGTACTTTCAATTCTGATTTGGTATTTTGACAGTTATAGCCACGTTGTCTTATGCTTCCAAATATAAAGCATCACTGTACAGACGCCTTAGAAGTCTTACGTATGTCGGGTCATCTAGACATTCCAGTAGTATTGTCTAGTCACTGACGTTCGTGCAGGTAGACATGCCGATAAACCATTCCATCGATATCAAAGAATGAGATGACCCTAACTTTATCAGCAGAAGCAGCCACTTTTGCTTTTTTGGGTTTTACGATATAGAAGATTTTCACACCGACCTTTACTGTTACCCTCAGGATCAAAATGATGAATTTGAGATACACTGCGGATATTCCTCTAACATCAATTTTAACTGCATGCAGGTTTGCACGTGAATGGGGTTGGAACAGTTGCGCGGAGTGACACTTGCGCGGAGTGACACTTGCGCGGAACCCGGGGCCCTTGGGGCGGCTAATGCCTTTTCCTGGGTACAGGCACACCAAGAAGTCAAGCACTGCTGTTGTCAAGTTTCCACACTGTCAACACAACACGAAACTCAGTGAAATTGCACAACCCTTTGCGAGCTGCAGAGCACTATATTAACTTGTTCTAACTACATATTAATCCGTTGAGTGTTTCTCCTGTAAACAAAAAGATATTTGAATAGTGATAATGTTTGGAGAGTTAGTCTCTTCTACTACAAGACGATGACTGTCCACAGTCATACCTCCTAAAAGCATATTATTCAGAACACTAAGCATATCAAGACACCTGCGCAAGCAATAAATATATTAGGCATCCTGCACAGATACGTTGATGTAATTGACCGCTATGTAGTTAACCCCACTATCACGCAACTTCCATCTCTTTAAAAATAGCTACTATGCTTTTTAATAGGAGATGCAACCTTAAACCTTCAATTAAAAAACGTTAATAATAAGTCAATGAGTATTTTACATACTTAAAGCGTTTATTCGTAGACCCCAAAACGATTTGACTGTATTCGAATTACAAATACATCTAAGAAATATATGAAATACGGAATGTGTAAGGGAATGTCACACACCGAAAATTGCTAAAGATAAATTATATTTTCCATCACCGTCATATAGAATCATTTTTACTCCGAACTTGGCATAAACCAACAGGGAGAAAAAAGTTACAAGACTTCCAGGAAAAAGGAAGCGAAATTGGCAGCCAATAGTTGGTTATAAATTACATTGCCTGTTAACTGTATACATATAAATTACGGAATACGCGGAACTACTGTTCAGTACAGTCAAAAAGGTCTAAGGTAATAGGCAGTGGTTTACAATCAGATATCCGTATCACTCTCCTCCTCAAGAAGTCTGTGTGAAGATTTATATTCAGAACATTCAAGAAAAAGATGTTGAAAGAAGCTGCTCATTTACTCAGGAAGGGAATACGTTATGGTGGCCGTAAATTTGAATGGCTGTATCTCTTGTAGTAACATTCATTTTTTGATAAAATGTTAAAATCCAATATACCAGAATTTTGTTTTTCTAAACTCAGTGCCAAATTTTTTTGTCGAAATTTTTGCAGGAAGTAGTCTTGACGTGATTTCATACTTCTATGCATTAATATTATCAAACATGTAATTTGTGTCACAAACTGCGCGGCCGGTCCAGTCGGAGGTTCGAGTCCTTCCTCGGACATAGGTATGTTTGTTTGTACTTTGCCTAAGTTATTTTAAGTAAGATTAAGTTGTGTGTAAGTCTAGCGACCAATGACCTAAGTAGTTTGGCAGCATAAGACCACACATATACACGTAATTTATTTATTTTATAACCACATTTAAGTACTAATAATTAAAGAAACTTAAAAGAGAAATTTAAAATAAACACTGAAAACAAATGGTTGATATTTCTCATAAGATGAATGCACACAACCGTTGACTTATGTCTTGTGAATGTACCTACAAATTCTGCCATATGAAAATTGTAGTATATGTTTTTTCTGTAATAACATTAAAAACATATTAAAAATTCAGAACTCGAAAATCAGTGAAGTTTTGGACTTGAAGTATTTTGTGTTGCTACACGATTTTAAAATTTCGTTGCTCTCGCCAAAGTAGACGAAACGTTAAATTTTTTGGTGTAATCTTCGCCGTGTAGACTGTATGTTGTAGAAGTCTACGTCGAACCTAATCATACCTCTGAGGAGAGAACGTTGTTTGCACTTCTCCTGGGTTTTCTGTCGGCAGTGCTGTGCTATGTAACGACATCGTACCGTTCCACTTTACCGAGAGCTATATATGTATTGCTGTGATGTCTGTTCTTTCGAAATAAGACATCACACCAATATATGTATCATTTAGACGCAAAGATTCTGGGTTCTGTTTTCATCGCTAACGCGATTAACAACGTTAGACCTCGTGTGTAAACAGTTAAAGGTTATGAATGCCACTGGAAAAATGCATAAGTAACACCTGTTGTTTGAGACTTGAAGATGACCTGAAATTAGCCGAAATCGATATCTCATAATTAACATAAGGTGTAGCTGTCTATATTTCATAATGCTATTCCTAACATATTTAAAAGCTGCTCACAACCACCTACAAAAAACCTTTGTAATGAGATTGTATATAATTCCACGATCAAATTGTGTTTTAGTTATTTGTAGTAATACACCCAAAGATCTACCCTTGCTTTTAGTGCCTTGATCAGCTGTTTATTTTTAGAGGTATTACTAGGGACAGGAAAAATTTGCATTTGCGATAAATGCGAATATAGATGCGAATTCTGACTCAAAATGCAGTAAATCCGAAATTGTAGTTAGCAACGGTTGCGCTCAATTCCGATTTCATCACATTCCTCTTCACATGGTGCTGTACTGTAAATAGAGTAATATTTTTATGACTTGTTATCTCCCTGTTGAATGAGGCTGTGATATCTCCGGGCCGTTACTACTGCTCCACCTCGCTCGGTGGGCCTTTCCCTGAATACGGCACAGGTAGCGGCTGGAGGGCGAGGAGTAGGGGTGGTGTATCCCTACTTCTGGAACACCCTGTTCACTACTTGCAGCGTCCGGGTCTCCCCGCAAGTGTCTACACATTCCCTTTCCGCGCAAGTGTCACTCCCCGCAAGTGTCACAAACTCCACGTGAATGTCCTTTTGTTCAGGAATCAACAGTCTTGGAAACCATCGTGCATAAAAACGTCTCGTTAGAGTAGAGGCTGAACAGTTGCCTTATTTATTGATGATAACTTCCATGTTACTCACATAATAATTCGCCATAGAATCTTTATTTTCTAAAATTTATATATTTATATATATATTGAGTACATCAAATCTAAATTTATATAATATCGGTATGTATATTCCAAATTATGTAAAACTATAAAAATATTTCACATGTTAATTAGAAATTGCAAATAATTATGTGTATATACTTAATTGCCTCTATATGTATCTTATTGACAGATCACCAGATGATGGGCTACGCCCAAAACATGTTGTGAGCTGAAAATAAATAATCTACTGATAACATCTTTTGATTATTCAAGCAATCTCCAGCGTTTTTAAAATCAATATTAAAAATTTTACAATGAAGATTGCATACCTTTACCAAGACTTTCAGTCAAAAATAAGCAAAATGGTAAGTACTGGTCAGCCAATCTCTATCTTTTGAATAATAATTCATCATCTCTGTGGAGAATTTCCATATTAATCGAATATATATATATATATATATATATATATATATATATATATATATATATATATATATATATATATATATTGTATCATTTTCCAAAGAGTTACACCACAGAGATATAATTTTTTAAATGGAACAATAGTTTTTTCTATCGTGTATTGGATTCGTTTAAACCAGCTGCGTCCAAATCATTTTAAACTACATTCTTATCACTGTTAGTTGGGAGCTACAACCCTTCAAAGTTCTGGGGTCGGAGGCTGCGATAGCGTAGCTCACTGGCCCAATGGCTATACCCTGGGGCACGGCCCACTGTCTCATGACCACCAGCCAGTCAGATACGCTCTCGTAGCCTCCGCCCCCTAAGCTTTGAAGGGTTGTAGCTACCAAACTAACAGTGATAGGAATGTAGTTTAAATTGATTTGGACGCAGCTGGTTTCAACGAATCCAATGCACGATAGAAAAAACTATTGTTCCATTTAAAAATTATATCTTTGTGCTGTAACTCTTTGGAAAATGATACAATAAAGTATTTTCATAGCTCCACAGAAAGTGTAACATTTCTTGTGTTGACCTACCGCATTAAAATTTCTCGTCACCTATTAATTTATAAGTTACAGAGGCAAACACACTTAGTGAAACACCCTGTATATAATGGGAAAAGAAGCGAAAGGTAATTCACGACCTACGTCATGAGGAAGGTGTTACGACTGTGGAAGTCAGAGATACAGTGTAGTAGTACTGAGCCATGCCAAAAGGATATATAACCAGAGAGGAAAGATCAATCAGTAAAGAGAAACAGCAGTAAAGAGGAGAACTTGCTTTACTGCTTGATCTTTCCTCTGAGAAACAGCAGTAAAGAGGAGAACTTGCTTTACTTAAAGCAAGTATACATATAACCAGAGAGGAAAGATCAAGCAGTAAAGCAAGTTCTCCTTTTTACTGCTGTTTCTCTTTACTGATATATATATATATATATATATATATATATATATATATATATATATATATATATATATTGTATCCCATCCTCGTCGCCACTTTTGTGTCCCAGCCTCGTCGCCACTTTTGTGTCTCGTTCCCGTCGTAGGTGTCGGTGGCCGCGTGGAATGAGACCGACACAGGAATAAAGATAGCACGCTGCTGCAGGTACGGAGAGGAGCAGCCAGAAACTAGAAACACTAGAGTAAATCAGAACGAGATATATATTGCACAGAATTTATACAATACTTAACTTTTACATAGTACTGCAGAAGGCTGGTACATAGTTGAGCTAGAGGCCTGCCTAGTGCCTGTACGATAGCCAAGTCTTCACTGGTGCCTATCTGATTCCGAAGGTCCTAACTGGTTGGTATCTCAGTCCCAAGTGAAGGATGTCTTTCCGTGGTGGCCACGAGCGGGATTGCAGCAGAGGGCGCTCGTGGCTGTCGTCGTAAGAACGCTGCGCCGTGCGTGCATGGCGGCGCGCGGCGAAAGCAGGTGGCGCGCACTTTGCACTTGTGCGACACCACAATATATATGTATTGTTTGGCATGCCTCAGTACTACTACACAGTATCTCTGACTTCCACAATGCTAACACCATCCTCATGACCTAGGTCGTGAATTACCTTTCCCTTCTTTTCCCATTACTTTTTTTCTTTTTTCTCCCTTCTCTCCACGTGAAGAAGGAACACAGTTTCGAAAGCTCGTTATTTTCCCCCTTTTTTCGGAGCGTAACTATCGGCAGTACAGCAAAAACGTAAGTACTGGCCAGCCAACCTATCTCTTTGAATAATAATTTATCGTCTTTGTGGAGAATTTCTATATTATATATATTTAGGGGGATTGAAGAAGGGGTGGGAGGGGGCAGTCCAGGGTGGGTAAGATGTACTTCAATGATGGCCTGCCCATTGAAGTTATGATTACAACCCAATAACCCATTGGCATGAATGTGTCATGGCTGTCACCATATGGCCATTCCACGCCGACCTGCCGACGGCTGCAGCAGCCAGGAGGCAAACGGAACCTGGGGAGCAGAGTGGTTGCGTAACTAAACGGAAGCGACGGCCGCGCGTTCCCACAGTTCCCGCCACTACTGAATCACTGCCTAATGCGACCGTGACGCGGCGGCACTTCCTCGTTCGCACTGCTTTGGCGCTGTCAGAGTGGCAGCACTGCCGTAAATCTCGTCCCCCGCGCGGGCGCGGCTATTAACATATTAGCGGGCCGCGTGCGTGAACGCGCCTGACATGTATTGATGCCGGGCCGCCGCTATCAGCTGCGTTTCTCTCTATTAGCCGGCCGCCGAGACCGAGACCGAGTGCTCGGTCATTCGGTACCGCGCGATACCGAACGGGGCCGCGCGCATTAATCTGCGTTGCGCTTGCGTCACGGCCGCCGCGCCGCGCCGCGCCGTGACGTATTGAGGAGTTAATTTGTTTCCTCGATAGCCTGACGCAAACAGCTTCGCTTTCAGTTACCGGCAGAGTTAATTTCCTGGCACATTCTTGGAGGCTGATTTGCATTTCGATGCGTCTCCGCCCATTGCACAATGGGGGGTTTAGTATTGCTGTTAGTCATCACGCGTTAGTCAGACAACGTCGCTGTTTCCGTAGTGTTCCGACGACTTACACTTCTGGTCATGCAAATTGCAACACCCTGAAGAGAAAGCATGCAGTACAGGTGAAATCTGCAGCATGCGTCTGCGATGACGAGCTCTATACAGCGTGTTTCAGGAGCAGTAGTAAATATAAGTTAACAGTATATGTAACTCGGCTTCGGTTGGTTGGCTTGTATTTGGCTTTAGTTTGTGACTTGTAAGCTCTAGATTTCGGCTTAACTTTCACAGTTTGTAGCGAAAATATGGGTTCTAAATTTTATTTGTCATCCCAGTATGAAATTTAAGTTGGTAGACCTAGTACGTCTATCGTAATTAATAAAATTTATATCTTTCTTGAATTTTTAACACCGTAAATATTGGTTCTGTGCATATCTTGAACTTAAAGACTTTTTGTAATGTTTGAGCATGAAATTCCGTTTCTCAGGGGCTGATATTTAATAAACTGAAAAACTTGAATCATTGAGTCCCAGTAGTTCAGACAGTTTGAAGCCAGTTACAAAAGATACTATTTGTGCCTGATTCTTTTTCTATCGAATTATTCTTTAGTAAGATTTTATTAAAAGTCTGTTGTTGTTGTTGGGTTTTTGAAGGGACTAAACAACGACGGTTATCAGTCCCATTAAAAGTCTCTCCTCACCAAAACTGTTAGATATTTTTCTTTCACACATTAACTGATTTCTTACGAACTTCACAGATATTATTATATGTTCACTTTCAGAATAATCTTGGCCCATATTAAGGAACTAAATACTTGAATAACTGTTCAAGATTAATAAAAAAAAGAAAAAAATAAAAAGTTTCACAGATTCTCTGTGAAATACTTGAATAACTGTTCAAGACTATAAAAAAATAAAATAAAATGTTTCACAGATTCTCTATTTTGAAGTTAATAGTTCCAACCAAATCACTTTCACAGAAAACACTTCGTAAGTTCACAATACGTGACTATTTTCGCAAAAGTTTCATTTACATTAAAGTCTCTGGATCATATTACATTGACTACGAACTTTAATTCTTCCAGATAAGTTTTTTAAATGCAAATAAGTTCGAATTCCAATATCACGACTATTAATCAGTTTATTAACGGGAGGCAGAAGTTTCTAATTCTTCCTTCCTAGCCTATCCCGATCACGATACAAAAGTCTATATTAAGGAATAAATAATTTATCGAGTTCGTTTCTATCTTGGAAATTAAGCCCATATGATATTTTGAAACTAATCACGGTGAGAGCTAAGCAATGAATACTGAGAAATCTGAACTCAAAGAGAGATAAGCACATAGAGATCTAAGCACTGAGGAATCTAAGCACATAGAGAATTAATCACATAGAGAAACTGTGGGTACCATTTATAATGGCAATCTGACAAATGATCTCTGATATACGAGGTGTTTTGACCTACTTATTCCCTGGATACTATTATTCTGAATTACGGTGATATATAATTTGAATTTACTAAAAATTTTGAAAAATGAGAAATTTCTGCCTCTTAACAAATAATTAAAATTACGAAACGATGAAAAATGTTGGAATATAGTGATTCTAATGCTATGGTCGCGATGTGATGTTACATATACACGAATTTCAATCAAATGTACGGTATAAGCGAGTGACCTATTTTTATCGACTTCAGACATATAGCCACGGTGGAGTGGCCGAGCGTTCTAAGGTACATAGCTGCTGCCCACGCCGCTGCTCGCCGTCGGAGGTTCGAGACCTCCATCGGGCATTGGTGTAATTGTTATCCTTAGCGTAAGTTACTTTAAGTTGTTTGTAAGGCTAGGGACTGACGACCAGAGTAATTGAGTCACACAGATCTACAAATATTGGAATTTGAACAGACATACACTTGAATCAAACAGTTTTCGATTGCGTTATTACACCGGTTGCTGTGAGTTGCTTTGGGCAAATTAATCTAATCTTGGAGCAGAGATCTGTTAAAGACAAATGCAATCGACAATGAGCAAACTGGATAAAAATGCAGTTGTGCAGTTGGGTGTTGACCAACTTGGATCTTTCGTATTTCTATTAACACTGTCAAGAGCATCAAAAGCACTACATGCAACTGGAAATGTAGCTGGTTTTTTTTTTTTTTTTTTTTTTTTTTTTCAGGTACGCTTATCACGTGTTGAATATGGCAGTACTGAAGTGATTATGATCCATAATAATGAAGGATGATGAGAGCATTGTGACTGTGGAGTTCAATATCAACGTTAAGGCACGTTTCGCCATGTGCAACGGTTGCTAGCCTTACGTGTTTATCTGGAATTAAGAAATATCCTGTTGTTGGAGTGAAAATAAATCCAGAAGAAAACAAAATTTCGTTTCAGCACTAGGAGAAAACAGTTATTTCGCCATTGTTCAAGAATACGCCTTTCCCTTTTGTTGATTTTGAAGCCATTATGTATATGTTCGGAGGATGGTTTATGTTCTTTTGCACAAGGGTACTGAATGTGCCACTTGGTTCACGGAAGACAGTGTGTAGTTAAGAAAGAAATGGAAATAAATGTCTTAATATTGTATACTAAATAAAAGTATTTGTAAATCTATACGACCAACCTAATGTAGTCATTAGCCCCTACAAACTACTTATACTAACCTAAGGACAACACATACACCAACGTCCGAGGGATGACTCGAACCTCCGGCGGGAGCGGTTTCGCAGTCCCTGACATGCGACTAGAATCCATAGGCCATTCCCTCGTGGCAGTTGTATACGAATGAAGTATTCCAGACGCTGATTTTACTCCGACAGTCGTATCTCCTTCTTCCATACTAGACAGTGCGGCCTCTGAGAATGTAATAATTAAATCCTGACTGGTCAGTATTTATAATATCAGCTGCTGAATAATTAGGAACTATACTGTCCGTGAATTAAGAAAATAAAGCAAATGGAGCATTAACTATCCCTTCTGGTGGTTTAGCATTTGTGTACGTTGCAAACTGCGTATCTTTGTGGCTTACAAGTTCGAGAACTACCTTAAACTTGCACACCCAAGTAGGTACAGCTTTGAAGTGAGTCAGTTCCAGCGCTCTAGCTTTCGTGCTTGCCCACCGTCTTATTTCAACATAATCCACAGCTCTGATGTTAGTCCTTGCCGCTTGAAAGGTAGACCAAAGATGTTCCGAAATGACCTTGCGTTTCCCAACTTCGGTTTTTGTTGTCCATAAAACCTCTAATAACAAGATAGGTAGTTCCTGTCCTTGACCCTTCTGAAGTGATGCATAAATTGTTTTCAACGACCAGCCTTTCTGTTATACTTCAATTACCTTCAGGACATGTTCGAGTCGAACATAGTTATTATCTAGTAATCAGTGTGTAAGATGTATGAGACAGACGAAGTACCCTCAGACTTTAAGAAAAACGTTATAATCCCCATTCCAAAAAAAAGCAGGCGCAGACAGGTGTGAAAACTACAGAACCGTCAGTTTAATAAGTCATGGTTGCAAAATATTAACACGAATTATTTACAGAAGGATGGAAAAGCTGGTAGAAGCCGATCTTGGGGAAGTTTGGGTTCAAAAGAAATAGAGGAACACGGTAGGCAAAATTCACTTTACGGCTTATCCTAGAAGATAAATTAAGAAAAGGCAAACCTACATATCTAGCTTTTCTAGATTTGGAGACGGCTTTTGACAATGTTGATTGGAATAAACTCTTTGAAGTTCTGAAGCAACGGCCGTAGTGGCCGTGCAGACCGTGACTGGAGCGCCTCACTCCCCTCGGCCACCGCGGCCGGCAAGAAAGCTGAAAATTATGTGGGTGGATCGCATAACTAATGACGAGGTATTAAACAGAATCGGGGAGAAAACGAATTTCTGGCATACCTTGATTAAAAGAAGGAATCAATTGGTAGGATACATTCTAAGACATCAAGGAATTGTGAATATAGCGTTGGAGGGAAGTGTGTGGGTTAAAAACCACAGAGGAAGACCAAGAGATGAATACAGTAAGCAGATTCAGAAAGATCCGGGTTGCCGTTGTTATGTGGAGTTGAAGAGGCTTGCTCACGATAGGCTATTGTGGAGAGCTACATCAAGCCAGTCTCCGGACTGACGATAACAACAACTACAACAACAACAACAATCAGTAAATGTCTCATAAATTGTTTCGACATCAGTAATGTCTACGTAGTGCATTTGTACCAGTTCTTCATCCTCCAAGATGTCAGTGACACTGGCATCTTCAAGTTTCTCGATCAAAACTAACAAGGGGACAATCAGAACTGTAAATAACGGATTTTGATGTGTCTCGGATGTTTAGTAGAGGGACATATCCTGAGTATGAAGCTATCCGCATTTTTAACGACGGGCGTTGCTTTTCGATAAAACTGATGTTGAAGTTCACTGTGCGATGTAAGACGCGTAACGGTAGCCATGTTCCGACCAAGTGAACTTGGCGCAACGGATACGCCGGGCGCCGTGGCTCAGCGCGCCCGGTCAGAGGGCTGAACGGCCTCTGTAATAAAAAGGCTGAGCCAGATGATCAACGAACGACGAAGTACGAACAATGAAGGCGAGCGCAAATCATAGATCTACCTGAAGGGGGAAAAAAGGGAAGATCTGTAGCTACCACGCTGGAGGTACCGTTTTCGGGGAACACCGTCTGAAGAGAAGGCCTGCACGCTACCGCGCCACATTACGCAGAGTAGGTCGCGATCGCGTAGCTCATTGGCTGGCCGATGCAAGGCGGTGGGCTCTGCCTCATCGGCCAGCCAGTAAGCTACGCTATCGCGACCTACTCTGCATGACGTGGCACGGCAGCGCGCAGGCCTTCTCTTCAGACGGTGTTGCTTCGGGCCCTCGCCGTGTTTTTTTTTTTTTTTTTTAAATGAACAACCGACATTTTTCCATTTTATTTTACACAATGTCAACAAACGGTGTTGTTGTTGTTGTGGTCTTCAGTCCGGAGACTGGTTTGATGCAGCTCCTCCACAATACCCAATCCTGAGCAAGACTCTTCATCTCCACATAAGAATGGCAACCTACATCTGTCTGAATCTGCTTACTGTATCCATCTCTTGGTCTTCCTCTGCGGTTTTTACCCCACACACTTCCCTCCAACGCTAAATTCACAATTCCTTGATGTCTAAGAATGTGTCCTACCAATCTATCCCTTCTTTTAGTCAAAGTATGCCAGAAATTTCTTTTCTCGCCAATTCTGTTCAGTACCTCCTCATTAGTTACGCGATCCACCCACCTAATCTTCAGCATTCGTTTGTAGCACCACATTTCAAAAGCCTCAATCCTCTTCCTGTCCGCACTGTTTATCGTCCATGTCTCACTCCCATACAAGGCAACACTCCATACAAATGCCTTCAGAAAAGAATTCCTTAGGCTTACATTAATATTCGATGTTAACAAATTTCTCTTTTTCAAGAACGCTTTTCTACCCATTGCCATTCTGCATTTTATATCCTCTGTACTGCGACCATCATTTGTTATTTTACTGCCCAAGTAACAAAACTCATCTACCTCCTTTATTGCTTCGTTACCTAATCTAATTCCTTCAGTATCACCTGATTTTCTTACACTGCACTCCATTACCCTAGTTTTACTCTTGTTAATGTTCATCTTATATGCACCTTTCAGCACACTGTCCATTCCGTTCAATTGCTCTTCTAGGTCGTTTGCTGTATCTGACAGAATTACTATGTCGTCGGCAAAACGCAATGTTTTTAATTCTTCACCCTGAACTTTAATTCCTTCTCCAAATTTCTCCTTGCTTTCCTTTATAGCTTGCTCAATGTACAAATTGTACAACAATGGTGAAAGACTACAACCCTGTCTTACTCCCTTTCCAACCCTGCACCCCTTTCATGCCCTTCAACTCTGACAACCGCTGCCTGATTTTTGTAAAAGTTGTAAATAACCTTACGTTCCCTATATTTTATTCCTTCTTGCTTCAGAAATTGAAAGAGTTTATTCCAATCAACATTGTCAAAAGCATTCTCCAAATCTACAAAAGCTAGAAATGTAGGTTTGCCTTTTCTTAATCTATCTTCTAGGATA
Source organism: Locusta migratoria (assembly GCA_026315105.1). Taxonomy (NCBI): domain Eukaryota; kingdom Metazoa; phylum Arthropoda; class Insecta; order Orthoptera; family Acrididae; genus Locusta; species Locusta migratoria. The sequence continues at coordinate 178,493,467 of CM048747.1, forward strand.
AGCCGTAAAGTGAGTATTGCCTCCCTTGTTCCTACATTTCTCCTGAACCCAAACTGATCTTCCCCGAGGTCGGCTTCTACGAGCTTTTCCATCCTTCTGTATATAATTTGTGTTAATATTTTGTAACCATGACTTATTAAACTGATCGTTCTGTAGTTTTCATACCTGTCTGCACCTGCTTTCTTAGGGATGGGGATTATAACATTTTTCTTAAAGTCTGAGGGTACTTCACCTGTCTCATACATCTTACACACCAGGTGAAACAATTTTGTCATGGCTGATTCTCCCAGAGACTTCAGTAGCTCTAAGGGAATATCATCTACTCCAGGGGCCTTGTTTCTACTTAGGTCTTTCAGGGCTCTGTCAAATGTATCTCTCAGTATAGTGTCTCGTATTTCCTCCTCATCTACTTCTTCTCCCCTTTCTTCAATATTTCCGCTAAGTTCATTTCCTTCATAGAACCTCTCTATATACTCTTTCCACCTTTCAGATTTCCCTTCTTTGCTGCGAACTGGTTTCCATCAGTGTCGTTGATATTCATAGAGCTGTTTTTCTTATCTCCAAATGATTCTTTTATTTTCCTGTAGGCTGTATCTATTTTCCCCCTATTTATACATTCTTCTACATCCTTGCATTTGCCTTCTAGCCACTCCTGCTTAGCCAGTTTGCACTTCCTGTCAATCTCATTTCTTAGTCGTCTGTACTCCATTTTGTCTGTTTCATTTACTGCAGTTTTATATTTTCTCCTTTCATCGATCAAATCCAGTATGTCCTGTGATACCCAAGGATTTTTTGTAGGTCTTGCCTTCCAACCTATTTTATCCTCTGCTGCCTTCACTATTTCATCTCTCAATGCTACCCATTCCTCTTCTACTGTTTTATTTCCCCCCGTTTCTGCCAATTGTTGCCTAAAGCTCCCTCTGAAATTCTCAAGAACTTCATGTTTCTTCAGTTTATCCAGGTCCCATCTCCTTTTTTTCCTAACTTTTTGTAGTTTCTTCAGTTTCAGCCTACAGTTCATAACCAACAAGTTATGGTCAGAGTCTATATCTGCCCCTGGGTATGTCTTACCGTTTAAAACCTGGTTCCGAAATCTATGTCTTACCATTATAAAATCTATCTGGTATCTCCCGGTGTGCAAAATTCTACCAGGCGGCTTCCTCTTTCATTCCTTTTGCCCAGACCATATTCCCCTACTACCTTGCCTTCCCTTCCTTGTCCTACTACCGAATTCCAGTCTCCCATAACAATTAAGTTTTCCTCTCCCTTAATTGTCTGACTAATTTCCTTTAGCTCCTCATATATTTCTTCGATTTCCTCGTCATCGGCAGAGCTAGTTGGCATATAAACCTGTACTACTTTTGTCGGTGTTGGCTTCGTATCTATCTTGACAATGATAATGCGATCACTGTGCTGGTCATAGTAGTTTACCCGCATTCCTATTTTCTTATTCATTATCAATCCTCCTCCTGTGAAACCCCCAACTGATTTTGTATTTATAACTCTCTACGCACCTGACCAGAAATCCTGCTTATCCTGCCACCGAACTTCACTAATCCCCACTATATCTAACTTCAACCTATCCATTTCCCTTTTTAAATTTTCTAATTTTCCTACTCGATTAAGGGATCTAACATTCCACGCTCCGACCCGTAGAATGCCAGTATTGTCTTTCCTGATGATAACATCCTCGTGAGTAGATGACATAAAAGTTTTCTGGGTATGGTACCGCGTCATGATGTAGGCTATTACTTATGTAACCAACGTTTCGGCCAACGTTACAGTGGCCATCATCTGGGTAACTGGTGTGAGCTGGTTGTTACTACACTTTATATTACTTTCATTTACACATTACGTCATAATTTTTTTTTAAAATAAGCGATGTTATTGGTGAATGTATTGCGGAAGAGTGGAACTTTATTTTTGATAGGATGCTGAGGTGGAAGGGGTGGGGGTTAGCCGTTGCCTATTGCTTCTTGCATAGCGAGACATGGTTGGTGTTCATCGGCGAATGGGGTGAGGGCTTCCGTTTCTCTCCTGCTGGCCGTGGGCCGCGCGGCGGCAGTAGCTTACTGGTGACGCTCGCGTGTTGTGGTGTCAGTGCGGCCTATTACGCTGTGATGGCCGGTAGCCAAGAGGGGGCAAGCCTGAGTCCATCTTCTCTATTCACCAATGTGCCAGTAGACGAAACTGTTCGCATCCTACAAGAACATATTCCGCCAGATATATGCGACCTGGTTCAGTTGTGTTTATCTTCGACCTACTTCAAGTGGCAAGAAAGATTCTACGAGCAAACAGACGGCGTAGCAATGGGGTCTCCCTTATCCCCGTTGGCAGCCGACATTTTCATGGAGGCCTTCGAAGCAACAGCACTTTGTTCCGCCCCTTTACGCCCAAGATGCTGGTTTAGATACGTGGACGATACTTTCGCAATATGGCCCCACGGTGAGATGGAACTACACAAGTTTCATAAACATCTAAACAAATTGCACAAGAAGATCCAATTTACATTAGAGATCGAAAAGGATGGCGCTATTCCATTCCTAGATGTGGAAATTTATAGGCACACTTGGGCACAGGGTATATCGGAAGCCTACACATACCGACAGGTATTTGCACGCTCAATCAAACCACCATCCAGCACAGAAGAACTCTGTTATCCGCTCACTGACGATTCGCGCGCAACGACTAAGTGATGAAGACAACAAAACAGCTGAGCTCAACAAACTAGAAACAACATTTCTGGCAAATGGCTACAAGCATAGAGTGATCCACACCGCCATGGACACAAATAAAAGAAACATCAGTAGGCAGGAAGTCAACAAAAAGCAGCCAGCAGCACGCTTACCTTATGTAAAAAACGTCACAGATCGCATTGCCAAACATCTTCGCCGGGTAGGAATCCAGCCTTTCTTCTACAGCAGTCGCAAGGTCAAGGATGCTCTTGGTTCCACAAAGGACAACATAGACGCACTACATGCATCAGGAGTATACAAGGTGGAATGCGAGTGTGGGGAAGTGTACATAGGTGAGACAGGGAGGGCAGTGGCAACACGCATACGGGAACATGAACGCTACATTCGATTAGGCCAACACAATAAATCTGCAGTAGCCGAACACCAGCAAGATTGCAGCAGGAAGATAAAATTTAACGATGCCAGAATACTCGCCAAGCAACCAGGGATGGTCAAACGTAAGATAAGGGAAGCCATCGAAATTGTTAAACACCCCAATAACATGAATAGAGAAGATGGACTCAGGCTTGCCCCCTCTTGGCTACCGGCCATCACAGCGAAATAGGCCGCACTGACAACACAACACGCGAGCGTCACCAGTAAGCTACTGCCGCCGCGCGGCCCACGGCCAGCAGGAGAGAAACGGAAGCCCTCACCCCATTCGCCGATGAACACCAACCATGTCTCGCTATGCAAGAAGCAATAGGCAACGGCTAACCCCCACCCCTTCCACCTCAGCATCCTATCAAAAATAAAGTTCCACTCTTCCGCAATACATTCACCAATAACATCGCTTATTTTAAAAAAAAATTATGACGTAATGTCTAAATGAAAGTAATATAAAGTGTAGTAACAACCAGCTCACACCAGTTACCCAGATGAAGGCCACTGTAACGTTGGCCGAAACGTTGGTTAAATAAGTAATAGCCTACATCATGACGCGGTACCATACCCAGAAAACTTTTATGTCATCTGACTCTGGCCGCGGAAGCCTACGTAATTATATCCTCGTGAGTAATACCCGCCCGGAGATCCGAATGGGGGACTATTTTACCTCCGGAATATTTTACCCGAGAGGATGCCATCATCATATGTTCATACAGTAGAGCTGCATGACCTCGGGAAAAAAAAAAGGCTGTAGTTTCCCCTTCCTTTCAGCCGTTCGCAGTAACTGTGTGGCAAAGCCACATTAGCTGATGTTACAAGGCCAGCTCAGTGAATCATTCAGACTGTTGCCCCTGTAACTACTGAAAAGGCTGCTGCCCCTCTTCAGGAACCACACGTTTGTCTGGCCTCTCCACAGATACCCCTCCGTTGTGGTTGCACCTACGGTATGGCTATCTGTATTGTTGAGGCACGCAAGCCTTGGCAATGTCTGTGGTTCATGGGAGTGGACAAAAAGTGTATTTTTTTATTTTTTTTACAAACAGTGTACAATGTGAAAAAATTAGAAAGAAATATTCAATTTTGCCGTAATAATTTAATTTTTACGGCATCACTTGTGCCACAATAGAAATCTGGAATATAGGCTTAAGTGTCTTAAAAACAACCCAAACAGAATAGCTTACACCACCAACCAAATTTCACAAACCTATTATCTTGCAGGCGCACGGATTGTGTTCATTTAGATTTAAAAAGGGCATAAGCAAGCTATGCAGGCGATAGTGAGCAAGATTTTGTAATAACGACGTGAAAATTAATTTACTACGGGAAAACTGAATAATTTTCACTAATTTCACGCAATGTACACTGTTTGATATTTAGTAAAATAAAATGGGACAATATCGGACTATTCTAATTATTAAAGAAGCGAAAATACGCAGAGTACCTGAACACGGTACCTCCAGCGTGTCAGCTGCAGATCTTATACAATGCGCCACGTCCACTTGGTCGAAACACGGTTAACGCGTCTTACAGCGTGCAGTGACCTTCAACATGGATTTTCTCGAAAACCAAGGCCCGGCGCTAGAAAAGCGTATGTCCCTCTGTAACATATCAGAGGACCATCAAAATCCGTTATTCATACTTCTTATGGCCCCTTGTAAGGTAGCGTTTGGGATCTCTATTTCTTCTTCATGTACTTCGCGTAGTGAGAACGGTAATTAAATCTGGTGTAAAATCATTTTCGTCAATTTTAATTGTTCACGATAGAAACACAGACACAAAATGTCGACTACAGTGCTCTATAGGACTCACAAACAAACAAAATAGAGTCAGAAATCAGAATAAACTTATCAACAATGTCAAGGCACTATGCCCCCGCGTACGCGTTTTACATACACTGTCGAGTTTTATCTACTGGTCGACATTAAATTAATTGATCACATCCCCCACTGAAGTGAACGTAAGTTCTCACGAGCATATACCTTCAGGTCAGCATAATTTTAATTCTGAAGCGAGTTCTGACACTATTTGTCACATCGTGTGTAAAGCAGCTTGTGTTGTGGAAGCCTGAATTTTATAAACCTTGAAATTACGGATAAACCGGATTACTCAGAATTATAATAAACAAGCCCCTGTATGCTCTGCGAATGCTGTCAGACTCCATAATGTTATACGGGAAAATTTTTTGGGGTATCTCATCAGGACCAGCTAAAGTTGTCAGTGCCCAAAAACGTGCGATACGAATCACTTGTTTTGTCAACTCAAACTACTACTTACCAATACATTCATTCTCTAATGAATTTTGTCAAGAAAAATACATGTTTCTTTTTAAACTAATAGCTCAGCTCATGGGATCAATACTGGAAACAAGAATGACTTTCACGAAGATTTAAAGTCATTTTCATTTTTTGGGGTAGCTCGTCTGAAACAGAAAGGATATTTTTTGGCTCAGAAACGGGCGGTTCGAGCAATATGTGGTGTAAGTCCACGAACGTCATGTCGACCCCTTTTCAGTAGTCTGAGAATTTTGACACTGGCGTCACAATACATTTTCTCTTTAATGTCCTTTGTTGTTAATAATATCAGCTTATTCCCACGAGTTAGTAGCTTCCACTCGGTGAATAATAGAAGTCGAATCTACATTTGTGTCACACCACCTTGACACTTGTGCAGAAAGGTGTGTAGTATTCTGCAGCATCCATTTTCAATAAGCTGCCACAAGAAGTAAAGAATCTTAGCACCAACCCACATGCTTTCAAATCTAAATTGAGGTACCTCACGGCTACGTTCCTGTACCTCACGGCAAAGACACGGGACGTTTTATTCCTGTTTTAAGTGACATAAAACATCAGCTACACATTACGAAGACTTCTCCAGGACTCACCAATATGGGAGACAGGCTTCACTTTTTCAGCGTAAGGGCGTCTCCCTATATTCTGACGTCCTTGGGCTGATACGATTTGGCTATATATCATTACATAAACCACCAAATCTATTGTGATGAAATCTGGTGTGGAGATAGCTTGAGCGCTTAAGTACCGGATAAGATACTTTAGAAAGTGTGTAATTCAAGATATTTTCTGATTTGAAGAATATAAAACGAAATATCGAACAATTATTACTCCCTGGAAAAACTATTTACTTTTTGACTTATTAACTGTTTTTCAGACGTCATAATTTACTTTTAAAAATGCAGTGTCCCTTTTGTAAAAAGTGGATAGAACTGCAGAACAACAGAAGTACGTATGTACTCTTTCTTTGAACGTCAAATGTGCAAAATTTTATAGCTATCATACGAATGATATTGATATCCCAAACAAAACAGCTCTTTCAGTTTTCCACAATGTTTTCTATTTTTAGGCCAAGTGTTCCACACTTTTATTTCACTCAAACCTTCCTCTCGCTTTGAACGTCGATGTGCAAAATCTTATCGCAATCAGATGAGTGGTATTGGTATTACATAGAAAAATCTCTTTATTTTTTTCTGAATTTTCCGGGAAACTTTTCCAAATTTTTATTTCATAAGAACGTTACTCTTGCTTTGAACGTCAAATATGCAATATTTTATCGCAATCAGACGACTGTTATCGATATGCCATTGAAAAAAGCTCTTTCAGTTTCTCGCGAATTTACAAATTTTCCGGGTAACTTTCCAAAATTTTTAGTTCATAAGAACGTGAATCTTTCGTTGAACCTCAATGATCAAAATTTTATCGCAAACGGATGAACGGTTGTCAACTTATAGTGTTGAGTACTTTTAGAAACACATTGGAAAAGGAACTTGGTTCGTAGTTTGCGACTTTCCTTTTTAACTGTCCCAATTTTTTTTTTTTTTTTTTTTTTTTTTTTTTTTTTTTTTTTTTTTTTACTGAAAACTTTTCCAAGACCATAATGAAAAAAAAACAATAACAGAATTATCCCCTCTCCGTCGTGCGAATAGTCAGTTATGGTGCTGAATTCAATCAAAAACACATTGAAAAAATGCAATTTAACTTTTCACAAATTTTCCAATTTTCCAAAAAATTTATTTCATACAAACCTTGTCCTGTCAAGCCGTACTCAAGTGATGCTCTTACAACTATGTGACAAGTGACTTTTATTGATAGAAAAAAATCGCTTTCGGTTTTTCCCCAAATTTTCCTACCTACCGGGCGACTTTTCCAAATTTTTATTTGATGCGAACCATCCACTGGCTTTCAACACGAAATGTACAAAATTTTATCGCAACTGGACAAACGGTATTGATAGCTCATTGAAAAGCGCTGTTTCAGTTTTTCTCGATTTTCCTCTTTTCCATATTTTGTCACCGTTTAAACCGCTCTGGAATTACACGAATATTTCAAGACTAAAATTAGCCAAATCGATTCAGCCGTTCTCGAGTTTTAGCGAGACTAACGAACAGCAATTCATTTTTATATTATAGATACATATGATTCTTGCGCTTTTTTTCTTTATTCGTACAGCAAAGAAAAGCAACAATAAGTAAGGATAACGAGAGAGTTTTGTGTCTAATCCATGTATCGATGTAAACAAGAGCGGAATGAAAGCTCAAAGTAGCACGATCTAAGGCTCTATGCCGAACACTTCTAAAATATTTCACTAAACTTGAACAAAACAACTGTTCGCATAAGCTAAGTGTTGTGTTTAGCATTCACAGGGAATGAAAATAGTGGATGCGCCAGCCTGTGTTTTTAGGATCTGTAGGTCGGTATAAGGCACCTGGATATAGAACGGGCATGGGCATCCGCCATTTTTGTTCCTTCGCTTTGACGCGCAATTGTAGAATAGGACAGCCAATACACTCTCAGCATGTTGGACTGTGCAGCTCTGAATTGTTTTCTAGTCGTATATATATTTGGATTAAAAATTAATCTCGTTGTAATAAATTATTGTAATACGATTTAACAAATCGTTAAATTATGTTTTCTGGTATTTGCCCACCTGCGTGTGTATTGTGAGCTAATCTTTCGCATTCGACAGCTTAGTTTTATAGGATACTGCATGCACTACCAAAGCTGCGCTAACATGCGAGAAATCTCCGTTTCAGAATGCTATAAATTTGCTTCAGAATACACTCCCAGATCGCTACTTTTTACGACGCATTTTTCAGAATTCATATAAAATTCCTTTTCAATGCAGAAGACATATCACCATGATGAACTGGGATGCAGCAAAAGATTTATATATATGAGATATTTTCTCATTTAACAATTTCCTTACTTATTGGTCAATTTTACTTACGGCCTCAGCGGCGTAGTGTGCTGATGTTGGCAATGACCTTCGAATGCTCTTTGAAAAATTGAACAGGTAGAATGAGAGAATATAATTTTTCATGTTTACCATCTTCTTGTATGTACACTTGTCCGATCAAGAAATTAATTATCCTCCTAAAGCGAACATTATCTTGCCAACATTAGCAAATTACGCCGCCGATGCCGTAACTGACCGCAGTAGCTTCAAACATCGTTACGAGCCGTATCAGGCATTATAACTAGTAAAAAACAATGTGCACCATTTAAAAGTTATTAGAATTGTTATCGTCTAAATGTTGCTACTGTTTTAGTTCCTAACGTCGAATCCTTCGCTAAAAAAAAAAAAAAAAAAGGGAAAAAACCGTGACGAAACCTGTCGTTTACAACGTGTAGAAATTGTCCATAACTATAAATGAATTAACCCACCTCGCATAGTTTTGAAGACCTTTGGTATGTGTATTGGAAATGTAGCAAGCGACATTAGAAAGCAATAACAGCAGAAAAACTCCGCCTTTCAGTGCTCACGCTATCACCGCTTGGAACAAAAATGGTGGCGGGAGCTGCCGCTATAGCAGAAATTGATGCGCATGTCCGTCTATATCCAGGTGCCCTAGGTCGGTCGGTGACGTCAGCGTAGCTGCCGCAGTATCTGCTGCAACAAAGGAAAAATTACTGTATATTGTGTCCTGACATGTTCTAAATTCAAGATCTGTTCAAATTAGATCGACTGGAACAAAAAGTACGTTAAGTGTGAAGTAACCTAATCTAATTTGCGTGTGTAAATGGCTTTCTGCGCGTGCTGGGGTATACGTTGTGTGTGGCTGTCAGACAGCGCCTGCCGGCCGCCTCGGTGTTAACCTGCCCGCGGTCTGCCTGGGCACGCCACGCTGTGCCTCGCGGTTTTCCCCGCCAGAGATCAAACGCGGCACCGGTCGCCGCAGCTCCTTTCTGGCGGCCGGCTAACGAATGGCGCGGCCGCGGGCTGGTGCGCCTCGCGCATCCATCTCGGGGCCGTCATAAAAGTTGTCCGGCTGACGAACAAGGGCAGCGCCGTGCGCGGGGGGCGGGAGGGACCGCGCAGGAGGTGGTCCGGACCACCCACGTCAGCGGCTCTAAACTTCCCGGAAAACGACGCGGTCGCGGCAGGCCCACACAAAGAGAGGAGGCGCACGCAACGCACGCCGCTTTGGCGCACGCGCCTCCCCCACCACGGCGCTCCGCTGGTGACGTCTCTCCAGTGCCGATCCGGAGGGTCACCAGCCAGTCCTCCCCGTACTGTCCTTGTCCTATAGGGTTGGCGATGGCACACTAAGGCTACAGGAGGGCCGGGGCGGCGGCAAAACAAAATGAGCCCCCCCCCCCCGTTCACTTGGATATATATATATATATATATATATATATATATATATATATATATATATATATATATATTGCTGTTCGTTAGTCTCGCTAAAACTCAAGAACGCCTGAACCGAATTGGCTAATTTTAGTCTTAGAGTATTCGTGTAAGTCCAGGGAAGGTTTAAACGGTGATAAAATATGGAAAAGTTGTCCGAAAAAGATGAAAATCGGGAAAAACTGAAACAGCTTTTTCCAATGAGCTATCAAAACCGTTCGTCCAGTTGCGATAAAATTTTGTACATTTCATGTTGAAAGCAAGAGGAAGGTTCGCATCGCCGGCCGCGGTGGCCGAGGAGACTGAGGCGCTCCAGTCACGGTCTGCACGGTCACTACGGTCGGGGGTTCGAATCCCCCCTCGGGCATGGATATTTGTGTCGTCTTTAGTATAAGGTAGTTGATAAGTAGTTTGTAAGTTTAGGGACTGATGACCCCGTAGTTAAGTCCCATAAGCTTAACAAACATTTGAACATTTGAATTTGAAGGTTCGCATCAAATAAAAATTTGGAAAAGTCTCCCAGAAAGTAGGAAAATATATGAAAAACCGAAAGCGTTTCTTTTCTATGAATAAAAATCAATCGTCACATGGTTCTAAAAGCGTTACTTAACTACGGTTTGACAGGTCAAGGTTTGTATGAAATAAACTTTTTGGAAAATCTCCTGGAAAACTGGAAAATCTGAGAAAAACTCAAAGTGCGTTTTGCAATGTGTTTTTGATTGAATCAAGCACTCACTATAACTGGCTAGACGGAGAGAGGTAATTCTTTTTTCGTTTTGTTAATTATGGTCTTCAAAATGCTTTCAGTAAAAAAAATAGGGAGAGTTAAAAAGGAAAGTCGCAAAATTCTTACTAATTCTTTTTTCAATGTGTTTCTAAATGTACTCAACACTATAAGTTGAGAACCGTTCATCCGTTTGTAATAAAATTTTGTACGTTCGACCTTCAAAGCGAGAGCAAGGTTTGAGTGAAGTAGAAGTTTGGAATAGTTGGCCAGAGAATAGGACAAATTGTAGAAAACTGAAAGAGCTCTTTTCTTTGGGATATCAATATCATTCGTACGACTGCGATACAATTTTGCACAGTTGACGTTCAATAGCCTAAGTATCAGGTCGATAGAGGGCGGAAAGAGTGGGCAAATGACGCACACATGTCCAGGATAGTATCCATGTCACATTCGTGGAAGTTTAGGGATGATTTAAACGGTGATAAAATATGGAAAAATTGCAAGGAAAATTTAGATTTAAAACATGTAAAATAATGACTTGGCTGCTGTGTTGGGTGCGTTCAGAAATATACTTTCAAAGAGTAAAGTTCGCTTTACTTTATCTGAACCCGTATGTGAACTGTCAAAGGTTACTTCCACGAATGTGACATGGACATTATCCTGGACATGTGTGCGTGATTTGTCCACTCTTTCCGCCCACTATCGATCCGTTACTTAAACTATCTGATGATTCCTTTATAAAGCTACTGGGTCTAAAATACATATGATTTAAATTAATATGGTTTATATTAAGAGGTAAGTGATACGAAGTTCACCGGATCATCTAGTATATTACTTTAAAAAAATTAAGAAGGTCACTTTTGAGGTTTTCGAGGCCCCACAGGATGACAGGAACGGGACAATATTAGAAAAATAGCTTCCGAGGTTTGGAGACCCCAGGACGAGAGGCCAAGGGCCCTTAGTCCGCCTCTGAGGGTAGGATGACCATATTTCCAGAATGAAAACACGAGCAGTACATGGGTAGGTACCAAGACTGCCATACCAAATTTATCAAGGCGAAATGAACATAAACACATAATGTACACAGTATAGTAAGAAACAAAGCCGCTGTTTGTCTCTTTCCCTTCACCCCCTCCCTCCCCAAATTAATAACGTGTCGTGTTATTTCCGTAGCTCTTGTATTTACATCTGCTTCTCTCGAAATTAGAGTAGAGGTTGGAGGGGCAGGGGAACAAACTATATAAACGAAAATTCCAATAATGAAGACATACCAATTCAATTTCTAACATAAAAATCAACCAAACATAGTTAAACAAAAAACATCAAATGCATAACCCATTACAGAAATATTTTACTGTTTTATAGTTGTCACGAGCAAGAAGTAGTAACGACAAGTATTATTACTTACACACCTTACATATTTCTCTCTCAGTTATTTTTTTGCAGAATAATGTAAATATATGTCATCCAGAAGTTACGTATTTTTTCATAGATTCATAAAAGACTACACATGACGTATTCGTGAATAAAAGAATGTCTTGGTTGCAAAACTTTTTATTGGACGACGCGTTTCGCTCGGTTAGGGCATCTTCAGTAGGGATGGGAAAAATGAAACCGTACAGTGTGAGGTTTCGAAATACTGTTTCGACACCATGAAGCCGTGTTTATTGTCTAATAGTATGGGCCTGTTTGCAGTAACATCGTCAATGTGTAGAGTGAAAGTATTTCTATAGAACAACACAGTTCGAGCCAGCAACTTTAGGAGAAAAAATTAACTTTTATTCAGATGCCTTAGCAGTTGTATTTTTCCAAAGTCGGCAAAATTTTACTTACCACCTCGGCGGCCTCACGTGGTTATGCTGGCAACATCAAGAACACGGTAAAAAATCTTTACCAAGATATTCATATTCTTCCTGCTCTGTGGTTCACAGGTTCTTATATGTACCCTTGCGAGCTCAGTGAAGTAATTGTCCTCGTACAACGAAGATTTCATGACAAAACATTTGCATTGTAACGCGATTCGCTATTGCCAACGTAACATGATTGCCAACATTATCACGGGAGGCCGCTAGAATGATACGTAAAATTTAAACACTGTACCAGATGCACCTTTTTCCCAGTAAGTGACGTTCCTGCTTTCCCATTAGCTGAGAACTGACGTTTTTAAATCTAATATATTGGTTTTTAGCAAAGTAGATATAATTAATACATTTTGCTTCCCTCTGTTCTAGGTGATGTATGTGCTAACTTACATGTGATATTGAAAAAGGCAAATTATCACATAACCTTTATTGAGCTTAACATTTTGGGAAGGGTTAAGTTTTTATACATCTTTATCACACAGCTAGGTACAATAGTAAAATAAACCTTATCTTAGAATTCGAGTTTTGGAGATATCTTTAATACACGGTTTCATTTACCGTCCAAACTTTCCTAATATGGAACTATAAATACGAAATTAGTCAAATACGGCACATTGTTAGATTTCATATAATTACAGTATGTCTTTTAAAAATATCTTTTGTTTTACATGAGTGTCAGGCCAACATTGCTCACAAGAAACTAACGGTATGGGGAAAAAGTTCTAACTCTTTAAAACGAAATTAAATTTGCATTCTTCCCTTTGTTAGCATAAAGTCTGCCTCTTTAGACCGGATGTTGCCTTAAAAAAATAAAAAAAAAAAAAAATAAAAAAATAAAGTAAGTTGTAGTTGTAGTTGTAGTTAATAATATTACCTACAATTTTACTGGATATTTCAACTTAAATAGTGAGCAATGTTTTATTTTTCATTTACATTTATAAAGCAGACATTGTCATTTCGAGATACTGCTGTCACATTAGAAACGAATCTTTATTCAGTAATCTTAAGCTACATACTTACGTCTGTCCATAGGTTTTTGACACTCTTTAAAGTGTTGGTATACCAGTAAGTTAAATGTGTATCTATGCTGAGCTACAGCAAAATGGAACACCACGGTTTCAGTACAATTCATCGTTTCCGCCTTCCAGCATTACTGGTCTGAAACCCCGCTGTTTTGAAACAGTGAAAACGACAGGACGAAATAGTTTCAGTGTCGACCGCGATGTGATCCGAAACCGAGTAAACTTGAACCGGGCGGTTACGAAACCATGAAACATGTCGGTTTCGAAACATGAAACAGTTCCACGTATCGAAACATGGTTTCGAAACCATGTAACAGTGACCAAATCTAATCTTCAGATATCTGACAAAGAAGAAAATTGAACTAGAACTTGCAATATTTACATGACAATATTCTAAAAATTTGTAATTTTTTTAGCTACAAAACAATGCTCAAATCGGTAAAAAGGATTGAAATAATGTACGGTAATGATGTTTTACCTACTCTGAGATAGAGGGTGTTCAGGTTAAAATGCAGCCATAGGATATCTTAAAAAGGCAATAATAATGTAATCTCTCGATCTGCGGTAATACTGATCGATTAAAAACAATTTGATACTATGTTTAACTGAAGTATGCAACCAAGATATTCTTTTATTAAGAATTCGACGAAACACGTTGCTGTACCACATCACACAGTTATGGAATGGGAGGACTTTTACATGAAGTATTCAGAAAATGAGTTTTGTTATAATTATTTCCTTCACAGTTCGCACACTAAGTCTGTTCTTATTGTCAGACCTCAAACGATGCGTGATGGAGACCCTCTTACTGCAGCAGTATTAAGTGCCACAAACGCAATAATGAACTGCAAGGTTTTGCACCAGATATCTTCAGATGCAAGTTAATAGAAAATGAGTTTTGTTTGTATGTAATTTTGGTGAGATATATCACCCGCCGGCAAGAACAGTAACGCATCTCAGAAATGCTGTAAGTACTAGAAGAAATTAGCCGCAATGATTTTTTAAATGTCTTCCATTTTGGCTCCTGGGTAATACGAACGAGAAGCTCTTCGTATGCTACTTTTTTTAATTATCGTTTATTTCTGTCCATATCCTTTTGAACATTGATTCCATAGGGCTTCATTACGCTTGTATCAATCAATAAAATCTATCATCATAAGTCTACTCATTTTTTAAAGCCCCTACACAACAGCACACAAAACAAGCAGAACAAAACGCTACACACACCTGGACTAAATGAAAATATAAACAGTGACGAGAGAATGAATACAAAAGTAAAGCAAACTAGCGCCGGTGTCCTGACAAGAGCACCCAGTGACATTAGCACCCAGTGACATTAGCACCCAGTTCTGGTCGAGGGGCGGTCGGCTAATCTCCCGGTCCGGTCTCTGCCCGGCAGGTAGAAGAGCCGAGGGCTGTGAGGTTGGAGTTTGTGACACTTGCGGGGAGTAACACTTGCGCGGAAAGGTAATGTGTAGACACTTGCGCGGAGACCCGGACGCTGCAGGTAGTGAACAGGGTGTTCCAGAAGTAGGGATACACCAGCTCTACTCCTCGCCCTCCAGCCGCTACCTGTGCCGTATTCAGGAAAAGGCACACCGAGCGAGGTGGAGCAGTAGTAACGGCCCGGAGATATCACAGCCTCATTCAACAGGGAGATAACACGTCATACAAATATCACTCGTTTTACAATACAGCACCATGTGAAGAGAAATGTGATAAAATCGAAATTGAGCGCAACTGTTGCTAACTACAATTTCGGATTTACTGCATTTTGAATCAGAATTCGCATCTATATTCGCAAATGCGAATTTTTCCTGTCCCTAGTAATACCTCTAAAAATAAACAGCTAATCAAGGCACTAAAAGCAAGGGCAGATCTTTGGATGTATTACTACAAATAACTAAAACACAATTTGATCATGGAATTATATACAATCTCATTATAAAGGATTTTTGTAGGTGGTTTTGAGCAGCTTTTAAATATGTTAGGAATAGCATTATGAAATATAGTCAGCTACACCTTATGTTTATTATGAGATATCGATTTCGGCTAATTTCAGGTCATCTTCAAGTCTCAAACAACAGATGTTACTTACACATTTTTCCAGTGGCACTCATAACCTTTAAGTTTTTACACACGTCGGCCGAGGAGACTAAGGCGCTCCAGTCACGGTCTGCACGGCCACTACGGTCGGGGGTTCGAATCCCCCCTCGGGCATGGATATTTGTGCCGTCCTAGTTCGTAAGTATTTCATAAGTAGTTTGTAAGTTTAGGGACTGATGACCCCGTAGTTAAGTCCCATAGACTATACAAACATTTGAACATTTTGTTTACACACGAGGTCTAACGTTGTTAATCGCGTTAGCGATGAAAACAGAACCCAGAATCTTTGCGTCTAAATGATACATATATTGGTGTGATGTCTTATTTCGAAAGAACAGACATGACACCAATACATATATAGCTCTCGGTACAGTGGAACGGTACGATGCCGTTACGTAGCACAGCACAGCCGACTGGAAACGCAGGAGAAGTGCAAACAACGTTCTCTCCTCAGAGGTATGATTAGGTTCGACTTAGACTTCTACAACTAACAGTCTACACGGCGAAGATTACACCAAAAAATTTAACGTTTTGTCTACTTTGGCGATAGCAACCAAATTTTCAAATCGTGTCTACTACGTAAAGATGTAGCAACACAAAACGCTTCAAGTCCAAAACTTCACTGATTTTCGAGTTCTGAATTTTTAATATGTTTTTAATGTTATTACACAAAAAAACATATTTGGGACTCACACTACAATTTTCATATGGCAGAATTTGTAGGTACATTCACAAGACATAAGTCAACGGTTGTGTGCATTCATCTTACGAGAAATATCAATTATTTGTTTTCAGTGTTTACTTCAAATTTCTCTTTTAAGTTTCTTTAATTATTAGTACTAAAATGTGGTTATGAAATAAATAAATTACGTGTATATGTGTAGTCTTATGCGGCCAAACTACTTAGATCATTGGACACTAGACTTACACACTACTTAATCTTACTTAAAACAACTTAGGCAAAGTACAAACATACCTATGTCCGGGGAAGGACTCGAACCTCCGACCGGACCGGCCGCGCAATTTGTGACACAAATTACATGTTTGATAATATTAATGCATAGAAGTATAAAATCACGTCAAGACTACTTCCTGCAAAAATTTCGACAAAAAAAAAGTTGGCAATGAGTTTAGAAAAACAAAATTCTGGTATATTGGATTTTAACATTTTATCAAAAATTAAATGTTACTACAAGAGATACAGCCATTCAAATTTACGGGCACCATACCGTTTTCCCTTCCTGAGTAAATGAGCTGCTTGTTATAATTTCAACACCTTTTTCTTGAATGTTCTGAATATAAATCTTCACACAGACTTCTTGAGGAGGGGAGTGATACGGATATCTGATTGTAAACCACTGCCTATTACCTTAGACCTTTTTGACTGTACTGAACAGTAGTTCCGCGTATTCCGTAATTTATATTTATACAGTTAACAGGCAATGTAATTTATAACCAACTATTGGCAGCCAATTTCGCTTCATTTTTCCTGGAAGTCTTGCAACTTGTTTCTCCCTGTTGGTTTATGCCAAGTTCGGAGTAAAAATGGTTCTATATGACGGTGATGGAAAATTTATCTTTAGCATTCTTCGGTGTGTGATCATTCCCTTACACATTCTGTATTTCATATATTTCTTAGATGTATTTCTAATTCGAATACAGCCAAATCGTTTTGGGGTCTACGAATAAACGCTTCAAGTATATAAAATACTCATTGACTTATTATTAACGTTTTTTAATTGAAGGTTTAAGGTTGCATCTCCTATTAAAAAGCATAGTAGCGATTTTTAAAGAGATGGAAGTTGCGTGATAGTGGTGTTAACTACATGGCGACCAATTACATCAACGTATCTGTGCAGGATGCCTAATATATTTATTGCTTGCGCAGGTGTCTTGATATGCTTAGTGTTCTGAATAATATGCTTTTAGGAGGTATGACTGTGGAAAGTCATAGTCTTGTAGTACCTTTTTGTTTACAGAAGGAACACTCAACGGATTAATATGTAGTTAGAACAAGTTACTATATTGCTCTTCAGCTTGCAAAGGGTTGTGCAATTTCACTGATTTTCGTGTTATGTTGACAGTGTGGAAACTTGACAACAGCAGTGCTAGACTTCTTGGTGTGCCTGTACCCAGGAAAAGCCATTAGCCGCCCCAAGGGCCCCGGGTTCCGCGCAAGTGTCACTCCGCGCAAGTGCTCCAACACCGTGAGGTTGCACTGACACGGGCCGTACTTTACGGCAATGCGTGGCCGCAATAGCATTGCTGCAATGTATAATGGAAGCGAGAGTAAGGAAGAACCAAGACATATTCATCAGATATCTGACCTGGAAAAAGCCTTCGATAATTTAAGGTCTGCATGATGTTCGCAATTCTGAGAAAAATAGGAGTAAGCTGTAGGGAAAGGCGGGTAATACACAGTTTGTGTAAGAATCAAGTGGATACAATAAGCATCGAAAGTCAAGAACGAAATGCTCAGATTAAAAAAGGGGTAAGAAAAGGTAGTGACTGTCGCCATCAGTTTGCGCAATGAAGACGTAATGTAGGAAATAAAGAACAGGTTCAAGGCTCTGATAAAAGTTCTCGGTAAAAGGATATCAATGATAAGATTTGCAGATGATATTGCTATCGTCTGTGAAATTGAAGGAAAATTACAGGGCCTATTGAATAGAATAAAAAGAGTAATGAGCACCGAAGGTAAATCAAAGAAAGACGAAAGTCATGAGAAGTAACAGAAATAAAAGTAGCGAGAAAATAACAACCGAATTGGTGTTCAAAATGTACACGAAGACAAGGAATTCTGATATCTTTGCATTAAACTAACTCACGACGGAAGAACCAAGAGGGACATAAAAAGTAGAGTAACACAAGCAAAGAGGGCATACATGGGAAAGAGAAATCTACTGCTGTCAAACATCGCCCTGGACTTGTGGCAGAAATTTCTCTGCGCATACGTTTCCAGCCCAACATTGTATGTTTGCGATACTTGGACTGCTGGGAAATGAGAACAGAAGAGAATTGAAGCATTTAAGATGTAGTTAGAGAGTGGTACAAAATATCTCGTAATTTATTTATTTATTGTACGTACTGCTTGTAAATTTACCTTTTACATCCATAAATGCCTGGGTATTCATGCATTTTTGGCATTTGCCCAGGCATTTGTCCCACCTTGCAAATGTCGAGGCATTTTACATCACTAGGGAAAAACAGATTGGAATACATCAAGCAAATAATTGAGGATGTAGGTTGCAATGCTACTCTGAAATGAAACGGTTGGCTAAGGAGTTG
Source organism: Locusta migratoria (assembly GCA_026315105.1). Lineage (NCBI taxonomy): Eukaryota > Metazoa > Arthropoda > Insecta > Orthoptera > Acrididae > Locusta > Locusta migratoria. The sequence goes on from CM048747.1 coordinate 178,512,239, forward strand.
GTGATAGGTCGCATCAAAGCAATCTGATGACTATGGATACAAACGAGACATCGATGTTCTGAAAACACAGATGCTTTGCCCAAAAACATTGATGGTTTGAACAGCGACATACCGCTGATATATCGCCGATGTATCAGAGATAAAAGTCGAAATCCTGATTCTAAGCCTTTTTATTGTATATTAAAAGGATGTCGTACAGTATTGAATGATATGATTAGAAAACTAAGGAAGAAACACATATTTGAGTGTTTATTTCCGAATAAGTGACAATTTTCGAATGTGTAATTACGTCACAAAAAAAAAAAAAAAAAAAAAAACCAGAGCTATTCACAGAATATATGACATCAACTGCGAATGACCACAGCTGAAAATGTGTATCCAACTGGGACTCGAACCTTGGTCTCCTGCATTTTAGGCATTTAAGCTGACCACTACATCACTGGGGACACAGTGATCAGCGCACCTGCAAGGTCTACCTAAGCAAGCCTCCCGTCAGACACAAATTCCCAGCTTTACCCTGACCACAGTACTCAAACTGGTAATTATTGAAACTAATTATCGTAAGAGTAAGGCCGCAAACTTGTCCATCCCTCCCCTCTAACGAAAGGATCATTGCCCATCTCCGGCATATATATGTGGCGTCTGTTCCGAAAGAACAGTCGTCACTTTTATATTCACAGAATATATGACATGAACTGCGAATGAGCAAGATGTATGATCCAAAGAAGGTGTGCATAGACAACTGGGAGAAACAGTCGATACCAGTCTACATTCTATTCGACATAGAACTTGCAGAAATTCACTAAATGTTAGCTTCTAATAATGAATTAGACTTCTTGAGTGGAAAAGTGGATTTTAGCGGAGACAGCCAAAATACACCAATTTTCAATTAGCGCTTGAGTCGGAACGGCTCGTTCGACAGAAAAACACAAATAGTGAAATCTGTAGGAAATTTTATGAACTTAAATTTTGGACTTGGAGGTCATTTGTGGAAGTTGACAGTTTTCCAATTATAAGCAAAAACCGCCAAAAAATGCTATTTTTCGAATTATTGCGTATTGTTCAGCGTTGAGTCAAGAATGTTTGCTGGGAAATGCCAGATTCGGATTCAGCACCCCAAAAAACATATGGAATCGAAGAAATCAAAACTACCCCAAAAGTTTCCTGGCAAAAATACATATTGACTGGAGTAAGTTGTCACCACTTAAAAGAAAATTAGAACCATCATTCATTGTTAATAACGCTTCCGAAAGATCAAATTCATGTTTCGTTTCTGGTTCTTCCTTATTTGTGTGAGTTTTGTCCCGGTGGCGGTATGACGTCCTCTTCGCTGCCTGCTGTTGGGGCATTTCAGTCACAAAATCATATATACGATTGTGCAAGTCACCTAACTCTTCGGTGTATATTTTTGCAATCGAAGCCTGTTCTTCTCGTTATCTCTTCTTCGCCTGACTAAAAGTCTTTTGTACTTCTAAGTGCTCCACACTGATGCTCGTTTGCACTAAGCACCACACAGTCCTTTGACACAAGGTTTCCTGGACAGTGCTTGTTTTATGTTTTGAATAGCATCAAATCACTGTTCTGTCTGGTTCGGTTCTTTTTATGATGTAAGAGTAGCCTTCATAGTGGCCACATGGTTTACTCTTGTTGGTCGTTGATGTCTCCATATCGAACCTATAAGCTCACAAACACACAAGCTGCATGAACCGAACGTACGACCTTCAGAATCGTACTGACAGTTAGCTGTTATCCGCTGAGGTGGACAATCACCTCGGGTCTGCAGGCAGACTGTGTCGAGAGAGCGTTTCCGGTGTGCGAGGACTGGGCGGCGTGGCACTACCGCGGGCACAGTGGCGGATTAGCGAGGGTACGGGCTGCAGGTAGGTCGTGACGTAGTAAACAGGTCAGACTGGGTGCAAATGTCGCAGATTTGGGGTTGGGTGCAAGTGTCACTGGGTGCATTTGTCACATATCCACTAGCGCCTTGTGGCTGTTTGATGAAGCTGTGTCAACATCTGATAGTCGAATATTGTCAAACTGTCAGTATTCGACCTCACACACTGAATATATATTGTCAATACTTCCCGTCAGTATTTTAAGTACTGACAATGCGTCAATACGCCCCGTTAGACGGTGAATATATTGACGGTTTGACAATACTGGCCGGCCGCGATGGCCGAGGGGACTGAGGTGCTCCAGTCACGGTCTGCACGGCCACTACGGTCGGGCGTTCGAATCCCCCTTCGGGCATGGATATTTGTACTGTCCTAGTTCGTAAGTAATTCATAAGTAGTTTGTAAGTTTAGGGACTGATGACCCCGTAGATAAGTCCCATAGACTTTACAAACATTTGTTGTTGTTGTTGTGGTCTTCAGTCCGCAGACTGGTTTGATGCAGCTCTCCACGCTACCCTGTTCTGTGCAAGTCTCTTCATCTGACAATACGTTCGGCAACCCACATCCTTTTGAATCTGCTTACTGTATTCCTCCCTCGGTGTCCCTCTACGATTTTTACCCCACACGTTTCCTTCTAATGTCAAGTTGACAATTCCTTGATGTCTCAGAATGTGTCCAACCAATCTATCCCTTCTCTTAGTCAGGATATGCCAGAAACTCCTTTTCTCCCCGATTCGGTTAAGCACTTCCTCATTACTTACGTGATCTACCCATCTAATTTTCATCATTTGTCTGTACCACCACATTTCAAAAGCGTTTATCATCTTTTTATATGAACTCCTTATCGTCCACGTTTCACTCCCATACAATTCTACACTCCAGACAAATGCTTTCAGAAAGGACTTCCTAATATTTAAATTAATACTGGATGTTAACAGGCTTCGCTTCTTTAGAAACGCTTTTCTTCCCAAAGCCATTCTGCATTTGATATCTTCTTTACTTCGTCTATCAGGCGTTATCTTGCTACCCAAATAACAAAATTCATCTACTACTTTTATTGTCTCATTACCTAATCTTATTCCTTCAGCATTACCTTCATTTTACTCTTGTTAATGTTCATCTTATATCTTCCTTTCAAAACACTGTCTATCTCATTCAATTGCTCTTCCAGATCTTTTGCAGTCTTTGACAGAATTACTATGTCATCAGCAAACCGCAATGTTTTTTATTTCTTATTCCTGCATTTTAATGCCCTCTCCAAATTTCTCCTTCCATTCCTTCACTTTCTACTCACTGTACAGATTGAACAACATTTGGGAAAGGCTACAACCCTGTCTTACTCCCTTCCCAACCTCTGCGTCCCTTTCTTGCCCATCGACTCTAATAACCGCTATCTGGTTTTTGTATAGGTTGAATATAACTCCTCGTTCCGTATATTTCACCCCTGGTACCTTCAGAATTTGGAAGAGTGTGTTCCAGTCGACATTGTCAAAAGCTTTCTCCAAATCGACAAACGCTAAAAATGTAGGTTTCCCTTTCCTTAGTCTATCTTCTAATATAAGTCGTAATATGAGTATTGCCTCCCGTGTTCCTACATTTCTCCTAAATCTAAACTGATCTTCTCCGAGGTCGGATTCCACAAGTTTTTCCATTCTTCTGTAAATAATTCGTGTTAGTATTTTGCACCCATGATTTATTAAACCGATAGTTCTGTAATTATCACACTTGTGTGCACTTGCTTTCTTTGGAAGTAGGATTACAATATTCTTCTTGAAGTCGGAGGGTATTTCCCCTGTGTCATGTCTTTAAGACCCTATCTATTGTACATTTGAGCAAAGTTAATATTTTCATACTTGGTATCCAAAATAAAATAAAAAAATGTCAAATAAATTAGCCACCAGGTCAGAAATTCAGTTAAGGATGTGAAATAAGAAGGCAATAGTTACACATGTCACTGTGGAACTAATATCGCAAAGTGTAATTTGTGCAGATCATCCAGAGAATAGTGGTATTAAGATCCTGGCTGTACATAAGGATTCTGTTGGTAAATCTGGTCTTTTGAAGTCTGCTGATGTGTCCTTAAAATTTTAGTCGCCTCTTTTTAATGTCTGCTGCGATGTTGGAGAAATTCTCTGTGTTATTCCTGGAGTGGAGTCTAGAGCCTTCTTCTGTAAGTTTTGGTCCAATAATTTTCCTAATGATTTTTCTATCCTGTGTGAGGATGTTTTCAAGGTCGGATTTTGTGTGTAACATCAGTGTCTCACTGACGTATAGCACTTCCGGTTTGATTATGGTATAGCAGTAACGAATTTTTGGTGAAAATGGTAAGACAATTCTTACTGTAGCTATCCTGCCTTTTGTATAAAGCACGCTTCACTTTCATTTTCTGCGTGATTTTCTCCTTTCCTTTTGGTTTGATCACGTCACCTAGGTACTTGAAGTGAGCAATCCTATTGATCTTTCCACACTTCATGTTAAAATTTAATATACTTAGTTTCGTGCTGAAGAACTCTTTGTTTTCCCTTGTTTAGTTTTTTTTCCTATTTATATTTCTAAATGCTTAAAATGCATAACATCGATGAACTGAATATGTTATATAATATATGAAAAATTGCAAATGTACGTCTCCTTTATATTAAAAGACAGCAGGACTTTAAACTAGAAATGAATGAATCGTACCTACATTTTCACTTTCTACCCTCTCTTGTATTGGCATCAGGTGTTTGTAAAACAATTTAAAACCATAATGACAATTTTTCGAGCGTGACTCTATGTAAATAGTTAACAGGTTACTGACTCGTAGTGGCAATAGAAAAATCTGTTAATTGTTTGTAAAAGAACCTTATTACGTGGAATAGTGGCACATTATTGTTTTATCTTCTTCTTCCTTCGAATAAACCCTTTGAGTGTACGGTGAATACACTTTAACTACTCTTCATTGTATGACATTTTGTTGTTTCCAAATTTCTTTCTTCTTTGAGAGTATCGTACTATCTCTTCTTCGGTCCACTTTTGTCTAGTTGTTCCTTTCTTTCCTGAAATCCTGTCATTTGAATTACATTTCTGTAACGCGTTCTGTTTCCGTTCTTATCTGTTTTAATTCCAGTGTTTTCCGTGTCCTTTCCAATTTTAATGAACCACGTGGGGTTGGATTTGTAAATGTAATGGAGCGGAAAGCCCCCCCCCCCTACCCCAGCCATCTCCCAAAGATTTTTAAATTTGATTATTACTTATTGTTTTCATTGTTTATTTTTGAAACAGATAGGCAGGGAAATTTAATAAATCACAAAGTAAGTATAATTTGCAAAGCGCAAGAGAACGTGACAGTGGACCGCGAACGTGATGCTGCCACTGAAAACGTGTGCTGCTGTTCCTGTGAGCGGTTTTAATTGTTTTAATTGTTACTGCTATGCAGTAGTTACAAACCGATTGTTCATATGCGGCAGGTCAGCGGCGCCACCGAGTGGAATCTTATGAATATCAATAGTGTTATTTTAGTTACACTTTGACACATAAAGTCTCATGTTAATAAACCTTACGATTTGACCTCGTTGCTCCTCTCCCATTTTGAAATTAATGCGAGCCAACTCATTTTATTTCTTGTACAACTGTTTTCGTAGTATAATTCGTTAAATTATAAAAAGCGTTAAAATAATAAATCTGTAAATGTAGGCCTGTCGCTGTTCACTTCAATCTTCAAAACAACTGGATGAAAATTCATGCGGCGTTTCACACGAAACGTGAGAAAAGTTTGGGTCAACATATAGGAATAATTTTATGAAAATATGATGACAGAAAAGCGAGATATCGTAATTTTAAGTGTTTTCAGAAACCGTAGTGTCTGTTTGTTCAACTATTAGAAAACCTCTCATCTCCAAAACTACTTCAGGAATTTGCAAGAGGTTTCCACAAGTAACTGGAGCGTACCTCTGAGCAGCATACTGACTTCGTTTCATAAAAATCGAATCAAGGAAAAAAAGAATATCGTAATTGGAAATTTTTTATCTACCACCGTTATGTCTGTCTGTCTCCAAAACTACTTGGCGAATTTTCATGGGGTTTTCACACGTAACTTGAGCATATCGTGCGGTTACATAAAGGCTTCAATAATTAAAATCAGATCAGAGAAAATAAAGATATTACAATTTATTCATTTGTTTAAAAGCCATCGTCTATGTCTATTTGTTGAGGCCGTACAATGTGGGGAATAATTCTTTGTGTTGATAATGAAATAATTAATTAATGTTGTTCTGATCAGTAACTTAATGATCCCCCTAATGCAAATATTTCGTTGCCAACGTTAACATACTAAACTTCTGCCGTTGCATGTTAAACTTAATCCATGTACGGCATAAAAAAGTAATAGCCGTATCCCGCATCCCTTGCAATTACGGAAAGAAAAAAAAGTGCTTCTTTCGGCGGGTATTATTTGAATTTAAAACTTAACGACGTACCTTCACGTCTATCGACGTTTTCATTTACTAAGAATTCTTTGCAATGAAACACGACTTTTGTGGTTTCCTTTCTGATTTCGTTGCATATTTATTACATCTTGAGTCCATTCTGTTTAGGAATGCCTAGAAAACGGTGTAGTTCAGTACAGAACAAATAGAGGCCCTGTTAGTTACGTATTGCACCAAAGAACTAATAGTTGGCGCTGCTGCATTTTTAAATTTTTTAAATTTCTTTTCTATGGTTATGCCATAGAACAGCAACGAATCACTAAAGCTGCTGTTAGTTTTGTAATGCTGAAAAGAAACAATATATGATAGTGTTGTGCGTATTCCCTCAGTAAGAGAAGTATTTTGAATTAAGAGCCGCAATCTTACCACTGCAAATGCAAACTAACATTGAATAGGAAGTTGCTGATTACACTTCGTATATTCACACCTTAACGACATTTATTTGCTTCTTTTGATAGGGAACATTTGAATATAAAACATAACGACATTCCTTGGCGTCTATTGATGTTCCAATTTACATAAGAATTCTTTGTAAGGAAAATCGAATTTATGTAGTTACCTTTCTGATTTCGGCGTATTCTCATTACATTTTGAGTGTGTTCTGTTTAGAAATGCCTCGAAAACGCCATAGAAAGGAAAGGATAAAGTGAGGCGACGTTAGTTACATACTACACCAAACAACTAATTATGGCGTTGCTATGTGTTTTTCATTGTCATAATGAAGGTGGAATACACTATGAGAAAGTGTACAATTTTACTTACGGCGGCGACGTTGTGTGCTGATGTTGGCAACGGCCGTTGAATGCTTTCTCCAAAATCAGTCATGTAGAATGACGGGAATAATTCTTTTTGGTCACGATGAAATAAATAATTTATGCTGTTCTGATCAGTAAATTAATCATCCTCCTAAAGATAATTGTTCGTTGTTAGCGATAGTAAACTAAACTGCTGCCACTGCAAGTGAAATTTAATCCAAGTAGGAAACAAATGGTTTTTTTCTCTCTCTCTCTCTCTCTCTAGCTGTATCCCATATGCTTTGCAATGCCATGAAAGAAAAGAAGTGTATCTTTCGAAAGGTATAACAACTAAATTGTGAGTAGTGAGCATTGCGTTCTGTGATCTTCTCAACATTAACCTGGAATTACCACGTGATATTGAGACAAATCCACTCTTTCCACACATTTATTTGCTCTTACGATTGGTTTATACCGCATTTACTGCAAAGAAGCCCCACGTCCTTTTAGCAGAGCAACCACAAAACATGAAATAATATATAAATAAATGCGTCACAAAAGCAACAAGAAAGGCCGGCCGCGGTGGCCGAGGGGACTGAGGCGCTCCAGTCACGGTCTGCACGGCCACTATGGTCGGGGGTTCGAATCCCCCTCGGGCATGGATATTTGTGCCGTCCTAGTTCGTAAGTAGTTCATAAGTAGTTTGTAAGTTTAGGGACTGATGACCCCGTAGTTAAGTCCCATAAACTTTACAAACATTTGAACAACAAGAAAGTTTAGAAAGCGCCTCTAAAAAGGCCATTTACACATAGTCATCCGTCTTAACCGAACAAAAAAGGACCAAGATAAACTCAGCAATTAATACATTTCCCCAATATTACGTAGCATTTCCACCTTAAAGTTGTTCTGTGCATCTGAATGCTCACTCCAGAGATATTTCTGCTCTGTGCCTGCCACTAAAGATAGTATACACACACAAGCGACAAACTCATCAGAAACCTCTCTGCTTTCATAATTCTTCGGAACTATATTGTGAATAAAATTTGTAATTACTTACTTTTGGCGCGGATTACATTAAGATAGACAAAGACGTCTTCTTTGTAGAGACAATTGTACTTAGAGTTATAATCCGACTTCTGAAAATATATTCCTATTACACAAGATCGATTTCAACTTCGTACTTTACGAAGTAATCATTGCAGGACGTGTGGGCATGTATTAGCTGAAAGAGTGGGCGATGCTGCTAACACAGTCAAGACAATTCACTGGAAATATTATACCTAGAGGGAAGTTATGTACAGACGATAAGCTGACGTCATTCCTTCAATGATTACCCAGACGTACTTCATCACCCATTGACACCACCATAACGTCCTATTTAAGCAGGTATGGACTGCTCTGTTGCTTAAATTACCAGACTTTTAGCATTCGTCGAGTTTTCGATAATAGCGAGCACTGCATACGGAAAACTACATTCTCCACAGTGCAAAACAGTGCAACACAGCATATCCTAAAGGTGAGAGGAGTTAAATATAGTTTAGTACTACATCATAGAACGAATACATTGGTGCTGTTATTTTATTACTATTTCTCATATCAGTGATAGAAGTGTTTTCAGAAGATTAACCCAAACAGACAAGTAGGCACCACAGTGTTAACTTTACGAACATAAAATAACATTGAATTTACATCGTTCCTGAAAAACTTCTTGAACATTCATCGTTTTCGACAATGACTTCTACTTAAATTATACTTCATAGCTAGGAGAACTGAGTTTATTGACAGAGCAATCAAACAAGTATTCTGTTTTTGCTGATCTAGATCCGGAACCCAAAGGAACCATGATATATACAGGTCCCTCTTTCACAACCATTGCGAAGCACGGGCATATAAGCTAGCAGATATAAATTTAATAGGTATTATTAAAAAAAATCCCTTTTCCCCAAATACCCAAATCCTGGCAGCGCCACTTGTTCAAACTAGGGCTATTAATATTTTTGAAAATATCTGGAATCCTGTATATCGATATTTAAAAAAAAAAAAAACATATATTAATGTCAGACCGATATACATGATATGTACTGAAGAAAAATATCTATATATCAGAGGTAAAATATTGACAAATTGGGCTACGAAATTATCGGCAGCACATTGTAAGTATACTACTTTTTTTAGAGCTGTATATTTCAATATCAATTAAGAATTAGATACTCCCCTCATAGCATGCTTGTATTAAAATAGTTTTTGGTCGACTGTTGGGTTGTTAATTAACAGCTATGTACATCGTACAGTATCAGTGGCGAAGACAGGATTGGGGGGGGGGGGGAGGAGGGAACGTGTCTGTGCTCATAAGCATTTTGTCCCTTTGTGTAAATATTACATATATAGAAACGTGAAGGAGAAGCGCGAGTGGAGGGAAGGGTTTCAGGAGTGCAGCCCCGTAGCCCCTCTCTAGCTTCGCCGCTGTGCAGTGTCATTAAATATATTTTGTTCCATTTAACCCGTCATATCTTAGTTTCTTTGTCATTAGCTTCAAACACGTACACTGAATGTGTGATCGTGTTTCATTTTGAGTTTTGAACTATATCAAGGTCTACTTTCACTACTCTAAAGTCCTTCTTCGACATTACTGTTGTTTATCTGTGCATCAATTATTTTATTCCTTTATTAATGATCAATGCTCCATGTTTATATATGTTTCCACCCGTGTGATTGAACTTTTGTGTTCTTATGAATGTGGTAGGTTGCTTTTAATATTGACTGACTGCCGCGCAATGGCTTACAGTCACCGCTTTGCGCGTTAGGCCTCGTTTACTATAATAAAAAAACGCATGGTTTCGTATGTCATATGCACTGCCGTCTGCTAGGTAGACAGCGACACCCTTTATTTGACGAGATGTCGAGGTCGCTTGTTCTTAGTGTGGTACCAAAGAGGTAACAAAAGAGACCTCTCTGGAACAGTAGTAGAGGGTATTATCTCTCACAGGTATCGAGGGTTGGTAGACAGTAGGCTTTGAACACACCCTAACGTCCGGTACGGCCAGGGAACGCTCTGCGCGTGGCCTTGGGCTCACTCTTGCTGCGACCGCCGATGTGACTATTTCGTCGTATCATGCTGAGAGGATGGCATGCTGTTAGAAGTTTACTGCATTTGTGATCAGGCATTCCTGGGTTAATACTGAGAGGTTTTTTTCCCCCAAGTAATTCTTTCGCTGTGCGGGGCGAAGTGTTTCTTATTTTTCAGAACTCGAGTAATTTAGTGTAAATTTGGTATTTCTATTTTCAGTCTGGTAATCATTTTTGTGTCTTGTATTCTCAACTTAGAATACGCGTGTGTGGCCTTCAGCCTTTGCGTAAACTTAGTATGCTTGAATTCCTTGCTGCTTTTAACTAATGTTTTCGTTTAGTGTCTGTTTCTGCGAGCATGCTAAATTCTCTCTCGAAATCTCTGGAGTGATTCCGTCTTTTCTACCTTGGTATGACCAATTGCACAACGTGCTTTCGTAACGGTTATTACTTTGGCCTTCATCCATGCTCTTTATCGATACCAGCTTTCTTCTGTTGAATTCTCGCGTGTGCTTTACTTGTTTATTTTAAATTAATTTCTTTTTATAAATTCTATGTAATTCCCTGTGTTTACTGCTTTCTTTAAGCGCTGTGTATCTGCAAATATACTCCCACGTTCCCTCCATATTCAGAAAGGGCAGAAACCATTTTTTCACGGGCAATAACTTATTGATTTAATTCAATGTTGTACAACGCGTGTACTACATCGTTCCTATTTGGTCTCGCCACATTTTTGCTTGCTTATTATTATTTTTTTTTTTAATAGATAATAGTTTAAAGTATCAAACTCCCGCATTATAATTTCATGCTCCCCGTCCCATGTTTATTTATTTATTTCTGCTTGTATGTTATTTTTGTGTTTGTTAAAACGCTGGCTGTTCGCTTAAGGAGTAAGCTGTTAGACAAATTTTCGTTGCGCAAGAACTGTGGCCATCTGTGATCTCTACCGCCAGAGATTTTTCAGTAAAATATTTAACAAGCTATTTTCAGGCTACCTGTCGAAATAAAGCTTATTTCACGCTGAAACAGAAAAAATCAAAATGTTTTACACAGTGCGATAATTGCAAGAAGCAAAGATACTCCATCGAGTATCCTCATGTCTGGAATCTGGCAGGTAGTTTGACATTTCGGAACAAGGATATTATGTTTCAGGAACACATTTATCATTCCAGAACACCTCACGTTGACTCTCATCTTTTCACATTGCTGCCAACGCCAGCAATGATGCAGTTTATATTGGTAGCACTGAGCGCTAATTTCATCAGCGCCCCTTTTACTTTATCCACACAATCAATGAGAAAGTATGAATGGGATAAAGTAGCAAGACACCTTCACACAACGAAAGTTATATTCTACTCCAGTTTAAAAGAAAGATATATTTCAATCTTTCTTTCACAAAATTTGCGAAAAAAAATGTAAAATAAAAATTTCGGCACCGATATTTGCATTTTGATTTCGATATATCGATGTCACGACGGGAAAATATATCGATATTTTCCGATGTATTTTGATAAAAACATCGAGATATCTATATATCAAAATCAAAAGTTCAAATGTTTGTATAGCTTATGGGACGTGACTACGGGTTCATCAGTCCCTAAACTTACAAACTACTTATGAACTAGCTAACACTAAGGACGGCACAAATATCCATGCCATAGGGGGGATTCGAACCCCCGACCGTAGTAGCCGTGCAGACCGTCACTTACGCACCGCAGACCCTTCGGCCACCGCGGCCGGCTATCGATATATCGGTTATCAACAGCCCTAGTTCAAACCAGTCTTAAGGTTCTTGACTGTTTTACCTATCTACCTTATCACTTCCCTTTTGCACAACCTTGTACTACACGATCTTTGTTCCTCGCTATCGGTTCATTACATGCTTGCAGCGCCCCAAAGCAAAAAACCATAGAAGCTAGCCTTGCGTCCAGTGGGACTTGTGCGTCGCTAATGCATTTGTGTTCTGCTGTCGTAATGAAGGCAGTTGACAAGACGTCGACGACGCAGTAAATTAGGAATACACAGTAGCGATCCGTCACGAATACAAAGAACTGCAGCGAGAGGTAAGAAATTAACAGGCTACGGGAGCCGGCAGTCCCGCCGCATACATCAGCCGAGATCCGACTCGAGCCGAAGCGCTCCGTTCGCGAATCTTCGCCGCCGGTCGGGCTCGTCCGCCTCCGCTCGACTCCGTTCGACTCCTGACGGGACATAATTGCGCGCCGCCTGTAAATCAACGTCACATAAAGTAGCCGACCGCCGCGCATTGGCAGATTGAATTTACAAGCAATTATTCTGTCGCGCCGGGAGATTGATAACGAGATTTCAGGAGCCGGCTCGGCTCGGCTCGCGTACGGCACGCCACGGCCTCGTTTGCGGCCATTACGCGCCGTCTGCAGCTGTCGCCGAGCGCACTAGCCCCTAATTAAAGGCGCTGCCAGACGCTCGCCAGCTGCGCGTCTGCGCCCGCCAACGACGAAAAGAGGAAAAGAATATCTCTGCCGGTAAAGCCAGCCGTATTAATCACAGGGAACATGTACGGATGACGTTCCAGATGACGTGATGAAAATTAAGTGCGAGAGTTTTCTGTTCTTTGTATACGCAATAGCAAAAAGAGACAAACCATTAATTCCGTTCATCATAAATTATGAGATTTAATGGCCTAGTGGATACTAGTAAAAACTCCGATTCCATAAAGATCGAATCCCTTGTAAAGAACTACTTCAAACGTCTGCTTACCGCACAAGTGAGTTAATCTCTAAGAGATAGACTACCATAAAGAGGCAAACACAGCAACAAGAGTGAAGCCAATTTTACCACCATCCGCCACGTCATCGGAAGTCTAGAGAGGCGTGGTATACGACCGTAGGTTAGAAGACTATTAAAATATAACTGTTTGCGGCTTTGCGCTGCGCCTTTCAGTTTTAGCCAGAATAATTTTACCACCGAGTATAGGCAGAAAGGCTTTATATACGTCTTTTCTCGAAAGTGTCAGTAGCTTTATTTTAAATACAGTATCGCAGTCAATCAGCAGCATTTGCAACTAAAGCAGTCGCCGTACGCTCACCGCCTGAACATCTAGTAGCGAGAGGTCTGAAGACTATCTAATATTAGATCGAAACCGGTTACTTATAAAAATAAATTGTAAAATTTTGCGAACTAGATTGTTATGTTTATCTTTGATTAAAGGATATGGCCTGGAAGTTTAAGACCAAGCTAAGTTTTATTTTCTTACGGCGTTTTTAACAGAAAAATTTCAAAGAATTGTAGACGTTTCAGAGATTAACGTTTTACGGTACAATTACGTTAATTTCAATTCATGTGCACCTAGCAGAAACTATTGCATGGAGCAAGTAAATACAATCCCCCACACTGGAGAGTTATACTTACGACACCTAGTCAACCAATTCCTTGGTCGAATTCCACCAAATGCTTAGGAATTACATTGGATAAGTCGCTGACGTTCACGCCACATGCCAAGGAACGGAAAAAAGACACGACGAAGATGATAAACGCCTTAATTCCGTGCTTCACTAGTCGCAACCTGAATGCGAAAACGAAGTACCAACTCTTTAGGTCGACAGCCCAGTCTAAGCTGTTGTATGGATGTGCAGCATGGAGAGTAACCTGTGCCTCCAACATCAAAAACCTCCAACCGCTACAAAACCGCTGCCTCCGGTGGACACTAGGCGGCTCCCGATGGACCCGGACAAGAGAGATTAACCAGGTATTACATGAACAGCTCTTACAAGATAAAATTGAGGACTATGCCACCAAATTGTTTCACAAAGTCGACCGGCTACGAAAAGAAATTCGACAATTCCGCCTTATTGGAAACGTACAACCGCAACGATGGCATAAACATACAAGTGCCACGGGCCCTGGTCCGTTGGCACCCACCATAAATCTTCGGTTCAGCACCGAGAACAAGAGACCAACACCAGTCATCGATGTACCTCGACGAGTTCCCTCATAAGGAAACTTTACCTAAGACCAATCAGGACACCCTTCTGAGGAACAAAGGACCCCTTGTGTGCCCACGTCTCCTCCCAATGTGTAATATGAAATAAATAAAGAAAGAAAATCCTTAAATACATTCACCCACCAAGAATAAACTTCCAAAGGAAGTCAGTCTTGGAAAAAATAAGTTTGTTATTTGTCGTAAGTTTATTGAAGCAGTAACAATATTATGCTTTCGCGCGAATGAGATTGCGGTGCCCTGAATGAAAATATAAGGAAACGGCCATTAGCGAATGCCCTTATTCGGATTATACCTTGCACTTTCAGCTTTTACATGAAAAGTCCATTAAATATATTGAGCCTTACTTCATTCACTTCATACATAAATTTTGTTTCAAAATACGAGTGCTTGGTGTCGGACAGCAATTCTCTCTTCTCACTGCAGCAACCCCGTTTCTTCGTCAGCAGCTTGGTTTCAACAGAAACCTTGGATAAAATAATAAATGAAGTTAAACACATCATTCAAATGCGCAAAATAGTTGAAATATGACGTATGATATTTTAAACAGTAGGCATATATGTTACACAAACGTTGGGCATGATTTCTACAAGAACTGATTATCTCATTGGTTCGCAGATGTACTATCTCGATTTCAGAAAGTGACTGCAGGACTTCCGAAAACATGACGGCTAATAGAATAGTGTGTCACCGCATGGAGCGCTAAAGATCATGTCACTGCCCCGTTATGCATATTCTATCTCTTTGGTTAATGTGCTAATTGGTCCATCATATTTCGGGTTTGCAGCCGGATCACGTTGACGTTCTGCCACGATATTTGGGCTGGCAAACATGCAGCCATCTTCAGGTGAGTACGAGACTGAATTTTGCTGGTCCGCGTCATTGTATATAGTATACCGAAGATAGGCACGGCGGCGCCTGCGCAGTGAGCTTCCATATCGAATATGGCGCGCTCTGCAGCGGAAGTTGGCCGCGTATGCGTAATGGTGTAATTACATTCGAGCCATCATTCGGAATGTGCCTTCGTGCATCTAAAGCGCGGTGGTCGATAGAAATCAGTTTTTGTCAGAAGTCGCACTAGAAGTAGACCTATGTCTCTGTGAAGCGATTAAAAAAATTATGGGGCCCCATGCTTTATCCATTTGAAAGCCGCCATCTCGATTAATCAGGTCTTCTGTCAACCATATTTCAACGAACTACTTAATAATCGAATCCGAAATGGATCTTGTCGTTGCCAAAATTTTTGTTACAGAATAATCCATGTCGTGTCCCGTGGAAATAGTGTTCTGCTATGGCTCATTTGTTGGGCTGCAGTAAACGTGTGTGGCGCTCATGCTCTATGCATCTTTCGCGCACTATGCGAGTAGTTTGACCAATGTAGGATTGGCCACATTGACAAGGGATCTTATAAATTCCCGCCTTCCTCAGACCAAAATCATCCTTCGCAGAGCGAAGCAACGCCGAGATCTTCGCACGTGGTCGGAATATCACTCTTACACACTGCATCTTTAGTATTATTCGTATTTTAGAAGACGACGCGTACCAGTAATCTTCAATCTCCTGTTCACCTGAAGATGGCTGCATGTTTGCCAGCCGAGATATCGTGGCAAGACGTCTACGTGATTCGGCTGCACGCCCCAAATATGATGGACGAGTCACTACGCCGGGAAAACTTCAAGATACACAATGTACTAATTGTTTGAATTTTACCCGAGAGTATGGGACAAATTCTGGCACTCGATGTCACCCGTCATCTTTGACGAGTGATGTCATAGGTAATGCAAAGATAGACTACTTACAGCATAGTGCGGCAAAACATCGAAATAATCTTAGAATTCAACGAGACTAGTGCGGTAGCTAATGCAGAGGCACGCTACATACGACATGATGCGACAAAACATGGGAATATTCGTCAAATTCAAGGGGACTATCGCGGGAAAATTGGGATTTTGGGCGGGGACATACTAAAATCAAGTATATTACACGTAAAACAATCGAAATTCTTTAGAAATGCAACGAAAATAACAATTTAGGTTAATTCCAGTTGACGATACCAATTTTAAAGTCTCTCATACCGATATATATATATATATATATATATATATATATATATATATATATATATATATATATATATATTGTAATTAATCTATATAGTTTAATTCCAGTTGCCGATACCAGTTTCTCTCATACTGAATTTTTTTTCCACTGTCGATATCTAAAAAAACTTTGGGTTAATACCATTTCAAGATTCCATTGTTCTCGATTTCATACAGGAATGTTTGATCGGTATCAACTATTAGGATTAACCTATATAGATCAACTCCAGTTGTCGATACCAAACCATCCTGTGGAAAGGTCAATTTTAGTTCACACTAATAGAGATGACTACGAAAGATAATTTAATCAATCACCAACAATGCTGTTTACTTTTACCTCGCATCCCTGAAAGTACTCGTGATAATGGCAAAGAATACACAATGCTGACACTCTTTCTTTCTTTCTCTTTCGCCGTAGTCTCGCACATGCAGAGTGGGCTTTGTTAATCGTATTTGGCGTGTTAATATTTACGGGGTGGCCGGATGCCCTTCCAGCCCCCCCCCCCCTCCCCTGGACGGAATGTGTACCCCAAATGTCCGCGTATAGTGTTATATGTGTGAAAGTGTAAAGTGCTATGAAATGTTTGCGAATCGTGTAACTGCAGACTTGGGTACCAGCCTGCTATTCACCTACGGGGATGTGGAAAAACGCCTAAAAATCACATCCAGGCTGGCCGGCACTCCGTCCCCTTTCGTTAATCCGCTGGGCGGATTCGAACCTGGGCCGGTACGCCTCGCCGTCTCGTCGAAAAGCGATGCGTTAGACCACACGGCTAACCGAGCGGATTGTTACTCAGTGCTGGCAATCACATAACATAAATTCATCAGTACTTCTTTTATTTGGAACATTAACTAACTTCATAGTATTAGTACACATGTGACAAGCACAATATTCCCCCAGTACGCCGAGCGACAGCAAAGACATTTAGCGCCAGTCACATCCATCTTTAAAAAAAAAAAAAAAAAAAAAAAAAAAAAAAAAAAAAGGAACATCTGCTAACAACAACACAAACACGTGAACACAAATTAAAAACATATTTACTTTACTTACATGAAGAATACATTATAAATAAGACTATACAGAATCCCCAGAAGTACGAAAGTTCATATTTCCCGCGCGCGAATACAACGTACAAAGACATGTATCGACATACATATATTTATCAAGAATTCTAAGCGTCCCCCGGTTATTACAATTTAATAATAAATGTAATCATATTACATCCAAAAGTATACACTTCGATTAGACTTACACAAAACTGCGCTGCCGTTATAATACTATCTGCTCCTTTAAAAAACATCACCCACGACAGATACAATGACGTAACATATGACGTCATTGGTCAAAGTCGACGTGTGGTATCAAGTATCCGAACTGATGCGAGAGTATGTTTATTAAATGGTTTGAAATGCTGTTTAAGGCATGCTGAAAGTCACTAACAAGCAGAGTGCCTACTCGTTCAAATGTTCAAATGTTTGTATAGCTTATGGAACTTAACTACGGGGTCATCAGTCCCTAAACTTATGGGGATGGCTGTAAGGGGACTATTCAAAGGTCAATAAAAAGAAAAAGAAAAACGAACATCTAACATTGCCCCCAGCCACGTGACTGAGTTTTCGTCATCAGGTTCGTTTTAGCAGGTACCAGTTCCCAGAATCCCGTAAACTGAGCATACGCAGTGTTATCGAGGTACTGCAACAGTTCTGTGCGTGCTCAGTGTACTGGAATGTGATAACAGGTACCTACTTAAACGAACCTTTTATGAGAAACAGTTTTTCTGGTTTTCACATGAAGTCAAGTATTGATTTTAACAATACAACGACTTTTGTACGCTTATTACACATGTAGTACTAAAGGTAATAAAGTTTTTGCACAATTATAATAATATTAATGCTATGATCGTTTTTATATGTGACGAGTTGACACTTATTCAGTTCTTTTCACAAGAAATAGAATTAGAGATAGTGTTTGTGCAGAATTTTTTTTTCTTTAACTGAAGAATATAATTATCGAGGAGGACAATTCTATCTGGTCTTGACTAAATTTATATTTCATCAAGTAAGTCATTTCTAGCGCAGATATGCTTTAAACAGAGGTGTACACAGCTATCATCACGTATTCAAATACAAATAGCGACAACTTTCCAAGGTTTACGTATTGGCATATGCATATACCAAAAACATACAAACGCTTTTATTGTGTAAAAAAATCTGATATTATGGATATAGACCGTTTATAGTTCGTATAAAAGCATGACACGTATTGTTGAGAAAACGTAAGAAAACTGATGCTAGAATGAAACTTTCACTCTGCAGCGGAGTGTGCGCTGATATGAAACTTCCTGGCAGATTAAAATTGTGTGCCGGAACCGGAACTCGAACCTGGGACCCAGGGCCGGCGCAAGCCCAAGTGCCGCCCCGTGCGAGCTGCTAAATTGCCGCCCCCCACCCCCTAGTTTTTTTTCTGTTTTTCAAAACAGAATTGAATTTTATTTAAACAAATCTGTAGGAAATGTCAGCAATCAATCGCAATTGCCGGCCGCAGTGGCAGAGCGGTCTGCGCCATGCCAGTCACGGTCTGCACGGCCGCTGCGGCCCCCTCGAGCATGTTTGTTCTGTCTTCAGTATAAGGTAGTTTATGAGTAGTTTGTAAGTTTAGGGACTGATGATCCCGTAGTTAAGTCCCATAAGCTATACAAACATTTGAACAATCGCAATGTTTGTTTTTTACTTTTCAGATCTACCTATATTTCGGCTACTGGGTGGCCAGTCTCAAAGCTTTTAATATGTGCTTACATCTAAACCGTCGTGTTGACAGTTGCGTTCAGCACGACGGTATAGATGTAAACATAAAACATTGAGAATAGCCACCCTGTGCCCGAAATCTATGTAGATCTGGGAAATAAAAACAAAAATTGCGACTGATTGGTGACATTCTCTACAGATTTGTACAAAACAGTTGTTGGACCCTAGCTCAAAAATGGAGTCAAACCTGACCGAAGATATCTAGCTAATTTTAAGACGACTTGTGAATTTACGAAAATATTCAATTATGTATGAAATCTTACGGGTCTTCACTGCTAATGTCATCAGTCCCTAAGCTTACACACTATTCAACCTAAATTAGCATAAGGACAAATACAGACAGAGAGAGGACTCGAACCTCTGCGGGGCTAGCCGCACAGTCTATGACTGCAGCGCCTTAGACCGCTCGGCTAATCTCGCGCGGCATGAACTTACAATTAACGTAAATAAACATTTTTCAATGGTTGTTAACAGATAATGTATTCAACGTTAAACTGTTTACAGTAAATAAATGTTGGAAAAGTGATAAGTGTGCGAGTAGTATTGTCAAACAAAAGTGCCGGTCAGAATTTAATCCTTATTCATGCAGGCGCAGGCAGGTTTTTCATGGCTCAAAAACCAAAACGTCCGAGTATCACTCAGAAACGGATAGAAAAATTTTTGGAAAAAATGCGTCTAAACCCAACCTATACCAGGCTTAGTACCAATGTCTTTATCCCTTGTAATTACTCGCAGTAGTGTTGGGCAGTTCGGATCATTTCACTGTTTCGGAACATACGGATCATCCGAGTCTAGTGAGTCGACTCACTGTTTCGGCACACGAAACATGTGGCGTGCCTGATTCACGTGAACCGTGACAACTGCAGGGCGCCGTAGAGAGTCGACTCACTGCTTCGGCATTCAAAACACTTGACGTGCCGCAGCCCTGCGTCCCGCTACCTCCGCTGATTCACGTGAGCCGACAAAGCTGCACTAGGGCGATACAACAAATACGAAACATCTATGGAATATCTACATAGTTTTAATACGTTATTCGTTAGACTTAATTGAACGGCACAGGATTTGTTTGCTACTACGAATTTACAATCGTGTTAAAGCGTAACGTTTCCTAAGTTACTCGTATTTTCATATAAACAAATATTGTAACAAAGGAAGCACAAAATAGTAATGTTCAAATTCCAAAGTCATGAAACTTTTTCCAACCTTCAAAATACCAAAATTAAGTTTAAATAAAATAAGAAAGATCATGGTTCAAATGTCTACGTGCAACTTTTCTAACCAAACAACATAAACAAAATATTTGTTCCTAAGACATATTTAATGCAATCAACATATATTACGACAAGTATTAACACAAGGAAATACATTTCACGATTTACGTGACGAAACCACAAAACTGAACTAAAACTTTTCAATGTCCAGATACGTATTCTAATAATCAAATTCATCTTCATTCAGTCAAATAAAAGAGAATCAGTTACAGTTTCTTTAAAATGAAATTAAAAAAAAAAAAAAAAAAAAAAAAAAAAAAAAAAAAAAAAAAAACGTTATTTTTGACATCTTACTGAAAATGCGGTTTCGTTTCACTGAAATTAATTGCCCTTGCTTCGGAAAGATGCGTTCACCTGGCACAGATGTATCAACAATGCATAACAATGCTTAGTTTACGTGAAAGTACCTCAAAACACCGAAGGACTTAAAAACTTTTCTCGGTGGTATCCCAGTTTTCAAACCTCAGTTGAAGGGGAGTTTGTGACACTTGCGGGGAGTGACACTTGCGCGGAAAGGGAATGTGTAGACACTTGCGGGAGACCCGGACGCTGCAGGTAGTGAACAGGGTGTTCCAGAAGTAGGGATACACCACCCCTACTCCTCGCCCTCCAGCCGCTACCTGTGCCGTATTCAGAGAAAGGCCCACCGAGCGAGGTGGAGCTGTAGTAACGGCCTGGAGATATCACAGCCTCATTCAACAGGGAGATAACACGTCATACAAATATCACTCGATTTACAATACAGCACCATATGAAGAGGAATGTGATGAAATCGGAATTGAGCGCAACCGTTGCTAACTACAATTTCGGATTTACTGTATGTTGAGTCAGAATTCGCATCTATATGTGCGCCTCGGTTGCACAGTGGTAGAGTGCCAGACTACAAATCCAAAGGTCGCGGGTTCGATCCCCGCCAGGTCCTAGGATTTTTATCTGTCACTTTCCACTTCTTTCACCTCTGGCCGTACTGCTGATGTGAAAAATACCGAGTAGCACCGTGGTTCGGAACCCACGTTAAACTGTAGGTCCCCCTATAGCTGGCTGGGTAAGTCAGTTCGAAGGTCGGAGGAAGGCAACGGCATACCACCTCCAAACAGGACTATGCCTAGTAAAGCACTGTGGTGTTCAAACCAATCTTCGGATTGTTGACTGCTTTACCTATTCGCATTTATCGCAAATGCGAATTTTTCCTGTCCCTAGTAATACCTCTAAAAATAAACAGCTGATCAAGGCACTAAAAGCAAAGGCAGATCTTTGGGAGTATTACTATAAATAACTAAAACACAATTTGATCGTGGAATTATATACAATCTCATTATAAAGGTTTTTTGTAGGTGGTTTTGAGCAGCTTTTAAATAGGTTAGGAATAGCATTATGAAATATAGACAGCTACACCTCATCTTTATTATGAGATATCGATTTCGGCTAATTTCAGGTCATCTTCAAGTCTCTAACAACAGGTGTTACTTATGCAATTTTCCAGTGGCACTCATAACCTTTAAGTGTTTACTCACGCCGGCCGCGGTGGCCGAGGAGACTAAGGCGCTCCAGTCACGGTCTGCAAGGCCACTACGGTCGGGGGTTCAAATCCCCCCTCGGGCATGGATATTTGTGCCGTCCTAGTTCGTAAGTAGTTTGTAAGTTTAGGGACTAATGACCCCGTAGTTAAGTCCCATAGACTATACAAACATTTGAACATTTTGTTTACACACGAGGTCTAACGTTGTTAATCGCGTTAGCGATGAAAACAGAACCCAGAATCTTTGCGTCTAAATGATACATATATTGTTGTGATTTCTTATTTCGAAAGAACAGACATCACACCAATACATATATAGCTCTCGGTAAAGTGGAACGGTACGATGTCGTTACGTAGCACAGCATAGCCGACTGGAAACGCAGGAGAAGTGCAAACAACGTTCTCTCCTCAGAGGTATGATTAGGTTCGACGTAGACTTCTAGAACATACAGTCTACACGGCGAAGATTACACCAAAAAATTTAACGTTTCGTCTACTTTGGCGATAGCAACCAAATTTTCAAATCGTGTCTACTATATAAAGATGTAGCAACACAAAACGCTTCAAGTCCAAAACTTCACTGATTTTTGAGTTCTGAATTTTTAATATGTTTTTAATGTTATTACAGAAAAAACATATTTGGGACTCACACTATAATTTTCATATGGCAGAATTTGTAGGTACATTCACAAGACATAAGTCAACGGTTGTGTGCATTCATCTTATGAGGAATATCAATCATTTGTTTTCAGTGTTTACTTCAAATTTCTCTTTTAAGTTTCTTTAATTATTTGTACTTAAATGTAGTTATAAAATAAATAAATTACGGGTATATGTGTAGTCATATGCGGATAAACTACTTAGATCATTGGTCGCTAGACTTACACACTACTTAATCTTACTTAAAATAACTTAGGCAAAGTACAAACAAACATACCTATGTCCGAGGAAGGACTCGAACCTCCGACCGGACCGGCAGCGCAATTTGTGACACAAATTGCATGTTTGATAATATTAATGCATAAAAGTATGAAATCATGTCAAGACTACTTCCTGCAAAAATTTCGACAAAAAAAAGTTGGCACTGAGTTTAGAAAAACAAAATTCTGGTATATTGGATTTTAACATTTTATCAAAAATTAAATGTTACTACAAGATATACAGCCATTCAAATTTACGGGCACCATAACGTTTTCCCTTCCTGAGTAAATGAGCTGCTTCTTATAATCATCTTTTTGTTGCTCCTGTTCTAGTTTCAACACCTTTTTCTTGAATGTTCTGAATATAAATCTTCACACAGACTTCTTGAGGAGGAGAGTGATACGGATATCTGATTGTAAACCACTGCGTATTACCTTAGACCTTTTTGACTGTACTGAACAGTAGTTCCGCGTATTCCGTAATTTATATTTATACAGTTAACAGGCAATGTAATTTATAACCAACTATTGGCTGCCAATTTCGCTTAATTTTTCCTGGAAGTCTTGCAAGTTGTTTCTCCCTGTTGGTTTATGCCAAGTTCGGAGTAAAAATGGTTCTATATGACGGTGATGAAAAATAGAATATATCTTTGACATTTTTCGGTGTGTGACATTCCCTTACACATTCCGTATTTCATATATTTCTTAGCTGTATTTGTAATTCGAATACAGTCAAATAGTTTTGGGATTTACGAATAAACGCTTTAAGTATGTAAAACACTCATTGACTTATTATTAACGTTTTTTAATTGGTTTAAGGTTGCATCTCCTATTAAAAAGCATAGTAGCTATTTTTAAAGAGATGGAAGTTGCGTGATAGTGGGGTTAACTACATAGCGGTCAATTACATCAACGTATCTGTGCAGGATGCCTAATATATTTATTGCTTGCGCAGGTGTCTTGATATGCTTAGTGTTCTGAATAATATGCTTTTAGGAGGTATGACTGTGGAAAGTCATCGTCTTGTAATAGCAGAGACTAACTCTCCAAACATTATCACTATTAAAATACCTTTTTGTTTACAGGAGGAACACTCAACGGATTAATATGTAGTTAGAACAAGTTACTACATTGCTCTTCAGCTTGCAAAGGGTTGTGCAATTTCACTGATTTTCGTGTATGTTGACAGTGTGGAAACTTGACAACAGCAGTGCTAGACTTATTGGTGTGCTTGTACCCAGGAAAAGACATTAGCCGCCCCAGGGGCCCCTGGTTCCGAGCAAGTGTCACTCCGCGCAACTGTCACTCCGCGCAAGTGTTCCAACCCCGTTGAAGGGTACCTGTAGCATAATTCAAAATCTCCCGTGGCGCGTTAGGGGAACAACTTCAAACCCGTTGCACGCCTGGGCGCTGTGTCGAACACACCCTGGCAGACGGACAGCAAAACGTATGTTAACGATATCTAGCATCCGATACATGAATCACAAGATTCATTGTTTCGAAACAGTGCCGATTCAAGTTTCGACTCAGTCGAACAGTTCGCTGACTCGATTCACTGAGTCGAAACATCAACTCAGTAGTCAACTCTAACTCGCAGCATATTTACCCATTCGGTATACTTCTAGCCATTGTAGGTTTTCGGTATGTTTGATGTAGTAATTAATGTTCAACGATTTTTTTCCATAAAGCGGAAAGAATAAAACACTCGAAAACTGCCTTTGAAGTGTTTAGCAAAATTGCTTCACGCTTAACATCGAATATTCCATTCGAATATCCAAATTAGATTTCGACTTGCAAAATCAGTTGTGAGTAAACGCACGGCGCGTAACAGACAGGCAGCGCTCCACTCACAAGAATACTGGCGTGTATCCCCCTATCTGTTCCTCTGCCGTAACCACGACGGTGCTGCATCGTGGTGAGAAAGAAATTAGTCCTCCTCCCATGTTCAAAAGGGGCGGCCGGCAGGTAGTCGAAGCGACAAGCCGCAGTTTCCGAAGCCGCTCTCTCCGAGGTTTGGTTTCCAATCCCCTCTTGCGCATGAATGTTGAGTTTGTCCTAAAAAAAGTGGGGGCGGCAGATTTGCCGCCCCTCGGAAAGTGCCGCCCCGTGCGATCGCACGTTTCGCACGTGCCTTGCGCCGGCCCTGCTGGGACCTTTGCCTTCCCAGATTCGAGTCCCGGTTCCGGCACACTATTTTAATCTGCCAGGAAGTCTCAAAACTGATGCTGTTTGTAAAACTGATTTTTCGCCTTCTACTCCCATGGCGGTTGTAAAGTAAGAGACCGCAGAACAACAAAAACAACTATTCACTTACTAAGAGCAAGTCATTTATACTTTCACCTAGGCATATGTAAAAACTATAACCATGTCATTAACATTAGGAATTACGGAGCACTAACGTTAACTGTACTGCTAAAAGCGTTTTAGGATACGATGAGACGTTTTATTGTTAAAATTAACGCCTCATTTCAGGTATAAATGAGAAAAACTACATCTGTCAGCTCTAGTTCACATTTCTCGAAACGACGAAAACGGCTTGTTGCCCCGAGTCACGTGACTTAGATGTTGGTTTCAGTGTAATGACGTCACGCGCAGTCTATGTTATCTATGGTCTATGGTCCCGATGGCGTGGTGGCGTGGCGTGCTACCTCCCGTGGTTTCCTGCAGTCGTTCCGTGAAGGATCAGTAATTGGTGCGGGAGTTAGCAGCCGAAACTGAGAGACTCTCTAGTGGAAAATAGAAACATATGATGACAAATCCACAGATGAACCGAATCCTCCGCCGGAAAATACGAGGGTTGGAACTTAAATAGTAGCAACGCAGCTGTGGAGACACTATGCAATGGAATCTACTAATGTCGCTGATAGCACACGTTGTCGACAACCCACCTTCCTCCGAGCAAATGGACTCGCCCTCCACGTCACTGGTGCGGACACAATAGAGGGAAACAGTCACTTGTGAGCGAACGGTCTAACATAACGGTGTCACTATGTTTTCGAAACAGGAACAACGGAGTTGGATCAAGATTGGATGTGCCAGAGGTCGTACAGGACGACAGTGTCATCAAGATCTTTAAGAATCATGCGGGGAATCGGCATTGCCTTACAGAACATTGGTACGTTGCGTAAAAGGCATTCAATAAAGGTCGATGAACTGTGTCAGACATGCATCGTGCAGTTTGTCCTAGCATTTCTGAGGAAGAACTGCATACTGTTGCTGCGGTAGTGGACAGTGATCGACACCAGTTGATTCTTGGTGAAAATTATGGTGATTCTCGTGTACGCCTGTTATCCGAACGCATTACGCTCCTCCACGGCAGACCGTCAATGCATAGTATTATTGTTCGTTTTTGGAGCATCACCTGTGAAAAAGCGGCAACACTTTCAGCGCAACCCACCCATCATTTTGGACGACAATGCGCGGGGCGTACAGTGCAAGCTGTGGCTGCTCTGTTCAGTCGATGGGTCAGGGAAGTACTGTACCATTCACCATATTCCCCGGACTTAAGTCCTTGTGACTTTTATTTGATGCCAAAGATGAGGGAACCACTTCATGGCATTCGCATGCTGGTGACTACTTCGAAGGACAGTAACAGGTGCAAACATGTAACGCTTTTGTATGGATTGTGAATAAGTAGTTGCCACTATTTAAGTTACAAACCTCGGACTTTCCGGGTTCCACTCACGACATCGACATCAATGACAGTATAGGCATAGCATGTTTCAGCACGCCCTACATATACCACAAATTTGAACGAGTAAGGCCGTCCGCGCCGGCCGAGGGGACTGTGGCGCTGCAGTCACGGTCTGCACGGCCACTACGGTCGGGGGTCCGAATCCCACCCACGGGAATGGATAATTGAACCGTCCTTAGTATTAGTTCATAAGTAGTTTGTAAGTTTAGGGACTGATGACCCCGTAGTACCCCCGTAGCGCAGATTTAGAGTCCAAGAAGATGACAATATGATCTTCCGGAACCGTAAGGCAGTACGTGAGAGCTTCCAAGATGGCTGTGAATTCAGCGGTCATTATTGTCATTTCCTTTGGCAGTTTGTATTTGCATCCTATTTACGCATTGGTATCCCAAAAGGCGCATCCCGATCCGTCCTGGGTTTTGGAGCCGTCTGTGTAAAGAATCCTCGCCTGTGAATATTTGTCTCGGAATTCTAGTAATGCGTAATTTTCCAGAGTCGAGGAAGCTGGGAGATCACATGCGACGTCAGGTTCAACAACAAAATAGCTTCGTTCAAACATGAGCAGTCGCCGATTTGATATGGCTAATCGGATGTTCTGCGCTACCTCTAGATATTCCCTTGCAAGTGGAGGCAGGTTCTTACATAGCTAATAATGAGCAGTGTAACATATGACAGAAGGTTCCTGTATGCGAGATAATAAGACGTATTCTGAAAATTGTGCCCTCTTTATTAGAAATTTTATGCTTAACACATTCAACACTAGTCCCGTACGCCGTACGGGCGCGCAAGTTTCAGCCGCGTGGACGGCGCCCGTATACCGTAGGGCGCCGCTTTTACGGTCGCTGAAAGGAGTTTTTCACCGCACCACATGGCTGGCGGCTGTAAGATAACTGCTGTAGTTCATATATTGTTCACTAGATGAAGCAGCAGTTGATGTGTTCTGTGTATCAGTTGTATAAAATACATTAGCTGTCGGAACTGTTGTGAAAAACAGAAAACGGTTTACCAACAAGCTTCAAACCAAAGAAACAGAAGCAAAATGAAATGATATTTTGAGAAATGGACCCATTCTAACTCTGAAGTGGAAGAAAGCGTGATGTATACTGCTTTTCTACAAAACATCAGGCTACCACAAAAGACGTCCCAGTACGTTCAAAAGATGGGATTACAGCAGTAATGACAACAATAAGAACAAGACTGGTGTAGATCGTGTGGATCAGCTGTACAGTTACTACCCATTCGCACGAGAAACAATGAAGTGGTAAAAGAAACTGTTCTTTCATGTTTTCCTAATGTCTGTCGTGAATAGTTTTCTTTTGTTCAAAGACGTCAGTAAACAGAAAATCTCTCTTGTGTACTTCATAAAAAACGTTAGCTTGACGTTGGTAGAAAAAAAAGTGGAGGCTTTAGATCTGTAGAGCCAACACCAAGCACTAGCCTGGACAGAAATTTGGTCGTAACTTTCCAGGCAAAGTACCTCACACTGCCAACAAAGTAAATACTACACGGTAGTGCAAAGTTTGCTCCGACAACGGGAAGAAAGACACTGGCAAGCGGGTAAGAACGGAAAGCAGATGGTGGTGCAAAGACTGCAACGTAGGACTCTACGTACCTCAGGGCTTTCAGGATTACCACCTGCAAGTGAATTATGTATAACATATATGTAATCTTTTTATATCATGAAATATTGAATAAAAAAACCTATTGTGAACCAAATTCTTTTTATTATTAACACCAGAAATCATGTCATGAAATGTAAAAGTGTTTTCCATGTAAAGGTTTCTCATGTTTTTTGGAATGCTGGTACACCTCTACCGATGCAAGCATACATATAAGCTTACATTTTTCCTAATCTGTAAAGGATGTGGTTTCAAATGATGCTAGAAATTTGCCTTTCTGGCTCTTAGTTGCTGTACAGTTATTCATTAACGTTACATAAAAAATGGCCAGTTCACCTGCACAGTCGAGGTACATACATAGCAGCGTGGAATGTGTTAAATATTTGCGCCGTAAGTGTAGAGGTGGTTCATTACTTTCCGCAAGTTAAGCATTATTTGGGGTTGACTACATGGCACCAATGTTGGTTTCAAGCCACAACACGGCAGAGATAGGGACACGAGCAGTCTATACTATATTTAGTCTATCCTCTAGAGACCTGAAGTCAGATTTAAACAGTAAATTGAACCAAACTGGCACCACTGATGCTAAAATATTCATGAATAGTATTTTTAAAATTTTTACATGTTGTTGTAGGCTGTGTATCATATATGATACATTGGGTTGCTATCGAGACAATGTGACACGCGGTGAAAACATAAATGTTACTTTATTTTTCCTTATTTCAGTGACATATACACCTCTTAATGCTAGAAAATGCACAAAATTGTTGCAAATTGTGTCATTACATGTTCTTGTTGGAATAAAATGCAGCCGGCCGGGATATGTGACAAAAGCACCCAGTGACATTTGCACCCAACCCCAAATCTGCGACATTTGCACCCAGTGTGACCTGTTTACTACGTCACGACCTACCTGCAGCCCGTACCCTCCCTAAACCGTCCCTGTTTTCGCGGTAATGCCACGCCGCCCAGTCCTCGCTCACCGGAAACGCTCTCTCGACACAGTCTGCCTGCAGTCCCGAGGTCCTTGTCCACCTCAGTGGATGACTGCTGTCAGTACGATTATGAAGATCGTAGTGTTCAGTTCGTGCAATTTGTGTATGTGTGCCAGCTGGGTACACATTTTCAGCTTTGCCCATTCGCAGTTGTCATATATTCTGAGAATATGTTAATTTTTTTTATTTATTTATTTATTTTTATTTTATTATTTTTTTTATTTTTTGTAACGTAACCACACATTCGCAAATTATCACTTTTTCGGAAATAAAACCCAAATATTTGTTTCTTCCATTGTTTTCTAAACGTAACATACAATACTGTAGAACATCCTTTTCATATACAGTAAAAAGGCTTAGAACCAGAATTTAACGGTGTTGATAGTTTTCGACTTCTATCACCGATACATAGCCGATATATCGATGTTCAAACCATCGCTGTTAAACATCGATGTTTTGGGGCAAAACGTCGATGTTTTCGAAACGTAGATTTATCGTTTGCATCCCTAGTCATCAGTCTTCTGACTGCTTTGATGCGACCTGCCACCAAATCCTTAGCCAACCATTTCATTTCAGAGTACCATTGCAACCTACATCCTCAATTATTGGCTTGATGTTTCCATTCTGTTTTTCCCCTAGCGATGTAAAATACCTCGACATTTGCAAGTTGGGGCAAATGCCTAGAATGAATGCTTGGGCAAATGCCCAAAATTCGTAAATACCCAGGCATTTATGGCTTTAAAACATAACTTAAAAGCAGTACCTACAAAAAAATTACATGATATTTTGTACAACTCCATAAACTACATATCAAATGCTTCAATTATCTTCTGTTCTCATTTGCCAGCAGTCCAAGTTACATACAATGTTATACTCCAAACTTATGTTCTGCGAAATTTCTGCCTAAAGTCCAGGGCGATGTTTGACAGCAGTAGATTTCTCTTTCCCGTGAATGTCCTCATTGCTTGTGCTAATCTACTTTTTATGTCCCTCTTGCTTCTTCCGTCGTGAGTTAGTTTACTGCAAAGGTAGCGGAATTCCTTGTCTTGGTGTACATTGTGATCAAATTCAAATGTTTGTAGAGCTTATGGGACTTAACTAACGTACAAACTACTTATGAACTAGCTTATACTAAAGACGACACAAACATCCATGCCCGAGGGGGCATTCTAACCCCCGACCGCAGCGGCCGTGACTACCGTGACTGGCACGCCGCAGACCACTCGGCCACTGCGGCCGGCTACAGCACTGCATTGTGATCACCAATTCGGACGTTATTTTCTCGCTACTTTTATTTCTGTTACTTCTTATGACTTTCATCTTTCCTTGGTTTACCTTCAGTCCATGCTCTGTGCCCATTAGTCTTTTCATTCTATTCAACAGACCTTGTAATTTTCCTTCACTTTCATAGATGATAGCAATGTCATTAGCAAATCTTATCACTGATATCCTTTTACCCACAACTTTTATCAGAGCCTTGAACATCTTTATTTTCTACATTAAGCTTCTTCATTGTGCAAGTTGAACAGTGATGGCGACAGTCCACAACCTTTTCTTACCCCCTTTCTAATCTGAGCATTTCGTTCTTGACTTTCGACGCTTATTGTATCGACTTCGTTCTTATACAAACTATGTATTTTCCGCTTTCTCTACAAGCTTACTCCTATGTTTCTCAGAATTGCGAACATCACCCAGCACCTTACATTATCGAAGACTTTTTTCAGGTCACAAATCTTGGTTGTTCTTTTGGCTCGCTTCCATTATAAATTGCAGCAATGCTATTGCCGTCAAGTACGGCCTTGTGTCAATGCGACCTCACAGCCCTCGGCTCTTCTACCTGCCGAGCAGAGACCGGACGGGGAGATTAGCGGGCCGACCCTCGACCAGAACTGGGTGCTAATGTCACTGGGTGCTTTTGTCACTGGGTGCTTTTGTCAGGACACCAGCCGGCCGCGGTGGCCTAGAGGACTGAGGTCTGCACGGCCACTACGGTCGGGGTTCGAATCCCCCCTCGGGCATGGATATTTGTGCCGTCCTTAGTCTTAGCTAGTTCATAAGTAGTTTGTAAGCTTAGGGACTGATGACCCTGTAGTTAAGTCCCATAAGTTCTACAAACATTTGAACATTTGAATAAAATGCAATTGGATATCTGGTACGTTGTTCCGAACAGATTCTGAGTTTAGGTAATCCAATAAGTGAAATGACAATAGGTTTCAGAAATTACTGCAACCAGCCGCCTTTTGTTTCTTCTTAATGAAGATTTATTTAAACCATTACCGGTTTCAAGCTGCCTAGCAGCTCATCTTCAGATGGTATACATTTATTTCAAATTACATTTGTATCTGTGGCAGGGCAGAAAACGAGAAAAAAGTAAACACTAATTATGGTAGGCTATACTGAATAATTACAATATAAGTCTGTCTTCATGACAATACTTGCAGTCCAATATTTCTTGATCTCATCTGGGGTGGTGTTGAGAGATTTTCCGTAGGATGAAACATATTTCATATTTGTCTTCTCTGCCATATTAATAAAGAAATCTTCATTTCAATACTTATTAAAATATTCAAAGGGTTTCGTAGTTACTGTACTGATAGAGTCTGCATCAGATCTTGATGATGTAGAGATCATAGAAGTCGAGATATTGGGTGTAAATCTAAAATAGAAAGAACAATATTGCTTAAAATGATTGTTTTGCAATAATTCAAACTCATGCCTATACAAACTGTGGCGCCAACGTTGTGTTGGATCACTAGGAGATGCACTTTCATGCATTTGTATTGGGTTTGCTGAAACTTCATCTTCTTCTTCAGTTGCTGCCATTTGCGTTCCCTGTTTGTTAACTTCAGCGTCGTCATCATCGTCATGATCAATTTCGATATCATAACAATTATCGTCAATGACATCATCCAGAAGCTGAGCAATTTCTGAATCAGATAGACCTGTCAATAATATTTAGATTTTTAATTCTCGTTTGTGAAGTTTTATTCGTACTAAAATGTTCAAATGTTTGTAGAGCTTAAGGGACTTAACTACGGGGTCATCAGTCCCTAAACTTACAAACTACTTATGAATTAGCTAATTCTAAGGACGGAACAAATATCCATGCCCAAGGGGGGATTCGAATCCCCGACCGTAGTGGCCGTGCAGACCGTGACTGGAGCGCCTCAGTCCCCTCGGCCACCGCGGCCGGCTCGTGCTAAAAGCATTAGTAATACCTATCACATTATGAAAGCCGTGAAATACGCTCCCTCTGCTATGCAACATACAAAATTGTTTTGAAGACTACGTGTGCAAAGTTTAATCGCAATCAGATTAACGGTATGGCAGCGCATAAAATACGAACAAACATTATACGGCAGTTTCTCATGGGTCTCAGTATTTATGACGTCATATCTCATAAACTATAATTTGTGCAAAGACATAATTTTGTATTTACATTCGTTAGCATAAAAGGATACTACTTGAAAAATATATTTCGAATGCATTAAGTAACAAAGGAATACGAAATTTAAACTCATTCATAAAGCGGCAGTTTTCACACATCTCATTGTGCACAACGTTAGATTTTCTGCACTATGTGTCGTAAAGTGACATAAGTAGGCCTATAACCTTCACGAAAGTGGAAGCAGTACGTTGACAAAGTTTTATCGGAATGGGAGGTACGGTATGGCCGTGCATGAAGTACGAACAAAAAGTCGAACAATGAAAGAAATATATTTATGTATTAGATGTATGTATTTATAATGATGTAAATGACACTAGGGAAATTTATCTTTCCTTTTGGTTTCCTCTGCCTTAACTAATTCTGCGCGCATGCCTGATTATCCAATTTACGGGATAGAAAATAACAAAATGAGTTCTGTGTTTAGCATTCCCGTGGTAACAATACTGCAGATGCGCCAGCCTGTGTTTTTAGGAGCTCTAGCTCGACTGGTGCCTTCAGAGACTCACTTGTAAGTCCAATGACACGTCTTAAATGCACTCACAGCATTACTATGCCGTACAGTCTCTATTGGCAAAGTTAACTAAACAAACTAAAAACATTACATAACGTTGAAGTAACGGATCACTAACATAAAATGCAGACATCCGCCTATTGCTGACAGTCACATGAAAAGTAGTCACTGAGACACGATGTATCATATATGATACAATTACTAAAATACGATTTTTCAGAAGGAAATCGTCCTTCACGTCACTTTCATTGATAGATTTGTACTCAGGGATCTATTAACAAAATTGTAGTACTGATTTAAAAGAAATACTTAACGAATTGACAATCTTTCTTTCTTGATGCCATGCTTACGCGTCCAAAACACACTTGTTACCGACTACTCCTGACACGTAGTGGTCACTCAGAGAACTATGAGTAGGCTGCCTCGTTGTTCTGTGGAGTGTAGCGAAGCGAATACGATATAGTCGGCACTTTTACGAAGAACGGCTCCCAGTGTGTAGGAAACTCATTTGAACGGATGTATCATGTATGATACATTATTATTTATTTATTTATTCGTGTACGAACTACATCACAAATGTAACTGAAAGAAGCCAGCACATAATTTAAACTAAAAAGTAAGTGCTTTTACAGAAAGCAGTAGTCAAATACAGAGATAAAATATAAAGTACAGATTTAAAACTATAAAAACAGAGATAGACAAATACAACATATAGTACAATTGAATGATATTTTGCTCGTCCAGAAATCAGTGTAAGCTGCGACTGTCCCAGTGTGTTTCAGGAGGTCCTCTTGAGTGCACTCTCTAGATGCGTCCACCAAAGGGCACTTTAGAAGATGTTCCATCGTCTGTATTGCACCACACTCACACTCGTCACTGTCTGTGTAACCCCACCTTTTCATAAGTTGTTTTGACCGCCCCACGTCCACACGAAGTCTGTTCAGCGTTTTCCAGTGTGGGAGCCCTGGGGTAAGGCTTCCTCTGTGATGAGGGCTTCAGGATATTGTTCTTG
The DNA here is from genome assembly GCA_026315105.1 of Locusta migratoria. Lineage (NCBI taxonomy): Eukaryota > Metazoa > Arthropoda > Insecta > Orthoptera > Acrididae > Locusta > Locusta migratoria. Next base: position 178,546,269 of record CM048747.1, read on the forward strand.
CCACAGTGATTTTATGGAAGCTACGGTTGGTTCCACTGAGTACATGAAGCTTAGTCGAGATTGTAGGCTTTTGGACACAGGTTGGTTTTTGTACAGCATGTGACGATGGTCGTTCGTTTGTTTATTCCTTTCTATCGAGCTCAGGAAAGAGCTTCTAATATTTGGTGGAGCGATACCCGATAAGGAATATAAGTAGTCCACTCTTGTGGGTTTCAGGCAGCCAGTTATCTTCCTGCAGGTGTTGTTTAGGACCACATCTAGTTTTTTAGTGTGGTGAGATCTTTCTCAAAGTGGGCATCCATATTCAGCGACCGAAAAGCATGTGGCTAGGGCTGTTGAACGAAGTACTCTTGCGTTGGCACCCCACTTTGCAGATGTCAGTTTGTTCAGTACGCCATTACGTGTTTGTACCTTAGCTTTTGTTTTTTCAGTAAGTTTCTTATATGTCAGGGTTCTGACAAGAGTGATGCCCAAATAGGTAGGATGAGAACAATTATTCAAACGTACATCATTCCAGATGATATCGAGCACCTTTCTTGCTTTCCGGTTGTTGAGGTGGAAGAGACAGACTGGGGTCTTACTTGGGTTTGGTTTCAGGTGATTACGTCTGTAGTACTCTGTGAGCGTTGTGAAGTCTTCAGTGAGGATTGCTTCAATTTCATTAGAAGTGTTTGCTTGGCATGCAATTGCCCTGTCATCTGCGTAAATGAAAGATTTGGTCTTTTTTTCCAATAGGTTGGTCATTGGTATATACAGGGTGTTTCACTAAGTGTGTTTGCCTCTGTAACGTATAAAATAGGTGACGGGAAATTTTAATGCGGTAGGTCAACACAAGAAATGTTACACTTTCTGCGGAGCAATGAACATAGTTTATTCTATCATTTTCTAAAGAGTTACAGCACAAAGATATGATTTTTTAAATGGAACAATAGTTGAAACTTCCTGGCAGATTTAAATTGTGTGCCGGAACCGGAACTCGAACCTGGGACCTTTGCCTTTCGCGGGCAAGCGCACTGCCGACTGTGCTATCCCGACACGACTCACGATGCCGCCTCACAACTTTACTTCCGCCAGTACCTCGCCTCCTACTTTGCAAACTTCACAGAAGCTCTCCTGAAAACACGCAAGACTAGCACTCCTGGCATCGTAAGTCGTGTCGGGATAGCACAGTCGGTAGTGCGTTTGCCCGCAAAGGCAAAGGTCCTAGGTTCGAGTCCCGGTTCCGGCACACAATTTTAATCTGCCAGGAAGTTTCATATCAGCGCACACTCCGCTGCAGAGTGAAAGTTTCATTCTGGATACATCCCTTAGGCTGTGGCTAAGCCATGTATCCACCATATCCTTTCTTCCAGGAGTGCTAGTCTTGCGTGTTTGCAGGAGAGCTTCTGTGAAGTTTGGAAAGTAGGAGGCGAGGTACTGGTACTGCCAGGAAGTTTCATATCAGCGCACACTCCGGTGCAGAGTGAAAGTTTCATTCTGGGAACAATAGTTTTTTTCTTTCGTGCATTAGATTCGTTGAAACCAACTGCGTCCAAATCAATTTAAACTACATTCCTATCACTGTTAGTTTGGGAGCTACAACCCTTCAAAGTTTAGGGGGCGGAGGCTACGACAGCGTACCTGACTGGCTGGTGGTCATGAGACATTGGGCCGAGCCCCAGGGGATAGCCACTCGGCCAGTCAGCTACGCTATCGAAGCCTCCGCCCCCGGAACTTTGAAGGGTTGTAGCTCCCAAACTAACAGTGATAGGAATGTAGTTTATAAAGATTTGGACACAGCTGGTTTTAACGAATCCAATGCACGATAGAAAAAACTATTGTTCCATTTAAAAAAATTATATCTTTGTGCTGTAACTCTTTGGGAAATGATACAATAAACTATGTTCATAGCTCCGCAGAAAGTGTAACATTTCTTGTGTTGACCTACCTCATTAAAATTTCCCGTCACCTATTATTTTATAAGTTACAGAGGCAAACACACTTGGTGAAACACCCTGTAAATGTAATCTTTTTACATCGTGAAATATTGAATAAAAAACCTATTGTGAACCAAATTCACTTTATTCTAATCACAAGAAATCATGTTATAAAATGTAGAAGTGTTTTCCATGTAAAGGTTTCTCATGGTTTTTGGAATGCTGGTACACCTCTACCGATGCAAGCATACATATAAGCTTACATTTTTCCTAATCTTTAAAGGATGTGGTTTCAAATGATGCTAGAGATTTGCCTTTCTGGCTCTTAGTTACTGTACAGTTATTCATTAACGTTACATAAAAATGGCCAGTTCACTTGCACAGTCGAGGTACACACATAGCAGTGTGGAATGTGTTAAATATTTGCGCCTTAAGTGTAGAGGTGGTTCATTACTTTCCACAAGTAAAGCAAAATGTTTCAAAAATGTTGTTCAAATGTTTGTATAGTCTATGGGACTTAATTACGGGGTCATCAGTCCCTAAACTTACAAACTACTGATGAACTACTTAGGAACTAGGACGGCACAAATATCCATGCCCGAGGGGGGATTCGAACCCCCGACCGTAGTGGCCGTGCAGACCATGACTGAAGCGCTTCAGTCCCCTCGGCCACCGCGGCCGGCCAAGGAATTGTGAATTTAGCTTTGGAGGGAAGTGTGTGGTGTAAAAACCGCAGAGGAAGACCAAGAGATGGATACAGTAAGCAGATTCAGACAGATGTAGGTTGCCGTTCTTATGTGGAGATGAAGAGGCTTGTTCAGGATAGGGTATTGTGGAGAGCTGCATCAAACCAGTCTCCGGACTGACGACCACAACAACAACAACGGTCATTGGTATATATGTTAAACAGCAGGGGCAACAGCACACTGCCTTGTGGCAAAACCATTCTTCTGATTTCTCCATCTACTTCTCTTCCGTTGGAAATCAACGTAGAATCTTCTATATTCTATACATATGATACATGAGGTCGCTATAGGCTTTGAGTGGGACGCTGGAGACCAGCCGCCGACCAGCCCCCGCGGCTGCGAGGCTACAAACGGGCCGACGCGGCACCACACGGGAGAGGTGCGCGCCGCTTCCTGGCTGGGGCGGTGGTTGTGAGGCGGGCCGCGTCGCGGGCCGCGGCGTGTAATAGACGCGTGAGTGGCCGGCCGCGGACACGGACGCAGGCTCGCCGGCCAGACGGTGGCGCTCGTCTGCATGCCGGAGGCGGTGCTCGCGAGTAATAGACTCGCGCCCGACGCCTCAGACATGCGCGGCGCGGCGTCGCGGACGACGCGCCGTCTGCACGCGGCCGGGGAAGGCCGGACAAAGGAGACTGCCACGGCACCGGCCGACAACAGGTGCTTCCTCTACAGAAACGACAAAGTAGCTAACCGCACTGCTCAAAACAATACGAGGATCAGGAAAGATATCACACACAACATACATACAAACAACTTACGGGTATGCTGCCTGGTGACGTCGTCGACAACCGCCGATATTTCGGCAGGAGAACACCCTGTCATTCTCAAGCCACAACTGCACTTAAGGAAGGAATGTGCGCATTAAAGACGCTTGCACATTGCTTCCTTAAGTGCAGTTGTGCCTTGAGAATGGCAGGGTGTTCTCCTGCCGAAATATCGGCGGTTGTCGACGACGTCACCCGGCAGCATACCCGTAAGTTGTTTGAACATTCATTACGCCGGGAAAAGTTAACGTCTCAACATACATACAGGCTGATTTGCGTTGGCACCCCACTTTGCAGATGTCAGTGTGTTCAGTATGCCATTACGTGTTTGTACCTTATCTTTTGTTTTTTTCAATATGGTTCTTATACGCGCCGGCCGCGGTGGCCGAGGAGACTAAGGCGCTCCAGTCACGGTCTGCACGGCCACTACGGTCGGGGGTTCGAATCCCCCCTCGGGCATGGATATTTGTGCCCTCCTAGTTAGTAAGTAGTTCATAAGTAGTTTGTAAGTTTAGGGACTGATGACCCCGTAGTTAAGTCCCGTAGACTTTACAAACATTTGAATTTTTTTTTTTTTTTTTTTTTCTCTTATACGTCAGGGTTCTGTCAAGAGTGATGCCCAAATAGGTAGGATGAGAACAATTATTTCCGGCCGCGGTGGCCGAGGGGACTGAGGCGCTCCAGTCACGGTCTGCACGGCCACTACGGTCGGGGGTTCGAATCCCCCCCTCGGGCATGGATTTTTGTGCCGTCCTTAGGATAAGGCAGTTGTTAAGTAGTTTGTAAGTTTAGGGACTGATAACCCCGTAGTTGAGTCCCATAAGCTTAACAAACTTTTGAACATTTGAGACCAATTATTCAAACGTACATCATTCCAGATGATATCGAGCACCTTTCCTGCTTCCCGGTTGTTGAGGTGTGTTTGCCTCTGTAACTTATACAATAATAGGTGATGGGAAATTTTAGTGCGGTAGGTCAACACAAGAAATGTTACAGCACAAAGATGTAATTTTTTTAATGGAACATAGGTTTTTTTTATCGTGCATTGGATTCGTTGAAACCAGCTGTGTCCAAATCAATTTAAACTACACTCCTATCACTGTTAGTTTGGGAGCTACAACCCTTCAAAGTTTCAGGGGCAGATACCACAAACGCTGCGCAGAATGCAATGCGCGCCGGCCGCGGTGGCCAAGGGGACTGAGGCGCTCCAGTCACGGTCTGCACGGCCACTACGGTCGGGGGTTCGAATCCCCCCTCGGGCATGGATATTTGTGCCGTCCTAGTTTTTAAGTAGTTCATAAGTAGTTTGTAAGTTCAGGGACTGATGACCCAGTAGTTAAGTCCCATAGACTATACAAACATTTTTTTTTTTTTTTTTTTTTTTTTTTTTTAAACAACGAGGCCTTTTACTGAGCTAGAAAGCTTTAGTTTGAAATTTCAAGTAACGTATATTTCATCGAGCCATCTGAAACACAGGTGACTGCAAAAATGTTGGAATATATGGCTAGTGTTTCTCAGGAACACCGCAGTCTGCAAGCAAACACGGCTCAGTGTCAGAGGAACAAACAGTACTGTTGTCTCCCGGCTCTGATACCGCGAGAACATACTGACGCTACAGTGCGTGGCATATCACGACTGCACCTCGGTGTTCGCTAGGCAACCACAAGGAGAGACTAAATACAGAAAGTCAAGGGTCAGCGACGCACGAGCTTGCGACGGCGGCGAGAAACTAGCCCTGTCGCCCGATCCCGCGGAGATTGCACGTGCCGTGGCGTTTACCCCATTATGCACGCTGTCCCAGCAGGCTAATTACGTTACAGTGCATTCGACGCAACGGGGAGTACCGCATTGTCTTGCCAGGCACAGCGTGCAGGCTACAGGGGGCAAGATCCGCTTGCCGATATCAGTAGGCGCGACTCGCAAGAAGTGTTTATAGACTGTTGAGTAGTTTGTACTTTCAGACGCGTCCGAATGAACAAACACCACACGTGGTTCACAACCACTTACACAATTGCATATTTAATGAGGAAGAAGAGGAAATAAATCAACGATATGTGAAAACTTGAGCCGGTCGGGAGTTGAATCCGGAGATCCTGCTTCGCACTAGTGGTTGCCTTATAGCGTCCGCCATGGGGAGGACCCAAAATATCAAAAGAACTGATTTTCATAAAAAAAATTGCACTGAACTTTACTAAAAAAAATTGTTAGGAAATTTTCTTTAAAAAATCGCACTGGTGTGTTTTACAACACACTTTAGGTTTTCCTGTAGTTTTTGATTGTTTGCAAACATTTCAGACATAAATAATAAAAACACACTTTAGGTTTTCCTGTAGTTTTATGATTGTTTGCAAACATTTCAGACAAAAATAATAAAAATATAAATAAAAACAAATTATGAATAGCACTATTACGACTCCAATGTTGTGATAATATTCTCTCTGACAGTATTTTAACAAACAGCCAACATTATTTGATTATTTGATTTAAAACATACTCTAAAAAAAAATAGAAAAAAAACTTTACCCAATAAAAATATTATTTTAACATCTCTCCCATATTTTCACTACCATTTTCCGTTAAAATATTACAACCTGTCTTGCCGTGGAAGTTTGACTTCTTTCTCAGGTTTATTTTCTTTGTCTGTAGTGAAACAATTACACGGATTGTCTGACATCGTAGTGAGTGTGAAAATTAAGAGACTGAGATAATACGGACATGTGAGGAGTAGAGACGAGAAGACGGTAATAAAGTCTGTAATGGATGGAGAAGCTGAAACGGTGCGAGGTATGGATATAAAATAACAGAGAAAAGTTGCTGAAAATTTTCTCCTCAACAAATACGTTTATTCAATTTTCGTCCCAGATGAACAGTTAAGGAGTTATATGCAATGCAATTTCCTAATGCCAAAAGGCCATCACAAACGTCCTATATTTGGTGTTACCAACCTATTTGTTGCCCGAAATATATTAAAAAGAGAGATTCTGGTCACTGACGGCAAAAACTTACGTCTGTACAATTTGGTGCCGTTCGGTTGAACGGCGCGACCTAAACAATAATTTCCTAAAGTATGCGAGATATGAAAAGATAAATAAGGGAATAAACTTGTAGGGAATTTTCTTCTCTAGGCGCATGTCTGGCACCAGCCTAGCTTTTTCCTTGGCGATAAGTATGTTTCAAAGGTATCTCTGTAATTTGACAATGACTGTGAATGTATCCCAGTCATGAAGGTGAAACAAGGAGTGATTGATATAAGCGATGCGATTCTCTAAGAAGCAGTACGTCTTCTAGTCGAAGAGTGTGTCAATAAGAATATATAACTTTGGTAAGAATATAGACATATATAGCGTCTGACAAGGTCTGCTGTAGTAGGGGTGTGGCATTTGGGATATCATAAGATTGCTAGAGAGAGGGTGATTTCTGATCTGGGTATCAGTGGATTGTCCTGAGATGGCCAATTGCTACTCTGGTTCTTGCACTGGAGAAAGGATTATTTGTGTAGCGCAGGATATATGGAGAGGTAAGGATGGTATCGTGGGATTGAAGTAACGTTTCATCGAGGTTGAAGGTGTTGATGTTGTATTGGGATAGACTCATGAAATTATGTTTGCTGATGGGGAGGGATTGGATGTTGTTGTAGTTGATTATGTAGTGCTGTGGTGCTATGTTGAAAGCATGTGGGGTTAGGGTTGAAAGGGTTTAGACAAGGGTATCTTCACAAGTAATTACTCCTGATTGCAGGGATAGGGTGCTTGGGTGTTGAGGTGGAATACGGAGTGTGCAGCATGGGAAATTAGCTGGAATGTATGTGGTCTTTTAAAAGGTGAATTTGTTAGAGGAGGTTAATAAGGAAAAGGATGATACCTACAGCAGTGGAAGGTGGACACAGGATCAGGGTGTGTGGGATGATCAATGGGGCAGATAGGTATGGTTAATTCTAGTTTGATTGAGGGTTTTTTTTTTTTTTTTGCAGAATATATTGGATAGGTGTCATTGCAGGTAGTTGGGGAACCAAGGTTGGGGCATTGTTTCAGGAAGTGGGATTGATTATAGTATGAGTAGGTGGGAGAAGATTTGTAAATAATGGTGAGGTGGTTATTCTAGAGGAGGCATTTTTGGTATCTGTAGTATTGTGGTTGGAACTTGGAGGGTTCAATTGACAACATACGTCTGTGACATGTCTCATGTTGGAATGTTTTATTTAATATTAAATAACTCAGTGTGCTCACCAAGTCTCACTACATCTACACACCACTCCAAGCTCGATACCAAAATATCATCAGATGTTGCTTTTGTCACACAAAAATTTTAATACTCGTGAAACAAATGTATTCGTAATGAGGAAGTCGGACATAGATTACTTTAGTTCAAGTATATACCACAATCTTATGTAATACGGTCGTCAGACTAATTAGTCATAAATTAGTTCCATATTCACTATTAATAAAAAGTAATCAATTTGGAATAACATTTACAATGACTTCACAGTTGAACAAAATGGTTTCTACAAAATAACTTCACCTATTTTGGATTACAGTTTCAAGGAGTATTACTATAATTTGTTTGGTCACTTTTAAAGGTAACAGCAAGAGTTTCATTGAATTATTTATCTTAAGTTAAATCTGCATTCTCGTTCTAACGCACTATTGGGAAATCTTTAATTTTTTTTTTAACAACCTAAAACTGTTGTAAAAGAAAATATTTAAGTGTGAAATAAAGTCAATATACTCAGTTCTGAATCAGTTTACTATTTAATTTAAACGTGATTGAATTTATGGCAAGAATTTCTGTGGTTGTAACAACTTCATTCTTCAATATAAAAGCATACCTATGTATACTCTTACTATGTATGCAGTTTACTGTATCAACTGAAATCAATAATTCCTTTAACCTTCAAATAATTGTCTTGACTTTTGTATACAATATGAATATAAGTAAGGAAAGCCACTTGGAAATGGTCGCGCGGCCTGAGGTGTCATGTCACAGACCGTGAGGCCGCTTCCGAGGTTGCAGACATCCTTTCGGCTACGGTGTGTGTTGCCTTAGCCTAAGTTAGTTTGAGAAGTTTGTCAGTGTAGGGACCGAATGCCTCAGCAGTATGGTTCCTGACATTTACAAACATTTGATTTTTTAAAAAAAGTAATGTTTTACTGTGAAATCATATAGACCTCTACTTTGAGAATTCTTTACTTTGGCAAATACATTACTATATGTCTCGTACCTTAAAAGGTTATGATATTGTAATCAATTAAATAGTTGCATATTCTCAATGAAACGAAACAACACATTTAGAAATAATGAATTTGACCTATTAATTATGAATTATTAATCCAAGAAATCAGAAACTGCATTTCTTGTGATAAAATACTGTAATGTTACTTTAGTAACAAAATCAATGGCACACCTTAAAACTGTAAACTTATTTTGCTTTCGGTGCTTATTTCTCAGGTCACCTATAGAAAACAAAAGTTAATGCTTTGAACTTTTGTTAATTGTTTAGTGTTCTGTGGAGTTCAAAATTACACCTCACTCAACATTAAACTTCCTCTAGCAATATTTCAATGTAAACACATACTTAAAGGAAGCGTATAGTTGATTATTTATTATAAGCACTGATAAATATAATATTTCGACAGGAAACTCGGAATGTTTCATTTAATGAGGAAGTGACACTGCACATGTAGATAATGTCGAAAGTCACAAGTTACAGTTTCAGTTTGTTTCACTCATTAATTGTTACAATATTAAATAAATAAATAAAAACACACAAGAATGTGACATTCAGGATGTGAATACAATTCTAGAAGATCATACATTACCTATAGTGGAGATGTAAAAGCACTAATGTAGCTCTCCATTATATAAACCGCACACTTACTTGCTCTTGACGTTAAGTGGCAAAATTTCGATCTTATAAGTGCTGAGTTTGCATATATGATTAGCCACCCGTTAAATCTTAGAACACAAAGTTCACAGAGCACATCATTCGAGACAAATTGGTAATCTTTTAAATGAAATCAGTCTCTGTAATTGCAGGATATGTTGCACCAAGGAACTCAATGCTAGCCATAAGATTTACAAACATTTGTTTCCAGCTCCACCATCTACCTAAGTTAACACGCTATTGAGTTGGCACGATTTACCACCTTTTATGTGCCACGTCACAATATTCCGTTTTCCGATGTTTCACTTAGGCTTATCTTAATCTTACAATTATATTTAAGAAAAAAGGAAGAAAAGAAACTTAAGCCACAACCTCTACCAAAGTACTGATTTACATTATTTACTAGCGAATCTAGCAATGTTTCTCAGTTGCTAATATGTGTGGTCCCTCTACTTCTCCCCCCTCCCTTTGTCAATGTCCTCCTCCTCCCCCTGTATCTACCCATAAAATTCACTCCACTCCATATGTATGTCTTATCTATCATTCTATAGATTGCCACGCTGGAAACCTGGGTTCGATTCCCGGTGTTGTCTCTTCCTCATCATCATTTCATCATCATCGACGCCCATTCGCCCAAGTGGCGTCATCTAAAGATTTGTACTAGGCAGGCCGAAATCGATCCCAGATGGGGACTAACGTCCAAAAATGTCACACGGAAGCTCTCACACTATCCAACTCCTTCTCACTTCATCTATATCCTTCCTCCTTTTCTTTATGTTATTTGACATGTTGTCTGGAAGACGGTCTAAATATTTTTGATTAAGTAGACACACTAGCTATAGTCTTGACCGTAAATTTATTAACAGCGATGATCGTTTACAACTCATTTCTGAGTCATCTTCGGATCTAAAACTAACAGAAGATGTATTACAATGTGTGTACAGTTAAAATATTAAATCATCACGATTTTATTTTTTTTTTTTTTTTTTTTTTTTTTTTTTTTTTTTTTTTTTTTTTTTACCTTATAACACATACAAGTTTACGTGTTCGTCAATAGTTGTATCTGCCAACAGTGTGTATAGCCTTCTAATCATCAAATTACAACCTATAAATGCCGAAAATGCGTTACAACATTTGAAGAAAACCACATTGATTGTTGCACAGATGTGACACATGTTGGTTGAAACATTTTTGACAAACAGTAGCTAAAATCAGTCATTGCTGGTTAAAATTCACTGACAGTGTCTTGTACATGAAACTCGCGGTATTTAAAATTACGTTTTTTTTAATTCTAGCTCCATGAACTGCTGTAGATAAGTGAGCGACATGGTGACTAACGTCATACTGAAGCACAGTTAACAAGTTACTCATCGTATGCAACATAGTTCAATGATAAATGCCAAGTGGCGTAAATATACAAGATGTCTTATTTTTCAGAATACTAGTCACATCAAACATCTGGAAGATGGCGTTGATTCACACTATATCGTATTTTTACATAGATATTCTGTTGCACATTTTCGGTTTTATACATCAAGTGTTTACAGAATTATAATATTTCAGAAAATTACATTAAAATCATTATTTTTAAATATTTGACAAAGTATTTTACAATGATATCTACAGAAATTATGCTATGTTAAACATTACAGATGTCTAGCAATTCAACAGTATTCGATAAAAACAAATAACAGCAATTACATAAAATGTATTTATTGTATTATGTATTAAAAAGTTAAATGAACATAGGATAGTATGAAATCAATTCTGTAAAATGAACGAATAAAAGTTGTACATAACAATACCAGATGAATGTGAATCCATGTACTCATAAATAAAAATAATAAAAATAAAAGTACTTGCAGTATGCTTAGACAACGTTTGATCACTCACTAAGAAAGTAGGCTGGTACCAGTTCTCTACGCAAGCCGTCCTCTGTAGTCTTATGTTTCCTCATACATTAGTGCACGAAGTGTCGCCTAATCACTGAGGGAACTGTGCGTACCGCTTAAGTGAAACTCCACGTGGGCTGTGCCGCTACTTGCTTGCGTCTTCTTACGCTTTCACTGTGATGTCACGCGGCCGTCTGTTTGTAGTTCGAGTCATGTCTTACAGTCAGACAGGTAACAACAACTGCACTGCACTGTAGCGAAGACTTGGCAGATGTGATATACGAGGACACGCATTACGATGCAGCTGAATACACATCGTTTCCCAACGCGACGTCTAATTCCTGCGCATCTTCTTAGATGTACAGCAGATAACTGTTTAAGAGCCGAGGTAGCATTTTCGGAACAATGTGTCAAGACCAATCCGTGACACACCTGATGTTTCCCAGAGTTACAGAGTATCTAGGATCATTTTTAAAGCCATGCTGACTTTGTGTCGACGGTGACGAAAGTTCAGACAAATGTGATATTTCCATAACTGTCAGTTTAATAAGTCATATATATATAATGTGGCGTCTGTTCCGAAAGAACAGACGTCACTTCCGATCCTGCAGTTGTTATTATTTAATATTCAGCTTTGCCCAATCGCAGTTGATGTCATATATTCTATGAATATTTAATAAGCCATAGTTTCAAAATACTAACTTGAGACGAATGGGAAAAACTGACAGAATCCGACCTTGGGGAATATCAGTTTGGATTTAGGAGAAATGCCATACTCACGTTACGACTTATCCTAGAAAATAGATTAAGGACAAGCAAACATACGTTACTCGCTATTGTAGACTTGGAGAAACCTATTGACAATGTTGACTGGAATAATCTCTTTCAAATTCTGAAAGTAGCAGAGGGAACGAAGAGCTACATAGAGCTTGTGCGAAAACCTGACACCAGTTATAAGAGTCGAAGGCCACGAAAGAGACGTAGTGGTTGTGAATGGTGCAAGGTAGGTTTGCGACGTTCCTCATTGTTATACAATTAGTACATTGAACAACTGGGGGAGTGAATTAAAATTCGGGGATGCACACTCGCCCTTACGTTGTTTAAGATTTACCTAGAGGAGGCCACTACGGTCGGAGGTTCGAATCCCCCCTCGGGCATGGATATTTGTGCCGTCCTAGTTTGTAAGTAGTTAATAAGTAGTTTGTAAGTTTAGGGACTGATGACCCCGTAGTTAAGTCCCATAAGCATAACAAACATTTGAACCTAGAGGAGGCACTTTAATCCTGGAAAAAGGAAATACGGAGGAATGGGTATCCCCATAGACGATGAGATCTCTTTCAATTTATTTTTTGCTGACTACCAAGTGTTAGTAGCGGGGAATGAAGAAGATGCTAATTATATGCTCCGCAAATCAGAAGAAGAATACGAAAATTGTGTTTTGTCATAAACGTATGTAAAGCAGAAGATCTGAAGGCTCGAGAAAATACTGCTAATGACATAGAACTCGGTGCTGACATTATTAAAGGGTGTCGTAACTTCAAGTACTTGGGAGTGACGTCGTCGTCCTGTGGTAGAAGATGGATAACGGTGACAATAAAAACGGTCTGCAAGCGAGCGATAAAGCAACTAAATGGTATTCTCTGGAAATTCGTTTATTTAATCGTGTCTGGACTACATCTGTAATTATTAATTACAGGTTAAAAGGTGTGTGATCATGTGTTTTTCTCCACATTTATAGGACTCTTATTCTGCGTTTCTCTTATTTCATAGGTTATCCTTAGATCTTCCCATTCGACACCTGAGTCTAGGCGTTTCTAGACTCTCTATTCCAAATGACATCCAGCAGGAAGTTTTTCTTTGATGTTCCAACTGTCTTGATTTAATTCTAGCCACTGCTCGCTGATGTCCATACAGGGGATATCTGTCTTCACATTGCCTGCTTCGTTCAGCCATCGCCAACATTTGCCGTCTGATCTGTGTGTGTTGGGGGGGGGGGGGGGAGGGGGGCGGCATCACAGTAATTCTCTACATGAATCATTCAGTGGTGCGTCTACTTTGTGGGCCTGCGTCGATCTTCTCCATATGGAGCATTCATTATCTGCCGGAGCAAAGCACAGTGCCAGGAATCATGTACCTAGAATTTCAGTGAGGCGTAGGAGGAGATGGACAAATAAAGTGGGAAGAGGAGAGGGATAGGGAGAGGGTAAGCGTAGCCGGGTTCGCTATATTTGGAAAAGTATTTACAATGAAAATTAGCTCTCTCACTCGATTCTGCATAGATTACACATGTTCCAACGTTCACCTCATTAAGCAGGCTGTCCCAGGAAACTAATTACGCTACAGAGCTTTCGACGCTTCGAGGAGCACCGCATTGTCCTGCCAGATACAAGCGTAAGGCTGTTTTCACAGTGGCTCCGCTATCGGTGGGTCTTACAGACGACCGGCATCGGCGGAAGACGGCCGATAGTTTCAAATCAGTATTGCTCTATGGGTACGGTCAGTGTAGCCGATCTCAGCGGCTGAACGTACAGACTTCGGACGACAGTCGGTGAATTGATTTCTTCAGTCAGATCGACCGACGTTCTCACACAGATTGACTGTCAGAAACTGGTTCATTTAGTGAAAGAAAGAAAGAGATTGTTGCACCCAGAAAGCGATAAATGCCACAATTGATATATAGTTCTGAATCTACGGGCTGCAGTTCATTGGGAACAGCACGTTGGTTTCATTTTCCATCAGAAATTTTAGGAGAAAATTATAACCTCAAAAAAATGTGTTCAATTCGGAATTGTGACGTATTTTAATGTAAATGTATTGGCTCCCTTTCGTTGTTTTGTTTTGTGGAATTCTGTTAGCTCTCCACAAATTCTACTTACTGCTTTTTGTGTTCTTCATCAATGTGGTGATTCTATGTTATGAAGTGACCTAAAAATGTGGTGTACGTCTGCTTCTACTTTTCAGTGGTTTTCGTGTTGAAAATTATTCTAAACTTCACACTTTTCTTTCACACATATACTGAATTACAGTCACTGAAGATAAGTGTGTCTTCATTTCGTTTATCATAATCGGATGTTTTTCAATAGCCCATAACTGTGTTATTCGCGGGTTTAAATGCTGAAAAACTGCATCCATTATGTATTTTTATGCTTAAAAAAATGCAGCTCGAGAATTTTTGTCACTCTCAGTGCACTTGTTTACATAAATACATCGTGACGTTTTCATTTGTGATTTTAGGCTGTTCTTGCAAAGCTGTAATGTTTTTGTGGTTACTGCAAGAAGGGAAATCGTACATATTAAATCTTGGCTTATTTTAATATACTAAATAGTGAATCTGTCTGTATTTGCAAGAATTGTGTCTGCTCCATTACAATGGATATCACAACACAAAAATCATCACTTACACTAGGTTTTGTATAAAGGCAGGCATAAGCCATGATTATTGTGACTGATATTCTGTGTAATGGAAGAGGCATAATACCTTTAAACAGACAGAAAAAATATCACGATAAAATACACACATCAAGATTTGTTGTATCTTATTTTCCAGACTTCAGTTTTCTGAAACAGACTCTGCAGTGCAAAAGTGGCAGAAAATCACATATTGAAACGTCGAAAAGGTACCGTACTTATGTAAACAAATGCACTAAAAATGCGAATAAATTCTCGAAACGCATTGTGATACGCAATAAACTTAGCGAACTGGTGTAGTTTTTCATTATTTAAACCATGGAGATTAACTGGTGTATGTCTGCAAAACTTCAAATAAATTCAGCGAAACTGTAATATTGCTTGTCAATAACATCACGAAATATCACGAGAATGTAATAGAAATTTCTACATTCACAAGCTTCTATGATAGTAGCAATAACTGACGACAGTGTACTCAATCCTTGCCACTTTCTGTTTCCCAGACAGATGTAGCTCATTCGTAAGCATCTGATGTATTTCTTAATAGCAAACGCCACATAGTAAAACTATTTTCAAGCATAACAGTGTCTGTGGAATCCATTGCAGGAATTTAAATCTAAAATACTTCACACACAGAATAGATTCTAACCTAACCTAACCTTCTCCATAACCTCAACAAGTGACAAACTACATCTGATCAACTGTGACCACGTCGTCGGGCGATGTTTTCAGTCAACTTCGGGCGACGGCGTTTGACGACAGTTTGTCGGTGCCAACATGAGCACAGCCTCCAACATGATTTAAATAGTGAGAAACGACACCAGTTTGGTAAGTTTATTGCTTATCACAACGAATTTACACAATTTATTTGCTTCTTCTAGTACATTTGTTTACATAAGTATGTACTTTTTCGACGTTTCAATATGTGATTTTCTGCCACTCCTGCACTGCAGTTGTCTTTTTTTAGGTCACTGAAGTTCGGAAAATCGGACAGAACAAATCTTGTCGTGTGTACTTTATCTTAATGTTAGAAACCATAATTTTCTGTGTCTGTTTAAAGGTATTGTGCCTCTTCCACTACTCAGAATATCAAACATAATTATCATGACTTAGGCCTAAATTAATCAAAAACCAGTGTAAGTGACAGTTATAGGCTATCCAGATCACCCGATTATGATAAACGAAATGAAATTACATCGATCTTCAATGACTGTTGTTCAATATATTTGTGTCACCCAATTGTGAAGTTAAGAATATGATAATTTAGAACACGGAAACCAATGAAAAGCGGAAGCACACGTAAAGCATATTTACTGGTCACTTCGCTGAACAGAATCGCCACCTTCTTAACAACGCCGGAAGTAGAAATAATAATTTTATGGAGAGGTAATATCCGATAATCACAAAGCAAAACAACGTAAGAGAACCACCGCAGTACGAATAAGATACGTCACAATTCTAAATTGAACACATTTTTTTTATTTTTTATTTTATTTTATTTTATTTATTTATTTATTTATTTATTTATTTATTTATTTATTTATTTATTTTTTTTTTTTTTTTTTTTTTTTTTTTTTTTTTTTTTGGTTAAATACGAATTCGAATATCTTGAGACGGTTTTTCGTCTCAAACATGTTCAAGACATTAACGATAAATAAGAAGCAATGAATTAAAATTTTTGATGCGGCCGGGAATCGAACCCGGACCTCCCTGTCTTGGACATGTTTGAGACGGAAAACCGTCTCACGCTATTTTAATTTATATTTAATTTGATATTTATATTGCCTTAAAAGGAATGTTCCAATATGTATATTGCCGAGGTGCTATTCCGCTGCATGGAGAGCCTTCGCAGTAGTGGCAATTTTCTGTGAAACACAGAAGCTGAATTACAGTTTGTTCCGTGGAGGGAAGTCGTACTTAGAATATTCCAAGGCGCCTTAACCGTCAGTGATGCGGTGGTCTAACGGCCCGGGCGACGTGGCTCAGCGCGCCCGGTCAGGGGACTCAACGCCCTCTGTAATAAAAAAGCTGAGCCAAGAACACTTCGAACATCAACGAATAATATACCATCAGCGTCCGCAATCAACAGAACTACCCATAGAGCAAAAAAGCATGGAGGTCCGGGTTCGATTCCCGGCCGCATAACAAATTTTAATTCATTGCTTTTTATTTATCGTTAATGTCTTGGACTTTTTTGAGATTATAATTTACGCCTAAAATTTCTGATAAAGTGTTTAACCAAATTGCGATTTCCAATAAACTCTAATACCAGACCACAATTTCCGAACTATATCCCGATTGTAATATTTATCGTCTTCTGGGTGCAAAAATCTCTTTCTTTCTTTCACTAAATGTACCAGTTTCTCACAGTCAATATCTATTGTGTGAGAACGTCGGTCGATTTGACCGAAGGAAACAAACTAATTTGAATTTTACCAACATTCGTCCGATGATATCGGCTACACTGTGGCCGTGCCCATAGTGGAGTACTGATTTGAAACGATCGGCCGTCTTTCGCCGATGTTTGTCGTCGGTAAAACCCACCGATATCGAAGCCATTTTGATCGCAGCCTCAAGCACCTTTTACATGTCGTATCAGTTGTCTCAGTTAAAAATATGATAATTTCCCAATCTGAGTTTGTTCTCAGCACTGGTGAAAAACAACATTAAATAAAGAGGAGAGTATTCATTAACTAATATTCATAAGTCGAACAAAATTTCATTGACAATAAATTATTTATTCAATTCAAACATGAGCCAATGGGGGAACCAAATTTTGTTAAACAATAAAAATGCATCACATTGACTAGCTATAAACCCTTGAAGTCGGAGTTCGGAGCCACGTGGTTCCGAAAACCAGTAAAAAATACAAAATTCAATTTCCGAAAAATAAAGAAAAATAGCTACGGCATGCAACCCTTAGAAATGCGTAGGATATCATACGGAAGCTAAAGAAGTACAGTTAGACGCGATTGGGAAGTTTTACACGGATGGACGAAGCCAAGTCTTAAAAAATCAGAAAAGTGGAATAAATTCAAAGTCGGAGTAAATCAACTAAGAAATGCGGCATGCAGCCTCTAGAAATACGTAGTATTTCCTAAGCAAGCTCTTAAAGGGGGTCGTACAAGGCTAGAAGAGAATTGACTGACAGAGACTGACTGCAAAGTACAAGTTTCGAAACGAAACAGCTATTTAAAATAGACGGAGAGGTGATCACGGTGTAATAAGGGAAATCAGAAAGATACATACATGTTTTTTTGCTGAAGGGCCTAGAAATAGACACAAGGGTAGCTGAAGGCTTTGTTCTAAGAACATACCACGTGGAATACATATCACTCACAGGAGGAGGAAACGGAAAGGAATATTTCACATGCACTACACAGAAGAAAAATATTCCCGCACATTAGTTGCATCCCACAAAGCTAGAAGGAAATTAAACCGAGTTCGTACACCGCCAGCTAGTCTCACAAAGGTTACCCATTCTCAGCCATTATCAAACAGAATTAGTTACATATTCACCGCATTTACCTATGTAAAATCACCGAAATGAAATTGAATACACTTCCGTACATGATCGGAGAAACTTATTCCGAAAAATGAACCTACATTCTGAAGTCTAACCTGAACGCCAGGCAAAGAATCACTACCATCTCAAGGGAGGAAAGAAAGTCAGAACGTCTTACCAGGTCGAAGCGAAGCCACAGAGTGAAGAATCGGCCAGCGAGTTTATCGCCACCCACCGGAAACCAGTAAAAATCCAGGAAAAACGAGGTGGTGGGGAGAGCTTAGACTCGCGCGTCCTACCGAGGCTCGCTAGAGGGAATTTCCAAACCAACTTGTAACCAAAGGGTGGAGGAACCTTTTTAGTAGCATCAAAAGCAAAGGTTGGTAACAACTACCTATCGACACGAAGCCAGAGAAACACTAGTAGCGAGCAGCCAGCAGCCGACGACGAAAATTCTCATACATACACTTAGACTCCCATGCTAGAAGACGCTCATACATGCACATAAAGAATAAAGCAAGAACACATTCTCACAGGGACAGTGGCGTCACGGAGAACCGTTCATATTGCCACATTGATAGACACAATGATAATTATTAGCACAATAAAATTCCAGCAATATTACAGAAATTAACATTTAGAAACATGAAATGAAATGCTATTCCTCATGCCTCCGAACGAAAGGGGTTATCCTTTAGCGAAAAGGCCCGTGTAGTAAACTTAGATAAGTAGGGAAGACGGCAGACAACCGTCTATGAACTTCATGTCCAGCCCAGTGTCAGGGGCAAGTCCAGTGGTTCAAGTGTTTGTTAAGCTTATGGGACTTAACTATGGGGTCATCAGTCCCTAAACTTACAAACTACTTATGAACTACCTTATACTAAAGACGGCACAAATATCCATGCCCGAGGGGGGATTCGAACCCCCGACCGTAGTGGCCGTGCAGACCGTGACTGAAGCGCCTCAGTCTCCTCGGCCACCGCGGCCGGCAAGTTCAGTGGGTTTAGTTCGGTGGACACTGCACACTTTCAGGTTTATACGTCGCTGGCACACTTGTAATCACTGTAGTAGTCCAGTATCTCAGAATCTTTGTAGAATTTTTCCTATTGAAGTATAAACTCCAATAGCAGTCGTTGCAGTTAACCTTGTATTGTATAGAGTCACTTAATATTTCACTGCCACATTGTAGCTCGATGCTCCTGCCGACTCACAGCTAGGCGGGACCCGACAAGAAGCCGCAGCGTCCGCTCGGCGTTCGCAAGCCGACGCACAGTAGTCGGCAGACCGAGATGGCGCACTGCGTGTCTGCGTTCGTACGCGCCATGCACGCGCGCCGACGCGGCGCGGCGCGGCGGAGGAAAAGAAATGTCGCGCCGTATGACGCATCGGCCGACCTCTTTTCCACGAGACTCGCCGCACTCATTCGTGCGCGCGAGAGACTGGCGCGGCACAAAGGAAGCTCTATTCGCGGAATTGAGATTCCTTTTGTTGCGGCGTGAGTCAGCACTTAGAGCGGCGCGATAAATCGCGGGCTCGTTATTTATGGGCGGGCAGTCCGCGAGATCAGAGGCGGTCGCCGTGCCGGGGCAGCTCCGTAATTGACCGTCCGCGGGAAAAAGCGGCGCCCGTCGCCGGCGCCGACACCCGTCATACATCACGGCGCAGCGCGCCGGTTGCGAAAGCCGCCGCCCAATGAAAGTTCTCGCCTCGTACCTACAGCGGTGCAACATGACGGCCGATTTATGTATTTGTTATTGTCGCTCGTTAGTACTGCAAAAAAAAAAAAAAAAAAAAAAAAAAAAAAAAAAAAAAAAAAAAAAAAAAAGAAGAGAAACACCGTTACGACTTTACGGATGTCTGAACCTTGTTCGTCGGTTGTGGCTGTATGCGTCTCTTTCGCCTGTGCGGTATCGTTAGTTGCAGCACTGTGTGTAAAAAAAAGAAAAAGATGGACTCTTGTCTCTCCACGTTTCGGCGGTGTTCAGTAGCAGCAAGTTGTGTACAGACTGCTGCATTCTTGTACGTATTGTCATACCCAAACCTTCAGATGTGACACAGTCAAATCAATACCAAGCTTTGTAAGATAAAAAACAACAACATTTCAGAAATTAATATTTTAAAACATGAAATAAAAAATGCTAGTCCTCATGCCTCGAAAAGAGTGGGGTTCTAGTTTTAACAAGATGCTAATCTAGCGACATCAAATAAATTACAATTTTATAAAAAATATGGAAGACGACAGACGGTCGTCTTTCAATATATATATATATATATATATATATATATATATATATATATATATAGGGTGTTTCACTAAGTGTGTTTGCCTTTGTAACTTATAAAATAATAGGTGACGGGAAATTTTAATGCGGTAGGTCAACACAAGAAATGTTACACTTTCTGCGGAGCTATGAACATAGTTTGTTGCATCATTTTCCAAATAGTTACAGCACAAATATATAATTTTTTAAATGGAACAATAGTTTTTTCTATCGTGCATTGGATTAGTTGAAACCATCTGCGTCCAAATCAATTTAAACTACATTCCTATCACTGTTAGTTTGGGAGCTACAACCCTTCAAAGTTCCGGGGTCGGAGGCTGCGATAGAGTATCTGACTAGCCGAGTGGCTATCCCCTGGGGCACGGCCCACTGTCTCATGACCACCAGCCAGTTAGCTATGCTGTCGTAGCCTCCGCCCCCTAAACTTTGAAGGGTTGTAGCTCCCAAACTAACAGTGATAGGAATGTAGTTTAAACTGATTTGGACGCAGCTAATGCACAATAGAAAAAAATATTGTTCCATTTAAAAAATTATATCTTTGTGCTGTAACTCTTTGAAAAATGACACAATAAACTATGTTCATAGTTCCGCAGAAAGTGTAACATTTCTTGTGTTGACCTACCGCATTAAAATTTCCCATCACCTATAATTTTATAAGTTACAAAGGCAAACACACTTAGTGAAACACCCTGTATATATATATTGAAAGACGACCGTCTGTCGTCTTCCATACTTTTTATAAAATTGTTATTTATTTGATGATGCTAGATTAGCCTTTTGTTAGAACGATAACCCCACTCTTTTCGAGGCATGAGGAATAGCATTTTTTATTTCATGTTTTAAAATATTAATTTCTGAAATGTTGGTTAATATTGCTAGGATTTAGTTATTTTACTAATTTATTATTGTGGTTATGATTGTGGCAATAAGTACGGCTTCTCCGCTATGCCACTGTCCCTGTGAGAATGTGTACTTCTTTTACTTTTAAATGGATGTGCAAGAATCTACTGGCTGTCTGAATGTGGATAGTGATAGCTCGCTTTGCATGGTTCTCTCTAGGTCAGAATCGATAGTTAGTCGTTAACAAACCCCTGCTGCTGATGCGAACAAAGAGGTTTCCACACCCTTTGGTCACAAGCCAGTCGACGAGCCCTCCCCAGGGTGTCTAGCGATCTTCTCTCCCCACCACTGATGTTCTCGTGGATTTTTCCCAGTTACCGGTAGCTTTCCCGCCTCCTGGCCGCTCGGACTTCACTTGGTGCTGGGATTGTGGTGAGGTAAGGTTGGTTCTTCTCTTTTGTCCATAGAGATGGTAGCGATTCGTTGTTTAACTTAGACTCTTGAACTTAGATTTATTTTTCAGAATATTTTTTTCCGATCGTGCGTGGAAATGTGTTCTAGTTTTTCAGTCCAGTGATTTCCAACAGGAACTCAACTGTATTCAGATAAAAAATGCCAGGAAATGTGAAGAAAGCGGTATTTAGTCAATTCATTCTTCCTGTGCTGACGTATGATTAAGAGGTATGGACATTGAATGCATTTACGACACTGAGGACAGCACAGACAGCCATGGAAAGATTATTGCTGGACTATACAAGAAAGGATAAGAAAAGGGCAGATAACATCCGATCTGTGACGAAGGTTAAGGACATCTTCGAGGCAGTTGGCTCCTTGAAAAGGCAGTTAGTGTGGCACGTTCCGAGAAGAAATGACAGCAGATGGACGAAGTTAGCACTGGAGAGGAGTCTCATAGAGCGTCAGAGGCCTAGAGGAAGACTACCGGACAGTTGACACAAAGATATCAAGGTGGTCGCTGGTAACACTTGGCAGAGAACTGCTCAAGACCATTGAACTTGGAAATGACTGCTGAAAGCCTACCTCATTCCACGACTCAAAGAGACCACGTCATTTAATGACTGAAATGGCTCATGATGATTATATATTCACAACGTACCGTGACTTATCCTCATAATTATGATGGTCCTTTCCAACTTTGTCTCCCATGAATGCCAAGCACACGGCCCAACGTTTCTGCTGGTCTTCAAATACAGAGTGTCGCAAATAATGTATACCTCATTAAAACACAAGATGTTTCTGTTACCAGCCAATATTGTTTACTGTTCCCATACCGCACTTCGAGGGCTTAAGCCCGCATTATCAGGTGGAATAATGGTTACGACATTCCTCTGTATGCAAGACACTTCAAATCTTATTAAATTTCCCAAACATTTTTCAGCACATTTTGTGATTTTTTATTGTTTGTCTGAAAATTATACTAGTACTGTACAAAATAGCTATTTGATCTACATCTATACAGTTTTTTTACAAGATCTTTAACAGTGTTGTAGGTTCAGTTTACAGACAGATTTATCTATTTAATTTTCTTCTTTTGTATGTGAATGTCGTATTTCTAGGCCTTATTTTCGCAAAAAATTAATAGATAATTCTGTAAACTCAATATACATCACTGTTAATGAACTTGTAAAAAAACTTTATAGGTGTATATCGAATAGCCATTTTGTACAATATTAATATAATTTTCAGACAAACAATAAAAAATTATACTGAAGGTGGCACAAAATGTGCTGAAACATGTTTTGGGAAATTTAATAAAAATTGAAGTGTCTTGCATACGGCGGAATATCCTAACCATTATTTTAGTAAGCACGGAACAAAGAAGAGCAGCAACAACAAAAGAGGTGGACTAATATTGTACTGTGTATATGTGAGCCTTATCAAATCAAATCAAATGTTTGTAAATCTATCGGACCAAACTGCGTGGTCATCAGCCCGTAGCGTACAAACTACTTAAACTAAGGTAAACTAACCTAAGGACAACACACACACCCATGCCCTAGGGAGGACTCGAACCTTTATTATAGGTTCACCTGTTGCACTGTCTACAAGAGAAAATACAAAACATTACGTCAGAATGTGACTTTGTACAGTTGTTCACCGAAGTGTAATATAAACAATTAAAATATCGTACCTCCAGTGGTCACAGGTTCCTTGCATTGTTATAACCTCACTTATACATAATAAACACAGACACCATCTTTGTTTACTTCAGAGAGATACAAAGAATTTACACTATAGACATAATGCACAAAATATAGACTCTAACATTGTGTATAGATATTGTCATACACACAGCTTTTACTGTGGCGAGCTGCGGGAAAACTTGTTGGCCAGGTCATCGACCGTCTGGTGACGCTGAATGGAAGGCACGGTACAGCAATCCTCCCCCCCGTAGATCGGAGACGCCGAGGTGGAGGCAGTCTTCGGCCCATCACTGACATCCATGGCCTTTGAACCCATAGGAGAAGGGCTTGGGTAGGCGCCGACGTCCATAGGTCTGGAGATGTCTTGAGATCGCCTGGTGGATAGATCTCCCCTATCAGGGGTGGAAATCGTGGTGTTCACAGGCCATGTCAGACGTTCTGGAACAAAAAGTTGAGTTACATTGGTCGTAGGTGCTGTCCTACTCTTGCGTGTTCAAAGCTGGTTATTGTGGCGTCTGTGGGTTGAGTGATTCGAGCACCTTAGTTCTACCAGGGCCATCGGCAGCAATCGTTGCAATTGTTCTAGTACCCATTGAGGTCGGCATTTTGTTTAGAGGTTTCCACATACTATCTCATGTAGGGCATATTTGTGGTGTTGTTTATGGGGAGGGAGATATAGGTACGCTCCCGGGTGTACTAATGAGAGTAAGGATTGCAGGAGACGCCATGCTGCAGTTCCACTGGTGAATTACCGTCAGTAGACTGGTCTCGGTATGATGCCAGAAAGACGGACAATGGTTCCAGAAATGAATGATGTAGGCACAGATTTTGCATCTGTGTCCTGAACATCCGGACAAAATCTTCTGCTAATATGTTGGATGTGGGGTGGAATGGGGCGATATGTAGCAAGGTGGTACTGTTGGTCCGACAAAATGTCTCAGATTCCTCTAACGTGAATTGCAGTCCATGTGTCTAGTAGTTCCTCTATGGCGAAAATGCTTGCCAATGCTTCTATCATGGCTGCTGATGTAATGGAGGTCATGTGTCAGACAAAAGGATATACAGATCCCGCCCAAGTCCACCACTACTACCCAAGAAGGTCCCAGGAAGTGACACATTAAATCTATATGCACCCTTGAGCAGAAAGTGTCCTTAGTGGGCTATGGGAAGTATAGTCTTGCTGGTGCTGCCTGTTTGCTTTGGTATATAGGGCAGTCTGCCTCCGTGTTAGTAATGGTTGCATCCATAGCCCACCAACACAGGTATTGCCTTGCTAATCGTTTAGTCAGGACCACCCTCCAGTGTCGCTGATCCAGGAGGTTGAGGACCTGTTGGTAAAGAGCTGCTGGAACAATGAATCTAGATTTTTTTTCCTTGGATGAGTACAATACCTTGCATTGTGGATAATTCAAGTCGTCTGTTTCCAGAAGGCCTGAAATTATTAGTGTTGCAGCTGCTTCTTGTTGTCTGGCCATCCATACTGGGTGAATCGTAACACCTAGCCGAGTATCGAATCTTTGGCTGTGTGTTGATGAATCAGCTCAGCACCTAGTGATAGGTGCCATATAGCTTCCTCTGCAGCCTTATCCAGATGGAAGCATACTTCAGGATCCACATCAAAAGTGGGATCACGAGAGGAAGTGTGCACTGATGTGATGAGATGTAGATCTGAAGTGTATCTCGTAGGAGTAGCATGAGAAAATAATGCCCATATCTGAAGCCTCCTTGTGGTGTGTCTGAACGGCGAATGTGCGGCTGTATACATAATCATGGAATTTCGTAATCCCGAAAATAATGGCCAGTGCTTCTTTTTCGATCTGGCTGTAATTTCTTTGGTCTGCATTCAGTGTTTCTGACGCAAAGGCAATGGGTCATTCCACGCCATTGACTATGTGATAATGTAAGTTATGTTTCTATGTGTGATTTTTTTTTTTTTTTATCAGTTGTTCTGTGTCTAACTTCAAAGTGAGGTAGCACATTTCAATTTTCCCCACTTATTTTTTAATAATAGTTTAATTGAATAGCAACTAATAAATCTGGGCCACCACCATGTTTCAAAAAACATGGAAATAAATAATTTTTGACCTTATAGCCTTCATGCTTATGATGTGGGCATAGGTATCTTTAAAACAAACAAATAAAATATCAATTCCTACTCTGAGCAAATTATAAGCTGTACCATGTACTAAATTAAATGAATACTAATTGGTACACTTTGCATTTAACTAACCCCTCCAAAATAGTGAGAAGGGATGTTTTAAAGGAAAGACGATCTACTCAAAAACTAATTTATTTCCACGAAATATCGAACATCCTAACTCATAACAAATCTAATAAACATTTTACAGCTCTGTAGTTTAAAACAAATGACATCCCCTACCATACTAAGCTGACAATAGTATGTATAAGCAATGAAATCTTTTATTTTTCTTTTCAGATTTTTTACAATTTTTTATAAGATAAAAAACAATGGCTTTCTGAGTCGGAAACTCCACAAACAGGATGTTAACAGATTAGCTACACAGAAATCTGAAGTTATCTATAGCAGCTAAGATCCTCAGAGTAAAATAAATAAATAAATATAATAATACTTTAAGTGAAATAATCGACAATGGAATTACAGACGACCGCGGTGGAGTAGCCGAGAAGTCTAAAGCGTCTCGCTGCGGAGCGCGCGGTTGCTCGCCGTGGAGGTTCGAGTCCTCCCTGGGGCATGGGTGTGTGTGTTGTCCTTAGGTTGGTTTATCTAGATTTAAGTAGTTTGTAAGCTACGGACTGATGACCACGTAGTTTGGTCCGATAGATTTACACACATTTGAACATTTGGAATTACGGAAGTCTTGGTGATGGCGCCAAACCAAATTATAGGTGATGGCACCATAGCATGCTCAACAGCAACAGGAGAGCTGGAAAATAATTGCAACCGTATTCTCATTGCGATCTGTTAGAATCGGCATGTAACTCAACTAACTACAAGAGGTCCATACAGTACGGAAGCCTCCACCAAACTCTCATCTCCTTCCTCACTGCTGCTGTCCATACCAAGTGCTCCAGTGACCACGCTCTCACACCTCAGATGCACCAATCTGCAAGAACGGCTAATTGCCTAGCCAATGGGACGGCATAGCGCTGCTGACAAATTAACTAGCTGTCATCCTACAAAATTCTGGCGTATCAGAACGTGTCTTCCGCGGCCTCCAAGAGGCGCCGCCCATGCCAGCAATGTTCCCTAAGAATTTACCATCATCAAGGTAAATTCCCTCTAAAAAGTTTTAGCACACTCCTACTCCTGGTCCCCCGACCAAAAGGTTACGCCATTTATGGCCTCTGGAGTTTACCTCCCGCTGCCCCAGATGGATGGAAAGTGTGCTGAATGTTCCACCAATAATTAAACTAAAACATTTCCTGTTCTGCTGCCTTCGAAGAAATTCTATAGATAAGACCCAGCACATTCGTCACCATAAATGACCTGGCGACCAGAGGACCCTGCTACTGTCATTCTCGACAAATTTTCTCTCAAGCGGAATGGCCGATTGTCTCGAAAACAGCGCCGGGCTGGCGTCCCCCAAAGACCGTCTACAAGGCATTGTGTGGTACATCCCGCATGTTCCCGAAAAAAATTTCGCAGTTAAATAACCACAGGCATCAGGCCGACCACCTCACACCACTTCCCTGAGCTAGTGTCTGCGGCTGCCACTCAACGGGACATTGACCGGGCCCCCTCCTGCTTTCGGCACGATGCCTTCTCAGAACTGCTGCCGAGGGTATGACTGACTGCCAGCAAAGCTTTCCTCTGCCCTGCGTACCACTGCTGTGTTTCGCTCTCCAGGAGTTCAGCAAAACGCGCGCCATACCAACAAAACAGTAAACATATCCAGAAAAATAATATTAAAATTACAAGTACTGCAATTCCAGGAACCTATCTTCCCGGATATGTTCCCAAATGCACAGAAATATGATTAAACTCATCCAATTGAGAGAAGAATAGTAGATAAACTAAGAAATAACCCATAGAGAAAGGTAGAGTACATAAAGATCAGGATAAAATAGTCTAACTACGTCCCCCATCTTACAATAATAAAACCACAATGCCATAATAGGATGCTATCAATATTTGCTCGCAATAGCGAATTTCTTTTATCGCCACTGTACAAGGTATAGATGTTCTGCCAAATGGTGACATATGAAAAATTGTGCCGGGCCGGGACTCGAACCCGGGTTTCTGCCTTAACCACTAGGCTACCCGAACAGGACTCCAGGAACCACCCAAACTTCCATATGCCACAATGACTGCACATACATTCTCTCTGGTGCGGGAATACAGATTAAGCTGCGAGTGATAAGGGATGAATGCAGTTGACTTGTATGTGCAGCCAGTGTGGCATATGGAAGTTTGGGTCGTTCCTGAAGTCGTGTTCGGGTATCCTAGTGGTTAAAGCGACCGCTCGCGAAAAGCGGGAAACCCGGGTTCGAGTCCCGGCCCGGCACAAATTTTCATATGTCACCATTTGGTAGAACATCTATACCTTATACAGAGGCGCTAAAAGAAATTCGCTATTGCAAGAAAATATTGACAACATTATCATCACTGTAATTAGTCACCATACTGTAATTTAATAATAGGATGCATCTGATGCCAGGATGAGGGACGTAGTCGGGTCATATGCACATAAGCAAGTCGTCTAGCAGGGCATGTTTCAAGGCGTGGAAAGCTTTGGCTTACTGGTCTGACCATTCTACCTAACTCCCTTTCATAGCGAGCGATATAGTGGTTCCATAATAGCTGTAGCATGTGGAATGAACCTCTAGTTGTTATCTCCCAAGACAGATTGTAACTGGGAGACATCCTTGGGTTGTCGCAGTCTCTGTATGGGTGCAATGTGTGTTGGCATTGGCTGGATCCCAGAAGCGCGAAAGCTGTGGCCGATGTATTCCACCTGTGGCACACAAAATTCGCGTTCGTCAGAATTGAATCTTAAATTGTCTGCTTGAAAAATAGAAAATAATGTTTCCAGATCGTCTGTAGATTTTCGTGCGAGTATGATGTCATCTAGATAATTTACTGTCGATGGTATTTAGCGAATTAGATGTTCAAGGTCCCGCTGGAAGATGGCTGGAGCAATTGAAATTCCAAAAGGGAGCTTCTTGTACCTGTATAGACCGAATGGTGTGTTAATGACTAGTTTTTCCTTCCATTTCATATCTAGTGGTAACTGTAGATAGGCGTCTTTGAGATTTATCCTGGCAAAAATCATACCCCCTGTGATCTAGGGCATAATCTCTTCCATTTTTGACAGTGGTACGAGTCGGTGACTGCCTGGGCATTGATTATGGCTTTGAAGCCTCCGAAAATGCATTGTGAACTGATCGGCTTTTCCAGGATTACAACTGGGGTTCCCCATCTGCTGTTTGTTACCAGCGTGATGATTTCAAGTATTCGAAAACGTTCTAGTTCGGCTCGTAAATTTTCCTGGGTGGATGAACAGTACTGATCTTGCTTTGTATAATTTGGGTCCTGCCTGTGGGAGCATTGGAATATGAGAGTCAAACCTTTTGATTCCCATAGGCGATTCCGAACTTTTTAAGAAAACTGTCAGCTGTGGCAGAGGTTCCCACTGTTTAGACTTTTCTGCATCATGAATTTGTAACATTAGTGCACAGAATTCAACTAGACTCATTTTCTGGCTCTGGGATGGATGGATATGATGTTATGGGCGCACGACGACTAGGTCTTTAGCGCCCGCTGGCTCTGGGGGCTGCCACTACCACACCTTGGGCACAATAGCTTTGTTGTCATCCGTTTTGTTGGCTTGGAATGACCCTTCGAGAGTATGGTTGCTGAATCTCTTTAAGGGATAAGGCTGTAGTCAGAGAGACCAATAAAGTGTGAAAAAATATCAGTAGCATTGCTAATTACTGTAGGCAGAGTGTGCAATACGGTGTGATTGTATGAATACTTTCTGAACACTGTATGCAGACAGCCCAGTAGAGTGTGAAAATATCAGTAGCATTGTCAATGCAGTGAGTCCCTTTCAGTATGAATGAATGAATACTTACTGAACATTGTAGGCAGAGAGCCCAGTAAAGTGTAAAAAAAAATATCAGTAGCATTAATAAACACTGTAGGGAGAAAGCGAGATGAATGGTTTCCATAAAAATTTATGTAAGAGGGATAATTGTTATTCTGAATCACACTCGATTTATTATGAGTTACCAGTATTCAGGTAAGGTCTTGCACCACAATTCTGAGTTAGAGTAAACATTATTCTGTGACAATGAAAGAATGCAGACTCCCTGTTGTCAGAAAGAAAATCGTTTCCTTTAGAAACTAATACAAAATTAACTTTTTTTACTTTGTGGCGACATATATTTTGGTTTTGGGCTTGTGTCTTTTGGAACTTACCTCATGGATAACGCCTCTCTCGGAAGTGAGTCAGCTGACAGCAGAAGTGGAGCGCATAATTTCAATTACTACTAACTACCTGTAAATTCAATAAGGAAGATGACAACATATTTATGACTTGAACTGAATTGAACTATGTTCTGACAAAGGGTCTATAATCATAACAGAAATTGTTGGTGGAGTTGGTTGATATATTTTACTTTAAACTTTGACAATATACATTTACAGTGACAGAAATTAGTTTATACATTTGCGGCATGAAAATGGTGCTGCGGCAATAATACTGATAACGAGAAAGAATGAAATTTTACCTGCTCTGGAATGCAGTCTTAAAAAATCAGGCGATGCTGAAAAATTAGGTAACGAAACAACAAAGGTTGTAGAATAGTTTTGTTACTTGGGCAGTAAAATAAAATATGACGTTCGCAGAACAGAGGATATAAAACGCAGAATGGCATTAGGAAGAAAAGCATTTTTGAGAAAGAGAACTTTGCTAACATCGGAAATTAATGTAAGTGTAAGGTAGCGATTTCTGCAGCATTGGTGGGCTAAGGCTGTCGGAGGCCCGAGGCGGCAAAAAAAGAAAAAAAGTAAATAAATAAATAAATAAAATAAATAAAATAAAAAAATGCCCTCTCGTCCACTTGGAAAGACATGTCTTACTATAAAAAAGTAACTTTTCGAATTTGGAGTCCCCCAGGACGAGAGGCACGGACCATTCTAAATAAGATAAATAAATAAAAAAAATGCCCCCCCCCCCTAATACGAGAGGCCCGGGGCGGTCCGCCCCCTCTGCCCCCCCCCCCCCCCCCTACCCACTTCTTCGTCCGATACTGTTCTGAAGGCATTTTCGCGGATTGTTACCTTGTATGTGTTTGAAACCTGGACGATAAATAGTTTAGACAGGAGTAAGATAGAGGATTTTGAAATGTGGTACTACAGAGGAATGCTGAAGGAATTTTTGTTATACGTTGACTAAAAGAAGGGATCGATTGATAGGACACATTCTTAGATATCAATGAACCGTAAATTTAGCACTGGAGCGAAGTGTGCGTGAGAAAATTGCAGAGGGAGACCAAGAGACGAATATAGTAAACAGATTCAGATGGATGTGGGTTACCGTTCGTATGAATAGATGAAGAGGGTTGTTCAGGGTAGAGTAGGATGGAGAACTGCGTGAAACCTGACTCCAGACTGATGACTGCAACAACGGTTACTTACAATGTCTTTTTGAAAAGTGATGCCTCAATGGTGAGACACAACGTCACACAATTTGCAATCATCTCTCTCTTTATCCAGAGCAATGAACACTGCTGTCCATCTCAGATCAGGACGTCCTCAAAACAACTAGTTCCAGATTCAGCCCAACTACGATCATTGGCTCCCCAGCCCTCAACTTAGGTAAAATAGTGTGGCTGCGCCACAGACATATATTACCGGACTGGCAGTGCCGTATACTATACAGTATCATTTGGATCACTGAAGACTCGCCACTGTATTTCTATACTACAAACGTGTGAGCAGTCATGGGTTTAGTTACAGAAAACAATAGTTAAAATACGGATCAACTAACATAACTATTCCGTCTGTACAGTTTTGACGTAATGGTCAATTAGTGTGTTGTGTTTATAATATTTCGAACAGCAAACGGTAGATAAATAAATGCAGCAATGAGTAGCAGTGATTTCCTGATTTTTTATTCATTATTATCAATTTTATACAACGTCGGCTTTTCTTGTAGTAGTATGGTCGTTGTGAAAGTGCTATTAGTCGTGGATAAGAGATATATTTGTTCTTTTGAGTGTTCTTACGAAATCTATATTGTGCTTGACACATTCATTAATGAGTCGCGCTATTTGCTGTTTTTATTGATCCATTATCAGTTACGATTAAATCGGTTTTTCTTGCAATATTATAACCGATACACTGTTCTAGTTGTCATGCATCACATGCATCTTAATTATTCCGAGTGTTTTTACGGTTACTACAGTCTGCTTCAACTGTGTGTAACATGTTCTACTCGTAACAGGATTTTACGATAAATGTGTTAAATACATCTACTGCTATAGTATTAGCTCAAATGTTGAGCATGTTTAAACCAATTGGTAAAGCTTATAACGATATTTAGCGTTAGAAGATCATAGTAGTATCATACGGAAACTTTTTAACAGGAGGTGATGCAAGATGGCGGCGTCAGGCTTGGTCACAGAGGCAAGTTTGCCAGTGTAGTTATCTATTGTCTGTGGGTTGTGCCACTCAAAGATATTCCACAGATATTACACTCAGCATGATACAGAGTCTATAGGTTACAGTGACATATCGAGTAAAATTGCTTAAAATATACACATTTCTTTTAGAAAACTTAGTCTGAAATACATATACATTTAATGTAGGCGACTCCATCCGGAGTCTGGCGCAGAGCGACCACATTAAAATTATTAAAATTGGAAGAACCAGCTGTGGCCGCATTGAAATTTTTTATACATAAAACAGATTGATTTCGGTCAGTGCCTGACCATCCTCAGTGCTGCAAAAAAGTCAAAAGAACACAAAATCAGCTACTAAAAGTGATAACGAAAATTAAGAAACGTAATTGACAATTTTCGGATGTATAGGCTATCACAATATTATCAATTACGTTTCTTAATTTTTGTTATGACTTGTAGAAGCTGATTTTGTGTTCTTTTTACTTTTTTGCAGCACTGAGGATGGTTAGACACTAACCGAAGTCGATCTGAATTTCAATGCGGCCAAAGCTGGATCATCCAATTTTAATGTAAATTTAATGTAATGGCCGCTTCGATTGAAAGTTTGCAAACTAATATTTTAGAGGTCGATCAGAGGTGCAAGGATTATGATATGAAGATCAGCATCTCCAAAACGAAAGTAATGTCTGTGGGAAAGAGATTTAAACAGATCGAGTGCCAAATAGGAGGAACAAAGTTAGAACAGGTAGACAATTTCAAGTACCTGGGATGTATTTCCTCACAGGATGACAACATAGTGAAAGAACTGGAATCGAGGTGCAGCAAAGGTAATAAATTGAGTGCTCTGCAAGAAGGAAGTAAGAACCAAGACTAAGTTAGCAGTG
Source organism: Locusta migratoria (assembly GCA_026315105.1). Taxonomy (NCBI): domain Eukaryota; kingdom Metazoa; phylum Arthropoda; class Insecta; order Orthoptera; family Acrididae; genus Locusta; species Locusta migratoria. The sequence continues at coordinate 178,579,159 of CM048747.1, forward strand.
CACCGCTCTATTTTTCGACCAAATTTGTTATATGGGAGTGAAAGTTGGATGAATATAGGTTACCTTAATCATTAGATAGAGGTTACAGATATGAAAGTAGCAAGATCAATTGCAGGTACCAGCAGATGGGAATAGTGGCAGGAGGGTGTCCATAATGAGGAAATCAAAGAAAAACTGGGAATGAACAACATAGATGAAGCAGTTAGAGCGAACAAACTGAGATGCTGGGGTCACGTTACACGCATGGGGAAGCAAATTTACCTAAGAGACTCATGAGCTCGGCAGCGGAGGGTAAGAGGAGTCGAGGTAGACCAAGAAGAAAGTACTTAGATTCGGTGCAGAATGATTTTGAAGTAAAAGGCATAACATCAGACGGGGCATCAATATTAGCATTGAATAGGGGATCATGGAGGAATTTTATTAGAGGCACTATGCTCCAGACTGAACGCTGAAAGGCATAATCAGTCTCTAATGATGACGATGATGATGATGATTAATGTTATCACATAATATAGAGACATTACAGTGGCGCCTCCTACAATGCTTACCGCTCCTCCTGAAACGACCAGTGACAGGTGACAGGTGTTAAGAGACACGCCCGCTCAGTCGTCGATGGTACCCGCCTCTAGGTTGGCGACGCCCACAGCTGTGGTCTTTCGCCGAGGGGGAGTTCGGCACTGTGCGACCGGCCACAGCGTCAACCCAGCCCCCCAGACCCACTGGCGTCACTCGTAAATACGTCAGCGCGGGGAAGCCGTAAATCCCAGCGCAGGCCGTTTTATGATCGCTGCTCTCCTCGCACCGCGTCCCCTCCACCCCTTCCCTTACGTTGGCAGCCCTGCGTCCACCGGCAGTTGTGCGGACGGTCACCAGCGGGCTGTCGCAAGAATACGCGTGCAGGCGCGGACCAGGAAAAAAAGGTGAGGAGGGGATTTTACGGCCACTTTTAACTCGCCAAAGCGTACATAAAAACGCGCCGTAAGTAGAATAAATTTTGCCGTCACTAAATCAACGCTTTAAATTATACGAACAATTAATTTCGGAGGCAGTCGCAGTATAAATCCATTAGGCGCCTTCAGGCGAGGCACATGTTCCGTATTTCAGAGGCTGAAAGACGGACACCTACCATAAATACGACGCCAACATTAATGTCTGTGTTTCATTTGCATCGCCAGAGTGGTTCTGCTCTCTCTCTCTCTCGCTCTCTCTTCCTCCTCCTGTCGTCCATTTCCAACTTTTCTCACACTATACTGCGTCTGTCATGAAATTCTGTCATGGTGAAAGAGCTCGGCGGGAACAGCAATGAGAAGCTGCGTGGCGGCACCTCGTTACCTTCTGCACATGACGAGTCAGGTGGCCACTATTTCTGTAGAACTACAAGACGTGGCTTTCGAAAATCTCCATGTCCATCTCCTCTTGAAAAGCGTAGCAGAGGAGATTCTGAAAAGGCGGAAAATTTTTTAAAAGGAAATTAATAGCAACAGTGAGAATGAACGGTGTCGGGATACTTGTAACCGCGGACACTAGCAATTGTGGAAATACTCAACCCTTGACATTTGCTGTTTCAACTGCTCCGATGGGTTGCGCACTTCGTCTTCTCGAACCGCCCACACCACCCGGGCCCTCGAATTTGGGAAGGCCGACGAATGACCTGAAATTATGACATCTATTCAACCAGGGCTATTGGCTCCAACTCTTAGGTACAGCTGAAAATGAAAATGATGAATATACATGTGGCTTCTATTCCGTAAGAACAGACGTCACTTCTGAACCTGCAGTTGTTATTGTTTTCACATTCACAAAATATATCACTTCAACTACGAATGGGCAAAGGTGAAAATATTTACCCAGCTGGGATTCGAACACGGGTCTCCTGCTTTCTAGGCAGTTACGCAATGATTTAGGGGTCAGCCCAACTGCCTAGAAAGCAGGAGACCCTGGTTCGAATCCCGGCTGGGTACACATTTTCGGCTTAGCCCATTCGCAGTTGAAGTCATACATTCTGTGAATATGAAAATGATGAAGCCTATTTCGACTTACAAGATCCGCGGTGGAGTGGCCGAGCGTTCTAAGGCGCCGAGCGGCGGAGTGCTGGGTTGCTCGACGTCATTACCTTTTTTACATGCAACGCATCTTCCGGAAGATGAAAACCGAATTTCGTAAACCGTTTTTCGCTGTCGTGTTTACATGTTACCAGCCTGAATCGGATTTCCTAGTCCACTCAATATGGCGGCTGAAAAACAGCGGATTCAGTTCCTGATTTAGTCAGCACAATTACTGTTTTTCTTTACTTAAATACACAAATTCTATTTCACTCTAATATTAATACTTTCATTTCAGAGTAGAATACGTCACTCTGTCCATATGTGCAGAAAATTCTTAACATGAAAGCACAATCTGACAAGCCAAGAAAGCTTCAAAAACGGTTGCGTTTACATGGGCACGAAAATCGATTGTGGAACTGCAAAACCGCTTTACAGAGAGTTTACATGGCCAACCAAAAGCGGAATTGCAAATCAGTTTACGAAATCCTGTTTTTGGAGCCCACGTAAAAGGTGTGCGTTTGGGGTTTTAGTCTTCTCTGGGGCGTGGGTGTGTGTCTTGTGATTAGGTTAGTTTACCTTAGTTTAAGTAATTTGTAAGCTACGGACTGATGATCACGCAGTTTGATCCGATAGATTTACAAACATTTGAACATTTGGAAAATTCTAACAAATATACATTATTACAATCTTTATGTATAGAAATATGTAAAGAAATATTTTTGTTACTAAATTACTGCTTACTATCAGGCGAACAACCGCTGTCGTTTAAGAAACACCTACGACATATGCGAGGCTTAAAACCATTTCTGTTTATTAAATCCTTAAAAATCGACTAGTTTCAGTCGTACGATTGTATACTTGTCATACACGTTTCATTTTGCTTGAATGTTGGAATAGTTAAACATGATACAGTTTGGTGTTTAAGTGAAATTGGCTAGTGCTGCTTTCATTGAGATTTGATTTTATTTAATGCATTTTCCTAATTCATTTTAATGCCTTTTTATCTCTGTTGATGGTCTACGACTGAATGTAGTCCATATTTAAGGATTTAATAAACATCTTATGGTTTTAAAATGCATTTTATGAAGTATTTAACGGCTCTTGACTCTCACCTAACCAAATTGATGATACTTGGAGACCATATGAAATCCAACGTAGCTCACGTGTCCCAAACAACGGTGGATTATTATTAGTTTTTGACAATGCACCATGTGCAGTGCGCCGTTTACCAGGCCACAATAATTCGTGATTGGTTTGAATAACTTTCTGGACAATTCAAGTTATGTGTTTGGCCACTCTGATCGCCCGTCGCGAGTCCAACCTTACATATATGGGACGTAATAGTGACGCAGCTCCTATATACAGTACTGTACCGGCAATATTTCTGCATTTATAGACGGTTATAGAAACAGCTTGGCTCAATATTCCTGCAGGGGACGTCCAAAGATATTTTCTGTGTATGCCTCGTTGAGCTACTGAACTTCGGTAAAAGAAATAAGATAAAATGGTAAAAAATAAAATTAAATTAAAAAAGCCGTCACAGTATGTGAGGTATTCCGTGACATTTGTCACCTCAGTGTAGAATCTTTAGACATGTGCTACTGCAAAGCAATATGTGAAGCCTCGATGGAAAGGTGTGATAAACAAAATTTGATTTCTTTTGCTGAAATAACGTAAAAACAGCTACTTGTATGAAACCGTGACATCAGCTGTTTTTCCATACAAAACATATTACTACTCGCCAGAAAAACGCTTGCCAACGTCCGTGATTGATACATATTCAATGTTGAGTCTGATTTCTGCGTTCTTTTTTTCTCAAGACTGTCTTATAACAACAGTTTATTTGAATGTAACAAACTACGCTGTCACGTCATAAACTGCAAATAAACTGGCAAACAATAACACCTGACATCACCTTTCCTTTCCATGATTTCGATGTACCTTTTTCCAAAGTAGTCGTTTTTTTCTGGGTTTTTGCTAAATTCTGTGTAATGTTTTTCTAAGGTGAGTGTTTCTTTTTTTTTTTTTTTTTTTTTTTTTTTTTTTTTTTTTTTTTTTTCAAATTCACAATTTTTGCTGATTTCAGACTGTCAGTACCAAATTCTTTTGCTGTTGTTGCGTATTGTCATTTGAATGTAACGAACTATGGAGTGACGTCATAAACGGCAATTAAACTGGCAAACAATAACACCTAAATTCGCAGCAACAACAAAAGAATTTGGCACTAAACACTCTAAAATTAGCAAAAATAGCGAATTTTGCAAAAAAAAAAAAAGAAAAAAAAGGAAAAGAAACGACGAATTTGGAAAAAGGTACATCGAAAACGTAGAAAGGAAAGGTGATGTCCGACCAAAAGTCGGGACCCAAAAGAGTAACAAAGGAAAGGGTATAAAATGACACCGAATCTGACCAAAAAAATTACTCCAAATTTCAAAGAAAGCATAAGAATTAATAAAAATACTTCAATTTAAGGAAAAGTAATTTCTCATGAAAGAAAATAGACCAAATAAAAAGATTGTTAAAAAGAGGAAACAAACACTGAATTTAGCAAAGTGTAGAACGAAATTTGACAAAAATACAGAAATTGCCAAAAAGTAACCATGAAAGTGGCAAAACACCGGATTTAACGAAAATTGCATTCAATTTGGCACAAAATATGTTGAAAAAATTACAATTATATCGTTGAAAACTAACACCTTATTTGGGAAGATGGGGAGGAACACAGAGTTTCGCCAAAATTATACTGAAATTGGAAAAAAATAATACCGAAAATGAGAAAATAATTATACAGAAATCGATAGCAACACCGAAATTGGCACATAAGTGACAGTGACAATGGCAAAAAAAATGGCAACTAAATAGCACCAATATTGGCAATAAATAACCCGAAAGCTATAAAAAGAACACATAAATTGGCAGTAAAAAGCACCAATTTGGTCGCTAGATAAAATGATATTTCTTGCTCTTGGCGATAAATCGATAGTAACCCAGAAATTGGTACATAAATGACAGTGACAATGGCAAAATAAAAGTCAACTACATAGTCCCAATATTGGCAATAAATAACGTGAAACAGACAAAAAATAACACATAAATTGGCAAAAAAAAACACCAAATTGGTCACTAGATAAAATGACATTTCCTGCTCTTGGCGCTAAATCGATTGTAACACCGCAAATGGTACATAAATTACCGTGACAATGGCAAAAAATGGCCAACTACATAACCCTAATATTAGCAATAACTAACCCGAAAGCGGCAAAAAATAACACATAAATTCGCAGAAAAAAAGCTCCAATTTGGTGGATAGATAAAATGATATTTCTTGGTCTTGGCGATAAATCGATTGTAACACCGCAATTGGTACATAAATGACAGTGACAATGGCAAAAAAAGTCAACTACATAGCACCAATATTGGCATTAAATAACCCGAAAGCGACAAAAAATAACACATAAATTGGCAGAAAAATAGCACCAATTTGGTTGCTAGATAAAATGGTATTTCTTGCTCTTGGCGATAAATCGATAGTAACACCGAAATTGGTAAATGACAGTGACAATGGCAAAAAAAGGTCAACTACATAGCACCAATATTGACAATAAATTACCCGAAAGCGACAAAAAATAACACATAAATTAGCAGAAAAAAGCTCCAATTTGGTGGATAGATAAAATGATATTTCCTGCTCTAGGCGATATATCGATAGTAACACCGCAATCGGTACATATGACAGTGACAATGGAAAAAAAGTTAACTACATAGCACCAATATTGACAATAAATAGCCCGAAAGCGACAAAAAATAACACATAAATTAGCAGAAAAAAGCTCCAATTTGGTGGATAGATAAGATGATTTTTCCTGCTCTTGGCGATAAATCGATTGTAACACCGCAATTGGTACATAAATGACAGTGACAATGGCAAAAAAAATAACTACATAGCACCAATATTGGCAATAAATAACCCGACAGCGACAAAAAATAACACATAAATTGGCAGAAAAAAGCACCAATTTGGTCGCTACATAAAATGACATTTCCTGCACTTGGCGATAAATCGATAGTAACACCGCAATTGATACATAAATGACAGTGACAATGGCAAAAAAAAGTCAACTACATAGCACCAATATTGGCAATAAATAACCAGAAAGCGTCAAAAAAATAACACACAAATTAGCAGAAAAAAGCTCCAATTTGGTGGATAGATAAAATGATATTTCTTGCTCTTGGCGATAAATCGATAGTAACACCGAAATTGGTACATAAATGAAAGTGACAGTGGCAAAAAAAAAGTCAACTACATAGCACAAATACTGGCAATAAATAATCCAAACGCGACAAAAAATAACACATAAATTGGCAGAAAAATAGGACGAATTTGGTAGCTAGATAAAATATTTCCTGCTCTTGGCGATAAATCGATTGTAACACCGCAGTTGGTACATAAATGACAGTGACAATGGCAAAAAAATGTCAACTAGATAGCACCAATATTGGCAATAAATATCCCGATAGCGACAAAAAATAACACATAAATTAGCAGATAAAAGCTCAAATTTGGTGGATAGATAAAATGATTTTTCCTGCTCTTGGCGGTAACTTTTGAAAAGGTACTGCAGCGATAAAGATGGAACACAGGGTGTTTGCATGTGCGTGCCTGTATGTGTGTGAGTGAGTGAGTGTTGTGGGAAAGAAGGTAAAAACTTTCGAGGGATACCAAGGTGTCACTACAGCAAGCGTGTTCAAGTTGAGTGCACGTACGCTGCAGCAGTTACGCGGAGATGAAGAGGCTTGTAAAGAATAGCCCGACGTGGAGAGCTGCATCAAACCGGCCTCTGGACCGCAACGACGACGACACTCGAGGCGCAGAGCAAACGTATAACACTACGTCCAAGTGCGGCCGCAGAATAAACCTACACCGTTCCCCTAAGCGTCGCGGCGTTAAAGTTGCTTTACGCACTGCCCCATCCATCTGCGGCGTAACCGTGCCCGGCCCGGGTTCGTCTCCGGCCTCGTCGACGCGGCACAAACAAAATGGCACGACGTGGCTCGCCGACTAACGCAGCCTCGCCGCCTCTCTCTAATGACGGCCGCTGCTCCTAACGAGCGCTATGCATCATCGTGACTTACGACAGGTGACTGCCTCACGGAATTACGCCTTAATTCGCTGCCTTTTATGGCACCGTTATGATCCTCATTAATGCACGCATCGCCTACAGCCAACAGCTATAGCGCGCGAAGCTTCCTGAAATTTCTCTTCTCGGGCGCGGGCATCCATTACCTGTCGTAAGTCGTGTGTACTACCTGGAACGCCGTCCATAAAACACGTGTTGCAATGTTTGTGACGGCTCTCCGACACTGCGCCAGCGTGTTGGGTCCGGCGAGTCGGCGTGCCTGCTACGTACTTCTCCACGGAAATATTAGTTATACGGGATAAAGAGAGAGACTGTTAGTCAGCAACGTTTTAAACACACGTGATGAAACTTTACCTACAACTCATGAACATTAGATTCCAAGAGCAGAAATTACTGTGCAAACCTCTGCAAATTATTTGAGGTGTTTTTATTCTTTTAACACTTCTCCTGCATTGCTACCGACCTGTTAAAAAAATGTTCAAATGTTTGTAAGGCTTATGGGACTTAACTACGGGGTCATCAGTCCCTAAACTTACAAACTACTTATGAACTACTTACGAACTAGGACGGCACAAATATCCATGCCCGAGGGGGGATCCGAACCCCCGACCGTAGTGGCCGCGCAGACCGTGACTGAAGCGCCTCAGTCTCCTCGGCCACCGCGGCCGGAGTGTTTCAAAATACTGGGTGTAACACCGTCAATATATTTATCACATCTCGAAGTCCGTGCAAAAACTTGTTTGGGGAAAACCATTTTTATCAATACTCCCTCGCAACAGCGAATTTCTTTTAGCGTCACTGTATAAGATGTCGGGCCCGGTGGTCTTGGGGTAAAGCGCTGGACTAGCCGGGCGTCGTGGCTCAGCGCGCCCGGTCAGAGGGTTGAACGCTCTCTGCAATAATAAAAAAAAAAAAAGCTGAGCCAAAGAACCCGTAGAACCAAAACGAACGAACACGATCAGCGTCCGCAAGGACAAGAACTACCCATACAGCAAAAAAAAAAAAAAAAAAAAAAAAAAAAAAAAAAAAAAAAAAAAAAAAAAAAAAAGACTGGAAACCGTAGGGTCGCGGGTTCGAAACCCGGTCGGACCTCGTATTTTTTCAGTCTGCACTTTAACCTATCCTTCACCTCTCAACGATGTGAGGAGTCGCCAGAAACGACACGTGGTGCGGATTCCACGTTAAGCTGTAGGTCCCCTTTTCCTGGCTGGATAACTGGGGTAGGCTAGGGACATGCAAGTCGCCGAAGTGGCGTCCAATTGAAAGGCTTGCACCAGGCCATCAGCCACACGAAATTATTTTTATTACTGTATAAGGTATGGTGACATATGAAAATTTGTGCCGGGCCGGGACTCGAACCCGGGTCTCCCGCTTATCGCGAGCGGTCGCCTTTACCACTAGGCTACCCGAACACAACTCCAAGACCGACCCAAACTTCCATATGCCATACTGACTGCACATATGAGTCAACTGCATTCATCCCTTAGCACTCGCAGCTTAATCTGTTATTCCCGCACCAGGGAGAATGCCTAAGCGAGGCGATGACGATAACAGCGTACGTTAATGCCTCGTTGGTTTCATTCTCCCTGGTGCGGGAATACAGATTAAGCTGCGAGTGCTAAGGGATGAATGCAGTTGACTCATATGTGCAGTCAGTGTGGCATATGGAAGTTTGGGTCGGTCCTGGAGTCGTGTTCGGGTAGCCTAGTGGTTAAGGCGACCGGTCGCGAAAAGCGGGAATCCCGGGTTCGAGTCCCGGCCCGGCACAAATTTTCATGTCACCATTTGGTAGAACACCCACACCTTATACAGCGACGTAAAGGAAATCCGCTATTGCGAGAAAATACTGATAACAATATCATCACTGTATTTCGTCACCATACCGTAAAAACCATTTTTATTTTTCGACATAGTCTCCTTTTGGACTTAGACCGTTCGTCCAACGCTATTCTAAATTGTCGATCCCTTCCGAATAATAAGAATTGCCCAAGCCTGCAAAACAGCTATTAGTTTCTGCAATCACCTCCTGGTTTGAATGAAATTTTTGTCTCTCCAGGCATTTCTTCAAATTGGGGAACAAGTTGTAGTTCCTGGGAGCCAAGTCTTGAGAATACGGGGAATGTGAAACGAGTTGGAATCCTATTTCCAAAAGTTTTGTGACCACAACTGCTGAGGTCTGTGATGGTGCCATGTCGTCATGGAAAAGGACATTTTTGTGAGCCAATCGCCGGCGTTTTTCTTGGAGTTCGGCTTTCAAACGGTCCAATAACGATGAATAATATGCACCTGTAATAGTTTTACCCTGTTCCAAATAGCCGATCAGGAATATCTCTTGCGAATCCCAAACTACTGTCGCCATAACCTTTCTGGTTGAAGGACCGGTCTTCGCCTTTTTTGGTGCAGATTCTCCCTTGGCAAACCATTGTTTAGACTGGTCTTTGGTCCCAGAAGTATAGTAATGTATCCATGTTTCATCCACAGTGACGAAACGACCATGTGGATTCTTCCTGAACAGCTGCAAACCTTCCTTGCAACACTTCACACGATTTTGTTTTGGTCAAACGTGAGTAATCGCAGCACCATCTTGCTACTACTCTGTCATCCATCACCATATCATGGATTATATCAATGATTTGTGGAGTCGCAACTTCCACAGGGCATCCATACCGTTCAGCATCACTTCTGCACTCCGAAAATTTTTGAAACTACTTATAAACTGATCTAATCGAAGGTGCAGAGTCACCATAATGTTTATCAAGCTTCTCTTTGTTCTCCTGAGGCGTTTTGCGTTTCATAAAGTAATATTTAATCACCACACGGTATTCTTTTTCGTCCATTCTTTGATAATCACTCGACTTCCTTGATGCACACAAATGCCAAACACAAAGAAATAGTCCAATATGGCCGAAACTTGGTGTGCGTTCTTTCCAAAGATGATACAAACTAAACATGACCTCGATACGCAACTCTCCGACTTTGCATGGACTTCTCAAACGGCCCTTGTACACGGTCCCAAGGCGAATCTACAGTGCGAGGCAGTTTTCAGTCGTTCGAGGGCTCCCATAAATTTCCGTAACATTCGTATTTCCACGCCAATGTGTTGCAGTGAAATACGGTTGGCAGCCCTGCACACGTCTGAGTTGAATATGTAAATGCCTGAAGTTTCGTTATGCTAAATCTGTGTTATTTATTCTTCAGTGCTATACTGTGTAGATCGTTGTGTAGTGCAATTTGCGAATTTCGAAATGTCAGAGTTGGAGCAGCAACGCGTTTTCAAAAATTTTTGCGTTAATCTCAGAAACCTTAAACCCCTTACTGACCATTCTCCCTTTTTTGCGACCCGAATATTGTATTTATGTTTGTCTAAAAAATGCAACTTTTAGCTTTGTTTTTTGTACCCCATGGAAGATCTTAATACTATAAAGCCAGATAATTCAAATTAAATAATTTTTCTCTAATAAGTTTACATTAGGATAGGAATTAATTTGCCTATTTTCTATCTTCACTCTTAGCTACACAGTAAGTCTGCTGGTACTTTATGTACAATAATGAATTGTGACTTCTTTGTCTGAGAGTGTTTGTTATGAACCTACAGATGTGCATATAAGATACTATATATTTCGGTTATCCAGAAATAAGTGCAGTATCAACGTTTTATGCGTCCATATAGTGGATCAAAGTCGTGTTACATCATAAGTCTATCGTTAGAGTGGCCTATTATTTTAAATACATTTATTTTTTAAAAATCACTATTTACAAAGTTGAGATCTGGTGTCTTTATATTGTATGACATTTTCTCACATTCAAATCTTCAATTCCCACAGGAACTTTTCTCGATTCTGTAGCAAAAGTGACAACTAACAGAAGACTCTATGTGCAAGGGTAATAAATGGACTGTCTGTGTGATTCTAGAATCGGACTATCTGAATCATAAGCTTTTCTTAGATAACATTTTAAAAGTGTTGACACATACTGGAAAAGAGGAAAATGAAAGCTATTGGAACAATAAGGTACATAAGAACTGATGCACATACCTTGGTTCATAAAGAAAAAGATAGTGAAAGTAAGTGAATGAGGTTTCTATGACTATATATTTGACAAAAAGAATGAAGTTCAGTTAATGAAATGATGGGGCAACACTATGTGTAGCCACAAATTACGGTACTGTTATTCCGCTTAGTTCTGATAATAGATAATCGCGAGAAGTATGTGTTACACTGTCACATCTCATTCAAGAATTGAGTGCCAATATTGGTGGTGTTGATTTACTGGACAATCGGATAACACTTATAGAACGAGAATAAAATCGAAGCAGTGGTGGTGGACATCATTCGCTCAGATGATTGATACATGCGTGGTAAACGTATGGCGTGTATACCATATTGATAAACGGAATTAGAAGTGCTTACTTTTGGATGTTCGACAGAAAAGTGATGTTATTACCTTTTAACGAACATTGGATCAAATCCAAAATGCAGAGGGCCATAAGGGAGTAGACTTATGGGAGCACAGATGTATGATTAGATTCAGGAAACCACTTGATTGGTCCGAGGAAAACACAGATGAAATACGCATACTGCAAAAGAAAACTTGCATGATAGGTGCAATGTTGATGTACGGGGCAAGTTTATGTTTCATTTCATACTGAACAATACTCAATAACAATACAACAAGTGTTTTTTTTTCTATTTTTTCACATTTCTTATAGTTTTATGAATATCAAAGACACTGATGGAAAACCAGTTCTCAGCAAAGAAGGGAAAGCTGAAAGGTGGAAAGAGTATATAGAGGGGCTCTACAAAGGAAATGAACTTCGAGACAATATTGTAGGAAGGGAAGAGGATGTAGATGAAGATGAAATAGGAGGTACTGTACTGAGAGAAGAATTTGACAGAGCCCTGAAAGACCTGAGTCGAAATAAGGCCCCTGGAGTAGATGATATTCCCTCAGAGCTACTGAAGTCTCTGGGAGAAGCAGCTATGACAAAATTGTTTCACCTGGTGTGTAAGATATATGAGACAGGTGAAATACCCTCAGATTTTAAGAAAAATTTTATAATCCCCATCCCTAAGAAAGCAGGTGCAGACAGGAGTGAAAACTACAGAACCATCAGTTTAATAAGTCATGGTTGCAAAATATTAACGCGAATTATATACAGGAGGATGGAAAAGCTGGTAGAAGCCGATCTCGGGGAAGATAAGTTTGGGTTCAGGAGAAATGTAGGAACACGGGAGGCAATACTCACTTTACGGCTTATCCTAGAAGATAGATTAAGAAAAGGCAAACCTACATTTCTAGCTTTTGTAGATTTGGAGAAGGCTTTTGACAATGTTGATTGGAATAAACTCTTTCAAGTTCTGCAGCAAGCAGGACTAAAATATAGGGAACGTAAGTTTATTTACAACTTGTACAAAAACCAGACAGCGGTTGTCAGAGTTGAAGGGCATGAAAGGGATGCAGTGGTTGGAAAGGGAGTAAGACAGGGTTGTAGCCTTTCCCCAATGTTGTTCAATTTGTACATTGAGCAAGCTATAAAGGAAAGCAAGGTGAAATTTGGAGAAGGAATTAAAGTTCAGGGTGAAGAATTAAAAACATTGCGTTTTGCCGACGACATAGTAATTCTGTCAGATACAGCAAAGGACCTGGAAGAGCAATTGAACGGAATGGACAGTGTGCTGAAAGGTGCATATAAGATGAACATTAACAAGAGCAAAACTAGGGTAATGGAATGCGGTCTTAGAAAATCAGGTGATGCTGAAGGAATTAGATTGGGAAACGTAGCAATAAAGGAGGCAGATGAGTTTTGTTACTTGGGCAGTAAAATAACAAATGATGGTCGCAGTACAGAGGATATAAAATGCAGAATGGCAATGGGTAGAAAAGCGTTCTTGAAAAAGAGAAATTTGTTAACATCGAATATTGATTTAAACCTAAGGAAGTCCTTTCTGAAGGCATTTGTATGGGAGTGAGACATGGACGATAAACAGTGCGGACAGGAGGAGGATTGAGGCTTTTGAAATATGGTGCTATAGAAGAATGCTAAAGATTAGGTGGGTGGATCGCGTAACTAATGAGGAGGTACTGAACAGAATTGGGGAGAAAAGGAATTTCTGGCATACCTTGACAAAAAGAAGGGATAGATTGGTAGGACACATTCTTAGACATCAAGGAATTGTGAATTTAGCGTTGGAGGGAAGTGTATGGGGAAAAAATCGCAGGGGAAGACCAAGAGATGGATACAGTAAGCAGATTCAGACAGATGTAGGTTGTCGCTCTTATGTGGAGATGAAGAGGCTTGCTCAGGATAGGGTATTGTGGAGAGCTGCATCAAACCAGTCTCCGGACTGAAGACCACAACAACAACATAGTTTTATACATAACGTCGTGCCCTTTTTATAGCTCATTTTGTCGAAGTTCCAAAAATGGGACGGTCTATAATTTTTCTTCTAATATCCTGATATGTTTTAAACAGATTTAGCTTTTATTTGTAACACAAGGCATCATAATAATGAAAGACAAGTTGCCAAAACCAATTAAGTTTTGGCAAGTAATGGGCTAACGGAGGAGCACCAAATGCTGCGGGAAGCCTACAGAGATAAGTGTCATACTCGATGTTACGTATGTTTCACTCGGTTTAAAAATGTCCAGATGGAATTAAAACGTTGTCTCGTTCAGGGCGCCTTTCGACCCCCCAACGATGTCGTTCATGTCAGGAACGGAAAATAAACTCAAAGTGCCAATCGAAGACTGACTCACAGAGAGATTACAGAAGAATGTAACAGTTTTCTATTGAATGATGTCATGAAATCCTGAGACAGTGTCTTGGAATGCATCCTGCTGACGCCAAATTCCTCCCAAGAATGAATCAAGACCAGAAAGACTACCGCCTCGCAATCTGCGAAGACTTATTGGATCGCGTAAATAAGACTGAAAGTTTCATAACTGGCGATGGGACGTGTAGATCTACGGGTGAGACCACGGTTCAGTCTTCACAATGAAAGGCTGCTTTTAGATGTCTTTAATTCTAATCACCTGTTGCAAACAGTATTCTTTCCAACGACAGTGCAGGGCAACAGCAACATAGCCAAAGACTACATTTTTATTCATTCTTTATCATTAGAGCAGCATTTGGTTAACAGAATACTGAATCGCCTTTCAGATAATTGTATCTAAATTTAACATTAAAGATTCTTTGTCTTCAAACATCGATTAAATATAATTATTAACTATTTAGAAAAGCTAATCGATCGAGTTGCAATAGAGACTTTTTCAAACCCAATTAAGGAAGAAGATTGGCAGGTGGTTTATCGTTCTGATATTTCAAGTAAGTCAGTGATGTAGAATCTTTCGTGGCCGGCCGCGGTGGCCGAGGGGATTGAGGCGCTCCAGTCACGGTCCGCACGGCCGCTACGGTCGGGGTTCGAATCCCCCCTCGGGCATGAATATTTGTGCCGTCCTTTAGTTCATAAGTAGTTTGTAAGTTTAGGGACTGATGACCCCGTAGTTAAGTCCCATAGACTCTACAAACATTTGAACATTTGAATCTTTCGTGATACTAAAATTTCATTATAAAAAATTGCAACTCGTCTCAGGGTTATTTTTTTTAATAAATTTTCAAAACTGTAATTAAAACTAAGTAGGATTAGTGCGATGTGTAATGGCGCATGTGCAGTAACGAACAAAATACTGAAGTGTCAGACGACTCTGCTGCACACTTTTAATGTTTTCTCCTAGGTAGGTAAGTCTCCCTTCCTATGAGAATAATAGTTTAAAAACCGCACTTGCGCGCTTTACACTCAATTTCAAGTTTCCCTGTAGTTTTAGAATTTCAGCAAATATTTCGGAAAAAAATTACATTAAGTAGAAAAATTTTAATTATATATAGGCCTAATACTCAATAAAATATTACAAAATTAAATATAGAAAATAATACTACATTATATATTCTTATATATTTAATTTTGTGTTATTTATTAGTCTTGTTGTTCATATTTTTATTATTTTCTTGTTCAAAATATTTAAAAAAGTAATCTGTAAAGGGGCCAGTGCGATTTCTATTTTTATAATCTCTTTAATAAAATTGTTCATCTACCTTTTCCGCACTTTAATTTGTAGGTAGCGTACTTAGTATATATTATACGAAACAATCTACATTGTCATTTTGACTTTCTACCTAAAATTTAAATTTTTGTGTTTAATTTTAAAGAGGACCCTCTTCCACACCACTGTCTTATTGCTAGAATAATCATATCGTTGAGTGCCGAGATTTCTTCTTTTAGTTTATCTTCTTAATTTATTTAATTATACTTCTTTCTTAATTGTGCAGAATTTTTGTTGTTGTTATTTTTTACATCTCATATTCGCGGTATTTGTAGTAATTTATTTCTGATCTTTACACTGCTTTTATTTTTCTTTGATCTTTCCTAACAGTTTTATTTCCTTTATATTTAAAATTTATAATTCTTTTATAAAAATGTATTTGCCTGCGATATTCAGTCCTGGATAAAATATCAAACTTAGACAGTCCTTGTAACCTGTATTAAATGACTGACGGCTTAGGAATATTACAGCAGCGCCGTATGAACAGTTATATCTTTAGACGTGTGTACCAACTTTCAGAGTAAAAAATCGAGTATTTTTAAACAAAAGTTGAACGACATTAACTTTTGAACGGTTTTTACTTGATTTTTTCTATCTAGCACGTAATAGCTGAAATAGGGCATAACTCCCTCAAGCAGCGTCCGGTTATTCATCCAAAGGGAGGAACTGGTCGCTGCAGTCCTGCAGCTAAATATATACATATTGTTGCCTATCGGTTGGACCTCACGACCTACAAAGTGGATGCATGTGACAGATACATAGATACAAAAAACGTTCAAATGGTTGTAAACCTATTGGACCAAACTGCTATGGTTATTAGTCCCTATACTTACAAACTATTTAAAATAACTTACACTAAGCACGACACAAACACCTATGACCGAGGGAGGACTCGAACCTCCGGCACGAGCTGCCACCTAGACCGCAGCATGACGCCTTAGACCACGCGGCTATTCCCGCGCGGCCACATAGGCATAAAGACAGTTTCAAATCGCCATTATTTTTGGAGCTATCTCTGAAATGATACGACACATCAAAAGAAACAGAACAATGTAGTAGAGAGTTTTCTTCTCTACAAGTCTGTTCATTCAATTTTCGTCTTAGATGAGCTTTTTAGGCGATAGTTGCAATTAAATTTCGAGTTTTAGTGTTTCAAACTGAAATGGTCAAAAAATCAATAACGATATATTCAAATTAGTGCGGTATCTTAAGGGGATCTGAACGTGAACTGACTACATTTTCATACCTTGCTTTCGGTGCACATTACTCTCGATCTACAATGTGGAGCAAGTAGCGATTTTGTACCAACACTGAATGACAATAATCCAATCTGTAATAGAAAATTTATTGAAATATCTATCATAGTTTAATAATTTCAATATTTTGCCTAACTGATGTTTTTATAATTCGCATTCTAGAACCATTTTCTGGTGCATCGTCACTCTAATAGCATTTACACTGTGGCAGACTGCAGCCAACATTTGTAGAAACACATTATGCCTCTTGTTTGTACTTTGGAATATATCTGAGGAAATATAAAAACCCGTATTACACTTCATTACTATTTTGTCTACAACTTACCGTTAAATTTATATACGGAATGACAAACATAGATCATTTCTGCAATGTATTACGCACAATACAAAGATACTGTCCTATTCTTCAGGTGAGAAACATTTGATGAACATAGCTAAAACCATTATGAAGATGGAGTTCCGAGAAAATGAGAAAATACTGTTCACAGTGTTTTTGACTATCCGTGAGCCTCATTCAGAACATTCCAGTAGCATAATCTTGCTGGCCATCTGTTTCTTTACCCTCTGCAGACTTTTTCAGAAGTATTCTCCTTACTCTTGACACTTTAGTGGTGGCTTCCGCTTCCCTTACAGCTTCAACTAGTCGCTGACGAACTATGGCAGTCACAACGGCTATCATATTATTTCCTGGTTGGATGTCTTCATTTGTCCATTACTTTTGTCCTACTAATTACACCATTATTAACACAGATAACAGAATCCATCTTTTAGGTACTCGTAGCCATACGCAACTGTTGAAACTCTCATTAGGATTTTGTCTACGGCTATGTAAACATTTGCTAAGTAATTTTTTGTCTTCGAGGTCCCTGTATATTGGCGTCGTCGGTTTTTATGACTGTGGTAGGAATGGAATGTTTATGGTAATATTCCTTGCCTGAAGCATCAGCGTGGCCAGTGTGCAGACATTTGTTCAAAGAGCGTTTAAGACTATAATAACTAATAATGTTGACAACTGCAGCCCCACAAGTTCCATTAAAAATTAAAATATTTATTTAGATTTCACACATGAGACTTTTACATAAGAAAAGGAATGCTCATGTTGAATAAAAGATTAAAAACAATATGCCGGTTAGTAACTAGTAACCAGCATATTGTTTTTCAACTTTTATACAAAATGAGCATTCCTTTACTTCTGTAAAAGTCTCATGTGGTAATTTTAAATTTTGTAGATGACTTCCATATGCCAGTTAGTAACTAGTATTCTTCTTTTACGTATGAGCCACGGTGGAATACGATTATTTCAACTGTTTCTCCTTTATTTTTCTCTATATTTCTCTCATCATTTTCCGATGTTTCTTTCTTCTTTCTTCAGTCCATTTGGCTCCAGTCTTTTTCTTCGGTTTTTCCTGAAAACATTTGGAATCCTTTAATTTCTTTCTGATAATCTTTTCTCAATATCTTGTTGGGTGATTTGGAGTCGACCATGTCCCTTTCAACTTCTTTGCACCATGTATTATCCATTTTTAATTTACTGAAGTAACAGAACAGTCTTTTTGTCAGTCTGTTGGGATATACTTTGTATATCAGCGTAGAAAGCTATTCTTCTTTTCGTGATTACATTAGTGATTTTTTTCAATATGTGTATAGATTTCACTATTATGATGCATTCTGTATTGTGTCTGCTCTTTAACTTCCTTGATATTTTTCTTTCAGTAATTTGCAGTGATTACATAATTGCCGTTTTGTTCAGATTCAAACATTCTTCTGCATAGAGTGCTTCTGGGCGAATTACTGCAGAGTAGTGAGGCAGTTTAGCATTGATGGATATCGACTTATTATATACGTCCTTAGTGAGGTAGTATGCTGTTTTCATCTTAAGAACTCTTGCATTAATGGCTTCTTTCTCTGAAATATCTTGTTCAATTACTCCTCCTAGATACCTGAACTTATTTCTTCTCTCAATTTTTCCATATTTAGTTACCATTATGTTTGGAGCTTCGTTAATGTTTGGCATAAATTTCGTTTTCTCAAAGCAAATATGTTATTCTGTTTTTTCAGCTTGTTCTTTGAGCAACTGAATTTATCTCAAGGCTGTTTCTATTGAATCCGAAAAAAATAGCTAAGTTATCTGCAAATGCTAAACAGTCTATATGTAGGTGGTCCCTGTTATAACCTGATCTAACTCCCTCACTGATTTGGCTTTCTCTTAATGGCACTCTACATTCCCTTATAACTTTTTTCCAGGACACAATTAAAGAGCAGTGGGGAGAAACCATCTCCCTGCCTCACTCCAGTTTTAATCTCAAAACTTCTTGACATTTCACCTCTAAATATCACTTTAGAGTTAGTGTTTGTTTAATTAGAGCTGTGTTTTTACAGTCTAAGCCCAGTTCATTCATTATTTCAAACAGTGACTTCCTATCAACCGAGTCATAGGCTTTCCTGATGTCAACAAACAAGATTACAAAGTTTTTCGATCTTTTTTTCAGATACATTATTACTCTCTTTAAGTTGAGAATCTGTTTTGCATATGATCTACTCTTTCTAAAACCACATTGTATTTCCCAATTTGTGAGTCGAGTTGTTATTCTGCCCTAACTAGTAATGCTTTTGATAAGATTTTGTACGTAACCGGTAGAAGAGATATGCCTCTGTAGTTGTTCACATCAGTTTTATCACCAGATTTGTGGAGTAGGTGGATCAATGCTGTCTTCCATTCTTTAGGAATCTCTTCTGTACACCAAATATTTTGTATAATTTCAGTTAGCTTGTCAAGAAATTTGTTGTTTAAGTATTTCCAAAGCTCTCCAATTAACTAGTATTTTTTATTTATTTATTTATTTTTTGGTTGGACTGATTCTTCCGTCGCTTCTTGGTAGAACATAATCAAATAAATTAAAAAAACACAATTTTGTATGTGTTCCACAAGTTTATTTTTGTTTACTTAACCGGTTTTCGGCTTATTAGGCTTATTAGTTTTCCATCAACTCCCACACTGGCTGTTCCATTCCTCCATTACAAAAAACCTAAAAACCTTAAATGTAGACCTAGCATTTTATTTATTTGTATAACTAATAGTTCAAAGTCAGACAATGACAATTTCAATATTAATTTTAAAAACTGGATTCCTTGTTTCTCCCACTGTCCCAAACTCCTGTGTATTTACTTATTATGATTTATTTTTAAGTTTTGAAAATTCGGTCTCAGTGTAGCTTACAACATAATATTCATTTTCATCTACCTGAATGTTTAGAATATTTTCATTAGACCAATTTGTTTTAGTTTAATCTAATGATTCTAAGTTCTTGGTGCCACTCCAAACCTGGCCTTACAACTGTATTATGTAACACCATCTATAATTATTGCGCAGAATTATTAACAAGGCACTTATATATATTTATTTATCAGCATAATCAGTTTGTTTGTAATAGTAGGTAGTTTCAGTTCCCAGGTTATATTTAAATTTATTCCTTGTTTTATCCTTCACACACTGTATATTCATTTATTACTGTTTAGTTTTTAAGTTGATAACTGTAACAACACATTGTCAAAGAAGTGTTGTACTATGTATGTCGATCTAAGTGGAGACATTTGTCATCTCTTACTATACTGTATCTAAACATTGTAACCTCTTTGACACAGCAATAAATACTCTGAAGATGGCCTAATAAGCCGAAAACCGGTTAAGTAAACAAAAATAAACTTGTAGAACACACACACAAAGAAACTAGTTCAAAATGTTCAAATGTTTGTATAGCTTATGGGACTAATCTACGGGGTCATCAGTCCCTAAACTTACAAACTACGTATGAACTAGCTAACATTAAGGACGGCACAAATATCCATGCCCGAGGGGGGATTCGAACCCCCGACCGTAGTGGCCGTGCAGACCGTGACTGACGCGCCTCAATCCTCTCGGCCACGGCGGCCGGCCAACATGTATTAAAAACCGAATAAATACTTAAAAAGGTAAACTTTTCATCAGCCAATGGTCTACCTCTGACATAAAACACTTAGAACGGTATTCAGCATGAAAGCCGCGTCAGGGGCTAAAAGAAGATTAAAATCTGCTAGAGCACTGGCACTTTACCTCCAGAGGAGACAGCTGGCAGAAGAGGCGTTGTTGTTGCTGCCGCCATCAGACTGATGAATAATGACTCAAGAATAATAATGGGGATCAGCTAGTTTAGAGTCAAAGTATGATATGGTTAAGAAGCGAATGAAATAAGCACCTGATGATGCAAATTTAAATTGTGAAACCTGACGTGAGTTCTTAGTAACGAATTTTTAACAGTCGTAGCAGTGTGTTATTATTAAAAAAAATAGAGAGAGAGAGAGAGAGAGAGAGAGAGAGAGAGAGAGAGAGAGAGAGAGATAGAATCAATTCCACTATGGTTGCCCCGACAGTTGAAGGGATGTGGACGGGAAAATGACTGAAAAATCGAATCTGAAAGACAAATTTCACCAGTTAAAAGCATGTATGGTTCATTTACTTTTAAATAGTTATTATAGTACAATTTTAAACATGGCCTTATATGCAGCAACTGGATATGAAATAATGTTGACAATTGTAGTCCCACAAGTTTATTTTTAATAATTGAAGAATTTATCTAGATTTCGACAGCACTACGTAAGTTATGATCAGAATGTAAAATTGCCACATGAGACTTTTACAGAACAAAAGAAATGTTCACGTTGTATAAAAGATTACAAACAATACGCTAGTTAGTAACTAGTAACTAGCATGTTACATTATAGTACAATTTTAAACATGGATATGAAATAATGTTGACAATTGTAGTCCCACAAGTTGATTTTTAATAATTGAAGAATTTATCTAGATTTCGACAACACTACGGAAGTTATCATCAGAATGTAAAACTACCACATGAGACTTTTGCAGTACAAAAGAAATGTTCACGTTGTATAAAAGATTAAAAACAATATGCTAGTTAGTAACTAGTAACTAGCATGTTACATTATAGTACAATTTTAAACATGGCCTTATATGCAGCAACTGGATATGAAATAATGTTGACAATTGTAGTCCCACAAGTTGATTTTTAATAATTGAAGAATTTATCTAGATTTCGACAGCACTACAGAAGTTATCATCAGAATGTAAAATTACCACATGAGGCTTTTACAGAAGAAAAGAAATGCTCACGTTGTATAAAAGATTAAAAACAATATGGTAGTTAGTAACTAGTAACTAGCATGTTACATTATAGTACAATTTTAAACATGGACATGAAATAATGTTGACAATTGTAGTCCCACAAGTTGATTTTTAATAATTGAAGAATTTATCTAGATTTCGACAACACTACGGAAGTTATCATCAGAATGTAAAACTACCACATGAGACTTTTGCAGTACAAAAGAAATGTTCACGTTGTATAAAAGATTAAAAACAATATGCTAGTTAGTAACTAGTAACTAGCATGTTACATTATAGTACAATTTTAAACATGGCCTTATATGCAGCAACTGGATATGAAATAATGTTGACAATTGTAGTCCCACAAGTTGATTTTTAATAATTAAAGAATTTATATAGATTTCGACAACACTACGGAAGTTATGATCAGAATGTAAAATTGCCACATGAGACTTTTACAGAACAAAAGAACTGTTCACGTTGTATAAAAGATTAAAAACAATATTCTAGTTAGTAACTAGTAACTAGCCTGTTATTTTTAAACTTTTATACAAAGTGAGCATTTCTTTTCTTCTGTAAAAGTCTCATGTGGTAATTTTACATTCTGATGATAACTTCCATAGTGTTGTCGAAATCTAGATAAATTCTTCAATTATTTTAATGCAACTTGTGGGGCTACAATTGTCAACATTATTAGTTATAATAGTCTTAAACGCTCTTTGAACAAACGTCTGCACACTGACCATGCTGATGCTTCAGGCAACGAATATAACCATAAACATTCCATTCCTACCACAGTCATAAAAACCAACAACGCCAATATACAGGGTGCTTGCAGAAAAAAAATTACTTAGTAAATGTCTTAGTAAATGTCAACATTATTTCATATCCAGTAGCTGCAAATAAGGCCGTGTTTAAAACTATTTAAAAGTAAATGAACCATACTTTTTATTTATTTATTTTAATTTTATTTTATCTTATTTATTTATTTATTTTCTTTTTTTTTTTTCTTTTTTTAACGGGAGAAATTTGTCTTTCAGATTCGATTTTTCAGTCATTTTCACGTCCGGATCCCTTTAACGTCTACAACAGCCAGGCGGGGCCGTTAGCCGACACGTTCCAAATTCTCTTCCAAGACACGACGGTGCCCTCGCCCGAATAGGGAGCGTCCGGCAGCCGTCGGCGGCAGCTGCGGCGGTTGGCGCAATTTGGCGCGGTGTCACTTAGCAAGTATAATGGCGCTCCGGAGGGCCCTGCACGACGCGGAAGCCGCCGAGGCGTCCAGCTCCGCTCTGGGCGTGAGTTACGGCGGGGGAGGTTATGGCGGCCACTCGTATAATCACACGTGAAATCAATTACGCAAGTTACCCGGCCGGCCGCCTCGGAGCGGCATTAAATATTCATTACCCGCAATTACCGACGCAGCGGGCGACCGCGCGTTACAGCCCTGGCGCGGCGCAAAAATTCCCGCTGCTTACTTGTTTGGGCTTCCTTTTGGTGCGCGCCGCCATAAGCGTGTAAAGTGCCGGCCGCACGCTGCGCGCGGGGGCGGCCGCGCCCTTTCCATAGCGACGGGCGGCGTCGCCGGTGCAGTGTTCACTCGAGAGAGACTCGACCCACCCACGACACTTGCTGCGGTAAGTTTCAGCGGCTCATAATGCATTATTTATTTATGTAATCGTATGTTAATAGCAAAATACTAGCCCGAATTATTTGCCGGCCGCGGTGGCCGAGGGGATTGAGGCGCTCCAGTCACGGTCTACACGGCCACTACGGTCGGGGGTTCGCATCCCCCCGCGGGCATGGATATTTGTGCCGTCCTTAGGATTAGGTAGTTCATAAGTAGTTTGGTAGAAGCTGACCTCGGGAAAGATCATTTTGGATTCAAGAAGAACCTAGGAACCCGGGAGGCAATACTCACTTTACGTCTTATCATAGAAGATAGATTACAGAAAGACAAATCTACATTTTTAGCTTTTATAGATTTGGAGAAAGCTTTTGACAATGTTGACTGGAATACACTCTTTCAAATTCTGAAGTCAGCAGGGGTAAAATACAGGGAAAGGAGAGTTATTTACAAGTACAAAAGCCAGACCGCAGTTATTAGACTCGAAGGGCATGAAACGGAAGCATCAATCGGGATGGGAGTAAGACAGGGTTGTAGCCTTTCTCCAATGCTATTCAATTTGTACATCGAGCAGGCGCTGAAGGAAAGCAAGGAAAAATTTGGAATAGGCATTAAAGTTCAGGGAGAAGAAATAAAAACATTGCGTTTTGCTGATGACATTGTAATTCTGTCAGAGACAGCAAAGGACCTGGAAGTGCAGTTGAATGAAATGGACAGTGTGTTGAAGAGAGCGTATAAAATGAACATTAACAAGAGCAAAACAAAAATAATGGAATGCCGTCTTAGAAAATCAGGTGATGCTGAAGGAATTAGATTAGCTAACGAAACAATGAAGGTGGTAGATGACTTTTGTTACTTGGGTAGTAAAATAACATGTGGTGGTCGCAGTACAGAGGATATAAAATGCAGAATGGCAATGGGAAGAAAAGCATTTTTGAAAAAGAGAAATTTGCTAACATCGAATATTAATTTAAGTGTAAGGAAGTCTTTTCTGAAGGCATTTGTGTGGAGTGTTGCCTTATACGGGAGTGAAACATGGACCTTAAGTAGTGCGGACAGGAAGAGGATAGAGGCTTTTGAAATGTGGTGCTACAGAAGAATGCTGAAGATTAGGTGGGTAGATCGCATAACTAATGAAGAGATACTGAATAGACTTGGTGAGAAAAGGAATTTTTGGCATACCCTGAATAAAAGAAGGGATCGCTTGGTAGGACACATTCTTAGACATCGAGGAATAGTAAATTTAGCATTGGAGGGAAGTGTGTGGGGTAAAAATCGCAGAGGGAGACCAAGAGACGCGTATAGTAAGCAGATTCAAGTGGATGTGGGTTGTCGTTCTTATGAGGAGATGAAAAGGTTTGCTCAGAATAGATTAGGGTGGAGAGTTGCATCAAAACAGTCTCCGGACTGAAGACCATAACAACAACAACAAGTAGTTTCTATGTTTAGGGACTGATGACCCCCGTAGATAAGTTCCATAAGCTATACAAACATTTGAAACATTAGAATTATTAACAGGCGAATGGAATAACTTGTGGAATCTGACCTCGGGGAAGATCAGTTTGGATTTAGGAGAAATGTAGGAACACGGGAGGCAATACTCACATTACGAAACTTTATAAGAAAAGACACTATTTAAGTAAATTAATGGAAACCACAGAAATTAAACACCAAAAGACAATCAATTAATAGTGGGAATAATTGTATCACTTTAACTATTATATACTTTTCTTATACTAATAATATTTATTTGTATTCACTCTGTATTACTATTATTTTTAATAAAGTATAAAAGCTGCAACGCAACACATATGAATGAGGAGTAACTGGTCAACCTCCACGTTGTGGGACATGGAAACGCCACACCCAGGAGATACTGGATATCCTGGTGTGACGTCTAAGAGACCAGCCTCAGAGTAATACGACCCATCTTATGTACAAAGATGGTGGGTCCAAATCTGTGGCAGCAGTGAAAAAAAAGTGAATTACGATTTATCTTAGAAGATAGGCTAAGGAAGGGCAAACCTACGTTTTTGGCGTTTGTAGATTTGGAGAAAGCTTTTGACAATGTCGACTGGAATACACTCTTCCAAACTCTGAAGGTAGCAGGGGTAAAAATGGGGAGCGAAGAGTTATATTCAACCTATACAAAAACCAGACAGCGGTTATTAGAGTCGAAGGGCAAGAAAGGGACGCAGAGGTTGGAAGGGAGTAAGACAGTTATGTAGCCTTTTCCCAATGTTGTTCAATCTGTACATTGAGCAAGCAGTGGAGGAATGGAAGGTGAAATTTAAAGAAGGAATTAAAGTTCAGGGAGAAGAAATAAAAAGTTTGCGGATTGCCGATGACATAGTAATTTGTCACAGACTGCAAAGGACGCTTCTCATATCTTTACCGAGTATGTTACAACTGTAATTCGTTGTTATCCGATCATTTGTAGGGCTACAAGGAAATCCAAAATTCAAAAACATAGAAACACCGCAAAACAACTTACGGAGAGCGTATTGTAAGCTTTGTTTAACATTTTACTGTCTCCTAAACACAAAATAAGCTCATGTCCCATTATCCCCGTTTTGTAATTGCGCCTTGTAATTTTGTGTAAATACTGTCACGCAGGTAATCTGAAGATGCCCTGCTAAACGGCGAAACGCGCCATTAAATAAGGAATAAAACAATTTGCAATCAAGGCGGTTTTTTTTACTAAAGGAATATTTATTCTCACTTATTGCTGTACACCATGGACTGGAAATCAACATTTGAACATCTTTTCAAACTCTGAAGTCCGTTCTTGTCAATCATTCAGTTAAACTGGGTGTGAGAGCGAACAAATCGTCAGAAATGCCACGGTACGGATGAAGAGGACAGCGTTGGATCAGATGTTCGATCGTCCGTTCTTCCAGGTTACACTCAGACATCGGTGAACTGACCCAGCCCTACTTGTGTCTGCAGTAATTGCAGCAACCACATCCAGTCCTCAACCTGTTGATGCGACACCAATATTTCCTGGGCAGGTCAAAACCGTTTGGCTTCTCTGTGGAATCAAGATGGTGGGCACTTGTTCCCAATGTTTTGTTGACCACTCATGCCTCCAGCTTTCATTTAGATAAAATCTATCACCAATGAGTTGCCCTGCAGTGACACTTACTAGTCCTCTTGATAGCACTCGCTGCTATGATGGAGGGCAGAATTCTTGGTGCAATGGCAAAAGAGGGTGATGCAAAGATGTTTTTAGGTTCCCTTAGTAGACCTTGCTTCCTCCTTAAGTGAGGTGGAGGGATGTTACTCAGCAGAGATAACCAGAGACATGGAGTTGATTTGATGGTACCAGTAATGAAACACATCCCATCATTCAATTTCGTGTCTACCTTCTTCATATGTGTTCTTTCCAACCAGACGGGTGCGTATTGCACAGCAGCCGAGTAGACAAGACTGATGGCAGATAGGCGTGAACAGCTGGCAGAACTCCCGAGGATGTACCACTGAGCTTATGCAATATATTGTTTCTTGCAGCGACTTTGTGAGAAAGCATAGTAATGTGCTCTTTGTAGCTCAGGGCTCTATCTTATGTGACTCCAAAGCATGGGCAGAACAGTACTAGTGGTACGGGGTGGTTGGTTCAACCGATCTTTAGACACAGTTGCCCTTATCTTTTACATCAAAAACCAAACGCATATTGGTAATTGCTACCCATTGAGCTAGGGTCTCTCCATTCACATCTGCGGTGTCATGGCCGTTGAAGTCTACTGTGTATATACAAGATTGGTCAAAAGCTGACAGTACTGAAGGAGCCCAGCACACACCCAGAGACTTGTACAGATTGACAATTTTTAAATAATTTATCTGAATTGCTATTTTATAAATGTAGCCAAATTCTGAATAACCTATTACTTGCATTCCATTTAAACTTCACTTCACATAATTGGCTATCCTATATTGTGGATGGTGGATAACTTCAACCAGTGTATAACCGGTATTCGTCCTCTACGCTGAAAGTCCTGTTGGTACGGGTTACTTGGATATTAAAAACATCAGTGTTAAGGTCATGCAGTTGTTTTTGCAGACACCTGCATTTGGCAGAACTTACGGCTTCAATACTATTCTGAAAAGAGCCGTTCTTGTTATGTTTCTGGGAAAATTGTATGGCGACCTTTAACGCTGTTGCTCGTTTAGCACCATCCGGGGGTCTTGTGTAGGGTAATTTAAGTAATATCTACGGACGTGAGCAACGTTCAACCCCCATATAAAGAGTGGTCCATTGATAGTGACCGGGCCAAGTAACTCACGAAATGAGCATCAAAAGAAAAAGAACTAAAAAGAACAAAACTTTTCTAGCTTAAAGGGGGAAAACAGATGACGCTATGGTTGGCCCGCTAGATGCCGCTGCCATAGGTCAAATGGATATCAACTGTATTTTTTTAAAATAGGTACCACCATTTTTGTTACATATTCGAAAAATGTTCAAATGTTTGTAAATCTTATGGGACTTAACTACGGGGTCATCAGTCCCTAAACTTACAAACTACTTATGAACTACTTACGAACTAGGACGGCACAAATATCCATGTCCGAGGGGGTATTCGAACCCCCGACCGTAGGAGTTTGTGACACTTGCGCGGAGTGACACTTGCGCGGAAAGGAGATGTGTAGACACTTGCGCGGAGACCCGGACGCTGCAGGTAGTGAACAGGGTGTTCCAGAGGTAGGGATACACCACCCCTACTCCTCGCCCTCCAGCCGCTACCTGTGCCGTATTCAGGGAAAGGCCCACCGAGCGAGGTGGAGCAGTAGTAAAGGCCCGGAGATATCACAGCCTCATTCAACAGGGAGATAACACGTCATACAAACATCACTCGATTTACAATACAGCACCATGTGAAGGGGAATGTGATGAAATCGGAATTAAGCGCAACCGTTGCTAACTACAATTTCGGATTTACTGCATTTTGAGTCAGAATTCGCATCTATATTCGCATTTATCGCAAATGCGAATTTTTCCTGTCCCTAGTAATACCTCTAGAAATAAACAGCTGATCAAGGAACTAAAAGCAAGGGCAGATCTTTGGGTGTATTACTTCAAATAACTAAAACACAATTTGATCGTAGAATTATATACAATCTCATTATAAAGGTTTTTTTAGGTGGTTTTGAGCAGCTTTTAAATATGTTAGGAATAGCATTATGAAATATAGACAGATGTGATGTCTTATTTCGAAAGAACAGACATCACACCAATACATATATAGCTCTCGGTAAAGTGGAACGGTACGATGTCGTTACGTAGCACAGCACGGCCGACTAGAAACGCAGGAGAAGTGCAAACAACGTTCTCTCCTCAGAGCTATGATTAGGTTCGACGTAGACTTCTACAACATACAGTCTACACGGCGAAGATTACACCAAAAAATTTAACGTTTCGTCTACTTTGGCGATAGCAACCAAATTTTAAAATCGTGTCTACTATGTAAAGATGTAGCAACACAACACGCTTCAAGTCCAAAACTTCACTGATTTTCGAGTTCTGAATTTTTAATATGTTTTTAATGTTATTACAGAAAAAACATATTTGGAACTCACACTACAATTTTCATATGTTTATTATGAGATATCAATTTCGGCTAATTTCAGGTCATCTTCAAGTCTCAAACAACAGGTGTTACTTATGCATTTTTCCAGTGGCACTCATAACCTTTTAGTGTTTACACACGCCGGCCGCGGTGGCCGAGGAGGCGCTCCAGTCACCGTCTGCACGGCCACTACGGTCGGGGATTCGAATCCTCCGTCGGGCATGGATATTTGTGCCATCCTAGTTCGTAAGTAGTTCATAAGTAGTTTGTAAGTGTAGGGACTGATGACCCCGTAGTTAAGTCGCATTGACTATACAAACATATGAACATTTTGTTTACACACGAGGTCTAACGTTGTTAATCGCGTTAGCGATGAAAACAGAACCCAGAATCTTTGCGTCTAAATGATACATATATTGATGTGATGTCTTATTTCGAAAGAACAGACATCACACCAATACATATATAGCTCTCGGTAAAGTGGAACGGTACGATGTCGTTACGTAGCACAGCACGGCCGACTAGAAACGCAGGAGAAGTGCAAACAACGTTCTCTCCTCAGAGCTATGATTAGGTTCGACGTAGACTTCTACAACATACAGTCTACACGGCGAAGATTACACCAAAAAATTTAACGTTTCGTCTACTTTGGCGATAGCAACCAAATTTTAAAATCGTGTCTACTATGTAAAGATGTAGCAACACAACACGCTTCAAGTCCAAAACTTCACTGATTTTCGAGTTCTGAATTTTTAATATGTTTTTAATGTTATTACAGAAAAAACATATTTGGGACTCACACTACAATTTTCATATGGCAGAATTTGTAGGTACATTCACAAGACATAAGTCAACGGTTGTGTGCATTCATCTTATGAGAAATGTCAATCATTTGTTTTCAGTGTTTACTTCAAATTTCTCTTTTAAGTTTCTTTAATTATTAGTACTTAAATGTGGTTATAAAATAAATAAATTACGTGGATATGTGTAGTCTTATGCGGCCAAACTACTTAAATCATTGGTCGCTAGACTTACACACTACTTAATCTTACTTAAAATAACTTAGGCAAAGTACGAACAAACATACCTATGTCCGAGGAAGGACTCGAACCTCCGACCGGACCGGCCCCGTAATTTGTGACACAAATTACACGTTTGATAATATTAATGCATAGAAGTATCAAATCACGTCAAGACTACTTCCTGCAAAAATTTCGACAAAAAGAAGTTGGCACTGAGTTCAGAAAAACAAACTTCTGGTATATTGGATTTTAACATTTTATCTAGAATTAAATGTTACTACAAGAGATACAGCCATTTAAATTTACGGGCACCATAACGTTTTCCCTTCCTGAGTAAATGAGCTGCTTCTTATAGTTTCAACACCCTTTTCTTGAATGTTCTGAATACAAATCTTCACACAGACCTCTTGAGGAGGAGAGTGATACGGATATCTTATTGTAAACCACTGCCTATTACCTTAGACCTTTTTGACTGTACTGAACAGTAGTTCCGCGTATTCCGTAATTTATATTTATACAGTTTAACAGGAAATGTAATTTATAACCAACTATTGGCTGCCAATTTCGCTTCATTTTTCCTGGAAGTCTTGCAACTTGTTTCTCCCTGTTGGTTTATGCCAAGTTCGGAGTAAAAATGGTTCTATATGACGGTGATGGAAAATAGAATTTAGCATTTTTCGGTGTGTGACATTCCCTTTTGTAATTCGAATACAGCCAAATCGTTTTGGGTCTACGAATAAACGCTTTTAAGTATGTAAAATACTCATTGACTTATTATTAACGTTTTTTAATTGAAGGTTTAAGGTTGCATCTCCTATTAAAAAGCATAGTAGCTATTTTTAAAGAGATGGAAGTTGCGGGATAGTGGGGTTAACTACATAGCGGTCAATTACATCAACGTATCTGTGCAGGATGCCTAATATATTTATTGCTTGCGCAGGTGTCTTGATATGCTTAGTGTTCTGAATAATATGCTTTTAGGAGGTATGACTGTGGAAAGTCATCGTCTTGTAGTAGCAGAGAATGTCTTAATAACTCTCCAAACATTATCACTATTAAAATACCTTTTTGTTTACAGGAGGAACACTCAACGGATTAATATGTCGTTAGAACAAGTTACTATATTGCTCTTCATCTTGCAAAGGGTTGTGCAATTTCACTGAGTTTCGTGTTATGTTGACAGTGTGGAAACTTGACAACAGCAGTGCTAGACTTCTCGGTGTGCCTGTACCCAGAAAAAGCCATTAGCCGCCCCAAGGGCCCCAGGTTCCGCGCAAGTGTCACTCCGCGCAAGTGTTCCAACCCCGACCGTAGTGGCCGAACAGACCGTGACTGAAGCGCCTCAGTCCCCTCGGCCACCGCGGCCGGCGTTACATATTCGTCTAGTACATAAATAAATATGAGTGTTTTATTTGGAACACTTTTGTCACTTTGTGATAGATGGCGCTGTAATATTCACAAACATACTGCTCACAATTTTAGACGAATAGTGGGTAACAGTTGGGTTTTTGAAATCAAAACACAGAACGTAGGTACGTTTGAACTTTATTTCGTTGTTCCAGAAATCCGGGGGTGTAAAATCCGGTGAACGTGCGGGCCATGGTATGGTACTTCTACGACCTATCCACCTGTCATTAAATATTCCATTTAAGACCGCTTCAACTGCATGCGAGTCATGTGCCGGGCATCCATCATGTTGAAAGTACATCGCCAGTCTCTCATGTAGTGAAACATCTTGTAGTAAAATCGGTAGAACGGTACGTAAGAAATCAGCATATATTGCACCATTTAGATTGCCATCGATAAAATAGGAGCCAATTATCCTTCCACCCATAATGCCGCACCATACATTAACCCGCCAACATCGCTGAAGTTCCACTTGCGCAGCCATCGTGGATTTTCCGTTGCCCACTAGTGCATATTATCCCAGTTTACGTTACCTCCGTTTCTGAATGACGCTTCGTCACTAAACAGAACCCGTGAAAAAAAAAATCTATTATCGTTCCGTAATTTATTTTGTGCCAAGTGGCAAAACTGTACACGACGTTCAGAGTCTTCGCCATGCAATTCCTGGTGCATAGAAATATGGGACGGGTGAAATTAATGTTGATGTAGAATTCTTAACAACAACGTTTTTGAGATTGCCGATTCTCGCACAATTTGTCTGCTACTGATGTGCGGATTGGCCTCAACTGCAGCTAAAACACTTGGACATCATCATTTGTTGCAGGTCGTGGTTGACGTTTCACTTGTGACTGAACACTTCCTGTCTCTTTAAATAACGTAACTATCCGATGAAAGGTCCGGACACTTGAATGATGTCTTCCAGGATAGAGATCAACATACATAACACAGGCCCGTGGTGTATTTTGATCACAATAGCCATACATAAATACGATATCGACCTTGTCTGCAATTGGTAAACAGTCCATTTTAACTCTAGTAATGTAATACGAAGCAAATACTGTCCACACTGGCGAAATGTTACGCGATACCACCTATTTGTGACTATTACAGAGCCATCTATCACAAAGCGAAAAAGTTTTCCAAATAAAACATTCATATTTATTTACGTACTAGACGAATGTGTAATAAAAATCGGGGTAAATATTTAAAAAAATGCAGTTAAAATCCGTTTGACCTATGACAGCGCTATCTAGCGAGCCAAACATCGCGCCATCTGTTTTCCCCTTTCAAGCTAGAAAAGTTTTTTTCTTTGTAGTTTTTTTCGTTTGATGTTTATTTCGTGAGATATTTGTCCCAGTCACTATCAATGGACCACCCTGTATATTATCATATTGCATGACAATAACGCCGGCCGCGGTGGCCGAGGTGACTGAGGCGCTCCAGTCACGGTCAGCACGGCCACTACGGTCGGGGGTTCGAATACCCCTTCGGGCATGGATATTTGTGCCGTACTAGTTCGTAAGTAGTTCATAAGTAGTTTGTAAGTTTAGGGACTGATGACCCCGTAGTTAAGTCCCATAGACTATAAAAACATTTGAACATTTTAGTAATTCTTTCCCTGTTGTTGTTGTAGTTTTCAGTCCGGAGACTGGTTTGATGCAGTTCTCCACTCTACTCTATCCTGAGCTAGCCTCATCATCTCCTCCTAAG
Organism: Locusta migratoria; assembly: GCA_026315105.1. Taxonomy (NCBI): domain Eukaryota; kingdom Metazoa; phylum Arthropoda; class Insecta; order Orthoptera; family Acrididae; genus Locusta; species Locusta migratoria. Next base: position 178,612,192 of record CM048747.1, read on the forward strand.
AACGGCAACCTACATTCATTTGAATTTGCTGACTATATTCATCTCTTGGTCTCCTGCGATTTTTACCCCACACACATCCCTACAATAATAAATTCACAATTACGTGATGTCTAAGAATGTGTCCTATCAATCGATCCTTGTTTCAGTCAAGGTATGCCAGAAATTCCTTTTCTCCCCAATACTGTTCAGTACCTCCTCATTAGTTACACGATCCACCCACCTAATCTTTAGCATTCTTCTGTAGCACCACATTTCAAAATCCTATATCCTCCTCCTGTCCGCACTGTTTATCGTCGGTGTTTTACATCCATACAAGGCAACACTCCACACAAATGCCTTAAGAAAGGACTTCCTTATGCTTAAATTAATATTCGATGTGAACAAATTTCTCTTTTTCAAAAACGCTTTTCTTCCCATTGCCATTCTGCATTTTATATCTTCGGTACGGCGACCATCATATGTTATTTTACTGCCCAAGTAACAAACTCATCTACCACCTTTATTGATTCGTTTCCTAATTTAATTCCTTCAGCATCGCCTGATTTTCTAAGACTACATTTCATTACCCTTGTTTTGCTTTCGTTAATGTTCATCTTATATGCTCCTTTCAACACACTGTTCATTCCATGTCCTTTGCTGTCTCTGACAGAATTACAATGTCATCAGCAAAACGCAAGGTTTTTATTTCTTCCCCCTGAACTTTAATTCTTTCTCCAAATTTCTCCTCGCTTTCCTTTATAGCTTGCTGAATGTACAAATCGAATAACGTTGGGGAAAAGATACAACCCTGTCTTACACCCTTTCCAACCTTTGCATCCCTTTCATGCCCTTCAACTCTGATGACTTCTGTCTGGAACGTAATAATTTTTCCATTGTTTGATTATCGTATACATCAAGTGGGCTAAAAAACGCCCCGTCCTGTGGCTGTGCTAGTTTGGAGTTTGATCTTGAAATTGGAGAATCATCACACCATTCGCATGGGCAAGAAGAAGAGTGTTTGAATTTTTGCTACGTTAGGTGTAACCATCCAGCAATCAGAGCACATGTCTTTCTCGTGAAGGATGACCTGTTGCAATGCCATTTCACGAAGAGTTAGAGATGATGCTGCCAGTTTCCAATACCTCAACTAGACGACCGGCAGGTACACGTTTGCTCAGCTCCTTGCCTAATCTCGCTGTCTCTAGAATATACCATTGGCACCAGCGCAGCACACCATCGTCATTTTTGTGCCCCTCTGTCCAGTGGATAACTCACCGACCTGTTTATTTATTTATTTATTTCCTTGAGTGGCAGAATTTTTTGACATGTTTTGTACGTTCGAGAGGCCACTCTGATCAACGATGAAAATCCAGGTATCATTTAAATTATGTTTGTAACATACGCTCTAGAGGAAGTAAAAATGCATGTAATCGTTCTTTGTTGAACTGACTGGCTCTTACCATCGACGTTGTGTACTTGGCTGTCTATACAGCAAGTTAGGATGCATCTTCATAACTGCATAGAACGTCTTTTGCCTGCCATTGTTGTCCTGCTTTGGAATTGTGATTTACAGCATTTTCATCTCAGAATCAATTTTCCAATCTCTTAAATAATGAAGAAATCGTAACTTTGCTTGTCTCGCGTTGAATATATGACCTTTCTTTGTTGCAGGATCACAGTTAATACCAAGAAAATCGACTTTACATGTAAGAAGATGGGTGCCGATTGACAGAAATTTGCTGCTATAAGTCTTTTTCAACACAATGAGGTGTAACATGCAGTAATATTTCTATATTTTTATGAAAATGTCAATACAAGGTAAAAGATAATTTCTTACTGATTAGCAAACACAACATCTTTGTTTTTGTTCACATTTTAATTCTCTCTGATTTCTTCCCGGTTTTGATCCAGTGGAGACCGCACGAGCAGTAACGTTTTTGGACGAATAAGTTGAAAGCGGTTTGCTCACATAAGCTGCAAGTTCGCAGGTGCCGTGCAAGTATGCCGAAGAAAATGAGATACACCTGAAGTGCCTGTTATTAAACTGGTTTGAAACTGGTTGCTGAATTTGCTGTATCTTATGAAATACGCCGGCTGGTTTTGAGTGTCAGATTGTTTCACTCTTTAATAAGCATACCATACTTAAATTACAGATCACGGATCAAGGCTGCTAATTTTCGGAACACATTACGTACCTCGGTTCAGCACTGTCCGATTTGTACGTTGCCTCCGTATGTCATTTCGAGCAGCTTGACAGCCCTGGAGTAATATGCATGTAAATCGTATAGACCGTGTTTTAACGCCGTAAAAAGTAAAAGTCCCGCCGCAGGTTTGCTGCGCAGTGATTGTGTTCTATACTTGGTTTCACTGCGACCTCTCTACGGCAGTTTAGCCACTGGACCGTAACTCAGGACAAGATCGTTAATTACCACGGGACGACGTAATTACGTCGATCCTTACAACCTTACTAAAAATGAAACCGCTCAGGCCTCGCGAATAAATTTAATGCCCGCCGTGAAGCGCCCATAGGGGCAACTACGGCTTACAACAGTGTATAAAATTTAACGTCGAACACTTGAAACTGCAAATTACGAAGCATTCCCACGTCTTAATAACGGATAATTACACGGCACGCATTTATTAAATTTGGCCTTTACGTAAATAGGGGTGGAGAAGCACTCAGCAGTCTGTTACTCGGAGGAGCCCATAAAGACGGACGGAACGGACCACCTGCGAGCTAACGATACGGGCCCCGCCCCCCTCCAGCCTAATTGTTGACAAGTAGTGGCCAGGCTGCACTGCGAGGGCCGCCGCACACGTAGAGGGCTGCGGGCGTCCTGCCAGAGCAGACAATCGAGCAATCCCAGAGATGTCGCAACAGTCGCGTTACCATAAATCTTTGCGAGTCCAGGCTGCTCTAGCGATCCCAGACGTCCCTCTTTTAACGGGACATTACCGATTTCGAAACCTATGTCCCGTGTCCCGCCTACATGTCTCGCGGGACCTACATTTGTACAGCTTTTTAATGTTACTTTCCTATTAAATTTTTCTTTTGCTTTATGTCTTCACTAGCTGAAAGCCCGTCCTCTCCCGTATACAGGGTGTTTCACTGTGTTTGCCTCTGTAACTTATAAAATAGTAGGTGACGGGAAATTTTAATTCGGTAGGTCAACACAAGAAATGTTACACTTTCTGCGGAGCTATGAACATAGTTTATTGTATCATTTTCCAAAGAGTTACACCACAAAGATATAATTTTTAAATCGAACAATACTTTTTTCTATCGTGTATTGGATTCGTTTAAACCAGCTGCATCCAAATCAATTTAAACTACATTCCTATCACTGTTAGTTTGGGAGCTACAACCCTTCAAAGTTTCGGGGGTGGAGGCTGCGATAGCGTAGCTGACTGGCCGAGTGGCTAGCCCCTGGGGCACGGCCCACTGTCTCATGACCACCAGCCAGTCAGATTCGCTGTCGTAGCCTCCACCCCTAAACTTTGAAGGGTTGTACCTCCCAAACTAACAATGATAGGAATGTAGTTTAAATTGATTTGGACGCAGCTGGTTTCAACGAATCCAATGCACGATAGAAAAAACCATCGTTCCATTTAAAAAATTATATCTTTGTGCTGTAACTCTCTAGAAAATGATACAATAAACTATGTTCATAGCTCCGCAGAAAGTGTAACATTTCTTGTGTTGACCTACCGCATAAACATTTCCCATCATCTATTATTTTATAAGTTACAGAGGCAAACACACTTAGTGAAACACCCTGTATATAGGGTAAGGTTGGGGCAAACGGATGTGGGGACAAACGGACAGAACGTAAGCAAATGTGGTGTATTTACCTTGCTGAAGTTGGCAACACCGTTTTTGTGACTCAGATTGTTGCAGTGCAGTGAATACGAGTGACTGTGATAAGTATTGTTTGAAATAACCTATTCAGAACGTCCTTCTGGTTTGCAAACTAACGCAGGGAAGCAACATATGCTGTGCAGGCAATGACTTTGTTCAGAATATTCTTAGGGAAATAAGGTTTGTTGGTATTTCAATGAATTCACGGAGGTTCTATCCTAATCCGGTGGCTGGCTCCTGCTTCTCTCCACGTGCCAGTATGACGATATTCCGTGGTGGTGGCATCCGTTGTATTTTTACGACACTAACTCAAATATTGCTCAGGTGGGGCAGACGGACACTTGTTCGTGGGGCCAACCGGACACACAAGTTTTTTTCTTAATAAAAATTTTAAGGTGGTGTAGCAAATATCTTTAACTTACTAATAATTTAATTTGTAGTAAATCTCAGTAGTTGTGACAGAATACTATTCTTATTTACACAATGTCCGGAATCGTAAAAGGAACACAGACAGAAAGCCGCAGCCAACAGTGTGCATTTATTTGCCACCACACAGTACTCACAGGCTACAGCCCCTTGACGTATCTTTCTTTGCTCCAGTAAAGACATTTTACAATGAAGCCTGCAGGTAGTACGTCAGAAGAAATCCAGGGAAAGGAATTAACAAAGTGGCATTTTGAGCTGTTTCTGCCGAAGCATGGAACCGTGCAGCTACTGTCGGGAACGCTGTAAATGGCTTCAGTGCATGTGAGATCTATCCCTTGAACACCAATCGCTTGCCTGAGCACGCGTTTGCTCCCGCAACTGTGCATGAACACCCCACTAATAATCCTGTAGGAAATCCTGAGAATCAAACAGCAGACGTGCCGACGGCAACTGTACCAGGAAGTAGGCCTAATCAAGTGGCGGAACTGCAACCACAGCCAACGACAAAGGTCACAAAACATGCTTGCGAATGAGAGAAGTTTCCAGGACCTCAGTGGTATACCATCGGCTTCAGGATCAGCCAAAAAAAACGCAAGATGGGAACATCATCCATTCTGACAAATCCTAGTTTTCTTTCTGATCTAAACGAGAAAAAGGCCAGGGCGGCAAACAAGACGGCAGTGAACAATACCAATTGTGTAACAATGAAGACAGTGATAAAAAAGTAAAGTGTCCGTTTGCCCCATATGGAATGTCCGTTCGCCTCTATAGTTGGGGGCAAACGGACATTGGCGCACGATCCATTTGTATCAATTATCCTGGGCTGAAAATAAAATTTAAAAATTAATTAAAGACGTATTACTTTGACATAAGGTATAAGGTTCTTAGTGATATAAAATAAATATCTGGAATTAGATTTAGATATTTTTAAAAAAATCCGCTTAGCGTGTACGTTTGCCCCAACCTTACCCTTTTTCTTCCAGTCTTAAGTTAGCCCATCTCTCCTGCCCCTTTGTCTCCCTGTCCACCTCCTCTTTCCTTCTCTCTCTGCCCATCTCGTCTTTTCCCTCCCTCTCTATCTGTTCATCACCGCATCTCCCCTCTCTCTGTTCATATCCTGCTACCTCGTCTCTGCCCATCTCCACCTTCACCTTTCTCTGCCAGTAACCTCCTCTTCTCTGTCGAATTCCTCCCCCATCTCCTCAGGCAATTGCCTCCTCCATCTGTTAAAAATTATGTAGCTCTGTTCACTTAACGGTGATCAGTGAAGTGGTTTCTAAGTATAATGCACGGTACCCTCCGCTAAGCACCGTATGACATCTTACATGATGTTTGCGTTCCTCTGTTTTGAAGGTTGTTGTTGTGGTCTTCAGTCCACAGACTGATTTGATGCATCTCTCCACATCTGGCAATACGTACGGCAACATAAATTATTTTGAATCTGCTTACTGTCTTCGTCCCTCGGTCTCCCGCTATGATTTTTACCCGACGTACTTCCATCTAATGCTAAGCTGACGATTTCTTGATGTCTCAGAATGTGTCCCTTCTCGTAGTCAGGATATGCCAGAAACTCCTTTTCTCTTCAATTCTGTTGAAAACCTCCTCATTAATTAATTGATCGATCCCTCTAATCTTCATCATTCGTCTGTAGCAGTACATTTCGAAAGCTTCTAACAACTTTTCTTCTCAACTCCTTATTGTCCACGTTTCACTCCCATACAATTATGCACTCCAGACAAATGCTTTTAGCAAGGACTTCCTAACATTGAAACTAATATTGGATGTCAACAAATTTCGCTTATTCAAAAACGCGTTTCTCCCCATAGCCATTCTGCATTTTATATCTTCTTTACTTCGGTCATCAGAAGTTATCTTGCTACGTAAATAACAAAACTCATCCACTACTTTAATTATGTCATTACCTAATCTAATTCCTTCAGCATCGCCTGATTTTTTGATACTCCATTCCATTACCTTTTCTTTACTCTTGTTTATGTTCATCTTATACATTTCTTTCAAGATATAGTCCATCCGCTTAATTGCTCTCCCAGGTCTTTTGCTATCTCTGACAGAATTACTATGTCATCAACAAACCGCAAGGTATTTATTCCCTCTCACTTCTCTTTAATTCCCTCTCTAAATTTATTCTTGCATTCCTTCGTAGCTAGCTCAATGTACAGATTGAACAACATTAGGGAAAGGCTACAACCATTCCCAACTACTGCAACCCTTTCAAGACCTTCGACTTTAATAATTGCAGTCTGGTTTTTGTAAAAGTTGAATATAACTCTTCGCTCCATATATTTTACGCCTGCTACCTTCAGAATATGAAAAAGTGTCTTCCAGTCCACATTGTCAATAGCTTTTCCAGATCTACAAACGCTAAAAACGTAGGTTTTCCATTCCTTAACCTAAGAAAAGTCGTAAAGTGAGTATTGCCTCTCTTGTTCCTACATTTCTCCTAAATCCAAACTGATCTCCAAGGTCGGATTCACCCAGTTTTTCCATTCGTCTGTAAATAATTCGTGTTAGTATTTAGCAACCATGACTTCTTAAATTGATAGTTCTGTCATTTTCACATTTTGTCTGCAATTGCTTTGTTGTTGTTGTTGTTGGTGGTGGTGGTGGTGGTTCTTAGGAATTGGAATAACCATGATCTTCTTGAAGTCTGAGGGTATTTCCCCCGGCTCATTCATCTTGCATACCAGGTGGAACAATTTTCATTAACTTTAAGAATTTATAACGTCAGAAATACTCATAAATACGATGAAATTTTGAATGTGCTACTTCACTTCGTTTCGCAACATGTTTATATAACCCAGTTGCTTGGTAGCGCTGCAATTGCGTAGCAATTCTCTGGGAGTTTCGTGACTCTTACGATAGACTCTTGAGTCTTACCTGTCTATAGTCTATTTCTTGCTAAATTACAGCATGGCTGCTTTGAAATATTAGAAGAAAACGAAACGAAAATACATTTCGATTGAACTCCCTTAACAGGCATTACGTTCAATATTGTAAAAAATTTCAAAACAAGACGTATGAAAGAGAGTCTTTGTGAAGTATAAACTCCTCTTGTCAAGTTATATCATAGCGGGTAACGTTAAATAGTAAGCAAAATATATTAAAGTGGAGTCTTTAGTTCCGTGCTAAGACACCAGAGTTACACATGCAGAATGCTTAGATATCAGTACATGTAACAGTCCATCTCGTTTGCATTGCGACAGTAGCATCCCAAACGGCCAGGAAGCTACACTTCTGAATACGGCAACGAATTAGTGCGAACTGCAACTTCTACTTTGTTTTGTGACATAGTTTTGACAATAGGGAACCTAAGTACTGACACAAGATAGCTAAAAAAAATGACTCCATGTTTCCTATTGATCCTGGGATGTCTAATACTTTATATTCCAAGACTACGTGGAGCAAAAAAGTACAACCTACAGTGTGTGAAGGAAGCATAGTGTAGCAGGTCGATGACATTCTCGCTGCCAAGTACTGGATGAGCGGAAAACTTCCTTATAAGGGTATGAGAAATATACAGGGCAGTGACTGACAGAACGGGTTAAAGATAAGGAGCGCCAGTGTCATTGGAAGATTTCTAAATAAGGGCATGTTGAGAAATCGATGCCACCGACTAGATAGACGAAGTGTTTGAAAGGGTGAGTGAGACGAGCGTCACAGATCGGCTTCTGAGGTGCAGAAGGCCACTTGGGAAAGTCTGTATATGGTGTTAATCAGTTTGTTACAACACCCATTGCTGAATCATTGAATAGTCGCAGGCCGTGCAGTCGCACACGATAATCGCAAAAATGACTATGACGACACGACAGCTTGCTGAAATGACTCTTTTCTCATCGGGTAGTGTGGTATTACTGGTACAGTCACTAAGGTACAGAAAAATCTGTGCACGCTGGGTGCCTAGATTATTGACAAGAGAAATGAAAACGACAAAGAAAATGTGTGTGAGGATCTCATGAAGACGTTTACTGAAGAGCGGTGTCATTACCCAGGATGAAAAATGGTTATTTTTGTCCAAAACTGAGAGCAAAGCGCGATCCATGGAGTGGCGTCATCCAGGTTCCCCTCGGAAGAAGAGCAGGCCAAAAAGATATGGCCTCCTTCTTCTGGGAACAGAGAGGTGTCATTTGCATTGACTGGTTGGAACCTGACACCTGTTGACCGGGGCCGTTATTGTTTGCCATTGGATAAGCTGTGACGTGCCCTCAGCCAACATCTTCAGGTTCAGCTCATCAGACTATACCATGACAAGGCCCCATAAAGCCCTTGTGATGCAGGAGAAGATCAGGAAAATTCGTTGGAAAATTGTTCCTAATCCTCCATACAGTCCGGATTTGGCTCCGTCTGATTTTTACCTCTTTTATCGTCTGAAGGCCCACCTGCGCGGTAAAACATATGATAGTGAGAAAGACCTTATTTCCTATGTCAAGCGATGGTGTAAAAGTCAATCTCCAGAATTATACCAAAATTCAGAACCACATCCATTACAGCTTATAGAGTCTACACTGAGTAGGCTCAATGTATACCTGAATGTACCAAGAATGTTCACAAAAAATGTCATTCTCCTCCTGCAGAAAATAAAAAAAATTGATGGCGACTGTGCAAAACTTTTTGAACGCCCTTTATATATGGCTTTCAGAAGAAAACGCGAGATGTGATAGATTTGCCCATCTCCAACGAGAACTTCGCATGTACAGTTGCTCTGTCACAACTAGCCACTAGGAACAACTTGCAAACGAAAGGAGAGTGTTGTAATGTGAGCAGCTCGTATCGGTAACTAATGGTACCTTGTTTTCTCATCTTTCCTGTTACGTCTCTAGAATATCGTGGAACAGTTAATACTCGTTTAAGAACTAGCTTGTGTGGGGGAACGCGGATCTGATCGGTTTTAACTTCTTATGAATGGAGTACTTTGGTGAATGGGTGGAATTATGAAGATGCTTAATTGTCAGATGTGGTCGATTTTAAACTGAAATGAATTATTTATGTGTGAACAAGTGTAACCGATTTTATGTTTATGACAGGCTGAAGAAAGACGTGGAGAGGATGCGAGCTTGATCGCCGAGAACCACACCTGCAGATAGCGTTCCTCACTTGGTGTGTTGTATGTCAAGTAACGGTATAAATAATATTCACAACCGTTACATCCAGTCATTAAGCCGGGTAATATTAGAAGTAAGTACAATGTTAACTTGTTGATCGTAAACTTTGCCACTCTGACCCGTGTGATTTAAGCGCCAATTTCAAGACTCTTTCCTCGTACCCTTAGCTATCAAGCTGTCGTCTCCACATCTTACACATCACAGACAGTACATCTAAGTCTACATGGATACCCTGCAAGTCACATTGAAGTGCATGAGAGGGTTCATCGAACCACTTTCATGATATCCCTCTGTAGTTCGCGGTGGCCGAGGGGATTGACGCGCTTCAGTCACGGTCTGCACGGCCACTACGGTCGGGGGTTCGAATCCCCCCTCGGGCATGGATATTTGTGCCGTCCTAGTTCGTAAGTAGTTCATAAGTAGTTTGTAAGTTTAGAGACTGATGACCCCGTAGTTAAGTTCCATAAGCTTTGCAAACATTTGAACATTTGAATCTCTGTAGTTCCATTCTCTAATAGCTCGCGAGAAAAAGGAACACCTAAATATTTGTGTTTTCGATCTTATTTCTCTTTATTTTATTATGGTGACCATGGCTCCCTATGTAGGTGGGTGGTAACAATATATATTCGCATTCTGAAGAGAAAGATATTTCGCAAACAGATCTCGTCGCAACAAATAATGCTTTTCTTTTAATGGTTTCTATCCCAACTCGCGCATCGTTTCCGTGACTTTCTCTCCCCTATATCGCGATAATACAAAATGAGCTGCCCTCCTCTGAATTTTTCCTAAATCGTCCGTCAGTCCCACCTGGTGTGGGTCCCATAAAGCGCACTAGAAGTGTAGTGTAGGCAGTTTCTTTAGTAGAACTGTTGCATCTTCTAAGTGTTGTGCCTATGAAATGTAGCTTTGGTTCGCCATCCCTACAATATTTTCTGTGTTCCTTCCAAATTAATTGTTCGTAATTGTTACTCCTAGTTCTTCAGTAGAATTAATGGCCTGTAGGTTTGACTGATTTATCGTATAACAGAAATTTAACGTATTTCTTTTAGTGATCAAATGTATGACCTCACACACCTCATTTTTAAGGGTCAATTGCCAATTTTTGCACCATGTAGATATCTTATCTAAATCATTTTGCAGTTGCTTTTGATCTTCTGGAGACTTCGATAAATGGCAGAATCATTCGCGAACATTCCAAGAGACCTTCTCGTATTGTCTCCTAAATTGCTTATAAATATAAGGAAGAGTAGAGGTCTTATAAAACTTCCGTAAGTTATAACGTACTGTGTCCTTTCTGACAGGAAATCACATACCCAACCGCACAACTGTGGCGATATTCAATATGCACTCAATTTGATTAGAAGACGCTTGAGAGGTACAGTATCAAAAGCCTTCCGGAAATCGATAAATACGGAACCTATTTGACATCCCTTGTCGATAGCACTCATCACGTCATGTGAGTAAAGAGCTGGCTGTGTTTCACAAGTACGGTACTTTCTGGATCCATGTTGTCTATGGGTCAATAGGTCGTTTTTTTCGAGGTACTTCATAATATTTGAGGAAAGTATATGTTCTAAGCCGACGTTAATGATATAGACATGTAATTCTGACGATCACTCCTATTGCCTCTCTTGCTTATTAGTGTTACCTATGTAACTTTCCAGTCTTTAGGTACGGAACGTTCGCTGAGCGACCGGTTGTAATGACAGGTATGGGGCTAATGCATCAGCATACTCTGAAAGGAATCTAACTGGTATACAATCTGGACAGGGAGACTTACCTTTCTTAAGTGATTTAAGTTGTTTTAACACTCGAGGGGTATCTACTTATAAATTACTCATGCTGGCTTCTGTTCATGATACGAATTCTGGAGTATTTTCATGGTCTTCTCTAGAGGAGGAATTTCGGAAAGCTGTGTTAAGCAATTCTGCTTTAGGAGAACTGTCATCAGTAGCATCACAATTTCTATCCTGTAATGAAGTACGTAAGAAGGTTTCCTTGTTCACCATCTTAACCTCTTGAAATCACTTTCCAAAATGAAAATAGTGATTTAATATTATATGGGGCCCTACTATAATGTAGTGGCATGTAATAGGCGCTACCAATATACACACACCAAAGAAAGTGTTGCGTCACTGCGATTCTTACGCTACAAGACGCTTTAGTTGAAACTGAATAGTTATACACAAATACAACATTTCAGTTCTCTTTATTGCTCAAAAAACAGAAACTGACAAGATGTACAACATAATAGTCTGAACCTGTGTTCGAGATATCAGCATACATCAACACCCGCTAACACGTCCTCAGGTCCTCAAGTACTGATCCAAACCTATATTCATCGTGCCATACTGTCGACTAGACTGTAGGTGCGGATTGTCCCACTGCTCCATGACGAGTCGGCGTAGATCTTTCAGGTTAGTTGGTGAGTCGTCTCGTCCAAAAACAGTACATTTCAAGGTATCCCAGGCAAGTCCGACAGGGTTCATGTTTGGAGAACATGGTGGACATTTTAAACTTGCGATCACGTTATCACGAAAGAACTCCTTCACAAGAGGTACTGTACATGATGTTCACGAGAACTTTCGTGCACAAAGACTAATCCCTGCCTTAAATGCTATCGATATAGTTTCACTTTTCGTCAGAGGATGTCATCTCCGTACCGTACAGCTGTTTGTTTGCGTTGTACGACGATCAGTGGCGTACAGTGCCCCAACTTAATACTAATGCAAAACATGAGGGAACCACCACATTGCTTCACTCGCTAGTCGGTGTGTCCAAGACCTTCAGGCTGACCAGACTGCTTCCAACGAGGTCTCCGATAATTGTCTGGCTCGGGCAGATCCGAGTCTCGTCTGTGAATAGCACTTGGTGCCAATCTGATTAGTCCATTCAGCACACTGTTCGGACCATCTATAACGCGTTGCAAGGTGTCTAGCTTCAAAGCTGGAGCTCGCCAGGGACATCGGGAGTGAAGTTGCATGTGATGGATCATATTACGTACAGTTGGGTCGATACACGACGTTCTTTGGCTGCACGGAAAGCACTCTTCAGCATGGTGACGTTCCTCTCAGGATTCCTCCAAAATGAAACCCGTAAGTAGCGATTATTAGTTGCTGTGGTAGCCTTAGGGCTACCAGAACAGCGCAAGTTATCGACAGTTACTGTAGCTCTGAATGTTCTCCACGTCCGAACAACATTGCTTTGGGTCACTCTGAGACGTCTTAAAACTTGCCTTGATGAGATTCCCTCCTGCCAGAAAGTAAAAATACTGACTCATATTCATCCATAATCCAAGCATCTGTGTTCTTGATGGAATGTACACATGGAACGTCATTTTCCAGGTGACCTTGGAATCCAAGTGATGCAACACATTTTTATGTGTGTATTTCCGAAACAGTGAGATTTCCCGTCTTAACTGCTACAGAGCGAGGTAACACATCAATGGTTACAGTTCAAAATTGCGGCGCGGACTGGCCGCATGATTTAAGGCGTCATGTTACGGACTGGGGGCTGTTCCCGCCGGAGGTTCGAGTCCTCACTCGGGCATGTGTATGTGTGTGTCTGTGTGTGTGTGTGATGTCCAGTTAAACTGCAGTTTACGCGTAGATGGCTCGCTTCACGCGTAGACGATCAATGAGAGGAGGTGAAGGCAACCAACGAGGATTATTGTTCGGACGACCAGTAAGACTGTGTGTTAGATGTCTAGCAAATTTGGCGCCAGTTATAAAATTTGTTCTCGCCTTGTTGTGCCTATGTGAACAACAATTACCATACTGATTCAAGGTAATAAAAATGTCCTACAAATCTGGTAAAGATTTCAAGTATCACTCGCTGCAAGTATTTCTTATCTCTTTACATGATCTACTTCTCTTCTGAGCAGACAAATCACTTTAACTGTTACTAACATTAACTGACTTAATAATTTGAACTTTCATTAAGACTGAGAAAATGTCTAACTATGAACTTTACTGGATTTATGAACAAACTACTTCCTGCTCTTATTAATAGACTAATTGATCATGACAAAATCCCTACACTGAACTGTTCTATTAGCACATAAATTTACAGACACAATAATTATGCAACACTATCGTAAGAAACGATGATCAGAACGGACAGCAATTCAAATTGGTGAAAGGAACGAGGAACTGGTAAAATTACTCAGGGTTAAATGATAAATGCAAGCTGCACTAAACAGTATTCATTAGCAAAAAGACAAACACCGACTACAATAGTTCAAATTCAGGCTAACATACATAACAATAGAAACGTACAAGTTTTACCTTATTTGAAACAGATTAATTTCCATACATAAATTACAATCTGCAGACTTTGCTGTGACTCTTCAAAACTGTCTGAATTTCTACTCTTCGAGTCTAACACACAGACTAACCCGACACTTCCACGACTACTACTCATCGACTCTACCATTATCACACGACTGCTCTCCACGACAGTCACACATCGACTCTTTCTCTCCACGAAGGTCACACAACGACACTATAAACGCAACAACTGCGAGTGCAAGACGCTTTCCAAAGATAAAACAAAGTTCAAATGTGTGTACAGCTTATGGGACTTAACTATGGGGTCATCAGTCCCTAAACTTACAAACTGCTTATGAACTACTTACGAACTAGGACGGCACAAACATCCATGACCGACTGGGGATTCGAACCCCCGACTGTAGTGGCCGTGCAGACCGTGACTGAAGCGCCTCAGGCCCCTCGGCCACCGCGGCCGACTAAAACAAAGTCTTTGGTTTACAGCAAAGATATGAAAATAAGTATAGTATGTTATATCGATTAATGAAATGGTACGAAATATTACATAAATTTGTTTTCTACAGAATTATAGCTTAGGTTTTTTTAACAAAACATGCTCAAGGCTGTATGACAGGCAAACAATTAAGTGAAAATTATATTGCGTACTCCTTTCAACATTTAAACTGCTGATAATTTGAACCGGGTGGGACTCGAATCCGTATTTAGTGGTTAATGCCGGCGTCACCATGGCATTTCAGCCACGCTTCCCACCCGAACCAAATTCCGAACTGCAATATACTAGAGATACAGGAAAGTGCGGTCTCTCATACCAAAAGTTCGACATTCATCAGTAACCATCGATGCTACAGATGTGTGGGCTAGCGACACAATAACAGGAAACACAGTCATTGTATTGACGGATTTACTGTAACACATGCCAACAAATCTTCAAGGTTAGGGGGCGGGATGATAAAATCAGAATACGAGCAACAATTACGAACTGAGGGAACAACAAACCACGTGAGTGGCTAAAGAAGTGTATCCTGCATTCCCCCACTCTTACAATGATGGCTGGCCGAGGGGACTGAGGCGCTCCAGTCACGGTCTGCACGGCCACTACGGTCGGGGGTTCGAATCCCCCCTCGGGCATGGATATTTGTGCCGTCCTTAGTATTAGTTAGTTCATAAGTAGTTTCTAAGTTTAGGGACTGATGACCCCGTAGTTAAGTTCAAATGTTCAAATGTTTGTATAGTCTATGGGACTTAACTACGGGGTCATCAGTCCCTAAACTTACAAACTACTTATGATCTACTTACGAACTAAGACGGCACAAATATCCATGCCCGAGGGGGGATTCGAACCCCCGACCGCAGTGGCCGTGAACACCGTGACTGGAGCGCCTTAGTCCCCTCGGCCACCGCGGCCGGCCCGTAGTTAAGTCCCATAAGCTAAAGAAACATTTGAAACAATGATGGCGTACGGTTGTAGTATCGGTTTATTTGATTTGATTTGATTTTTTTCAGGGAAGCCAAAACAGTCTTGGTCCAACCCGCCACCGCCCGCACCGAAACTAAGTTTATTGTGCGGTATCGCTCCCTGTATATCTATTAAAGCCAACCAATGCCCTTGAACAGTGCAAGGAGTCCCTTTACCAGTTCTTTATTAGACACAATTTCTTAGGGTCTGGTTGTCCCAAATGTTCTGTGCCTTTTACTCTCCAATGCAATGCATTCTAAGATTAGATGTGATGCAGTTTCATCACCGTCATCACAGATCCTACATTTAGGATCCTCTTCTGTTACTCCCATTGTATATAGGTATTTTTTGAAATTCCCGTGGCCTGTCAGCAATCCAACCATGAGTCTAATCTCTCTCCTGTTCAGTCCCAGAATTGCAGAGCTTCTTTTAAAACATGGCTTTGGCATCATTACCTTGCCATGTTTTTGTTGATAGACTTTGGTCCAATATTCTACGTGCTGTCTTCTGAGCCAGTTACGTAGCTCCAATTTGAACATTGCCTTGGTAATTGTCAGGACAGGTTCCGGTCCAATAAAAAAAAAAAAAAAAATCTGTCGGCATGTTCGTTGCCACTGATCCCCGAGTGGCCAGGGACCCACAATAGGTTTACTCTATTGCTTTCCCCTAGCTCTACCAGAACCCTGTGACATTCTGCAACAATTTTAGACCTTCTTGCAGGAGCTTCCAGTGATCGCAGGGCTGCCTGGCTGTCTGAATAGATATAGATGCTACGGTCTTTGTAGCACCTACGCAAATTCTCCTCCACACACGCCCTGATGGCAGTGATTTCGGTCTGGAATACTGAGGCCAGTTTTCGTAGAGAGATGACGCCTTCCAGTCTTGGCTGCACCCCGTATACCCCGGCCCCACCGCCTTGGTCTGATTTTGACCCGTCAGTGAACCAGACAATATCCCCTGTACGGTGTCGAACCATTTCCTCCCACTGCTCCCTACTTCCAATTGTTGTATTGAAAGGCTTGTTGAAGCAGTATGGGGTTATAATATAGTCGGCTGGCATTTCCCCAACCTTTCCTATATTTACCTCACTATTTTAGTGTGTGATTCTGGATATCCAAAAGAGTTCCAGTTTTTGCTAGTTTTGAGTCTGTATGCACCAGCCGCTGCCTCCAGCTTGACCCAAAGGTGTAATGGGGGCATATCCAACATGGTTTCCATCCCAGCAGTTGGTTTGCTGCTAATTCCGCCTGTTATGGCTAAGCAGGCTAATCTCTGTACCTTACTAAGCTCCTTAGCAGCAACCTGCTGTTCTACCTTCTTTCACCAGGTGATGCTGGGTCTAATCACCGTGGTGTATATCCAGTGCATACCCTTGGGGCTCAGGCCCCAATTTTTGTCACAAGCTCTCCTGGTACTTACAAGAGTACCTTTTGCCTTGGAGCAAATATTCCTAATGTGAGGGGTCCATGTCAGTTTCTTATCTAGGATAACCTCTAGATATTTCACTGTCCCATTCACAGGTAGCGCTGCATTGAAAAGCTTTAGAATCCAATTTGAATGTTGGATATGCTTCTTTGTGAATGGTACAACAACAGTCTTCTTAGGACTAACCCCCAGATCCTGTTTTCTGCACCAGTCTTGCACAATGTCCAATGCACCTTGTGCCATATTCTTCACTGGGTCAGCAAATTTGCCAAGTATTACTATGACAAGATCATCTTCGTATCCTTGGCAAAAGTACTGCCTAGAGTTTAATTCTCCAATGAGATCATTCACCACTAGATTCCACAATAAAGGGGAAAGAACTCCTCTTTGCGGGCAACCCCTAGTGGTGTTGATTACCGTTTTTTCATTCATCATGATAGCCTCTACCTTTCTTCCACTGAGCATGGCCCTAGTCAACCTACATATCGTGGTCCCTAGGTCATGCACCTCTGCTGCCCTAACCATAGAATCGAAGGTCGTGTTGCTAAAAGTCCCGTCGATGTCCAGGATGATACAGAGGGCTATTTCCTGAAAGTGTAGTGCTTTCTCCACCTTCCCAACGAGTTGGTGGAGAGCTGTCTCACATGATTTACCTGGCTGATATGCATGTTGGTTTGAATGTAGAGGAGCCCTACTTAACCTCCTTTCTCCAACATGCACATTAACCAGCTTTTCCAATGTCTTAAGAATGAAGGAGGACAGGCTGATTGATCTCATATCCTTGGCGGACCATCGACGCTACCGAGGCGTGGGCTAGCGACACAAGAACAGGAAACACAGTCATTGTATTGACGGATTTACTGTAACACATGCCAACAAATCTTCGAGGTTAGGGGGCGGGATGATAAAATCAGAATACGAACAACAATTACGAACTGAGCGAACAACAAACCACGTGAGTGGCTAAAGAAGTGTACCCTTCATTCCCCCACTCTTACAATGATGGCGTACGGTTGTAGTATCGGTTACAACTATGGGTCGTTTCGAGAACCTGCGCTGCTTCCACTAGGAGAATAAACAACCAATGTAGTCCTGGCCAGACACTGGAATAAACATGGATCCATTAAAGCGTAGTTTGCTGTCCGGCGAGGTTTCATGTCGGCTCTCTCTCTCTCCGAATATTGCCGCGGGAACGCAGCGCGGAGGTTTACTGAGTTGCCGTTGTGGTGTCTCGGGGGACAGAGAAAAACTGAAACGTGACTCAAAGTGGCGAAAGTTTACAACGGCGACACGGCACTCGTCTGCGGGCGTACAAGCCCGCCTGCCGGCGTACAAGGCCTTTAGGACGCCCACGTCGAGGCTGCACGAGAATGAATGCCCGGACCTGGCTACAGCCACGGTTTATGCCGACAAAACCGCGCAACATCTGTTGCTGTTGGTCTGTCGTTCGTTACTGCTCCGAGACGCGGCATAAAGGTAAGATCTGAATGTGCAGGGGAGAAATAAACACGCGGCAGTAAACGTCATATTACACACCTCAGATTATATCCGCTGCTAGTTCCGTCTCGAAAACCGCTTGCGCGCGACAGAATGAGTGGGTCGGTTCGTGACTCCCATAGTAAAAGTGCTTTTCGTATGCTTCTTTCAGCCTAACAGTTATTAGAAGTATGACTGCAGTAACACTGTCACGGATATGGAGATATTCCTTCACGTATGTCACCTTTTATTGAATAACATCGAATGCCTTAAACTGTAAGGCGCCGTAATGTTCTATGCAGATCGTGGTGTAGGTATGTACCCGCGCGGAGTGGGCGCGTGGTCTAAGGCAGGGGTGGGCAAATGATCTGGATCGGAGGCCGCATTACAGATGCAGAGGTTAGTCGACGACCGCATTTTCCAAAATTTCGCAAAAGGAATAAATTGCACCATAAAAATCAATAAATATAAAGAAGCTAGTCATTGTGTTCTTCAATTTAATTACTTTTGCTAATTCCGTAAAGTCTCCAAGTACATATATAACCCTAGCACCGCTAAAGGGGGGGGGGGGCAAAATTGACCGCGTTATTTGTTTTATTTGTTTAATATATCTAGTTGTTGGAGTAAAGAAGCAAGAATTTAGCTAGTTGTAGAAAAATATCTAGAGTACATGCTGTCACATTTTTATAATTTTTGTGAATTATTTCAATCCGCCTATTACATTTAATTTAAGTTCGGGCAGTCCCGCCCCCCCCCTCCCCCTTATACATCGGTGAGACAACTTTTCTCATTATAATATTTCTCAGTACGACGGAAAGAAATGCAGTTTCTGCTGCTGTTAGAGCAGTTCTACATTACTCGCAGTTCTAATAAAATGTCTCGTCAGTTTCAGAATTACTCCAACTGTTCAAGCTGTTGACTTTTATTCAAGAGTCAGATCTCATATCTGTTTGAAGACTAAAAACTCTAAAAGGGAAAAGGACAAGATGACAAAAGTGTCTATTGTTTGTTGCAGGTGTTCCAAGTATGTGTGTTCCACTTATTCTACAAAAACAATCATATGCACAAATTGTGAAATTGAAAGTGAAAGTGAGTAGGAAGGAAAACCTCAATTGTAATTTTTACTTTGATTTTCTGTTTACGTATTTGTGGTTTGGTATTGTACGTTCTTTATGATTTCTTAATACTAGTCTGATGTATCTCTAAGTGTTAGTTTCATGATAAAAATATAGTAACATTTCTCATATTCATTACTTTATTTGTTGTGTTTGCACCTGTTATAATGTTCCTGATAACTATGGAAAGGGTGTTGCAACCTAATAAAGAAATTCCTAGTTCATTAAATAACAAAAAATAAAAAAACAAACAAAAATAAATTGTTAAGAAGTGAAAAGAACGTGAAAGCAATTTTTGTCCCCCTCCCGCCCCCCTTAGACATCCATGTGACACATCCGAGCTTAGTGGTACTAGGGATAATTTCAGAAATGCAGCCTGTCACACTTTGGAAACTTTTTTTTTTAAATCAGGAATGAGATTGCTACTTCGAATTTTCATCACAGCCTGCAGGTTAATGCCTGTTACAGAGCTTCGGTACTTGCTCTTATTGATTTTCAAGCAAGATAAACATGGTTCACAAATATGTGTAGATCCAAATATGGAGAAAATTTCCGAGCCGCTCTGGAAGAACCGAGCTCTCTAAGGCGACTTGCTGCAGAGAACGCTTTTTCTCTCCGTCTGAGATTCGAGTTATCATTAGGTTAGTTTGTTTAGGTAGTTTGTAAGCCTCGGGAATGACAACCACAATAGTTATGTCCCATAGATTTACTAACACAAACAATATTTTCTCAGCAAATTCCTTAATACATGGCAATTTTTCAGTTGACAATGATTTGTAAAAGTCAACTAATGTCACAGAATTAAATATTTTGTTCACTATGTGGCCTGCCTGCATGTCAATAAATTCCAGTTGTAGCTCTTCAAATGTCATATGTTTGTAAGTCTATCGGACCAAACTGCGTGGTCATCAGTCCGTAGCTTACAAACTACTTAAACCTAGGTAAACTAACCTAAGGACAAACACACACACACACCCCCATGCCCCAGGGAGGACTCGAACCTCCACGGCGAGCAGCCGCGCGCTCCGCAGCGAGATGCTTTAGATCTCTCGGCTACTCCACCACGGCTTGTAGCTCTTCTGGTGCTATGACCGCACCAGCGGTGACGGAATAGAAAAGCAGACTGAACTGATGTTCAGTTATGTCCCGAAGTCCTGAAGTCTTCTTGTGAATTCAAACTCCCAATTTCGTAGTTGATGCCTAATTTCACCAGAAACATTTCCAGACACTTTTAGTTTCCTAGTAAAGAGAAAGGACAAGAATTGCCTTCATTCCATCGCCTTCCCAATAGACCCAGTTTTGATTTACTTGCTTTTAGATATGTTCACATTTCATGTCACATTCAACCCATTAAATTTTTTTCAAATATATCAGCTGCAGACATCATCTCATACCTCCACTCCTCAACTTATATCTTTGTAACAAAATGGTGAGTATCTCCTTCGTGCCTAAAAGTCATCACTTTGCCCAGGCTGAAGCACCTCACACTGCTATGATAAATTACATCTTTATACTCTCCCCCATCATGGTCAAGAAGAGATCAAAACTCACTGTGATGGAGCGCCCTCGCTCTGACTGTGTTCACAACACCAACAACAAGACCTACGATCCCATGAGTCACCGCGTCAAGCATAAAGTTTTCACGGATTGTAGGATCCGCTGTACCCTCAGTTGCTGATGGAAGTGCTCCTATAATCCAAGGACAACTTCGTCTGCGCATATACAATCTGTACTGACGTCCATCCTAGTCGACATTTTTGCTCGCTCGGGGAAGAAGTTCTCGTTTCTCGGAAAAGTTTTGGCTCTGTCTTGGTGGGTGGCACAAAATCCTTAGGGTAAGTTGGTTTAAGTAGTTTGTAAGTCAAGGGACGGATGACCATATTAATTTGGTCAAACAGGTTTATAAACAGTTGAACATTTTGTTCAAAATTTTCAAATGTTTGTTAAGCTTATGGGACTTAACTACGGGGTCATCAGTCCCTAAACTTACAAACTACTTATGAACTACTTACGAACCAGGACGGCACAAATATCCATGCCCGAGGGGGGATTCGAACCCCCGACCGAACATTTTGTAGGTACATGGTTTAATGTGTTTGTTGCACTTCTGGGTACGAAACTCTGCGGATTTAAAACTGTCCGTGGGACCACTTTGACTGACAACGAAAGTACTTGGCTCGAACAAACACATATACATCAAAATCGTACGAGAGATAATGTAAAGATCCCTTATTGCACTAGTGACACTCCCACATCTGCAAAACTCTGCAGTCGACCGTTAGAGGCCTCTGCGTGTGTCAAGCCGCATTGCACTTTGACATGTCGGTTCGCCAGTAGGGACGGTGCAGTGTGCCTCCGAAGTTGCGTTTTGTGACATTTTTGTGGTGAAGCGTCAGATGGAGCGGCGATTGATAATAAATCCTGCTAAAGTATTGCGATTGGTTGAGCTGAAGTTACGAAGAACCATTCTTCGTGAAGATGGTATTAGTGTAGAAGATGAATCATTCGTATGCTTTCTCGTATCTGTTATGGTACAGAAATATGAGCATAAGTTAGATACTGTTGTAACACTAACACATAATGATGATAATAGGGATGATAATGATGAAGAACTCATTGCTAGCGATAGTGCTACAGTAAGTGCGGGAAGAGGCGATGGAAGCAGTGGCAGTGAATACCAACAGTCTTCAGAGAAGAAGGTTAAAGTTGCAACTATCATCACGGCTTTTGATGACAATCGATTATTACATAAGTTATAGTTCAGATATTTGCATTACGTATGCCGTCTACAATTACATCTACAGTGCTATCTAGAGCATGATTGCAAAGTTTTGCATAAAAACGACACCCACCAGCACATTGAGGTGTACGTAGAGATACTGTAACCAAACGTTATACAGATATGTTTGTTCGAGCCCAAGTACTTTCCTTGTGAGTTGTTCGTGTCGTGATACCCGTAACTGAGAAACCTAGTGCAGCTGAGCGCGACCCTGAAGTTTGCATGCCTCTCCTATCTTGTCCTCTCTTTTCGTGCACGTCTCGCAGAGGTCCACGCTTGTAAACACTACTATTAGAACTTTTCACGT
Organism: Locusta migratoria; assembly: GCA_026315105.1. Classification (NCBI taxonomy): domain Eukaryota; kingdom Metazoa; phylum Arthropoda; class Insecta; order Orthoptera; family Acrididae; genus Locusta; species Locusta migratoria. The sequence goes on from CM048747.1 coordinate 178,634,423, forward strand.
GTAGGCGCATTGATGTGACTGCACAATGTACTTCGTTATTAACTAGAGTGTACGTGTGTGTTTTTGTATTGCACACAAATCTGTAGTTTTACTGTGATCCTGATGAAACTTTTTACATTTGACCTTCAAAACAACCGGAAGGTCACCATAAAAAATGTTCAAGTATTAGTTAAGCTTAAGGGACTTAACTGCTGGGTCATCAGTCCCTAAACTTACAAACTATTTCTGAACTATCTTATACTAAAGACGCCACAAACATCCATGACCCGAGGGGGGATTCGAAACCCCGACAATAGCGGCCGTGCAGACTGTGATTGGCGCGCCGCAGACCGCTCGGCCACTGCGGGCGGCTAGGTCACCATATATGTAAAATTTCCATGTGGAGCATATCGGAAGATACTTTACAACAGACTTTGATACCAATATACAGTTTCACTCCGTTTTGATGAAATTTTCTACATCTGATCTTCCAAATGAGTTGAAGATCATTGTTTACATAGGAATTCATACGCTGCACTAGACGATAAATGACGGCGTCATCTGCTAAAAACTAACAGAGATACTTAAATTTTCTCCCAAATTGTTCATGTAAATAAGGAACAGCAGAGGACCAATATCACTACCCTGTGGAACGCCGGATATCACCTCTGTTATAGTCGATGCCTTACCATCGATTATTACAAACGGTGTCCTCTCTCACAGGAAATCCCCTATCCAGTCGCACATTTGGGGCGATATATCACAACCACGAAAATTGATTAAAAACCGTTTTTTGAGGTACGGTGTCAAAAGCCTTCTGGAAATGACCTATAGTGGGCCAAAAAACAGGGAGTGGCGTAAGAACCAACACCTGTCCACAGACACTCCGTTAACCTTGCTCTGATACCGCAGTGGTATGCGTACGTCGTCATCCTCAGTAAACACACGCTTCTACATGCGTGTACTATATATGCTGTTCTGACATGTCAGGCGACATATTATCGTCTACTACGAAAGCTACCTTACGGCGTGTGTGTCGGAGGATACTATACAGGGTGTTACAATAAGGTACGGCCAAATTTTCAGGAAACATTCCTCACACACAAAGAAAGAAAATATGTTATGTGTCCGGAAACGCTTAAGTTACATGTTAGAGCACATTTTATTACTTCTCTTCAAATCACATTAATCATGAAATGGAAACACACAGCAACAGAACGTACCAGCGTGACTTCAAACATTTTGTTACAGGAAATGTTCAAAATGTCCTCCGTTAGCGAGGATACATGCATCCACCCTCTGTCGCATGGAATCCCTGATGCGCTAATGCAGCCTTGGCGAACGGCGTATTGTATCACAGCCGTTCACAATACGAGCACGAAGAGTCTCTACATTTGGTACCGGGGTTGCGTAGACAAGAGCTTTCAAATGCCCCCATAAATGAAAGTCAAGAGGCTTGAGGTCAGGAGAGCGTGGAGGCTATGGAATTGATCCGCCTCTACCAATCCATCGGCCACCGAATCTGTTGTTGAGAAGCGTACGAACACATGGACTGAAATGTGCAGGAGCTCCATCGTGCATGAACGACATCTTGTGTCGTACTTGTAAAGGCACATGTTCTAGCAAAACAGGTAGAGTATTCCGTATGAAATCATGATAACGTGCTCCAGTGAGCATAGGTGGAAGAACATGAGGCCCAATCAATTCATCACCAACAATTCCTGCCGAAAAGTTCACAGAAAATCTGTATTGATAACATGATTGCACAATTGCGTGCGGATTGTCGTCAGCCCACACATGTTGAGTGTGAAACTTTACAATTTGATCACGTTGGAATGAAGCCTAAAATGAGCTTTAACATGGACATTAAGCGTTTCCGGACACATGTCCACATAACATATTTTCTTTCTTTGTGTGTGAGAAATGTTTGCTGAAAGTTTGGCCGTACTTTTTTGTAACACCCTGTATACACCTCGGTCACCTGCTCCTTACTCGAGGCTGATAGCGTCGTGTAAAGGGCTCGAGTGGAAACAGAGAACGTGGGTTGAGTGGCCGAGGGCTCTGAGGCGCCATGCTGCGGAGTGCGCCGTCAGTCGCCCTCGGAGGTTCGAGTCCTCCTTGGAGCACGCGTGTGTATGTGTGTGTGTGTGTGTGTGTGTGTGTGAGAGAGAGAGAGAGAGAGAGAGAGAGAGAGAGAGAGAGAGAGAGAGACCCCGTTTACATGGGCTCCCAAAACCGGATTTCGTAAACCGATTTCCCAATTCCGCTTTTGGTTGGTCATGTAAACACTCCAAAATCGATTCTGGAAATCCACTTCTCTAAAGCAGTTTTCCAGTTCCACAACCGATTTTCGTACCCATGTAAACGCAACCGTTTTTGAAGCGTTCTTGGCTCGTCAGACTGTGTTTTTTTGGTAAGAATTTTCGGCACATATGGACAGAATTATATTTTCTAATGTGGAATAAAAGTATTAATATTAGAGTGAGCATGAATCTGTGTATTTAAGTAAAGAAAAATAGCGATTGTACTGACTAAATCGGAGACTGAATCAGCTGTTTTTCAGCCGCCATCTGAAGTGGATTAGGAAATCCGATTCAGGCTGTGCCATGTAAAGACGACAGCGAAAAACGGTTTACGAAAATCGGTTTTCGTCTTCCGTAAGATGTGTTCCATGTAAACGTAGTGTGTGTGTGTGAGAGAGAGAGAGAGAGAGAGAGAGTTCTCCTTAGGTTATTATAATTAGTTTGTAAGTCTAGGGACTGATGACCATAGCAGTTTGGTCCAATTGGTTTACAAACATTTGAATAGTACGTTAAAAAATTACGAAATTTCACACGTAAAAAAAAATAAATAAAAATAAAAAATAAAATAAAATAAAAAAAATAAAAAATTCTACGTCTTTATGTTTTTGAAATTCCACTGCCTGAAACGTAGCTGGTCATTCTGACAACGTCTTAAGGATTTATTTGTGAAAAAATAGACAGCCGCGGTGGATTAGCCGAGCGGTCTAAAGCACCTCGCTGGGGAGCGCGCGGTTGCTCGCCGTGGAGGTTCGAGTCCTCCCTGGGGCATGGGTGTGTGTGTTTGTCCGTAGGTTAGTTTACCTAGGTTTAAGTAGTTTGTAAGCTACGGACTGATGACCACGCAGTTTGGTCCGATAGATTTACAGACAATCAATTTGGAAGTATAGACAGTGGACAGTGGACCACTCCCATGAACCACAGACATTGCCGAGGTGGGGTGGCTTGCGTGCCTCAACGATACAGATAGCCGTACCGTAGGTGCAACCACAGCGGAGGGGTATCTGTGGAGAGGCCAGACAAACGTGTGGTTCCTGAAGAGGGGCAGCAGCCTTTTCAGTAGTTACAGGGGCAACAGTCTGGATGATTGACTGAGCTGGCCTTGTAACATCAGCTAATGTGGCTTTGCCACAAAGCTACTGCGAACGGCTGAAAGCAAGGGGAAACTACAGCCGCTATTTTTCCCGAGGACATGCAGCTCTACTGTATGAACATATGATGATGGCATCCTCTCGGGTAAAATATTCCGGAGGTAAAATAGTCCCCCATTCGGATCTCCGGGCGGGGACTACTCAGGAGGATGTGATCATCAGGAAAGACAATACTGGCATTCTACGGGTCGGAGCGTGGAATGTTAGATCCCTTAATCGAGTAGGAAAATTAGAAAATTTAAAAAGGGAAATGGATAGGTTGAAGTTAGATATAGTGGGGATTAGTGAAGTTCGGTGGCAGGATGAACAGGATTTCTGGTCAGGTGAGTACAGGATTATAAATACAAAATCAGTTGGGGGTATCACAGGAGTAGGATTGATAATGAATAAGAAAATAGGAATGCGGGTAAACTACTATGACCAGCACAGCGATCGCATTATCATTGTCAAGATAGATACGAAGCCAACACCGACAACAGTAGTACAGGTTTATATGCCAACTAGCTCTGCCGATGATGAGGAAATCGAAGAAATATATGAGGAGCTAAAGGAAATTATTCAGACAATTAAGGGAGAGGAAAACTTAATTGTTATGGGAGACTGGAATTCGGTAGTAGGACAAGGAAGGGAAGGGAAGATAGTGGGTGAATATGGTCTGGGCAAAAGGAATGAAAGAGGAAGCCGCCTGGTAGAATTTTGCACGGAACATAATTTAGTTATAACTAACACCTGGTTTAACAATCACAAAAGAAGGTTGTATACGTGGAAGAGACCAGGAGACACCAGGAGATACCAGATAGATTTTATAATGGTAAGACATAGATTTCGGAACCAGGTTTTGAAGTGTAGGACATACCCAGGGGCAGACATAGACTCTGACCATAACTTGTTGGTTATGAACTGTAGGCTGAAACTGAAGAAACTACAGAAAGGTAGGAAAATAAGGAGATGGGACCTAGATAAATTGAAGGAACCTGAAGTTCTTAAGAATTTCAGAGGGAGCTACAGGCAACAATTGACAGATACAGGGGAAAATACAACAGTTGAGGAGGAATGGGTAAAATTGAGAGATGAAATAGTGAAGGCAGCAGAGGACAAAATAGGTAGGAAGGCAAGACCTACAAAGAATCCTTGGATATCACAGGAGATACTAAATTTAATCGATGAAAGGAGAAAGTATAAAAATGCAGTAAATGAAACAGGCAAAATGGAGTACAGACGACTAAGAAATGAGATTGACAGGAAGTGCAAAATGGCTAAGCAGGAATGGCTAGAAGGCAAATGCAAGGATGTAGAAGAATGTATAATAAGGGGGAAAATAGATACAGCCTACCGGAAAATAAAAGAAACATTAGGCGATAAGAAAAACAGCTCTATGAATATCAAGGACACTGATGGAAAACCAGTTCTCAGCAAAGAAGGGAAAGCTGAAAGGTGGAAAGAGTATATAGAGGGGCTCTACAAAGGAAATGAACTTCGAGACACTATTGTAGGACGGGAAGAGGATGTAGATGATGATGAAATAGGAGATACTATACTGAGAGATGAATTTGACAGAGCACTGAAAGATCTAAGTCGAAACAAGGCCCCTGGAGTAGATGATATCCCGTCAGAGCTACTGAAGTATCTGGGAGAGCCAGCCATGACAAAACTGTTTGAACTGGTGTCTAGGATGTATGAGACAGGTGAAATACCCTCAGACTTTAAGAAAAATGTTATAATCCCCATCCCTAAGAAAGCAGGTGCAGACAGGTGTGAAAACTACAAAACCATCAGTTTAATAAGTCATGGTTGCAAAATATTAACACGAATTATATACAGAAGGATGGAAAAGCTGGTAGAAGCCGAGCTCGGGGAAGATCAGTTTGGGTTCAGGAGAAATGTAGGAACACGGGAGGCAATACTCACTTTACGGCTTATCATAGAAGATAGATTAAGAAAAGACAAACCAACATTTCTAGCTTTTGTAGATTTGGAGAAGGCTTTTGACAATGTTGATTGGAATAAACTCTTTCAAGTTCTGAAGCAAGCAGGAGTAAAATATAGGGAACGTAAGGTTATTTACAACTTGTACAAAAACCAGACAGCGGTTGTCAGAGTTGAAGGGCATGAAAGGGATGCAGTGGTTGGAAAGGGAGTAAGACAGGGTTGTAGCCTTTCCCCAATGTTGTTCAATTTGTACATTGAGCAAGCTATAAAGGAAAGCAAGGAGAAATTTGGAGAAGGAATTAAAGTTCAGGGTGAAGAATTAAAAACATTGCGTTTTGCCGACGACATAGTAATTCTGTCAGATACAGCAAAGGACCTGGAAGAGCAATTGAACGGAATGGACAGTGTGCTGAAAGGTGCATATAAGATGAACATTAACAAGAGTAAAACTAGGGTAATGGAGTGCAGTGTAAGAAAATCAGGTGATGCTGAAGGAATTAGATTAGGTAACGAAACAATAAAGGAGGTAGATGAGTTTTGTTACTTGGGCAGTAAAATAACAAATGATGGTCGCAGTACAGATGATATAAAATGCAGAATGGCAATGGGTAGAAAGGCGTTTTTGAAAAAGAGAAATTTGTTAACATCGAATATTGATTTAAGCCTAAGGAAGTCCTTTCTGAAGGCATTTGTATGGAGTGTTGCCTTGTATGGGAGTGAAACATGGACGATAAGCAGTGTGGACAGAAAGAGGATAGAGGCTTTTGAAATGTGGTGCTACAGAAGAATGCTGAAGATTACGTGGGTGGATCGCGTAACTAATGAGGAGGTACTGAACCGAATTGGGGAGAAAAGAAATTTCTGGCATACCTTGACTAAAAGAAGGGATAGGTTGGTAGGACACATTCTTAGACATCAAGGAATTGTGAATTTAGCGTTGGAGGGAAGTGTGTGGGGTAAAAATCGCAGAGGGAGACCAAGAGACGCGTATAGTAAGCAGATTCAAGTGGATGTGGGTTGTCGTTCTTATGAGGCGATGAAAAGGCTTGCTCAGGATAGAGTAGGGTGGAGAGCTGCATCAAACCAGTCTCTGGACTGAAGACCACAACAACAACAACAGACAGTGGAAATTAAAATGTCCTTTGGTATCACTCCTGCTCCATGTCAACCCATTTGACGTCCTACCCCCTCCCCCCTTGATATGTTTTCTGATTTACTCTCTAGGTGTGCTCCAGAGGCAGGCGTCGCCGCGCCACGCACAGTGCCTGGCTGCTGGTGCGCACGCACAGAAACGCCGCCGGCGGAGAGGACGCGGTGACCCTCCACGCGCCATGTAAATCTCCGGGGGATGGCTGCCAGGTTTACCCGGCCACTCATAACCGCGGCGCGGCCATAAAACGTGTAAAGTGTCGCGCTTACGGCGCCCGGCCCGGATTAAATGGCCGGCCTGAATTACGGGCTGGCGTCTGCCGCGACGCGCCCACTGACGTTTATACGACGTGAGAAGCCCGCGGCCGCAGCCGTAAAACTGGCCGCCGCGCCGCGCCGCAGTTGGACTCGTTTCAAAGGGGCGCGCTCTTTCGCCGGACTCGCCGCTCGGCCGCTCCGCTGGTCAGGGACGTCCAAACCTAGTCGCCGTACCGTGTCGAGCGTAGGCGACTGGGCATCCGAACATGGAGGCAGACATTTTATCCGTCGATTTAGGCTATGCGTTCGACAGGATTAGCCATCCATATCTGTTGTCTGTCGTGGGTGAGCTGGGCTTTGGTACAGAGTAACATATACAGAGGAGCAGTCCCCACTAAACCACTGTCCTACGCTCCCCTCGTAGTTCCGTAAGATGCTAGCACGTGTCAGGCCGTTCCCTGGCTTAGGGTGCCTCTCGCACGTCAGAGGGTAGAGCGGAGGGGAGGGTGAGGGGAGAGTTCGTGCCGCCTGCCATGAGGCCACGACTATGTCCGGCTTGCTGGCGTTTGAGGGGAGATGGTGGCGGGAGCAGCCACTACCTACCGCCTGCTCTGGCCAGTTTAAAGGGCTGCTTCTCACCTCAGTGCCATCATGGGACATCTTACGGAACTGCTGGAAACCCTCCCTTCCTGCGTAGGACCGGGACCTTATGGAAGTTTCCCGTCTGTATATATTTGTCTGTGGCTTTGGGCAACGGTTCCTGCAGGGCATATCCAAAATGCGACTGGCGCTTCATCGGGAATCACAGTCGACGGCTGGACAATGCCACTGATCCCCATACGCTGTTCCGTGCGCCATTGCTGTCCAACGTCCATGTTCCTCTTTGCCATTGCAGTTGATCCTCTGCTGTGAACTATAGGGGGCACAATCAGTGGACTCAATGTACACACGGCACACCTCACCTGTGTTGCATATGCCGACGATGTCGGAGTCTTTCTCCGCTGTGCAGCGGAAGTCGACATCACATGTATGGTCATCCAGACTTACGAACGTGCCTCGGGCGCTGCACTCAGTCATAGGAAGACGGTCCTTCTCCCCTTCGGCACACGTGGTCCAGCTAATAACCGCCCATGGTATAGTATTGTTGATGAACAAAAAATCCTCAGCCTGACGCGTGCCCTCATAGAATGCAGGCAAGGACCTGCCGGCGCATCCCGTGTGTCATCAGAGGGGTCTCCAAACAACACGCTCACCATCAACTAAATCTCCAACAAAATGTCGCCTTATCAATGGGTCCATCTTGTCAAAAGCTTCGTATGAGGCTCAGGTTTTCCCAGTATCGAAGCTGCTGTCGCAGTCGATTTCTCACACAGTATACTGGCTCTTGTAGCGCCACAAGCTCTTTGAGGTGAGATGATCTACAAGCATCATGGTACAGTCGGATGGCGGAATGGATTTGGTGGATTTTCCAAGAAAGTGACCGGCCTTGTTTCTCCACCACAAAATGTTCAAATATTTGTACAACTTAATGGGACTTAACTACGGGGTCATCAGTCCCAAAGCTTACAAACTACTTATGAACTAGCTAATACTAAAGACGGCTCAAACATCCATGCCCGAGGGGGGATTCGAACCCCCGACCGTAGTGGCCGTGCTGACCGTTACTGGAGCGCCTCAATCACCTCGGCCACCGCGGCCGGCCTCTCCACCACACTGGACACTGCATAGTATAACGACGGCACCATTAACGCAGTACCGGCCGTGGTTGGAAAGAGCCCCAATAGATTTAAGGGAAATTCCGTATAGGCTGCCCTTCGTGCGGGAATTCTTCTTTGCTAGAAGCTATGTGCTGAATATGGCCCACCACACACACATATAACAGGTTGGCTTTTGCATGTTGCCTTACTTGGACGTCAACCCATCCGTCGCTCAGCAGCCCACAACAAATGGAGCATGGTGTGGACCAATATCAACCATCCAACCCTACTGACAGACGTCATGGCCACTTGGTACGTTCTAGTAAATGACACGCTGACCACCAACCAAGAGACTGGCAGCCATCTGGCTCCGCGCATCAGTGAATTGTGAGAACTGTGCCGCACCTGACACCTGTGACCACCGTATCCTGTGTCGACATGTCTCACAGGTATGGGACCTCTGCCGGTGCATGGTGGCGCTGATCAAAGGGAAAACCGCGGCGACATCCCGGTCAGCTGAGTCTTGGCCCCCGACATCAATATCTTCCCACGGACTAAACATGACGCCATCGTATGCCTGCTGGGGTACACGGTCGTTGCAATCATCGGACACGAAATCAACGCTGCTGTCCTGGTTTTAGCCTTCCTTTGCGACCAACACCTTCAAATCCAGCAGACCCGAAAATACTGTCGGTTATTTTATAGGAGTAGGGAGGCTGGGAGTATACTAGTGGGCGACGGTCACGCTCACGCTTTGACACGGTTTCAGCGCTGGCACGACAGCGCCTGATCCACCGGTAACAGCGTCAGTAGAAAAGCGCCCTCGGCGTCGCTGTTGTCGGCCAGGAGAGCGGTTGTCGGCGGGTGCCGAGGAAGAGCTACTGTGCGCCTCGGCGGCCCACCGCGCAGCCACAATGCCGCCCGCCGCCTTCCAAACACGGCGTGTGTGCGCGCGCGCGCGCACTCTCCCTCGGCGTCCTTATTTACGGACATGACACGGCACTTACATCATAATTTTTGTGGAATTGGACGCGGCGGCGGCGCGGGGGCCCGTCCGAAGTGTATATAATGGGGGAGCGGGCCGGCCGCCGTGAATACAGATGGCGCCATTTGCGGCTGCGCGGCGCGGCGGGGGCCGCTTTGTGGCGCTGTATATGGCCGCGGCCCGCGGCGGAGTGGCCGCGCAGGCATCTCCGCGCAGGCCGACCGCCGGCTCCACCGCCCCTTTTACGCGCTGCCCTGACAGCAGGCGGCACCGCTGTTAGCTTCGCGGCCGTCGTGTCGGGATAATTGGCTGCCGCGAGGCGCGGGGCTGCCGACAGCCGCCAGGCGACTGCAGCGCCGGGGTCTTCCGCCTCTGCCGCAGTGGGCCGGTGGGGCACTTGCCCCGCTGCCGAGTGGGCGACGCGTTCCCGGCGAGGCCAATAGGGTAAAAAGGTAAAGCAGTCAACAATCCGACGATTCCAGAATGAATCTTTCACTCTGCAGCGGAGTGTGCGCTGATATGAAACTTCCTGGCAGATTAAAAGTGTGTGCCGGAACCGGGACTCGAACCTGGTACCTTTGCCCAAAGGTTCGAGTCCCGGTTCCGGCACACAATTTTAATCTGCCAGGAAGTTTCATATCAGCGCACACTCCGCTGCAGAGTGAAAGATTCATTCTGGAAACATCCCTTAGGCTGTGGCTAAGCCATGTCTCCACCATATCCTTTTTTCCAGGAGTGCTGGTCTTGCATGGTTCGCAGGAGACCTTCTGTGAAGTTTGGAAAGTAGGAGGCGAGGTACTGGCGGAAGTAAAGTTGTGAGGCGGCATCGTGAGTCGTGTCGGGATAGCACAGTCGGTAGTGCGCTTGCCCGCGACAGGCAAAGGTCTCAGGTTCGAGTCCCAGTTTCGGCACACAATTTTAATCTGCCAGGAAGTTTCAATCCGAAGATTGGTTTGAACACCACAGTGCTTTACTAGGCATGGTCCTGTTTGGAGGTGGCATGCCGTTGCATTCCTCTGACCTTCGATCTGACTTCCCCAGCCAGTTATAGGGGGACCATCGCCGGCCGCGGTGGCCGAGGGGACTCAGGCGCTCCAGTCACGATCTGCACGGCCACTACGGTCGGGGGTTCGAATCCCCCCTCGAGGGGTAGTTCATAAGAAGTTTCTAAGTTTAGGGACTGATGCCCCCGTAGTTAAGTCCCATAAGCTTAACAAACATTTGAACATTTTAGGGGGACCATCATTAATATTAAATGACACACCTATCTATTTTTCGCCCTCGGCGAAAAGTCTGGGAGTGATAATAGACGACAAACTAAATTGGGCTGAGCACACAGCCGCCGTGTGTAGGAAGGCATCAAAATGTTCAAATGTTTGTATAGTCTATGGGACTTAACTACGGGGTCATCAGTCCCTAAACTTACAAACTACTTATGAACTAACGAAGACTAAGGACGGCACAAATATCCATGCCCGAGGGGGGGATTCGAACCCCCGACCGTAGTGGCCGTGCTGGCCTCAGCATCTCTCCATGCTCTACAGAGATATAAGACGTTTTCTCCCCTCGATCTTAAAAAGAAACTTATACAAACACTTGTAATTCCAATTATTGATTACACTGATGTTATCTTGCAAGGTCTTTATTGGGAAAGCTCACGACGTCTGGAACTAATCATGAATGCCTGCGTTCGATATATATGCAACATCCGTCTCTTTGATCACATTTCACCATCTTATAAGCAACTATCCTGGCTCCGTGCTGACAAGCGCAGAGATTTTCATACACTCTGTTTCCTCTACTCTCTTATCAACGTACACTGTCCCTCATATCTTTCCTCGACCTTAACACTCTTATCTGATCAACATAAAAGAACTACTCGTTCCTGTCAGAGCAAAACCCTTTCTGTTCCTATCCATCACTCAGCCGGTTTCTCAAAATCCTTTTCAGTGGCAGGAACCAGGTTCTGGAACAATCTACCTCAGTATATCAGACAACTGAATAACACTGCCAGCTTCAAACGATAGTTAATGGATTATCTACTAAAGCAATAATTACGTCAGACTTTAATACCCTACGGTCCAGGTACGTCACATCCATTCCTCCTCCCAGATATTCTCCTACTGCCATTGTTCTCGCCAGGTACAGCTTTCTTAACTTCCTTCTGTCAGAATTCGCCATGTCTTAACCAGTCGATATATATTTAAAAGTACATCTTATATCTGCTAATATCAATGTTGTTACTTCTATTATTACACCAACAGCAGCAGAAGGTGTCTCAGTGGTACTACTAGTATTAATCCTATTAGAATTAAGTCAATACGTTTTATTTACATCATTTTACATGTAATCAACTTGTATAAATTATGTTTTTTTATTAATTGTTTATTTGTAAAAAAATCATTGTTATGTTTTAGGTAACTCACAAGTAGAGAAATACTGTATGTGTAAAACCCTGGTCCGATGTAAGAGAGGGCCTGATGGCCCTAATCTGATCAGGCTAAATAAACAAATAAATAATATAAACGTGGGTTCCGAACCACGGTGCTACTCGGTACTTTTCACATGAGCAATATTGCCTGCGGCGAAAGAAGTGGAAAGAGACAGACAAAAATCCCAGGACCTGGCGGGGATCGAAACCCGCGACCTTTGGATTTGTATTCTGGCACTTTACCACTGTGCAACCGAGGCGCATTGTCAAGGTGGTACAAATTCGATATAGGCACAATTCCGATTAACACCATCTGTCATTCTCGTAGTGTTGGCAGCACTTGCCTTTGTGTGGCGTTGTAGTGTAGCAGGTTTCTACAGGTCCTCCTGTCTTTTCCAAGAATGCACCACTTCGTTCTACAAATATATAATTTTTTTCCTGTTAAGAGGTACGTGAAGCTACTTAGTCTAAAGCGCTTTTATAAATCAGTAGCTAGGGGAGACTGAATTCGCTGTCAAAAATTGCAATGTTTCGTACCACGAACTATGCGTTGGCGACCGAGAGAAAAAGTGCTTTTTATGTGGAAGAAGCCAGTGATCAACATTATACCAGGAAGTGATCACAAATTGTACCTAGTGCGGTACATTTTCGATCGATTTTCCTCAGTTCTGTAACCTTTCTTTGTGTTTATACCAACATTTGTAATTGTATAATATTCGTGTTACGTATTCATTAATCATCCAAGAACAAGTGTCATAGTTAAAATGATTTCTTTTCTCAATATATTTCCAGTTACAATAACATTTACCCTAATTCCAGAAGTCGCCGCGGACATAAGACGTAATAACCTTGGGGGCGGGGGGGGGGGGGTAGGAGGTGTCGACAAAGACAAGCGCGGAAAGACAGGTCCGCTGACAGCTCGAGTGTAAAGCTACACCGCCAGATGCCGGCCTCGCCTGCAAAAGTACGGCGCCTAATTTACGACCACGGGGCGTGAGTCAGCGTCTCCAGTAGCGAGTGACACACTGCACCATCCGCTGCAATGCTGCAGTAAGAAAAGCATGCAGTCCTTAAGCCGTGAGGGTAACAACGCTAGCTGGACGAGAGGCCAGCATCCTCCCTTCTTAAAGAAATTAAGCGTGCTTTCAAGACAAGTAGTAAGCCTCGGAACATTGCTGATTAAACTAGACGACGTCAGCGACAAAAACGGTACACGATTTAGAACATGGAATGTAATGAGTCTATATAAAGAGAAGCTGGAACCACTGTTGTCAAAGGAATTCAGCGATACAAACTAGACCTAGCGAGAAATCGGTGGGGAGGACTCGGGCAACATCGATGGTGGAAACTTTATTAAAATTCTTGAGTATCAGTCTCCACATCGCTCTCTCTCTCTCTTTTTTTTTTTTTTTTTTTTTTTTTTTTTTTTTTGTTGAATGTAAGCTACTATTTACAACGTGTGATACACAAAAAGTCAATGGAAAAAATATGAAAACCATACCAATTCTATGAAGTTACAGGGTAAAGTGTCGCGTGATGAACGACTGTCGTTACTAAAATACAGTAGCCTCCTGAGGTTTCCATTCATCTGATTGGTGGATACATTTTCGTTAAAATCATTCTCAATAAGTGATTATTGACGTGCATATAAAATCATTTCTAAAGTCAAGGTATAAAATAGCAGTTACAATTGAGATACATTAGCTGTCTAACTATAAGAGGACTTAGAAATAGGTAACATTGGGTTCTGAATACATATTAAAGACATTTTAAGTAAATATTTAAATAAGTTATAGATTTTTAACATGGTTACGTATTAAAACATTTCAGAAAAATCTCTCAAAAAGGCTTTTTTTAATGTTGTGGACATTGCGGGATAGAAGACAATATCCGCAACACTAAAAAAAGAGTCTTTTTGAGAGATCTTTCTAAAATGTTTTAATACTCAACCATGTTAGAAAATCTATAACTTACTTAAAGTTAGCTAATGTATCTCAATTGTGACATTTTATACCTTGACTGCTATTTTACTCATTGACTTTAGAAATGATTTTATATGTAAGTCAATAATCACTTATTGAGAATCATTTTAACGAAAAAGTATCCACCAATCAGATGAATGGAAGAACATTATATAAAGCCTCAAGAGGCTACTGTATTTTAGTAACGACTGTGAACACTCGTTCAGCACGCGACAGTTACTCTGTACCTTAATAGAATTGGTATGTGTTTCATATTTATTCCATTAACTTTTTGGATATTATACGTTGTAAATGGTAGCTTATATTCAACATTTGTTAACAGATCTGAAGATGGGCAGCTGTCACGAAACTGGATATTTTCTAGAAAATAAACGCGATCTGGAGACGGATAATCAAGAATTTTATTTATATGACGCTCGCAGAAACTCCCTCGAGACTCGTAAGTCTGGCTTTGGGAATCTTTATTAGAATGGCCAAAACAGTTATGGGATCAATTGAGATATTTAGGATCTGAAGTAATGTCATCGGGAGAATGGACAAAAATGGTTCGACGTATTTCTGTCGGTTCTAAGGAGTGGAGGCAACAGCACGACGGCAACCAAGATAGTGGTAATAACAAAGTTACTGCCGAGGGATTTAGTATTGACTTGTGTTTACTCTATCAAACGAATTATAAATCAAATGTTTGTAAAGCTTATCGGACTCAACTACGGGGTCATCAGTCCCTAAACTTACAAACTACTTATGAACTACTTACAAACTAGGACGGCACAAATATCCATGCCCGAGGGGGGATTCGAACCCCCGACCGTAGTGGCCGTGCTGACCGTGACTGAAGCGCCTCAGTCACCTCGGCCACTGCGGCCGGCAAACGAATTATAAAAGCTGTTTGGTTCAGATAGTGTGGTCAACAGGTAGCGCAACGTGACTTACCCTAAACTATGGCATGAAGAGCCATAGGAAGGTTGCAAGTGGGACACTCGCAGAGCGAGGTGGCTGCAGCTATTGGAGTGTCCCAAGGTGTAATTTCCAGAACCTGGACGCGATTTCAGATAACCGCAACCGTTTAAAGAAGGCTAGACAAAGGTCGTCCACGGGTAACATCAACTACAGATGACTCTTATACCCGAAATACAAAAGAAAATGAACCAGAAACCAACCAATATTGACAAATACGTCAAATCTGCCATCTATCATTTGAGCTGCAACTACTGTCAGTCTATTTATGTGGACCAAACATGCAGGAACTTCAGCACCAGATAAACTGAGTATTAAAGTACGTTAAAAAGTAACTGTTCCCGGTCAACCTTTGCAGACCATCTAATGTCAAGAGAATCCCTTCCCTACAAACTCAGAGAATGACTTAAAATTCTTAAGACCAGAAATAGCCTGTACAATAAATTAAAAGTAGAAGAGATTTATCACATACAAAACGCAATAGCACATAGAATAACTGTATTCATTGAATACAATTCACTCTGGAACGAAAGAATATTTGCCACAATAGAGGAGATGTAAAACTAACTTTTAACCCACCACCCTCACCATTAATTATCTCTCTCTCTTTCTCCCTATCTCTCTGTTACATACAGACACACACACACACACACACACACACACACACACACACACACACACACACACACACACGCTTATCGTTCGTAAATATTCATCACCACACACAAAAACTTTAAGAAAACCTAAATATCAACAAACACCTGAAATTTTTGCTCACACGCATACACAGACGTGCACAAGGCATACACACACACACACACACATGCAGATATAAGTATATAGGAAATACAAACCATCAAACGCCCGTACATAATACTGTTTTCAATCGTATACTCTCTGGTAACAGATAAACACAGAACGGTAGTAACAGTAAACACTTTATTCTCGCGCGCAACCCAGCAAAACAAAAACATCTAAAAAACAAGTGAATATTCAAATGTCTGTAAATCTATCGGACAAAACTGCGTGGTCATCAGTCCGTAGGTTACAAACTACTTAAACCTATGTAAACTAACCTAAGGACAACACACACACAACTCGATCCTCCACAAGTGAATAGCGGCTAGCCTTACCCATACGCCAAATGTTAACATTAGCGTAATTTACACCATTAATATTAAGTGGAAAAAAGTTATAAAACATTGTAAGTTAACCACCCTCCGCTTCCTACCAGTTGCCGCCTTGCTCAGTGATTATTTACGGTGTTAAAAGCAGATGTTATTGCCGTGATAAAATTGTATTGCAACGGATAACGACTTTTTTACACACAAAAGACTGCAGCAACTGATAGCATACCGGTGGCAGCTCCCTTACTAGATGAAATTCCCCTATTTATATTCTCGCAATTCCCAATTAAATATTCTCACTCTCCTTTTAATCATTAAGCATAAATGGGACTCAGAATTTCATAAAAACAACTAGAGACGAAATGTTTAACTATTTACACAAGTTTATTAAATTCACTGTACATCTCCCTATCATCATTTTAAAGCCAAAAATACAAAATATTCATTCAGTAAATGTATCACCAATGGATTGAGACAAGGATCGTAACCTTACATTCATACCGTACATTCTTTACTCTCTCATACTGCACCCACGTAGCTACGCACAACATTCCCATTATACAAAATCATTTCCCCGCTGAAATAGAGACAGAATTAACAACCAACACAGTTCCTGATACTTTACCACGGAGGCCACCATACTCACATCCTTCCTCTTCGACAGCCGGAAACGTTCTCCCTCTCGTGGCCGCTCCCCGTCCTAACCGATCCTCCCGTCCCAGTTCGCTAGTAGCCGCGCCCTCATTGGCTTGTGATCTAACAGGATCTTCTGCCAGCCTCCGAATTCTGAAGGAACTCGCAAGTCGCAGCCACTTGACCATCTCATCCCCAAGGAAACCTCTCTGCCACACCCCAAAACTAAAGTTGGCAAACCTACCGAGTGTTCTGCATCTCTGCCTTCCCAGCCGCGGCTTCATGCACACTTACAGACCCTCACACACACAATCACATAGGGTATAAGAGGAGTTGGGTACTGTGGAGCAAAGCTCCTTATGTGAGCGGCGCTTACTTATTTGCCTTGCAATAACAATTTTAATAAATAATAAAGCATTCTTGTCTCCACCTAGTACATCCCCCATTATAGTGGCACTAAAGGCCAAGCACACTTTTACGAAATGATAATCAGATGAAAGTAACGTACACTGTAGTATACAAGGATTTAATGGAATGATACTACAGTATCGTTTCAACATTACAACGAAAACTCGATAGAACAAGGAGCTAAGGAAAAGAAATGGAACCGTAAGTAATAACACAAAACACGCTGATTTCGAACTCGAAAGGTGAGCCAACACGAACTTGTAAGTCATTGTTAGTCATTGTTGATTACACATTGTAGATCTTTCCGTTTGATACCTGGCATAACTGAAGACGGGGATACCATCCGTCGGCTTTGACCCATGACGTCATCAACATGTTGGAAAACCGGTTTACGGGATATCTTAATACTTCTGCATTGTAGGATAGGTAATAAATATATAAACAAGTGACGTCTGTTCTTTCAGAATAGACGTCACTTCTGATCCTGCAGTTGTTATGGTTTTCATATTCACAGAATATTTGACTTCAACTGCGATTGGGCAAAGCTGAAAATGTGTCCCAGCCGGGATTCGAACCTGAGTCGCCTACTGTATAGGCAGTTGCGCTGACACCTACACTACTGGGGACACAGTGATGACCGCACCTGCAAGTACTACCTAAACAGGCCTCCCGTCAGACACAAATTTCCAGCTTTACCCTGCCTACAGTACTCAAACTCGTACAAGTGTCTAACGGGAGGCATGCTTACGTAGTCCATTCAGGGGCTGTGATCACTGTGGCCCCAGTGGTGTATGTGTCAGTGCAACTGCCTAGAAAGCAGGAGGCCCGGGTTCGAATCCCGGCTGAGTACACATTTTCAGCTTTGCCCATTCGCAGTTGAAGTCATATATTCTGTGAGTAGATAATAAATAATCTGTAGTTATCCTCGTAAATTACAGATAACAGAATGTATCTCTCTCTAACCTATAACTGTACCATCAGAGGGAAGTTACAGGTCACTTTTTAAACACAAAATATTAATCTATATTCTGTTCTGTTTGTAAAGAAACTAACGTCTTTATCTCAGCCACCGTATAATTACTAACGCCTTCTAGAAACACGCACACACGTCAAAACTACCGCGCTGCGATGACGTCACGGGTCAAAGCAGGCGGGCGGTATCCCTTTCTTCAGGTGAGCCCGATACTCGTGTTGGTTACATAGTAAAACGGACACCTCACATCGTACCAAGAAGCCAGTGTAACGGAACCCGCGATTTCCTGTACCGTGACGTCAACCGCTGTAACGGAGTGGCGCCGCAGCTCGGCCCTGCTGAAAAGCGTGTCTTGCTCGCGGACGTGCCCGGGTGTTGGACAGGCGCGTCCTTGGCTGGTCACGTAGCGCACGCCAGGCGCTCGTCAGCGGCGGTAACGAATGTGTCTGTCAGGGCTGCGCCGCCCGCCGACTGACAAGCACGTCACGGCACGACACGGCACGGCACGGCCGGCAGAAATGGCCCGGTGACGGCCCGCCAGTAAACGCCGCGTGGCGTGACCGCCTGCTCCTGCCGAGCGCGCTAGTGTCGGCGTCCAGTTTGACAGGCAGTACTGCCACACAGAGTTGCCAGGTTTTTCTATTGTTCTGTCGCCAAATGTTAAACAAAAAGTAGCCGAAATATCGCCATCTTTTCATCAATAAAATGCCAAAATATAACCGTCTTTTCATCAGTAAAAATAGCCAAATATCGCAACCTAATATTATTAAGGCTATCTACACGACGACACTAGGTTGCGACACTCGTTTCAGGAAATGAATTGCGCCCAACTGGTTTCGTGTGTGTCTGTAGACACGGCGCCAGTACTATACACTTCAGTTTCGTTGTTTTGTGAGTGCCGTGGTCGCCGTAGAATGAAAGTTTTGGTATCTGTAAGAGTTGTGGCGGAGCTGTTGCTTCTCTGTGTGAAATCACTGCATAAGACTAAACATAAAAAGAATAAAAAAACGCGTTTGGGTTTGCGACTGGATTAAAAAAAAAGACGTCAGCTCGGTTGATTAGCGACCTTGCTGAAAGAAATTGTAATTGTAATTGAAGACCCTAGAAGCTATTTTAATCAACTTAGAAAGTCACCAGAGCAATTTACGTTCCTTTTAAACAGAGTTAGTAATGCAATAAAGAAACAAGATACTGTTATGCGTGAAGCATTGTTACTAGAACTGAAATTACAAATTGCCTTACGTTTCTGGTCAAGTAGATATTCGTCTCTGCAATACCTGTTCCGTGTTTCGAAATCACCAATTGCCATAGTTCGTTCGTATAAGTATTTGGAATTGAATGAATTTTAGTCTGCAATTCACTAATCGTCAACCCATCAATATTTAATTTACGAAGAATTGCTTCAAGAGCACTAACACGCCGCTGCTTAAAATCGCACAAACACCTATTCATCGCATATATGTTCAAAACCCGAATTATTACTTCCGTTCCCCCCTTTATGTTGTGTTCTGTATTGGTTATAACCTAACCTAAAAACACGCGCAATCAGTTTCACCAAAGTTGGAAGGCGTCTAAACTGTTTAGTTTCGCCAACGAGTTGCGCGAACGCCTGCCGCGCATGCGCAATGGCCAGTAGCGCAGTTTCATGAAACGTAATGTCATCGTGTAACTAGCCTTTATGCTACGGTAATTATGGCATGTTACTCGACAATAATAATCCTGGAATTCATGGAGTAAGCTGGCCACTGAGTAAAAAGTAACACAAACTGTGGTACGCTCACATTCACATACATCTGACTGAACTTTTCCAAGGAAACTCATACTTCACAGAAACATTTACCTGAGTCCATTCAAGAACTGAACCCAGACACACCACACAACTGACAATGAGAGCAGTCAAAATATTGTCACATTGTAAATACAATAGAGACACTCCGGAAATTCAGTTACATTTAACTATCATATTTATTGATGTCATAACGTATAAAAATTACAGCACAAAACTGTTCAAGAATCATGCTATGAAACTTACAGAAGGGATGTTCTCATGTATAGGTTCGATTACCAGTCACTTTCATCTTCTTAAAAACTAATATTTAGAGATGTTAAATAGAGTTACTGAATCTTTCAAACACTTCTTTAATACACATAAAATCATCACAACATTTTGCACTAAGCATTTCATACTTTGAGGTGAGATGGACTTTAATTCGTAATAATGCGTCATTACACACTGAAAAATCAGCCATGAGAACGACTGGGAATCACCGAGTGTTCTGCATCGACATTTATACTGTGTAAACTATTGTTAACCACTGTGAAGTGCGTGGCAAAGAGCTTGCTTCACAGTAGCAGTTGTTACGAATTTCTGTTGTGTTGTCGCATGAAACGCGGAAAAAATACTGTTTAAATGCCTCATTGCATGCTGTAATTTATATGATCTTATCATCATGTCCTCAGTTGGAGCCATACATACGGTGTTGTAGTATACTTCGAGATATCATTTAAAGTATGTTCTTGAACCATCGTAAGTAGGGTACATGAGGTAGTTAACGTCTATCTTCAAGAGTCTGTAAGCTGAGTTTGTTTACATCTCAGTGACACTGTCCCACACGTCCATGATACTACAAAACAATTTGTGCTAACTAATGTAGGTTGATTAGATTTCCCCAGCATTCTACCGAAGTTTAGCCGGTATCACTGACACAATGTCTAAAGAGTGATTGCTTTACATCCATTGTGTTCGAAGTAAAATAAAATAGCCATTAAGTCGCCAACCGATTCCTTTAATAGCCCAATTTAATCGCCGGTCGCCAGACTGCTAGAATGGCTACTATTGTAAGGAAAAGATAGCCAAGGATGAGAAAAATCGCCACACCTGGCAACCCTGCTGCCACAGCCTATTACAGAGAGTCGCGAAACTCTCTAGCAAAAAAATTGCAGCTGAAGCGGTACTAGCACCCCAAGCGGCCGGTAGGGAATAACAGTGGAATGACATGATGCAAACTGAGAAGTTGCCGTTTTTAATGCAGTTACTTTCCTATTTCCTGGTCACTGAACGTTGCTGTGAACTGTCCAATACAAATACGAAAACATCATTAAAGTAATATCACTGCTTCTGTTAATGGCAGTCAATAATTTAACAAACTGTCAGTGCAGTGTAATTCATGCAGTTCACAATACCCGAGTCATATTAATATCGTCTGAAACCTTTTGAAAGCAGAAATGAATTGCAACCTGATGTGCTGAAGTATATAAAAGGAACTGATTATGATTATGTTCGCATTCTCGTTGCGTACTGATATGTTGCACGAGTTTTGTTTTAGCGAATTTCGGACATTGTAATGTATTGAAAAGTACAAACGATTTTTACATTGTAGGGGACTAGATTCTACATCGTCGTTTAAACTATCTTTTCACCTCGTCCTTGCTTCTGTGCCTTTCGTGTACCTATCATAATTTTTAGCTACTTTGCAGGTATCAAACTGAATATCTTCAAGAATGTGACGTGCTAACATTAACAGCTTATATATGGACTTATTTATTTTTAGCTACGTTTTCACTTTATCAAACTAGTAGGTAATCGACAAAATATGTTAGTATACAGGCTTATCATTTTGTGAAGCTGAGGTACGAACTTAATGCAGTCATTCATACCATTACTTTTATTCATCAGTAATATTATGAAATAGTGGACAAGAATTTGCGATTCTCATTAGCATCAGAAGTTTGGACGTGAATGAATTGTTGAAGATTTACTTCTATGCCTAAAAGTATAACTAACCACAGTGAACGAACACCCGTTATTTATAACATTATTCTGTTACTTCTGAGCATCCTTTGCAAATGAGAGATTTCGGAATTATATTTTTGACATTTGCTACAATTTATAGCGCCACAAAAGCTCGTAAATACGGAGTTATTTTGAAAATGCTGCTTCAGTCCAAATACACATTCGCTACTCAATCGCTACGCGGTGTGGTTTTACGACTCGGCCGCTTGGCAGCGCTGCAGTCGCGAAGTCGCAGAAAATCACTGCGAGTTTCGCGACTCTTTATGTTCGACTCTGGTACTGCCGGGTACGCCGTCTTCTCACGTCTAAAGGCTAGTTTACACGACGACACTACGTTTCATGAAACTGCGCTACTGGTCAAAGCGCATGCGCGGCAGGTGTTCGCGCAACTAGTTCGCGAAACTAAATAGTTTCGGCACCTTCCAACTTTGGCGAATCTGACTGCGCGTGTTTTTAAGGTCAGGTGATAACCAATACAGACCAAAACACAACATAAAGGGGGGAAAGGAAGAAATAATTCGGTTTTTCAACATATATGCGATGCATATGTGTTTGTGCCATTTTGTTGTTATTATGGCCTTCAGTCCGGAGACTGGTTTGATGCAGCTCTCCACAATACCCCATCCTGAGCAAGCCTATTCATCTCCTCATAAGAACGACAACCCACATCCACTTGAATCTGCTTACTATACGCGTCTCTTGGTCTCACTCTGCGATTTTTACCCCACACAGTTCTCTCCAATGCTAAATTTAAGATTCCTCGATGTCTAAGAATGTGTCCTACCAAACGATCCCTTCTGTTAGCCAAGATATGCCAGAAATTCCTTTCCTCCCCAATTCTGTTCATTACCTCCTCATTAGTCATGCGATCCACCCACCTAATCTTCAGCATTCTTCGGTAGCACCACATTTGAAAAGCCTCTATTCTCTTCCTGTCCGCACTGCTTATCGTCCATGTTTCACTCCCGTACAAGGCAACACTCCACACAAATGCCTTCAGAAAAGACTTCCTTACCCTTAAATTAATATTCGATGTTAGCAAATTTCTCTTTTTTTCAAAAATGCTTTTCTTCCCATTGCAATTCTGAATTTTATATCCTCTGTACTGCGACCATCGCATGTTATTTTACTACCCAAGTAACAAAACTCATCTACCACCTTCATTGTCTCATTACCTAATCTAATTCCTTCGGCATCGCCTGATTTTCTAAGACTACATTCCATTATTTTTGTTTTGCTCTTGTTAATGTTCATTTTATATGATCTCTTCAATACACTGTCCATTCCATTCAACTGCTCTTCCAGGTCGTTCGCTGTCTCTGACAGAATTACAATGTCATCAGCAAAACGTAATGTTTTTATTTCTTCCCCCTGAACTTTAAAGCCTATTCCAAAATTTTCCTTGCTTTCCTTCACCGCCTGCTCAATGTACAAATTGAATAACATCGGAGAAAGGCTACAACCCTGTCTTACTCCCTTCCCAACTGATGCTTCCTGATGCTTCATCAATAAAATGCCAAAATATAACCGTCTTTTCATCAGTAAAAACAGCCAAATATCGCAACCTAATATTATTATGCTACGGTAATTATGGCATGTTACTCGACAATAATAATCCTGGAATTTATTGAGTAAGCTGGCCACAACATTAACACAAACTGTGGTACGCTCACATTCACATACATCAGACTGAACTTTTCCAAGGAAACTCGTACTTCACAGAAACATTTACCTGAGTCCATTCAAGAACTGAACCCAGACACACCACCAACTGACAATGAGGGCAGTCAAAATATTGTCACATTGTAAATACAATAGAGACACTCCGGAAATTCAGTTACATTTAACTATCATATTTATTGATGTCATAACGTATAAAAATTACAGCACAAAACTGTTCAAGAATCATGCTATGAAACTTACAGAAGGGATGTTCTCATGTATAGGTTCGGTTACCAGTCACTTTCATCTTCTTAAAAACAAATATTTAGAGATGTTAAATATAGTTACTGAATCTTTCAAACACTTCTTTAATACACATTAAATCATCACAATATTTTGAGGTGAGGTATTTTATAATAATGCACTAAGCATTTTATACTGTGAGGTGAGATAGACTTTAATTCGTAATAATGCGTCATTACACACTGAAAAATCAGCCATGACAACGACTGGGAATCACCGAGTGTTCTGCATCGACATTTATACTGTGTAAACTATTGTTAACCACTGTGAAGTGCGTGGCAAAGAGCTTGCTTCACAGTAGCAGTTGTTACGAATTTCTGTTGTGTTGTCGCATGAAACGCGGAAAAAATACTGTTTAAATGCCTCATTGCATGCTGTAATTTATATGATCTTATCATCATGTCCTCAGTGGGAGTCATACATACGGTGTTGTAGTATACTTCGAAATATCATTTAAAGCATGTTCTTGAACCATCGTAAGTAGGGTACATGAGGTAGTTAACGTCTATCTTCAGGAGTCTGTAACCTGAGTTTGTTTACATCTCTGTGACACTGTCCCACACATCCATGATACTACAAAAAAATTTGTGCTAACTAGTGTAGGTTGATTAGATTTCCCCAGCATTCTACCGAAGTTTAGCCGGTATCACTGACACAATGTCTAAAGAGTGATTGCTTTACATCCATTGTGTTCGAAGTAAAATAAAATAGCCATTAAGTCACCAACCGATTCCTTTAATAGCCAAATTTAATCGCCGGTCGCCAGACTGCTAGAATGGCTACTATTGTAAGGAAAAGATAGCCAAGGATGCGAAAAATCGCCACACCTGGCAACCCTGCTGCCACAGCTTATTACAGACAGTCACGAAACTCTCTAGGGAAAAAAATTGCAGCTGAAGCGATACTAGCGCCCCAAGCGGCCGGTAGGGAATAACAGTGGAATGGCATGATGCAAACTGAGAAGTTGCCGTTTTTAATGCAGTTACTTTCATATTTCCTGGTCACTGAACGTTGCTGTGAACTTTCTAATACAAATACATAAACATCTTTAAAGGAATATCACTGCTTCTGTTAATGGCATTCAATAATTTAACAGACTGTCAGTGCAGTGTAATTCATGCAGTTCACAATACCCGAGTCATATTAATAGCGTCTGAAACCTTTTGAAAGCAGAAATGAATTGCAACCTGATGTGCTGAAGTATATAAAAGGCACTCATTATGATTATGTTCGCACTCTCGATGCGTACTGATATGTTGCACGAGTTTTGTTTTAGCGAATTTCGGACATTGCAATGTTGTGAAAAGTACAAACGATTTTTACATTGTAGGGGACTAGATTCTACATCGTCGTTTAAACTATCTTTTCACCTCGTCCTTGCTTCTGTGCCTTTCGTGTACCTATCATAATTTTTAGCTACTTGGCAGGTATCAAACTGAATATGTTCAAGAATGTTACGTGCTAACATTAACAGCTTATATATGGACTTATTTATTTTTAGCTACGTTTTCACAAAATATGTTAGTATACAGGCTTATCATTTTGTGAAGGTGAGGTACGAACTTAATGCAGTCATTCATACCATTACTTTTATTCAACAGTAATATTATGAAATAGTGGACACGAATTTGCGATTCTCATTAACATCAGAAGTTTGGACGCGAATGAATTGTTGAAGATTTACTTCTATGCCTAAAAGTATAACTAACCACAATAAACAAACACCTGTTATTCATAACATTATTCTGTTACTTCTGACCATCCTTTGCAAATGGAAGATTTCGGAATTATATTTTTGACATTTGCTACAATTTATAGCGCCACAAAAGCTCGTAAATACGGAGTTATTTTGAAAATGCTGCTTCAGTCCAAAAACACATTCGCTACGCGGTGTGGTTTTACGACCCGGCCGGTTGGCAGCGCTGCAGTCGCGAAGTGGCAGAAAATCATTGCGAGTTTCGCGACTCTTTATGTTCGAATCTGGTACTGCCGGGTACGCCGTCTTCTCACGTCTAAAGCCTAGTTTACACGACGACACTACGTTTCATGAAACTTTGCTACTGGCCAGTGCGCATGCGCGGCAGCCGTTCGCGCAACTCGTTGGCGAAATTAAACAGTTTCGGCACCTTCCAACTTTAGCGAAACTGATTGCGCGTGCTTTTAGGTTAGGTTATGACCAATACATAACAAAATATAATATACAGGGGGGAACGGAAGAAATAATTCGGTTTTTGAACATATATGCGTTGCATAGGAGTTTGTGCGATTTTAACGGCGTCTTAGTGCTCTTCTAGCAATTATTTGTGAAATTATATATTGATAGGTTGACGATTAGTGAATTGCAGACTAAAATGTATCCAATTCGAAATACCTATACAAACGAAGTATGGCAATTGTTGATTTCGGAACACGGTACAAGTACTGCAGAGACGAATATCTACTTGACAAGAAACGTAATGCAATTTGTAATTTCAGTTCTGGTAACAATTCTTCACGCATAACGGTAACTTGTTTGTTTATTGCATTACTAACTCTGTTTAAAAGGAACGTCAACTGCTCTGGTGACATTCTAAGTTGATTAAAATAGCTTCTAGGGTCTTCAATCATAATTTCTTTCAGCTAGGTCGCTGAGCAACGGAGCTGACGTCTTTTTTTAATCCATTCACGAATCCAAACACGTTTATTTTTTTATGTTTAGTCTTATGCAGCGACTTCACTCAGACAAGCAATAGCTCCGACACAACTCTTATAGCTACCAAATCGTTTATTCTACGGCGACTACGGCTCTCACAAAACGACGAAACTGAAGTCTATAGTATTGGCGCCGTGTCTACAGAGATATACGAAACCAGTTGCGCGCAACTCATTTCATGAAACGAGTGTCGCAACCTAGTGTCGTCGTGTAGACTAGCCTTAAGGTACATTTATTTCCAACGCCGCTTTCCTCCAGTTTGGTTTCGGTGCAACTCTTTTGTATTCTACGAAAGAAAGAAAACCGAATAAAATAAATATATTAGAGACCAGTACTAGGGATACCACGAACTTGAATGTCGTAAGAAGAATAAAGCAAGTTACCAAGGTTAATCTTAATATGTATATAAAATACGACAGGGTATCAGCCACTACGTTTATGCTTCAAAAGACAAGATGGAACGCTGGAGACAAATCCGAAGAAAAACTGTGAATTAGCTCGATATTTTGACACATTACTAAACTGCGATAAACCAATATAGAGATTATAGTTTACAAAAGTAGGATCCAACCGTGACTCCGAACCCCCAACACACGAAGAAATAGTGAAAATAATAAAATCATTGAAAAATAACAGAGCACCAGGAGAAGATAGATTGATTGCATAAATCTGGAAATTAGACCATGAAAATATTACACCCAAAATACACAAAATAATCAAAAACATCTGGGAACAGAAAAGGTGGCAGAAGAATGGAAGTCAGCCCAAAATACACCCCCTTCACAAAAAAGGAGACAAAGCAGACCCTAATAACTATACAGGAATTTTGTTACTGCCTGTGACATACAAAATTCTATCCAAAGCTCTGTCAAATCGCCTAGAACCTCAGATAGATTCACATATCGGAGAGTACCAAGCCGGGTTCAGGAAGGGAAGATCGTGCAGTGAGTAGATCTGGTGTCTGAGAACAATATTAACAACGAGAAAGTCCGGAAACGCCACAATAACATTTGTTGATTTCAAGAAGGCCAACGATTCCGTAGACAGAGAAACACTTTTCAGTACACTAGAAGAAATGAAGGTAGACAACAAGACCAGAAAACTAATCATGGAAACATTAACAAATACAAAATCTAAGGTGAAGTTCATGGGGGAGATCTCAGAACCATTCGACATCAAGACAGGAGTGAGACAGGGAGATGGCCTGTCACTCATTTTATTTAACGCAGTTTTAGAGAAAATAATCAGAACATGGGACAAAGCAGTTAATGGCGTAAAGATGGGAAGAGACAACAATAGAACCATCAACATAAAATGTCTTGCTTTTGCCGATGATATAGCCATCGTAAGGAATAACAGAAAAGAAGCCAAAGAAGCCCTAGAGACACTACATGAAATCGCAGCCAGAACAGGACTACAAATTTCGTATGGAAAATCCCAGTACATGGACACGAAATACACATACAGAAACCCATTGGTAACAAAGTATGGAGAGATAGCACAAGTAGAATGTTTCAAATACCTGGGAGAGATTATAGAGAAAACAGGACTAAATTCGACAACCAATGAAAAAAGAGTTGCAAAGCTACAAAAAGCTTACAGACTTACATGTAACCATTACAATAAAAGAAGTATCTCTGTTAATGCCAAATTAAGACATTACAAAACAGTAGTCGTACCAGAAGCCTTGTATGCCGCAGAAACGACGGTAATCAGATGAAGAACAAAAATCAAAGAAATGGAAACGTAAGAGAGGAAAATTCTAAGGAAGATCTATGAGCCAGTTCAGAGACAGGGGATTTGGATAAAGAGACCGACAGAACAACTGTACAAACAGACAGAGACAATTACAGACAACATCAGAAAAAGGACAAAATTCTACGGCCACATTTATAGAATGAATGATAATAGGCTGATCAAAAAGGTTTTTAACATTGTGATGAGTAATACGATCAAAACTAACTGGGCAAAGGAAAACATGGAAGACCTCAGGAAACTAAATATCTCTACAGAAGAAATAATAAACAGAGAAAAATATAGACAAATCTCAGGAAACAGAAATTCGAAGAAACGCCAAAAGAGAAGAAACCAGGAAAGAAGTGGACAGAAGAGAGCAAGAAGAAACACAGTGAATTTATGAGACTTTTTTTAGGAAAAGAAAAGAAAGAGACAAAAAAAGTGCCATGAGAATTGATTGTGTTTAAACGCTCTCCTAAATGGGGAATTAACGATGATAATAATAATAATAATAAATTGTGGTGTTTGTGCCTATATTTCACTGTGCAGCCAAAACTACACTTAGCAATCGAATAGTGTTTGTATGTGGTAGTAGGCATCAGTCTCAAATGTTCAAATGTTTGTTAAGCTAATGGGACATAACTGTGGGGTCATCAGCCCCTAAACTTACAAACTACTTCTAAACTAAGTTACACTAAAGACAACACGAACATCCATGCCCGAGGAAGGATTCGAACCCCCGACGGGGAACGGCCTCGCGCATCGGTGCGTAGCCCATCAATGCTCGGCGGTATCTGTCTCCCATTGTGCACTATGGTGGTAGAAGGATGATAACGATAATGGGGTGGAAGATATAGTGGTTGAAAGTCGTCAGCTTATACAAAATTGGAACTGAAGACCAAGCAATGACTTATGACACTATAATAAAAAAAAGTGGTTATGTACAGCGAAACGTCACGCACATTCTTCAGTTGTTTTTCTGCAACAAGCGTACTAAAAAAGAAAAAAAAAGTGCATATTGCAGGTTGAAAAGTAAAACTACCAAGATAGATGCCAAAGCGTAAGAAAGAAATTTCGCGTTCTCGATCAGTTTCTAAAAGACAGAAAACGGCGCTGAAAATTGAATCTACAGCCGATAGAAACTTGAAATTGGTAGACGTTTTTTATCTTACACTGTAAGCATCAGCGTTTTTTCGATATGCCCAAGCCTAAGGGAGTGAAATAGGGGATGAACGGTTTTTTGAAAATACGTTGCTATTCAGGCAAGTTTGAAACAAGAAATACAAAACTTCGGATTTAGATTTTTGATTGGAATTTTAAAAACACGTGTTTCGATATTTTTGGAAATTCAACCATTAAGTTGGTGACATAAAAAAATCTTTTAAGGATGCTATTGAGACTATTTTGATGCTAGAAATGTGAAAATTTGGATTTGGAACCACGATTGCAATTTCTTCTTTAAATGTGTTTCGGGATGTTTTGAATTCTGCCATCAGTGGTGCAATAGGGAGTGACAAGTTGTATCAAAGTACTTGATTAGGAAAACATTTTTAAAAGCTAAATCTATGAAAATTTATATTTAGAAGTAGAAACAACCAACGAAGACCATCCAGTCTACGCTAGTCTTTATATAAAAAACAGAGTGTCCATGTGTTTTTGTGTTTGTTTGTGTGTACATATTACATACAAATCTACAGTTTAGTTCCAATCTTCATGAAATTTTGCACACATAAGCTTCAATCCTTGAGGACAAATGCCGTAAGTGCAAGGATTACGTGAAACACATAGTTCACGAGATATGTCATGAACGACGAGATGCGGGAAAAGCTGCTACATCACGCGACAATGTTGCACATTTCCTCCTAAACACATGTTCACATGTTTGTAGAACTTATTGGACTTAACTACGGGGTCATCAGTCCCTAAGCTTACAAACTACTTACGAAGTAGCTAAGACTAAGGACGGCGCAAATATCCATGCCCGAGGGGGATTCGAACCCCCGACCGTAGTGGCCGTGGAGACCGTGACTGGAGCGCCTAAGTCCCCTCGGCCACCGCGGCCGGCTCCTCCTAAACCACTGGACCGATTTCAACCAAATGTGATACACATATTCCTTACCGTGAGGTAACAGTTGCTGCAGGGTTAAGAATCATATACGACACTTGGTTCAGCTGATATTACGTCATAAACAATAGGAATTTTAAAAATACTGCCACAAAAGGCAACTAGACTTTATTAACACACTATATAAGAATGAAAGTACTTAGCGAATTGCAACAAACTTTAAAGATAGTTTCAAACCTTTATTCTCACTGACGATCACAGTAAAATGATGAAAGGGAAAAAGTTTCTCGCTTACTACTTTTACCGCTATTCATGGACTAAAAGAACGACATTCGGTATGACCTTACAACTTACAATTTCTACACTACAAATTCTAGCCGCGAGTAATTTTACATACAGTACACACATATATAGCTGAATGTACACTCGAAATTCTATCACAGTACGATACTTAGTTCATAAGATATGAACACATAAACAGTGACGCCGGCCGCGGTGGCCGAGGAGACTAAGGCGCTCCAGTCACGGTCTGCACGGCCACTACGGTCGGGGGTTCGAATCCCCCCTCGGGCATGGATATTTGTGCCGTCCTAGTTCGTAAGTAGTTCATAAGTAGTTTGTAAGTTTAGGGACTGATGACCCCGTAGTTAAGTCCCATAGACTATACAAACATTTGAACATTTTTTTTTTTTTTTTTTTTTTTTTTTTTAACAGTGACATTCATGGAAAACTGACCCCTTAAGCACCAAGTTTGAATCTATTACTTCTTTACTACTTACTGTATCCGCAACAGATTTGAAAGAAATACATAACTTATGCAGATGAATATAAATCTGAAAAATTATATAATTGTACAACATATTATTTAAAAAATACAAAATCGTACGAATTTGATATGTCATTTTTATTTTGATTACTGTCTTCCTTTGTTTGGCTACTGCACTTATACTTTAGTACATTATGCAAGACAGCCTTACTGCTTATACATTCTCCGATAAATATAACATGTTTTGAGAAAAAAAGGAGATGGACAGAGAGAGAAGGGATGGGAGAAGTACTAACTCAAGGCAGGAATAAATAAATAAAAACCCAGGCAACACTGGGATTTAAACTACTGGAATATAATACAGACTTACATTTCTTACTTTTCTCGTTTGTGAATTCATATTCGGTTTTAATAAGCCAACGTTACACGAATGTTTACATAGGCATTTGGTAGATACATAAGTTCGGCATTTATGAAAGTAAATATTTCATGCCTCTCGCAGTCGTTAGTACCATATGATCATTATCGAGCATTCTATCGATGCCGTGTGGTGATTAGTTGTTCATTCAGGCCCATAGACGTGTAGGCTCAACAGTAACACGACGCTGTTTCTGAATAAATACGAAATTCTCGTTACTTTTAAGTATATATTTGGATACATTTTTGACTGAGTGCGAGGAAATGGTGTTTGTTCACCACCCAAGTGGAAAGTTGGCACCTAATGTTTGCAGATGTAACAGTACTTTTACACTTCCCAAGGACCCATTTAAGTGAAGATTCTGTTTCAATAATGTGCGATTTTAGTTTAGCCATCCCTCGCGTATTTTACCAACATTCCGATGTACATCGAAGTTTCGAATGTAGTTTCCTTACCAAAAGGTACTTTCAGGATATTTATGAAGTATGCTTGAAAGTACCGGTGGCACTCATATATTTGTTTAGTCATGAAACAGAGAATGATATAAATCAGTCCTCCCACTTAAGTCAAATTTATACATAGCAACAGAAAATAATTCTTAGAACTGAAGAACTCAACATAACGTTTTAACGTATGCGTTTGTTTGAAAGCGAAGTGCTGTATGCGTTAAAGAAACCAGATAGAAGAGAATAAGATGTGGTATAAGTGTTACTAAACGTTAGAATTTTAGGACCTATAGTTGTTACACGGAGTTGCACTTCGCAGTTAAGCAAGTTGTTGCGTTGTATAATGGCCAACAACATGTGCGGCTGTAAACTCATTTAGCGTCCATATTCGGCTGCAGAGTGTATGCCAATCGCTGCACTCAGCGCAAATGAGTGTTTTATTTAGATTTACGTCGCTGTAAATCTCTTGCTAGCCGTAAACGGTTCAGTGTAATGTTCTGGTGAGTGACCTGGTTTCTTTTAATGGTCTGCATGTCATCAACTGAGAGGGAGGTTGCCACAGTAGAGTCTGTCATTACATGTTAACTGGTGCACATTTGTACAACGCTGAACAGCGAAAATGACTATTATTACTATATTTTTCAGTCCGATTTTTTTTCCTTTATTGAATTTTAATGCCCTAATATAGGCAGGCTGGCAGCAGCCGATGATACTGCTCTACAGCCGAGCGAATGGTAAACAATGGACAAAAACAGAATATAAAATTAAAGGTGATAAAAAGGCGCTTTTACCATTTCAAGATGAAAATTTGGGAGAAAGTTAAAAGACAATATGACAGCGGACAGAACATATATGGTTGTTAAAACAAGACATTGCCACGGTGGCTAAAAAACACTCACTGCAGACGACGAGACATAAGACGCCGACATTGAGGGAAAAAAAAAAAAAAAAAAAAAAAAAAAAAAAAAAAAAAAAAAACACACTGAACACTGGTGTACGCAACGTTAAAATACACTGTACACACGAATCACTGAACACTTAAAAACACAGCACTGTACTGGCCCTGTACACACGAATCACTGAACACTTAAAAACACAGCACTGTACTGGCCCTTCAGGGGGAGGGGGGAGGATGGAGAAGGCGCGGGGGAAGGGGAACGATGTGGGGTAAGGGAGAAGGGGTGAAACCGGAAGGAGCTCGGCGGCGGCAATCCACAGAGAGGGGGCCAAAGTTGGAAGGAGGGATAGATGTCAGGACGGTTTTGGAGAACGTCGTCAGGGAGAGGTAGGCGGTGGAAGCCACCCTCGGAGAGGACGTAGAGGGTGTGGAGGTGAAGGGAGGGAGGGATGTGGCGGTAAAGGCGTGGCAGGGGCCCGGGATCCAAGAGGAGATACCAGTGGGTTATGGGACTCTATCTTTCGGTGGATGTACTTGAGGCGGATGTGTTGAAGGAATTGGACCAGGTGTGGGAATGGGATAAGGTCGTAAAGGATCCGCGTGGGGGAGGGGAGGCGGATGCGGTAGGCGAGGCGAAGGGCGTGGCGTTCGAGGATTTTGAGGGATTAATAATAAAAGGGGGGAGCGGATATCCAGGCGGGATGGAAGCAGCAAAGGACGGGACGCATGAGGGAACGGTAGGTATAAAGGGTGGTGGAAGGATTCAGTCCCCATGTCCGGCCGGAGAGGCATTTTAAGAGGTTAAGGCGGGAGAGGGCTTTTTGTCGGACGGTTTTGAGGTGAGGGTTCCAGGAAAGGTCTCTGTCTAGGGTTAATCCGAGGTAACGGAGGGTCTTCGTTTGCGGGATGGGGCGTCCATGGAGGGTGAGATACAGGTCTCGGTGGCGAAAGGAAGGGGTAATGCGACCTATGATGATTGCCTGGGATTTTGTAGGGTCAGTCCGATATTCCACTATCTGGTTCATATGACAGGAGTAGGAAGTCATGTAAGGGATCTGACACCCCTGTAACCGCTGCAGATATTAAAGTAGTATTAACCTTCATCCGTAGCTATTAGTACTTACACGGTGTCCAAAAAAGGGCTCCCTGATTTCAAAATTAAATATCTCGAAAACAAAGATCGATAGAGGAATTCAGTAAAAGGCATGTTTATTGTGAAAGCTGTAAGAAGTTTATACACCAGTTTGAAATAATAGTTACAAAAGCTGCTAACAGATGGCACTGTACAGCTCATATCGGCATACATAAGTGAAATAATTGTATGAAAACACTCTTTGCAAACAATCACATCACAATGTTTTCAAAATGTTCACCATTGGCACTACAGAGGTGGCGCAAACGAAGAATGAAATTCGCCATCACATTTCGTAGTGTCTCAACCGAAATGGATTCACATACCAGAGATCGCAGATTCAAGCTCGTCCAGCGTGGCGGGATGCTTCGGGTAGACCATGCCTTTTACTGTGCCCAAAAAAAAAAAAAAAAAAAAAAAAAAAAAAAAAAAAAAAAAAAAAAAAAAGTCACAGGGAGTCAAATCCTGCGAATATGGAGGCCAATCCATGCCTGCACCAGTAAATTTGGGATATTCCAAAGCAATGACTCGATTCCCGAAGTATCCTCAAGACAGCGAAACACTTGTTCGGTCCGATGTGGTCGGGCTCCATCTTGCATAAACCATTCAGTACCTGGTCGATCCAATAACGCTTGCATTGTGGCGACAAATTGTTCCAAAATTGGAACGTAACGTGCACCAGTGACCGTTTCTCGAATGAAAAAAGGGCCAATAATGCCTCTGCTGCATACTGCAGCCCAAACAGGAACATTAGGAGAATAGAAGGGGTTTCGCTCCACACCAATATGGCTTTTCGGAACCCCAAAATCGCCAGTTCTGCTTATTCACGTAACCATTCAGGTGGAAGTGTGCTTCATCTGTAAACCAGATGCAGCCAACATCAAATCCTTCACTATCAATCATTGTGAGCATCTGATTAACAAAGGCAACCCTTTGTTGCAAAGCTCATACGGGTATGACCTGGTGCATTTGAATTTTGAATGGAAACATGTGTAGGCTCTTTCTCAGTATTTTCTGCGTGCTGGAACGCTTCCAACCAGTCTCAGATGCAATTATACGGACGGATGACATTGGATTTTGCTGAATAATTCCAGAAATTGTGGCGATATCTTTAGGCGTACCTGCGGTCTGCTTGCGGCCAACATGCCCCACTAGATCATCAGTTACGCTGCCTGTTCGTTGAAATTTTGCGAAGAGCGTACGAATGGTTTTCGCATCGGGTCATTTTGGAACATTAAATCGTGCTTCAAAACTTCGCCTTGTAGCCGTAGGACTCTCTTCTAACCTGTAGTACTCCAACACCAGAAAAACGCGTTGTTTAATGGAGTACATGGTTTTAATCTCTTTCTTCGGTACGCTAACCTCCTTTCGCGTTTAAATAGTGGAACTGATCGCTCTGGGCTTCGTATCACTAATTATACTAGGCATTACGTATGGCTATTACGGTGCCATCTGTTAGCAGCTTTTGTAACTATTATTTCAAACTGCTGTATAAACTTCTTACAGCTTTCATAATAAACGTACGGTTTACTGCATTCCTCTATCGATCTTTGTTTTCGAGATATTTAATTTTTAAATCAGGGAGTCCTTTTCTGACACCCTGTAGTAGAACCATGGTAGTCTAAAAATTGTAAATGGTAATAACGAACTGGGCATAATGCTCACTTAAGCAAAACTTTGAGTAATAAGCCCCATTAATATACACTCCTGGAAAGTGAAATAAGAACACCATGAATTCGTCGACCCAGCACAGGGACATTTTATTGACACATTCTTGAGGTTGTATACAACACACGACCACACAAGCAGAACCGTACGCACGTGAGTACATTCAGCAGGGCGTCAGCAATATTGGCGTTAGTACCGTGTATATCCTCCTTTTACAGCAAGGCAAGCTGTAATCTTTCATGGAAAAGATTGTAGAGGTTCAGATGTGGTTATGTGGAATCGCCTGCCATGCAATGTCCACCTGGTAACTCAGTTGGGCCAGATTTCGTGTCGCTCATGTAGACCGCCGAACATGACGTTTCATGCGGTCCCAAACATGCTCAATGGGGGAGAGATCTGGGCATCGTGCTGGCCAGGGTAGTTACGTACACCTTGAAAAGCACATACGGGATACAAGTCGATCTGCATTGTCCTGTTGGAAAAGCATATGACCTTGTTGGTGCATGAGTAGTAGCAAGATGGGTTGATCGATGGTTTCAGTCTACCATGCACAGTTCAATGTTCTCTACACGATCACTAGAGTAGAATGGCGGGTGCAGAATACCGCTCCCCTCACAATGAGGCACGATCATGTGTGCCGGCCGGCCGCGGTGGCCGAGGTGACTGAGGCGCTCCAGTCACGGTCAGTACGGCCACTACGGTCGGGGGTTCGAATCCCCCCTCGGGCATGGATATTTGTGCCGTCCTAGTTCGTAAGTAGTTGATAAGTAGTTTGTAAGTTTAGGGACTGATGACCCCGTAGTTAAGTCCCATAAGCTTAACAAACAACAACAACAACAATCATGTGTGCCGTTAGAATGTCCTCCGCTCACGCCGCAACATCGTTCAGTCCACCTCCAATCGAGTCATGGTAAGCGTTTATCAAGGGACGAATGGAGACGTGTCGTCTTCAGCCGTCGCTAGCACGGTGACAGAGATGGTCTTAAACGTGTGTTGCGTCGTGCAGGGGAGTGCGATAATCTGGAGTGTACGTGACAGAGACAAACGGGACCGATACCTGGTATCATGGCCGTTCTCCTACGGTGTTCGTTGTAGGAAGATTGAACAGTACACGGTACATCGAAACCATCATTCATCCCGTCTTGCCACTGTTCATGCACCAAGAAGGCGATGTGCTTTTCCAACAGGGCAATGCACGTCCACACTTATCCCGTACAATCCAACGTGATTTTGTAGGTGTACGTCAACTACCCTGCCCATCATTATCCCCAAATCTGTCCCTCATTAAGCAAGTCTCGGGCCTGATGTAATGTCATCGTGGGGCGGACTACACGATCGGCACGAAATCTGGTCCAACTGAGGCATCAGATGGAACCTGCATGACAGGCCAAACCGTAAGACTGCATTCGGCACCTTTACCATCGTCTTCGTGCGAAAGTTGCACCCTGCATTGCTACAAAAGGAGGGTATACACGATACTAGCGTCAACATTGTGCATGCTCTGGTGACTGTTGACGTGCGTATGGTTCTGACTGCATGATCGTGTGTTGTATACATCCTCAAGAATGTGTCAATAAAATTTGGCCCTGCTGGTTTAACGAATTCATGGTGTTCTTTGATCATTTACCAGGAGAGTATTAGGTGATGGATTATGATGAAAGATTAAAACAAAAGGAATACAATAAGAGGTTTGATCACAGATCACTTAAAAACGTGCTAAAGTCGGTGCCTACCTGCTACGTAACTCAAATCGTTCGACCGTTTAGAATCAGACAGAGGGAACATTTTTTTTTAATTTTTTTAGGATGTTAAAACCTTAAATACTTTTATATATCTACCATAATATCTTTATTTATTTGTTCCTTATGAACCGGCTATCGGGTTTTTAGGCCAACATCAGGTAACTTAATACTAAACACATAGTCCACATAATAACAGTTAAATACATTATTATGCAAAGATGGTCTTACAAAGACATGCGAATTTTGTGACTATCGATACCAGAAAACATAAATGGAATCTAAATAAATATATTACATTGAATTTAAAAATTAGAATTTTTGGAAACTTATGAAAGAAATTTTGTCCAGGTGAGTTATAACACAATCATAATATAAATCCCAGGGAAGCATTTGAATAAATTACATAACATAACGTTGGTTTACTTATTGTAGGACAAGGAATTTATGAGAATTTATGGTACTGATTGGCAGTGCTTGGTATGGATAGAATGGAGGATGTTTTCAAGAGTCGAAAAATGGGGTGGGAGGTGGAGAAGGAGCGTGGAGGAACAATCACTGAGTGAATATAGAAGTCTATAGAATTTGGGTATGGGACAGTTTTAACAAAATTGTATCTATGGTGAGATAAATATTAAGCAGCAGCCCTTACTTTAATAAGGATAAATGTAGAAAAATGTAAAGTGATGCGCATGAGTAGGAAAAACATAATATTCGAATACAGCATTAGTAGTGAGCTTCTTGATGCTGTCGCGTCGTTCAAATATCTAGGCGTAACATTGGAGAGCGATATGAAATGGAAAGAACGTGTAAGGACGGTTGTGAGTAAGGCGGACAGCCGACTTCGGTTAATTGGGAGAATTTTGGGAAGATGTGCTTCATCTGTAAAAGAGACCACGTATACGACGTTTGTACGACCACGTCTTGAGTATTGCTCAAGTGTTTGGGTCCCGCAGCAGATCAGTTAAAAGGAAACATAGAAGCAGTTCAGAGGCGAGCATCGAGGTTTGTTACTGGTAGGTTCTCCACACATAAACCCTACCTAAATGACGGGGTTGGAACACTTGCGCGGAGTGACACTTGCGCCGAACCGGGGGCCCTTGGGGCGGCTAATGGCTTTTCCTGGGTACAGGCACACCAAGAAGTCTAGCACTGCTGTTGTCAAGTTTCCACACTGTCAACATAACACGAAAATCAGTGAAATTGCACAACCCTTTGCAAGCTGAAGAGCAATATAGTAACTTGTTCTAACTACATATTAATCCGTTGAGTGTTCCTCCTGTAAACAAAAAGGTATTTTAATAGCGATAATGTTTGTAGAGTTAGTCTCTGCTACTACAAGATTATGACTTTCCACAGTCATACCTCCTAAAAGCATATTATTCAGAACACTAAGCATATCAAGACACCTGCGCAAGCAATAAATATATTAGGCATCCTGCAAAGATACGTTGATGTAATTGACCACTATGTAGTTAACCCACTATCACGCAACTTCCATCTCTTTAAAAATAGCTACTATGCTTTTTAATAGGAGATGCAACCTTAAACCTTCAATTAAAAAACGTTAATAATAAGTCAATGAGTATTTTACATACTTAAAGCGTTTATTCGTAGACCCCAAAACGATATGGCTGTATTCGAATTACAAATTCATCTAAGAAATGTATGAAATACGGAATGTGTAAGGGAATGTCACACACCGAAAAATGCTAAAGATAAATTCCATTTTCCATCACCGTCATATAGAACCATTTTTACTCCGAACTTGGCATAAACCAACAGGGAGAAATAAGTTGCAAGACTTCCAGGAAAAATGAAGCGAAATTGGCAGCCAATAGTTGATTACAAATTACATTGCCTGTTAACTGTATAAATATAAATTACGGAATACGCGGAACTACTGTTCAGTACAGTCGAAAAGGTCTAAGGTAATAGGCAGTGGCTTACAATCAGATATCCGTATCACTCTCCTCCTCAAGAAGTCTGTGTGAAGATTTATATTCAGAACATTCAAGAAAAAGGTGTTGAAACTATAAGAAGCAGCTCATTTACTCAGGAAGGGAAAACGTTATGGTGCCCGTAAATTTGAATGGCTGTATCTCTTGTAGTAACATTTAATTTTTGATAAAATGTTAAAATCCAATATACCAGAATTTTGTTTTTCTAAACTCAGTGCCAACTTTTTTTTTTTTTTTTTTTTTTTTTTTTTTTTTTTTTTTTTTTTTTTTTTTTTTGTCGAAATTTTTGCAGGAAGAAGTCTCGACGTGATTTCATACTTCTATGCATTAATATTATCAAACATGTAA
This sequence comes from Locusta migratoria, assembly GCA_026315105.1. NCBI lineage: Eukaryota > Metazoa > Arthropoda > Insecta > Orthoptera > Acrididae > Locusta > Locusta migratoria. The sequence continues at coordinate 178,674,010 of CM048747.1, forward strand.
TTTGTGTCACAAATTACGCGGCCGGTCCGGTCGGAGGTTCGAGTCCTTCTTCGGACATAGGTATGTTTGTTTGTACTTTGCCTAAGTTATTTTAAGTAAGATTAAGTAGTGTGTAAGTCTAGCGACCAATTATCTAAGTAGTTTGGCCGCATAAGACTACACATATACACGTAATTTATTTATTTCATAACCACATTTAAGTATTAATAATTAAAGAAACTTAAAAGAGAAATTTGAAGTAAACACTGAAAACAAATGATTGATATTTCCCATAAGATGAATGCACACAACCGTTGACTTATGTCTTGTGAATGTACCTACAAATTCTGCCATATAGTGTGAGTCCCAAATATGTTTTCTCTGTAATAACATTAAAAACATATTAAAAATTCAGAACTCGAAAATCCGTGAAGTTTTGTACTTGAAGCGTTTTGTGTTGCTACATCTTTACATAGTAGACTCTATTTTAAAATTTGGTTGCTAGCGCCAAAGTAGACGAAACGTTAAATTTTTTGGTGTAATCTTCGCCGTGTAGACTGTATGTTGTAGAAGTCTACGTCGAACCTAATCATATCCCTCAGGAGAGAACGTTGTTTGCACTTCTCCTGCGTTTCCAGTCGGCTGTGCTGTGCTACGTAACGACATCGTTCCGTTCCACTTTACCGAGAGCTATATATGTATTGGTGTGATGTCTGTTCTTTCGAAATAAGACATGACACCAAAATATGTATCATTTAGACGCAAAGATTCTGGGTTCTGTTTTCATCGCTAACGCGATTAACAACGTTAGACCTTGTGTGTAAACAAAATGTTCAAATGTTTGTATAGTCTATGGGACTTAACTATGGGGTCATCAGTCCCTAAACTTACAAACTACTTACGAACTAGGACGGCACAAATATCCATGCCCGAGGGGGGATTCGAACCCCCGACCGTAGTGGCCGTGCAGACCGTGACTGGAGCGCCTTAGTCTCCTCGGCCACCGCGGCCGGCATGTGTAAACACTTCAAGGTTATGAGTGCCACTGGAAAAATGCATAAGTAACACCTGTTGTTTGAGACTTGAAGATGACCTGAAATTAGCCGAAATCGATATCTCATAATAAACATAAGGTGTAGCTGTCTATATTTCATAATGCTATTCCTAACATATTTAAAAGCTGCTCAAAACCACCTACAAAAAAGCTTTATAATGAGATTGTATATAATTCCACGATCAAATTGTGTTTTAGTTATTTGTAGTAATACACCCAAAGATCTGCCCTTGCTTTTAGTGCCTTGATCAGCTGTTTATTTTTAGAGGTATTACTAGGGACAGGAAAAATTCGCATTTACGATATATGCGAATATAGATGCGAATTCTGACTCAAAATGCAGTAAATCCGAAATTGTAGTTAGCAACGGTTTCGCTCAATTCCGATTTCATCACATTCCTCTTCACATGGTGCTGTATTGTAAATCGAGTGATATTTGTATGACGTGTTATCTCCCTGTTGAATGAGGCTGTGATATCTCCGGGCCGTTACTACTGCTCCACCTCGCTCGGTGGGCCTTTCCCTGAATACGGCACAGGTAGCGGCTGGAGGGCGAGGAGTAGGGGTGGTGTATCCCTACTTCTGGAACACCCTGTTCACTACCTGCAGCGTCTGGGTCTCCGCGCAAGTGTCTACACATTCCCTTTCCGCGCAAGTGTCACTCCTCGCAAGTGTCACAAACTCCTAAATGACTGCCAGGATAAATTATTGGGAAAGAGCTGTGTGTTGACAAGACGATCCACCAACCAATCTGAAATGAAATCATTTTCAGCATTTTTGAAACATTCGCGAAAGTTCCAGCACTGGGAGAGAAAGAACCTGAAGTGACTGTGGTACTCTTATAATCTGTGTTATACACACACACTTTGGCACAGCACATCACACACACGAAATCTCTGTCTTAGTAGATACGCTGCAATATAAAACAAAACCAACACAACTGCAACTTCTGAACACAGATTACCGAAGTAGGATATAAGATGGACGTTGTTTATTATCTCCCACACACCACGATTTTTTCTTATAGGGGCGCAGCTATGACTCGAGTGACATGCCGCATTTTCATTGGCTGCTGCTAGATTAAAAGGAAAAAAAAAGTTTGTAAATCTTATGGGACCCAACGTCTGTGGTTTTCAGTGGTTAACCTAATTTAAACCTAAAGACAACAGACACACCCATGCCCGAGGGAGGACTCAATCTCCGAAAGCGAGCAACCGCGCGCTCCGCAGCATGGCGTTTTAGACCGCCTTTTTTATTTATTTATTACAAGTGAACATAATGAACCGAATGTAGAACATTCTGGAAATGCTAAAAAAATTTGCTGGTGGACGGGATTTTTTATTTTACGGGCCTCCTTTCCACCACATCAGCCCAGCCTTACGCTCACCATAAGTCGCCTTCTTCTATAGTACTTTTCGTTCGTCTTCTTCCTCTATGAGGCTTTCTTTGAATAATATTTATCCCTTGTCTGTTTTCGAAATACGCCTTCATGGGCGTTATGATTTTAAATTAAGGTAAACAGAATGTAATTATTTTTTATTATTCTTCTTGTTTTGTGAAACTTGTGACACTTTCCTTAACGTCACTGCTTCATTTGATACCAGTTATAAGCTCCAAACTGAAGTAGAATAGAAACATCAGAAATAATTATGAAAATAATGAGTTTAAAATTTTATTTCCGCATTTTGTCGCCTAACGCAGTTTGTCGTATTGTCATTTCAAGTCGATAACAGTACAATGGAGAATCTTTGAAACGAATCTCTATATCTAGGTCGACTTAGTAACTTGTGATGTTCCGTTGATAACAATTGTAAAAAGCCAGGTAAGGATTTCTTTTTATAGTTGATGCTGTAGTACACATAATATCCAATGAGCCATGCGTAACTGTTGTTTTTGGCGTTAGGAAAGAATTTCCAGTCTGGATGCAAACCGCTCGGCCACTCCACCGCGGCGTTGTGGATTCATCCTGTATGCCGTATTACGCAGTTCTGGAGTCCGTAGAATTTACTGTCACGACTGGTGATTTCGCTAGAAAGTGTTGCTCGTAACCAGTTTATTTTTGTCGATGACATTATGTGATGTACTGAGTCGTAGCTCGTTACCTCTTGAAGTTCTCGTAGATCGGCGCTCTCGCTAACGGCTGCCTTAAATTTCACAGGTCTAAACTAGTCTACTACAAATAATGTAGGAGACACGTAGAACTGCAGTTCATTGACAGTTCAATGAATTATTAGCGCCCAGTTATCCCCACCTATGGACAGCGTACAAGTCTCATTAATTACAGTCACCACAACCCAGTACGCACATTCCACACATCAATAACTCAAATTTACACAGTTCATGTGTGGAATACTATTGTCAGAGATATACATCTTGTGTGGCACGCATATGATGAGTTAGTTCGTAATAACTATAGATACACTTTCTACACGACTAACACTGAAGAACATTCACATAATTAAACATAAGGAGAGGCACTGGATTAAAATTTGTGCTGTGGCCGGGATTCAAACCCGGGACCTCCTACTTACTAGCTAGTCGCTTTAGACCACTCAGATAACACAGCATTGCAGCCAAAGCGACTACACGGACTGTCTTAAAGCACGTCTCCCTCCATACGACATACTTTAATTCTGCCTCATGTTGCCTGTGAAATGCGTATCAAATTACCAGGGTTCTCCTATACTGGAGTAGCACCCCAGCAAAGAACGCGAATGGGAACTATCCCGCCTTGTTCCTCAGACTGAGGTGATATGAGTATCAACAATAATACAGTAGCATCTGTGGTAATTATTCAGCAATCAGTCGTCAGAAATATAAATTCTTTATTTGTTGGCAAATCCGGATTTCGACCACTGTGTGGTCATTATCAATGCTTAAAATAAATTAAAAAACTTAAAATATCTAGACCTCCATGTAGGAGGTTGCGTTTGTACAAACGCAACCTCCTACATGGAGGTCGAGATATTTTAAGTTTTTTTAAATTTATTTTAAGCATTGATAATGACCACACAGTGGTCGAAATCCGGATTTGCCAACAAATAAAGAATTTATATTTCTGACGACTGATTGCTGAATAATTACCACAAATCAAATACAGTCGTGGAGCACCCAGTCCAATATGGAATCAAGCCTGATAACAGTAGCATCTGATGGTAAAATTCTGTAAACATTTCAGGGTTGCAATCTACTTTAAATAAATTTTTAAAACACTTATTTTTTAGCATTCAGTTCTATTTATTTCAACAGGGAAAAAAAATTGCTCAATTCAAAAAATTCAATACACAGATATACTGACTATCGCCAACAACGTCAAACATGGGGTGAGATTTAATGGCACTTACCAGATTACCACATTAATAAAAAATAAAATAAAAAAAACATGAATATTTATATCAATAATGGAGGATAGGTAACAACTCACCATAGAGAGGCTCGCTGATTTGCTGACTGAAAATTTAAGTTGTGTGAATGTGATTATCTATTTTCGTGTCTATCAGCAGCTCAGCGAGCCTCTTTGCAGTGAGTTGTTACCTATTCTCCATTATTGATATTCCTATCGGATTTTCCATGTTCAACATGAATATTTTATTTTCTAGCTAGACATTTTGAAATCATACAAATATATTCCTTGAGACAATATTGTCTCTTTATAACAAAGGTATTAAATATAAGGGTAATTTCCTAGACCTCGTGTACATCGAAGAAAACGGCGTTGCGATCGAAATATATCGAATGTTCGATATGGTGTTAACGTTCAATTTAACGTTTCTGAACCGGAGATTCGGGCGCTACGAGCCCTCACATGATAAAAAAAAAAAAAAAAAAAAAAAAAAAAAAAAAAAAAAAAAAAACCTTGTTTAACCTATACCTACCCTACCTTTTACTTTAAAACAGTGATCTATAGCGTAGCCTTAAGGTGGTTAGGTATAGGTTAAACGAGAACGTTTTTTTTTTTTTAGTACGTGAGGGCGCGTAGCGCCCGAATCTCCGGTTCAGAAACACTAAATCATCAATGGTAGCGAATCCATTTATAACTTTCTCAGGATTATAAAGGATGTGGTTAGGCAGGAACCTAAGAGTACAGCATGAATAGCAAAACGAAATATCACTCAGTAAACACTACACAAGATACGATTCAAAATCAGCGCTTCCATCTGTCGCCACATCAACCATGGCGGAAGAATCGAACATTCAATATATATCGATCGCAACGCCGTTTTCTTCGATGTACACGAGGTCTAGGAAATTACCAATATAAGGACAGGTATTGAATCAAAATTTGTGCGGGATAGTTACCATTCTCATTCTTTGCTGGGGTGCTATTCCAATATAGGAGAGTCCTGGCAATTTGATACGCATTTCACAGGGAACCTGAGACAGAATTAAAGTATATGATGTGGAAGTAGACGTGCTTTAAGACAGTCCGTTTAGTCCTTTTGGCTGCAATGCTGCGTTATCTGAGTGGTCTAAAGCGCCTACCTTGTAAGTAGGAGGTCCCGGGTTCGAATCCCGTCCACAGCACAAATTTTAATTCAATGCCTCTCCTTACGTTTAATACCCTTGGTATCAAGGAAATGTATTATAGTTGATATTTTTCACATAATTGTTCAAAATCGGAATTCATAGTGACGTGGAGTGTGCCGCAGGTACATCACGAAACAAGACTCCTTACTGGCGTGGATTGTGCTTCCTAACAAAGATGAAACAAAACTGCTTTATGTGGCGCGAATGCATCCTATTTATATCATTCAAACAATGACAACGAAAATTATGTATTGTTAATTACACCACTCCCATGAACCACAGACATTGCCGAGGTGGGGTGGCTTGCGTGCCTGAACGATACAGATTGCCGTACCGTAGGTGCAACCACAGCGGAGGGGTATCTGAGGAGAGGCCAGACAAACGTGTGGTTCCTGAAGAGGGGCAGCAGTCTTTTCAGTAGTTACAGGGGCAACAGTCTGGCTGATTGACTGAGCTGGCCTTGTAACATCAGCTAATGTGGCTTTGTCACACAGCTACTGCGAACGGCTGAAAGCAAGGGGAAACTACAGCCGTTAGCTTTCCCGAGGACATGCAGCTCTACTGTATGAACATATGATGATGGCATCCTCTCGGGTAAAATATTCCGGAGGTAAAATAGTCCCCCATTCGGATCTCCGGGCGGGGACTACTCAGGAGGATGTGATCATCATGAAAGACAATACTGGCATTCTACGGGACGGACCGTGGAATGTTAGATCCCTTAATCGAGTAGGAAAATTAGAAAATTTAAAAAGGGAAATGGATAGGTTGAAGTTAGACATAGTGGGGATTAGTGAAGTTCGTTGGCAGGATGAACAGGATTTCTGGTCAGGTGAGTACAGGATTATAAATACAAAATCAATTGGGGGTATCACAGGAGTAGGATTGATAATGAATAAGAAAATAGGAATGCGGGTAAACTACTATGACCAGCACATTGATCGCAATTTCATTGTCAAGATAGATACGAAGCCAACACCGACAACAGTAGTACAGGTTTATATGCCAACTAGCTCTGCCGACGATGAGGAAATCGAAGAAATATATGAGGAGCTAAAGGAAATTATTCAGACAATTAAGGGAGAGGAAAACTTAATTGTTATGGGAGACTGGAATTCGGTAGTAGGGCAAGGAAGAGAAGGGAGGATAGTAGGTGAATATGGGCTAGGCAAAAGGAATGAAAGAGGAAGCCGTTTGGTAGAATTTTGCACTGAACATAATTTAGTTATAACAAACACCTGGTTCAAGAATCACAAAAGAAGGTTGTATACTTGGAAGAGATCAGGAGACACCGGAAGATACCACATAGATTTTATAATGGTAAGACATAGATTTCGGAACCAGGTTCTACAGTGTAAGACATACCCAGGGGCAGATATAGACTCTGACCATAACTTGTTGGTTATGAACTGTAGGCTGAAACTAAAGAAACTACAGAAAGGTAGGAAAATAAGGAGATGGGACCTAGATAAATTGAAGGAACGTGAGGTTCTTAAGAATTTCAGAGGGAGCTTTAGGCAACAATTGACAGAAACAGGGGAAAATAAAACAGTAGAGGAGGAATGGGTAAAATTAAGAGATGAAATAGTTAAGGTAGCAGAGGACAAAATAGGTAGTAAGGCAAGACCTACAAAAAATCCTTGGATATCACAGGAGATACTAAATTTAATCGATGAAAGGAGAAAGTATAAAAATGCAGTAAATGAACAGGCAAAATGGAGTACAGACGACTAAGAAATGAGATTGACAGGAAGTGCAAAATGGCTAAGCAGGAGTGGCTAGAAGGCAAATGCAAGGATGTAGAAGAATGTATAAATAGGGGAAAAATAGATACAGCTTACAGGAAAATAAAAGAAACATTTGGAGATAAGAAAAACAGCTTTATGAATATCAAGGACACTGATGGAAAACCAGTTCTAAGCAAAGAAGGGAAAGCTGAACGGTGGAAAGAGTATATAGAGGGGCTCTACAAAGGAAATGAACTTCGAGACAATATTGTAGGAAGGGAAGAGGATGTAGATGAAGATGAAATAGGAGATACTATACTGAGAGATGAATTTGACAGAGCACTGAAAGACCTAAGTCGAAACAAGGCCCCTGGTGTAGATGATATTCCCTCAGAGCTTCTGAAGTCTCTGGGAGAACCAGCCATGACAAAATTGTTTCACCTGGTGTGTAAGATGTATGAGACAGGTGAAATACCCTCAGACTTTAAGAAAAATGTTATAATTTCCATCCCTAAGAAAGCAGGTGCAGACAGGTGTGAAAACTACAGAACCATCAGTTTAATAAGTCATGGTTGCAAAATATTAACGCGAATTATATACAGGAGGATGGAAAAGCTGGTAGAAGCCGACCTCGGGGAAGATCAGTTTGGGTTCAGGAGAAATGTAGGAACACGGGAGGCAATACTCACGTTACGGCTTATCCTAGAAGATAGATTAAGAAAAGGCAAACCTACATTTCTAGCTTTTGTAGATTTGGAGAGGGCTTTTGACAATGTTGATTGGAATAAACTCTTTCAAGTTCTGAAGCAAGCAGGAGTAAAATATAGGGAACGTAACATTATTTACAACTTGTACAAAAACCAGACAGCGGTTGTCAGAGTTGAAGGGCGTGAAAGGGATGCAGTGGTTGGGAAGGGAGTAAGACAGGGTTGTAGCCTTTCTCCGATGTTGTTCAATTTGTACATTGAGCAAGCTATAAAGGAAAGCAAGGAGAAATTTGGTGAAGGAATTAAAGTTCAGGGGGAAGAATTAAAAACATTGCGTTTTGCCGACGACATAGTAATTCTGTCAGATACAGCAAAGGACCTGGAAGAGCAATTGAACGGAATGGACAGTGTACTGAAAGGTGCATATAAGATGAACATTAACAAGAGCAAAACTAGGGTAATCGCAGTACAGAGGATATAAAATGCACAATGGCAATGGGTAGAAAAGCGTTCTTGAAAAAGAGAAATTTGTTAACGTCGAATATTGATTTAAACCTAAGGAAGTCCTTTCTGAAGGCATTTGTGTGGAGTGTTGCCTTGTATGGGAGTGAGACATGGACGATAAACAGTGCGGACAGGAAGAGGATTGAAGCTTTTGAACTATGGTGCTACAGAAGAATGCTGAAGATTAGGTGGGTGGATCGCGTAACTAATGAGGAGGTACTGAACAGAATTGGGGAGAAAAGGAATTTCTGGCGTACCTTGGCTAAAAGAAGGGATAGATTGGTAGGACACATTCTTAGACATCAAGGAATTGTGAATTTAGCGTTGGAGGGAAGTGTATGGGGTAAAAATCGCAGGGGAAGACCAAGAGATGGATACAGTAAGCAGATTCAGACAGATGTAGGTTCTCGCTCTTATGTGGAGATGAAGAGGCTTGCTCAGGATAGGGTATTGTGGAGAGCTGCATCAAACCAGTCTCCGGACTGAAGACCACAACAACAACAACAATTATGTACATTAATTAATTACAATGGAAAAGTTTAAAAAAATTACATTCAACTGGCTATTGTAAAAGATAGCGTAAATGATACTGAGTAAATTCATATACAAATCTCGGTTAAATTAACATTGCCTCACTTGCAAATAAATTTAAATGGGTTTTTAAGGAATTAATTCTAAATAAACGGTAATTACACATAAACTAAAAGGGCAATACTTTTCTAACATTAATTGTGAAGCACAATAATACGTTCTTTAGTACTATGAGCAAATTATTTAATTCGTTTTACATAAATACTAATTAGCACACTGTATGAACTACAACTTTCCGCCTCTTGCATGAACAAATTAATTTTTGCTAATTAAACAAACTTCTGCGATGTCAATTAATAGAAAATAAGTTTCGCTAGTCATGTTAGAAAAAAAGAATAACTAAAGTTTCGAAAAAGAAAATGATAATAGACTAATTTCATTCGTACCTATTATTCTGCCACACTGGTATCCGGAGGTTCAGTAATGCAAGCTGATGGGAATAAATTCCAACATGCTTTGTTACAATTACACAAACGAACTCGAAAAGAACCGATTTTTGCCGACGGAGAATAAATGATACGGATTTATTATTTAATCAGAAAATCGGAATTTGAACTACTCCAATCGTATACTAATTTTAAACAATTATGATTAATGATACGGATTTATTATTTAAACCTGAAAATCTGGATTTGAACTACTACAATCGTATCTTAATTTTAAACAATTACGATTAATGATACGGATTTATTATTTAAACCTGAGAATCTGAATTTGAACTACTCCAATCTTTTCCTAATTTTAAACAATCATGATTATCTAGCAAATCCGGCAACGCTTTGCAGTCGCTAATGTGTATGGGATACATACCCTAATCTCTTCTCTTCTTCTCCCGATGTCTATTCCTTCCTCCCTCCTCTACTTCTCCATCGCCTCCTCCCACCTTCCTTTGTCCATCTCCTCGCTGTATCTTCACACCACTCCCTCTTACCCCACACCATATCCATCTGCTCCCCCTCTCCTATTATACCCCTTTTTAAATCCATTTCATTCCTCCATTCTCTATCTCCTCCTGTCCCTCTCTCTGATCTTATTTATTATTATTGCAATCGGGACCCGGATTGGGAATAGAAGCGAAAAAGGATGGGTAAAACAATTGGAAACGGGTTATTGGACAGAACTTTCAAGCTGCTCTGTCTGCGAGGTTAGTAGCTTTAACGTCCGTATTCTTAAGGTTTTATTGCACGAACATACATAACAATGGCGAACTGATGAAACAATCTACGGCATTTCAGTATGTGATTGTCCTCGTTTCGGTGAATCATCAAACGGTAGATATAAAAATTCATACAGTTGACCTTCTTGTTAGTTACTTTACCTGTAAGTGAATAATGAACTCTTATTAGGAATCTAATTGAAACACAATTAACGACATTGCTACATACCGGTAAAATTTTACATTCTGCGACACAGGCAACAGCTGTTGGATCGTGGGAATGAAGCCGACCAATCGTGGCAAAGCTTGAGAAAGCCAATAAAATTTTAGTTGGCGATAGTTGTTTTCTCTTCATACTAAAAGATATTATTTTGAGAATCCGCATAATAATTTAGTTTCATACACATTAAACTTACTGAGGAAGATCATGTTTTTCATGTATAAGAGTGAACTGGACTTCCCTCATAGAAAGTCTTACAAATGCTAATCACTTATAACCACGAGAACTATCAATAGTATTTCCATGAGCGAATATCGTAGTACTGGTAAGAAATCGGCAAATCTCATTGGATATTGTATACTATCACCCGATTGGCTATCAGCGACGTAACGCAATTTTTCGGAATCAACGGCTGTTGCCAATATTGTCCGCTAGGTCCGTATTATTATTATTATTATTATTATTATTATTATGTAGCATTCTGCCTAGTGGCAGGTCCATGTCTTCGTACGGAGAATTTCTGATTCCATTGTTCCCTGTCTTCAGCTTCTTCCTTCAGTCTGTTGTATCTCCTTCCAACTCTCATGTCGTCCAGATGCTGAATCCTCCTTCTTCGTCGTCCCGTGTTTGCTCTTACTTTTCCTTCGATGACATCGCATAGGAGTACCTCGTGTCGAAGTACGTGTACAATTCAGTTGGCCTTTCTCTGTAGAATTGTATGCAGAATACTTCTCTTCTCTCCTACTCTTCTCAGTACATCATCATTTTTCATGCGATCTGTCCATTTGATCTTTTCCATTCTCCTCCAGCACACATTTCAAACCTCTCTAATTATTTTTTTTCTAAATATCAATTAATATGAATAAATAATCCCTGAGACGGATTTTCGTCTCAAATATGTCAAAGACATTATTTATTATTTTTTATTATTTTTTATTATTTTTTTTCTCCTTCTTTCTCATGTTCCACGTCTCTGCTGCATACAGTGCAATGCTCCAAATGTAGCTAGGTCTGTGTAGCGATTTTAAAATTAAACCCTACATACCAGTTAATCTCTAGCTTCAAACAATGCCCTCCATTTCTTCTAACCTCCTTGGTGTATTGGTTTGCTGCGTTACAGCGTATTTGGTCGCTAAACGAGTAGCGAATGAATAAGCTGATTGTTGGAGAATCTAGAAAATGATCCGAGCCGGAAGGGTACATTCAGTTATTCTCAAGTTCTAAAATTATCCGGTAGATTTCCTAAAAATTTTCTTTCATACAAACCTTGTCCTGAGAATTGCGAACAGAACAAAGAAAAGTTCAGCCAAATTGGTGAAGCCATTCTCAAGTGATGCGCTTTCATACATGCGGCAATTCATTTTTATTAATATAGAGTGATGTGTCATACATAAAATATTAAATAAATAGGTATCTAAAAACTTTCATATGTCCGTCTCCTGCTTCTAAGCTACCTCCACTAATTTTGAGCCAAATCGGTTCAGACGTTCTTTAGTTATAAATAGTGTAACTAACACGACATTGTTTTATACAGGGTGTTACAAAAAGGTAGGGCCAAACTTTCAGGAAACATTCCTCGCACACAAAGAAAGAAAATATGTTATGTGGACATGTGTCCGGAAACGCTTAATTTCCATGTTAGAGCTCATCTTCCACCTACGCTCACTGAAGTACGTTATCATTATTTCATACGGGATACTCTACCTGTGCTGGTAGAACATGTGTCTTTACAAGTACGACACAACATGTGGTTCATGCACGATGGAGCTCCTGCACATTTCAATCGACATGTTCGTACGCTTCTCAACGATTCGGTGACCGATGGATTGGTAGAGGTGGACCAATTCTATGGCCTCCACGCTCTCCTGACCTCAACCCTCTTGACTTTCATTTATGGGGGCATTGAAAGATCTTGTCAGCGCAACCCCAGTACCAAATGTAGAGACTCTTCGTGCTCGTATTGTGGACGGATGTGATACAATACGTCATTCTCCAGGGCTGCATCAGCGCATCAGGGATTCCGTGCGACGGAGGGTGGATGCATGTATCCTCGCTAACGGAGGACACTTTGAACATTTCCTGTAACAAAGTGTTTGAAGTCACGCTGGTACGTTCTGTTGCTGTGCGTTTCCATTCCACGATTAATGTGATCTGAAGAGAAGTAATAAAATGAGCTCTAACATGCAAATTAAGCGTTTCCGGACACATGTCCACATATTTTCTTTCTTTGTGTGTGAGGAATGTTTCCTGAAAGTTTGGCCGTACCTTTTTGTAACACCCTGTATATATAGATGATGCGGATTTACTAGCCGGCCACGGTTGCCGAGGGGACTGAGGCGCTCTAGTCACGGTCTGCACGGCCACTACGATCGGGGGTTCGAATCCCCCCTCGGGCATGGATATTTGTGCCGTCCTTAGTATTAGTTAGTTCATAAGTAGTTTGTAAGTTTAGGGACTGATGACCCCGTAGTTAAGTTCAAAACTGTTCAAATGTTTGTAAAGCTTAACTACGGGGTCATCAGTTCCTAAACTTACAAACTACTTATGAACTGACTAATATTAAGGACGGCAAAAATATCCATGCCCGAAGGGGGACTCGAACCCCCGACCGTAGTGGCCGTGCAGACCGTGACTGAAGCGCCTCAGTCCCCTCGGCCACCGTAGTTAAGTCCCATAAGGTATACAAACATTTGAACAAACATTTCGGATTTACTATTTAAAGCTGAAAATCTGAATTTGAACTACTCTAATCGTATACTAATTTTAAAGAATTACGATTAGATCGTAATGTTTGGAAGCTCTGCAGTGGTGTCTGCTAAACTGCCGCGCAGAGTCAACACAGTGTTGACGGGAGTCCTTGGGCCGTCGCGCGTCAGAAACCGCGCCGTATCGCTCTCGCCGAGTGAGCGGACACGGCTAAACAGGTTAATGAGCGCGCCGAGTGACCGCGGACGTCGTCGCTGAAATTAATAGCACGTCGCCTGGCAACCGCAGGCCGCGGGGATTAGCGGGGAGCGACGGCGGCCGACTCTCCGCAGAGCGAGGGCGAGCGACGGGCGCGAGAAACAAATTGCCCGACAGCTGCCGCTTGTAATCTGTTTTGCCCGCGTTCCGGCGATTTTTACGGAGCGTCGTTCTCGGCCGCAGCAGGCCTGCGGCGCGGCCTTTTACAGCCGCTGTCTGCATTCCTGCGACGGCCGGCCGCGGCATCGCCAATGCCCGCCCCTCCTGCAGCCAACTGCGCCGCTTTCGCTGTTTTGCGCGCCCGCCGCCGGGGGCGCGGCGCAGACATCGCGACACGTGTCGGTCTGGGACGGCCTTGCAAAGGGAAGCAACTCGCGAGCTGCTGCGTGGCAAAAATTACGACATGCACCCGAGTTACAATGTGTGTTGGGGATATGCGAACAAAACATTTCGCGAGCCTGTTTACAAGCTACAAAGTGTGTCGTGCAGGACACAATAGACCTCTCTATATACGAGACGCGTCCAGAAAGTAAGTTCTGTCTGGTAAAAAATTGAAATTATACACAGATACAGAAGAAATTTTTATTGGACAAAATTCTACAACTCTTAAACTACTTTTATACATAACTGCCGAAATTTTGCAGGCATTTGTCATAGCGTGGCACCAGATTTTGTATACCTTCTTTATAGATATCTGCCGCCCGTGTCTTCAACCAGTTGGAAACAGTTTCTTTCAGCTCGTCGTCATTCGTGAAGTGATGACCACCAAGGAAAGACTTGAGATGTAAGAACAGATGAAAGTCGCTAGGAGCGAGATCAGGGCTGTAGGGAGGATGCTCAAACACGTCCCAGCCAGGAGGTTTTTCGTCACAATTACAGTGTGTGGTCGTGCGTTGTCATGAAGCAAAACAACACCTTTTGACAGCAGTTTGAATTGCACGGCGTAATTTCCGAAGTTTCTCGCAATAAGCATCTGCTTTGATTGTTTGACCACGCGGTAAGAAGTCAATGAGTAGGATGCCTTTCCAGTCCGAGAACACTGTGTCATGATTTGCTTCGGCTTTACCTTTGGTGGGGATGAAGTGTGCCTCCATCCCATTTATTGCCGCTTACTTTCAAGGGTGCGCCTCGGTTGCACAGTGGTAGTGTGGCAGATTACAAATCCAAAGGTCGCGGGTTCGATCCCCGCCAGGTCCTAGGATTTTTATCTCTCGCTTTCCACTTCTTTCACCTCTGGCAGTATTGCTCTTGTGAAAAATACCGAGTAGCACCGTGGTTCGGAACCCACGTTAAACTGTAGGTCCCCCTATAACTGGCTGGGTAAGTCAGTTCGAAGGTCGGAGGAAGGCAACGGCATACCACCTCCAAACAGGACCATGCCTAGTAAAGCACTGTGGCGTTCAAACCAATCTTCGGATTGTTGACTGCTTTACCTTAAGTAGTTTGTAAGCTACGGACTGATGACCACGCAGTTTGGTCCGATAGATTTACAAACATTTGAACATTTTTTTCTTTAGATTTACAGGCATTTTGATTATATAGGGTGTTACAAAAAGGTACGGCCAAACGTTCAGGAAACATTCCTCACACACAAAGAAAGAAAACATGTTATGTGGACATGTGTCCGGAAAAGCTTAATTTCCATGTTAGAGCTCATTTTATTACTTCTCTTCAGATCACATTAATCAGGGAATGGAAACACACAGCAACAGAACGTACCAGCGTGACTTCAAACACTTTGTTACAGGAAATGTTCAAAATGTCCTCCGTTAGCGAGGAAAATGTTCAAATGTTTGTAAATCTATCGGACCAAACTGCGTGGTCATCAGTCTGTAGTTTACAAACTACTTAAACTAAGGTAAACTAATCTAAGGACAACACACACACCCATGTCCCAGAGAGGACTCGACCCTCCGACGGCGAGCAACCGCGCGCTACGCAGCGAGACGCCTTAGACCGCTCGGCTACTCCACTGCGGCGTTAGCGATGATACATGCATCGTCGACCGCGGAGGACGAGGGGAATGAGGCGCTCCAGTCACGGTCTGCACGGCCACTGCGGTCGGGGGTTCGAATCCCCCCTTGGGCATGGATATTTGTGCCGTCCTTAGTATTAGCTAGTTCATAAGTACTTTGTTCGTGGCCTGTTACCATTAACTGCCGCTACACAGCGCTAGTGTTTGTTTTCATTTTGCTACTGAACCGAGTATTGTGTCGTCGGTTGTGGTTTTCCGTGTTCTGCCGGCCGCGGTGGCCGAGGGGACTGAGGCGCTTCAGTCACGGTCTGCACGGCCACCACGGTCAGGGGTTCGAATCCCCCCTCGGGCATGGATATTTGTGCCGTCCTAGTTCGTAAGTAGTTCATAAGTAGTTTGTAAGTTTAGGGACTGATGACCCCGTAGTTAAGTCCCATAGACTATACAAACATTTTTTTCCGTGTTCTGTCAGGTGGAGGGTAGCAGGGAAAAATTTACCATTTGTACCATTATCTGTCACATTCCACTTCTTTCACCTCTGGCAGTATTGCTCATGTGAAAAATACCGAGTAGCACCGTGGTTCGGAACCCACGTTAAACTGTAGGTCCCCCTATAACTGGCTGGGTAAGTAAGGTCGGAGGAAGGCAACGGCATACCACCTCCAAACAGGACCATGCCTAGTAAAGCACTGTGGCGTTCAGACCAATCTTCGGATTGTTGACTGCTTTACCTTAAGTAGTTTGTAAGCTATGGACTGATGACCACGCAGTTTGGTCCGATAGATTTACAGACATTTTGATTATACAGGATGTTACAAAAAGGTACCTTTCAGGAAATATTCCTCACAAAGAAAGAAAGTATGTTAGGTGGACATGTGGCACAAAATTACGACATGCACCCGAGTTACAATGTGGTTGGGGATAGGCGAACAAAACATTTCGTGAGCCTGTTTACAAGCTACAAAGTGTGTCGTGCTGGACACAATAGACCTCTCTATATACGAGACGCGTCCAGAAAGTAAGTTCTGTTTGGTAAAAAAAAATTAAATTATACACAGATACAGAAGAAATTTTTATTGGACAAAATTCTACAACTCTTAAACTACTTTTATACATAACTGCCGAAATTTTGCAGGCATTTGTCATAGCGTGGCACCAGATTTTGTATACCTTCTTTATAGAAATCTGCCGCCCGTGTCTTCAATCAGTTGGAAACAGTTTCTTTCAGCTCGTCGTCATTGGTGAAGTGATGACCACCAAGGAAAGACTTGAGATGTAAGAACAGATGAAAGTCGCTAGGAGCGAGATCAGGGCTGTAGGGAGGATGCTCAAACACGTCCCAGCCAGGAGGTTTGTCGTCACAATTACAGTGTGTGTGATCGTGCGTTGTCATGAAGCAAAACAATACCTTTTGACAGCAGTTTGAATTGCACGGCGTAATTTCCGAAGTGTCTCGCAATAGGCATCTGCTTTGATTGTTTGACCACGCGGTAAGAAGTCAATGAGTAGGATGCCTTTCCAGTCCGAGAACACTGTGTCATGATTTGCTTCGGCTTTACCTTTGCTGGGGATGAAGCGTGCCTCCATCCCATTTATTGCCGCTTACTTTCAAGGGTGCGCCTCGGTTGTACGGTCATTCGAGTGGCAGTCGTGGTGGACGAAGGACGTGTGGCGGCCTCGCTGGCGGTCCTGTTGTAAACAACGGCTGTGTCGCGCCCTACAAGGTTAGTCTTAACTGCATCCTTGCGATTGTGGCTTTAGTTAACCCGATTAATAAGACAGAATGAATACGACAAAAGAGATGAGGAAAGACACGATCAAATTTACTTTTGACAGAAACTTTATCAGACCGAAAGCTTATGAGGTTAAACAGTGGTTAACCGAGAAAGTGAAGATTTCAGGGAATGAAGTAATTGGTGTACATTTATCGTTCGTTTCAAATGCTGCTTTTGTTAAGTTGACTAGTCCAGAATTATGTTATGCAATAGTTGATAAGTGTGGCGGTGTTATGAAATTTAACCATTCAGACGGAACAGTGAGTGATGTCATTGTTACTCATGCAGGTTCAGGTATTCGGGCAGTGAGGGTTTTTGAGTTACCTTTCGAGATGCCGGCGGAAGAAATAAATTCGGTTCTCAGCCCCTATGGTACCATTCTGTCCAATGTCGCCGAAAAGTGGTCGGAGGCACATATGTTCCCTGTATTGAACGGCGTTCGGCAACTTAAGATGGAACTGCAGAGACACATTCCTTCTTATATCAATGTGCTAGGATATCGGGCTATTGTTATCTATGACGGGCAGCCGCGAACATGTGCTCTGTGTAACTCAACAGAACACATTCGCAGTGAGTGCGGTAGGAAACGCGTTGCGCAGCTGCCGGCCGCAGAGCCTGTAGTCCCGGGCCAGGCGGTCAGCCTCAGGTTGACTTACGCCGCCGCCACGAACCCGCGCCGCTCAGCGGGGCCGTCAACAGCGGGGCAGGAGGACGTCGCGCCGGAACAGCCGCTACCAGGAAACAGCGCGGGGCCGAGCGTGGCCGATGACGAGCGAAGTGGTGAGGCGGGCCGGCAGCATAAGGAAACAGGCGACACACACGGCGTGACTGAGCGTCGCGCTAATCCAGCGCAGGCAAACCTGAACACGATACCAGCAGATTCAGAGTCGAGTCCTCCGGCCTTTCAACGCGAGGAGCCAGGGACTTTAGAACCGGTACCAATGGCTATTGATGACAACCCCAACCAGAGTACAACGACACAAGAAGGTCGCTCGGAACATTCGTCGCAGAGAGTAGTAATTCACAAACCTGACGAAGTCAAACGTAATACACAGAAGGAAAAAAATGACAATGAACCTCGATTAAACAACGGAAAGGGACAAAAGCTCAATGTCGACGATCACTATGTCTCTCAAAGTTCTAACTTCGATCAGACGAAGGATCAGATATTACGAGAAAGATCTTCTACGGAATCGACGGACAAGTCACCTGATCTGTCCCCGGCGGCATCGCCGAAGAGGAAACGCAACAAGAAACGTAGACTGGCTCATGAGGCTGCGGAGAAAGTTGCTCCCATCTTAAAGGAGAAATTGAGAAGCATGCGGGACAAAGACAAGAACAAAGCGAACCCAACATCCGCTCGCTGCGATGAGTCTTGTATAGGAAGTAGAACAAAAGAAGAAGTCGAATTTACAATGCAGACATCACATACCGAGGCCGACCATCCAATTCGTGACAAAGACGAAGCATCCCTCCTTGGACGAAGTGCTGCAGTGGCAAGATCTGAATGGAGCGAAGATATCAACGATGGTGCCGATGAAGACATGGAAGAGGAAAATTTACCAGAAGAAGATTTATTTTATTAATATAGTGTCCGACAGTGTAACAACAGCACACAAGGTGTACAAAATGAAAGGAGGTACACGGAATGAAAGGAAACTTTTGTCCTTAACGAAGTCTTGTACATTCCTAAATCTCACTTATTCATGGAACAGACATATAATGTGACCACCTTAAACGTAAACAAAATTCAAAGTGAAGTTAAAGTTGCAGCGCTTAAAGATTTTTTTATATCAATCAGACACCGATATAGCTTTGCTGCAAGAAGTCAAAGTCAAAAACCTTTATGTGGCTGGTTACCAAGAAATTGTAAACATTGCCCATGAGAGCAGTTGCGGGACTGCAATCCTAGTAACAGACGGGATCGAAATAACAGACACCGCTCTTTTAGAATCTGGGAGAGACATAAAATGCAAAATTCTTAATAAAACTTTCATCAATATCTATGCCCCTTCTGGAAACAACGCTAAACTGGAGAGAGCCGCATTTTACAAAACTGGCATTTTACCATTACTTTATAATAACCCTGTTGACTTTTTAATTGGCGGTGACTGGAATTGTGTACTACACGAAAAGGATCAAAGACCGAATTTTAATAAATCCAGAGAACTAGAAGGCCTAGTTAAAAATATGAAATGGAAGGATGCTTGGGAGATAAAGTATCCCACCATTGTCAAGTTTACTTATATCACTAACTCATCTCAAAGTCGGTTAGATAGAATTTACGTATCCTCGACTTTAGAAAATAATGTTCAGGCCATTGAAGTGATACCCGCCATCTTTTCTGACCATCAAGCAGTCAGGTGCAGTATAAGGCTAATGAGACAAAGGACGTACTGGGGGAGGTCGGTATGGAAACTGAATATTAACATGTTGCTAGAAAATTCTCTCGCTGACCACATTGCAGAGACTTGGCGGGCGTCTTTAGGAACACGCTACAAATACAGATCCACTGTGGAATGGTGGAGCGCTGTTGCTAAGAAACGGTTAAGAGGCACGTTGATAGAATACGGAA
Organism: Locusta migratoria; assembly: GCA_026315105.1. Lineage (NCBI taxonomy): Eukaryota > Metazoa > Arthropoda > Insecta > Orthoptera > Acrididae > Locusta > Locusta migratoria. The sequence continues at coordinate 178,693,764 of CM048747.1, forward strand.
AAGAGAGGGCGAGGTGGATGCGGCGCACTATAGAGTTTCACTACACATGCTTACGTGAACTCTATGAGCAACCGATGTCACAAGACATCTTACTGCAAATAAAGAGGACCAAAGCCGAACTGATAAAGCTCAAGCGATCACAGATTGACGGTCTGAAAATAAAATCCCACACTCAGACTGTAGTTGAGGAGGAAAATACGTCGATATTCCATCTCATCAAACATGCGCAACAAAGGAGAAGAACTTTTCTGGCGTCTCTTCGGGCAGAGGATAACAGCGTCCTGTCAACTCAAAAAGACATTATCAATGAAGCCTACCGATTTTATACTGCACTCTATACCAAAAATAGTAACGAGGAACAGGTCATCAATGACTTTTTATCTGGATCTGAACTTCAGGACACCATCACCGACGAGGATAATGAACATATTAACGCAGAAATAAGCGAAGAAGAAGTTTGGGATATAATAAAGACTTCCCCTTCAAAAAAGTCACCAGGACCCGATGGTCTGCCTCTCGAGTTTTATAAAGAGTTTTGGCATGTTATAGGCAGCACTTTCACAGACATTATTAACGAAACCTTAAAGGGGGAGGCCGTACCAGCAGATTTAAAACAGTGTTTCACCGTGTTACTTCCCAAAGGCAAGAACACGGAAACAAAAGATATTAAGAAAATGAGGCCTATTACTCTAATGAATTCAGACTATAAAATAATAGCTAGAGTTTTGAAAGAGCGACTGCGGCCAGTCCTAGATAAAATAATCGGATCCCACCAGACGTGTCTCCCTGGGCGCATTATTTTGAAGACAGTTAGCGAGTACAGGGACATTGTCGGCATATTTTCAAACTCTTCGGCATATGGCGGTCTTGCATTTGTAGATTTTGCAAAGGCTTTCGATAAAGTTAATCACGACTACCTTTTTAAAACCCTGACGTATTTGGGTGTTAGTGAGAATAATGTGAGGATTTTCTACAACATTTTAAAAGGTATAAAGACGAAAGTAGCTATTAATGGTCACTACACTAAAGACATTCCCATTGACAATGGAGTACCCCAGGGGAGCCCCTTATCAATGATGCTGTTTGTTGTGGCAATCGAACCACTTTTAAGGAGACTGCATAAGGAATTAGAGGGTATCTTAATATCAGGAATGAAAACAGTTATTAATGCCTACGCCGATGATGTAGGTGTCATAATAAGAAGCACTGATGATATTAAGAAACTTACGGCTAACTTAAAACTATACTGTAGTGCGACAGGCGCTGAAATTAATGAAACAAAGAGTGCTTTTTTAAATCTGAGTGGCCTCACAAATATACAGGTCTCTTGGGCACAACGTGTGGAGAATCATACAGCTTTGGGTGTAACCCTATACAGCTGCCCCCTTCAAATGATTGCCGCTAACTGGGAAACAGTTTTAGCTAAGATTCGAGGCACCCTTCAATTACACGACATGAGAGATCTAAATCTGAAGCAGAAAGTCAAGATCATAAACTGCGTGGTCCTCTCAAAAGCGACATACATAGGGCAGGTTTTGCCTCTTCCAAAACAAATAGCAAAGGCAATCATGACAACGGTATGTCGATATATCTGGCAAGGACAGATTTTTAGAGTATCTTTAGATACAATAACTCTGAAAACAGAAAAGGGTGGACTCGCGCTTACTGACATTCAGCGGAAAACAACAGCATTATTCATAAAAAGGTCCCTGCAACTTATTGACGATCACCCAGTCAGCATAACAGCGCAATTATTCAAATTATTTGAACCTGAGAGCTTGCAGCCGCCAGTCGACATCACCAAAATAAATTATAAACTGAAGTACATTAGACTTTATTATCTCGAATTAAGCTACATGAGGAGTATTGTCTTGGACAGAAAGAAGAGGACCTACCACTATATTATCGAGAGATTAAAATATAAGGAAAACAAAAACAGAATGGAGATTAAGTTTCCAAACAGAAACTGGAAAGTCATTTGGAAAAACATCAGTAATAATTTGCTTCCATTAGAAGTACAGGTAGCGTGGTATAGAGTTCTCAACAATATCGTTAGTACCAATGAGAGATTATATGCACTCGGACTTTGCGATACAAACAGATGCCCTAAATGCGACGCTATTGATACCTTGGACCATAGATTCACTTGTTCAGAATACAGTGCAGTATGGCAGGAACTTAGGAAACAAATATCGTTCCTTAAGAGAAGCGACGGGAGAGAAATATCTTTAAATCTTATCTTCTAACCAGACGAGATGTATTTTCCTGCCCAAAAAAATAATGCCATTTTGTGGCTACTGGGGCATTTTATTCATTACGTTATTAACAACAAAGGGACTGGCACTGTCCAGGAATTTAAAGAATTTGAACTACAAGGATATTACAAAATATTCCGGAAAAGAAATTTGAAAAAGAATTATGGAAATATGTTGAAGATTCTCTTCGAGAATGAGGGTGTAGGATGATTACTACAGACAATTAACAACGCAAATACAGGCATGCCAAAGTAGGGGATCGCTGCTGAGGGTGAAGTACGGTGGGGACTTCGTGGGCCCCGTGGCCGCTACGGTAGCCGTGAAGGCCTCAGCAGAACCCTGAAACAGCATGCTGCAACGGATGTCGGACCACACTCCTTTTATACCAGAAAAAAACCAGTTTCATAAGCGATCAAGAGAAAACGAAGAAAAAACAATGATCACAGAATATTTTAATTATTTTTATTATTATAATTTATTTTGTTTAGGAGAAAACTTTCTGTTCATCATATTGCATTAAAAACTTTTTCATTTCGTTCATCCAATGTCAAAGAAGAAGAAAGGAAATGCCACAGAAGAGGCTAAAGTGCAAAACTGCCAGTCAATGTTACTTTACCTGTTTATTTTCAGAAATACCTTATTTTCAAGACGGAAATATGACGACTTCTGCATTTCATTTTCTTCTATGCTGTCAAAGATGTACAAATGGGAAGACTTTTATTTTTAAGTATCGAGAAAAAAAAAAAAAAAAAAAAAAAAAAAAAAAAAAAAAAAAAAAAAAGGTTGCACAGAGGTAGTGTGCCAGATTACAAATCCAAAGGTCGCGGGTTCGATCCCCGCCAGGTCCTAGGATTTTTATCTCTCGCTTTCCACTTCTTTCCCCTCTGGCAGTATTGCTCATGTGAAAAATACCGAGTAGCACTGTGGTTCGGAACCCACGTTAAACTGTAGATCCCCCTATAACTGGCTGGGTAAGTCGGTTCGAAGGTCGGTGGAAGGCAATGGCATACCACCTTCAAACAGGACCATGCCTAGTAAAGCACTGTGGTGTTCAAACCAATCTTCGGATTGTTGACTGCTTTACCTTACGTAGTTTGTAAGCTACGGACTGATGACCACGCAGTTTGGTCCGATAGATTTACAGGGCCGCGGTGGAGTAGCCGAGCGGTCTAAGGCGCCTCGCTGCGGAGCGCGCGGTTGTTCGCCGTGGAGGTTCGAGTCCTCCCTGGGGCATGGGTGTGTGTGTTGTCCTTAGGTTAGTTTACCTAGGTTTAAGTAGTTTGTAAGCTACGGACTGATGACCACGCAGTTTGGTCCGATAGATTTACAAACATTTGAACATTTTTTTCTTTAGATTTACAGGCATTTTGATTATACAGGGTGTTATAAAAAGGTACGGCCAAACGTTCAGGAAACATTCCTCACACACAAAGAAAGAAAACATGTTATGTGGACATGTGTCCGGAAAAGCTTAATTTCCATGTTAGAGCTCATTTTATTACTTCTCTTCAGATCACATTAATCAGGGAATGGAAACACACAGCAACAGAACGTACCAGCGTGACTTCAAACACTTTGTTACAGGAAATGTTCAAAATGTCCTCCGTTAGCGAGGAAAATGTTCAAATGTTTGTAAATCTATCGGACCAAACTGCGTGGTCATCAGTCTGTAGTTTACAAACTACTTAAACTAAGGTAAACTAATCTAAGGACAACACACACACCCATGTCCCAGAGAGGACTCGAACCTCCGACGGCGAGCAACCGCGCGCTACGCAGCGAGACGCCTTAGACCGCTTGGCTACTCCACTGCGGCGTTAGCGATGATACATGCATCGTCGACCGCGGAGGACGAGGGGAATGAGGCGCTCCAGTCACGGTCTGCACGGCCACTGCGGTCGGGGGTTCGAATCCCCCCTTGGGCATGGATATTTGTGCCGTCCTTAGTATTAGCTAGTTCATAAGTACTTTGTTCGTGGCCTGTTACCATTAACTGCCGCTACACAGCGCTAGTGTTTGTTTTCATTTTGCTACTGAACCGAGTATTGTGTCGTCGGTTGTGGTTTTCCGTGTTCTGCCGGCCGCGGTGGCCGAGGGGACTGAGGCGCTTCAGTCACGGTCTGCACGGCCACCACGGTCAGGGGTTCGAATCCCCCCTCGGGCATGGATATTTGTGCCGTCCTAGTTCGTAAGTAGTTCATAAGTAGTTTGTAAGTTTAGGGACTGATGACCCCGTAGTTAAGTCCCATAGACTATACAAACATTTTTTTCCGTGTTCTGTCAGGTGGAGTGTAGCAGAGAAAAATTTACCATTTGTACCATTATCTGTCACTTTCCACTTCTTTCACCTCTGGCAGTATTGCTCATGTGAAAAATACCGAGTAGCACCGTGGTTCGGAACCCACGTCAAACTGTAGGTCCTCCTATAACTGGCTGGGTAAGTCAGTTCGAAGGTCGGAGGAAGGCAACGGCATACCACCTCCAAACAGGACCATGCCTAGTAAAGCACTGTGGTGTTCAAACCAATCTTCGGATTGTTGACTGCTTTACCTTAAGTAGTTTGTAAGCTATGGACTGATGACCACGCAGTTTGGTCCGATAGATTTACAGACATTTTGATTATACAGGATGTTACAAAAAGGTACCTTTCAGGAAATATTCCTCATACACAAAGAAAGAAAGTATGTTAGGTGGACATGTGGCACAAAATTAAGACATGCACCCGAGTTACAATGTGGTTGGGGATAGGCGAACAAAACATTTCGTGAGCCTGTTTACAAGCGTACAAAGTGTGTCGTGTAGGACACAATAGACCTCTCTGCTTATACAGCCGCGGTGGAGTAGCCGAGCGGTCTAAAGCACCGCGCGGTTGCTCGCCGTGGAGGTTCGAATCCCCCCTGGGGCACGGGTGTGTGTGTTTGTCCGTAGGTTAGTTTACCTAGGTTTAAGTAGTTTGTAAGCTACGGACTGATGACCACGTAGTTTGGTCCGATAGATTTACAAACATTTGAACCTTTGAGCATTACTCACACACAAAGAAAGGAAATATGTTATGTGGACAGGTGTCCGGAAACGCTTAATTTGCATGTTAGAGCTCATTTTATTACTTCTCTTCAGATCACATTACTCGTGAAATGGAAACACACAGCAACAGAACGTACCAGCGTGACTTCAAACACTTTGTTACAGGAAATGTTCAAAATGTTCCTCCGTTAGCGAGGAAATTGTTCAAATGTTTGTAAATCTATCGGACCAAACTGCGAGGTCATCAGTCCGTAGCATACAAACTACGTAAACTAAGGTAAACTAACCTAAGGACAACACACACACCCATGTCCCAGGGAGGACTCGAACCTCCGACGGCGAGCAACCACGCGCTACGCAACGAGGCGCCTTAGACCGTTCGGCTACTCCACTGCGGCGTTAGCGAGGATACATGCATCGCCGACTGCGGTGGCCGAGGGGACTGACACGCTCCAGTCACGGTCTGCACGGCCACTGCGATCGGGAGTTCGAACCCCCCTCGGGCATGGATATTTGTGCCGTCCTTAGTATTAGCTAGTTCATAAGTAGTTTGTAAGTTTAGGGACTGATGACCCCGTAGTTAGTCCCATAACCTATACAAACATTTGAGTCGTGAGTCGAAAGCATGGGATCACTTTCTTGAGTTACAAAATGAGTCCATCCAGCCATTCAGTGTCGTAGGCAGCTGTTTAGCTGGAAGTGGTATGCTGTTCCGCTCGTCCGACATTCGAACTGATTTAGCTAATCAGTTATAAGGGGGCCAACAGTTGAACGTAGTTTCCCAATCACAGTACTTTTCGACGTATTTCACATCATTATTAGTGCCAAAGGGGAATGAAGTTAAATGGGACAGGTAAAAATACAAGGACCTGGCTGAGATTGAACCTGCGACCTTTGGATTCATAGTGTAGCACTCTACCACTGTGCTAAGACCCACACATGAATTCATTACATGCATAAATTGTAGAGATAATGAATAGGCTGTGGGTGTACGTGTGTGTGTGTGTGTGTGTGTGTGTGTGTGTGCGTGCGGTAGCTTCGGTTGAGCTCTGATGCTGATGGTTGATACACGTGTCTCCATACTGTAGGTCAGGATGAAGATTTTTTTTCTCCGTGTTCTAATAATGAGCTGTGCCAAAACACGCAAATAAATAAAAAATATCTGAACACCAAGTGATAGCTTATTTTAGCGTCTTTTTCATCTGTGGCGTCAGTCATCTCAAGTCCCGTCACGGAGAAACCGTACCACTACGGTCGGGGGTTCGAATACCCCCTCGGGCATGTATATTTGTGCCGTCCATAGTATTAACTAGTTCATAAGTAGTTTGTAAGTTTAGGGACTGATGACCCCGTACTTAAATTCAAATCAAATGTTTGTATAGTCTATGAGACTATACAAACTACTTATGAACTACTATGAGACTATACAAACTACTTATGAATTACTTACGAACTAGGACGGCACAAATATCCATGCCCGAGGGGGGATTCGAACCCCCGACCGTAGTGGCCGTGTAGGCCGTGACTGGAGCGCCTGAGTCTCCTCGGCCACTGCGGCCGGCACTTAAATTCCATAAGCTCTACAAACATTTGAACACTGAACATTTGAGAAACCATTCATATTGTCACTTTCATTGACACAATGATAAATTATTAGCATGATAAAATCGCAGCAATATTATAGAAAGTAACATTAAAAACATTAACACAATGATAAAATATTAGCATAATAAAATCCCAGCAATATTACCGAAAGTAACATTTAAAAACATGAAATAAAATGCTATTCCTCATGTCTCCGAACGAGTGGGGTTCTCGTTTAGCAAAAAAGGCCGTCTAGTGAGCTTAGATAATTTACAAAGTTAAAAACCTAGGGAAGACGGCAGACAGCCGTCTTTCAACTTATGATTATTTACGTACACAAAGCCGCGGTGGAGCGGCGGAGTGCATTGACGCGCTATGCCACGATGCACGAGGCCGTTCCCCGTCAGGGGTTCGAATCCGTCCTCGTGCATGGATGTTTCAAAAAAAATGTTCAAATGTTTGTACAACTTATGGGACCTAACTACGGGGTCATCAGTCCCTAAGCTTACAAACTATTTGTGAACTAGCTAACACTAAAGACGGCACAAATATCCATGCCCGAGGGGGGATTCGAACCCCCGACCGTAGTGGCCGTGCTGACCGTGACTGGAGCGCCTCAGTCACCTCGGCCACCGCGGCCGGCATGGATGTTTGTGCCGTCTGTAGTATAAGGTAGTTCATAAGTAGTTTGTAAGTCTAGGGACTGATGACCCCTCAGTTAAGTCCCTTAAGCTCTATAATTTAGTAGCACTACCGCTTGCAATGAGTTGCTCGTCATTATCGTCCCTATTATCATCATTATGTATTAGTGTTACAACAGTATCTAACTTATGCTCATATTTCTTTACCATAACAGATACGAGAAAGCATGCAAATGATTCATCTCCTACACTAATACCATCTTCACGAAGAAGGGTTCTTCGTAACTTCATCTCAACTAATCACAATACATTAGCAGGATAGATTAGCAATCGCCGCCCCATCTGACGCTTCACCACAGAAATAACAGCACAAAACGCAACTTCGGAGGCACACTGCACCGTCGCTACTGGCGAACCGACAGGTCAAAGTGCAATGCGGCAAGGCACACGCAGAGGCCTCTAATGGGCGACTGCAGAGTTTTGCAGATGCGGGAGTGTCACTAGTGCAATAAGGAATTTTTACATTATCCCTCATACGATTTTGGTGTATATGTGTTTGTTCGAGTCCAAGTACTTTCCTTGTTAGAAGAAATTTGCTAGAAATCTATATCAGAAGAACTTCAGCGCCACTGGATCGTGCTCTGATTCCAAGAACGGATTCCAATATCTTACCGTCGCGCCACCTCAGTCGGTAACTCTCCTCAGATTTATTTACGACAGTCTGTTTACGGTTACGACCGCACTACTGGGCGCAGGCAGCTGCCTACCTGCACTTCATTGACAGTAACGCACGGCATGCGTGCGGGAATTGCCCCCGCTTCGGTTCCCGTCCCCTACCCGCATCGCCCATAAGCGGGTGGCCAGCCACAGTAAGTCAGTGGAGTAAAATATTGAACAGCTTCTTTTAATGCGACGTCAGTGGGACAGCCGACGCCGTGATCTCGGCGCTAAATGGGCCCCGTGCAGCCGAGCCTCTCCCGATACGGGCGTAACGACTCGCGTATGAACTTCGCGAACGGCGTGCAAATATGCAACCGCCCGCCGTAAACAACCGTCCGCCTCGCCTGCAATTAAAGAAGCCGCGCGCTCGCCTTCGCCTTTAGTGCCTCATCAGCCTCGAGTCGGCGCAATTAAAATCGCTCGCCGCCCCAACACAAGTCGGCTCCCGCTTCGGACGCCCGACCTACAAGGAAACTGATCCCCGTCTAATGGGCCGCGCCGCGCGTGGTAGCGTAATGTCTGCCGTCGCGCCGGTCTCCAGCTGCAAAGAAAGTTGTACCGCTTCCACCTCCTGCGCCGCCGAGAGCGCATACAGACGGTCATAATACGCGCTGCAAATACTGCATGATATTCCGAAAGGCCCTATCATGAGCATGCTTAACCCCATCATGAGCCTTCTTGAAGAAATTGATATCTGTATTCATATACGAAACCATCCACAAGATAATATTATTAGGAAACTGGCGGGAAGTTCTTGGCGTGAAGGTGCATCTACGTCGATGACACTATCGTCGACGGGTGAATCTTAGTGGTGCGATACCCCCACAGCCCTACTACTATAGTGGTCCAAAAATTCGGATACGCTGATGATCTGGCCATAGCATGCAAAGCAGATCTCTCTAAGAAGGTGCAAAGACTCTAACGGATGACCTTGAAGTTCTTAGCAAATACTACAGAAAGTGACGGTTATGCCCAAATCCGTCTAAGGCTGAAGTTTGCGCTTTTCACTTCAACAATAACGTAGCCAATCAACAACTGACTGTGTCACTTAACCAACATAAAGTGAAACACAACTTTCATCCTAAGTATCTCTGGACGTTACACTTCACACGTTCCTCACCTATAAAGAACACCTTCAAAAATTTGGCCAGAAACTAAAATCACGAAATAATAATATTGGCGGGAAGTTCTTGGCGTGCAGGTGCGTCTACGCAGCAAACAGCAACAACGCCACCGCTGAATACTGTGCTCCGGTCTGGAAGAGACGCTACCACACCAACAAGGTAGGAGTGCAGCTCCACGAAACCTTGGGTTAGTCACCAGCACATTAAAGTCTACTGCAACACCGTGGCTCACCGTCATCGCTACTACAGCTTCCACCAAAACTAACAAGGAAAGTACTTAGGCTCGAACAAACAGAAATACACCAAAATCGTATGATAGATAATGTAACGGTCCCTTATTGCACTAGTAATATTCCCGCATCTCCAAAACTCTGCAGTCGCCCATTAGAGGCCTCTGCGTGTGCCATGCCGTATTGCACTTTGACGTGCCGGTACGCCAGTAGTGACGGTGCAGTGTACCTCTGAAGTTGCGTTTTGTGACGTTATTTATGTGGTGAAGTGTCGGATGGGTCGGCGATTGGCAATCAATCCTGCTAATATAGTGCGATTGGTTGAGGTGCTGTTACGACGAAACTTTCTTCGTATAGATGGTATTGGTGTAGAAGATGAATCATTCGCATGTTACCTATTGTCTATTACAGTGTTTCTAATCTATGCTCACATTTCTGCACTATAATAGATACCAGAAGACATGTGAATTATTCTTCTTCTACACCAAGACCGTATTCACGAAGAAGGGCTCTTCGGAATTTCATCTCAACCAATTGCAATACATTAGCAGGATTGATTACCAATCGCCGATCCATCTGACGCTTCACTACACAAATAACGTCACAAAGCGCAACTTCAGAGGCACACTGCACCGTCACTACTGGCGTACCGGCAGGTCAAAGTGCAATGCGGCATGGCACACGCAGAGGCCTCTAATGGGCGACTGCAGAGTTTTGGAGATGCGGGAATATTACTAGTGCAATAAGGGACCGTTACATTATCTATCATACGATTTTGGTGTATTTTTGTTTGTTCGAGCCTAAGTACTTTCCTTGTAAGAAGACAAAAAGCATCTGTTAAAGAATGGTAGAAAAAAGCAAAAACAAACGATGGGAAATGTTTACCTATGCAGGATGTCATAAAAAGTTTGTCAAATTACCGTTTGAAATCACGAAAGTCGATGTGGAATAACTGCTGTTTAAGAGGAGAGGGAGGTCACCATCAACCTAAAAGAGAACTGGAGAAACGAGTTGGAGAAATCAGTCAGTAATCACCTCATAAGTAATCCCTCAAAAGCATTTGAAGGGTTCAACTTCGCAAGAAAAGACTGGACTAAGCTCAGTTGCATCCGAAGTGGCAATACAAGATACAAGGCCATGCTTTATACGTGGGGATTAGTGGACAGCACAAGTTGTGATTGTGGAGCACCTGAGCAGAGGCGTGTGCCGAAGTGGCTCTGTTGAGGACTTCCTAGAATAAACAAACGGACCTTAAACATGAAAATTATTTAAAAAATTTTATTGAATTTTTCGACGAGGGAAAAGTTAGCCTCCATATAATGAAAAACGAGAGATAATGCAAGCCAACAGTTAGTTGAACATCTGTGCCTATGCTCTCTCTGGAAACATTGGGACTGGTTGCATAAACATCGCTAATCGTAGTTCAATTTTGATCGAAGATCAGAAATGAACGTGGTTCTTTTCTCTGTGAAAGTTGTGTAACACTGATCTTAGATCACTGAACTTGGTTCAGTGTTGAATTAAGGTCAGCGAAACAGAGTTGACAACACCGCTAAATAACAGAGATAATTGGGATTCTATCGAATCGAGTTGTATTGAAATTGCGATTTATATAGAAACGGCTGACAAATCTCGACGTCATTCGAGTTTACAATTTTTTTTTTTTTTTTTTTTTTTTTTTTTTTTTTTTTTTTTTTGACGACGTTACAGCGGTCAATGAATGAAATAAATCGCAATTTGCGATCAGTGATTGACTTCACTGTACTAGGTTTAGATGCAATACAAAACTGCGGAAATGGAAATTTGTGCCCGGCCGGCATTCGAACCCGGGATCTTCTCTTTACTAGGCAGAAGTGCTGACTACTCCGCCACCGACGACACAGTGACCAGCCTGCCTGCAGAGGACTCCTTCCTGCACGTCTCCCCCCACACACAAACCTCCAATCGCCACGCTGTCTCTTTCCTATTATCACAGCCTGTTTGTTCTGTAATGCTGGCAGCCACAATACTGTATTCCCGCATCAGGGAGAACACGGAATGGAGATTTGAGTGTGGCGGAAAACGTGCAGGGATGAGTCCTCTGCAGTGAGACTGGTCACTGTATCGTCGGTGGCGGAGTGGTCAGCGCTTCTGCCTAGTAAAGAGAAGATCCCGGGTTCGAATGCCGGCCGGGCACAAATTTCCATTTCCGCAGTTTTGTATTGCATCTAAACCTAGTACAGTGAAGCTAATCACTGATCGCAAATTGCGGTTTATTTCATTCATTCGAGCTTTGTCTGCGAACGAAAACAAAAACGGGAAACAGAGAAAAAAACTAGTTCCGCTAATTTCAAGAAAGAGGAGAAATATTTAAATTGATACCGTTTTACAATACAAGTCATTTGTTGAAAAAAAAAAAAAAAAAGAGGTACCCCTCCACTACTAAGGGTAAGGAGGAAGCGTATAAAACAGCTGGTAACAAACAACTTGAAGGATTATTATTCAAATAATTACAAATACCATTACCTTTTAATTTGAAGTAATAGTAATTCTTCTTCGTATTGTTAACTTGCTGACACTGACAGACACCGAAACAGTTTTTAACAATCCTAACTCTGAACTTAGTTCAGCCACGTTAATCACAGAAAATTCGCCAGTCAAATTTGAACTTAGATCAGGGGGAATGATCTGGATTTAAACTTTATACAACAAAATTTCTAAATTCAGCTTGACTGGAGATCAGTTTCGAATAGTTGAACGTTGATTAAGATTTATGCAACTGGGTCTAAGGCCACTTATGAAAATGGAATCTAGAAAATTACTCTATATGTATAAAATACAACAACAAAATCGAGTTCATGTTATTAGCACTTATAGATTCTTAGTACACACTTAAAACACTTCCAGAGATTACACAATTCCAAGTAACATAAATATTTTTGCTTTGTAAACATACGACATCATGGCTACAACTGTCAAAATACTAAATCAGGATTAAAATTAACAACAAATGTTGACAGTTAACAGACGCCTTAGATGTATGTCAGACCACCTGGACATATACGTAAGTGAATGTTAAGCTCTGTTATAATATTATACTACGTTTCTCTAAAATTAACTAAAAACGGCCATAATTTGTCAATCATAAATCGGGACACTTTTCTTAAAGTTAAAAAAGTGAAATATTCGTGCTAATTACTGCTATAGGCAATTGATTTAGTGGCATAAATATATGAATGAACACTTTATACTATAATTAATTTAATAAAACCCAAGGGAGGGCATTCAAATGGTAATATCAATTTACAATATTAGTACTGGTAACATAAGATTCTCTTTTTATTTTGAAACGGTAATAGGAGATAAAAAATTTCCAGTGAAATACAATATGCTGACGTGCAAATTTAATAGAATTTGTTATTCTACACATAATATTTATCTAAATTCTGAGCTTTTCAGAGAAGATCTTCCAACTGTATGATGCGTTCATAAAACTTAGAGCAACTCATTTCATGAAACCGGGACGTCTGGCAATCCTACTACAACATAATATTTTTTTCAGCGTATATGGAACCCACTTTCTACCACAGGACACTTGATAATGGCAGTTTAAGCCGGGACCATCGTGTTACAATAAATAATATTAAATAGCTGCGAACTGTTTAATTATTGTTATTATTTCACTTAGTGACCCTTATTACGCTGTGGGCCCTTTGTAATACAAAATTGTTTTAGACGTATACGAGACGACGAGTAGAGCTGTTGGGACTGTTCTCTAGTGTGGCAGTGTGTTTTATCGATATTTATAAAGCAATTCGATATTATTGAGGAAAAATATCGATATTTGAATATATACGTATTTTTTGCCCATATTTAGTTCGTGTCTTGAAAAGAATTTCCAGACCGAAGGCATAGTTACTTTGGAAACCCAGAACATCTTGAAGCCAAATCAAACCTTAACAGTATTCGCATGCAATCAACGTACACATGTAACAGCGTCGGCATCGTGTCCCATTATGCTCTTACAATATACAGTTTAACTACGAGAGGAATTCAAAAGTTAAAGTCACATTTCCAAGTTTTCTTTCCAGGGATTGGCAACGCTTCTAGTAACCAGCTGCGAGGTTATTAAAAATGAGGTGTCTGTGGAGACAATACAATCAAGTTCACTGGCTCAATAAGTTCTGCTCTGTCTAGGGGGATGATAAAAATTCGTCCACAGTCCCCAACTGCATATGGTTAATGAAACACAAATGAAAATGAGAAGAAGGGTGCATTATATAGAAATAACTTTCACAACACTTTCGTTTAAACTTTTACGTAGTGTGCTTATTTATTAGATCAAAGCACTGTTCACTGGTAATAACACTTTACGTTGACGTATGTAATATACCTCTGAGCCCCCAGACAAAATTTACTCTGCCGAAAATATTTCATTGGATGAAATCGTTCCGCTAGCCTGTGCCTGAAAGTGAATACTTTGTCTTTAGATTCACTCGAATCACAGTTTCCTTGACAAAAACAATGATATTGAACACATGCTCTTATTGCTTTCAATGATGGCAATATTGGTAGAGAATATTTGGAATTAATCCTGGAGCAAACTGCACCAGAGAACATGAACGGATGGGTTCGCACTGATAAAGCAGAGTATGTAGCACAGTTGGCCACTAAGGAGTCCAGAAAGAAGAAGAGAAGAAAAAACTTGGGAAACGATCAATAGGATGATATACAGTATGGTACAGGGTACTTTTAAGTGAATAAAATGAAATAAAAAATTAAGCATATATTGAGTTACAGTCTCTTGAAATTTAGAAGCCGTTCCTAAAAATTTTCATTTTATGTTGCATTTTTCTCTAAATCTCAGAGACTTCACCCAGTACAGTATTCAAATATTCAGGGAGTTATAACATAAATCTCCTGAGTCTACTCAACTGAAAGAAAAACATAATGTTATGTATAATTAAAATTATTTAGGATAACCTATTAAAAAAGTACACAAAATTTTAACCGTGTATTTAAAAATTGTATTTCAGAAAGCAGAGGTTGAAATGTAGTTATTGTAGTTCATTAGACTCAGAACATACAGTTCAATGTCCTGTAAAAGTTTCATGACAGTGAGTACAGTGCTTCCTGAAATAGAGGAAAGTCAAATCAGTAAAGTTAACATTGTCGAGAAAGGGCGTTCCAGCTTCCCTAAGTGCTAGTCGTAATTTTTTCATTTATCTACGCATTGAGTAAGGAAACAAGGAATTGATAAAAAAAAAAATGTATATACGTTTTAAGACTGTGTAATATGTTAATGTTATAAGTTTCAACTTATTGACTACTGGGTTAAATTGTAAAAGTTGGTATTAACAGTTGTCATTTGTGCTTCGAGGTGTTCTGTGACAGATTGCACTAGTGTTTTAGTAGGAAAAGTGAGACCGTGGCACAATAATGTCTGTCTTTCGAGCAATGAAAGGAAGGAAGTTTTGGGTTTAACGTCCCGTCGACAGCGTGGTCATTAGAGCGGAGCTCGCGCTCGGATTTTTAGGTAAGTATGGGGAAGGAAAGCGGCCAGGCCTTTGAAAGGAACCTTATGGAACAAGGTGAAAACCTGGCTTTACCTGGGTACGTATTTATTTCATTCTGATGTCATTTCATCCCCTCTAACCCCTCTGTACATCGCCTCCTGTCCCACGCTGCCCATTTAACCTGTTTCTGTAGTGAATTTCAACCTGTAGTTTGTTTTCATGTTGCTCAATTCTTATGACATCATTTCTCCTGAACTCCCGCATGTCATTATATACGACGTCCTATTTCCTTAACAATTGGTCGTAGCTGGCTCTTATCCTTAGAGAAATTGTTACCATACGGTAAGGATTATGTGCAGAAAATTTGGTAGGTGCAGGAGTTTAGGAGTAGTTGTGCAATAATATGGAGTGTTGCAGCAGTTTGCCGCGAATCTCTATGACGTCACACTTAAACTATGGGTTGTATGTGATTTTTGTACTTTGGCGACCGTCCTCTTGGTTTGAAGATCAAGTGTGCAAAACTTCATTAAGACTGGAACAAAGTGTAGATTTTATGTAATACATCCACATAAACACACATGCGCACAACTTTATATAAAGTATATACAAGTATAAAGACTAACTGAACCCTGTCACGTGTTGCTATGGCTTGTTACAGATTTGACTTGATTATACACACCGCGGCCATCCTGTTGTTTCGAAGGTCATGTGTACAAGAGTGCATAAAAAACCGTACATTTATATGTTACACAAACACACATACCCAAAAACACAAAGACACTTCATATATAAAGAAGAAGTAATGAATATGTATAAAGGAGAGCAGCCCTGTAGGGCTTGTAATATTAATCTCTCTTGTTTAGTTACAGACATAGTAAATAACCGGTGGGACATTCATTAGATTGTGACAGCAAAGCGCAGCTCATTTGAAGCCAACCAGTTGGCATATTTTTATTAAATCGCTTGTATTGTCTCCAGACAGTTCAAGGATGATAATCAGTTTCATTAATACTGTACTTCCTTCGTCTTAATAACAGAAGGATTTCTTATGCGTTGGTAGCTTGGCTGGAAAATAAGCCTGCCATTTCTTGCTTCGTGTTGATTTTAGTTTATAAGTCTGGACAATATCGTGGAGTACTGTTAATGAATAATGATGCTATAAAAACCAATGACCGTGACGTTTTAGTTGGAACATTGTGTTACAGATGACTTGATGAACAGTTTTATCCTGTCAGAACATGCTGCTTAACAGAGGTTCTCATCACAACGTATACATCACAGCTCAAAATATAACGTATTCACGTTTATCGGTGTGCTTCATACATCCTTAAGGACAGTGATTCAGTTGATGCTTGTTTTGTAAATGCAGAAAGTGAATTACCTCCTGTCAGCAGAAGAATCTCGCTGTTTCATTAACTGCTAACGGAAAAGCCCCATCTCAGGCAGGCCACACGATGTAAACATAGCACTCTGGACGGATGATGGTAACAGTCGTACTGTTCAAGTAATGATGCAGTTTGTTTGGGACAAACTTTGGCCCTCGTTGCGGTCGTAAATAAACTGTCAGTAAAGCAATCGTGTAAATGTGTGCACGGCCTAACAGCTTATTTTTTCAGCTCTTACGTAATGCGGTCTTCACTTAAGAACGCCAGACGCCTGTCATCAGTATGAGGTGCTCAGAATCTTGTGTTCATTCCTATTAGTGTGGCAAGTCTCCAGCTGAGGAGCACTCGTGAACAAGTTACCTGTGTTTGTGTTTAATAACTATGCTTGAAGAGGCTGCGTCATTCTAAGTAACTGAGGGACTTTACACTGAAGTGGCAGAAGTCAGACGATAGCGATGTGCACAAATAACGGTGGCTCTAGTGTCACATACACAAGGTATAAAAGGGCGAAGCGTCCACTGAGTGTTATTAGTAGCACTGTGATAATGTGGTACGTTTTCCGCGTTTTGTGACAACTAATTACAGAATGATAACAAAAAAGTTTTCAGTTTAGCTATTAGTTTATTGTCATAACGTTGCTAATACACAATAATGGCTAAATGTATAGAATTTCAAACATCCATCAGCATACTAATGATTTTTTGAAGGGCTGTTTTTTTCCCATTTGTGTCACTGACATAAAACAACTCACGGGCCTAGGTTTTTGTAGGTCATGCAATGATCCTTTATAATGACAAATACAACGACAACAAAAGTATATCTATTTAGCTATTTATATAAATTTTGGTTGAATTGTGTTGAGGTTGACCACCTGAGAAATCTTAAGTTGACCCTTTTTTTTTAAATCAATCGGGATAATTTATTTATTTATTTATTTATTTATTTATTTATTTATTTATTTATTTATTTTTTTTTTTTTTTTTTTTTTTTTTTTTTTTTTTTTTTTTTTTTTTTTTTTTTTTTTTACGAAAAACATTTGTGAATGCGGTAAGACGATATCTGAGGTACCCAGCAATAAAGTGACACAACGTAGCAGTAGTAATGTAGCACCCTGTAGCAGCAACAATGAAGTACAACAGTCTACTGGTAGAGTGAGAAAGTCATGTGTCAGTTTGATAGCAGGTCAGTTTATTGCATCTTACAGTTGAGATCGCAACAGTTATCAGTGCGAAAATGCCATGTGCGTACAAGCATTAAGTCGGGTGAACTGAAGAAATATAGCTAAGATGTTTCAAATATTGTTAAAAAATTGCTAAACCCAATAATTGGACGAAGGGAAGATTTTATTTCGAATTTAATATGTGTTTTTTTAATCGACATTGCCCACAGTATCTTGTACGTGTTTGTGTTGTGAGGACGGACCGTGAAGCGTGTCGGGATAGCTCGGTCGGTAGAGCGCTTGCCCGAGAAAGGCAAAGGTCCCAGGTTCGAATTCCGGTTCCGGCACACAATTTTAATTTGCCAGTAAGTGTCATTCGTCATCTTACCCGCAAACGATGGTAAGATGACGAATGTGACATCATTTGAAAAATGTCAAAACAATCTCCATAAAAGTTACATTTAGAAAAACTACGACATCTGTACTTGGAAACAAAACTCTAATGGTTTCACTGAAGTATTCATGTAAGTGTCATGTCTAAAATAAGGGGATGAAAAAATTCGGAAGCTTACTGTCATCTTACCCTCCTTTCCCCTATTCAACAGTTCCTGAGAAAACGGGGCATTTATATAGCCAATTTAACATTGTCGAGGTGGTGCGGTACTGTGACGCTACATGACTGTTTTGAAATGTTTTACTTATCATTTGTTTTGTAGTTAAAGAAAGGAATATACTCCAACTCACCTTATTACTGTTACTGATGTATATTTTAGGTTGAATGTATCATGGAATTTAGTATAACATACCACTTAAGATCGGAATTGGCCCATGTTGTATTTTGTTTACTATTACAGTCGATGTGTTTCAAAGATTCTTAAGAAGAAATAGCAGTTGACGATCATATGTTTGTCGATTGTCAACTTATAATGATATTAACAACTTTTCTTTTGATTAAGAGTAATTATATGCTCAAAATATTTGGAATGACCCAATTTAACACAAATAATTATATATAGGTATTATATGAAGTGTAATGTGCTAAAATTCTGAAATTTGTGTGTCACATGACGTGACGTAATTAGAACGTAAATTCTATTACATGTACACTGGAACAGCGAATGCTGTCTGTCTGTGTTGAGCAAGATGTATTTCGTCAGTATAGGTAAGCTAAACTAGCAATAAATATCTTACGTTAGTCAAATGGATGATGTACTAATGCTGTGAAGGGTTATCTGATGTCAATACTCGATATGAAAAATATTCTGGGCTTTGTATGGAGGTAATATCTACTTGAAAGGAAATCAATTTGCACCAAACAAAGAAGATCATTTTGATTTATGTAGTATTAGTGTCTAAATAAAAGTTTTGTTTTCAGAAGAAGATTTATGACAGCAATATTGATACACTAACCTGTTTCATCACTATTTATAAACATTTCCTAACAGTTGACTTTTTGTGAGTGTTTACAGTTCTTCATGGTTGAATAGTAGTCGTGTAAGCAAACTAGATGCCAGACTACACGATACAATGCGCACCATCAGTAGATGCATCAAAAGCACACATGTGCAATGGCTACCTGTGCTGAGTCACACCGCTCCACCTCCGCTACGAAGAAAGGGCTGCTTGGTCCGACAGCTGAAGAGGATCCAAAGTGACCCAGAACTACCAGTGCATAAGGACATTCCTCATCTATCATTGAGAAGGTTGAAGTCCAGGAATCCTCCACTAGTCTCAGCGCAACAACTACAAGACGCGGATTTCAACATCACTGAGCAATGGCCAACGGACTGGAGCACTGTCAACTTCACAGATCTCTGGCCCGACCCCACAGAAAGACCTACTGGTTTCGGATTTCCCCACCGACAATGGAAAGCTCTGAACAGAATCCGAACATCTCACGGAGTCTGCCAGCATTCTCTGTATACGTGGAGCATGTCGACAAGTCCTCAATGCGACTGTGGTGCTTTGCTCCAGACAATAGGTCATATTGTGTATGACTGCAACATCAGGTCTTACCCATGTCCAGAAACAGACAACACGTCACGTCATGTGACACACAAACAGATGATGCAGTATCATGGCCGGCTGGTTTAGACATTAATATACAGGGTGTTACAAAAAGATACGGCCAAACTTTCAGGAAACATTCCTCACACACAAAGAAAGAAAATATGTTATGTGGACATGTGTCCGGAAACGCTTAATTTCCATGTTACAGCTCAATTTAGTATTTATGGATGAGTCTTCATGCCAACATGATCAAATTGTAAATTTTCACAATCAACATGTATGGGCTGACGACAATCCGCACGCAATTGTGCAATCACGTCAGCAACACTGATTTTCTGTGAACGCTTGGGCAGGAATTGTTGGTCATGTCTTGATTGGGCCTCGTGTTCTTCCATCTCCGCTCACTGGAGCACGTTATCATGATTTCATACGGAATACTCTACCTGTGTTGCTAGAACATGCCATTACAAGTACGACACAGCATGTGGTTCATGCACGATGGAGCTCCTGCACATTTCAGTCGACGTGTTCGTACGCTTCTCAACAACAGATTCGGTGACCGATGGATTGGTAGAGGCGGACTAATTCCATGGCCTCCACGCTCTCCTGACCTCAAACCTCTTGACTTTCATTCATGGGGGCATTTGAAAGCTCTTGTCTACGCAACCCCGGTACCAAATGTAGAGACTCTTCGTGCTCATATTGTGGACGGATGTGATACAGTACGCCATTCTCCAGGGCTGCATCAGGGATTCCATGCGACGGAGGGTGGATGCATGTATTCTCGCTAACGGAGGACATTTTGAACACTTTCTGTAACAAAGTGTTTGAAGTCACGCTGGTTCGTTCTGTCGCTGTGTGTTTCCATTCCAAGATTAATGTGATTTGAAGAGTAGTAATAAAATGAGCTATAACATGGAAATTAAGCGTTTCTGGACACACGTCGACATAACATATTTTCTTTCTTTGTGTGTGAGGAATGTTTCCTGTAAGTTTGGCCATACCTTTTTGTAACACCTTGTATAAGGACCATTTTCGCTGCTTATCTTTCTTAATTCAGTTAACATAAATTGTGTAAATTTACTGGTCATTTCATTGTTGTTTTTCTTATTACTAATTTTATTTTCTAACTTAATATTCTTTCATTAGCGTTGATTAATTGTGCATCTTACTGTAAAATATCTTTCATAAATTTTTATTAATATTTTAGAAATATTATTTATTCAAATTCTACTGCATCACACATCGTAATGGACTTTTTACTGTATACCAGTGGCGTAACTATAGGGGGTGGGGGGGATGAGGGGAATAGAACCCCTCCCCAGAACCCTTAAAAAATGAATAAAATAAAAAGAAAAGAAATTGTATAACAGGGATCTGGTAAAGGTAAAGATTGGAAACTCGGGGTGTTTTACCATAAGCTTTCATTGGATGGGAGTGAATTAATCTTCAACGGGAGTGGTAGATGGTAGTCTGTCTGGAAACTGACTAAAATTTTGTTCATCAAGCAGATCTATTCCCCCCCCCCCCCCCCCCAAGCCAAGTCCTAGTTACGCCACTGCTGTATACTTCTCTGTAATTAATATACTTAAATTTTGATAAAAGCTGTTGTCTCGGCTTCCCACCTGGGGAAATGTCATTGTGTAATGTATCTCACGTGTCCAAGTGTTTATGTCATACGATAAATAAATACTGTTCTATTTGCATGAAGTGTTCGGCTTACACGCTGAGACATTACAGTACGACTTCCCTTAATAATACCGTCTAAACTTCGACCATAATATTCTCCAGTATCTCTTATCTCCTTTGGCCTCTCGATAGTGCAGTCTATCCTTTGGGTAGGTTCGCTTGGCAGTAACGAGTTAATACGCCATGCAACAGCCCTATTCGGCTGAGGACTGCCAGCCGTCGGCGTCGGTTAACGAGGCCCGTAAGAGTCGGCGGCAGCGGACGTATCGCGCGCGGGGATCGCGCCAATAACTGCGGCCGTGACGTGTATATTGCGGCGCCGCGACATGCGACGCGGGGATTAGGGCGCGCGGCTATCAGGCAGACACGCCCACGCAGGCGCCGCACGCGAAGCCGGCGCCACGACTCGCTCTGCGACGAGCGACCTACCTGCTGCACAGCCGCCCGCGGTGGCCGAGGGGACTGAGGCGTTCCAGTCACGGTCTGCACGGCCACCGGTTCGAATCCCCTCTCGGGCATGGATGTTTGTGCCGTCCTTAGAATTATCTAGTTCATAATCTCCGTTGGCAGCCGACATATTCATGGACGTCTTCGAAGCAACAGCACTTTGTACCGCTCCTTTACGCCCAAGATGCTGGTTCAGATACGTGGACGATACGTTCGCAATATGGCTCCATGGTGAGATGGAGCTACACAAGTTTCATGAACATCTGTACAGATTGCACAAGAAGATCCAATTTACATTAGAGATCGAAAAGGATGACGCTATTCCATTCCTAGATTTGGAAATTTATAGAACTAGGCAAGGCACACTTGGGCACAGGGTATATCGAAAGCCTACACATACCGACAGGTATTTGCACGCCCAATCAAACCACCATCCAGCACAGAAGAACTCTGTTATCCGCTCACTGACGATACGCGCGCAGCGACTAAGTGATGAAGACAACAAAACAGCTGAGCTCAACAAACTAGAAACAACATTTCTGGCAAATGGCTACAACCATAGTGTGATTCACACCGCCATGGACATAAATAAAAGAAACAGCAGTAGGCAGGAAGTCAATAAAAAGCAGCCAGCAGCACGCTTACCGTATGTAAAAAACGTCACAGATCGGATTGCTAAACATCTTCGCCGGGTTGGAGTCCAGCCTTTCTTCTATAGTAGTCACAAGATCAAGGATGTACTTGGTTCAACAAAGGACAACACAGAGGCACTACACGCATCAGGAGTATACAAGGTGGAATGCGAGTGTGGGGAAGTATACATAGGTGAGACAGGGAGGGCAGTGGCAACACGCATACGCGAACATGAACGCTACATTCAGTTAGGCTAACACAATAAATCTGCAGTAGCCGAACACCAGCAAGATTGCAGTAAAAAGATAAAATTTAACGATGCCAGAATACTCGCCAAGCAACCAGGGATGGTTAAACGAAGATAAGGAAAGCCATCGAAATTGTAAAACACCCTAATAACATGAATAGAGAAGATGGACTCAGGCTCTCCCCCTCTTGGCTACCAGCCATCACAGCGAAATAGGCCGCACTGACATCACAACACGCGAGCGTCACCAGTAAGCAACTGCCGCCGCGCGGCCCACGGCCAGCAGGAGAGAAACGGAAGCCCTCACCCCATTCGCCGATGAACACCAATCATGTCTCGCTATGCAAGAAGCAACGGCTAACCCCCACCCCTTCCACCTCAGCATCCTATCAAAATAAAGTTCCATTCTTCCGCCAAAAATTCACCAACAACATCGCTTATTTTTAAAAATTTTGACGTAATGTCTAAATGAAAGTAATATAATGTGTAGTAACAATCAGCTCACACCAGTATACCCAGATGAAGGCCACTGCAACGTTGGCCGAAACGTCGGTTATTTAAGTAATAGCCTTACATCATGACGCGGTACAATACCCAGAAAACCTTTATGTCATCTGCTCTGGCCGCGGAAGCCTACGTAATTATAGTTCATAAGTAGTTTGTAAGTTTAGGGACTGATGACCCGTAGTTAAGGCCCATAAGCTATACAAACATTTGAACAATTTTTTTAATTTGAACCTCCTGCACAGAGTAGCGGAGACCGCCGTGTCACATGGTCTCTGTTTCCAGGCACTTCTGCCTGAGGCGTCCGACACTCAGCCTGGCGACTACTGTTATACTGACCTCACCCCCAGCAATGGGTACATGGGTGTGGTGGATTTATTTGAGATTGCTGTAATTGGTGGATAATTTGGTTCTTTCTACTTTTTTAACTGAAATGTTACTGTGCTGCGACATATTTTGGTATTATAGTTTTCAAAATGAAATGCCAAGAACGCACATTAATAATTTATTCAATGACGACCGATTTCGGTGAAATGTGTCACCATCATCTGGTCACGTATGAGTAGCCTGTTATCAAAAACGGACATCTGTCGTTTGCCAGAAACAGAGATGAACGTCATTTTTTATTGCGAAACGTAGAGCTAATATATTTATAAACTGATTTGAGTATCATCAACTTTAATACTCGAGGATTTATACCTAGAAGTGGCTAATATTAATTTGATTACTCAAGCACCTTCAAATTGTGTTTGAAAATACAGATGTCCGTCTTTGAAACCAAAACGTGTAGGTGTCCGCTTTTGATGTGAACACGCTTTCAGATGTCCGTTTTTGATACACAGACATTCGCTTACTGCTAACGAAAATCTTTTACAGGTGTATAATCTGGGCATTTTTAGGAATATCGACGTAAAGTGGAAAATATTAAATTCTGAACTCTACTGGAAAAATGAAGAACTATAATAATCATGATAATCTTTTTAATTTTATTTACAAAATGAAATGTTACGGCACTGAATCTCTAAAATTATTAGTACAAGGTCTGCTGAAACTGTCGCCAGCTTTTTCCTTAAACATCCTTACGTTATTTCTGACATAGAACTTTTTTCCAACAAGTGATAATTTCTTGCAACACACCTTATAATAGAACAGTGTAATTTACAGGCTAGTTTTACCTTTGTTTATTTTCAATGTTTATTTTCCACTTTTCAGGTTGTCTCAACCGCTTCCTATCTTTTCCTTCGGACGCTGGTGATATGTTCCATTTCACTCGCTTTAATATGGTTATTAATAATAATACTATAAAAAATTACTAAAAAACTTGAGTACGCGCTAATACGTCTTAGCACCTGGCACATACCGTAGGCATGTCTGATTTTTCGATGTCATGTGATCATATACTGTGTTCCCATTGGTGCACACTGCTTCATTCAACAAGTGTCCGAATTTGATATCACGCTCTTATGCAGGTGTCCACTTTTGATGTGAACAGTCAACTTTAACGTGTGATATATCACATTTAGGTCAATTTTGGGGAAAACGGACTTCACCAATGAAAAGAGAGGAAAAACTTCTCTTAGGATCGACTGCTAACTAATTTTGGACCATTAGGTCAGATGTCCAATTTTGATATTAGTCTACTCATATATATTTTTCAAGTTGGTCATCTTGTTAAAAAAATGGGTATAAAATAATAAGTGTAACATTGCACTTAGACGCTAATGTTGCACTTATTATTTCATACCTATTTTTAATAAGATGACCAGTTTGTAAAATATATATGTGACCAGATGATGATGACACCGAAACCGGTCGTCATTGAATAAATTATTAATGTGCGATCTTGGCATTTTATTTTAAAAACTATAAAACTATCAGATCGCCTCCATAATGGACTATGTCAGGTAATCGTAACATATTTGAGTGTTATTAAAAATGGAGAAAAAGCCCGATTCTCCAGGATCTTCTTCTTCATGTACCATTTCGGAATTTGGGTATCATCGTATCTATTTTAGTTTTTGAAGCTGCTGCCTTAAATAGGTCAGATGTCGAGACATTAAACCGTTTTTGCAGGTTTCCAAACATGGACATTCGTCTCCTTCCAACAGATCTCTTTCCTTCTAACTTCCCTTGTATTATGAGTTGCAGAGTCTCGTACCTTGGACCTCTCATATTGTAGTTTTCTTTTTTTTCACTTCCTATAGGATCTCTACGCCTTTCCCCATTGCTCTCAGAACCTCCACGGTGGTAACATGTTCTGTCCATGATATTTGCAACAGCCTACGATAGGTCCACATCTCGAAGGCATCTACTTTCCGCTCGCAATATATGTTGAGGGTTCAAGCTTCTACTCCATACATTAGGACTGGGAACACACAACATTCGAGCATCCGAGTTCTTAGGTCCAGGCTCAAATCGCGACTACAGAGCAGCTTCCTGATCTTCATAAATGACGCACGGACTTTATCAATGCCAATCTTGATTTATGAACAGTAATCTATCAAGCAGTTGACACTCGTACCTAGGTACTCATGCCTCTCGACTCTTGCTAGCCTTCCACCTTCCACATAAATATGTTATGGTCTTCTTAACATTGAGTGTCAAACCGTATTCTACACTATATTTGATGACATTATTGAACATACGCTCTAGCTCCTGCATATTTTCAGCCGGCCGCGCTGGCCGAGGGTACTGAGGCGCTCCAGTCACGGTCTGCACGGTCACTACGGTCGGGGGTTCGAATCCCCCCTCGGGCACGGATATTTGTGCCGTCCTTAGCTAGTTCATAAGTAGTTTGTAAGTTTAGGGACTGATGACCCCGTAGTTAAGTCCTATAAGCCATACAAACATTTAAACATTTGAACATATTTTCAGCTAGAAGTACTGCATCATCCACATAACGCAAATTGTTCATTTGGGCGCCGTTGATTCGTATTCCTACAGCATCATTTCCGAAGGCGTTGGTAAAGATTTCCTCTGACTAGACGTTGAAGAGGATGAGGCTAACAAAGAGAAAAATGTTCAAATGTTTGTATAGTCTATGGGACTTAACTACGGGGTTATCAGTCCCTAAACTTACAAACTACTTATGAACTACTTACGAACTAGGACGGCACAAATATCCATGCCCGAGGGGGGATTCGAACCCCTGACCGTAGTGGCCGTGCAGACCGTGACTGGAGCGCCTTAGTCCCCTCGGCCATCGCGGCCGGCCTAACAAAGAGAAAAAGTCGGTTCCTCCAGGACAAGCCTCCTCCTTTAAGTGGGAATGTACGCCCTGGGCAACCAGTATTTGTGTTATATCAGCCCATATTTTCGTTAATATGAAACAAAAATATATGAATTTAAAAGAAAAGGGAGCGTTCTCCCAGGACGAGGCTCTTACACTGCATTTCAGTTGGGCTCACCCCTGCGATTACCCCTAACGCGAGTAAGTCAGGTGCATAGCTCTTGGTAGTCATTACTGCGTTCAGGTAGACACGGTATCATTAAAAATAAAAATAAATTATTGCATTTCAAAAGAGGTTTATGCATGATTATTAATGCTATTATGGTAGTAACAATCCGGGAACTGTTATACTCAATTTGTAAAGCTCTATACATACTTGCGATTAAAGTAATAACTGAAATTCAGATCGGTCCGCCTTTTGCAAATATTCATTTCATAGCTTATTCTTAATGCCTCACCGTATCAAATCCGTCTGACCAAATCAGATCGCTTTGGCGAACAGCCCGTTTTCTGGTAAAGGCTTGCACATCTTCACTTTTTCTGAAACATGTCAGCTTTGACGGGCGGCTTGTCGTGTAGCTGTTGGGTCTTTCGAGGCCTTTAGAACGGAGTCTGCTTTCGAAAATACCGCGAAACTCCTCGGTGCATTAAGTTGTTCGTGCAGCACAAAAGAATCACAACACTGCACCTGCGGCAACACTGCACAACATCCTGCCCCTTTGTAGTTCATTTTAGCATCCTGTGTGTTTCGTGTTAGACCTCGTGGATGGACTACTTGTTTTGTGCATTGGTTCTGAACTCAAACAGAAAATGAACGAGGGAAGGATTAATTTAAAGATTTAATCTTGGCAAGACACCTTAAGAAATGCACGTGATGCTGATACATGTTTATGGGATCAAGCCCTGTCCATGAAGTGCTTGAACGAGTGATTCGCCCAGTTTCGAAAAAGCCGGGAAAAGTGTTTCTAAAAATCCCCGTAGCGGACGACCGCTCACCACCGTCAGTGACGAAAACATTGAGAAAATGAGGATATTAGTCACGAATGATCGTCGATCAATGCATGATAGCGAACGAACTGCAGATCTGTCATGAATCTGTACGACAAATCCTTACCCAGAGGTTAGTGAAGAAGAAAACGTATTGTCGTCTTGTGCCACATCACTTTACTGACTACAAGACGCAGGCACGTTTAGAGGATTTACAGGATTTTGCCGAAACGGTGGAAACGACACTCAATTTCTTGAATCGTAGTGTCACTGAGGGTGAAACCTGGTGTCACCGGTACGACACTGAAACGAAATGGCAAAGCGTGGAATCACATTCTTCAACATCACCTCGCCGGAAAAGTGTCAGAGTCGGAAAATCATGCATAAAAACGATGGTCACACACTCTTCTGATAGTAAAGGCATTAACCACAAGAAATTTGTACCTACAGGGAACTACGTTGAATGCTGCATGGTACGTTGAAATTATGGCGCATTTCATGTAACGTCTACGGAGGATACAGCTCCAGTACACACAACAAGGATCCTGTTTTATGTTAACGATAATGCTTGCCCACACACACACCCAATATCGTCAAACAGTTCATGGCAAAATAGGGGGTGGTGCAGCTTGAACATCCAACCATACTTGCCAGATCTCAATCCTCTAGACTTCTTCCTAGTTCCTCAAATCATACTCGGTTTGAAAGGAAATATATTTGACGATATTCCTGACTTCCAGCCAGTGGCGCAGCCACGAGGGGGGGAGGGGGGGTGGCTAATGTGTTATACGACTGAGTAATTTAATATTAGGATGTGAGGTGATGAAACAGTATGTTGATGGGATGGGAGAGAATCCATACGTTAAGTTGCGTGGGTCAGGTATGAGAACATTTGGACGTCAGAGTTGACATGTATGAACTAGTTGCGTTGCAGAGATCATTTCAAGTTGAAATGTCAGAGGATGTTGATTGTGGAGAGGGATAGTGTTTTGTATGGCTTTCCTTTCTCTTACCTGGATCTGGCATGGATGCAGATCATGTAGATCTTCGGCATCATGGCGACAACAGATGAAATTTTTGTGGCTTTGGTAGTTTCTGGCGGTGCTTACACTATTGGAACCAGATGTGATGATAGCAGTGGCACTTCCGATGTTGATACTGGTGGCGGTGGTCTTAGTGGTGTTAGCGGCGTCGGTGACAAAGGAGTTGGCATTATGGAATCAGAAAAAGAAATGTGAGGTGAGTCTAGGGGGTGTTGTGTGTCTGCGTGGAGAAATGTTGAAGCAATGGGGAATGTCGGAAAGGTAGAGCAGCTGGCAACAGTGAATAGGGTGGCAAGGAGTAGCTGGAGGTGGGAGTGCATGTGGATTAGAGATGAGAATAAATGATTGTGGATGACGAGGTTGTAAGTTTATACATTGTAGACTGTGAGTAGAGTTAGGCAGTCATAAGCAGGAGAGGAGATGGTGGTGGCTGGCTAAAGAAGGTGAAAATATGTCGTGGAAACGTGGATCAACAACGATCAAAAGCGACAGCTATGGCAGGCTGCAAAGCCAAGAACAGGTAGCGGAACCAGGCAACAATGGTGATGATAACATCAACACCGAGGCGACAGCTGGCAACGATGGAGACATGGGGCCGTGGGACCTGGCACCGAGGATAGTAACTTAGGTGATGAAAGCGGCGTTGGGCAGGCAGTCCTGGCAGTACTGCTGATGGATGTGGACAGCAAGAGCAACGAGCGGTAGCAAGTTGTGAGGGGCGAGGTTCCAACCCAGAGAGGACCCCAGGCAGTTGTTGTCCCAAGGGGAAGGAACAGCAGCGATTTATTGTGATTTTTCAGGCATGCAGTGGCATCCAACGCCGCTCTTGGGTTGAACAAATTTACACATTAAAATGGTGATACAATGTGAAGGAGTTAAAATGACAGATTTAAAAACTGACAAGATGAAAAAATGAAATCATAACAATAACATACAAGCTGATTAAAAACACATACGGAAATAAAATTGGCCATGCGTGGCTAAAAATAGCTGAAGGCTGACACAGTCACTGACATGGAGATGGAGACTCTATTAAAACAACACTTGTTTTGCCACGTGGTGGTTAAAACAATAACAAATAACACATTATAGACAAAGCACTGCACAACAAAAACGATGCTCTTGTTCAGATCCACTAAAAGGACCCCACAGGGATGGGTAGGGAGAGGGTTGTGTGGAAGAAGAGGGGTAAATGAGAGCAGGAGCGCAAGGACTCTAGGAAGTGTGGGGTAGGGGAAGTCAAGCACAGCAAAGTATAAGGAGGGGGGAGTAGGGGCGCTGCATTTACCAGGGAGGGAGGGGAGAGTATTGCTGAAAGGACGCATAGCTGTCAGGACAGAGGGCGGAGGGGGAGGTGGTGGAAGATACTCTGGGAGAGGATATAGATCATGTGGAGGTGAGGATGGTTTTGGCGTGGCAGAGGCCCTTGGTCACTGAGGATGGGAGGGACCAATGGGTTGTGGGAATCGATCTTACAGGTGACAGAAAGGGTACTAACTTTCTCCAGGATTTTCAGAAGATGGGTAAAGGGGATGATGTCGTAAAGGATACTATAAGAGAATATGATTAGTGAGGCAGAAGGCTCGACACTCATACATTTGAAGGGATTTATAATACGTGGCAGAGGTGGAGGTCCAGGCAGAGAAGAAACTAAAGGATGGGATTCATGGTGGACCGGTAGGTATATAGGATATCAGAAGGTTGAAGGCCCTATGTCCAGCCAGTGAGGAGCTTGAGGAGGTAGAGGAAAATAAGGGCTTTCTGTTGGAAAGTTTGGAGGCGAGGATTTCAGGAGAGGGAGCAGCTGGAAGATAGTAGCCAGCAGGTGGAGACAGTGTATACACCTCAACAAGTAATCCTAAACAATTTTAATACAAGATAGCCAGGCGGTTACCCAAACTTATTCAAACTGAGAAAATACATCCACTCTGGACGCAGTAATCGAACATGGGTTTAAAGAACATTGCCGACAAATATGGAGCTCGCCAGGTAGATATATATGAGGCAGAGGTGTTCGAGGAAAGGAATAAGATTGTAAAGGATTCGCGTTGGTGATGGGTGACGGATATGGTAAGCGAGGCGGAGGCCGTGGTGTTCAAGGATCAGGAGGGATTGGTAGTGGGTGACAATCGACATAGAGAAGATTTTTATTACCCTCCGTCATGGAGGACACTTCGAGTACCATTTTGGGAAGTCCTCATAAAGAGGAGTTTGGTCGGTGTCTTGGATGTTGCGGATGCTGTACAGTGAGCGGACTCGTGACACGGGTGGACACGAGGATGCCGCGGTGAGTTAGTGCGGCCAGCTGGCTGGGAAGAGCGCGGCGTGGCAAATGGCGGGCTGAGCTCGCCTCGCCTCTCGCACGCTCCAGGGCCGGCGCTGACGTGAGGGGCGGCGGCGCGGTAAATATAGCAGCCAGCGCAGCTGTCGCCCCGAGCAGGCGGCCTCAGCGACTCTGGAGAGCCGCGGGCACAGCGCAACCAACAGGCTTCTTGCTTGCTGTTTGCTGGGTTTGTAATCCTGTCTTCCTACGTAGAATATTACCATTGTCTCAAGTAGCAAGGTCTGCTGTGCATTAAATAAATATTCGTATTTCTGCCACCAGCCACTTAATTTGTTAGCATGTAATGCAGTGGCGGCTCGTACAAAATTTGACCAGTGTGCTGCAATATTACAAAAATAAACAGGAAATAAAATATACTAAAATAAAAAGTCAACCTTTGTATTATTGCCTTTAATATCAATTAATACTGTATTGGCAATAAGACCTTCAGAGGAATCTATAACAGCGCTGCCAACTGCATGTATTCACTGCAGGTAGTAAATATAACGTTTAACAGAACTTAAAAATTTAGACTCAGAGGTACTTGAATACGAGCCTCACACAGGAATTGAGAGACAACGCGCACGACGCCTGAGTCAGCGCGCTATTTGACTCTGTAAGCCGCAATATTCGTCATATACTATTCTTCCGCAGCCGTCACACGCAGCGCGAAGAGAAATATTGATGTGGTGCTGCAGTCGGTCTCAGCACACATGAGTAGCCAGGCCTGACGTCACGTCTGCGCATGCGCACAAGCGAACAGACGACTGCGCCGCCTCTCTACGCACGTACCAGTGCGGCTGAATCCCACTTCAGCTCACGGAGCTGGTTTCCAACTATCGCGGCGAGAGCGCTCCAAACTGCGTTGTCATCCTTATTACTAGCATTCTAATACGCATTGGGAGGGAATTGGCATAATTTTATTGTGATATCTGGCTCTTATTCCAAGAGGAAGGATGTAATTTTACAGCGATTTCTCGCTTGCATTCGAAGAGAAATGGCATAATTTTAGTAATATATTTACAGTGTGCTGCAGCACATTAGCACACTATCACCAGCCGCCACTGATGTAACGTAACATAGCACGTTTCGAGCGTGTTTTGCTCATCATCAGTTTATACAGTGAAACATCCCTTAACGGACACTTCCCAATAGCGGACTCCTGTCAAAAGAGAACATTTCAAAATTTTCCTGCAAAACAACATTAGCCCTTATGATGAAATTATTCCGAATAGCGGACATTCTCAATAACGAACACGGACACTGTAATACGCATCCCAACAACAATCAAAACTTCCAAATAACGGACAGCGTGAAAGAATCAGTGCTCTCGAGCATATCAAAAGTCTGAGTGTCGTCAATTCGAGCGTGTTGGTTGATGTTTGAGCGTGTTGACGTTAGTTCGTATTGAGTGGTTTTATGGCATTGCCATCTATTGGAACTTCTTCGAAGTACAGTACGTACAGTATTGTTCCATGCAGCGCAGACGTAGCTCTGTCGAAACCGACAATGATATTGCGCCGCCAAGCACTTCCCGCCTGTTGTCGGTACATCTGACGAAGCCAAGCGCTGTTGTTAGGGATGCAACATCGATGATAAAAACATCGATGTTCAGACATGGATGTTCCTGCGGAAAAAAAGTTAAAAAAACATCGCTCTGAAAAACGATGCATCGATGTTTTTCCGACGTTTCCATACATTTAAGAAATACCAGGAAAAACACTGAAATGAAACTGTGTTGCCAGAAAGCATGTCTTATTTATGTTCTTTCACCAGGCTACGAATACTCAGCTAAATGGCAGGTTAGAATGAAAAATAAGTTGGGAATAAGGTTTCGCTACCTATTGCGCTGATTTTACTTGGGATTTACATCGATTTGTTCATTACTTGCGAAATAACTTGTGTTTTGTTGACGTATTGAATTTTTTCTTAGCTGTCGACGTGGAGAAAATTAAACATTATGCATCTTTCAGTTATTACTTAATACTGTATTTTTAAAATGAATATTCATCAATGATGTTTATCAAATCATGTACCTCGCTGAAATGAAAATCTATGTTATACTTGGCTTGTTGGCTTTTGTCTCGGATTTTTCGTCGACTTTTGTTTAATGTTTTAACTGACGTTTTGACAGAACGATATCAGTCTGACTGGGTAACACTGTCAAAGATTCGATTCCACTGATGTTGGAGGGTGAAATTTCAGCAATGCCAGCAGCCCGTGCTGGACAAACATCAGATTAATCATCAGAGTGTTTCGTATTTCACTTACCTACTATTTCAAAAGTATGAAAACAGCGACGAGCGACGACAGCAGGAGCACCACACTCGAGCTGACGCCGGCTGAGCAACTAATAAAGTAATAATGGAGTTGCCAATCAATTGTTCAACGATGTCGATAGTTTTGGACTTACGTCGTCGATGCATCGGCGATATATCGCTGTGCAAAACATCGATGTTTATGGATGAAACATCGATGTTTTCAATACATCGATGCATCGTTTGCATCCCTAGCTGTTGTGTTGCAGCGTGGGACAGTGGACAGGCGATAGGTGTATCGAATGTTTTCATTCGATGGCTGCCACAGCCTGGTTTCAAAAGTCGCAAACTTTGTCTAATGCGTCGAGTGTTTTCTTGTCGTTCGTCTGTGTGTTTTCGATTTGAAGTTTCGTGCTCGCGTTACACTCTTTAGAATGTCCAGAGATAAAAGTGCCCAAAAACCAAAGAAGAATCATTCGTGTGTCGGAAAAAAAAGAAAAAAAAATTAAACAAAAAATGATGGCGCGAAACGAAAAAATAATGTGATTTCGTCGTAACAAAAGCTTCTCACTTTGCAGAAAACCCGCGAAAGTTGCTCCGGATTTGAACGTCGGTATGAGTGCGATTACTGATTGGAAGACAAATCGATCAGAAATTTAAACATTTTGTTCCATTCAAGCGTCAAGCAGCGCAATGAAATCTCGGAAAACAATGAGAAGGTTCACATGCTCAGTTAGAAGAGGGTTTATTTTTGTGACATGAACAAATAAGAGCAAAAGGCGTGCCAGTTTCAGGTCCTCTGCTTCGTCAAAAAGCGATGACTTTTTTTAAAGAGCTGATTGAAGGATAGGAGCAAGAATTTCTCGGAAATGATGGCTGGCTGGATCGGTTCAAGAAGCGGCGTGGCATTCGCACGTTCTACGAACATACTCACCGGTATTGACACAATTCGGTGTGTTTCACGCGTGAAAACAGGGGACTTTGGTTTATCCGAGATTTTTGTTATCCGAACTGGCCGCCACAGCGATCATTTCGGATAAACGGCAGTTTACTGATATAACTACTCCGCGGCCAGAGTCAGATGACATAAAAGTTTTCTGGGTATGGTACCGCGTCATGATGTAGTTTGCTGTTTTGTATTTTATCCTTTTTCTAACAGCGGACACTTCTTAAAAGCGGATAGTTTTATTTTCCCCATTGGCGTCCGTTATTCAGAAGTTTTACGTACATACATAAATGGTTTAGATGCCTATAATTTTTCTTATTTCAAGTCTGTTTGTTATTATTGGTGGTTGGGGGTACTTGGGTGGAGGGGGGGGGGGGGCAGTGGATGGCCATAAACTAAGATGCACAGCTGTCTTATGCTAGTCTTCCTGTATGGTGCGATTTATTTCACCACCTATGTGGGATGTAGACAGTAATGCATCAGGTGTTGAATCCGTGTGTCGGCAGCCTTTTGGTTTCAACGAAGTCGGCTGCAATTATATCAAACGAGAAGAATCTTTCTTGACGAAATCGTTGACGCTTGTCAATGTTTGCGCTTATGTTAAAATTATTTTTAGAATGGTCTTAGAGACTGATCACTTAAGAAAAAAAAAAAAAAAGAAAAAAAGAAAAGACAGAGAAAAAAGAGAAAAATCTAATCTTTGCTTGAGTGGAAAATGAATTCTTACTGTAGTTATTTGTGATAATCTTCATGTAAAATCTAACTTCTTCACTCATTCTTTGTTTGTTGTGTTATTCAATACATCGTCAATAAGAATAAAAAACCGACTAGATCGCCAAAAATGTGTTTATTTATAACGTCGTTTCGGAATCTGCCATCATCAGATTTAAAAATCTTTCTAACTTACTAAGTAAAGTCCAATTCAAATACTTGTAAACATATTGGATCATACTCCCAGAACTGTACCAAGGTAGTTCTGCGCCCTTGGCGGTATGTCCAAACTGCGCCCCCCCCCCCCCCCAATGCCTAAAATTTCTGAAATTTTTTTAAACGTATTCAGAAAATTCTGTAATTTCATTAATGTAATTTAAAAATCGCGAATCCCTTCTGTTTTTTTTTTTTTTTTTTTTTTTTTTTTTTTTTTTTTTTTGGGTGAGTTTCGGGCCCCTTCTGTGGCTGCGCCATTGGCAAATGCCAATCTCGCCAATGCCTCAGTACGGCCCTGCATACTCCTATGGTCGTCAGTCCCTAGACTTACAAAACACTTAAACTAACTCACACTAATGACAACACACACACACCCATGAGGGGACTGATGACCGCGCAGTCTAGTCCCCTCTAAACAACAACAACACACCCATTCCCGAGAGAGGAGTCTAACCTCCGGCGGAAGCGGCAGCCCAGTCCATAGCATGATGCTGTAGTCATGCAACTTCTTCCGCGAGGCAGTAAAGTCCAGTGTCAATAATAAAATCTGTACCTGGTAAGGACGTCAACTAAAGATTTAAGCTGACAATTCTAATAGGTCGATTTGTGTTTTCTTCTTCCCACTTGCCGACCATTTCGAAGAAGGCGTACCCCATTGTGTTCAGTTGTGACATATCCTTGCTACAGTTCGCTTTCTTTTACCTCTTTATGTTTCGCTAATGGTTCCGCTTCTGAATATACATTTGGTTTACATTGTAGTGTAATAGTTGTTCTACTGCTATGGCTTGGACTTTTCACTTATTGGCAGAGAAAGAGTACATGTTTATAAGCAATTAGTGCATTTCGGTTACGTTACAGCATGGGAGCACTTTCCTGTTTGATAAGCGAAACTTACATTCGTATTTTTCAGTAGTGCTTACCAAACACGCCACAATCTTAAATCTCATATTGAATCCGGTAAAACAAAATGCCCAGCTTACTCGAACACAAGCGTTTATAAAATTCAGTGCCACAACTGTGACAAATTTTACATAGGGCAGACTGGTAGATACTTTAACTTTAGATACCGAGAACAAACTAGGTGATGTGACAGTAAGCCATCAACTTTTTTCTACCACTTAAAAACTGAACAGCACACAGCAGACCATTTGGAACAAGCCATTGAAATTCTACACGTAGCACCCAAAGTACCACTTATGAACATTTTGGAAGAAATGCACATATTTTTACATATACGCAAGACTCCATTAAATACTCAATGAACAAATCGACCTGAAACATAAAAATTACATAGATAACTTTATCGCAATTATCCCGCAAGAAAACGGATAAACAAACATATGTTTATATAAAAGACAACGATCATACAAATGTCTGTTATCTCTGGCAAAGATCATCATAATCAACAATAAACAAAACAGCCTGTAACCATGCAATATCACTGTCATCTGTGAAACGAGCTGTCACGTGTATAACAACGTAAGAAATAACACATTTCGAAAACTTGTGGGCTAGATCCTTATTCCAGGGAGGTATTCAATTATACTCATCTACACAGTTTTGTATTCTTATTGACAAAAAAAGGAAGATCGCGGATTCTTGTAGGATATTCGTATATTCGTTTCCTTTATACAAAAATGCAGTACGTTGGCTTGGGTCCATTCTCCAAGCTATTTATCATCTTTTTCAGTTTTTAAATACTTCATTCATTTTCATTAATTAATCTCCTTTATGTCTGTTTTTCATATTTTGGCAATTCTTTTCAGCAGTCAAGCATAATATTTGCGTCAGTTTTCAGTTATCACTGATTTGTCATCCACAAAGGCTAAACATTTTATTCCCGTAGTACGTACGAAGTAATTCCTTGAGACACGTGCAGCCTCCTTCCCTGACGAACGTCTCACGCCGCTGCAGCCCAGAGCGCGTGAAAGATGTCGGCCCGCTGACGCCTGTCTTACGGCCCGGCGCCTCTGCGTGACGGCTTGCCTGCGAGAGGTACTAAAAGGGTTATAGAATAAAGCGGTTTCTTGCGGACATATATATTCCGGGGCTCAGGCGTGAGGGATGGCGCCATCCATCAGGCGGGACCCCTCCCACCCCGTCCCCCCACGCGCGCAAATTTGAAATATACGCCGGCCGTGCGAGGAGGCGGCGGGTGTGGGCTGCGACACGCTTCCAAATAACGCCGCCAGGGCGCAGCACTGCGCCTCGCCAGGCAGCTGTCACAGCAGACGACGTCTCCGCTTCCTCTCTGCCTGTCTTACTCCTATCTTCGGCGTTCTTTCTGTATCTCTTCGCTATACTCTCTCATGCTATACTTGATGGCATTTAACAGTCACAGATGTAAAGTATCTTGAATGACAGCAACCAGTCGCCTTTTATGCGAAATGTTTTTATTACATTTCTCCCATTACCGATTTCGATATGCTTAGCATTTCATCATCAGATTGTGAAAGTTTTTTTTAAATTACAGATGCTGTGTAGTGGGATTTGTGCATCTGTTATAATTACAAAAACAAAATAAGTGAACTACGTGGTGAGCATAACTGACATAATGATATTGACTTAGGCCTAAATGTTACTACTTACAATTTGTGTTATCCATAAATCTATTGTCAGAATTGGTAGCATGCACACGTTAATTGTACTGCTATGCACTTCACATATAATACACAGTATAACTGTTAGCATGCACTTATTTATTGTGCTGGTAAACACTTTATACATGTTGTACTATACAGTTTCCATACGCTATACTAATGTAAACAAAGCAAAGATCTTCGGCAAAGATATTGCACAAAGATTTCGTATAGGTACATCACTCTTTGGTTGACACTTGCATTATTTGGTAATTACATATTTGACTGAGGATATGTCATGAGCTTAAGTTACATAATTTCTCAAATGTTAATGTTAATTATTTGTAGTATAATAGTTTCAATCATCATCATCATCATCATTAGAAACTGATTATGCCTTTCAGCGTTCAGTCTGGAGCATAGTACCTCTAATAAAATTCCTCCATGATCCCCTATTCAGTGCTAACATTGCTGCCTCGTCTGATGTTATGCCTTTTACTGCCAAATCATTCTGCACCGAATCTAAGTACTTTCTTCTTGGTCTACCTCGAATCCTCTTCCCTCTGCTGCAGAGCTCATGAGTCTCTTAGGTAACCTTGCTTCTTCCATGCGTGTAACATGACCCCACCATCTCAGTCTGTTAGCTCTAACTGCTTCATCTTTGGTCTTCATTCCCAGCTTTTCTTTGATTTCCTCATTATGGACACCCTCCTGCCATTGTTCCCATCTATTAGTACCTGCAATCATTCAAATGTTCAAATGTTTGTTAAGCTTATGGGACTTAACTACGGGGTCATCAGTCCCTAAACTTACAAACTACATATGAACTACTTACGAACTAGGACGGCACAAATATCCATGCCCGAGGGGGGATTCGAACCCCCGACCGTAGTGGCCGTGCTGACTGTGACTGGAGCGCCTAAGTCACCTCGGCCACCGCGGCCGGCCCTGCAATCATTCTTGCTACTTTCATATCTGTAACCTCTATCGTGTGAATAAGGTAACCTGTATCCACCCAAAGTTGGTCGAAAGATAGAGCGGTGCACTGCTAACTTAGTCTTGGTACTGACTTCCTTCTTGCAGAAGAGAGTAGATCTTAGCTGAGCGCTCACTGCATTACCTTTTCTGCACCTCGATTCCAGTTCTTTCGCTATATTGCCATCCTGTGAGAAAATACATCCCAGGTACTTGAAACTGTCTACCTGTTCTAACTTTGTCCCTCCTATTTGGCACTCAACCTGTTTGAATCTCTTTCCCACAGACATTACTTTCGTTTTAAGATGCTGATCTTCATATCATAATTCTTGCACCTCTGGTCGAGCTCTGAAATATTAGTTTGCAACTTTTCAATCGAATCGGCCATTACAACTCATATGCGAGACTGCTTGTTATGTTTTCACCTACTTTAATCCCGCCCTGCCAGTCTACTGTTTTCAACATATGAACCATGAATAGTATGAACAACAGTGGTGACAGGGTACAGCCTTGTCTTACCCCTGAAACTACCCTGAACCATGAGCTTAATTTGCCATCTACTCTAACTGCTGCCTGACAGTCTACGTAAAGCCCTTTAATTGCCTGCAGAAGTTAGCCTCCTATACCATAATCTTGAAGAACTGACAGTAGCTTCCTCCTAGGAACACGGTCATAAGCCTTTTCCAGATATATGAAACATAGATACAATTCCCTGTTCCACTCATAGCACTTTTCCATTACCTGCTAAAGATATGCTCCTGACAGCCTCTAAGAGACCTAAACCCACACTGATTTTCATCTAACTTGTCTTCAATTAATACTCGCACTCTCCTTTCAACAATACCTGAGAATATTTTGCCTACAACGCTAATTAAAGAGATACCTCGATAGTTGTTGCAATCTTTTCTGTTTCCATGTCTGAAAATAGGCGTGATTACTGCTTTCGTCCAGTCAGACGGAACCTGTCCCGATTCCAACGCCTTTTCAATTATCCTGTGTAACCATTTGAGACCTGATATTCCACTGTATTTGACGAGTTCCGGCTTAATTTCACCCACCCCAGCCGCTTCATTGCACTGTAATCTACTGACCATTTTCTCCACTTACTCAAATGAGATCCTGTTTCCATCGTCGTTCCTATCCCATTCTACCTGAAAATCTGATACATCATTGAACGTTTCATCTACATTGAGCAATTCTTCAAATTATTCCCTCCATCTGCCCAAGGCATCCACAGGATTAACTAGCAGCTTTCCTGACCTGTCCAAAACACTTGTTAATTCTATATATACATGTGGCGTCTGTTCCGAAAGAGCAGACGTCACTTCTGATCCTGCAGTTGTTATTATTAAATATTCACAGAATATATGATATCAACTGCGATCTTTTTAAATTTTTTTTGACAGACGTCACTTGTGATCCTGCAGCTGTTATTATTTAATATTCATAGAATATATGACATCAACTGCGATTGGGCAAAGCTGACGGGAGGCGTGCTTAGATTGTCCTTGCAGCTGCGCTGATCACTGTGTCCCTAGTGGTGTACGGGTCAGCGCAACTGCCTAGAAAGCAGGAGACCCGGGTTCGAATCCCGGCTGGGTACACATTTTCAGCTTTGCCCAATCGCAGTTGATGTCATATATTCTGTGAATACTTGTTAATTCCTTCTTCCCTCCCTTTCGAAGATTGCTAATTACGCTCCAAAATGGTTTTCCCGCGGCTTGGCCCAGAGATTCTAGCTTGTTTCCAAAGTCTTCCCATGGTTTCTGCTTGGATTCTGCAATTATCCGTTTGGCTTTGTTTCTTTCTACAACATAACTTTCTCTGTCTGCCTGATTTATAGTTTGGAGCCATTTTTGATATGCCTTCTTTTTCTTTTTACAGGCTGCCTTGACTGTGTCATTCCACCAGGCTGTCTGCTTCTTCCTACCTTTACACACTACTGTTCCAAGACATTCTCTAGCTGTTTCCAGTAGTGTGTCCCTGTACCTTGACCATTCCTCTTCCAGTGACTATAAATCATTACATTCAACTAACTGGTACCTTTCTGAGATCATTGTTATGTATTTGTGCCTAATTTCCTTGTCTTGAAGCTTCTCCACTCTTATCCTTCTACACATGGACCTGACTTTCTGCTCTTTTGGCCTCACAAAGCCAATTTCACTGCAGATTAAGTAATGATCAGTATCATCAAAGAACCCCCTGAAAACACGTGTGTCCTTGACTGTCTTCCTGAATTTCTGGTCTGTTATTATATAGTCAATGATAGATCTGGTTCACCTTCCTTCCCACGTATAGCGGTGAATGTCCTTGTTTAACGAGGGAGTTTGTGATAACTAAGCCTATACTGGAACAGAAATCCAAGAGCTGTTTTCCGTTCCTGTTAGCCTCCATATCTTCTCCAAACTTACCCATAACCTTTTCATAACCTTCTGTTCGATTTCCTATCCTGGCGTTGAAATCACCCATGAGTATAACACTATCCTTATCCTTCGCTCTAACAACTACATCATTAAGTGCGTTGTAAAATCTGTCCATCTCATCTTGATCTGTCCCTTCACAGGGTGAATACACTGCCACAATCCTAATTTTCTTACTGGACATGGCCAAATCTATCCACATCAGTCGTTCATTTACATACCTTATTGCAATTATGCTGGGTTCGATTGCTTTTCTGATGTAAAATCCTACACCCCACTGTGCTCTTCCTACTTTGACTCCTGACTGGTAGACCTTGTATTCTCGGACTTCGCCCTCTTTTTCTCCTCTTACTCTAACATCACTAACAGTTAAAACATCTAAACCCATGTTACTTGAGGCCTCCGTCTAGGGTTCCTACGCCTCTGCCAGTATGCAGTGCTCACTCGACTGTGTGTGGACGTGCTCCACAATTTTATGATGTGACATTGTTTAAAATTTTACTTTTTAGTCTATTGACATGGAGTCAGTCACATTTTATTTAACAACTTTTTTAATGTGAGCTTTATGTATACTTCTGAAGAAGGCAAAATGACTTTTGCCGAAACCTAGGTCAAGGTTTATGCATGTAAACCATTTTATGCTACTGGTCGGCTGAAACTGTGTTGACTTTTGGATCGTGTTGCACCGTTGCTGAATTGTAGCCATGTTTAAAATTTAGAAAGAAAAGGGTGAAGCTAAATGGAAGAACATTATTACGATATGCAGACGACATTGCAGTGTTCGGAGAGTCAGAGGGAGAGGTGACAGAAACTGTGAAGGACCTACCGCAAAATTAAAGTAAGACTGGGTTACGGATTAATGTGAGAAAACTGAGGTAATGGAGGTATCCAGATAAGCCCCTAATGAAATCCCGGTATAGATAGGCATTTGGAACTTTGTTAAAGTGGAAAATTTTAAGTACCTGGGTATATGGATCAAGAGACAAAAATGTTTAAAACAGGAATTGAACCAACGCATTTTGAATGGATCTGAAACATATTCCAGTATGAGGTAGAAAATTTCATCAAATAATCTGTCACTAAAGACCAACCTCGAAGCATACAATGTAGTAATAGCAACAATGTTGTTCATGAAACAAAATCCTTAATCACAAGAATGAAAGATGAAGAGAACTTGTTGGTGTTTGAAAGAGAAATCACGAAAACATATTTAAGCCAGTCCGTGACGAGAATTCATGGAGACAGAGAAAGAACCAAGAACTGTATGACCTGATGAGGAAACCAAACATTGTACACAACCTGAAAGCACGGAGAATAAGTCTGGCAGGTCACATTGCTGGGGAACCAGACACCTCACGGCCAAAGCTGTTCTCATGGTACCCTTCCAGTTGCAAGACCCAGAAAGCAATGGGACGATGAAGTAGGAAAAGACCTATGTCAGCTAGGACTCCTATACAACTGGATGCAAAGTGCACAACATCGTCATCAACGGAAGAACATTGCGAGGTCGGCGCATGATCTACAGCGTCCTTAATCGCCGATTTAATGATGATGATGATTTAGGGCAACATGTAAATATAACCTCAGTAAGTCAACAAGTTCATGTTGAGAAGGTCGTCTCACAGATGGCGTTGGTGTTGCGTATGCTGTATCGACGATTTAGCACCCTTGTTCCAGAAAATACCAGACTCATTCTGTAGTATGGGGCTACAACTTTTTAAAGAGTACCATGAAGATGATTCAGGTAGCTCCCAGTTGAATAACTATCTGATACGACGATTCTTACTAAACATAATGCGTATAAGGAGTGTAAGTCAGCAATACTTAAAATGTTTAATGTGCATTTGAAGGGCCTTACGTGTATAGTGTAGTGTACGTCGGTGGATAAATTGTTATTGTCGATTGTTTACCATCTAATGAATTTAATGTAGCTCACGAAAATAAAATATGGTGGGTCGATCGCGTAACTAAAGAGGAGGTACTGAACAGAACTGGGGGAAAAGGAATTTCTGGCATACCTTGAATAAAAGAAGGAATCGATTGGTAGAACACATTCTTAGACATCAAGGAATTGTGAATTTAGTGTTGGAGGGGAGTGTGTGGGGTAAAAATCGCAGAGGAAGACCAAGAGATGGATACAGTAAGCAGATTCAGACAGATATAGGTTTCCGTTCTTATGTGGAGTTGAAGAGGCTTGCTCAGGATAGGGTATTGTGGAGAGCTGCATCAAACCGATCTCCGGACTGAAGACCACAACAACAACAACGAAAATAACTGAGGATGGAAAGAGGAAATGTCACTTTTGGTAGGATTACACAAAAGAGTGGTCTTTCGTTAAAAAAGGACATACGGATAAGGAAGACATTTGTGAGATTTGCAGCTATTTCATCTCAGTAACTCAAAGAGGTAAGGCAGATGTGAGGAATCATATTTCCAGGAAGAATTAGACTAATAATTCGCGATAGAATCGACATCAAGACTTTCTGTATTCTTGATTAAAGAAGATATCCAGGATAAATGGTTCGTTGCTGCTGCAGATCTAAAAACAGCTTTAAAAGATGTCAAGCATCATATCATCATCAGTCACTCAGTTTTCCTTGACAGTACAGTATAACAGAAATCCGCAATGAATCCTGTCTCCAAAGTCGCCGCAAAGCAGTTTACAACCGGAACCAAAGCTACAGCGACTGTTAAAACTATTCTCGCACCTTACATCGTGTCCGAATGCATGAAACAGACTCATCTGTCCCACTCAAAATAAATTAAATTTCGCGAATGGTGAAAGTACTAGTAACACATCCATCCTTAAAACGTGTTCACATTAAGGAAAAAATCTATCGACTTCAAAACGTGGAAAAGAAAGAGAAAGAAACCACTAAAGCTCTCCTTTAAATTATAAAAGGAAATACCTATAGTGTATTTGGCCAATAAATATTCTATAATAGTAATATATACAAGTATTCAAATCGCTTATATTATATATCAGAAATAAAGACAGGCTAATACAAAATACAAACTAGCTAGAAGTTTATAACAATCTACACACAAGGTAGGTACCGAACAAAACTCTAAAGGGAAATGTTATAAAGCTGCAGAAAAATACGAAAGGATTGGGTTGTAATCTGTAATGATGCATCATAAGTCTTTGTTTAGCGTCTGTCAGTCTCAAGTAAATATTTAGTCAAC
Source organism: Locusta migratoria (assembly GCA_026315105.1). Taxonomy (NCBI): domain Eukaryota; kingdom Metazoa; phylum Arthropoda; class Insecta; order Orthoptera; family Acrididae; genus Locusta; species Locusta migratoria. The sequence continues at coordinate 178,737,784 of CM048747.1, forward strand.
TTTAAACAACATATGACCATCCTGAAAGGAAAATGTAATTAAAACAGTGATTTGCAAGCAGTGACAGCTTTAATGGTATTGCAACAATGCAGAAGAATCACATGGAAAACAGTAAGCTTACCAATATATAGGAGAGTAAGCAAATAGCCTATAAGTGTAGTAAGTGGTAAATATCACCAGAAGTACTTATATCTTATAACAAGCTTTGGGCAGAAAGTTACAGAAGTAAGAAAGCAAAAGAAAAATGAAACTAAAAAAGAGCTCTAAAACTCCTGTTTTAGCCATAAAGTCAAGATGAGCAAACTAATGAAAGAAAAAAATAAAAAAATAATAAATAAATGAAAAATAAAAAAATAAGAAAGAAAGGCAATAATAACCATCAGATGAAATTATTGCAACAGAATTTGGGAACATGTTAACCCTTAAAAGCACAATCATATTCTGCTTGATTTAGCAAAATCATTACCTTCCTTCACACATTTCACATGCTAAGCTTAGGTCAGACTCTCGCATACATGGTGCAGTATAAGTCCTGATAGTATGAAGGGAGGGGGAAAGGAATTAATACACACCATAGTTCCAAGTTAGCTCATATATGCGTGTTGTTAATGAGATGAGGCGTTTCACAAAAATATGATTGCAGTAGAGAAAGAAGAAAAAAAGGGAAAGTGTGTTCTCACATAAAATAAATGTAGAAAGTCAGGCATAGATTTTACTCCGAACACAAGCCATGTAAAATCCTTAAAGCCACAGAAACAAATACACCTCTGGTTCACAAAATAAGAGTAGATAAATAACGACTCTTGCTTATGTTCGTATACTTAACCAGATGTCACAAACAAAAATCTCTGTACACTAATCTTAAAATATCATATACTCCGCTTCAATTAATCATAAATCATACTAAATCATTTCATAATAAATCATGAGTACATCCAGATTCATCAACTCCAAAGACCTCTCTCATGCTACAAAACAAATCTATCTCGTCACTTCAACTCAAATAGAGACTGGCCAATTCCCAAATAACGAACAAAACTAGTGTCCTAAAATACATTCATTGGCTAAATTATTCACAAATGTACATAAATAATTTTCACCAGAAAGTGTCTGACAAAACAGAAAGGAATGAGCATGAGTAAGTCAAGAAATTGTACCTAGTATTTTCTCCTGCATAAAATTACTGTAGAAAAAGGTGCTAAATAATCATAACAAAATATAAGGCAAGGATGAAGCACAAGGAGTAAAGAAAATGCAACAGCTCATGTCTTTGTGATGTATGAGTGACACAAACTGTGGCAAAAGTGTCCAAAGTTGATAAAATCTAAAGTGGACCAAATAGGTATCTGACATTGTAGCAGTACAAGAATCGAAAGGCTTGAAAGAGATGCTGTGGTTGGGAAGGAAGTATGACAGAGGTGTAGCTTTTCCCCAACGTTATTCGATCTGTACATTGCGCAAGCTGTGGAGGAATTCAAGGAGAAATATGAAGAAGGAATTAAAGTTCAGAGAAAAGAAATAAAGACTCTACCGTTTGCCAATGGCATTGTGATTCTGTCAGAGACAGCAAATGACTTGGAAGAGCAACTAAACAGAATGGACAGTGTCTTGAAAGGAGATTATAAGATGAACATTAATGACAACCTAAGTAAAGAAGATATAAAGTGCAGAATGGCCAATTAAGGGTGGTGGAATGTAAGATAATCAAGCGATGTCGAAGGAATTACATTAGGTAACAAGACACTAAAATTATTTTTGTGAATAATGAAATGTCAAGATCGCGGTATTTTGTCTTTTTTTATAACAGACGACCGGTTTCGATGTACTGGTCTCTAAGGGCGAACGTAAAATGTATGGTTACAAAAAATCAAGAAAGGAACATGCCACATAAATGTATGCATAGGTTAACATATGTCAACAGTTTTTTTCACATACCTGAACTAAGTTATAACATTATAAATAAAGACGAAATACCGCGATTTTGGCATTTCATTATTCACAAAAATAAATTTATAAGATCGCTTCCTGCCATGAACAAATTATAAGACAATAAAAGTAGTAGACGCATTTTGCTATTTGAGTAGCAAAGTAACTTCTGACGTTGTGTACAATGTTTGCTTGTGTGCACAGTACAGAGTAGGGTGGGCAGCTGCGTCATCCAGTCTCCAGAATGAAGACCACAACAACAACAGCTATTTTTCATGCAAATGGTTCCACACAACTTCCATAAATATTCTAAAGTGACCTCCACTACTTGAAGTATGTAGCACTATAAACACAACCATGTTTAGTATTCTAGATAGCACACAGTATATTCAAACACAAAATGGTATCTCAGTGCAATTTGCTCACATGATTGCTCATCACTTCACCGAAATTCACTTCTAAATGTTCAAATGTTTGTTAAGCATATGGGACTTAACTACGGGGTCATCAGTCCCTAAACTTACAAACTACTTATGAACTACTTACAAACTAGGACGGCACAAATATCCATGCCCGAGGGGGGATTCGAACCCCCGACCGTAGTGGCCGTGCTGACCGTGACTGGAGCGCCTCAGTCACCTCGGCCACCGCGGCCGGCTCACTTCTAAATGTCTACATGCAATAGGAAGAAAAGTTCCAGCATAAAAATGTTACACTATCCTAAAGAAGTGTTTAAACTGTACATCTAAACTATACAGAAAGAGGCACTACCCTAATACACGTGTGTCACTAAACTGTGCACGCTGCAAATTTTGGAAGAATCTTAGCAGACATTTGGTATCGAACATACGACATTATTATTAAAACACAAGGGCCACAACACGGCATCGAAACTGTAGCAGACACAAAACGAGGCTCCAGTCGAAAAGCTTGTAAACCATCACAATATGGATTTGTAACAAAAATCTGAAATTGTTCTTGGTCTAAATATATAAACGTTTTATATCCAACTTCTGGCTGGTCGCTGTTTTTAATTATGAACATTGCAATATTGCTGCCACGGTTCACATAATATCAATTTTTGAGAAAATCGTATCCCAGTAACGGATAAGCACGTATTTTTCTTGGCTCTCGCATTTTATTTGTTTAGCTTAGTCAGCAATGTACTGAGCACGCCGTAAATTCTGAAATAATCTTAGCAGACATTTGGTATCAAATATAAGGGATCATTATGAGATCAGATTATGAGTTTAATTATAGATTTGTCATTACCATCCACAATGTTATCCGTTGCATGCCAAACAATACGCACGCGTAATTTTACAGGTTTCAATGTCAGATGCGATTAATCTATTTGAAGCACACTAATACTGATATTTTAAACAGTTCATTTAACAGACAGATTCATCACTTAATTTTGTCGGAAGATTTAACCAGTAACAATCACGTCACACATGACCAATGACATATACTTGTTTAAATATAGACAAAATTTCAGGTATCTTCTTCACCCTTTTTTTTCCCACTCAAGTGGGGTCTTGTCCATTTCCCTCTGTCCCATCTGTCCTCTTCCCTTAGATGTTTCTCCCTGAAATCTTCACGTATACATTCCCTCCATCTTCTTCTTGGTCTCCCTCTTCCTCTGTCACCCTCGGCTACCATTGCTGTCATTCTCTTGATAAGTGTCGTCCCTTCTCATGACATGTCCATACCACTGTAATCTTCTCGCTTGAACTTTCTTTGACAGGTCGGTCACTTTAACGCTGCCTCTTATTCTCTCATTTCTAATCCTATCGGCTCTGATGGTGCTATAAATAGTTCTTAACATTTTCATTTCAGCCACATCTAGTGCCTTACAATGTGCCTTAGTTGGTGCCCATGACTCTGCTCCATAAATCATTGCGGGTCTCACTACTGACTTATACACCGTCCTTTAGTCTTCAGGTTTATTTTTCTCCCACAAGGGTCAGTGCGTACCACACTCCTGTTTATATATCTCAGATATACCCTCTACAAAATCTAAGTAATTTGGGTGTGCAGATGACTTGGCTCTTGCCACCAAATACCTATGATTCGAAAAGACAGAAGAAACGTTGACAGAAGATCTTTCAGTTTTAGAAAAATACTTTCGAAAATGGAGACTCCAACGAAGTAGGAGTAAAACAGAAGTTCCTTGTTTTCACCTGAACAACCGCATGGCTTCAAGGTACACAAAGTATACTTCGGTAACACTCTTCTCCACCATAATAGACATCCCAGGTATTATACTCGACAGAACGCTGTCATTCCAAGAACATCAGAGAGAGATTGCTAAAAGATTCAGACACGTACCACCATAATTCGTAAGCTGTGAGGTTCTTCTTGGGGTGCAACTACTCTACACTTCTCAGCGTTAAGTTTAGTTTACTGCTGAGTGTGGTGCCCCGTCTGGATGAACAGTCCTCATGTGAAGTGAACAGATGTTAAGTCAAATGACACAATGAGAATAATTATGGGCACGATCAGATCAACTCCAATTCAATGGTTGCCCGTAATAAAGCATATTCCTCCACCCCACCTTCATGTATGCATTGCTCTGATGAATCAATATGAATAATACAATAAGATCCAGAATAAACAAAGACTGCCCATTCATAAGGATATTTACCACCTAGATATAGTCAGCCAACAATTTCAACCTGACAGGGATGGTCTATGAGAGAAGACAATTTGCTTCAGCAGAATCCTTAGATATGCCATGCATTACATGGAAGGTATGGTACCTGGCTTTGGACAACCTCGGAAAGTATGGTCAAAGTTAAACCGGATCTGGACTAACCATGGTGTGTGTGTGTGTAGATCTGCTGTATAAATGGAGGAAAAAGCCATCAATCTGTTGCAACAGTGATCCTGAGAGGAAAACTGTGCAGCCCATTATGCAAGAATGCTCACTGAGACGTTTCAGTGGAGAAACAAGTCAATTTTTCCTGGTGACTCCACCGTCTATTACCTATTTAGTGTAAATAATGCAGATATAAATCTGTTAGATCCCAGCACCCACACAGCAATAAACATACAGCTTTCCATTCCATGGTACATCGACTCATATCTGTTCCATTATCTGATTATCAATTTCAAACTGAATTGCAAACTATAAGACATATGGCATCCAGTAATTGATATAACCCTATCATGCTTAACAGTATACTGAAAAACAAGAAAAATTACAACACTTTTCTATGCTGGCCAGCAGGAACAAGTCAGTAATCAGAAAAACTGGCGTGTCATCCCATATTTAGACCTAAATTGGTAAAAAAGTTAAAAATCTCTAAATTACAGACCTGCATTTTATAACACAAACAACGTTTTAAAGTATTTATTGGATAGTAAAGAGAAAATTAAACCCGTATCACAGAGTGGTGTGTACAAGATCAAATGCAAACACAGTGAGAAAGTGTGTGTTGGTCAGTTTGGCAGGGCTGTAGCTATTGGATTTTCAGAATACGAGAGAAGCTGGAGGTTAAAAAAAGACAGATTCAACCTTTACTGAACATCTGCTCAGAGAAAACCATGTTTACTTAATACACTGTGAAATCCTTAATTCCATGAAGAAAATTAGAAAGACGACACTACTGGAAATACTGGAAACCAATAAAAATTTGGCTCAGGATGCCAGTTTAGTATTAAACGATCAAACCCAGTTACCCTTTACACCTCTACTGAAATAAGTTTGAGTTTTCAACTTTCCTTTTCAACAAAAATAAGAATGTCAGTTCTGATCCTTTACATATACATATCACATTTTATATAAATGTTAGTTATTATCATAAATATGTGGTAATGCACTTTCCTGTGAATTTTCTGTGCTAACATCTTTGTAAATCTTAACATCTTTGAAAACATGTATACTACAGTCAGTTGTCACCTGATGATGGCCCGAGAAGCCGAAAGCCGGTTTGTGACGAATAAATAAGTTAAGCAGAACATCAGGAAGTTGTTCCTTTTTTATATTAATCTGTAAATTAGTGTACTGCTCATGTATATGCCATACGACACATAATAAATCTATCGACAGCGTAGTTTTATTATTAATCGAGATATAAAGGGACTTATCCTCTAAGTTTGATAAAATCTCAGACAATGTGCAAAATTCCACTAAGATAAGTTGAGTAGTTTCGGAGTTCATCGCGATTCTTATATACATAAAGATAGATTTGACATCAGTAGGGGAAAGGGTTGTACCTTGGGACGGTTTTACTTTGGGACACTTTTTAATAAAGACAGAGCACTCTTGTGGAAACTTTAAAAACTATGAAATAAAGTTGTCAGGCCTATTTTCAAAGGGAATAGGAGGTCATATTGTATTTGCATCATGTTTGAGATATGAGGAGGAGTTTTATAAGTTTTCGTGTTGGAAAGTAAAATTTAGCCACTATCCTTAGAAGATATAAATTTAAGCTAAGCATCATTATTGATGTTTCTTCAATACAGTGTTGTAGGGCATTGTTTAAGTAAGCTATTGAAACCATAAGTTATAAAGATATAACTGTGTACATAGATTAGGATACTGTTTTCTGTTATTGTGTATTTGGTTTTACCTTGGGACAGTTCTCTGGTTGCACTATGGGACAGCTGGAAGCTGTATGATTGTCACTGATACAAAAAAAAAAAAAAAAAAAAAAAAAAAAAAAAAAAAAAAAAAAAAAGTATTGAAGGGGAAAAGAAAAGAAAACAAGAAAAAGAAGTTTTCCCAAAGAAAGAAGCCACTAAACGGACAAAGTGTTTTCATCTTCCACTTCTTTTGATGAAGAAATTCCCGAGCTTGGCAATAGCTTTGGAGGTAGCATATTTTATTTGTCATCTGAAGAAGAGGATTTCTCATCCTTCTTTCCATCTAGAAAAGTAACACTTTCTTGTCCTCAAGGTAGTTGGGTCTTGGTAATATTTGACATCAGTGGCAGATCCTATGTTTACTATGCAGGAGTAGTTTTAGAAAGCACAAAAAAAGATGTAACTGTGAAATTAATAAGGAAGCAAAGGACCATTTTGTATTCCCTAATGTTGAGAACATCATCATTGTTAATCGCAGTAATATAGTGAAAGAATTACCAGCTCCAGTGGTTTGTCGTGGGTTTCACTCATTTAATATTTTATTCCCACCATATCTTGTTTTAAGGAAAAATACTATTTGTATTTGGACTAACAAACATTTACTACGTAATTCCAATACGATACTTTCATTCATAAAACTAAGAAACTGAAATACACCATCGTGTCACAAGGGAAAACCACTACTGTCCCAAGGTGAAACCATAGGCTGTACCTTGGGACAAGTGTCACAAAAGTCTTTATTGGTGAGTAATTGTGTAAATATTGGAACTAGCCTAAACTGGTGTTCGTTCTAAATTACCTAAAATTGTTGCCTGTGGTGGGGTAAATTTTCAGATATCTTGTAAAAAAATCATAGTATAAAATGTCATGTAAAACATGTCATGTAAAAAATGTCCCAAGGTACAATCCTTTCCCGTAAGTTCAAACGCACCGTTTCCCTGTAAATGGCAGCTAAGAGAAAGAAAACACCCACAGAAAAATGCAGTGCAAACACGGGCCAGCACTGTGCAAGGGGCACGCCCTATGGCATTAGTTCGATGGGCAACAGGCACCATTTACGTTTACAGTCACTGGCATAAACTGTAAGCACTGTTGGGGCGTGAGGGGGGGGGGGGGGTACACTCGCATTAGAATAACATAGCATAGCATAGCAACACAAACTACTTTCACAGAACGCAAGCACTCTGCAAACGCAACTACAACTCAAACGCAACCACACAAACACATAGAATTAGAGGTAGTAGCCAGTAGTTTCTATGATTAAGTAGAAAAAGAATAAAGCACTGTTTCCGTAGTAGCAATCAGAACCCATTTATTAATAGGTGATAGGTTATTTATACCAGTGTTTTTCAACCTGTGGGTTGCGACCCCCAGGGGGCTCGCGAAGTCTTGCTTTGGTGGTCATCTTCACGGGAGGAAGTACTTGTAGCGTAAAGTACTAACGGTTCAGTAATACAAAAACGAGTATTAAATGAAATGTATGTAAGACTGCATTGGTCGCGTCACTTGGGGGAACATTGGTGGTCGCGTTGTATCTGTGGGATACGGAGTTAACTCTGCTTCGTTAGCTCTAATTAACCTATGATTATGTGGTGATTAAGTAAACAAAACAAAGGAAAAATAAGCTACCTATAAGTACAGTAGCAACTGAACATCTATTTTATGAAAATTAACACTAGAATTTTTAGGTCCGCTGACGCACGCGTTGCCTATTCCGGGAATATGTATCTGTGAGATGCGACCATTGTAAGCGTTAATGTTAAACTTACGGAGGTTTTTTTGTGTAATATTCATTATGAATTCAATAGGTCATAGATTGTTTTACAGTACAATGTGTTAATAATGAATAAGCACAAAGTCTGCAAACTACTTTCAGGAAAATAATTTGATACAATAAGTAATTGACAAGAATTGGAAAAAAAAAGATCTTTAATAATTTTCTATATAGTCAGACCTTCTTTAAGGCATAATTCGCTTCTGAGTCCTGCGTGAAATGCAAAATACTCATTAGCATTTTTTGTCGGTAATCACGTAAAAATGTATACCATTACGAAAAGAATACAAAAAACTTCGACCAACATTTAACAAGATAGCTGAAGCAAAGAGAGAAGATAAAACTTGTTTCCTTTGAGATATCCCTTTTAGATCCAAGGCTGTAGGTGAAGTAACATTAATATAGAGAAGGACGTTTAAGATACAAAGTACATACAGTAAGTCATGACAAAAAAGAAAGTAAATTTATTTCAATAAAATTTTTGTACCCAGACAGTTGTCCAGTTTGGGCCTTCATTACAATTTTTTATCCTCTGCACCATATTACAGTAACATGCCTTTGACTGAAATGTTGTGGCTGTCAGATATGATAGCTTCACATGTCAAAACTAAGGATATCAACACCTTGCCAACAAGTCTTCCTTGCCGCCATTGTAAGTGTATGCCGGAAGGAAGGTTAGTGTTTAACGCCCCGTCGACGGCGAGGTCATTAGAGGCGGAGCTTACGCTCGGGATGTTTGCGTAAGGATGGGGAAGGTAATCGGCCGTGCCTTTTCAAAGGAACCATCCCGACATTTGCCTGGAGTGATTTAGGTATATCACGGAAAACCTAAATCTGGATGGCCGGAGGTGGATTTGAACCACCAACCTCCCGAATGCTGTACTGGACGTCTGTGGACTTTGTCTAGTGTCGCCAAGAGTAGAAACATGGACCTAAAAGACGTTGCGGACGTTACCACAGTCCATTCACGATTGTGAGACGGTCGCATATTCGAAAAGGGTGGAAAACACTGTTGTATACAATACAGAAGAAAGATAAAGATTTTTTTTTCATCAAAAATAGCGTCTTTAAGTATGGGATTTGCTCACACTAGCACCAGTGAGAGGTCTAGTTATTTTTGGTAAGTCTATTAGTCCATCAGACTTCGGTGTAACTCTACGAAGCTCACCGCCTGCTCCAACTACTCCACATGTGGTGACCTACAAAGGCACAGGCGGCACTGCTAACACGCATTTGGCGCCCCGCAAGTACTGCCCCACAAAAGCCAATGTGTCCAGCAGGGGTCGGAGGGGTGATGGGAGGAGGGGGGGGGGGGGCTGGCGGTCTCGCAACTGGCACTCGATATCCGCAACCCCGTCGCGGTTCTTAACCGCAGTCTGGCCGCCGAGAAACGGCGCGGCGAGGGGTGCGGCCGTGAGGGGGGAAGAACGGGGAGCAGCAGAACGAGGGGGAGGGGGAACTGCCTTTTGTTTGCGGGGAGAGGAATGACAGCGGGAACCGCGCGCCCGGCTCACGCACCAACTAATAACATAAATAAGAAGCGAACCAGTGGAGGGAGAGAGACGGAGAGAGAGAGAGAGAGAGAGGTCCTAGCTGGGCACGCCACGCCACGACTGTTCCCTGGCGCTGTTTATTTATGGCGGCACTGCCGCTGAACACCGCCGCGGCGCTGCTGCCATGACTACAAAGAGAGGCGAAAATTTATGGGCCCTCAGATACGCGAGGATGATAAATTGCCCTCCAGATAGCTTTATTTATTCATCGGGTTCTTGCGCCGCAGCTCCGGTTATAAACCGACAGACGCGGCCTCACACACACACACACACACACGCACGCGTGGTGGTGTCTGTGCTCTCACGCTGCGATGGGGTCAGCACCCCCTCCCCCTCCTCTCCCCCTCATCCCTCGACCCCACGCCGCCAACCCCTCACACCCCCATCGCTGTTCTCACGCCGCAACCAATCACGATAAATCTGACTCGCTGCTAGTTTTTCTCCTTGTTCTCGTCGTTTTTTTTTTTTTTCCCTCGGCCACCCCCCTCTCAAACGAAGCGCGGCGGGGGTGCCAACAAAGTATTGCTAATCGGCGCCTCTCTCATCCCATGTGTGTTTGAGTGTGCGTGTGCGTGTGTGTGTGTTTTTGCCGCTCGCGAACGCGTGTGACTTTTTCCATCACGCGGGCAATCGCGTGACACGAAAACCAGCTTTATAGATTACGATGTCGTAACCCGCCCCTCCCCCTCCCTCCCCACACACAAAAAAATAATAATAAAAGAAGGAAAAATTATGGGAGTAGTAGGAGGGTGATGGGAGGGAGAAGAGGGGTGGCGAGAGAAGAGATAGAAAAAGCTGCTGCGAACCCTCTGTGCGCGCTGCCGTCTCTGGTCGACGCGATGGAGGGGATATTTTTTTGAATATGTATCAGTTACGGGGTCCTTTTTTTTCCATTATTGATAGCCCTCGCGCTGTAGCAACAGCTATTATGCCTAACTCGTAAATACCCTACTCTATCATCGCGTTGTCAAAAAGAATTATGTCGGATTAAATAAATATTATTTTTCGCTCGTATCCCCTCCCACCCCTTCCCCCCATCCCACAGGCTGTCCGTCACCACCGCTTGTGTAGCGTCCTGGTGTTCTGCGGTTGTTATCCTGCTGTGCCTTCAAACGTGCCGAGCGGGAGAGGATATACGCTATTTTTTCCCCAATCCCCTCCTTTCCTTCCGACATTTTTTTTATTTTAAATTTTTATTCCCTTTTTTTTTTCCAGACACGCGCACGCCGCTGTCAAGCAAATTGCGAAGCGTCATCCGCGCACCCATCAACCGGGTTACACGGGGGCTTTGGACGCGACAAGACTTAATGCCGGCGTACGAGCGCGATGGCTGCGGATAGCGGCTGTCAATCAGAAGAACTGCAGCCGGCTGATCCCCGTCACCTTTCGCAAATTACGCGCCGTCACGGCGCTGTCAGGGGGCTCTGCGCAGCTCCCGCAGTAGCTGCCGGTGCGCAGGCGTCAGCCGGGAGGCCGTCATCGCGGCTGTCGTGAGGCAACAAGTGTGCCTCCTAGCGTCTAGCGCTCCTCCGTCAGTCAGGACACGGTTTCGAGGGAGTTGCTCCCAATGCCGCCGCGAACGTCTTGTTTCGACGAGGGCGGATAAAATAAGATCAGATGGCGCTACTATGCAGAACTTAGCTGTCAATGAACCTGATTTAATCACGTCATTGTACAATATTCTGCGAAGGGGAGTAATGACTCCCCCCATTGCTGGTACCCCCCCCTGTATTTGTTTTCTTCTCCGTTTGTTGTTATGTAAGAAGATTGCCTGTTGGAGGTCGTCAACTAATTTCAAAATTTAGAATGCGTAATCGCCGGCCGCGGTGGCCGAGGTGACTGAGGCGCTCCAGTCACGGTCAGCACGGCCACTACGGTCGGGGGTTCGAATCCCCCCTCGGGCATGGATATTTGTGCCGTCCTAGTTCGTAAGTTGTTTGTAAGTTTAGGGACTGATGATCCCGTAGTTAAGTCCCATAAGCTTTTTTTTAGAATGCGTAACAGTATGCTCTGGTAATAATATTTTCGTTATTGAATGTTGCAGCAAATCACAACTAACGGGTCGCAACAACACTTTCGCAGTGAAAGTTAAAAATTTTGAATAAAAATGATATTAATTAACTTGAAACAATCACTGTGGTAATTAATTAAGCTTGGCCCTATCTGACTTAGCATTGACTACAGCCTCCAACTAGCACCTCTTACGATTCACGAACAGCACAACTTCATTAATAAATGTGTCAGAATTCATGTAGTGGTGACGGCGTGTTCGTGTTATAATCAAAATAGTAATAGCAGATAGACTCTGATTGCAATGATAATAGCTCAATACAGTGAAACTCCGTGGTGCAATGAGCTTCACAAATACTACAGTCAAAGTTCTCAATAATTTTGATATTATTGTTTAAAGCATTCAAGTTCCTTATAAAACTTTACGTAAACTATTTTTTTTTTTTTTTTTTTTTTTTTTTTTTTTTTTTTTTTTTTTTTTTTTTTTTTTAATTGGTTCCAGGGCCTGGGTAGCGTACGCGTGTAACTGGCTGAGCAGAGTTTGGCATTTAACGTATTTCATAAAAAATTACTTCAGTCAAATCTGGTAAAACTACTATAATACTTTGAATACTGTTAGCCTGGTTACTTTCTATGTAAATGAAACCAACTTTACTTTAGTTGCAAACTCTCTTGCACTTTAATTACTAGTCTCTGTGGTTGTAACACGTTTAGCAATTCTTTAACTCGTTTAGCAATTTCTTTAAAACTGATCGTAATTACTTTGAAAATGATTGAACTTGTTAGTCAATGTACAGGCTTGGATAATCAACATAATCTAATAATGGTGATAATGGGGTGACTACAACTACTTACAAAATTAAGACTGGTTTCAAAATAAGACATGCATACAAAATGAAATGTTATAATAGTACTCATCTGTTTTCGTCGTCTTCGTCGTGAAGTCCAAACAAGACAGATATGTTTACAATAGGTACTCTTATTACAACAACGATCACACTCGGTGACAATAGACTTGAGACCAAACAATTACTTTTCTTGCACACGTGAAAAAACATTACTCTGATCACTTTCGAGTACAAATAAACTTATTTCGCACTTCGTTCAATACATTAAACTGTACGCCTCTCAGGCTTATTGCAATTTCATAAAACTCGCGCCATACTGCGCCTACCGTGCCTCTGCACCATCAACAAAACATTTATGTGTTTACTATAGCGAGTCCGCTCCGCGACTGCTTCAGCAGCGCAACACTCACAGCTACTACTTCTGTACCAAAGACAGTCTTTACAACAGGTTCAACATTTTCTCTGGCGCATTGCTAACTTACAGCATAAGAATGTCCGTGCATTCATGTGGGTTTACACATATAGTACATGTTTACACTAAATGATTCAATATAGAAAATGACGTTACATAAGAAATATATCTAGCATACATCAAATGAAAAATACATGAAATAAACAAATTTAAGACAATATATACATTACGTTAAATCAAACTAAGATACAGCGACAGGTGTTCTCTTACAGTTAGTGAATCATTTACTGGGATGTCTTGGAACCCAATAGGTTTCTTTTTTGTTGTGTGTCCTTATTAAAATAAAACTGTAGATCACGAGTTCTTGTAATTAAAAATACTTCTTTATTTCAATGACGATAATAATACAAAACATCTCCAACAACTCTAATCTTACTACAATTTAACATTCCTTTAATCCAAATACCGACGTCTTCCTGTTCGTTAACTCCACGATGATTACGAGTTCTAACAACAAATGGCATGTTACACGAGTAATACGATTTACCCATATCCTTATTATACACTTCAAACACTTGAAATGTCCGATAAGCATTCACATCTCTGTTATTAAAACTCCCATGTCCACCTAGCCCCATTAAAGTATCACCGTTACCACGAACAATTGCAGCTGTAATCCAACCATTACCATGGCTCGGAGTATTGTCAGCTCTAGTAACTGTAAACTGGGGAACACCACCGCAAAACACACTAGGTCCTTGCAGAAACACCTGTGCCCCTACATTATTAGTCGTATTCTTAATGTCTATATTATCAATAGCTTAAACACTGTAAGACGAGAACGCCTCATCCTACGCCTAAGAGCAGATGGCGCTACTATGCAGAACTTAGCTGTCAAATATAGCCAGTCCGCCAACTTACGGAACCAAGGAAATAGGTTTTTAGATTGAAGCACTGTGTCGTTCTTGCTCTGGTAGCTTTGATGCAGTTAAATGACGGTCACGTCTAACAAGGAGACCACATGGGTATCGGACTTTAATTTTTTTTTTTTTTCAATATTTATAGTACTTCAAGGATACCGCCCATCAACTTTGACTCGTGACGTCATCGCAGCGTGGTAGTTTTCAGGTGCGTGCGTTTTTGTAGAAGGCGTGAGTGATTATGTGGTGGTTGAATTAAAGATGATAGTTTGTTTACAAACAAAACAGATTAATATTTTGTGTTTAAAAAGTTATCTGTAGCTTATTTCTGATGGTTAGGTGTAGGTTAACCGAGATTTATTTATTTATTTTCGTATGTGAGCGCCAAAGGCGCGAATTTTTGGGCTAAGACCCCTGATCGATGGTACATTCTGTTATCTATAATAACTACAGATTATTTAGTATCTACAATACAGAAGTATACTGGTTTTCCGACATGTTGATGACGTCATGGGTCAAAGCAGACGAGTGGTCTCCCAGTCTACAGTTATGCCCTTGAAGGTCACAACTCAAATAACAACCAGCCAAAGCCACTCGACCCAGTCTCAAAAATACTCGAGAAAATCGACTTTGAAATTTTGGAAAGTACAAGTAAGCGCCAATAATTAAAACAGTTTCTGCACCTGTCGGCGTAGCTCAGGAGGTAGCATTCTAGTCTGACAACCATAAATTGAGTGGATCGAATCTTTCCGTGGTGGATTTATTTGTTTATTTTTCCTTGTGTTCGAATAGTTGCACAATTTTAATACGTTATGTTAATTTTTAAGAAAAATGCCCGTTTTTTTGTTTATTCGTATTTTCCTATATTTTATAAAGGGTTGTTAATAATTCAATTAAAAAATTGTTACTTTTCTTACAGTATTGGCTTCACTATTAATTGTCAACATTAGTCTATTAATTGACAACATTAGTCTGTGATTGTTCAGTTTCTGAAAGGGTCATTATGGGTCGCTTGAATAGATGGAATTATATATTCAGTTCGTGCAATTACTATACGTATAAAAATTATTTTGTAAATAATAATACAGCCCAAAAAAAGAAAGATGAAAAATACACAATTACGGCAGCAGTTTTTAAATGCGTCTCGAATCTCTCAAGTTTAAAGCAGTTCACAACGTTCTGGTGAACGAGATTGCTGACACACTTGCTAAAGAACCGGTTACCTCTGGTAGGAAAGAGTATACGCTCGTTGCAGCAGAGGATCTTCAGCCAATTTGCAGAACGAGACTTCGGACTGAATGGGACAAAGAATGGCAAGCTTCACAGACAACTAAAGAAAAATAATATGCACAAATAACACCAGATGTAAAGACATTTTTCAAACACCTTGTATTTGCTCTCTAGCAATATACAACTTCTGACAATAAAGTTCGGTGAATAGTCCAATAACATTAATGTTGAAGTATGAACTATAGTTACCTTACTGTCCTTCGAAACAGTCTCCTGCCATAAATATGCACCACAGTGTTCTGCGATACATATCCTGGAAACTTTGCACGAAATCTTCCTTTGCGATGCTGTTCAAAAGTCTCGTCACGTTTCGTTGGATGTGAGGAATATCGTCAAATCTCCTCCCGTTCAAAGTGATTTTAAGTCGAGGGATCGGGAAAAAGTCTGGATGATTGACATCCGACATGTTGCATGTGCAAGTTGCACCACACCGATTTTTGCCAGGAACTGTTTGGCTATATTGGCTATGTGTGTGGTCGAGCGTTGTTGTGTAAATTAAATACCCACCATACTCGCTGAATCGCAATTATCCAGGCTTTTCCCTGATACCTAGGCTCAAAAGCTAAAGAAAAGAGATGTAAGGATTTTCCTTACATCCAAGGAAACGTGTCGAGAATCTTGAGCACCATCCCGAAGGGAGACTTCATGCAAAGTTTTTAGGACATAAAACGCAAAGGTCAGCGGTGCAGAGTTATGGGAGGTGATTATTTCAAAGTACAATTCGGTAACTGTAGTTCAAAGTTCATCTACGTAAATGTTACAGGACTACTATTCGCCGAACTATATTGTCAGATGCTGTATTTCAAAGGTGGCAACATGACGAGAACGTGAGGTTCGAGAAAGTCCTGTTTGCTTGCGCTCTACTACTCCACTCGATGTACTGTCAATATCAAAGCAACTTTGAGCTTATTTGCAAAACAGGCTATGCGCATAAAATTATGAAAATTAGATATGGTGTTCCTTTCTATTGAAAGAGGTAGCATCTCTGCACTTGGATGTGATTACGTGCAATAGGGATTTACGATAACGGAGGGTTGGGGCCACAAGGGTTTCAAAGCCATTTCCACAGAGCTCTTTTATGTTAAGTGATTTTAAAGTGATATCTGGAGTTCCTCAGGTAAGTGTTCTAGGACCCCTACTTTTCCTTATTTTCATAAACGATTTAGGAAACAATCTGAGTAGCTCTCTTAGACTGTTCGCAGATGATGCTGTCACTTATCGGTTATTAAAGTCACCAGAAGATCAAAAGCAACTACAAAATAATTTGGTTAAGATATCTGCATGGTGCAAAAATTGGCAATTGACCGTTAATAATGTGAAGTGTGAAGTCATCCACATGGCCACTAAAAGAAATCCGCTGATCTTCAGTTACACGATAAATCAGTCAGGCCTACAGGTCGCCAATTCTACTAAATTCCTAGGAGTAGCAATTACGAACAATTTAAATTGGAAAGAACACATAGAAAATTTTGTAGGGAAAGCGATCCAAAGACTACGTTTCATTGGCAGAACACTTAGAAGATACGTTTCACTAAAGAAACTAACTGCACTACGCTTGTCTGTCCCATGTTGGAGTATTGCTGCGCATTATAGTATCCGTACGACGTGGGACTGACGGGCGATTTAGAGGAAGTTCAGAGGAGGGCAGCCCGTTTTGTATTACCGCAATATAGGGGCAAGAGTGTCACGGAAATGATGCACGAGTTGGTGTGGAAATAATTAAAAGAAGGCGTTATTTGTTGCGGCAAGATCTATATGCGAAATTTCCTTCACCAACTTTCTCTTCAGAATCCGAAAATATATTATTGTCACCGACGTACACAGGAAGACAAGTTCTTCATGATAAATTTAGATAAATCGGACCGAAAACAGAAAACTTAGGTATACCTTTTTCCCCGCGGCTACTAGAGAATAGAATATAGTGAAAACCATAAAAGTGCTTCGATAAACCCTCTTCCATGCACTTCAGAGTGACTTCCTGCCGGCTGCGGTGGCCGAGAGTTCTGCGGCGCGCCAGTCAAAGTCTGCACGGCCACTACGATCGGGGGATCGTATCCCCCCTCGGGCATGGATATTTGTGCCGTCCTTAGTATTAGCTAGTTCATAAGTAGTTTGTAAGTTTAGAGACTTATTATGGCCCCGTAGTTAAGTCCCATAAGCTCTACAAACATTTGAACATTTTTAGTGACTTGCAGATTATCCATCTAGTTTTAAATACTGAAATGGCTTGACAGTTCATCTTTAGATATACAGGATACTGACCTTGAGGTATTTCAGGAAATATATTATCGTCCTGCACTGGTCTCTACCCTTTCTTTAGGTTTGGAGTACAATTAAGTTTGTTGTGTTGTTGTGGTCTTCAGTCCGGAGACTGGTTTGATGCAGCTCTCCACAATACCCTATCCTGAGCAAGCCTCTTCATCTCCACATAAGAACGACAACCTACATCTGTCTGAATCTGCTTACTGTATCCATCTCTTGGTCTTCCCCTGCGATTTTTTCCCCACACACTTCCCTCCAACGCTAAATTAACAATTCCTTGATGTCTAAGAATGTGTCCTACCAATCTATCCCTTCTTTTAGTCAAGGTATGCCAGAAATTCCTTTTCTCCCCAATTCTGTTCAGTACCTCCTCATTAGTTACGCGATCCACCCACCTAATCTTCAGCATTCTTCTGTAGCACCATATTTCAAAAGCCTCAATCCTCTTCCTGTCCGCACTGTTTATCGTCCATGTCTCACTCCCATACAAGGCAACACTCCATACAAATGCCCTCAGAAAGGACTTCCTTAGGCCTAAATCAATATTCGATGTTAACAAATTTCTCTTTTTCAAAAACGCTTTTCTACCCATTGCCATTCTGCATTTTATATCCTCTGTACTGCGCCCATCATTTGTTATTTTACTGCCCAAGTAACAAAACTCATCTACCTCCTTTATTGCTTCGTTTCCCAATCTAATTCCTTCAGCATCACCTGATTTTCTTACACTGCACTCCATTACCCTAGTTTTGCTCTTGTTAATGTTCATCTTATATGCACCTTTCAGCACACTGTCCATTCCATTCAATTGCTCTTCCAGGTCCTTTGCTGTATCTGACAGAATTACTATGTCATCGGCAAAACGCAATGTTTTTAATTCTTCCCCCTGAACTTTTATACCTTCACCAAATTTCTCCTTGCTGTCCTTTATAGCTTGTTCAATGTACAAATTGAATAACATTGGAGAAAGGCTACAACCCTGTCTCACTCCCTTCCCAACCACTGCATCCCTTTCATGCCCTTCAACTCTGACAACCGCTGTCTGGTTTTTGTACAAGTTGTAAATAACCTTACGCTCCCTATAATTTACTCCTGCTTTTTTCAGAACTTTAAAGAGTTTATTCCAATCAACATTGTCAAAAGCCTTCTCCAAATCTACAAAAGCTAGAAATGTAGATTTGCCTTTTCTTAATCTATCTTCTAGGATAAGCCGTAAAGTGAGTATTGCCTCCCGTGTTCCTACATTTCTCCTGAACCCAAACTGATCTTCCCCGAGGTCGGCTTCTACCAGCTTTTCCATCCTTCTGTATATAATTCGCGTTAATATTTTGCAGCCATGACTTATTAAACTGATGGTTCTGTAGTTTTCACACCTGTCTGCACCTGCTTTCTTAGGGATGGGGATTATAACATTTTTCTTAAAGTCTGAGGGTACTTCACCTGTCTCATACATCTTACACACCAGGTGAAACAATTTTGTCATGGCTGGTTCTCCCAGAGACTTCAGTAGCTCTGAGGGAATATCATCTATTCCAGGGGCCTTGTTTCGACTTAGGTCTTTCAGGGCTCTGTCAAATTCTTCTCTCAGTACAGTATCTCCTATTTCATCTTCATCTACATCCTCTTCCCTTCCTACAATATTGTCTCGAAGTTCATTTCCTTTGTAGAGCCTCTCTATATATTCTTTCCACCTTTCAGCTTTCCCTTCTTTGCTGAGAACTGGTTTTCCATCAGTGTCCTTGATATTCATAGAGCTGTTTTTCTTATCTCCAAATGTTTCTTTTATTTTCCTGTAGGCTGTATCTATTTTTCCCCTATTTATACATTCTTCTACATCCTTGCATTTGCCTTCTAGCCACTCCTGCTTAGCCATTTTGCTCTTCCTGTCAATCTCATTTCTTAGTCGTCTGTACTCCATTTTGCCTGTTTCATTTACTGCATTTTTATATTTTCTCCTTTCATCGATTAAATTTAGTATCTCCTGTGATATCCAAGGATTTTTTGTAGGTCTTGCTTTCCTACCTATTTTGTCCTCTGCTACCTTCACTATTTCATCTCTCAATTTTACCCATTCCTCCTCTACTGTTTTATTTCCCCCCGTTTCTGTCAATTGTTGCCTAAAGCTCCCTCTGAAATTTATAAGAACCTCAGGTTCCTTCAATTTATCCAGGTCCCATCTCCTTATTTTCCTACCTTTTTGTAGTTAAGTTTAATTTTTAAAATTCGCCATCACTAAAATTGCGCAATTTGTCACCTACGTTAAAAAAATTACGACATATTTCAAGGACCAATATGGTGATGCATAAGGCAGCAGTTCAAGTGTCTCACCACGTAGTCAACAGACTCCGATCCGACAATCGTTGCGGTTCAGGCAGAATCTGGTTTAAAATGCCATTGTTTTTACCGAAGAATTCTGATTTGATCAGCTTCTCCACTTGACATGAGGCAGTAATTTCAACAATGAGAGTTTTCATCTACATCCATACTCGATAAGCCACCTAACTCTGTGTGGCGGAGGGTGCTTTGCTTACCATTGTCACTTCCCCTTTTCCAGTCTCGTATGGTTCGCGGGAAAAAAGATTGCCTGTATGCCTCCGTGTGGGCCCTAATCTCTCTGATCTTTTCTTCGTGGTCGCTTCACTAAATTTACGTAAGAGTTAGCAATATATCGGTTGACTCTTCATCAAATATACGCTCTCGGAACTTTGACAGAAGTCCGGAACGCGATGCAGAACGCCTCTCTTGCAGTGTCTGCCACTGGAGTTTCCTGATCATCTCCGTGATGCTTTTGTGCTTTCTAAATGAGTCCGTAACGAAGCGTTCTACTCTGTTCTCTATGTCTTATATCAGCCCCACGCGGTACTTAACCCACACTGATGAACAATACTGAAGCGCTGGCAGATCGAGAGTATTGCAACCTACTTCTTTTGTTGACGAACAACAGTTGCTGAGAAATCTTCCAATGAGTCTCAGTCTGGCATCTTCCTTACCCAAGGGTGATTTCATGTGGTCGTTCCATTTCAAATCGCCCCTTATGTTTACTCACAGATATTTATGGTAGTAACTGCTTCCAGTGTTTGTCCTGCTATCGTCTAGTCACTTAACAAAATATCTTTTTCCCATGTAAACGAGGACTTTACACATTTTCATTTTGACGCTCAATTGCCGTTCCCTGCACCATGCGTCAATACTCTGCAGATCCTCCTGCATTTGACTATCCTCGTCCGGTGATGCGACTTCTCGATAAACTACAGCATCATCCGCGAAAAGCCTCTTTGAACTGCCGATGTTATCATACAGGTCATATATATGACTGCGAAAAGCGACTCAAATTCTAAATGTTCGTAAAAGTTATGGGACTTAACTACGTTGTCATCTGTCCCTAAACTTACAAACTACTTATGAACTAGCTAATACTAAGGATGGCACAAATATCCATGCCCGAGAAGGGATTCGAACCCCCCGTGGTGGCCGTGCAGACCGTGACTGGAGCGCCTCAGTCCCCTCGGCCACCGTGGCCGGCGCGTAAAACGGAGGTCCTACGACATTCCACTGGGGCACGCCTGACATCACTTCATCGTCTGAAGACTTCTCAGCGTTGTGGATGACATGCTGCGTTTGGTTATCTAGATACGCCTCAATCCAGTCACACAGTTGATCTGATATTCCGTATGCCCGCACTTTCTTCGTCAAGCGACGTTGCGGAACGGCATGTATGGGTATATAAAAAGTGGAAGTCAAGACACACGGCATTTACTTGGAATCCTGTATCTGTTGCCTTCTGAATCTCGTGAATGAATTGCGCGAGTTGTCTGTCACGTGATTGCTGCTTTCGGAACCCCACGTTCTTTCCTACAAAAGAGATTTCCCGTCTCCAGAAATGACATAATACCCGAGCATAATATGTGTTCCAAAATTCCGTATCTGACTTGTGTCAGACATATAGATAGATCTTTACTTCTGCCCATCTGATCGACGACCCTTCTAGTAAACAGGAATGACCTGTGCTTTTTCCTATCCATAGGAAGGCTTCACTCCTATAGAGGTATATATACTGATGCTACAAGAGGGAGGCATATTCTTCGCATACTCCGCGAAAGTTCGAATTCGTATCCCATCAGGCCAGTGGCCTTTCCTAAGTTGAGCGAGGTTTTCCAACATGCCATCTCCCAAATTAATACGGCTGTGATATCTTTGGTCCTCCCTGTTGTTACATTTTCGATGACCATTAGTGCAGGTATGTCAGATATGATATTTCACAGCCGCGCGGGAGTAGCCGAGCGGTCTGGTGTGCCCCGTAACGGATCGAGCGGCCTCCCACGTCGGGAGTTCGAATCCTCCCTCGGGCATGGATGTGTGTGTTGTCGTTATTTTAACTTAGTTTAAGTAGTTTGTAAGACTAGGGGCTTATGACCAACGTAGTATGGTCCCACAGAATTACGAATATTTGGACATTCGGATATTTCACAAATAATGCTGCTCATCAAATATACACTGCTGGGGGGAAAAATAGTACACGCTGTCTTCGATCCGATGGCGGGAGATGCCACCTGTGGGATAGTAGGTACTATGTCACTGGATTTGAAGTCGTCCGCCAACAGATAGGGTAGTGACTTAGATGCCAGCCGGCCGCGGTGGCCGAGGGCACTGAGGCGCTTCAGTCATGGTCTGCACGGCCACTACGGTCGGGGGTTCGAATCCTCCCTCGGGCATGGTTATTTGTGCCGTCCTAGTTCGTAAGTAGTTTGTAAGTTTAGGGACTGATGACCCCGTAGTTAAGTCCCATAAGCTTAACAAACATTTGAACTTAGATGCCAGGGCGCCACCTTTTTGTACCCTTTCATAGGGAAAGCTTACAGCCATCAGGCTCAATGTGTTATAAACGTGTGAAACAAACAGGTGCCATGTTACAAAGATGTACTAGTGCTTCCTGCAATTGTTTACTTGTTTCTCTATAAGGGTACGCTTTGAACAAAACACTACATTTTGTTTTTGTATACCCATACTTCTTCAGTGGAGAGGGAATTTTTTTTTTTTTTTTTTTTTTTTTTTTTTTGCCTCGTTTTACATGTTGGAGTAGTTAACCGTTTTTCTACAGCATCTGTGTAGCTCGACGTTGAGAGTTTGTCATATTTGTTGGTGTCTTCGTTGGCAGAGAAGTGAACGAGAATAACAGTATTTTAGTGATCTCTGTCACTGTTTGTGAGTTATGCCGCAATCTTGTTTTCACAATTCACAAATAGTGAACTTCAGAATGCTTCATCTACGAATAAATGACAGTCTTCTTTTGTTAAACACAAAAGAAAAAACCGATTCACATCGTCTGACGAATTCGATAGCAGTGGAACTTGTTTTTGTTTCAGACTGGTACTGCATTCGGTGATAGAGTGACTTATTAAATTTGCCTTCTTAAGTACGTTTCAGTAAGTGTAACGGAATATTCTTCGGTGCTCAATGTGGCAAGCTTGACGTAACATAATCAAAGTGTGTATAAACATATTTAAAATGTGACGTGCAAATACAATATCAGCATTCATTCAGAAATAAAAAGGTGGTTAAATTCTAAAAATGCAACAACGAAAATGAGCGAGCATTGCATGTAGTAAGGTACAATTATTAGATTCTGCACTTCATCGAAAGAACTTCTATAATAGAGTAGATCAAATCGTTTTAAAAAGTACTTTTTATCAAATTTAATTCGAGGTTATTGCAAAACTTAATTGTTTAGACGGAGTAAGCTACTTATCAAAATTTGTTGAGAGCTGGTTGTTGTTGTGGTCTTCAGTCCGCAGACTGGTTTGATGCAGCTCTCCACGCTACCCTATCCTGTCCAAGCCTCTTCATCTGAGAATACGTTCGGCAACATACATCCTTTTGAATCTGCTTACTGTATTCCTCCCTCGGTCTCCATCTACGCATTTTACCTCACACACTTCCTTCTAATGCTAAGTTGACAATTCCTTGATGTCTCAGAATGTGTCCAACCAATCTATCCCGTCTCTTAGTCAAGGTATGCCAGAGACTCCTTTTCCCCCCAATTTGGTTAAGCACGTCCTCATTAGTTACGTGATCTACCCATCTCATTTTCATCATTCGTCTGTAGCACCACATTTCAAAAGCTTCTATAATCTTTTTGTCTGAACTCCTTATCGTCCACGTTTCACTGCCATACAATGCTACACTCCAGGCAAATGCTTTCAGAAAGTACTTGTAACATTTAAATTAATATTGGATGTTAACAAGTTTCGCTACTTTAGAAACGCTTTTCTTCCCATAGCCATTCTGCATTTTATATCTTCTTTACTTCGGCCATCAGAAGTTATCTTGCTACCCAAATTAGAAAATTCATCTACTACTTTTATTGTCTCATTACCTAATCTAATTCCTTCAGCATCGCCTGATTTTCTGGCATTACATTCCATTACCTTCGTTTTTTTCTTGTTAATGTTCATCTTATTTCTTCCTTTCAAGACACTGTCCATTCCATTCAATTGCTCTTCCAGATCATTTGCGGTCTCAGGCTGAATTACTATGTCATCGGCAAAGTGCAATCTTTTGATTTCTTCTCCCTGCACTTTAATGCCCTCTCCAAAGGCTACAACCCTCTGTTACTCCCTTCCCAACCTCTGCGTCCCTTTCTTGCCCTTCGACTCTAATAACCGCCGTCTGGTTTTTGTATACGTTGAATATAACTCTTCGCTCCGTATATTTTACCCCTGCTTCATTCAGAATTTGGAAGACTGTATTCCAGTCGACATTGTCAAAAGCCTTCTCCAAATCTACAAACGCTAAAAACGCAGGTTTCCCTTTCCTTAGGCTATCTTCTAAGATAAGTCGAGAGCTGGAAGAAATATAAAAGTTGTGCAGACAACGAAGGTGAACGGAAAAACGTAACGGAGAAACGACATGTAAAAATTGTCCGACTCTAAATTTCGAAATGGGAGCATGAGAAAGTATTTATGAACTGTAAATAATGATTGAAAATTAAGAATAAAATGTCACGCATGTTAGATAAGTTACTTTAAAAGCAAATGAGTAGACCTACTCAGCTCGCCTAAATTTCTTTCCTAGTTTCAAAATAAATGGTACATCGAGTCACGTGATATTAGTCCTTCTTCGCATGTTCGATATGTCCCGCACTGAGTTTTTAAAAAGTTGGCCGCCTTATCCGAGACACACCGGTCACAACGCAGACTTATTGTCTGGGGTGCGATAAGCAACAACTCTGCTTCACCTTTGATGTTTATGAAGAAAACGCTGACCAGCGCACCATACATGCAGCATGTTTTAGGTCCCGTTCACTTGCCATTCTTGTAACAGACAGGTGCTGTGTTCTTCGAACAGGATAATGCCCAGACATTGTGCATGCAGTCCAACGAGCTCTGCAAGTCGTGTAGTAGTTTCCTTGGCCATCACGATACCCGGACTTGTGTCCAGTCGAGCACGTGTCAGATGTGATGGGATGACAAACGACACGTGAAACTTATCAACTCACAAGTCTAGCAGAACTACGTGAACAGATAGTAAAGGCGTTGAATAATGTGTCCCAAGAAGGATTCGCCAACTGCATGATCGACGTGATGCTAGAGTGGGTGGCAAACCGGCCCACTGCCTCGCCGTCCTGCGTCCTGTGTTATTGTCGTCCTACTTTTTTATTTATTTATTTATTTATTTTTTTTTTTTTTTTTTTAGGTCTCCGAGCAGAGCAGCTTATGGTGCTGCTGCCAGTCTACCAGTGTCACTCTGGTGTGAAATACAATAAAGGGAAAAAAAAGCCTACTGCCCACTAGAGGTACCACGCCAAATTTCCGCGCCTTCAGTTAGCGTTTTTCAGTGACCGAGGGACAACGTATACCATAGTGACTACATTGACAGACACTGTGAATATTACGTCGTGACATTATTGAAGGAAAAGAAATTGAAATCGTCAATTTGGGGGAAACAGCTTTCACAGCTTTACAGCTTTACAGCTTGACTTCACTAAATTATTTGAGTATCCGAGAATGATTTGTTAATGACTGACTACCTTGAGCACATGAATACATTGCTTGAGTACATGCCTGACTACATCGTGACTTGAGTACTTGACTAAATTGTGACTATCAGTGCGCTTATTTATACATAAAGTTGCACTCTCGAATTTTCCAGAACAAATTTGTTACAATGTAGTTAATGAATATCGTTATCTTCTGAACATAAATACATCATTCACAAACAAGAAGTAAAGTAAATTATCCAGTATAAACAAAAAGTATTTTTCAAAGTGTTTACGTATCAAATCAAAACAGAAATTTGGCGTATATGCAAATTATGATTAGAGACGTGACGGTCCGTTTACATGACTTGCATTGTTTAATTTTATAACAATAACAAAACTTTGAGACATTCGGACCATGATAATTTGTTAAGTGTGCCAGAAACAGTTACAGAAAATTTTAGTGAGAAATTTCTTTAAAAAATGTATAATTATATACTGCACCTGTTTATTGTTACAAGGTTTTGCGAACAGAAGAAATTTAACAAAGTGATCCAGATAGCAAAGCTAACAGTATGACAAAGTATTTACGTAATATGTGAAAGTGTTCTGTAAGTATATTCACAGATACACATAGCTAAGGCTTCTGTTACATGTGGTAACCGAAAGTTCACTTGACCAAACAAATTTGTTCCTAAGGACTAAATTCATTTCAGACAGTAAATACTGAGTGAATCATAAAAGTCTAAGAGGTGTACTAATTTTTATTTCAGAGATTGTACAGAAAATGAAAATTAAAAAGAAAAAAAAATAGTTTTTTACAATGTGAATACCTTTTCCCAGCACCTATATTAGATTACATTAAATTAATAAGCACTTTTTTCTTTTCTTCTCTATTTTCCCACAAATCTCCCAGAATGTTGTTCTTCCTCATTGCTGCTTTAATTCCTGTATCCATGTATTCGGTGGTCTTCCCTTTTTTTCTTCATCTATTTGGTATCCTGTCGAATATACATTTTGGAAGCATTCTTGATCCATTCTTCTGAGATGTCCATACCATTTTAGTTGTTTGTGTTCGATGAAATCAATAATTGAGGGTTTTTTTCATTTCATTTTGTCTCTGATTATTTCATTTCTTATTTTTTCTCTACTTCAAATTCTTGTTGAACGTCTCGATAAATACATTTGTCTTCCTAATAATTTTGATTTCAATTGACTTTTTGTTGTCCTTACATCTGAACCATAAGTCTTAATACTTCTAATTATTGTTTTAAATATCCTTATTTCTTTAACAGTCGTTACGTATTTGTCCCAGAGAATTCAATTCAATGAAGAAATTAACTTCTTTCCTGCATTTATTCTAGATATAATTTCTTTGTCTTGTTTCTCATCATTTCTAATTTTCACACATCAGTATGTGTATTCCTCAGTAGCTGTTATTGTCCCCATCTCTTCTACTATGTCTTCCTTTCTTCCACCAATTACAATATGCTTTGTTTTATTCATGTTTATCTTGAATCCTATTTTTTTTATATGCTCATAGTTTTGCGCTACGATCAGTTGGTCATGTAAAAATTGTAATGAGTTTATTGTTTGTTAGGAAGGAAGAAGGAAGATAAGTGTTTAACGTCCCGTCGATAGCGTGGTCATTAGAGGCGGAGCTTACGCTCGGGTTGTCTTGGTAAGGATGGGGAAGGAAATCGGCCGTGCCGTTCGACAGGAACCAACTTGGCATTTGCCTGGACTGATTTAGTGAAATCACGGAAAACCTAAATCTGGATGGCCGGAGGTGGGGTTGAACCACCGTCCTCCAGAATGCGAGTCCAATGTGTTACCAATGCGCGACCTCGCTCGGTCATTTGTTAGTATTCCCATGGTTTGAAACTTTTTCCTCCAGTTCAATCAAGTTACTTCTGTGTATATTGTATACAATGTAGTTGAGATTATAATCCTCGACGTAATCCTTTTGTGATATCGATCTACATCTACATCTACATGGATACTCTGCAAGTCACACTGAAGTGATCAAAATGTTCAAATGTTTGTTAAGCTTGTGGGACTTAACTGCGGGGTCATCAGCCCTTAAACTTACTAACTCCTACACTAAAGACAACACAAACATCCATGCCCGAGGGAGGATTCGAACCTCTGACGAGGAACGGCCTCGCGCATCGGAGCATAGCTCCCCAATGCGCTCGGCCAATCCGCGGCGGCTCACACTGAAGCTTCCGGGAAAAAGGAACACCTAATTTTTTTTTGTTTTTGGTGTGATTTCTCTTATTTTATCATGTCTCCCTTTGTAGGAGGGTGCTAAAAAATACTGAAGAGAAAATTGGTGAAAGAAATTTCGCAGATAGATCTCGTTGCAATAAATAATGCCTTTGTTGTAATGATTTACATTACAACTCGTGCATAAATCCGTGACACTCTCCCCTATATCGCGATAGTATAAAACGAGCTGACCTTTTCTGAATTTTGTCTAAATGTCTGTCAATGCTCCTGGTGTGGATTTCACAATGCGCAGCAATACTCAAAAATAGGACGCACAAGTGTAGTGTAGGCAGTTTCTTTATCAAGGTGATAAATATTTATCATACATAATAAAATAAAATAAAATAAGAAATCAAATATACCAAAGACTCAGTGACATGCAGAAAAAAATGTGGCCTACAAACGATCAAACGATAAACACAACGTCCGAACTCGAACCTCGATTTGTTTGGGTAGACAGTTTAGCCCAGATTCTGTAATAAGATAACAGCTGAAATAATTTTAATGGTATATCTTTTCTGGCGAAATTAGTTAAAGGCAGAAATAATTAGATACTTACTGTTTTCGGAATGAGGACAGCAGAGTTCGAGAACTGCGCAAAACTGTCACTGGGCGACAAGAAAATATTGAACGCCGTTCTACATTTGTCGCAAATGTAGTGTTTCCTGGTGCGTCACACTGAGAAATATTTAGCTGTCACCGTGACAAATTGCCTCCGTCCGTCGTCTCATGTTTGTCTTGCGGATAATTAGCTTGAGCAATGGCTGCCACTTTACGTTAGAAACCGGGACAATTTAAAATGTGAACTGTATCTACAGGTGACGTCCGATTTATTCTTATCTGTCGTTAATAATAGGAGTAATGGCTTACAGTTGCAAACAGCGTCGCGGAACTTGTAATCTCCATGTGCTAATTACTGGAAGATTTATGTCTCTACTTAAAGTTCGTGCTCACTTGACTATCGCTGGTAATGTTGCAGTCCATGCCATTGGCGGCCTCGCATGACGTCGTTAAATGTTGCGTAACCATCCGTGCAGCAGCACATTGGCCAAAGCAAAATAATTACCTCGTTAATTTTGACAGTCATTACAGAAGGAGACGTATGTTTTGAAAGTACTACATAGTTTTATAATGTTCAATGTCATTTTACGAATACCAGACGCAACACGTACTCGTTACCTGCACGAAAAATTACCCAGGAAAATAAATACTCTGTTAAAAATGTTCTAAATATTTTACTCTTTTAAATTAATTTCGGTTATTAAAAGTCTTGTGAAATACACGAAAATAAATTCGTCTCTTTTACAAGTAACAGATCATTTCTGTTCAAATGTTTGTAATTCTATCGGACCAAACTGCGTGATCATCAGTCCGTAGCTTACAAACTACTTAAACCTATGTAAACTAATCTACGGACAAACACACCCACCCATGCCCGCCGGCCGCGGTGGCCGAGGAGACTGAGGCGCTCCAGTCACGGTCTGCACGGCCACTACGGTCGGGGGTTCGAATCCCCCCTCGGGCATGGATATTTGTGCCGTCCTCAGTATTAGCTAGTTCGTAAGTAGTTTGTAAGTTTAATAACTGATGACCCCGTAGTTAAAAATGTTCAAATGTTTGTTAAGCTTATTGGACTTAACTACGGGGTCATCAGTCCCTAAACTTACAAACTACTTATGAACTACTTACGAACTAGGACGGCACAAATATCCATGCCCGAGGGGGGATTCGAACCCCCGACCGCAGTGGCCGTGCTGACCGTGACTGGAGCGCCTTAGTCACCTCGGCCACCGCGGCCGGCCCCCGTAGTTAAATCCCATAAGCTATACAAACAGTTGAACGTATTATACAGCAGATCATATGTGAGCATCTAAGCTTCCAGTAATACACTCCTACACCACGAAGATGACATGTTACAGATGCGAAATTTAACTACCAGGAAGAAGATGCTGTGATATGCAAATGATTAGCTTTTCAGCGCATTCACACAAGGTTGGCGCCGGTGGCGACACCTACAACGTGCTGATATGACCAAAGTTTTCAAGCGATTTCTCATACACAAACAACAGTTGACCGGGGTTGCCTGGTGAAACGTTGTTGTGATGCCTCGTGTAAGGAGGAGAAATGCGTACCATCACGTTTCCGACTTTGATCAAGGTCGGATTATGACTATCGCGATTGCGGTTTATGGTACCGCGACATTGCTGTTCGCGTTGGTCACTATCCAATGACTGTTAGCAGAACAGCCTATCGAATCGGTGGGTTCAGGAGGACAATACGGGCAATACGGAACGCCGTGCTGGATCCCAGTGGCCTCGTATAACTAGCAATCGAGATGACAGCCGTCTTATCAGCATTGGTGTAACGGATCGTGCAGCCACATCTCGATCCCTGAGCTAACAGATTGCGACGTTTTCAAGACAACCATCTGCACGAACAGTTCGACGACGTTTGCAGCAACATAGACTATCAGCTCGGAGACCATGGCTGCGATTATCCTTGACGCTGCGTCACAGACAGGAGCGCCTGCGATGGTGTACACAACGACGAACCTGGGTGTACGAATGGCAAAACGTCATTTTTTTCAGATGAATTTAGGTTCTGTTTACAGCATCATGATGGTCGCATCCGTGACGCACATTGGAAGCGTGTAGTCGTCATCGCCATCCTGGCGTATCACCCGGCGTGATGATATAGGGTGCCATTGGTTACACGCAGGACCGTATTTAGGCAGGTGCAACATGTGCAGCTGCACAGAGCGGCATAATTTTGAGGGGCGGCAAAATAATGCATTTTTAGAAATTAGTTTTGATTTTGGCGAGGAGGGGAGGTCGTAAAATAAATTACTGCTCAGGGACTTGGCATACACTAAATACGGCCCTGATTACACGTCTCGGTCACCTCTTGATTCGTATCGAGGCACTTTGAACTGTGGCCGTTACATTTCAAATGTGGTACGACCCTTGGCTCTACCGTTCATTCGATCCTGCGAAACCCTACATTTCAGCAGGATAATGTACGACCGCACGTTGCAGGTCCTGTACGGGCCTTTCTGGATACGGAAAATGTTCGACTACTGCCCTGGCCAGCACATTCTCTAGATCTCTCACCAACTGAAAATGTCTGGTCAATGGTGGCCGAGCAACTGGCTCGTCACGATACGCCAGTCAGTACTCTTGATGAACTATGGTATCGTGTTGAAGCTGCATGGGCAATCTGTACCTGTACACGCCATCCAAGCTCTATTCTGGGTACTGATTTCTCAGGATCTATGAACCCAAATTGCGTGAAAATGTGTGGGAAGGAATGAGTTTATCTAAACATCAGATTTGACATTAATGACTTACTGCGTAATTCTGTCAAAACTTTATTGCACTACTGGCTATTAAAATTGCTATACCAAGAAGTAATGCACATGATAAACGGGTATTCATTGGACTAATATATTATACTAGAGCTGACATGTGATGTCAGTTCTGGTAGACAATTAGTTAATTAAACAAATTAATCTCGCAGAACATACACAGTATTGTGCTCTTCATTTCATCATCTCAGCCTTTTGCTAAGTCAGTGTTACTTTGTTGGATCCTTCTCTTCCACAAGTGTCTGTCCAGTGCTTCTTCTTTGAGCCATTCTTTCTTCCGCTGGTCCCCTGCTACCTTGTCTTTCCGTCTCCGTTTCGGTCTTTCTCTCCTTGATCCTTCGATTTCTGGGTCTTCGACTCTTCTCTGCACATGTGTATACGATCTTAACTTACTTTCTTGGACCTTATTCCCTATGGGCCCCGCTTTTACTGTTCCCCAGATGTACTCATTCCTTAGTCTAGTGTAACCTTTCGTGTCACCCCACTCGTCCGTCCTAACATTACTGTCACTTCCGTCTTTTTCTCTTGGTCTTTTGTAATTGACCAAGTTTCTGCACTATCATAGACCTCACCGCATACGTGTAAAGCTGTCCTTTTATTCTTATCACACAGTACTCCGCTCAGTTTCCTCCACTTGATCCATCAACTACTTATGCTGTGCTGTATTTCCGCCTTCAGTACTCCATCACTTTGCATGTAAGAGCCTAGGTATTTAAATTTGTTACCAGATTCAGTTTTTATTCTTGCAGGTTAATATGTAGATCTTTGGTATCCTTTGTACACATAGGGTAAGGTGGTACAAATTCGATATAGGTACAATTCCGATCAACATATGTTTTCGCGCCATTTGTCAGTCTCGTAGTGTGTCATTGTGTCGCGTTGTAGAGTACCAGGTTTCTACAGCTCCTCCTGTCTTTTCCAAGAATACACTGCTTTGCGGTAAGGAGATATAAATTTTTTCCCTTTAAAGAGAAAAGTGAAGCTACTTAGTCTAACGCGCTCTTATAAATCATCTAGTTAAGGGTGACTGGATTCGCTGCCAAAAATGCAATGTTTGGTACCACTAAGTATGCGTTGGTTCGTGACAAAAAAAGTACTTTTTATGTGGAAGATTCCCGTAATCAAAATTGTACGAGGAAGTGATCATAATTGTACCTAGTGTAGTACATTTTCAATCGATTTTTCTCAATTCCGTAATCTTTTTTGTGTTTATACCAACCTTTGTAACTGTATAATATTTGTGTTACATGTTCATTAAACATCAAAGAACAAGTGCCATAGTTAAAATTATTCCTTTTCTCAATTTATTTCGAGTTATAATTACATTTGTCCGAAATGATCGAAATTGTACCACCTTACCCTATACTCTGTTTTCACCCTGCTGATTCTCATTTCCTTTCCTCTAGAGCTTTTCTCCATTATTCAAGCTTGTCTTGAAGAGCCTCCTGGGTGCGTTCACAGATTACATCATTGGCAAACATCATGGTCCAAGGTGCCTTTTTTGTGCTCTTCATTTATGGAAATAAGTTACCAATAGTTCCAGTTCTGATTTTGTGCAAGATTTTTCAGGACGTTAACTTTAGTTATGCGGCCAACGGCAAAACTGGAAATCTCTTTCCCGAATACCTTTGTGCGTGGAAACTCCTTCTCCCCCATCCCAGTTTGCTAGCGTGTGAGATAGTTTGCACTTGTCCGGCTTCCGTGCTATTGCCCTTGTTGCGCGCATACTTGTCCTACAGACTAATAAAATGTTACACACTCTCCATCTTGACAACAAATACGGAATCAATAATTGCCAACAAGACCTGGTAGTGGACGGCTTTCCTGTCACACCGTATAATTTGTATCCAAGCTGCACTCACACAAGGCTGACTGCTCAGCGTTCGATGTGGACACCGCAGTACTTTGCCGAACGTTAATGACACCCCACTGCAATTCTATGGATTTTATCTTCCACATCCTACAGCGCAATTTCCAACCGAAGCCGCAATTACCAAAGCCTCCATCTGGCTCCTGCCTCAGGCCGCAGAACTGTCAGTTGTTTGCGTGCGCTGGATTCTTGGAATTCGCGGTCAAGTGACGTAATTGCAGAAGATACTGACTTTGCTGTTTTTCTGAGAAAGATTCCATGTTGTCACACTCGGGTAAGTTTACGCCTGAAATGCTTTACAAAAGAACATTCTGTTAGAAATTACACGATAAGTATGGCGTCAAACGTCGGTTCTGGGTATGTAGGGCGGTTTCTAAATTTTAAGAAGCAGTGCGGTGACTCAGTTCCTGGTGAAACATTTGTGAAACTGTATGAATAATAAAGAAGGAAATTACGCAAAGCATTGCCTCAGGTTCCTTTTATCACAGGGCGGGGTTGCAAAGCTTACAATCCCTCCGAATGTCATAATGTATCCGTTTCATTTCGTCAATATTTGCGAGTATTTTATAACGATACTGACGAGGGACCGTCTTTTTCGCACCCCACCTCAGACTTAGTTACAAGTTGGCGCAGTGGATAGGCCGTGAAAAACAGAACACAGATCAATTGAAGAAAACAGGAAGAAGTTGTGTGGAACTATGAAAAAAAAAAACAAGCAAAATGTAAAAACTGAACGGTCCAGGCGAAAGATAAATAACACCGTGGTCCTGTGGCTGGCATGAGAAACTGCGGAGTGAAAGGTTCTTGATTCAAGCCTTCCCTCGAGTGAACATTTTAATTTTCTTATTTTCGCAAAATTATGATCTGTCCGTCCGTTCCTTGAAGTCTCTGTTCGTTGTAATACGCAAACAGTATTTACAAGGTTCGTAGAGTGGAATACTAGGGAACTGCCTGCGATATGTGATGTAAATGGAGTTGGTAGTAAAGACGTAGTAAATTACAAACACATGGTTGTTGGGAAAATTTTCATACATTTCATTGTCTTTGACCTCATAGCACCTGAACTATGTGTCGTAATACGATATTATTTCGAAGGTACATCCTGTGGTGAATATGTAAAATTTCTGCAAAATACGTCGCGAATAGAGTTAGTAGAAAAGACTGAAAGACGGTTGTCTGCCGCCTTCCCTAAATTTTAATCTTTTATTTTATTTAAAGTCGCTTAACGACACTCTATTCGTTTTCTGAGGCATGAGGAGTAACGTAGCCTTTCAGTTCTTGTTTTTAAATGTTATTATTAGTAATCGTATTTAACTTCATTTGGGTTAGAGTTATGTTATTAATTTATTAGTGTGTCAATCAATGTGGCAACATGAACGGCTTCTCCGTCTCGCCACCGTGCCTATAAGAGTGTAAAATGTTTTGTCTCTGCATGTGTGAGTATGAGAATTTTTTGGCGTGCTAGTGTGTCTGGAAGTATGAGAAATATAGCCTTGGGCGATGCTCTCTGGACCCTCGTCGATAGGTGCCTAGTCCCAACCTCTCTTTCTAGGCTCTCCAAAGAGGTTTCCACACCATTTCGTTGCAAGTAAGGTTGTCAAGAGGCTGGTGTGAGCCTATACGCGCCCTTGTGCGAATCTCTGCGTTTCCCCCACCACCTCTGGGCTTGCCGATTTCCGGGCGGAGGCCCACGTGGCTGTCCTTCGGAATGGTGAGTTAGCTCTGCTCTTTCAGCTTGGAGATGGCAGCAATTCGTTGTTCAGTTAGTTCAACTTAGATTTTAGAACTTGCATTCACTTTTGGAGTAAGTGTCTCCGAACATGCATCGAAAGATGCGCGACTACTAAGCAGGATTTTTGCTTCTTGTAACTCTTGTGCAATTTTACTGTTCATTTTCTCTGTCTGCGAGTAACATGTACTCCACGTGGTGTGCTCTCAGCGGCACCCGTGTTTGTTCTATGCCCTTCAGACTAGAATAACTGCATGTATCTTTCCATTTTCTGGTAGTACTGCGCGATCTTCCCTCTTCCGGCTGTTTTAAATTGCTATTTTATTCTCGAACTTGTACTCTGACCCCAACTGCGGTCTGTGAATTCTTTACTAGCCCTGTACAACCTTCCTCATTTGCTGGCTTATGAAACGCTGCACATTTCTATAGGTTGCATGCCGTATTTCATATTTGTTCTTCCCCAACACCGAATTTATTAGACTTTGATCATTTTTAAGATATGATTTCATCCTTCTCTGTAATATTCGTGCTATCGTGTATATCTGTGTTTCGTTTTCTTACAACTTTCTACGTATTTCTATGCGTTGCATGCTTTTTTTTTTTTGTATTTGTTTCACCGCGAATCTGAATTTATTATACTTTGATGATTTCTGAGAGCGGACCTCATCCATCTCTCGAAAGTTCTCCTATCGTGTGGAACGGTGTTTCTTTAGTTTCCTTGTAACATTCCACGCATTCCTATGGGTTGCATGCTATAGTTAATTTTAATAACTGATTTTCTTCAGTTTACTGGATTTCGGAACCACGTGGTGCGCGCCTCAGTTAGTGTGCCAGCACTTGATTTAGTTTCAAATGCAAACAGATTTTGTCGGTATACGCGCCATCTCCAGTTAAGAAGGAATAGAACTAGACACTACGAAAGTTATTTTTATTGTGTTTTGTCCTTCGCTTTGGCTTCCTGAAACTTCCCCTACGAGATCGACGGCCGTTTCTGCCTTGTTCAGCACGCTGTTTTTAGTAAATTTCGCTTGCATTGCGCGCGCGCGCGCGCGCGCGTGTGTGTGTGTGTGTGTGTGTGTGTGGATGAATGCTTGTTATTTGTAAATCCTCCCCCAACTAAAATTCAATTCAGTGTAGATAAACTTAATTTTATATTATCGGCATTTTTAGCATAAGATTGATAGTGCTTTTGACACCGTACCTCACAGACGGCATTCAATCAAATTGCGACTGGATAGGTGATTTCCTGTCAGAGAGGACACAGTTCGTAGTAATCGATGGTAAAGCATCAACTAAAACAGAGGTGATATCGGGCTTTCCACATGGTGGGAAATCTAAGTAGCTCTCTTAGGTTGTTTGCAGATGACGCCGTCATTTACCGTCCAGTAAAATCGTCTGAAGATCAAAACCAACTACAAAACGATCTAAATAAGATATCACTATGGTGTAAAAATTGGCAATTGACTATAAATAATGAGAAGTGTGAAGTTGTCCACATGAGTACGAAAAGAAATCCGTTAAACTTTATTTAAAAGGTAAATCTATTAAAACTGAAGGCGGTAAACTCCACAAAATACCTAGGAAGTACTATTACTTCAGACTTAAACTGGAAAGTACACGTAGATAATGTCGTGGAAAGGCGAACCACAGACTGCGTTATATTGGCAGAATCCTTAAAAGATGCCACAGGATTCCAAAAGAAATTGCATACACTATGCTTGTCCTTCCTTTTTTGGAGTATTGCTGCCCAGTGTAGGATCCTTATCAGGTGGGTTTGACGGAGGACATCGAAAGAGTCCAAAGAAGGGCAGCTCGTTTCGTATTGTCACGATACAGGGGGATACAGCGTTACGGAAATGATACAGGATCTGGGATGAGAATCATTACAACAACGGGGCTTTTCACTGCGGCGTGGGCTACTTACGAAACTCCAATCGCCATCATTGTCCTCCGAATGAGAAAATATATTGTTGGCTCCCACTTACATAGATGGAAATGATAATCAGAATGAAATACGAGAAATCAGAGCTCGAACGGAGAGATTCAGATGTTCTTTCTTCCCGCGCGTTATTCTAGAATGGAATGGGAGATAAAATAGTATAACGGTGGTTCGATGAACCCTCTGCCAGGCACTTAAATGTGATTTGCAGAGTATTCCATGTAAATGTAGACGTAGGAACCCTGCAATTGACGACCCGACTCACCCGACTCGACAATTCAGCATAGGGGGGAAGTGTGTTAATTAATTTATATTATAGTCGACATGATCTATTGGAGAGTGTCCACAACTGCACTATGTTATTTTAAATGTGTTTATTTCTGTCAACAGTTGCAATATAATTGTTTAATAACATGTTTCGATCACTTGGATCATCTTCAGATATTATAGTTGCGTCCGCAACTCGTCTGGCTCAGTACTAATTACTGTGAATTAAAATTTGCGGAGGGAGACCAAGAGACTAATACAGTAGGTAAGTTCAAAGGGTCGTGGATATTTCGCCAGTCCGTTTGGCGAATTTTGCACACCAGGTCGGCCAGTTGGTAGTGAGACAGTAGTACCCGAATCGTCGTGGTAGAGCGGTCGAGCACACTAAGGCGCCTTGCTGCGGAGCGCGTGGTTGCTCGCCGTCGGAGTTTCGAGTCCTCCCTCGAGCATGGGTTTTTGTGTTGTCCTTAGGAGAAGTTAGTCTAAGTAGTCTGTAAGTCTAGGACCTGATAACCGCAGCAGTTAGGTCCCTCAGGTTTACAAACGTTTGAACATTTCAGTACAGAAATCCTAATATTTCAGGTACCTCTAGATACTGTATGTATATATGTACCCATATCCGGTTCCAGCTACTGCCGGGTCTGGGGCTGACGAATCCTTCCCACCTGACTCCGCCCTGCCACCAGTTTTCTTCGTCCACTTGTTCCTGCTCACATTCTTCTTTCCTCACATGTCCTCGCTCTCGTCCTCCACAGTGTCCTTGGGCGCCCTCCAGGTTTTGTCCATCCATCTTTTTTTCTCCCATAATTTTTTGTACTCTCTGCTCACACATTCTCTTAACACGCTCATACCATCTTAATCTCTTCCTTTCGATTTCCTCTCTCATATTATCCTGTTTAAAGTCCTTCCTTATAGCCATATTCTTTACTCTGTCGATTTATGTTTTTCCTTTCTCTGACCTGTAAAATTTCATTTCACCTCCCATTCTGTCATTGTTACTGTTTCTCTTCCATAGGTGGTAATATAAAAGTAATAAGGTAAAGGAGTCAACAACCTGAAGATTGCTTTGAACACCACAGTGCTGAACTAGGCATGGTCCTGTTTGGAGGTGTTATGCCGTTGCCTTCCTCCGATTTTCGAACTGACTTACCTGGCTAGTTATAGGGAAACCTACAGTTTAACGTGGGCTCCGAACCACGGAGACTTGTAATAACACTTGTAAATATTGAATTTTGCTTTTTCTGAAACTTCCTTATACCAAATAAGTTCTTTAATTGTTTGATAAAACAAACCTCCTATTAATTTCATTAGTTATCCTTACATTGCTTGATATTTCAGTCCCTAAATAACTGAAACTGTTTACCATTTACATCTAAATCTACATGGGATATTCTGCAAACAGCATTTAAGTGCCTGGCAGAGGGTTCATCGAACCACCTTTATATTGTTTATCTCCCATTCCATTCTCGAATAGCGCGCGGGAAGAAAGAACATCGGAATCTATCTGTTCGACCTCTGATTTCGCGTATTTTATTCTGATGTTCATTTCTACCTGTGTAAGTGGGAGTCAACAATGTATTTTCGCATTCGGAGGAGAATGTTGGTGATTGTTGTTTCGATGCAGCGATAAACGACGTTGTTGTAATGATTCCCATCCCAGATCCTGTATCATTTCCGTCACGCTGTCTCCCCTGTATCGTGACAATACAAAGCGAGCTGCCCTTCTTTGGACTTATTCGATATACTCCGTCAAACCCACCTGATAAGGATCCCACACTGGGCAGCAATACTCCAAAAATGGACGGACAAGCGTAGTGTATGCAGTTTCTTTTGTAGTTCTGTTGCATTTTTTAAGGGTTCTGCCAATAAAACGCAGTCTCTGGTTCGCCTTTCCGACGACATTAGCTACGTGTTCTTTCCAGTTTAAGTCCGAAGTGATAGTAAATCCTAGGTATTTTGTGGAGTTTACGGCCTTTACTTTTGATTGATTTATGTTGTAAACAAAGTTTAACGGATTTCTTTTCGTACTCATGTGGACGACTTTACACTTCTCATTATTTAGAGTTAATTCCTAACTTTTACACCATAGTGATATCTTATTTAGATCTTTCTGCAGTTGGTTTTCATCTTCAGATGATTTTAGTAGACGGAAATAACGACGTCTTCTGCAAACAACCTGAGAGAACTGCTTAGATTTTCTCCCAAATCATTTATGTAAATAAGGAACAGCAGAGGACCAATAACACTACCCTGTGGAACGCCCAATATCACCTCTGGTTTAGTCGATGCCTTACCATCGATTACTACAAATTTTGTCCACTCTGACAGGAAATCCCCTATCCAGTTCCAAATTTGGGCCGATAAACTATAACCACACAATTTGATTAAAAGCCGTTTGTGAGGTACGGGGTCAAAGCATTCTGGAAATCAAGAATTACGGAATCAATTTGTGAACCCATGTTGATAGCACTCATCACTTTGTGTGAGTAAAGTGATAGTTGTGCTTCGCATGAACGATACTTTCTAAAACCGTGTTACCTTGGGTCAATAGATCATTCTGTTCGAGATAATTCATAATATCTGAACACAGGATATGTTCCAAAACCACGCTGCAAATTGAAGTCAATGAAACAGGCCTGTAGTTTAGTCGTTTACTCCTGCTGCCTTTCTTGAATATAGGTGTGACCTGTGTAACTTTCCAATCTTTTTGGTACAGAGCCTTCTTTGTGAGAGTACTTGTAATAAGGACCTATCGCGTCAGAATAATCAGATAGAAATCTAATGGGTATACAGTCCGAGCCAGAAGACTTGTTAAGTGATTTAAGTTGCTTCACTACTCCGAGGATATCTACTTCAACGTTACTCATTCTGGCCTTTGTTTGTAATTCGAAATCTTAGCAAAGGAATATTCCCGTTGATTCTTCCGTCTCTTCCAAATACCACCAATTCATTCTTCTTATTATTTTTTTTTTAATCCATACCTTTTCATGTTTTTCTGGAATGCCTCAAGTTGTAACTGCACATTTTCTTCTTTATCAACCAATAATGCCATAACACTTGCAAAAATAATTTTTCCTTCTTTTTCTTTCACCATACCTTTAACTGCCCTATTCACTCCCTCCATCACATCAGTAACTGCGGGATATAGAATTCTTCCTTGATTAAAATATTGTGTTATTTGGAATTATTCAGGTTTTCCCAGTAGTGTTCTAATTCTACAACAAATGTTCAATTGCAAGGTCATCAGTCCCTAAGCTTACGAACTACTTATGAACTAACTTACACTAAAAACAACACAAACATCCATGCCCGAGGGAGGACTCGAACCTCCGACTCGGGAGGGTGCGTGATCCGCAACTTTTTTTTTTTTTTTTTTTTTTTTTCACATTACTATGATTTTAATTCATTATTTTTAACAGATCTTGATGTTCGTTGTATAGCTCAGCTGATCTCGATTCCTGCGGCTAGTAAGGCTTCTCGTAGAACGTGCATTCCGTTGAACAGTTCAAGTAGGGACAGCAATTCAAACATTTAAAATTCTTCTCTATTGACTGAAAACATTCCAGCTGCGGGGAGGGTCGTTGAAGGTACTTTTTTTTTGGGGGGGGTCTCCTTCCTCCCCTTCAACCCATCCTTACGCTCGCCAAATTTTGCCTTCTCGGCCCGGCTTCTTCGCCTTTAAAATAATTTATTTCCTCTATATAAAATAATATCGTAGTTCTCTACAAAAGAAGGTGCATAATCTTTTTCCGTCAGTGAAGTCACTGCATAGAAACTGACATTAACAAAGGAAACTTACAATTTCTTAGGGAAAGGAACTTGGAAACGTTGTCCCGCAGTACCGCAGTACCTTAAGTCACTGATTTAGTGTGTGTTCTTTTTATTTTCTCCATACTTCAACCTCAACATATCGAGAGCACTCAAGGCTCGTCTTCTCGATATGTGCTTTATTATATTTCCCCAAGCAGTATGCCTGGTCTCTTTTTCCTGGTTACCCATTTTCATCGTGCGTTCTCTCAACTTGTCGTCTCTTAGTCCTGAGTGCGCCAGTCACCGAAGGTCGCGCATGTCCTGGCGATTTGCAGGGATATAAAGTTCCTTTGTCTTTCCATAAGTACTGGAGATGAAAGTCTTTTGAAAATAAAAAGGAAAATATAAAAGAAAGATAACTCAAACCCTCTACGTCGAGGTTAGCCAAGGTGAAATTAACCATCTTCTTAAGGAATTGAAGAAAAATGATCTAAATGAACAGTAATAGATAAACGGTGGCAAACCTTGAATACTGGATGCCACACGTCCCTTTATTTCCACATTCGTCTTTCTTCGTCCTTTGTTCATGTCTTCTTTTTTTTCCTGTTTGTCCTTTTTTCCTTCAGATCCTCGTTATTTGTAGTGCCGTGATGTAATTTGCGAATCTTTTCCTGTAGTTAGCACCCTTCTCCAAGAATTGGGCTCTTGTGGCGAGGTACACTCTATATCCTGAGTATGAGGCCTTGTCTTGTGCACTGATTATGTAGTATAGTGTATGCCCTACTAACCAGGTCCAAGTGTTTTTCTTGCTGATTGGGTAGTAATTGCCGTCAGGTTTCAGTACCGACATGAGAGAGATGTGTTGCGGTGCTGTTCTGCAAATTGAAACCAGGATTTTCCTGCACCATTCCCATATATGTTTATTTTCTCCACAGACAAATCTGTGTTGCAAGGTGTCGATGAGATGGCACTCCCTGCATTCGTCAGTGACAGACAAATGTATTTTGTGAAGTTTCTCTCTTGTTGGTATCGTCTCATTCACTATTTTGTGCCAGGTTGATCTTATATCCGTATCGAGCACTTTGTTGTTGATGTTTTTCCATATAACAGTCCAATCCTTATCGGGGTATTTTAATTCCATTCGGTTCACCCTTCCACTGTCGTTCATAAGGCGGTACAGTTGAGCGGCGGTAAGTTCGTGTAGAGGGGCACTCGATTTCATTCGGAGGTAGCTAATTTCTAATAGAAACATCCTAATGTGGTTCAACTTGTAATGCGTGTCGCCAAGGTGAATTGGTACTTGTATACTCTGAGGCTTATATATCCTTATGGCCATACTTAGCGCACTATCCGGATATTTGTGGCACAGCTGAATAATGCGCCTTATCAGAAGTGCCTTGCATTTAGATGAAACATCGTTGAGACCAAGGCCTCCTTTTTCCGGTGGAAGGGTAACGACATTGATCCCCACCTTGAATATATCTCCCCTCCAAATATTGCCGACATAATTTTCCTGGCAACACTGTCTACCATAGGTATTATCTGTCCAACGTACCATAGTTTCGAGAGGATTCTGGTGTTGACGAAGTGTACTTTCTGCGCCAAGTCCTGTTCACGTCCTTTGTTGTATTGTAAGTAGCCTCTCGTCATGGCCAGAAGGTCCTTCCAGTTGCCTGCAGTTGTTTTCAGAGGACAACTGCTCATCTTTATCCCGAGCACCTTCATGGTATCACACACTCTGTATGGGCAGTTGGCATCTGTGCGAAATCCACTCCCTATCGGCATGAGACGAGTTTTCCTATAGTTTAGTGTAGAACCCGATGCTCGTTCATATTCAGCCATATTAGTGGTAACGTCTCGAAGGTCCTACTCCGAGCGTACAACGACACCCACATCGTCCGCAAATGCCATGCATTTTATTGTCGTAGAATAGAGGGTTAGACCATCAAGCGTGCAATTAAGCATTCTAACCAAAGGCTCAATTGCTATAACGTATAGGGAGGGGCATAGGCATAGGACACCCCTGTCTGACTGACCTTTGGATAGGGATCTGACGGGTGAACTGACCATTGACGATGATTTTGGAGCTGGCAGAAGTGTACATATTTTGAATTATCGTAATAAAAGGTACACCAAATCCGAGATGATTCATGATGTCGAACAGGTAGCGATGTGAAACCCTGTCAAATGCCTTACATTGGTCTAAAGCTAAAATTGCTGCCTGAGGGCGTATTAAGGCACTGAAAGATATGATATCCCTATAATCTGCTAGACTCTTGAAAATAGTGCGTCCCGGTACTGCTGCTGTCTGGCTATTATGTATGATGTTTTCTAGAACATTTTTAATTCTAGCTGCTATGACACGGGCTACAATCTTATAATCAGAGTTCAGGAGAGAGATGGGACGGAATTTATTGATATCTTCATGTGGGTGTTCTTTCGGAACCAGTACTATTATACTGTCATTGAAGCCTGCTGGTAGTTGCTGACCCGCTTTGATTTCATTACACATGCTTACAAAGCATCGGTCCATTAGATACCAAAACTGTTTGTAAAATTCTATTGGTAGTCCATCATTTCCGGGAGATTTATTAGGCTGAGCCTTTTTCAGTGCCTCCTGTATCTCGTCCGCGGCGATGTCATACATTAATGATTCCCTGTCGGTCTCTGCAAGTGTCATTGTAAGATAACTTTTCATTGTACGTATCGCTTCGTCATCCTCCAGCTCTGCTGTGTACAGTCGCTGGTAGTAATCCGTTATATACTCTTTTATTTCAGCCTGAGTCGTCGCGAAGTTACCGTCTTCTTTCTTTATACGAGTGATAAGTTTTTGTCTTGCGCGACGCTTCTCTCTCCCGAGGTGGAAGGGTGACGTATGTTCGTCGGAGGTGCAATTATCATCTCTGGAACGGATTTTAATTCCTTCCATTTGTTTTCGTTTCAGAAGGGATAACTTTGCTTTAATCCTTTTAATTTGGATGAACTTCTCCGGCGTGATAGGTATATCAGAATACAGTTCACGAAGACATCGAAAGTAAAACTCAAAAGTTTCTTTCTGTAGTCGATTCCTCTCATAACTATACGCCTTCAAAACGCTGATTAATTTAGGTTTTGCGCAGTGGCACCACCACAGAAGTACCGATGGGAACGTGTGTTGTCGGCGTAAACAGGTATGCCAGGCCTCTTCCATCCGTTCTCTCAACTCTTGCTCCTTGAGAATATCGACGTTTAACTTCCATCCT
Organism: Locusta migratoria; assembly: GCA_026315105.1. Lineage (NCBI taxonomy): Eukaryota > Metazoa > Arthropoda > Insecta > Orthoptera > Acrididae > Locusta > Locusta migratoria. The sequence continues at coordinate 178,781,776 of CM048747.1, forward strand.
GTTCTGCCACGGAACGTTTTCTGCCGTGTCATACGAATGGTGCAGTGGTACGCCGAATGATCTGAAAAGTACAGTGGCCACGTTTCCGTTGCAGATACTGTCTCCCGCAAGGTTTTACTGTCGTAAATTCTATCCAGGCGACTGGCAGTTGTCGCAGTATGATACGTAAAACACCGTTGGTCGCCGTTTATTATTTCCCAAGTATCCTCTAGTTCTAATTGGTGTACCATTTCTGCAAGAGTTGGACATCCATTAAAGTTCGGCCATTGGTCCTTGTGCTTCAAGACACAATTAAAGTCGCCTCCGACTACAACGTCCTCCCGATTTCGCCGGAGGAGATACAATAAATCACTGGCAAAGAACTGGGCTCTACTTGTTCTATTTTGGTTCCCGGAAGGGGCATATATATTTATGAATCTAACTCCATTAATGAGACACGATATCCCTCTGCCATTTTCCAATCGCTCGACACCCTCTTTGGTTAGGAAAGCAGTTCCCGAAGTACTACCTGGGGTGGTGTTTCTGAGTACTTCGTATCCCGGAATATCTGGATGAAATTCGCTGTCTACCTCTTGCAGCAGAGTGATATCAGCATCACAGCTGTATAAATAATCACGAAGACTGTGTATCTTCTGTTGTGAGATGATCTTGTTTATATTTACGGTGGCTACCTTGTAATCCTGAAACGCAGGCATTCAGTGTTAGAATTACAGTCTCCAACCAGGGCGCAGAGGTACGATGTCGTTAAAAGCATTAATGGTTGTTAGAAACGGTACTCTGTATCATCCGACGGGACTGGAGAGGCAGGTCGTATAATTCTTCTCCCGTTGTGGCTGATACATCGTCTGTTGGTGGGCCAGCTCTACCCGTTTCTTGCTCCATTGCCACATCTTCCCCGTCATCTGCCCAGTTCAGTATACGGTCCGAGGCAGTCTTGCTTTGTGCGCCGTTTTCCGGTAGACTTGGCCTCTCCCTACCGATGGGTTGTAATCCCGGTGGGTCTTCCACAGCTTCATAGTCCCCCGGCTTGATATTAGGTGGGGAGATTTCCGACACCCGTTTGCTACCATTCTGCTGCTTCGGATCGGAATTTGCTGATGTGGTGTCAGGTAAAGTGAGACCAATTTCCGTCAGTTTCTCGGGCAATATTGGCACTGTCTTCTCTGTGTCTTGATGGGCTATTCTTCGTTTTTTGTGTTTCTTGAGAGAGACTTCTGTTTGATATTTTGAGGAACAGGTTTCCTTTCCCGGAGTTCGTTCTTCGTTTACCACTGGGTTGGATTCCAGTTCGCTGCTGGGACTCGAACGCTTTCCGTCTTCTTGGGCTGGAGCACCGTATTGGAGGCCGGCCGAGCTCGTACCCTCCGGTTGATCATGTTCCATTGACACATCTTCGGTAAAATTATCTTGGTTGGGAATTTCCATAGACGTCTCTTGTACAGCTTCTGTAGTACCGGACGATTCACTGAAATGAGGGTGCTCCGGCGTGTTCGTGCGCAATCGGGCCGCAGCCACGTAAGAGATCGGGAAGGTCGTCATCCTGTCAGCTGGCTCTGTTTCTCCTGTAGGTACCTGTGTCACCCTTCTTTGAATACATTGGGCTCGAACATGACCAGTTGAACCGCAACCAGAGCAAGTACGCGGTTGACCGTCGTACATGATAATCGCCCTATAGCCACAGATCGAAATATATGATGGGATATGTGTCTTTAATGCTATCTTCACCTGCCGAACACCGTTTAAAACAGGTACTTTAAACGACATCCATTTTTCAGGAACATTGCTGATGACCTTTCCATATTTCGCCAAAGCAGCATTAATTTCTTCTGCAGGAACTTCAAATGGTAGTTCGAAAATTCGGACTGTCCGAATACCAAACCCTGCGTGCGTCACTTTAACTTCACCAACGTTCCCATCACAGTGCTTGAATTTAAGATTACCAGCACGGGACTGCACAATTTCGTCACAAATTTCCGGACTTTTGAACTTAATATACACAGTACTGCTAACTATTGACAGATGGACACCGATAATATCGCCAAAGGAACGTTTCAGTGATTCCTCAATCCATGATTCAATTTCATAAGACTTCGGTCGTGCATATTTGCAATCAAATACAAACTTCAAAGTATCTCTTCTTGGTACTTCAGTCATGTTCGTGTTCTAGTCATAATTCACACAATAACACGTTATTGCGGCCGCTACGAGAGCGTCAACTCACCCGGAAACAGCGCTCAGACGACAGCAGCAGACACGTAAACACCGCCGCGTCCGCTCGCCACGGCCCCAGCCGGCCGACGAACTTGGCGCTCAAGACCGCTCGACTACTCCCGCGCGGCTTGTAATGGGACGAACATTGACGATCTCCACTTCCCTATATCAGCCCTGTTTTGTAGGATATAAAGGAAAGTTTGTTTACACTTGAATATTATGAAAATTGAATATATTTATATTGTGTATAAATATTGTAATGTGATTCTTAAAATGCTTTTGTTTGTTTTCTGTATGTTTCATGTACGATCGAGGCGCCGTAATGAACAAGGGCAGCGTTGTCGCCGCCGCAGCCAAACATTACAGCAGACGGCCACTATCAGAATTTAACCGACGGCTACGGGGCTACGAATCCGGCTGTGCATTCTCTATTGCTGCGCGTCAATCGTTTTCAAAGAATCATTATCTTGATTATATTGTTTGATCGTTCATGATCTGTACTACTGAATAGACGATTTCATACAAGCAGTACTGATTTGGACTTGTACTATTTCAGACGAAAATAAACGTCTATTACATTGAGAATAATTTCATGTGTGTTGCAAAAGATTTATTTAATGTGTGATATATATATTTTGGAAGACTAATCTGATTTATGGATAAGTTTTACTTTATTTGAGAAAAGATTTAATATAATCCTCCCATCAATCAATAAAACAAGAGACATATTTTGTCTCAGTATCTATCCAGATATAAATTTGAAGGAGAGGCACTGAATTATAATTTGTGCCACTGTCAGGTTTCTAACCTGGGACCTCCTGCTTACTAGGCTCGGCGGTGTACAATTAATGTTAATTAAATGGCTCTCCTTCAGATTTATACTCGTCCCATCGTTCGTGCTTTAAAACCAGGAGCTTGGAAATTTTCGGTAGCGTTTTCATCATATAAGTGTCGCCCTTGAGCTGTAGCTTTATTTGGTTCCTTAAAATCGCCGCGGCGGGTTAGCCGTGCTCATTGGGACGCCGTGCTGCGGTGCGCTCGACCGTTCGGAGGTTCGAGTCCCCCCCTCGGGCATGTGTGTTTGTGTTGTTCGTAGGTTAGTTTACCTTAAAAAAAGTCTAGTAGATTGGCTGTTAACTGGAGGGGTAGCCACTCAGCTACCGATCATGTTGGCCGAGACCTATTCAAATATTTGTAGAGGTTATGGGAGTTAACTACAGGGTCATCAGTCCCCAAACTTACAAACTACTTATGAACTAGCTAACACTAAGGACGGCACAAATATTCATGCCCCGACCATAGTGGCCATGCAGACCGTGACTGGAGCGCCGCAGTCCCCTCGGCCCCGCGGCCGGCTAGTTTACCTTAGTTCAAGTAGTTTGTAAGCTACAGACTAACGACCAAGCAGTTGAGTTCGATAGATTTACAAACATCCGTACATTTTTTTTCTGTTTTAAACTGCTGTCGTAGTGGTAGAGAAATACCCTGCACAGCGCGCAGTACTGGCGTGTCTACCTGAGTTTGCGACTTAATTTTTGACTCACCCTCGTATTTCTCCAAATACTTGAAGTATGGCCGGCCGCGGTGGCCGAGGGGATTGAGGCGCTCCAGTCACGGTCTGCACGGCCACTACGATCGGGGGTTCGAATCCCCCTCGGGCATGGATATTTGTGCCGTCCTAGTTCGTAAGTAGTTTGTAAGTTTAGGGACTGATGACCCCGTAGTTAAGTCCCATAAGCTGTACAAACATTTGAACATTGAACTTGACGTATGCTATACAACCACTGCATATCCCACTGACCCCGTTGTTCTTATCACAACTACTTCCACTTCTTCCCATGTAGTTTGACGTAATTCTCGTCCTGTAAACCTCTGGTAGTCTCCTCAACTGGCACAGTAGCAAATAGGTTATTAAGCCTCGAAACGTAACACGAGATCCGTAAACAAGACCCTCTTTGCCTCTCGCGAGCCCTGGCAGTGACGCTGCTGCTCCGGGCGGTCGGCCCTCCACGGCGCGGCGCCGGACTTCCGGTGTGGTGACAAGTGCCGCCACCTGTTGTCCGCTCCCGCCTCCGCAGCGCCGCGGACAGCGCTTCCGGCTCGTCTGTCAGCGCGGCCGCCACCCGCCGTCGCTGGCCCACTTCTGCCAACAGCTGGCTGTCGTCACTGCCGGCGCTGCTGGTCGTCTTCAGGAGCAGGTGGCCGGCCACCAAAGGGTCCACCAGCCCGACACCACGCTGCCTTCACTTTCTCACGCCCGTCGGTGTTGACAAACTTTAATCACATTTTCTATGATTTTTTAGGAGACGTGTTCGTCGCCGTAAAAACTATCGTATATTGAAGTGATATTCCCTGTGACTGGGATTGCGTGGTTATGGTATTTGCGATTAGATAGGGGATTTCCTGTCGGAGAGGACAGAGTTCGTAGTAATCGATGATAAAGCATCAACTAAAACAGAGCCGGCCACGGTGGCCGAGGGGACTGAGGCGCTACAGTCACGGTCTGCATGGCCACTACGGTCGGGGGTTCGAATCCCCCCTCGGGCATGGATATTTGTGCCGTCCTTAGTTGTAGGTAGTTCATAAGTAGTTTGTAAGCTTAGGGACTGATGACCCCGTAGTTTAGTCCCATAAGGTCGACCAACGTTTGAACATTTGAACCAACTACTTAAACCTAGGTAAACTAACCTACGGACAAACACACACACCCATGCCCCAGGGACGACTCGAACCTCACGGCGAGCAACCGCGCGCTCCGCAGCGAGGTGCTTTAGACCGCTCGGCAACTCCACCGCGGCAATGCGACTAGAAGTGGTTTTAATTCTCAACCTATTTAGAAAACTTTTGCGTACTCTCACATGTATAACACTATACCCAGATAGTTTGAGTAAACATCACACTTCCCGGGAAGGGAAGGTGGTTCCGGGTGGCGATAGGAACGGTATCTGGTCACGTCTTTAAAGTAACCTTTACTAATCTATAATTCACCAAGGGACCCGCGCAAGTGGGAAGAGTGTAATGGAAAAGATCATGAATCAGAGAAATTTCGAGTAGGGCAGAGATCGTTCTTCTGTAAGAAAATTGCCTGTTGGAGGTCGTCAAATAATCTCAAAATTTAGAATGCGTAATAGTACACTCTAGTAATAATAATTTCGTTATTGAATGTTGTAGCAAATCACAACTCTTGGGTCGCAACAACACTCTCGCAGTGTAAGTTAGAATTTTGAATAAATAAAAAATTGATATTAAATAACTTGAAACAATCACTGTGGTAATTAATTAAGCTTGGCCCACTTCTGCCAACAGCTGGCTGTCGTCACTGCCGGCGCTGCTGGTCGTCTTCAGGAGCAGGTGGCCGGCCACCAAAGGGTCCACCAGCCCGACACCACGCTGCCTTCACTTTCTCACGCCCGTCGGTGTTGACAAACTTTAATCACATTTTCTATGATTTTTTAGGAGACGTGTTCGTCGCCGTAAAAACTATCGTATATTGAAGTTGAAGTGATATTCCCTGTGACTGGGATTGCGTGGTTATGGTATTTGCGATTAGATAGGGGATTTCCTGTCAGAGAGGACAGAGTTCGTAGTACTCGATGATAAAGCATCAACTAAAACAGAGCCGGCTTAATTCGTGTCCGTCCGTGAAGACCACGTAGTGGCAAGTTTCGGTATAAGTCTTATTTTAAAACAGTGTACGCCTCCAAGAAACTGCGTATAGTTATGTATGTGTAAGCAACTGATGATGGGTACAAGCCCAAAACCATCATCTTATAAATAAACACTACAGTATTTAATGTGACTGGTAGCTGTTTTAATTCACAGACCCGAGCTATATTTTGTAACATATCAAGTAAGCAAATTCATCTACATCTACATCTACATGGGATACTATGCAAATCACATTTAAGTGCCTGGCAGAGGGTTCATCGAAGCACGTTTATACTATTTATCACCCATTCCATTCTCGATTAGCGCGAGGGAAGAAAGAACACCTCAATGTCTCCGTTCCATCTCTGATTTCTCGTATTTTATTCTGATGATGTTTTCTGCCTATGTAAGTGGCAATCAACTATATATTTTCGCATTCGGAGGAGAATGTTGGCGATTGGAGTTTCGTAAGTAGCCCATGCCGCAGCGATAAGCGCCGTTGTTGTAATGATTCCCATCCGAGATCCTGTATCATTTCCGTAACGCTGTCTTCCCTGTATCTTGACAATACGAAACGAGCTGCCCATCTTTGGACTCTTTCGATGTCCTCCGTCAAACCCACCTGATGAGGATCCCACACTGGGCAGCAATACTTCATAAAAGGACGGACAAGCATAGTGTATGCAGTTTCTTTAGTAATTCTGTTGCATCTTTTAAGGGTTCTGCCAATTCAACGCAGTGTTTGGTTCGCCTTTCCCATCACATTATCTACATGTTTTTACAATTTAAGTCTGAAGTAAAAGTAATTCCTAGGTATTTTGTGGAGTTTACGGCCTTCACATTCGATTGATTTATCTTGTAAACAAAGTTTAACAGATTTCTTTTCGTACTCATGTGGACAACTTCACACTTCTCATTATTTAGAGTCATTGGCCAATTTTTACATCATAGTGATATATTCAAATCGTTCTGCAGTTGGTTTTGATCTTCAGATGACTTTACTAGACGATAAATGACGGCGTCATCTGCAAACAACCTAAGAGAGCTACTTAGATTTTCTCCTAAACCGTTTATGTAAATAAGGAACAGCAGAGGACCAATAACACTACCCTGTGGAACGCCCGATTTCACCTCTGTTTTAGTTCAAAAAATGTTCAAATGTTTTTATAGCTTAAGGGACTTAACTATGGGGTCATCAGTCCCTAAACTTACAAACTACTTCTCCATCATGGCGATACGAAGATTATATATATATATATATATATATATATATATATATATATATATATATATATACGTTAATCGCTGTTCTTTCGCTCCCGCAGTAAAACAAGGGAAGGTGGACCACAGATACTTTAATGGGAGAGAAAGAAGTGTAAGAGTACACCTGTCGCTGTATCTTAGTTTGATTTAACGTAATGTATATATTGTCTTAAATTTGTTTTTTTCATGTGTTTTTCATTTCATGTATGCTAGATATATTTCTCATGTAACGTCATTTTCTATATTGAATCATTTAGTGTAAACATGTACTATATGTGTAAACCCACATGAATGCACGGACATTCTTATGCTGTAAGTTAGCAATGCGCCAGAGAAAATGTTGAACCTGTTGTAAAGACTGTCTTTGGTACAGTAGTAGTAGCTGTGAGTGTCGCGCTGCTGAAGCAGTCGCGGTGCGGACTCGCCAAAGTAAAGACATAAATGTAGTCACGGAGCGGACTCGCTATAGTAAACACATAAATGTTTTGTTAATGGTGCAGAGGCACGGTAGGCGCAGTGTGGCGCGAGTTTAATGCAGTTGCTATAAGCCTGAGAGACGTACTGTTTAATGTATTGAAGGAAGTGTAAAATAAGTTTATTTATACTTGAAAGTGAACTTAGTAATGTTTTTTCATGTGTGCAAGAAAAGTAATTGTTTGGTATCAAGTCTATTGTCACCGAGTGTGATCGTTGTTGTAGTAAGAGTACCTATTGTAATCATATCTGTCTTGTTTGGACTTCACGACGAAGACGACGAAAGCAGATGAGTACATCTGTAACATTTTATTTTGTATGCATGTAAATGTAGTGTCAACGCAATCAGAACTTTGGTTCAATTATACATGACTTATTTTGAAACCAGTCTTAATTTTGTAAGTAGTTGTAGTCACCCCATTATCACCATTATTAGATTATGTTGATTATGCAAGACTTTACATTGACTAACAAGTTGAATCATTTTCAAAGTAATTACGATCAGTTTTAAAGAAATTGCTAGACGAGTTAAAGAATTGCTAAACGTGTTACAACCTCAGAGACTAGTAATTAAAGTGCAAGAGAGTGCGAGAGAGTTTGCAAGTAAAGTAAAGTTGGTTTCATTTATGTAGAAAGTAACCAGGCTAACAATAGTCAAAGTATTATAGTTGATTAACCAGACTTGACTGAAGTAATTTTTTTATGAAATACGGTAAATGCCAAACTCTGCTCAGCCAGTTACACGCGTACGCTACCCAGGCCCTGGAATCAATTTAAAAAAATAGTTTACGTAAAGTTTTATTAGGAACTTGAATGCTTTAAACAATAATATCAAAATCATTGAGAACTTTGACTGTATTATTTGTGAAGCTCATTGCACCACGGAGTTTCACTGTATTGAGCTATTATCATTGCAATCAGAGTCTATCTGCTATTACAATTTTGATTATAACACGAACACGCCATCACCACTACATGAATTCTGACACATTTATTAGTGAAGTTGTGCTGTTCGTGAATCGTAAGAGGTGCTAGTTGGAGGCTGTAGTCAATGCTAAGTCAGATAGGGCCAAGCTTAATTAATTACCACAGTGATTGTTTCAAGTTATTTAATATCAATTTTTTATTTATTCAAAATTCTAACTTACACTGCGAGAGTGTTGTTGCGACCCAAGAGTTGTGATTTGCTACAACATTCAATAACGAAATTATTATTACTAGAGTATACTATTACGCATTCTAAATTTTGAGATTATTTGACGACCTCCAACAGGCAATTTTCTTACAGAAGAACGATCTTTGCCCTACTCGAAATTTCTCTGATTCATGATCTTTTCCATTACACTCTTCCCACTTGCGCGGGTCCCTTGGTGAATTATAGATTAGTAAAGGTTACTTTAAAGACGTGACCAGATACCGTTCCTATCGCCACCCGGAACCACCTTCCCTTCCCGGGAAGTGTGATGTTTACTCTAACTATCTGGGTATAGTGTTATACATGTGAGAGTACGCAAAAGTTTTCTAAGTAGGTTGAGAATTAAAACCACTTCTAGTCGCATTGCCGCGGTGGAGTTGCCGAGCGGTCTAAAGCACCTCGCTGCGGAGCGCGCGGTTGCTCGCTGTGGAGGTTCGAGTCGTCCCTGGGGCATGGGTGTGTGTGTTTGTCCGTAGGTTAGTTTACCTAGGTTTAAGTAGTTGGTTCAAATGTTCAAACGTTGGTAGACCTTATGGGACTGAACTACGGGGTCATCAGTCCCTAAGCTTACAAACTACTTATGAACTACCTACAACTAAGGACGGCACAAATATCAATCAGAAACTGGCGTACTGGGTCTAAGGTGCCTTTGCCGGTCGCACCTCTTAGGTGGGAAGCCCCAGGTCTGCGCTCTTCGACTTGCAGGGAAAGTTGCTCAGTTCGTGTGCGGGGATTAGTGAGGCCAATCTCGACCCCATCTGTGTTGCTCAGTTCGTATCCGCCCAGGATGAGATAGGCAGAGAGGGGGAGGGGCTCATATAAGATTCACATTCACAAAGTATTGCGAAATTACAAATATTAGAAATATGTGGCGTTTATCTGCAACAAGCCACAGCACCGCGTGGCCAGGTTCCGCAAGTCCTCTTTATACATAGAGTGTCCGTGTGTTTGTGAGTTAGTATTGCATACAAACCTACATTGTTTTTTTTTTTTCAGAATTTGGTGACATTTTGCGTTCTTGGCCTCCAAACCAAGAAGAAAGTCGCTGTTGGTGTAAGAATCACGTACAAACTTACTCAGAATATATGACGTGTTAAACAATGAAATCGTCGAATAACTGCTGCAACACGCTTTAGTGTTGCTCATGTCCTTCTAAATCACTCAATTGATTGCAACCAAATTTTGTGCACATATTACATGCCGTAAGGTAAATATTGTTGTAGGGATAAGAATCACTTATCACACACAGTTCGAAGATACGATACGTGTGGTGCGTGGCGGAGGGTAATTCACGTACTTCTACTCCCCAGCACCCATCTCCTACATCTCTCTTTAACCATCTGTCCCTCAGCTTCATAACTCTGTGCATTCAACTAAATACCTAGGAATAACAGTTACTACCGACTTAAAATGGAAATAACACATAGGAATTATTGTATGAAAGGTGAACCAAAGGCTACATTTCCCTGGCAGAACGCTTAGAAGATGCAGTAGTTCTACCAAAGAAACTGTCTACACTACACTTGTGCGTCCTATTTTTGGAATACTGCTGCGCATTGTGGGATCCTCACCCAGTAAGACTGACATAGGGTATTGAGAAAGTTCAGAGAAGGGCAGGTCCTTTTGTATTATCATGATATATATAGGAGAGAAAGGCATTATTCGTTGCGGTGAGAATTATTTGCAAACTTTCTCTCTGTTTCGAATGCGAACATATTTTGTTAGCACCCACCTACAGAGGGAGACATGATCAAAAACATAAAATAAGAGAAATCGGATCAAAAGTGGAAGTATTTAGATGTTCCTTTCTCCTGCACACTATTAAAGAATGGAACGGTAGTGATTTATCATAAAAAGCGGTTCGATTAACCCTCTGCCATTGCACTTTAATGTGATTTGTGCAGTATGTATGTAGATGTAGTATCTACAATTTCGTTTCGAACTTTGACATTTTGCACGCTTCACCTACAAAGCAAGACGGAGGTCACTGTGTATAGAAAATTTATAGGGTGCGTGTTGGAGAGTAATTAGGACGTAGAGAAAATCTATATTTTTATTCCCATCTTGAGGGAATTTTGTACACGTGACCTTCAACAAGCTACCATACGCTGAATGGCAAAGAGTACATTGCAATAAATTTTCTGCTGTTCCAGTGTATACTACGAAAGCTCACAGATACATGTAATTTTTCATACACAGGCGGTGGAAACGATGACACTGGATGTGCACCAGGCAACCCCTTAAAATTAACCCTGCCAATTTCTTATTCAACTACGCCGACCCTACGAGAAAAATGCACAAGAAATAGAAAAGATAGGGAAAAAAGAGGATATGAACTGAGTAGGCGGAGTTGATCACAATTAGGGGAAGGATATGGACAGACATGGAGGTGAAGATATGGGTCGACAGTTGCTGTTGTAGTCTTCAGTCCGGAGACTGCTTTGATGCAGCTCTCCACCGTACTCTATCCTGAGCAAGCCTCTTCATCTTCTCATAAGAACGGCACCCTACAGCCATTTGCTTACTGTATTCATCTCTTGGACTCCCTCAGCGATTTTTACGATTCCTTCATGTCTGAGAATGTGTCATATGAATCGATCCCTTCTTTTAGTTAAGTTATACGAGAAATTCCTTTTTCCCCATTTCTGTTCAGTACCTCCTCATTAATTACGCGATCCACCCGTCTGATTTTCAGCTTTCTTCCGTAAGACCACATCGGAAAAGCCTCAATCGTCTTTCGGTCTGAACTGTATATCGTCCATGTTTCACTCCCATACGAGGCAACATTCCACACAAATACCTTCAGAAAGGACTTCCTTGTGCTTATATTAATATTCGAAGTTAAAAAAAATCTCTCTTTTTCAAAAACATTTTCCCCATTGCCATTCTGCACTTCATATCCTCTGTATTGCAACCATCGTGTGTTATTTTTCTGCCCAAGTAACCAAACTCATCTACCACCTTCATTGTTTCGTTACCTAATCTAATCTATTCAGCATCGCCTGATTTTCTTAGATTGCACTCCATTACCCTTGTTTTGCTCTTGTTAATGTTTATCTTACACGCACCTTTTAACACACGTCCATTCCGTTCAACTGCTCTTCCAGGTCCTTTGCTCTCTCTGACAGAATTACATTGTCATCGGCCAAAGGCAATGTTTTATTTCTTCGCCCTGAACGTTAACTTCCTCTCCAGATTTCTACTTGCTTTCCTTTATAGGTTGCTCAATGTACAAATTGAATAACATTAGAGAAAGGGTAAAACCCTGACTTACTCCCTGCATTTCCTCGGGAAAAGTAACGGCTTAGTATCCCCTCGCTTTCGGGCATTCGCAGTAACTGTGCGGTAAGGCCACATTAGCTGATATTACAAGGCCATATCACTCAGTCATCCAGACTGTTACCCCTGTAACTACTGGAAAGGCTGCTGCCTCTCTTCACTAACTACCTGGCCTCTCCACAAATACCCCTACACTGTGGCTGCACCTACGGACAGCTATCTGTATTGTTGAGGCATGCAAGTCACCCCTCTTCGGCAATGTCTGTGGTTCATGGGGGTGGTGGGCCGAAAGAGCGGGAGGATAAGATGAAAAGAGCGAGGATAAAGGAGAGAGGTCTAGGAGAGAGGTTGGGAGACAAGGTGGGGTGAAAAGAGTGTAGAAACGCTGGATTTTCAGCTAGTAAAAGAAGGAATCGGTAGATAGGACACACCCTGAGGCATGAAGGACTGTAAAGCCCTTTCTATACGAGACATGCAACACGCACAAGGAAGTCGTTGTCAGCTTCAGCGCCCCTTGCGATAGACCGTCGAACTACAAAGAAGCGTTCAAACGGTAAGCATTTGTTGAGTCTTCTTCTTCACGCGTCTACTTCGTTTGTTGTCAACTTACAGCAAATGAATCGCCGCGTTAACATCACTTTTCTAAACTGTATGATAGATTGTGATATTTAAAACATTCGTGTTTTAGACTGCCACTGTGAAACTGTATTTGTTTTCGTGCAGTTCATGAGTAACTACGTCGCTCATTATGAAATGCGATTGCATACTTCCAGCCCCATTTAGGGAAATTGAAATTACAATAAACAAAACAAAAAATAAATAAATAAAAATTGAAATTCCAGCCCCTGGGGTTTGAGGCGGCTACGTATATGATGAACAAGCTCAGGTGTCTATACATAACCTTTCACTTTGATAAAGCTTCAAATAATGCTCACCAAAAACAAATATTTCATCTGTTAACTACAGCATGTTTAAGGAAAAAAAAGCAAATATTTTAGAAGAAGGTAATAAAACGATTTGCAGTTAAATTTTCATATAACGTGTGTCCAATTTTTATACCGTACAGAGATACAGCTCTTGGTATGTACAACAAACTGATTTGGATATTTTTGACTGACTCTTTCGTCAGTTCTTGCTATATCACCGTATTGACTGATTTAAATAATCGGTTTTCGACGTAGTTTAAAGACTTAATATGTCCTAGTAAGCCAAAAAACCGGGTAACTAAGAGGAAATGAACGTGTAGAACTTACACAAACTACTACTTTCAAGTAAGTGTGATGATGTACTACTAATAACCGACGGATGAATCAGTGAAAATTTCTTGATTGACATTTGCTCTACATTTGTTTGAATTTCATATTGACAGCTATATCTCTGTATTCAATAAAAATTGTCCACGGGTTATATTAAATTTTTAATACAATTCCTCTATAGTATCACCTCCTAAATTACGACTGAGTCTAAAAACTACGTTGCTCTTAATATGAGACAAGTACACATGCTCAAACAAATTTCCGACTTCGTTCGTTTGTCAGCTGGGTTCCCCATTCGGTCGTCTGCACATGCGCGAAGCACTTCCCTACGCGTGAGAATAGGATCCATCCTATTCTGTCTACTGGCGATCTATCTACATCTACATAGATACCCTGCAAATCACATTCAAGCCGGCCACGGTGGCCGAGGTGACTGAGGCGCTGCAGTCACGGTCAGCACGATCACTGCGGTCGGGGGTTCGAATCCCCCCTCGGGCATGGATATTTGTGCCGTCCTAGTTCGTAAGTAGTTCATAAGTAGTTTGTAAGTTTAGGGACTGATGACCCCGTAGTTAAGTCCCATAAGCTTAACAAACATTTGAACATTTTGAATCACATTCAAGTGCCTGGCAGAGGGTTCATTAACCACTTTCATAACTTTTCCCTACCGTTCCATTCTCTAATAGCGCGCGGGAAGAAAGAACACATAAATCGTTCCGTTTTCGACCTGATTTCTCTTATTTTATTGGGATTGTCATGTCTCCCTAAGTAGGTGGGTGCTAGCAAAATATTTTCACATTCAGAACTAACAATCGGTGATTGAAACTTCGCAAACGGATCACGCCGCAATGAATAACGTCTTTCTTTTAATGATTTCCACCCCAATTCGTGCAAAATTTCCGTGACGCTCCCCCCCCCCCCCCCGTAACGTGATAAAACAAAACGAGCTGCCCTTCTGTGAACCTTCTCAATGTCTTTCGTCAGTCCCACCTGGTGAGGGTCCCACAAGGGGCAACAGTACTCCAAGAGAGGACGCACAAGTGTGATGTAGGCAGTCTCTTTGGTGGAGCTGGTGCATCTTCGAAGCGTTCTGCCGATGAAACGTAACCTTTGGTTCGTCTTCCCCACAATATTTTCTATGTGTTCTCTCCAATCAAAGTTGTTCGTATGTGTGCATCTTGTGCAGGTACACTGTACGCGGACGGCGTGATCGGTGCATCAAGGGTAATCTCGTAAGCTCTCACTTCCCGTGTAGAAAGGGCTTAAGTTCGATTATGGTGTGATGCGGAGAGCGGCGGTAAAAGGTGAGGGGATAAAATTTATAGAGACAGACAAAGGTATGAACGCAGTATGCACGATTTAGTGGCTGAATGTTTTCAATTGTTTGTTAAGTTTATGGGACTTAACTACGGGGTCATCAGTCCCTAAACTTACAAACTACTTATGAACTACATTATGCTAAAGACGCCACAAATATCCATGCCCGAGGGGGATTCGAACCCCCGACCGTAGTGGCTGTGCAGACCGTGACTGAAGCGCCTCAGTCTCCTCAGCCACCGCGACCGGCTGAATGTTTTCAATGTTGTATAACTGCAGCAGTTATTCGGAGATGAAGAGGCGTGTACTGGATACAGTAACGTGGAGTGCTGCACTTTCGGACCGTAGACCACAAAAACAACTTGACGAGTCCTTAGCGGTCGGCCCTCCGGATTATGGGAGGGCGAGGAGACGTAACGCACGTGTCGGCCCCGCTCGTTAGCAGCGGCCGTTTCCTGGTCGTGCGTGGGTGCGTGGCCCTTATCTCGGCCGGCGGCAAGTGGCTGTGCTGCGCTGCTGGAGAGCAGGGCGGCGCCTCAAAGGCGGGGCGGCAATTAGGCGGCCTTTCAAGTGGCCGCTATCTGCTGACCCCGCAGCCCGGCCGGAGTCATCGCCCGCCGAGCCCGCGACTGGCTCTCGCAGTCCGCCTGTCCCGCACTCGACGGCGGCATCAAACGCGCCACTTGTTATCGCCTAACTGACTTCAAAAGTGGTCCGGCCTTCAAAACATGCCAGTCCAAACGGCGACATTAAATAATTTCTACTTTATGGCTTCGATGTGTTACATGTGACGCTGTTCACTGCTCACTAGGTCGAACCATATGGGATTGGGTCTCGTAAGGAACCCCTTTAGTGCGAGATCACTATAGTCGGCGTTAGATACGAAGGCGCCCTAGTTTTCAGCCGTTCTGCGCGTCCCCGTTGAAATCTTTTAATGGATTTTTAAGTAAATTACATTTCATTCTACCACTTCCAAACAAGATACTTAGCCGGGGTTCTGTAGGGTTCATACGAACGTGTTATCACAGGAAAAATATGAACTACTATAATACGGCGCGTTCTGGACCGACCCGGTGCCGGATTTCCGAAAATGCCGGACTATCGCGCGGTACCTGTTACTGCTGGCATAGGCTAAGCCAGAGTTTTTCAACTTGTAGGTCGCGACCCACAAATAGTTCTCCAAGAGTCACCGTCATAGGAGAATAAAAAAAATTGTACATTGAGCAAGCTATAAAGGAAAGCAAGGAGAAATTAGGATAAGGAATTAAAGTTCAGGGTGAAGAAATAAAAAACTTTGCCGATGACAGCAAAGGACCTGGAAGAGCAATTGAACGGAATGGACGGTGTGTTTAAAGGTATGTATAAAATGAACATTAACAAGAGCAAAACGAGGGTAATGGAGTGCAGTCTAAGAAAACCGGGCGATGCTGAAGGAATTAGGTACTGATTGAATATTAACGATATTCCATTACCCTTGTTTTGGATGACGTCATTGTGACGTTCCCACATCAGTGCCCAGGTGGCCGAAGAGGGGGGAGGAAATTTTGTAACACTTAAGTGGCGTGGAATCGCCTTTGATCATGTACTGTGGACAGATGTGCGCTGTACCGTGGATCGCCCTACTGGATAGGTATACTTTAAAGGCTCTTGATGATAATAACTAATTTCAGTTTTCTGGGTGTCAAAAATGAAAAAAAAGGCCCAATAAATATGGGTGTGGAAAGGCATACTGTCTGGGCACGTGTTTATACGAAGGTTGAGTAACGCTTGTTTGCGGATATTGACACAGACGCTACATTGGCATTCCGTCTAATGTGTCAGCAGGATTTATAATGTCTTACAGCATTACAGCAGTCTGTCTAGCTTGAGGTAGTATGCAGTGAGTTGTATGGTTCGAGTCGTGTTGTTCTCAATCAATGTATCTGTGACAATGCAGATTCCTTTGACTGCCTTTTGTGTTTTCGAGGTTTGGGAGAATACGTGTCATTCCTCCACAAATAAACACCTCAACGACAACGAAAGTGCCTCCAGAAGAGTTCACGCCATCATTAATGCGAAACGGTGGGCACAGTCCACATTAATGTCCACTACCTGGTATTAGAATACTTTTGATCAGATATATTTGTGCCACGCGATGAATTTCTTACAGAATGCAACACGTTGTCTCAGGCGATGATTGTTCCTCGGAGACGAAAGAAATGTCAGATGTGTCGCAGAGTAGGTTACAAGGACGTCTGCTGTTATCCACACACACACAAACGACTTGACTGGTGCGGTGGGCCACCGCCTGCGATTGTTTCCAGAGTCTGTGTAATGTAAACCGAAGTGCCGCGTTTGAGTGACTGCAGAAGTATTCTGATTGAGCTGTGTTTGCTGACAAAATGACACCTTGTTTTAAATCTGAAAAAATGTAAGTTAATGTGGATGAGTAGGAAAAACATCCCCATGATATTGTAATTCACAAGTATTGATATGTTGCATTACGTTGTCAAGTCGCTTATGTATTTGGATGCAATGTTGCAAAATCGGTATGGAATGAACACGTCAGATCTACTTGGCGAAAGGCTAATGGTCAACTTGGGCTTATGAGGAGACTTCTTGGAAAAGTGTAGATCACCTTGTCTTGTGTCTGTATAAAATCAAATATATGTCAAGCTTGAGGGACTTAACTGCGGGGTCATCCGTCCCTAAACTTACAATTTACTTATGAACTACCTTGACACATCCATGCCCGAGGTGGGATTCGAACCCCCGACGGGGAACGATCTCGCGCATCGTAGCTTAGCGCCTCAATGCGCTCCGCCTCGGCCGTCTGTATAAATAAATGGATATTACGCTACTAGTAATCTTAACTGCAAAACTTTGCGGTCGCTAACATTAATATAGAGGCTTCAGAACCAAAATTCCGGGTTCTGGCCTTAGTTCGAGTGATCGGGTCCGATCGTCCTCCTTTTTCCTCTGCCAATGACGTCATCTACTTCGCTATAAAGGGGCATACAGCCAGCTTAGCGCTCTCGCAGTTTTTGTCCGGTTTGTTGGTTTGGACCCGCCACTACTCGGTGAAGTAGCTCCGCAATTGGCCTCTGACTGCACTCCGCTCCAGTCATCCAATTAAGAAAAAATTCTTGACAGCACTAGGAACCGAACCTGGGGCTTCACATAGCAGTCAGTAGTGCTGACAACGTAAAGTCTATTATTCCTTAAAAAATGGAACATGACATGATGACACCGATACTTCGGACATACATTCTTAGCTGGAGATGATGGTTGCGTGTCTGTGAGTTGTGTCCTCGTGATTATATGAATGAGAGTGTGATGTTCCATCTTTGTATATAAAAATGAATGTTTGTCTGTATGTCCTCCATGTGTTCATAAACTATTCATTCGATTGCAATGAAACTTTGGTGAACTATTCACAGAACACCCACGAAGGCTTCTCACCCAAAAACAATAGAGCACGACACATAGCTCAGGAGATATGACGTCATAAATAATGAGAGACCACCGCGTGAGAATACCCAGATGTATGAGTCACTTATTGGAATATGGGAGTACTTATGGACCTGCAACAAAGTTTGCATGTAATTTCGGACGTTTATGAAGCGTTTTGTAACTGCCCCATCCCCCCCCCCCCCCCCGCCATATTCTCACTAAGTGATGAAACGAAGTCTACCGCTCACAACAGTTTCGCTGTAGATGCCATAAAACTGACGCATCAGGCTGAACTTTGAAGCACATCTACATAATGTGTTCCATTTAATAGACTCCCCATGATCAAATGTTGATGAGCTTCAGACATTTTTTTTAGTGTAGCAAGACACTCCGCTTTCGGGCAAGATACCAGGCATTATATATTGATTTAGTTTTATCTGTATGTAAAATTCTGTCTATGTTGTACATTTATTATATGTATTTGTGTGTACTGTGATGTGCTCCCACTGGCCCTGACTTACACAGAATGAATGAAAATTTGTATGTAAGAAAGTTTAGCAAGTGCTAAGCGTGCCTCGTCTGTTTTGTGCCGTCGTTTCTTTCAAACGCTGGGTGTTGAATGTCTCTGGGCGATAAGCAGGTTTGCCAACTGCTGAGCAGAACCCAGTCTTAGCAAAGATTCCTAATGTAGCTTGCTCTTAACCTCCTTGGCTGGGGGTTGGTCAGGTTACTTGCCTGACGAACGGTGACGCTCTCTGGGCTCCCCTCCACTACCTCTCTCTGGAAATGGTTAAGCAGTGGTGAAGAGAGCTACTCATTCGCTTCTTGGTTCCTGGTAGGGTTAGTACCTCTGGGTTTGGGTCTGCTGTGGCCTCGTGGCTCGACTTAATTCAGGCTCCATAATCGTACTTATGCCTTTTTGTGAGTTGAATTCCGGGAGTAGCAGCTACACTACGTGTAGTAGTGAGATTTTGCTATATTTCCTACAGGATTGCTAATTTTATGTCAATTTTTGCTGGAATCTGATTCCGAGGCTCTGATGGTGTTTCGTTAGCATAGTTCTTGCACTTTATAACTTTTAAATCACTTCTTCGCCTGTTTAAATATGTTCAATGTCTTTCGCGTTCCTATCGTAGTTGAATTCTAATATTTTCGGGGATTCGCAGTGCCTATACTGTCGTACTTTGTCGACAGAACACGTGTACAATATCAGACTAAGCCTTCAGCTTTTCCATAATTCAGTGCACACGAGTGGTTAAAAATTTTATATCTAATTTGCTAAGGTGTTTCCTAGTGAGTGTAGAGTGATAATTTTCCCCAAAAATTGTGCATTCTAACTTGTAATCTGTGTACTTGTCGGGCCACGTGTGCGCCGATTAGCGTGTTCCCTGTCGTGGTTATTACCATTAAATAGATCTTTTTCCTCTGTGTAGAAGGCAAGTTTCACCTTGTATCAAATAAAGTTAGCATTACAGAATTGAATGTTACTATTTATTTTTGTCTTCATGTCTCCCTTCATTCTCTTGCACCCAAAATTAAGCAATCTGTTTTCTTAACCTCTATCTATATGAAAGCGAATGGTCACTCAAATACTCACCCACTGACTAAACACGAAATCTCGAAAACTACTTCACCTATGAAGCTGAAATTTGACAGGAATGTGGTTTATAGGCAGAAAACATCAGCTAAGACAGAATTTTTTTATAGGTGCATGGCGGACTCACGAAATCTACAGTTTTATTCCGATCTTCACGAAATTTCGCACGCTTGAGGAAGATGCATGGTGCATGGTGGAGGGTACAATGCAACATAAAAATTGATTACCAAATACCTTGGTCGCGCCATAACTTGAGAACGGCTCGACCGATTTCAAAGATCATTTTTTGTTGTTTTAGTTATTCTCAGAACAAGGGTTGTATGAAATAAAACTGGAGTATTTGAGAACAACAAAGTGCGTTTTTCAATGTGACCCTACGTTTCTATTGCATAGAAATCTATAATTTTGTTCCGATATTGATGAAATTTTGCACACTCTGCCTTAAAAAACTAGAGGAATGTCACTGTCTGTATAAAATTTCGTTCGGAGCATGGTACTTGACTTACGGAATTTTACAAAATGCTTAGTTATTCTTTCAAACCGTCTTGATTGCAAATTTTTTTATTATTGCGTTTCGCCCTTTAGCAGGGCATCTTCAGATTATAATGCGCTATCCGGGGTGTGGCACCGTAAGTTGTTATTACGGTGTTTCTATTTTTCTGGAATGTTTTTTGGATTTCCTTGTCGCCCTTAATAGAAGCTGTGGTCTCTGGTGATATAAAATAAGCCCATGTTTACAATTGCGCTCACGGGCGGTGGGCGGGCGTGTTGTGCTGCTCTGCCGACTTGTACAGACTCTGTACAGAAAAATAGAAACATCGCAATAACTTACGGTGTCACACCACGGAGGGCGCATTATAATCTGAAGATGCCCTGCTAAAGGGCGGTACGCGTCATTAAATAAAAATAAAAAAAAATTGCAATCAAGACGGTTTGAAGGAATATTTATTCTAACAGATTGCTGCCGTACACCATGAATTGGAAATCATTTTAAATGCATAGTTTTCGTCCAGTCTTTATGAATTTTTGCAGACATGACCTTTGGGTACGTAAAGGTTTGTATGGTTCATGAAAGAGGGTGCCTTGCAGAAGGCTCTGCCGAGAGACAGAACGGTGGAAGCAAACAGAGAGATGGGTGGGAGTGGGGTGGATGCAGGGAGGGCAGAGGATGTGGATTACGAGAGTGTAGGATAAGTAAGCACCTGGAAAACGCAGAGTCCTTATTCTTTTCATTCTCCACTCCGAGGAGTGGAGCGGGCTGTTTGAGATCCGGCCCATAAAGAATCGCGGTTCTCTTCAGCCAATTATCAGACAAGCTGATAGTGGGGCAAAAACGGTACCCTAATTGGGAATAAGTGGGAAACACTTACCAGTTCCGACATGCGCCTTACAACCAAGGAAAACCTTCCGAAAACCTTGGTCGGAACCGGGGGATTGAGACCAATTTTAATTTATCTCTGAGACTTTGCCCCAAATTACAAATAGACCCGGAGAGCACGAGTGCACTCACGACAAACAAGGATCGGACGCCCGAGTTATTCTCCCTAGAGGAACCGCACCCGTAAGCACGGTATCCAAGTCTACAGCTAGTTTATAATAAAGGACGTGTTCGAAAGATAAGCTGCGAGTATGTCTTTTTATGTCCCTTGCGCGGTACATGGAGATGCTTCGCTTGAGCCTCGAGAACAATGGGCAATGACGCAGTGTCAGTAATGTGTGAATAACTGAGAATTTGGTCTGAGGAGAGACTTTTTTTTCTTTTCCGCCAATAGGGCTACGTGTCGAATGTTCAAAAAATGTTCAAATGTTTGTCGAGCTTATGGGACTTGACTAAGGGTCATCAGTCCCTAAACTTACAAACTACTTATGAACTAGCTAAGACTGAGGACGGTACAAATATCCATGCCCGAGGGGGAATTGGAACCCTCGACAGCAGTGTCCGTGCAGAACGTGACTGGCGTACCGCAAACCGCTCAGCCACACTACGTGTCGAGACTCTTGTGGTGTGGTGGTCTGTATGCAAATCATCGGTATGCTTTCGAATATCAGTTCCATATCACGTAGTCTTTCTTACTTTCTTAATGGCGAAAATGTTCAAATGTTTGTAAATCTATCGGACCAAACTGCGTGGTCAACAGTCCCCACCTTACAAACTACTTAAACCTAGGTAAACTAACCTAAGGACAAACACACACACACCCATGCCCCAGGGAGGACTCGAACCTCCATGGCGAGCAACCGCGCGCTCCGCAGCGAGACGCTTTAGACCGCTCGGCTACTCCACCGCGGCCTTAGTGGCGAGATGTCAATTTTGGACACACCCGTTACTGAGGCGACAGGCTTACACTTTCACTGGCTTCGAAGCGTTCAGCTGATCGTCGACGATAGTAAGTATTCAAATGACGTCTTGCTGACAGTTGCCGTAGAAGGTAGCATTTGGAACAAACACATTGGCTGCCGACGTATACTTGGGTTACTCACCTCTTGGGCCATATAGTTTAAATAAATAAACTATTTTTGTATAAATAGGTTGAAAACATATCAGTTTAGTGACTTGTATTACGGTTCGTTAGTGTGAGTTGTTCTGTATGTGACACATGTAGCTCCAGAATATGAATTTCAGCAGCTCTTGCTGGATGTAGGTAATAATTTAGTACTTGTGTCAGTCTTTCATTCCATAATTTTATTGATGTACAGTCACATTATTACTTTTCTAGTTTGTTTGTACAGTTGATTGTTGAAAAATGGGCAGAAAGCTAGCAGATGAATTTTAATTACAGTTTCAACAATGGTGATCGCTCATGTAGTTTACCGATACATCAACAATAAGAGCCGGCCGCGGTGGCCGAGCGCTCTGCGGCGCGCCAGTTACAGTGCGCACGGCCACTACGGTCGGGGGTTCGAATCCCCCCTCGGACATGGATATTTGTGCCGTCCTTAGTATTAGCTAGTTCATAAGTAGTTTGTAAGTTTAGGGACTGATGACCCCGTAGTTAAGTCCCATAAGCTCTACAAACATTTGAACATTTGATTTGAACAACAATATGAAAATATATCACTGGAAGAGTAACGTACACTCAAGAGATGTAGATAAATGTGAGACATCTCTCACTAAAGCCATGACGTAGTCAGAAACGCATATTTTTGTGTAAAAACTTGTCTCCATAAAGCGTGGTCCAGAAGTTATATTACATGATGATTTTGATTATAGTCGTCAGAATGTCTATAGAAGTACCAAGCGCAGAAAAAAACATGTAGTCAACAAGGGTCCGTTTCGTGGCACTGACAATGATTTCTCCGTGGTGGGAGGACTGTAACGGGGTGCACTGAGCTTCGTAAGCCTCGTGAAGCACATTGAAAAGCTAATTTACCGAGTAATAAAGAGTACGACCGGGAGAGTGGTGTGCCAACTATATGCCTCTCCATACCGCGTCGTGGCCAACGGGAAAGATAGTCCATGGTGCGCACATCATGTCACACGATAAAGAAAGGCCTGATCCTGCGCGGTGGCTAGCAGATTGGCTGTTATCTGGAGGGCCAGCCACTTAGTTATCGATCATGCTGGCTGTCTGGCCTCACAAAAGTCCGTGGTCTCGCCACACTGAGCAGGCCATTGCTAGCTGATTGGCTGGTACTACCAGTGGGCAGACAGTCAGCCAGCGATGGCGGCTACTTGGTGTGAATTGATAGGGAAGGTTGTGAGGCCTTGTCTTTAGAAGGTGTTGGCACGTCACGTCACTTGATCAAGACAGGCCTGAGCCAGCTCGATCGCTAGCTGCTGGGCTGCTCACTAGGACACAGCCAACTATATCATAGCAACCAGCCAGTCAGCTAGCGATCACGCTGGCTCAAGCCTACCTTGATCACGTGATGTGACAACACCATGTAGAGAGAAGGCCTTACGACAGTCCGTATCACGTCACACTGAGTAGGTTGCGATCAATAGGTGTCCCAGCAGCCAGCCAGTCAGCGACCGATGGCGTCTACTTGGTGTGAATTGATAAGGAAGGTTGTGAGGCCTTGTCTTTAGAAGGTGTTGGCACATCACTTGATTAAGACAGGCCTGAGGCAGCTCGATTTCTAGCTGACAGGCTGCTCACCGGGACACAGTGAGCTAGCGATCACGCTGGCTCAAGCCTACCTTGATCACGTGATGTGACAACACCTTGTAGAGAGAAGGCCTTACAACAGTCCGTATCATGTCACACTGAGTAGGCTGCGATCAATAGGTGTCCCAGCAGCCAGCCAGTCAGCGACCGATGGCGTCTACTTGGTGTGAATTGATAAGGAAGGCTGTGAGGCCTTGTCTTTAGAAGGTGTTGGCACATCACTTAATTTAGACAGGCCTGAGCCAGCTCGATTTCTAGCTGATGGGCTGCTCACTGTGACACAGTCAACTATCTCATAGCAGCCAGCCAGTTAGCTATAGATCACGCTGGCTCAGGCCTATCTTGATCACGTGATGTGACAACATCATATAGAGACAAGGCCTCACGACAGTCCGTATCACCTCACACTGAGTACGCTGCGATCACTAGGTGTCCCAGCAGCCAGCCAGTCAGCGACTGATGGCGTCTACTTGGTGTGAATTGATAAGGAAGGTTGTGAGGCCTTGTCTTTAGAAGGTGTTGGCACGTCACATCACTTGATCAAGACGGGCCTGAGCCAGCTCGATTGCTAGCTGACAGGCTGCTCACCGGGACACAGACAACTATCTCATAGCAGCCAGCCAGTCAGATAGAGATCACGCTGGCTCAGCCCTATCTTGATCACATGATGTGACAACACCATATAGAGACAAGGCATCACGACCGTATTACGTCTCACTGAGTAGGTTGCGATCACTGGGTGTCCCAGCAGCCAGCCAGTCAGCGAGCGATAGCGGCCTACACGGTGTGACGTGATACAGACTGCTGTGACGCAGACGGTGACGGACGTGCGCGCAGCAGCCTGTTTTCCTAGTTGGCCTCAATACTCCCTCAATACTGCTTTCGATGACGCCATTGGCAGCGAATGGCACGGCGGTCGGTCGGCCCCGATTGGTCTATTGTGGTCTTAACATCGATCTATAGTTGCTTGCAAACGATTAGTGTTTCGATAATTCTCCTAAAACATGCACAGTTTGGCTCGAGACCTCAAAGAGATGTACGCTTCTTTACCATCTGTTAAGCCAAACACGAAAGAGAGGGGAAGACAGAAAAATCTCTGGCTCTTGGCGTGAGAGCGGCGGCCGCAGTATTTACGACGTTCGGAGTACAGAGTGGGGCGGCGAGTGCGGCGTTTGTTATGCCGGCGCGTGCACGAGTTATCTGCTCCGCTGGTTCTCACGCCGTAGACCTGTCCCGCCTGCCAGCTCAGGACGTGTCCACAGGCGCGCGTTAACGTCCGGAACGAATGGACGAGTTCGCAGAAGTGTGCCGTTCTATCACTCGGCGAAACTTGTGTCCGACGACTTAGTTCCAGAAATTATCCACTCTATATCCGAGGCTCGCCGCCTAGGCCGCTCACGTTAGCCGCACGGTTGCCCAGAGGCTAGTCGCACTCGGCACGTGTGCCGCACACGTGGAATACATTCTCTCCTCCCGAGAACGGAGAGCTAAATCTCTCAGTGTTGAGGCGTCTGGGGCACTACATTCTGCGTCACTCACTGCACGAGCAACATGAGAGGATCCTCACTCCATACAAGAATTTACGAACTTGTTTACGAGTCAAACATGTTACGCTACTCTTCGTACATACAAAGTAAGGAAGTATATTGCTACAAGTCGGAAAACTTGAAATGAACGAAGGAATGGGTGTAACGGCTATGTATAGACACGTTGCGTAAAATATTTCCAGTCAGTAGCGACAAGTGCTTATTTTCGATGGTGGTGCCCAGACAAAAGTCAAACTTCAAAATGGAATCTCATCCAATAATTTGACACGTAATACATTAAAAAATATTAAAACCCGTTGATACATTACTTATAAAGGTTTAAACATCAATGAGAAACTACTGTAGGTAATAGTAAACTTTGAAGGGGAAATATACCACCAACAGGACAGGTAGGGATTTACGGTATCAGCCTAATATATTCTTAAATGCCACAGCGGAGTGGCCAAGCGCATTGAGGCGCTATCCTACGATACGCGAGACCGCTCCACGTCGGGGGTTCGAATCCCCCCCTCGGGCATGGATGTTTCTGTCGTGTTTAGTATAAGGTAGTTCATAAGTAGCTTGTAAGTTTAGGGACTGATGACCCCACAGTTAAGGCCCTTAAGCTTAAAAAACATTTGAACTTCTTAAATAGTACATGCTTTCTATATACTGTCGGTTGCAGCATCAAACAGAGCGATCATAAAAATATACGTCCAAATATGGGACCAAAGTACTTTGGTCATAAGTCCCTATACTTACAAACTAATTACATTAAGTTAAACTAACCTAAGGACAACACACACATCCATGTCCGAAAGAGGATTCGAAACTCCGATGCGGGAGGCCTCGCGATCCTTAACGTGGCGCTCCAGACCGCTCGGCTAGTCCCGCGCGGCTATACGTCCATAGTCGCAGGTTGTTTTTATTTAGCTTTCTGTAAGGCGGATTCAGCGTACAGTACCATACCCGGCCAACGCCTGACATACAGTGGTCATAGCCATACGGGAATAACCAAGCGGGTTCGGAGACTGGGAGGCTGTTCCCGTCGGAGGTTCAGGTCCTCCTTCAGGCACGTGCGTGCGTGCGCGCGCGTGTGTGTGTGTGTGTGTGTGTGTGTGTGTGTGTATGTATGTGTGTGTGTGTCTTTGTTTGTTGTCCTTAGGTTGGTTTGTTAGTTGAAGTAGTTTGTAAGGCTAGGTACTGACGACCACAATAGTTCGGTCCCGTAAATATACAAACATTTGAACAATTTCAAACAGTGGTCATGCTCGCTTTCCAAGAACGTGACACATCTACTGGGAAGCTAGCATGATGACTGGGTGCTAGGGGAAGGTCTGAGGAAGCTAATGTGCACTAATCTTGTGCCCAGTAGGCTAAATGAAAAATAATTGCGACCATTTTTTTTTATTTTAT
This sequence comes from Locusta migratoria, assembly GCA_026315105.1. Classification (NCBI taxonomy): domain Eukaryota; kingdom Metazoa; phylum Arthropoda; class Insecta; order Orthoptera; family Acrididae; genus Locusta; species Locusta migratoria. The sequence continues at coordinate 178,808,499 of CM048747.1, forward strand.
TTAATTTTTTTTTTTTTTTAATAAAATGTGGCACAACAGCATGACCTCACACTCCTTCAAAAGTACCACTGCAAAGGCACACTGCATAGCTGCTTCAAACTAACATGATGCTCTTCGCTTACCAAATTTTGCTATCCCCTTTTCGCACATTCATAATTAAATCAGCAGTGAAATAAGAGCTTGACCGACTGCAAAAAATACTTTATTAATGGAAACATTTCACTGAGATACTATGATCATCTGGTTTTTAAATTATTTATTTCCTTAGCATTCTGTTCGTGCTGGGTTTGCTTGAGCTATAGTTAAAAAATGTTTGTTAAGCTTATGGGACTTAACTACGGGGTTATCAGTCCCTAAACTTACAAACTACTTATGAACTACTTACGAACTAGGAAGGCAAAAATATCCATGCCCGAGGGGGTTTTCGAACCCCCGATCGTAGTGGCCGTGCTGACCGTGACTGGAGCGCCTCAGTCCCCTCGGCCACCGCGGCCGGCTGAGCTATAGTGCCTGGATATTATTGTCAGTGAGATTTCTTACTGCTTTAGCTATTTCATAGTATAACGTTACCCTTGCATTCTTATGATGCCATAAGTTGTCAAATTTGTTCCGCGATTGTAATTTGGACAAAGGATTATCGAACTTTTGAATTTGGAATAATTTAGTTAAAACATTGTACAATTTAACATTTATAAACATTAAGCCAAATACACCGCGGATTAAATGTTAAATTCGGGCACCACACGAAGCAATGGCACGTTATAAGACTTACAGAAAGCATCTGGCTGGATCATATGCTTCATACTGCAGAAGCTGAAAAAGTTAATCTTTTCTTCTTTAATATGAGAATATTCGAGATACTTTCCGTACTAGAGTAATGCTTAGACAGTTCACTTCGATTTTCTTTGTTGTATGACCGTGGGTGAAACATGAAGTTACTGGTAATGATAGATAAATAAAAAAAAAAAAAAGATCGGGCTTCGTAAAATTACAAAAGAAATGATTGCAGGTTCTGAAATCAACCAAGGTATTATATAAGAATGACTAATAGTGAATGAAATTTTAAAGACATGCGAAGCGGTCGTAATGGCGTCTGAACATTAAACTATTACGGACGTCGAGGAGCTGAAAACATTAGAAAATAAATATTTGACTTGGAGGGATTCATTTAAATAAAAGCCAAAGAGAGGTATTGATTTTAAATTTAAGTAATATATTTTTAGCAACAACTTGCATCACAATTACTCACAAGAATGGATACATGAATGGAAGACGTCTGAACATATCGGACACACCCAAGAGAGTGATACAAAACTACGATCGCGGTTCCATCTTCTCGCTTGTCCGGAAGTAAAAAATGACGAATGAAATTAAGTTAGTTATATTGCGAGCCAGAGGGAACCGGAGGCGATAAGCATCGCTGATCAAAAATAGAGAAACAAAAAAATAAAATAAAAATTCTAGCGTATCGTTACAATAGCCTACTAGGTCGGCTGATAGGTAAGCAACTATGGAGAGGAATATTACATTACAATGAAGGAAACTGTGCTGCCTTGTCTTTGAAATTTAATGTCATAAGGAAACTGACATTAGCAGGTACATGAGTGAACTGCAGCTATTAAAGTGCCGAAAATGTATTCAAGTGGTTTCAGATTCGGGCTTTAGGCTTGATGCTTTTCATTAGCAATATCTGATTTTATCAATTATTGTGCTCCGTAAAATAGTTTTAAGCAGCATGAGGTTCAAACGTGTACAACAGCCAATGCGTGTTCACCTTCAAAATGTTGTACTGTTTTTGTTGGTATATACGACTCGTCATTGTGCATTCGGATAATTATCCTGCCTTTTGGCAAATATTTGCTGAATTATCAACACAAAAGTTCTGAATACGACTCAAAAACGAGCTGAAACTAACAATCTTCAATAATAAAATGCGATAAAGACTACATTTTATACCTACACAGCTGCATATACTTATTGAATTGCATAAGTTGTAAAAATCTGTAGTGAATTTATGTATCGAATCCAGTTTATTGACCGGCACGTTACGTCTTCAGTTATTCTGAATCGTTGATAATAAGCTCTAAGTTTTCGATGGCCTGTTAATATTGAAGTAAAATTCTGAGATATTTGTAGTTTAATCGTTAAACATTTCAGATCGGCAGAAACTATGTTTTAGCGCTGTCTCCGTATTCAGTTATCTGCCACTGAATCTCCGTATCACATCGTAATACATTAAATTGAGGTAACTGAAGCTAGCATACGTTACTTGGCATTGAGTGCATCTATGTTCGGCCCAACTCTAATTTATCGAATTAGTGCATCGGAGGTCATTTTAAACCTTTATTTTAAAGACGTATCATCCAACAGTTGAGAACGAGTGGCCGCATTCGGTCTTTCCAAGTCACCCTTTCAGTCCGTGTGTTGTCGTATACTCCTCTTCGACAGTTTCGGAGTGCTGCATGTCATTAGTACAAATAAGAAGTAGAAGTTTTACCTCAGATATTACGCTCGTAATGCAATCCCGTGTAAGCATACGGAGTGCTATCTGCAATAGGACATACCATCTTTTGGATCATAATGGTATTTAGGTTTGTGAGCAGCGTAGATCGTCAAGTTTTTTACTAGAATGAAACTTTCACTCTGCAGCGGAGTGGTCGCTGATATGAAACTTCCTGGCAGATTAAAATTGTGTGCCGGAACCGGGACTCGAAACTGGGACCTTTGCCTTTCGCGGGAAAGCGCTCTACCGACTGAGCTACCCCGACACGACTCACGATGCCGCCGCACAACTTTACTTCCGCCAGTACCTCGCCTCCTACTTTCCAAACTTCACAGAAGCTCTCTTGCAAACACGCAAGACTAGCACTCCTGGAAGAAAGGATATGGTGGAGACATGGCTTAGCCACAGCCTAAGGGATGTTTCCAGAATGAAACTTTCACTCTGCAGCGGAGTGTGCGCTGATATGAAACTTCCTGGCAGATTAAAATTGTGTGCCGGAACCGGGACTCGAAACTGGGACCTTTGCCTTTCGCGGGCAAGCGCTCTACCGACTGAGCTACCCCGACACGACTCACGATGCCGCCGCACAACTTTACTTCCGCCAGTACCTCGCCTCCTACTTTCCAAACTTCACAGAAGCTCTCTTGCAAACACGCAAGACTAGCACTCCTGGAAGAAAGGATATGGTGGAGACATGGCTTAGCCACAGCCTAAGGGATGTTTCCAGAATGAAACTTTCACTCTGCAGCGGAGTGTGCGCTGATATGATACTTCCTGGCAGATTAAAATTGTGTGCCGGAAACGGGACTCGAACCTGGGACCTTTGCCTTTCGCGGGCAAGCGCTCTACCGACTGAGCTATCCCGACACGACTCACGATGTTGTGCGGCGGCATCGTGAGTCGTGTCGGGGTAGCTCAGTCGGTAGAGCGCTTGCCCGCGAAAGGCAAAGGTCTCAGGTTCGAGTCCCGGTTCCGGCACACAATTTTAATCTGCCAGGAAGTTTCAAGTTTTTTACTGTTCGTGACATTCTAGTATTGAAGATTAACCGAGTTTCTTAAACCCCCCGAAAACATTCGTCGTTATTTATTTCTCTTCCTAGACACAAATGTCGGCCATAAAAGGAGTTCGATTACAGGGTAGCTACATGATAACAAACGTTTTATGCCATTATAGACAGCAGTGTGATTAGTTTTAAGGAGAGGGAACTCTAAGATAATCCTTCATTTATTAAGGCTGTCTTGTACATAATTCTGATTCATTAGAATCAAGTAATTCTATCTTATTTTACAAGATACATGAAAAAAAATTTCATTGCGTTCTAGACTACTATGCTGATAAAAATGGGAGCAAATGCTGTCGCTGATAGAATTAATGGTCTTCGAAATTTGGTATTTAATTTTGGTTGCCGCACAAAAAAAAAAAAAAAAATATTTACAGTTAGGTAAAAATAGGAAAGTCTTCTGATGTGGAACGTACGACTGTAAGAAATAGAAACGTCTACAATTTTAAGAGTAATTGGCGAACTAAATGATAATTACACCAATACATTCGTACTTTCGTCAAAGAACGAATCCAAATATTCACCTTGTCTTGGGAAAGTTATATCTTCTCTCAGTGCGGATTTTAAGTGCATGTCAATAAAGTTTATTTACGGATACATCTAACGTGATCTCAATTGAGTAACATACAGTAAGTACCATAATGAATATCGGGGTTTTAAATCTTTGTAGAATGTATTACAGTGACCTTGCCATTTCATATTATGGAGGAAACGAACGAACAACTAAAACAGTTTGTCCTAAAAGTGTCCGTGCGTTTTGAATGCTGTGTTTCATACACGATTGGTTAAACAACGTTCTTCCCGACCGCTGGATTGGCCGCAAGGGGCGGCATGACAGAGTTTGTTTTGCATGGCCTCCTCGTTCACCAGCTCTGACGCTTTCCTATTTTTATCTTTGGGGGTTTGTAAGGGATCGGGTGTATGTGCCTTCGTTACCAGCTGACCTAAAAGATATACGACATGGAATTGAAGCTGCAAGTTTCATCAGTTACTCCATGCACACCGAGCAACGTTTGGGACGAATTCGTCTATCGACTCGATGATGTGTACTGTGTGACGAACAGTGCTCCCATTGACAACTTGTAGGACAAATTGTTTGAGTTACTCATTCATTTTATGTATAATTTGTGCTAACAAGGTCACCGTAATAAATTGTACAGAGCTTTAAAACCCAGATATTTATTTTAGTACGCCCTATACTGAGGCTGAGAAGTCATTTACGATGAGAAAATATTCGACGCTATTAATATACCTTGTGTAGATTTTACTAAAATTAAAGAGTATAATAAAATTCAAATTTTATGGTCTTCCGTTACGTTTGTAGTCCATAACACATAGGAGGTCCGTCCATATATACCATTATCAGACCTTTCGAAAGTTATTGGAATTAGTTTGTGCTGAAGTTGAAGTAGAAACTGGTCCGTAGCTAGCCCAGAAGTGGGAATAAAGCGGTAGAAATCAGATAGGTGTCAGAATAAAAGAAATATAAATAAAATAAAAATTTAAAATTATTTTTTTTAAATCGCCCTGGCATGTTTATGGCCCACTTTACGTCTTCCTGTAGTTTTATTACTTATTGCAAACTTTTCCGACAAAAATAATAAAAATATAAATAAAGAAAAATTATGGACGATACTATTACGACTCTTCTATTGCGATAATATCTATGCACTCCGCACGTAATACTCTCTCTGACCGTATTTTAACAAATAGCCAAAATTATTTGATATTTTTAACTACTTCTTAACTTTTACCTCTTTAAACTATTATTTTAATATGACACCCATATTTTCATTATCTTTTCCCGTTAAAATATCATCATCACCTGTATTACCGTGGAAGTTTGTCCTCTTTTTCAAGTTAATTTTCTTTTCATATTCACAGAATATATGACTTCAATTGCGAATGTGCAAAGCTGAAAATGTGTACCCAGCCGGGATTCGAGCCCGGATCTCCTGCTTTATAGGCAGTTGCGCTGACCCCTACACCACTGAGGACTCAGTGATCACCGCACCTGCAAAGACTACCTAAGCACACCTGCCGTAAGACACAAATCTCCAGCTTTCTTTGCTTGTATTGGTTACGTAAAAATCAAGTGAAAGTGTCAAATAGCCGTTACTTTTGAAAATATCTCTGAAATGAAACCAGATACGAAAAAAACATAAGAGAGAAAAATTGTAGAGAATATTCTGCTCTACAGGTTAGTTTTTTGAGTTTTCGTATCAGATGAATGGTCAAGCTGTTATTTTCATTTAAATTTCGTACTGTCAATACGCAATGGCATAGGCCCACTTTCAGTGCTACTACCGTAACCCAGAGTTGTTCAAAAGCGAAAAATAGGGAACGTTCCTCAACAAATTTATAGTGCTTATACCGGTATTGAAGCGACACGATGTCACACGTGCAACGCGTATCGACGCTAAAGAAGATTGGCAGGTGAAATTCGCGCTCCACGACTGGCTTCCCTGGTGTCTATACTACTGTTGACCTGCGCTTCGTTGTTCTCGATGTGATCCATCGATAGAATGTCGCACACAGCGTACTGGAAGTCTCTTACATCAATTGACAGCAGTGTGCGTGACCTAGCCACTCAACGAGCAATCGACGGTCATGACAGTTCTTGTTTATCGACGTGAATAGACTCCCAGTTGGCTGCAACTAGTACTCCTATTGCGAAGGCACTGCATTCACTCTACGTGTAACACAGTCGTAGTCTTGTTTTCTCCGTCTTGTCTACAGCATTTCTCATTTGAATGCGACAGAAATACGTATAATTTCTTAACAAAACATTATAAAAATAGTTAAATCTATTCGAATAATCACGCTATCTCTATTTATTATTTGTCTTCTAAAGGAGAAGTAAACGTCGATTTATTACATTATGCAATTTAATGATATACAGCAGACAGTCTATTCTACATACAGAGTGAGGTTTAGTCTATCAGTATTAATTTACTGCGAACTCCGTGATGTATTAAAGGAACGACTCAAATTCTTCAGAATTAGAATTGAGGACAGCTGCCAGCATATGTAATTTAAATGTAGATATCCCTGGAATATTAAAGCAACTTAAATCACTTAACAAAAGCAAGTCTCCCGGTCCAGATTGTATACCAATTAGGTTCTTTTCAGAGTTTGCTGATCCTTACCCAAAGACTGGAAAATTGTCCAGGTAATTCCAGTATTCAAAAAGAGCAATAGGAGGGATCCGCAAAATTACATGCATATATCATTGACGCCAGTTTGTGACGTCGTGTTTTGGAACATATACTTACCTCAAACTTTATGAACTACCTTGAAGAGAACGACATATTGTCCTATAGTCAACACGGATTCAGAGAGTATCGTTCTTGTGAAACAGAGCTAGCTCTTTACTCACATGAAGTGATGCAAGCGACAAGGGATCTCAAATCCATTCCATATAACCGTATTTCTGGAAGCCTTTTGACACTGTACTTCACAAGCAGCTTTTTTATGGAATATCGCCACTCTTGTACGATTGGATTTGCGATTTCCTGTCAGAAACGACACAGCGCAAACTAACTGAGGATAAGTCATCGAGTAAAACGGAAGTGAAATCGGGCGTTTTCCAGTGAAGTGTTACAGAGCCCCCTGTTCGTTATATTCAATAAACAATTTAGGACACAATGTGAGTTCTCTTAGACTGTTCGCGGATTATGCTATCGCTTATCGGTTAGTAAAGTCATCAGAAGATCAAAAGGAATTGCAAAATCATTTAGATGTCTGTCTACATGGTGCGAAAAACGGCAGTTGACTCTAAGTAATTAAATTTTTGATCTCAACCATATAAGTAATAAGCTTAATCCGTAAAAATACATTTACACGATAAATCAGTTAAATCTAAAGGCAGTAAATTCAACTAAATACCCATCAATTACAAAAACGAACAACATTAATTGGAAAGAACACATAGAAAATATTATAGGGCAGAAGAATTAACGCTTACGTTTCATTGGCAGAACAGATGATGCGACATTTCTACTAAAAGACGTTGCCTACACTACAATTGTGCGTCCTATTTTGGAGAACTGCTGCGAATCGTGGGATATTCATCCAGTGGGACTGACGGAGGATATAGGGAAAGTTCAGAGAAGGGCAGATCGTATCGTATTATCGCGATACTGGAGTGATACTGTCACGGAGATGATTCACGATCTGGGATGGAAATCGTTAAAAGAAAGGCGTTATTCGTTACGGCGAGATTTGCGAAATTTCTTTCACCAACTTTCTCCTCCGAATGCAAACATATTTTGTTAGCATCTATCATAATAAAATAAAAGAAATTAGATCGAAAGCAGAAAGGTTCTCCATTTTTTTTATTTTTTTTTTATTTTCTTTATTTACTTATTTACTTTTGGCCTTTTAAGACATCATAACACAGACGTACGACTTCAAAATATTTCTGGTTTTGTCAAGTCCTTTAACAGGATATGACGCGACCCAATTATTACAATCCATTTTGCTTTAGATTCGAGGGAGATAGTACTCACAACCCACATTCAATTTAATAAAACTTTTTAAGCAGTAAACTTGGTTTAACCAACTGTTGAGTACAACCACATTGACGTTTATTTAATTGTATCCCATAAAAACCCTTTATAATAACTTTGAGAAAAGCCCCCATAAAACCCGGCACTCAATATTAATATTGAGACGTCGCAATAAGCCATTCCACCTCATATAAATTAAGATACCTGAAGATGCACCTTTAATGGTGCGAAATCGGTTGTAACCTAAGAAAGACATGTATGACAGCTAAGGCGGATTACGATAATTCATGGAAAAGAATACTGGCTTAACCGTCTGTATTACTTTATAGAAATGCTTAACAATTAGTTTAAATATTTAAGTCCCATAGGTTTGAAAACATTTGAATATTTTTGAACAAGTACGTCATGCCTGTTCTGCTTTGTTTTACAGGCGATAAAATTCTGTTGCATTCTCCTTTTAGTCTTGAAACTGATGTACAAGACCAAATTTAGAACTGTAACAAGTTCTTGAATCTCAAAACAGGTTTCATAGTTTTCCAGCAAGAAAATCCTGTGCTTCATTTCGTAGCATTGGTGTTTCATTTCGTATGTATATTGATTAATTAAGGCTGTCATTCCCCAAGAAATCTTCAAGCACCTGATTGAATGTGTTCCTGCGAGCGTGAAAGCTGTCATCAAGGGGCCAACACCATAATGAGTTCCAGCTTTACTGCAGGAGGGTGCCATGAACTTGAAAGGAATTTTCAGCCAAATGTCCAGGTACTTTTGATCACATAGAGTATTTTTCAAATCATATTTAAGTGCTTGGGAGAACGTTTGTAGAGCAACTTTCCGATTTCGATCCGATTTTTTTTATTTTATTATGATGATCATGTCTCGCCATGTAGGCTGGTGATAACAAAATATACTCGCAATCGGAGGAGAAAGTTGGTGAAAGAAATTTGGCAAACATATCATGCCGTAACGAATTATTATTATTATTATTATTATTATTATTATTATTATTATTATATCCACCCCAACTCGTGCATCATTTCTGTGTACTCTCTCCCCTGTATCACGATAATACACAACGGGATACCGTTCCCTGAACTTTATTTGTATGTCAATATCACTATTTTGGGATGCCACAATGCGCAGCAATTCTCCAAACCGGGACCCACAACTATAGTGTAGGTAATAAATTTGTTTTATAGGTAAGGTCCGCCTTGAGCAAACACAAAGGTTTTTTGGGTCTCTCCCATACATGTTTCGCTGGCGATGCAGCATCATCACTGGGATGTTTAATTCATATTGTCTGTCAAATTAACAATGAAATGATTGTTACTTTTTGTACATTAAGTGTAAAAACTACAGATAATTGTGAGACTAATATAAATAGTTTCTTATTACGATTTATATTAGTCTCACAATTATCTGTAGTTGTTACACTTAATGTACAAAAAGTAACAATCATTTCATTGTTAATTTGACAGGCAATATGAATTAAACATCCCACTGATGATGCTGCAACGCCAGCGAATCATGTATGGGAGAAACCAAAAAACATTTGTGTTTGCTCAAGGCGGACCTTACCTATAAAACAAATTTCTTTTGTAAGCAAACACGGAGATTGAAGAGCTTTTCAAACCTCAAGATGAATAGTGTAGGTAGTTTCTTTAGTGGAACTGTTGCAACTCCTGTTTCGCCTTTGTTTCGCCTTGCCTACAAAATGTTCTGTATGTTCTTTCCAATTAATGTTGTTCGTAATTGTAATTCCTAGGTAGGTAGTTAAATTTACGGCATGTAGATTTCGCTGATTTGTCGTGCAAATGAAGTTTAATGTATTTATTTTGGTGCTCATAAGGATCACTTCACACTTTTCATTACTTAGGGTCAATTGCCAATTTTTTGTACCATGATGTGTCTTATCTAAATCGTTTTTTCAGTTTCTTTTGATCATCTGGTGACTTTACTAGCTAATAAATTACAGCAAAATAAGACAACTGCTTACATTGTATCCTAAATAATAAAGGGGCCCTGTAACACTTTCGTGGTGAACGCTAGATATCACTTGTGTTTTATTCCACGACTTTCCGTCAATCACTACCTACTGGGTCCTTTTCTGACAGCAAATACGAATCAAATCGCACACTGCGGCGATATTCCATGAGCAAACAATTTGATTAGAAGCCGCTTGTTAGATGCAGTGTCAAATTACTTCCGTAAATCTAGAAATAAGGAATAAAGAGCCAGGTGTGTTTCATAAGATCGATTCTTTATAATCCATGTTCACTATGTGTCAATAGCTCGTCCTATTCGAGACAGTTCGCAATGTTCGAAAACGTATATGCTGCAAAATGCGGCTGCATATCGACGTCAGTGATATAGACCTGTAATTTTGCGTTCATGAATATTTGTGCGACCTCTGGAACTTTCCAGTCTTTGCTTACGGATCTTTCGCTGAGCGAGCGGTAGTATATGATAGCTAGGTACGGAGTTGTAATATTACATGTGCCTCCACGTACCAAAAGTTTATTTTCCGATATTTTAAAATTATTTTAATTAATTTCATATTTGCATATTTTGTTGAAATTTTTGTAAATATTAATAAATTACTCTCAGTCATATGGACTTAGATTGTAGATTAATTAATGTATATAAACTTCTGTACAAAGAATACAAAGACAATTATCACGTTCAATTTTTCTCATCTATAAAGACAAGAGATACGTCTCTATTTCTTCTTCTTGTTCGAACATTGAGACAGTAAAGTCGTAAATAATTTTGAGCTATGTAAGTATTACGAATTTCCAGGATAGAAACTTCAGTAGATGTTCTATGAACTATGTAAGTAGAGATGCTGCTTTTTAATTTAATTATTAGCTCTGCAGTTTAATCGAACTTCGAATGTGTTCTCATTTAGTAGAAAACTGATTCCTTTATTTTTACTTCTCACATTTTACTGTGATGCAATTTATTTTTCAGGACAACGGATTCCGCCATTACACCTAATTACGAAAGTAATTGTTGGATATGCGATCCTGAGATTTTGTGTCGACTTATTAAATTTCAGTTTCAACAATTTGAGCTAGCCGTGGAGTTTGTTAGTAAACGATAGTGACTGTAAATGATGTCAGCAACAGTTATATTCATAAACAACAGGCTTTTAATTAATTTCTTAGTGCGCAGCTTCCCTTTTCTGCATTTTCCATTCTTTTACAAACAAAGGCACGTAAATGCTACGACACCAGTTTGAAATATTTATCCCGTTCAATCTTTATAACACTGTCAGTGACAGCTTTTTAAAAAATATTTTCTGGCTTTTACAATGATTTCATCCAAATTAATATTTCCTTCATTTTTCTTTATTAAAAGCGCGGAACAGTTTCATTTGCAGGAGATATTCCATTTCAAGGATATTTGAATACAGATATTATTTAAATAAAAGTTCTCTCTAAAATTTTAACAATTTGGGAGAAATGTTTCAAGCTATAGCATCAGCATCAGCATTACCTAGGTATTCTATAGAATTCTTTAATTTCATACAATGCCTGTTACATATATCAGAAACTAGCTGAAAACCCGGCATTGCCCGGGTATCTATGTATTTATTCCTGCCGTGTTTCAGGTATATATTCATTTGTATAAGGGCTGTATGTCTGTAAAGTCTCTTGGGAATACAATTGGTAGTAAATAAGTAATAGATTAAAACTTCGTGCGTGATGGGGTGGTTTTCCATGAACGCCATTGTTTATGTGTCATATCTCATGAACTATGTGTCGTACTGTGATACAATTTAGAAGGTACACTGTGTATACTATCAGTAAAATTTCCTGCAGCTACAAATCATAGTGTGGAAATTATAAATTGTAACGTCATACCGAAAGCCGTAGTTTTAGTCCATGAACAGCGGAACGTTACTGTTTATGTGTTCATATCTCATGAACTACGTGTCGTACTGTGGCACAATTTGGAAGGTACATTGAACTATATGTGTGTATACTGTCTATAAAATGTCCTGTCGGTACAATTCGTAGTGTTCAAATTATAAATTGTAACATCATACCTAGAGCCGTAGTTTTACTCCGTAAACAGCGGAAAAGTAGTAAGTGAGAAACTTTTTTCCTTTCATCATTTTACTGTAGTTGCCAGCGAGAAAAAGTTTAATAAAGGTTTGAAAATATGTTTAAAGTTTGTTGCAGTCATTCTCATACAGTGTATTTCGAAAGTCTCGCCGCATTATATGGCTTTTTTGCGATTTCTATTGGTTATGACGTAATATCTTTTGAACCATGTGCCGTGTGTGATTCTTAACCATGCAGCAATTGTTACCTCACGGTAAGGAATGTGTGTACCAAATTTGGTTGAAATCGGTCCAATGGTTTAGGTGAAAATGAGCAGCATTGTCGGAAAATTCAGCAGTTTTTCGCGCATCTCATTGTTTATGACGCCATATCTCGTGCAACTATATATCGTATGTGATTCTTACACTTACGGCGACCGTCCTCATAGATGAAGCTTATGTGTACAAAATTTCATAAGGATTGGAAAAAAATTGTAGGTTTGTATGCAACACGGATAAACATACGGACACTCTGCTTTATATATTAGAAGAAGATAGGAAAGGATTATGTATTGAAATGTTTATACGCTATTTAAGTAATTACATTCCATTCTACCACTTCCAAACGAGATACTCAGCTTTTCAACATTAAGATTATTCTCCTGGGGCGTCATGGTAGAAATAAATACTCGTAGGTACAATTTTTCACTACTTCTTTAATTTGAATCAAACATTTCCACAAAACCATGTAACGTGTACAAAGCATCAGTTTCCAGTGCACTTCAGAAAAGCCAAAACTCGAACCCCCCCCCCACGCAAGGCGGTGAGGCAAATATATAACATCGGCAATAATGAACTTACATTATGCGTAGTTCGTAACAATTGATTATACTAATTTACAATTAACTAACACACAAAGAAAACATTTCATGTACACAAAAATAATCGCAATCTAAAATGAAAACTATACGTAAAATAATTATACATGGCGCGTATATTTTTAAGACAAAATCTCCAATCTTTCTGTTGACAACAAAGTGCGATGTTAAATGTCAATTAATTAGTTAATGAGTACATCATACATATTCCTAACATATATTGAACTATAAAATATCTTGTCCATTCTCAAAATAAGTTCAAAATATCACGTCAGTCAATATATACAACGAATCATAATATTTAATTCTCGACTATTACATTAATTAACACAATTAACTGGTCAACACAACTTGTTTATGAGCCTAACATATATACAATGCTATTTACTTAAATGTCTTTATGTGTTACAAAAGTTTGTACCCTTCGTCTGTCTATTTTTTGAAATAATGTACAGTGACAAAAGTATTGTTTATAGAACTGTCTGGAAACGTCATATGCACATCTCTTAATTAATGAAATCTATCACTTGTTTTAATCACAGTATCACTGAGACACTGTGCTACACTGATTCCTAGGCTGGCTATTTCATTTGTAACTTCACACGCAAAGTATGTCACTATTACACCACACGATTCGGGGCCGACGCAGACGGTATCGTACGATAACATTGAGATGAGAGGGCAAGCAGTATCGTCACAGTATGCAACACGTACAAACATACGACACTTTGCTTTATATATTAGGAAAAGATGGGAAAGGATTATGTGAGAGGAAGGATACGTTGGAAATACTTCTTCGTCAGGTACGCGTAGCATCAGCTGTCTTACGACTAGGAGATTAAGTGAAAGAGAGTCGTCAGAAACAAGCTATACGCACAGGTTGCGGACGTAACTCTATGTTTTAGTGCTCCTCAACTCCTGTTGCACTTTATCTAGGCGCAGCGGGCAAGACGGCAGCTACTACCACGTACACGCCATTCACCAATTTCACAACCCGGCCACGGCGGCACCAGACACCCAGATATTCCATAACAGGAAGGGAGTTACGGCCTTATTTGCGGCGCTCCGTTAGGCTGTGACTTCTTTTAGTTACTATCGGCTTTCCGTTTTAATGAACGGTCGTATATTTTTTTACGGGCCGAGCTGTAAATATTTTACAGGCAATAACAAGTAACCGAGGCGGTTTCCTGTGACCAGCCAACATGCCATAAAGGAAGCTGATAGATGGGAAGGGGGCGGTGGAGGGGGAGAGAGGGAGGGAGACTTCTTGCCGACATCAGAGACACTAACAGAGAAAGCGTGGGGTGGGAGGTGAGAGGAAATAGGAAGGGGTGTGTGTGTGTGTGTGTGAGAGAGAGAGAGATAGAGAGAGAGAGAGAGAGAGAGAGAGAGAGAGAGAGAGAGAGGTGACGACTATTGCAGGTGGCTGTGTGGGAAGGAGACAGAAGAGTCGAGAGGGTGAGGTAGAAGGAGGGGAAGAGGAAGAAGAGGAAGGAAGGAGAGGCCAGCGGCGGTGATAAAGTCGGCCTCATAAAGTTGCTCTCAAATTCTGCCATAAATCATGCGAGGTCATTAGATAACTGGGCAGCAGGCGACGGCGGTTGCCAATTTATGGGCAGAAAAAGGGGCAGGCGGCGGCCGGGGGCCATTCATCGCCGCTCCTTCAGGGAATTTATTTCCGAGTAAGGTTCCAGGCGGGCGCATCCATCTCCGGAGCGCGTATGTTATAAGGCGGCCGGCGATGCATCACCGGAGGAGGTTGCCGCCGCCGCCGCTGTCGGCCTGTCGGCGTGGCTGTAGGCGGCAGCGCGCGTGCGCCTAGCGGCCTACCTGCCGCGCGCGCTGTCTTCCTTTGTTTTCATCCAGACACCTAGCTACGGCGCCTGCCGCAACCGATAATTTGTGCTCTGCGGCGTGCGCAACAAGAAAAGGCGCTCCTGTGCTTAGAACTCAAGATTGACTGGCGAGTAAGTCGTACAGCGTCAGTGGACGTTCTACTGACTACTGAGGGGGACGGGGGAAGGAGGGGAGGGGCTACGCCCTGGCATCAGTGTTATAGGGGCCTCACATACGTAGAAGCGTTACAAAATTATTATGGCTTTGAGGATGATAAACAGAATGCCTAGTCAGCTGTAGCATAAGTTACATTTCATTACCAATAATTATGTATTTACTAGTTGACCCGTGCAATAATTCATACTCTCTCCAGTCACACAGCCGGCCGCGGTGGCCGAGGTGACTGAGGCGCTCCAGTCACGGTCAGCACGGCCACTACGGTCGGGGGTTCGAATCCCCCCTCGGGCATGGATAATTGTGCCGTCCTAGTTCGTAAGTAGTTCATAAGTAGTTTGTAAGTTTAGGGACTGATGACCCCGTAGTTAAGTCCCATAAGCTTAACCAACATTTGCACATTTTGAATCTCCAGTCACAGATAGGTAAGATATTAATGGAGATAATGCAGCCGCAATGGGGTAGCCGAGCGGTCTAAAGCACCTCGCTGCGGAGCGCGCTGTTGCTCACCGTGGAGGTTCGAGTCCTCCCTGGGGCATGGGTGTGTGTGTTGTCCTTAGGTTAGTTTACCTTGGTTTAAGTAGTTTGTAAGCTACGGACTGATGACCACGCAGTTTGGTCCGATAGATTTACAGACATTTGAACAAGTGAGAAAAGGCAGATGAATGTTGTTGTTGTGGTCCGCAGACTGGATTGATGCAGCTCTCCACTCTATCCTGTCCTGTGCAAGTCTATTCATCTGAGAATAAGTTCGGCAACCTTCATCTTTTGAATCTGCTTACTGTGTTCATCCCTCGGTCTCGATTATTACCCCACACACTTCCTTCTAATGCTAAGTTGACAATTCGTTAAAGTCTCAGAATGTGTGCAACCAATCTACCCCTTCTCTTAGGATATGCCACAAACTCCTTTTCTTCCCAAATCGGTTAAGCAACTCCTCATTAGTTACCTGATCTACCCATCTAATTTTCATCATTTGTCTGTATCACTACATTTCAAAAGCTTCTATCATCTTTTTATTTGAACTCCTTATCGTCCACGTTTTACTCCCATGCAATGCTACACTGCGGACAAATGCTTTCAGAAAGGACTTCGCAATATTTAAATTAACGCCGGATGTTAACAAGTTTCGCTTCTTTAGAAACGCTTTTCTTCCCATAGCCATTGTGTATTTTATATCTTCTCTACTTCGGCCGAGCGAGGTGGCGCAGTGGTAGCACATTGGACTCGTATTCGGAATGATGGTTGGTTCAGATCCACCTCCTGTCATCCAGATTTAGGTTTTCCGTGATTTCCCTAAATCACTCCAGGCAAATGCAGGGATGGTTCCTTTCAAAGAGCAAGGCCGATTTACTTCCATCCTTACCAAAAAATCGGAGCGTAAGCTCCGTCTCTAATGACCACGCTGTCAAGGGGCGTTAAACCCAAAGATTCCTTTTTACTTCGTCCATAAGAAGTTATTTTGCTACCCAAATAACAAAACTCATCCACCACTTTTATTGTCTCATTACCTAATCTAATTCCTTCAGCATCACCTCATTTTCTGTCGCTACATTTCATTACCCTTGTTTTACTGTTGTTAATATTCATCTTATATCTTCCTTTCAAGACACTGTCCATTCCATTCAATTGCTCTTCCAGATCCTTCGTAGTCTCTGCCAAAATTACTATGTCATCGGCAAACCGCAACTCCCTGAACTTTAATTCCCTCTCCAATTTTTTTATTGCAGTCCTTCACTATCTGCTCAATGTACAGATTGAACAACTTTGGGGAAAGGCTACAACCCTGTCTTACTCCGTTCCCAACCTCTGCGTCCCTTTCTTGCCCTTCAACTCTAATAACCGCTGTCTGGTTTTTGTATAGGTTGAATATAACTCTTCGCTCCCTATATTTTACCTCTGATTCCTTCAGAATTTGGAAGAGTGTATTCAAAAGCTTTCTCAAATCGACAAACGTTAAAAACGTAGGTTTCCTTTTCCTTAGCCTATCTTCTAATATAAGTCATAATGTGAGTATTACCTCCCTTTATCCTAAATATCTCCAAAATCCATACTGATCTTCCCCGAGGTTGGATTCCAGAAGTTTTTCCATTCGTCTGTAAATAATTCGGATTAGTATTTTGCACCCATGACTTATTAAACTAATAGTTCTGTAATTTTCACACTTGTCTGCACTTGTTTTCTTTGGAAATGGAAATACAATATTCTCCTTGAAGTCGGAGGGTATTTCCCCTGTCTCATACATCTTGCATACTAGGTGATACAATTTTTTCATGACTGGCTCTCCTAACGATATCAGCAGTTCAGACGGAATATCATCTACTCCAGGGGCCTTGTTTCGATTCAAGTCCTTCAGCGCACTGTCAAATTCTTCTCGCAGTATCATATCACGTATCTCATCTTACTCCACTTGCTCTTCTCTTTCTAGAATACTGCTTCAAGTTTATTTCCTTTGTATTGGCCCTCTATATATTCCTTCCACAGTTCAGCTTTCCCCTCTTTGCTTAGTACTGGTTTTCCGTCTGAGTTCTTGATATTCATACAGCTGTTTTTCTTGTCTCCAACTATCTATTTTATTTTCCTGGAGGTGGTATCTATCTTTCCCCTAGTTATGTATTATTCTACGGTTCTGCATTTGTCCTCTAGCCACTCCTGCTTAGCCAGTCTGTACTTTCCGTGAATCTCATTTTCTTCTATTTCACTTGCTGAATTTTTATATTTTCTCTTCTCATCAATTAAGTTCAATATATCCTGTGTTATCCAGGGATTTCTATTAGGCCTTGTCCTGCCTATTTGGTCCTCTGCTGCCTTCAGTACAATGTCTCTCAGAGCTACCCATTCTTCTTCTACTGTATCACTTTCCCCCGTTTCAGCCAATCCTTGTCTAATGCTCCCTCTGAAACTCTCAACCATCTCTTGCTCCTTCAATTTGTCCAGGTTCCATCTCCTAACCTTTCTGCAGTCTCTTAAGTTTTAATCTGCAGTTCATAACCAATAAGTTATGCTCAGAGTCTATATCTGCCCCTGGACATATCTTACAGTTTTCAACCTGGTTTCTAAATCTATTCCTTACCATTATAAAGTCAATATGGTACCTTCCAGTGTCTCCCGGTTTCTTCCACGTATACAGCCTTCTTTCATGATGATTAAACCAAGTGTTGGTGATCATTAAATTGTGCTCTGCGCAAAAGGAATATGTAACACACATATTAGACAAATATAAATGCTGGTATAAACACAAAAAAGGTTACAGATTTGGAAAATGTACCACACTAAGTACAATTCTGATCACTTTCTGCTACAATTTTGATCACTGGCATCTTCCACATAAAACGCACTTTTTCCCTCGGGCACCAACGCATACTTCGTGGTTCCAGACATTGCATTTTTGGCAGCGAATCCAGTCACCCTAAGCTATGGCTTTTATAAGAACGCGTTAGACTAAGTAGCT
Organism: Locusta migratoria; assembly: GCA_026315105.1. Taxonomy (NCBI): domain Eukaryota; kingdom Metazoa; phylum Arthropoda; class Insecta; order Orthoptera; family Acrididae; genus Locusta; species Locusta migratoria. The sequence goes on from CM048747.1 coordinate 178,826,958, forward strand.
TCACTTACCTCTTATAGGAATCAATTGATATCTCCGTAGCAGAAAGTGGTGTATTCTTGGAAAAGACAGAAGGAGCTGTAGAAACATGCTATACTACAACGCCACACAAAGGTAAGTGCTACCAATAGTACGAGGCTGACAAATGTCGCGAACCCTTCAAAAATGTTCAAATGTTTGTAGAGCTTATGGGACTTAACTACGGGGTCATCAGTCCCTAAACTTACAAACTACTTATGAACTAGCTAATACTAAGTACAGCACAAATATCCATGCCCGAGGGGGGATTCGAACCCCAGACCGTAGTGGACGTGCAGACCGTGACTGAAGCGCCTCAGTACCCTCGGCCACCGCGGCCGGCGCGAACCCTTTACGCTGATCGGAATTGTACGTATATAAAATTTGTACTACCTTATACAACTAAGTAAATTGCGACGTGTAAGGCATCGCCAATAAGGAAGGTACATTGCACAACATCTCAAACAAACAACTTTTAGAAAATATGGGCAACATTGTTGATCCAATCGGTCTATTACCCCGTTTACATGGGCTAGCAAAACCGGATTTCGTAAACTAATTCTCCAAATCCGCTTTTGGTTGGTCATGTAAACACTCGAAAATCGATTCTGGAAATCCGCTTCTCTAAAGCGGTTTTGCAGTTCCACAATCGATTTTCGTGCCCATGTAAACGCAACCGTTTTGTGAAGCGTTCTTGCCTTCTCAGACAGCATTTTCTTGTTAAGAATTTTCGGCACATATGCAAAGAGTGATATTTTCTAATGTGAAATGAAAGTATAAATGTTAGAGTGAACATAAATCTATGTATTTAAATAAAGAAAAAATAGCGATTGTGCTGACTAAAACAGGAACTGAAACAGCTGTTTGTCAGCCGCCATATTAACCCTTTCAGACCTGATTTTTCCTTCTATCAAGGAAATTACTTTTAATGCTGTTAAATTTCCAATGAATTTAGAAGCAAGATTCATGCAATTATATGCACCCCTTATCATACTACAACATTGCGTATACTGAAAAATACGGCTTTTTTAAGAACTAAATTAATTAATTTTGTAGTGCCAACTGTTGTACTACATAAACTGATCGTTCAATAACTACATCGCAAATTAACAACTACTACTTTCAGTTATATAGTGGAATACAAGAAACCCACGATTTCCGTGTTCTTTGAAGTTCACAAACTATTGCGCAGTACAACACTCGCTTCTTAATGTTTCTATAGTGATCTTCTGCAGGTGGCAGTAATTGTGCATGATGAAATGATTGAAATATCAGGTGTCGTATACATGTTCCTTCCATTGACAAAAAGGAAGGGTTAAGTGGGCTAGGAAATCCGACTAAGGTTATGCCATGTAAACACGACAGAGAAAAACGGTTTACGAAAATCGGTTTTCGTCTTCCGGAAGATGTGTTTCATGTAAACGTAGTGTATGACACTGCGCCTCAATAACGGAGGATTAAATCTATATCTATAAATGTGAATGTCTGTTCGGTGTACGTTTATCACGTCTGAACCGCAAAATATAATGAGCTAAAAATTTGTAGAATGTCTACCCGGGGAAGGCTTTAGGCACGGTTTTAAGGCGATCGGATAGCTATATATATATATATATATATATATATATATATATATATATATATTAATGTGAATATCTGTTCGGTTTACGCTTATAACATCCGAACGACTAGACGCAGAGACCTAAATATTTGTACAGTTACTAATTTATACCTGAGGAATGTTTTAGGCACGGTTTTATAGCGATCTGCTAGATATTTAGTAAGTTGAAGAATGTAACGCGAAATGCGGAACAATAATTACGCTTTCAAAACAGTTTTATTAGTTGCATTGTTGCTTGAGGGTTGATAATGATAAAAGGGTGGAGTATGTTGGGATGGAAAGTTATCTGTGTATATAAAATTCTACGTGTGTGTGTGTATGTGTGTGTGTATATGTATGTATGTGTGTGTGTGTGTGTGTGTGTGTGTGTGTATGTGTGTGAATATTTCGCTCTGCAGCGAAAACTACAGAACGCAAACGAATGGTCTGTGTGTAATTGTTGTCCCAAGTCTCCCGAAGTACACTATAGCAGTTCCATGCCGATAGATATAGGGGGGTGGAAGGTATGGTGGTTGAAAGTCGTCAAATTATAAAAGAAATTCAGACTGAAGGCCAGAGATAACGTTTGCGACCCTACAGAAAGGAGGTTACGTACAGCGAAACGTGTTGCCACAGACCATATCTTTGGTCTATGCGTGCTACAATGTCTTCAGCTCTTTCTCTGTAAGGATAAGCATGGGAATAAGGAAATATAAGAATAAATAAATAAAGCAGTATAAAAGAAATTTCTTTTAATACATCTCTTGAAAAAAAAAAGGTATTTCATTTCATCCTTCAAAACCAGTCTCATAGCACACTACTGAAAAATAGCTTACCTATCATAATCAACCAACACGCGAGCGGAGCCGTGGGTTTAAGCTAGTAGTAAATAAAATTTGTCCAACAGGTTTACAAATATTTGAACAATTGATTTGCCACTGCATAGGTTATACACCATTTATTGCATTTCGTCAGTATTGCCACCTCCAAAGATTTTTACTGTTCTTTCTGGAATATCCTGTATATACCCCCATCAGCTTTCGATACTATGTCAAATCAAAATGTTCAAATGTTTGTTAAGCTTATGTTTAAAATGTTCAAATGTTTGTTAAGATTATGGGACTTAACTACGGGGTCATCAGTCCCTAAACTTACAAACTACTTATGAACTGCTAACGAACTAGGACGGCACAAACATCCATGCCCGAGGGGGGATTCGAACCCCCGACCGTAGTAGCCGTGCTGACCGTGACTGGAGCGCCTCAGTCACCTCGGCTACCGCGGCCGGCTGTTAAGCTTATGGGACTTAACTACGGGGTCATCACTCCCTAAACTTACAAACTACTAAGGACGGCACAAATATCCATGCCCGAGGAGGGATTCGAACCCCCGACCGTAGTGGCCGTGCAGACCGTGACTGAAGCGCCTCAGTCCCCGCGGCCAACGCGACCGGCGATACTATGTCATTTGGTCGATATGCGTAAGGCCTATGCTGTATTAAATGAATGGCCTGCAGTAGATAGCAGATTTACACCCACGTGGCTAGCATAGACTGGCACTTGTTCGCCAGGGGCACTGCGCAACATCCCCCACAGACAGCCAGTACTCCCGACACGCCAATCTGCTTGTTGACCCGCGTCGTCGCTCCTGTCTCTGCAGACCCTCCTGGTGTTTTTTTCTGCTCCGCTGCCGCCTGCCCCCATAAAACGACATATCGCGTTTAAACATTTCGGTTCGCACGGCAATAACATTTGCCGCGAGGAGCAACTGTTTGCATCCGACCATGTGTTTATCATAAACGCTACCACCCCTCGCCGTCGGCTGTGCCCGCCTTGTCCGGCACGTTATGCGAATGTTTATATGTATGTATATGCGAGTATGGGTGTGTGAATGTGTGTGTATGTGTATATGTGTGTGTGTGCGCGCGCGCACGGATGTGTTTGTTTTTTTATCTGTCGCTTTTTATACCTCCTTCCTGCAGAGGCGTCAGCGAGTTCCTTGAACTGCCATTGAATAAAACGTGCAGCCTATAAAACCCGGGCGGCTGTCAAGACGAGGCGGTGTATGTGACGAGTTGAAAACGGCGCGACGCCTCCGTCGTTTAAAAGGGGGTGAAAGAGTAGCGGAGCCGAGGAAGAGGGAGAGAAGAGAGAGAGAGGGGGGAGAGAGAGAGAGAGAAACAGAAAGAGAGGGAAAGAGGCGATGCCGCGCCGGCAGGCAAAAAACAATATTTACGGCGCGAGACCTGTACACCGTCTCCTTTGACCGTAGCCGCCTCGCCGACGCGGAGCGGATGTGGGAAGCGTGTGACGCAGGCGGAAGGAGCCGAGTGCGGCCGAACCGAGCCGACCGCACGCGGGCTGACCGCCGCTGGTGGGTCCGACGCGTTATAACTTACGGTTATTGCCGACGTATAAACGGGTGCCATCCGCGCGACCGCTGCGTTCATCACGACTCCTCCTCTCACTCGGCGCGACCCTTCTCGTCCTTTTCTTTCCTTGCCACTCGCCTGTCGTATTTCATATTATTACTTCATTCCGTTCCATTAAATATCTCGCCGCCGGATCCACCGCCTTCTCTACGCTTCGTCCCCTCGTCACGGAACGGCGTACTTAATGTCACGTGGCTCTTCTTTTCTTTGACGTCATCAGTCTCTCTCTCTCTCTCTCTCTCTCTCTCTCTCTCTCTCTCTCTCTCTCTTCCCTCTCCCCCCTTCCCCTCCCACCCCTCCCCACCACACTCACCTCCCCTGTCCGCAACGTTGTTTTTTTTTTTTTTTCTGTGTTTTTTTGGTGCGCCTGTCGGCCGGTGCCCGTGTGTTAAAGCGCCGTACGAGATAGAAGTCGTAAATCTGGAGATTTCTTTTGTAACGGGATTTGGCCCCGGCACGGTAATTTGTAGCGGGCCCATGTGTTGGCTGACATAACAGATGGAGCCAGCGGGCGCTGAGACTATTTACATAGGCGGCCGCGTCGCTACCGGACGGCGCTGCAATCTCCATTAACATCTGCCGCGACATTAAATAAAGAAAAGCCCTCAGGCGGCATGTGTGTGTGTCTGTGTGTCGCAGCCGCCCGCCGGGCTATGCACATAAATTCTGGCTATGTGCCAGCGCCAGAGAGAGAGAGAAAGAGAAAAGCACCGGAAGGCCTGGTAAAGCCGTTAAAAAAAAAAGGGACTCAGACACAAGAGTGAAAGGTGCGCGAGAGATGTAATTTATCGGTGACTGAACGCTGCCGCGACAGATATTCCTACTTTGTTAATCGCTGCCGTGTGCTAGCGACAGCAGTTCTCTCCCGAGACGGCAGTCTTATACGACGCCTCTCCCACGAAGCAACGCAGCTGTTATTTCTAAATGTACGTCAATATGTCATGGTATCTCTAAAGTAACTGGTGGAAGTTTTAACGAAACGACTTATGCATTCGTGTAAAAGCGAACCTGGCAATGCCTCTCATTTGCTATTATGTATGGGAATTGGATATACACACATCTCCATTTTCCCCTGCTATCTCCTCCTTCGATTTCATTATCTATCTCGTCCTTCTCTTTCCACATACCTCTATCCATTACCTTCGCCCCATTCTCTGTACATCTCCTATCCCAAACACTATCCGTCCCTACATCCTCCCTCCCTTTCTTTATATTCATTTCATGGTTTCTGTCTATCTCCTCCTCCTACCATTCTCTGTCAAACGGAAACTTCATTAATGAAGTAAATCGCAATTTGCGATCAGTTATGGCAGCACTGTACAAGTGCGGCGAATGAAAATTTGTGCCCGGCCGGGATTCGAATCTGGGATCGTCTGCTTACTAGGCAGACGCGTTGACCACTCCGCCACTGAGGACACAGTGACCAGCCCGACTGCAGAGGACTCTTCCCTGCACGTCTCCCGCCACACCCAAATCTCCATTCGCCACACTGTCTCCTTCCTATTACCACATCCTATTTATTCTGTAATGCTCGCAGCCACAATACTATATTCCCGCATCAGGGAGAACAGACCATGAGACAATTAATTGTGTCTCTAAACCTCATGGTCTGTTCTCCCTGATCCTGATGCGGGTATACAGTATTGTGGCTGCGAGCATTACAGAACAAATAGGTTGTGGTAATAAGAAAGAGACAGCGTGGCGAATGGAGATTTGCGTGTGGCGGGAGACGTGCAGGGAAGAGTCCTCTGCAGTCGGGCTGGTCACTGTGTCCTCGGTGGCGGAGTGGTCAACGCGTCTGCCTAGTAAGCAGGAGATCCAGAGTTCGAATCCCGGCCGGGCACAAAGTTTCATTCGCCGCAATTTGGTATTCCATCTAAACCTAGTACAGTGATGCCATAAGTGATCGCAAATTACGATTTATTTCATTAAAATGAACGCTGTAACGTCGTCAAAAAATACTTAATTGAAACTTCTTTGGTAACATATGTCAAAATGTACTGGGAAATCGGTTGGAATCAATATTTCAAGGGCTATTAGACAGGCTGATACATGAGATTAGTAGCTGTAAGGCCATATTTCGTATGGTTTTAACCTACGAACGCGTAAGATTACGAAGTTAGCCATAACACAACTTTATAAATGGTTTCAAAATTTTCGGCTTGGCCATATGGACACACGCGACGCTGAACGTTCTGGAGGCTCTGTGGAGGTTACGACTCCAGAAATCAGGGATAAAATCCATGATAAGATGGTGGATGACAGAAGAGTTAACGTTCGCATCTCGAATGGACGGCTACATAATATTTCGCATAACTATTTGGACATGAGAAAGCTATCCGCAAGTTGGATGCCGCGATTGCTCACGCTTGACCAAAACTGCAATCGTCTGAAGTGTTACAAGAAAAGTTTGCAGCTGTTCAGGAAGAATCCGTAGGACTCTTACCGTCGTTTCGTCAGCGTGCATTAAACATGGATACGTTACTATCCTCCTGAGACGAAAGCATACTCCTCTAAACAATTGGTCATCAAGAGAGAATCTGCACCAAAAAAAGCGAAGACTGGTCCTTCGACCAGAAAGTTTATGGCGACGTTCCTTTGGGATTCGCAAGGGATAATCCTCATCGACTATCTGGAACAGCGTAAAACTATTACAGGTGCATATTATCCATCGTTATTGCACTGTTTGAAAACCGAGCTGCAAAAAATCGCCGGCGATTGGCACACAAAAAAGTCCTTTTCCACCACGACAATGTACACACATCAACAGTTGTGGCCGTAACTCGTTGGAATTAGGATTCAAACTCGTTTCAAATCCCCCAAATTCTCCAGACTTGGCTTCCTCGGACTACTATTTGTTCCGCAGTTTGAATAAATGGGTGGCGGGACGAAGATTTCAATCAAACAAGGGGGTGATTGCAGAGACTAATACCTCTTTTCCACGTTTGGAGAATTCCTGTTATTTGGAAGGGATCAACAAATTAGAACAGCGTTGGACGAATTGTGTAAGTCTAAAAGGAAACTATGTCTAAAAATTAAAATGATTGCCCCTAAACACGTTAGTAGTTTTATTTTTGCCCAGACTTTTCAAATGCCCCTCGTAGTAGGATACCGCACTCCTGAGAAACTTGTCGATGGCAGTTTGATTGAGCAGACCTCTGCAAGCTTACGAGAGTAACTCGATCGTCCTTACAAATGATTTTTGTCTGGTACAATGTCCCAGAAATGAAGCAAATTCATTCCAATGCCCACGTTTTGACCAATGTTTCTGAAGGTCCTCCTTGGTGGTAAGGCGTATGCCAGAACTGGTGAGTCCCTCCCACTCAATCTCAATTGGGTTGCCCAGCCCGCTCCAGCTCCTCGGAGTGGAGAATGAAAAGAATGAAATTTTCTTTTTATGTTTACAAACCGCAAGAATTCTTTCTACAGACAGAAGAAAGCTACACGTCGCTGAAAATCAACGATGCGACTCTCCGACATCTCTACTACACGACACCCTCAGAACCAAGAACTTACTAATGAGATAGAAGTAACAATGTGGCAACTTTGGACTGAAGAGACATATATATATATAGGGCAACAAAACATCTACTAAAACGATGGACCTGTAATAGTTTTACGCTGTTCCAGATAGTCGATGAGGATTATCCCTTGCGAATCCCAAAGGACCGTCGCCATAAACTTTCTGATCGAAGGACCAGTCTCCGCTTTTTTTGGTGCAGATTCTCTCTTGGTGACCAATTGTTTAGAGTGTGCTTTCGTCTCAGGAGGATAGTAACGTATCCATGTTTGAAGCACGCTGACGAAACGACGGTTACAGTCCTGCGGATTCTTCCTGAACAGCTGCAAACTTTTCTTGTAACACTTCAGACAGTGGCAGCGCTAGGCGTCGGCGACGTCGGCCACCGCCGACGGCCTCGCGCCTGTGGGGGCCTAGCAAAACATTGTCAAAAATTTGAGTTTTTAAAAAATATATATATATGATGTTTAACTGCGCTTTCCAACTGCTAGGTTATGTAGCGACGACATACAACTAGCTTACACTAGCTTAACAAATGGACGAACAGAACATCCGTACCCAAGGGTGGGGTTCGACCCCCGACGAGAGCGACCTCGCTCACCGTGGTACGATGCCTTAGTGTGCTCGGCCATTCCCGGCCGGCGGCTATTTAGTTGTCCGTATTTATTTCCGTATGAGTGGAGCAGTGATGCAATTTTTAGTAAAATACTTACAAAACAATTTCTTCAGTACATTTTAGAACACGATTTGGAAGTAGTATATCCAAATGCTTGTATAACAGTCAGAATCATGCTCAGTTCCAATCAGTACAGCTTCGGGCGAGAGAAGCTTCACAAAGTTAAAATTGATTAAGACTAACTTGAAACGCACAATGAGCCAAGAAAGACTATTTGTGTTGTCAGTACTGTCAACTGAAGCCGAAATAGCGGCTAGTAATAAGATGTGATCTTAAAAAAAGTTTGTGAGACGGAAAGCCGAAAAGCTGAAAAGTTGCTCTAATTTGTGTTTGTTTATTGTAATTTTTGTCATTGCAATAATACTCGTATATTATACTAATATAATTTTAGGACAATGATTATAGATGTATAATTCAGTTCATTTAATATTTTCTTCATTAATGAAAAAATGAAACGGGCCTCGCAAAGACGAGTTCGCCGACGACCAGGTTTCGTCTAGCACGGCCACTGACTTCAGACGATTGCAGTTTTGGTCAAACGTGAGCAATCGCGGCACCCAACTTGCGGATAGCTTTCTCGTGTCCAAATAGTTATGCGAAATATTATGTAGCCGTCCATTCGAGATGCCCACAGCGCTAGTAATCTCACGAACATTAACTCTTCTGTCATCCACCACCTTATCATGGATTTTATCACTGATTTCTGGAGTCGTACCCCACAACCCGAGATTCAAATGCGCATTCGCTCCCTACGCCATACTGAAAGCTACCTCTGAACTACTCCAACAAAGAACCCTAGAAGATTAAGACATTATCGAAACCTTTCGCAGACCAAAAACGTACACAGGCATTTGGAATGATATAGCGAAACAAAGGTAATAATACTGTGAATCCTCAAAATTTAATTGAAAGGAACATCAAAATGCAAAATGAATGACAACAGAAGAAGAATGTTGCAAGACCTATCGATTGAAATCAAAACTTGAAATGACAACTTTAAAGACGAGAAGAATCAAATACAGAAAATCATAGCACAAATACCAACAAAAGTTTTTTTTCCCCCACTATAGATTTTTCCTCAGCCGTAAGGCGAATTCCGGGTTTTAGAAGAAAGATAGGCGTATTAATTAGAATATACATCAATACATAAGAAAACGTTTGGCATATAAGCACCCATTTTTTTTAAAAAAAAGTGTCCAAATAGCTTAAACATAACTCATTGGCTGAAATGGGCATGAGCCTTCTGTAGCCAGCCATCTCCATCAGAAATGAAATGAAAGACATAAAAGAAAAAAATGTCACAGGTCACTTCGGGGGCAGTTCCCCTAGGGAGATGCTTGTCCATTACAATTTGGTCGAGCCGATATCTGCGAGTTAACTCTTGCGGCCAGTTTTTTATTGTCGGGCCTGCGTCGGTGCTGTCCTGATAATGAAATTTTGTGCCCGGGACAGCGGTCTAGAATTAAATTAAATTAGTCCCGATTCCCCGGTTCCGACGCAGGTTTCTCTTGGTTGTAAGGGGCGTACGCCGGAACTGGTAAACCCCTCCCACTTATTGGGATTCCTTTGCACTACCATCAGATTGTTTGAGAATTGACTTAATAGAAGCCCGACTCTTTATGGGCCGGACCTCGAACAGAGCGCTCCATTTTTTGTAATTTCTATTTATCTATTGTTTGTTTAGGATGTGCGCTGTTGACAGTCAGTTGGTGGAAAGGGATTCGTGTAAGTATTGAAGCAACTGTTTCAGTTTGATCATGAATTTAATTAATGAAATAAATGAGATTTGATACAAAACGATATCAGTGTAATTACGAAATAATTGAAATGCAGTAGGTCCGAATGCAACTTTCTGACAATTACTTATTCGTTCCCTCATCCTCCACCGCCTACCCTATTTGATTCCGAACATCTCCTTCTACGTTTCTTCTGATGTAAGCTATGATACCTGTAATAAACAGTATTACACTTCTGAAGGAAAAAAAAAAAAAAAAAAAAAAAAAAAAAAAAAAAAAAAAAAAAAAAAAAAAACACCACGAATTCGTCGATCAGGATGTGTACAGCACATGATCAAACAGACTGAGCCACACACACTTGGGTACAGTCACAAGACCGTGTACAGTGTCGAAGCTAGAACCGTGTACGCCCTCATTTTGGAGCAATGCAAGCTGCAGTTCTCCCAGTGAGACGATTGTTGTTGTTGTTGTTGTTGTTGTTGTTGTTGCCTTCAGTCCGTAGACTGGTTTGAATCAGCTCTCCACGCTACCCTGTCCTGTGCAAGTCTCTTCATCTGAGCATACGTTCGGCAACCTATATCCTTTTGAATCTGCTTACTTATATTCGTCCCTCGGTCTCCCTCTACGATTTTTACCCCACACGCTTCATTCTAATGCTAAGTTGACAATTCCTTGATGTCTCAGAATGTGTACAAGCAATATATCCCTTCTCTTAGTCAGGATATGCCAGAAACTCCTTTTCTCCCCGATTCGGTTAAGCACCTCCTCATTTGTTACGTGATCTAATCTAATTTTCATCATTCGTCTGCAGCGCCACATTTCAAAAGCTTCTACCATCTTTTTATCTGAACTCCTTATCGTAGACGTTTCACTCCCATGCAGTGCTACACTCCAGACAAATGCTTTCAGAAAGGACTTTCTAACATTTAAATTAATATTGAATGTTAACAAGTTTCGCTTCTTTAGAAACATGCTTCTCCCCATAGCCATTCTGCATTTTATATCTTCTTTACTTCGGCCATCAGAAGTTATCTTGCTACCCAAATAACAAAATTCATCTACTACTTTTATTGTCTCATTACCTAATCTAATTCCTTCAGCATCGCCTGATTTTCTGGCATTGCATTCCATTACCTTCGTCTTACTCTTGTTAATGTTAATCTTATATCTACCTTTCAAGACACTGTCCATTCCATTCAATTGCTCTTCCAGATCTTTTGCGGTCTCTGACAGAATTACTATGTCATCAGCAAACCGCAACGTTTTTATTTCTTCTTCCTGCACTTTAATGCCCTCTACAAAATTCTCCTTTCATTCCTTCACTGCCTACTCAAAGTACAGATTGAACAACATCGGGGAAAGCTATAACCCTGTCTTACTCACTTCCCAACCTCTGCGTCTCTTTCATGCCCTTCGACTCTAATAACCGCTGTTTGGTTTTTGTATAAGTTGAGTATAACTCTTCGCTTCCTATATTTTACCCTTGCTACCTTCAGAATTTGGAATAATGTATTCAAGTCGACATTGTCAAAAGCTTTTTCCAAATCGACAAACGCTAAAAACCTAGGTTTCCCTTTCCTTAGCCTATCTTCTAAGAAGTAATGTGAGTATTGCCTCCCGTGTTCCTACATTTCTCCTTAATCCAAACTCATCTTCCCCAAGGTCAGATTCCACAAGTTTTTCCATTCGTCTTGTAAAGCTTGACGTGAAATTTCAACCTCGTGCCTGAGCTGGGCCAGATTTCGCGCCCGTCATACAGACCGCGAAATATGTTGTTTCATCCGGTCCCAATGACCAATGCCCAATGGTGGACAGATATGGGGATCGTACTCTCCAGGATAGTTGACGCACATCTTGAAAAGCAGGTTGGGTGGTGCGGTATACATGTGGACGTGGGATGTCCTGTTGGAAAAGCATAACGCTTTGTTGGTGTATGAACGGTAGTAACACTGATGGTTTCACTGTTCCTTGCACAGTACGTTCCCTCGACCAACCTCACAGGTTAACGGCCAGTGTATGATATGGCTCTCCACACCATAATGCCGGCCGTCGACCATGAGTGCCACTGTCGTATACACTAAAAAAACTTTCTCGTTCCCCTGCACGACGCCAGACGCACGTACGGAGGCAGAAGCGACTCTCATCACTGAAGACGACACGTCTTCATTCGTCTTCCAGGAGCTGCTATCGCGCCAACACAGGGCCGGACAATGTTGGGGCGTGAGTGGAAGACACACCAACAGTACTCATGATCGTGCCCCATGGTGTAGGGAACCATATCGTCCACTGACCGACTACACTGGGGATCGTCGAAAGAAAATTGAACAGTGCGTGGTACAATCGAACCATCATTCAACCCTTCTTACTACCTTCATGCACTAACAAGGCAAAACGCTTTTCCAACAGGACAATGCATCTCCATATATTTCCCATACCAACCAACACCACCCTAGCCAGCACGATCCCCAAATCTGTCTCCCATTGATAATGTTTGAGACCGACCGAGAATGTCTTGCGCGGTCTGCCCAAATGACACGAAATCTGGACCATCTGAGGCAACAGGCGGAAATTGCATGGCTGGCCATTTCGAAAGACTACATTCGGCACCTCTACGATCGTCTCCATGGGAGAATTACAGCTTGCGTTGCTGCAAAAGAGGGCGTACACGGTACTCAAATCAAATGTTTGTATAGCTTATGGGACTTAACTACGGGGTCATCAGTCCCTAAACTTACAAACTACTTTTGAACTAGCTAACACTAAGGACGGCACAAATATCCATGCCCGAGGGGGGATTCGAACGCCCGACCGAAGTGGCCGTGTAGACCGTGACTGACGCGCCGCAATCACCTCGGCCACCGCGGCCGGTTACACGGTACTAACGTCGTCATTGCGCACGTTCTGGTGGCTGTACTCATGTGACTATGGCTGTCTGATCGTGTGCTGTATTCATCCTCACGAACGTGTCAATAACATTTCTTTCTGCTGGGTTGACGAATTCATCGTGTTCGTTTTTAATTTTCCAGGAGTATATTTTCGTATTTAGGAAGTATAGAAAAATGATGATTTCCTATTGGGAAGTCAGCGAACTGGTGTATGTTTCAGGAAGAAAATAAGTCACATTCGCGAAACAGTTTTACAATTTATTTGATCATAAGGTGACCGGTTTCGATATACTCTGAGACCATCATCAGACCGACTCGTCGTTGATCGAAACCGATGACCCTATGATCAAATAAATTGGAAAAACATTTTGTTATTTTCATTCTGATTTCCGTATTCATTGGAATCTTCCTGTGTTGGCCAGTTCCTCCCCTCTTTCCCTGCCCATCCCCTCCAGCCCCTGTCTCGATATATCTCCTCCCTCTTTATTTTCTACTCCACTCTAAGAATAACTACATATACCTGTCAGCTTTCTTAGTGAGTGATCAAACGGTGTCGAAACCTATGGCAAATTACCCTTCGTCATGCATCATACAGCGCTTTTCAGAGGGTAAAAAACATAAATACATGTGCCAAGTTCCATGGTGATCGGTGAAACTGTGGTGGACTCTATTGATCGATCAAACTTAGTGAAAGGTACCGTCCATTTTGAACCACAGAATTATAATGCTGAAAACATATCTAGGATCATAACGAACAAACCAAAGGAAGAATTACCCCTATCCAGCATCCGAATCTTGAGTTCTAGTGTTGAGTTCATTCAAGAACACAATCAGAAACACTTACGGGTTTTTTCAAATTTTCTTTCTTCCGGTAGATTTTCAAAATTTTTCTTTCATACAAACATTGTCCTGAGATTTATACCACATCAAAAGAAAAATTGTCTGCAAAATATGTCGAGCCGTTCTCAAGTGATGTTTTTGTATACTTACTGCAATTGGTTTGCATTTATACGAGATATGTAAAATCATTTACACGGTTCGGAAGACACATAAGTTGGACAACTGACTCTCACGCATCCTTATCTTAGGTAACAATAACAGTAGTGAAAACTGAAAACTTCTTAAATGACTACTTCGGCTTTTGAAAACGTAAAGATACCACTCATGTTCCCGATGATAGCGGAATCAAGTCTAGAGAAAAAAAATTGAGATATTTTAACAGGATTTAACACAGTAAAGGGGCTTAGGGGGTCACGTGACCATGCTGAAAGTATTACTGGGAACAGTCTGGTCTGGTCTGTAATCAAACAGTCAAGCTTAAGAAACAGAATGACTTTATGCTCATCATTTCTAAAAGAAGTATAAATATAACTAAAGATGGAAAATGTTGATCGTAATTCTTATTTCAGAATTCACCTTTCTTGTTGTTCAAGTCGAGTAATGGTCGAAGATATCTTTAATCTTCATCGTCAGTTACTGACTAAGTGCTTCCACCTATTTGTATGGCTAATTGTGGTCCATAGGTGTTCAATCACTCTTTTTCTGCTGTTGTGCCCCAGTCTATATCAACATCATGAAAGCATGCCGTACTCGAGTAGCCAAAATAGAAGTAAATTTAAACTGTAGCACAAACAAAAAGGAGAATAGGAATAGATGCTTATATTATCTGTCTTCTGAGTTAACTAACATTCTACATACATGAGAAATTATCTATGTAGCCGAAGATATTAGTTTTCATGCATAAAAGTTAGAACTGACTAACATAAAAAATCCATTCCCTTACAAATGTCACAGTGCCAAAAACAATAAATAACTATTAACAAGTAAAACATTGTACATTAATGAACCCGACATCCCCCCCTCCACACACACAGAGCGAAACACAAATAAATCGCAATTTGTGATTGAGGGTGGAATGCTTTTTATTTTCTTTTTTTATTTACGAAAGTTCAATTCTTCCATTTTTAGCATGGTCATCTCAAGTATTATAAGATGACCGCATGACACAAATGCTGTTGCTAAAGGAATGACACAGTATCTTCATTGGCGTCACTGTGAAATGTGTTATACACTCCTTCAATATTCGAGATAGCATTTTTACATCAAGTATGATCCAAACATGCCAATGTAATATGAAGTGACGCATTAGCAAATGCAGGTCCAGTCATGATCTTAGTATTAGCTAATTCATAAGTAGTTGTAAGTTTAGGGACTGATGACCCCGTAGTTAAGTCTCATAAGCACTACAAACAAATGCAAGTGATTACCTGGGTGGAAGCAAAAGGGTATTGGTGCAGACAATCAAGTGTATTTTGATATATCAGATAACGAACTGGAAAATCTAAATCATGTCAGCGTGTCAACGCCACCTTATCACCTGTACTTAACACTCATAAATCAATAACCGTCCTGACGAAAGCTTTGTCTCAACTTTGCGATTAGAGCATCGGATTTTCATGTTCTAAATTCAAACGAAAATAAATTTAACCTTGAAGCATACACAGAGTTAAATCTGTAGGATAAAGTTGAACCTGACCCAGATAGATTCATTCTGATGTGTAATGCACAGTTACATACAAAGTTGCAGCTTTCTCAGTTCTTCAGTTTGGTTTGACCGTCGTTCATTATAAAGAAAATATTAGAAAACTGTTAATTACATGCTCACAACATGCAGCTATACATAATCATCAATTCATGTTAACATATTAATAAGCTAGGTGTATGGTAAATGAAACTTTAAGAACATATTAGCACCAAGATGGACATAATAATTTGGATGATGTGGTTATTGGTGTAACAAGAAAGATGCGTACGAAACATTAAAAGTAGAGGTCCGGTGAAATGTATATTAGACTGCAAGTACCTGTAGATCCTTATCACAACATTACAGATTTTAGTGAAGAAACTAAAAAAATGTGGCGCTGAAATGTCACCGTCAGTCACGACCGATGATGTACCATCTCAAATCTTATATAGGCGTTTGCCTGTAGTGCATTGATTTGAATCAGCAAACTGGACAGGAACTGGTGAAAATTGTAGAGTACCAACTTAGACTCATTTTTGACGTCTTCGGTGTGATTGTCACTTGAAGGAGCTGTCGCAGAAAGATAAATACACTATGATGTAGATCTACGACGCTCATTCTTTATTCATCTGCGAAAATTTCCGGTTGTAATGGATGAATCCCACTGTAACTGAATGCAACTCCTAATTTGGCAACAGTAGCAACTGACAAGTTGATAATTTCTGCTACATCATAAAGGCGTATCTTGACTATTAAGTTCTTTAAATGGATTAACACGTTCCCTTCTATATGCTGCTTTAAATATTACCTTAACTGCTTATGAGGCATGTTTGGTAGGTTGCTGCATCATTGCAGCTTCATTTTCTGTGTTAAAGTCATAAGTCTCAGCAGAGCAGGAGTGTGCACCGTGTCTTTCATACAATGATTTATGCGAGAGACTTCTTACTTACTGCGGGCATTGAATTAAATTGTTAGGAAAATAAAAATTAGAAGCAAAACTGGGACTGGAACTCGTGTCTTCGTTACTTGGCAGATGCCCTATCCAATTTTTTTCCCCCTATAGGTAGTTCTAGTTCTGTTCGTTGCGGTCGCTGATCGTGTTTGTTGTTTGTTGTTCGACGTGTTCTTGGCTCAGATTTCTTATTACAGAGGGCGTTCAAGCTTCTGACCGATCAACTGGTGCCTAGCGCTCCCACTGTAACGGAATGCACCCCCTGATTTGCCACTAAGCCACGCGGGACACGGTGGATATCGAGCTGTAGGGACTACCCTGGTACGCCCCAGGCCAGATAAAAATTCTCAGCTTACAGTCTACACTGCTATCGTAGATTTCTTTGCCCAGTACTCTCGTTTATTGGCAGACATGGTTAGCCGATTCGCGGAGAAAAGACACCTTAAAGATTTTGATGTACGGCCGTCGTCTATCTGATCACGTTAATCTACAAAACTTCTACAAGAACTTTCATGGAATTTTCACAGGTAACGTCAGCATATTATGCTGTTATATCAAAGCTTCATTTCACCACAATTGGATCAGAGAAAGTAAAGATGTCATAATTGAAATATTTGTCTAAAAGGAATCGTGTGTGTCTATCTGTCTATCCAAAAGCCTGCACAGCATTCACAGGGTTCACATGTAAATTGAGTGTAATTTGGGGCAACATATAGACTTCATTTTTATCAAAATCGGATAAGGGGAAGAAAAGATGTAATTTGAAGTTTTAGGCATGTGCCCAGATCACTTAAGATCTAGTTTGTATGCTTAGCTTACAAGTATGGCATAGTACAGCAAAGAACCAATAGTGGTGCTATTAGTTCCGAAGTGCACCAAAGAAGTAATAGATGTGCCAGTTGCGTGTATTGCGTCATTATTTTGGTATGCGTTCGTCAGTGACAGAATTAAGCGCCGTAATCTGATCTGAAAAACTAACACAGAACTGCGAGTTACTTATTTAGCACTGTGTATTAACGACATTTCTTTGTTCCTGACGACAGGTTTCGTTTTTGTTAAAAACATGACGACACTCTTTCCCTTTTATCGATAAGGGTCATTTACATAAAAAAAAAGTCTTTACAAGGGCAATCGAATTTAAACAGTATGCTTTGTTGTTTTGGTGACGAGTTATTGGCTTTTATAAAAATCAAATGTTTAAATGTTTGTAAATCTTATGGGACTTAACTACGGGGTCATCAGTCCCTAAATTTACAAACTACTTATGAACTACTTACGAACTAGGACGGCACAAATATCCTTGCCCGAGGGGGGATTCGAACCCCCGACCGTAGTGTCCGTGCAGACCGTGACTGAAGCGCCTCAGTCCCCTCGGCCACCGCGGCCGGCTGGCTATATAGCCGTTCAATTTACAAATAATAAAATTTTCAAATGTTTGTATACCTATTGGACCAAACTGCTATGGTCATCAGACCCTAGACTTACAATAACTTACATTAAGGACAACACTCACACACCCTTGTCCGAGAGAGGACTCCGGCCTCCGGCGGTAACGACCGCCTAGTCCATAGCATGAAGCTCTTTTCCTTATTTCTTTATTTTTATATTCTTTGTTCCTCACGTAGATCGATGCTTTGCGGTCGTTTTTTAATGTGCGTTCTGAGTTATTCGTAGAGTATTTGGCATCTGACACGAAAATTGAATAAACGAATTTGTAGAGCAGAAAATTCCCTACACCTTTTCTCGCTCATGTTTATGTCATATCTCGCACCTTTTCAAAGATATTTGCAAAAATATCGGCGGTTTGACGTCTGTCTCACTTTTTTTAGGTCGCACCGTTCAACTGATCGGCACCACACTTAACAGACGCTCGGTAATTGTTGGCCGCCAGTGACCAGAACCTTCCTTTTTCAAATGATTCGAACGAAAAAATGTTAGTTTCTGATGGACATAAGACAGCAAAAAAAATAAATTGCAAATAACGCCTTAAACGATCAACTGAGACGAAAACTGAATAAAAGTGTTTGTACAGGAGAAAATTCTCAACAACTTTGCTCTCTTATGTTTTCCGTAACTCTCATGTTTCAGAGATATTTTACCAAAAGTCTCGGCTATTTGACAGTGTCACTTAATTTTACGTAAACCAGTACAGGCAAAGAAAATAAACTTGAAAAAGATGACGAACTAACATGGCAAGACAGGCGATAATAGTTTAAACAGGTAAAAGTTCAAAATAAGATGGATGGATGCTTAGGGTTTAACGTCCCGTCGACAGCTTGGCCATTAGACACGGAGCTAACGCTCGGAGTTTTTGGGTTAGGATGAGGAAGGATATCGGCCGTGCCCTTGGAAAGGAACCATCCCGGCATATGCCTGGCTCAAAATAAGAGTATGTGTGTGAAAACTAAACTCAAATATCAAATAATTTTGGCTGTTTGTTGAAATACGATTTTAGAGAATATTACGCTTTGAGTGCATAGATATTACCACAATTGTGGATTCGTAATCGAATCGTCCATCATTTTTTATTGTTTATATTTTTATTGTTTTTGTCCAAAATGTATGCAAAAAACATAAAACTACAGAAAAACATAAAGTGTGTCGTGAAACACATGATACGATATTTTAATTTTTTTTTTTTTTTTTTTTTTTTTTTTTTTTTTTTCATTTTATGAACTAAAACCCAACGTAGCTTTCTTACCTCAATGGTGAAACTGTAAGAGTTCTTTCGGGCGTACTTCCACTTAACCAGAAACTGGATTTGCCAGCTGCTGGTGTTTCACTACGTTCTAAACGGCCATATTTATCTGCGAGGCTGCCGCAACAGCAGCGCTATTTCTCTCCAGAAAATACAGAGCTACCTCACCAAAGTGATTGCAGAGTTATCTGAGAACGATTAATTACCGGCTACGATCCTAGTTAGCGACTGACTGTAAATTGTGTGCTGCCAAGAAGGTATGCCGCGGTACCTGAGCTTTTATTACTGACCGTTTGCTGCCGTAAATATCTGACAACATTTCCTTTGGTTTATGAGAAAGTTGCAAAAAAATTACATCCTTCCACCTGACTTACCTGGTGTTTTACCTCTAGTTTTTAAACAGCAGTCACAAGGTGTTTGCTGCAAAACTAATGGAAAATAAATTACTCAAAATATTTTACTGCGACAATTACTGATTAACAGATTTGCTTTAATCTCTTAAAATTCCTGTAAGGCTACCATTCGGTAATCACGTGACTACATGAAATATCTGGAAATAATATATCTCTGCAAGGGATTAATTTCGAACTATCGTAATAGCAGTACCCATCGCATGTTGCTCTGTTGCGAGTAATCTAGTCACTGATCCTGACTAGTGGTTTCCAGACCTTGGGTCTATGGAGGTGGGTCGTCTACCGACTTTAAAATATCCGATTAAAATATCTAGCAGACTGATAAAAATATTGAAGTTTATTTCAAGACGGAAGTTTCATCATCTGATAATTGAAGTAGAAAACCTATTCTGAACAAGAAAACAATGTGCCTGAATGAAACTTTCACTCTGCAGCGGAGTGTGCACTGATATGAAACTTCCTGGCAGATTAAAATTGTGAGCCGGAACCGGGACTCAAACCTGGGACCTTTGCCTTTCGCGGGCAAGCGCACTACCGACTGTGCTATCCCGACACGACTCACGATGCCGCCTCACAACTTTACTTCCGCCAGTACCTCGCCTCCTACTTTCCAGCCCTTACGCTGTGGCTAAGCCATGTCTCCACCATATCCTTTCTTCCAGGAGTGCTAGTCTTGCAAGTTTCGCAGGAGAACTTCTGTGAAGTTTGGAAAGTGGAGGCGAGGTACTGGCGGAAGTAAAGTTGTGAGGCGGCATCGTGAGTAGTGTCGGGATAGTACAGTCGGTAGTGCACTTACCCGCGAAAGGCAAAGGTCCCACGTTCGAGTCCCGGTTCCGGCACACAATTTTAAACTGCCAGGAAGTTTCAAGAATGTACCTAATAACGTAGAATATCGTAGCCATAGCATTCGTTCATAATTGCGAGATTGCAACTCCGTGTTGTCTTCCACTTACGACATGTTTAGTATGACTAACCTTTCATTGATATATTATTTCGATTACTGCGA
Source organism: Locusta migratoria (assembly GCA_026315105.1). Lineage (NCBI taxonomy): Eukaryota > Metazoa > Arthropoda > Insecta > Orthoptera > Acrididae > Locusta > Locusta migratoria. The sequence continues at coordinate 178,847,411 of CM048747.1, forward strand.
GATCTTACCTTACGTTCTTGTTGGTTAGTGAATGTACCCGTGTTTATAATGGCAGTTTGTTATACTTTACACTGTATTTCTGTTTTGTACTTAAATCACTATTGGTGCGTCTATTATGTCTTAATCGTCTTATATCGAATGGGGACGTAGAGTATAGAAGGTTTATAACTAGCTTTGAAGGAATTAATGGGATACTCATTTACTTAGATATACTATTTCATTTGAACACATCACACACAGGGCCACTGAGAGCCAGCACTGGGCCCGGGGCGCTAAGCAACATCGGGTCCCAACTCAAAATATAGCAGTCAATAGGGTATTTGACTGTTTTCTGAAAATCGTTTTAAATTGTTAGTTATGTCATATTATGGTCCGAACATGCTTTTTTACCTCGTGGATTTCAGTACTTAAATGAAATTCAAATAATTTGAAAGCCCGCTAAATCGTTACATTTGAGTCACGTGATGCCTGTGACGTCATACAACATGCTGCTGCTGCTGCTGCTCTCGTAAGATAAACAAATACCTGTATATTGTTTTGGCCGAGGCCTCGTGTTTGGGCGTTAACGTTTGCATAATGACCTACAAATATTGCTTAGTTCCGCACAGTACCAATACATCTGTCAAGACTCCAGATAAATTGTTCTTGCAAGTACCAAAAACTGAGAAGATACGCAAAAAGTGGTTTACAGTGGCGCAAAGAGATCCAAATGAAATAGCGGCTACTTCATTTGTGTATTTCTCTGAGGATCATTTTGATGTAAGTAAACAATATTATTCCATTGGTAAACTTAACTATTTACTATCATTCTCTTCTACTGCAAAGGTGTAAAGTACCGTAGTATTACGTGTAGGTTAATGACCTGATGTTTACATTTGCGAAGTAAAACTTCATAATGTTACATGCCTACGATTTGTGTGTAATTAAAGCCGTTTCCTAATATATTTGGTGAAAGAACAACATGAATATTGTTGCAGCCCACCACAAAAGTATAGCACTGATCATTTATCTCCAGTAAGTGCAATTTTATCACCAATATATCCTAGTCAAACAACCGTTTTATACATCGACAACGCCCTTCTGGTTACTTTACAACAACTTACCCTATTGTAATATACGTATATGGGAGATGTCTTTAATGCGTCGATTTATTTAGCTTTCACACTTTCGTAATATGCAAGAGTAAATACGATTAAAAGTGTTAGTTACCCAAATATTTATTTACTGAAGCTTTACTGGGTTAAATTTTACTAAATAACCCGGCGACTTCCTGTGGCTATGTTGGCAACAGATGCTGAATAGCGATAATCACGAGACGTCGCCATTAGCCAATCACGTGACAGCGCAAATATTTTGTCGTGAAACCTTTGATTTACGAGGGCAGTTACTTTTACTGACCGGACAAGGGTACATACAAGTATCATAGAGCAGGAACAGCATTATTTATTTACTTCATGGTCAGTACGATACACTAATCTAGTCATTCTATGTGGTCTGAACATCTGGACAAAGATTTTCTATCGTGTTGTTCATGTTGCCAACATAATCACTCAAGGCCGCTTGAATAGAAGATAAAATTTCACCCTTTATTGCATAATATAGTGACGTCAGATTAAGTCTGCTGACATCAACAAATAGGGTACTTTTTTCCAATGGCATAAAATTTCTCTCGAAATAATTAGCTTTAAAATGTAGGTATGCGTTACTTACAATTCAGTTTTCACGTTTCTTATTTCTGTATTTGGACTGTATTTAAAGAATGAAGACACCATAATTGCATCAACTTTAGGGAGGTTTCCGCTGTCAGCCTTCACATAACCATCTTTCATTGTGGCATAAAAACTGTAAACGCGTTTAGATCGCGAAAAAGCTGAACTTAAAGCTGCGAAATGGAGGAAACGCATACAATAATACAGCTCCGACTTCTAGTTGCCGCGCTGTAGCTGTTTTATGACGTCACCAGTACTTCAGCCAATAACGGAGCGTTTTCGATCACGTGATCTAATCGTGAAATTTGATGATTTTTAAGCTTTAATTACGTAAAAGTAACAGATGTTTTGTAAGAATTTTGAGCGAAAATGCTGTCTGAATGTTATAATCATTTAGAATAACAACAATTCGAACCATATTTTTAACACAGGAAAATACCCTATTATTGAAAAGAAAGTTTTACTTTGTTTCTAACCTTTTATTTCCGTTTGTCGCAAATTCGCATCATACCGTTGTAACCTTTATATGTGGAAGAATAAGTACGTTCGAGAGTCATTGCCGACTGAAGCAGATTCTACAGGAACAGGCCCAGTGCGTGTGTCGTGTGCTGCCATTAACTGAACGTTGACTGTACTTGTTCGACGACCCTCGTTTATCGTGATCGTGTTGCGAACAAAGAGCCGAGTTTGTGTTTATTCTTTATGAGATAAAGCTAAATACATAGGTTAGTTTCAGTCTCAAAATATTTTTGTTGTTGTTGTTGTTGTTGCAATTCACTTTTAGATGTGATGAAGTAGATAAAACTATCAGTGGACACGAAAATAATGTTTATGTAAAATATTTCATCAGGCACATAGGCATCTTTATAGGCACATCCAAGAGATAATATAAAATGCAGAAAGTTCGGTAATTTGCGATCATCTTTGGTGCTAACATACTTCATTGGCAGATTGTGTTTGTGATTGGCGTTTTTGCGAGCTCGTTATTGCTCCCCATTACTAAAACTGGCGTTAATAATAAAATTCTCTTGCTGAGCTTCCACAGTGTTATACAGGTCCCACATTGATGTTTTCGTTTTCTGGGCGTGCTGCGCAAGTTTCTACCACTCGTCCAGCGTCAATTCAGTGACTGCTTCCACGGAAAGTTCTTTCACTTCACACAGTTTTAAAGTTTCGTTCCTTGCTACAATATAATTGAAGAGTTTGGTGCAAGAAGGAGGTAACTCCACATATTTCTAGAATGTGACAAATTAAAGACAACGTTTTAAAAATTCAATTTCTACCGAATCAAGAAAGTAGTCACCCTTGCGTTAGGGTAATGGGTATCTAATAATGCTAACCTGAATACAAAGATATGCACGCACTCAGATACGTGCAATGGAGTTCTGAATTTTGACGCTCCCTTCTTTTTGCTCCAAAGTCAATGAAAAAGTCTTTGTAGGACCATTTTTCAATAATTAACCACATTTCGATTGGAAAACATTTATTAATAAAGAAAATACAGCATTATTGGCATAATACATCAGTCCAATTTTTCTTCAGCCTTACAACACCCCCTCAGTCTCCTCAAGATTGTTTGAAGCATTACTTCGAAACTGGTCGCAAAACCATATTTTGTTTCGCCCGACATATGTTCTAGCCATTTCTTTGACAGCTTTAAACTATTGATCTTTGATGGGGAGGAGGCAATCATAACCTCTAATGAGACTCGCAGGTCCTTGGTTGCAAATTTGCGTGTTATTGAAAACAGTCATTTCTATAGTCGCACGTCATTCAATAATCCCTTTACTGAAGTATGGCTGTTCATAGTCCGGCGAGGCATATTTTTTTCCGCACATGCTCTTGTATTGCTTTCCGTCGACGTTCTGCTTATTTCTTCTGTTCGAGTTCCATTGCTCCTTGTGCGATAAAGTTTTTCTCTTCAGTGGCCCAGTGTTTCTGCTTCTTGGATCTTTTTCTGAACCAGTACATGTGTCATATTGATCTGGTTCGTAGTCTTATGGAGAGTCACAATTAAACAGCCCTTCCTGTTCTGATTAACTCATATTGACAGAAACCGTGAAATCAAAAGACGACGACCGCACAAATCACACGATGAAAAATATCCCTCATAGATAACACGTAATGTCTACATCGGTCCGCTGAACACCACGTATCGTGACCCCCTTTCTGCTATCGTTTGGGGAAACAACGAGGCTGCTCTCGGGGCTGCCTCCTTTTTCACGCAAACTCAGAGTACAGGCAGCTCCTCATCTTGTGGATTTCTCTGGAACTACCGAGTGGAACTGTCTCCTACTTTCGCTAAGCGAAGAGGACTTTTTTTCTGTATGTAATAGGATAATCAACTCAATACAGGCAACAAATTGAGCGGCCTTCTTCTTACACCAAACCCATCAATTCTTAATCAGTGCCCAGACAAGTTCAGTCACCTTCAGTTCAGAGTGATATAGACATAAGATGGCATTCAAATTTTTTTTTTTTTTTTACAGAATCTACTAACATACGCATTATAAGCTGATTTCTTTACGAAAACAGTTCCCGCTTCAAAATATTTCCCAATTGATTTTTTTTCCTTACGAGAATAGTCTTTGTCTATTTGAAAGTGATATTAGTTTTATGTTCACGAAGAATCCGATGTACGGATGAGCTCCTGACCGCAAAAAGCAGAGTCCCTTTAGCAACACCGCCGAACAATAGCCACATGACGCTAGAAACGGTGAGCGTTATTGCGCTAATGCCGTATCTACCGAATCTGTCACTTTGCAGCGTTCATGCAGTTGGACGGCCCGTTCAGCGCACACGTTGTTTTATTCGTTCGTACAACAGCCAATCTAAAACTGAACTGCCACGTAGAACTTTATGTAGTGGGGGCAAATACAATATTGCTTACTTCACAACACACACGTTTCTCATCTACAAATAAGTGATAAATGCCCCCATCTGTGAAGATATTCTAAAACTCAATAAGTAAAACAATTTATTTTACAACAGTTGTCTGATATTCGCCATTTCAGGAGGTTGGGCCCTCACAAGGCCCGGGGCCCCCTCGAGGCCCGGGCCCCGGGGATTTTGTCCCCCCCCCCCCATGCCCCCCCTCTCCACGGCCCTGATCACACACTGTCGTCCAAATATTCAAATTACATGTAATTTAGTTAGGTATGTTTCTACTTAGATAGTTACCTCTAAGCATTAATATGAATTCACTACCAAAATGATAATAACCCGATTTAAAACTAAAAGTAATAACATAACAAATTTTTATCAATAGAACTGCAATATTAATCTGATGACATAAATTGTATACTAAACGTTTTTCTGTTATAGCTTTCGGAACATGGGTTAAACTCACTTCTCCACGTAGTGGTAAAAAAAATGCCGATTTCTGACGATAGATTGTGGCTAAACGGCTGAACAAATTTTAACTTCTAAGCAGATCATTCTAAGCGAATTATATGCTCTTTCGTTTTCGTATTTGCCAAAACTTTTGGTGGATCCATCGTTTTTATTTATACGCGAAAAACTGAAAAAGTCAAAAACCTTACGTTTTTTTTTTCGGCTCTCATAACTTATGCACAATCATCGTAAATTCACATCACTCTTACTTGGGATGCGTAACATTGTTTAAAATTATTGGCAGCTTGTAGGTTGTTTTTTTTTTTAATTTATTTATTTTTTTATTTTTTAGCCATCACGGCCTTTTTGTAACTAATCTTCCTGTGCTACTAGAGGTGTGTACGTCCGTAGTCCTCTGCTACTCATAGTTGGCTTCAGTTTGTGATGGTACTTCTGGGAAGGAAGGAACGAAAGAGGGAAACTTTGGGTTTACCATCCCGTCGACAGCGAGGTCATTAGAGACCTTACGCTAAGGGTTTCGGGGAAAGATGTCAGAGGAAATCGGCCGTGCCTTTGGAAAGGAACCATGCCGGCTTTTGCCTACAGTAATTTAGGAAAATCACGGATAATCTAAATATGGATGGCTGAAGGCGGATGTGGACCACAATCCTCCCAAATGCGTGTCCAGTGACTTACCACTGCGCCACCTCGCTAGGTCGGTACTCTGCACTGACAAACCCTGTAATGTGTGCTCTGGTAGCTGTACGATCTACCACTGCTGCCCTTAAAATATGACGATTTTGGCGGACGTCTGTGCTGCGTGGACGCAGCAGCTACATAGATACTACAGCTACAGCTACATAGATACTCTGCAAATCACATTTAAGTGCCTGGCGGGGGGTTTATTAACCACTTCCATAACCTTTCTCTACCGTTCCAGTCTCTAGAAGGGCTCGGGAAAAAGAACACTTAAATTGTTCCGTTTCCTACCTGATTTCTCTTATTTTATTGGGCTGGTCATGTCCCCCTATGTAGGTCGGTGCTAGCAAAATATTTTCACATTCAAAAGTACAAGTCGGTGATTGAAATTTCGCAAATAGAACACGCCGCAACGAATAACGTCGTTCTTTTAATTATTTCCACCTCAAATCGGGCAGCATTTCCGTTACGCTGCCCCCCCCCCCCCCCGGAGCGTAATAAAACAAAACGAGCTGCCCTTCTCTGAACCTTCTCAATGTCTTCCATTAGTTCCACCTGGTGAGGGTCCCACACTGGGCAACAGTACTCCAGGAGAGGACGCACAAGGGTGATGTAGGCAGTCTCTTTGGTGGAGCTATTGCATCTTCGAAGCGTTCTGCCAATGAAACGTAACATTTGGTTCGCCTTCCCCACAATATTTTCTATGTGTTCTCTCCAGTCTAAGTTATTCGTAATTGTTACTCCTAGGTATTTGATAGAATTTACAACCTTAAGGTTTGACTGATTTATCGCGTAATTGAAGTTCAGCGAATTTATTTTAGTGGTCATGTGTATTACTTCACACTTTCAATTATTTAGTGGTAATGCTAATTTTCGCACCATGTAGAAATTTTGTCTAAATCGCTATGAAGTTGCTTGTGATCGTCTGTTGACTTCACTAACCCATAAACAAAGTATCATCCGCGAGCAGTCTAAGAGAGCTATTCAGATTGTCTCCTGAATCATTTATAAACACAAGGAAGAGTAGGGGACCTATAACGCTTCCCTGGTGAACGCCAGATATCACTTCTGTTTTACTAGATGACTTACCGTCAACTACTACGAACTGTGTCCTTTCTGATAGGAAATCGTGAATCCACAATTGGGGCGAGATTCCATAAGCACGCAATTTCATTAGAAACTGCTTGTGAGGTACAGTGTCAAAAGCCTTCCGGAAATTCAGAGAATGTTCACCTGACCACTCTGCAGCGGTGTGTGCGCTGATATGGAACTTGCTGTCAGATTAAACTGCGTGCCGAAACGGGATTCTAACACAGGGCCATTGCCTTTCGCGGGCAAGCGCTCATCCGACCGAGATACCTGTGCACGGTGCACTGCTCGACATGACAGCTTTAGATCCGCTAGTACCTCGTCTCCATACTCCGCTACAGACTGAATATTTTAATTTAAAAGCACCCGAAATAGTAGATAAAGGTGAAGCAGTCAACAATCCGAGGATTGGTTTGAACACCACAGTGCTTTACTAGGCATATTCCTCTTTGGAGGTGTTATTCCGTTGCCTTCCTCCGACTTTCGAACTGGCTAAGGCAGGTATTACATGGTCAAATTTTTGATCATATCTTTGACAGAAAAGTATCATCATAAGTTTGTAAATTGTTTTTAAATGTAGCTCTTTGACGTGACGCTGGAAAGGGATATTATACTGTCGTCATATTTTTGATCGTATTTCAAGATGGCGGACAGTAAACACATGTTTTAATGAGCTGTTATTGCTACTACGAAAACTGCTTTTTGAAGAAAAAAGAGGGACTTACTTGGGTGAAACTGTGGAAATCATTTCGTGTTGCGGGAGCTGGAAGCGGAGGATAAAAACTCATATATAAATTACTGGAGAATGGATGATGCAACGTATCGGTATTTACTCACAAGGAAAGTACTTGGCCCCGAACAAACTCATATACACCAAAATCGTATGAGAGATAATGTAAACGTCCCTTATTGCACTAGTGATACTACCGCATCTGCAAAACTCTGCAGTTGTCCGTTAGAGGCCTCTGCGTGTGCCTTGCCACATTGCACTTTGACCTGTCGGATCGCCAGTAGGGACGGTGCAGTGTGCCTCCGAAGTCGCGTTTTGTGACGTTATTTGTGTGCTGAAGCGTTAGATGAGGCGGCGGTTGGTAATCAATCCTCCTAATGTATTGCGATTGGTTGAGATGAAGTTACGAAGAACCTTCTTCGTGAAGATGTTATTAGTGTAGAAGATGAATCATTCGCATGCTTTCTCGTATCCTGTTATGGTACAGAAATATGAGCATAAGTAAGATACTGTTGTAACACTAACATATAATGATGATAATAGGGGTGATAATGACGAACAACTCATTGCAAGCGGTAATGCTACGGTAAGTGCGGGGGGAGGCGATGGAAGGAGTGGCAGTGAATACCAACAGTCTTCCGAGAAGGAGGTTAAAGTTGCAACAATCATCACGGCTCTTGATGACAATATGCTAGAAAATATGTTCGATTATTATTATATAAGTTATAGTTAAGATATCTGCATTACGTATGACGTCTATAATTACATATTCTACAGTGCTATCTAGAGCATGATTGCAAAGTTTTGCATAAAATCGATACCCACCAGCACTGAGGTGTACCTAGAGATCCTGTAAGCAAACGTTCATACAGATATGTTTGTTCGAGCCCAAGTACTTTCCTTGTCAGTATAAAGTGGCTCCACATATTAAAAATCAGTATGCGCACGAGAAAAGACTATATCGGCAGAAGACAGGTTTATAGCGACACAGCAATTTCTTGCTATTAGGGTTAAATTGCGGCGCGGTGGCGTAGCGTGCTCACGTCGGCAACGAAATGTTCGCTGTACGAGAAGGATTAAGTTACTGGCCGGACAGGGTCGCATAAAAGAAGCTGTCAACGACAGAGCAGAAACAGCATCGATTCTTATTAGATTGAAAAGAGTGGAGAGCTTATAAAAATCTGCTTCATATGTCTCTATAAATTTTGTGGTTGATGCAACACACGAAGTGTTATTAAACTTCGCAGCTTTGTTTGTACAAAAATCTTTGACGTGGCGCTTTAAAGGGATATTCCAATGTCATCATAATTTTCGTCACATTTAATGATGGAGGGCAGTAAAAACTTTTTGTTATGTGCTGCTGTTGCAACTACCACACTAGCATTGTGTAAGCATTTGGACGACTTCTGCCTATATTTTAGCTCTTCTAGCATTTGTGTTGCTAAACGCCAGCTGCAAAGCGTCATATACAAGGCGCATATATGGGCCTCCTCCCGCGGGTTGCAGTTCTCGGCCGCCAAGACATGCATCATGCACTTCTGTCGTCGTCGGGCGGTCCACCCACATCCAGAGCTTTATATTGACCAACTACTCACTGAAGTAGAAACTCACCGTTTCTTAGGACTGCAATTTGATGATCGGCTAATGTGGATACCACATATTCGCCACCTTCAACAGGAGTGCTGGCGGCACCTCATCGTCCTCCTGTGCCTTAGCAGTAGCACTTGGGGCGCCGTAGCGTCGCTGACTACCACGCAGAAGGCCCAGGTTCGATTCCCGATTCCTGGGTGCTGTGTGTTATGTGTTGTCCTAATCATCATCTCATCATCATTGGCACGTAAGTCGCCCACACGGCGTCAAATAAAAAGACTTACACTACGGCGGCCGAACAATCCCGCAAGGGATCTCCCGGCCAAGAAAGCCATACGCTCATTTCCAGCACCTGGGGCGCAGATCGCAGTACTCTGCTGCACTGTTACAAAGCCCTTGTTCTGTCACGTCTGGACTATGGGAGTGTAGTTTATGGTTCCGCATCGCCCTCGGCGCTACAGCTTCTGGATCCTATCCGCCACTGTGGCGTTCGACTCGCGACAGGGACTTTCAGAACAAGCCATGTGGACAGTTTCCTTGTGGAGGCTGGGTACCTCCTCAGCGAATCAGGTGGCAAAAACTGCTGGCAAATTACGCAGCCCACGTATATTTCAGGCACTAATAGATGGGAACAATGGCAGGAGGGTGTCCATAATGAGGAAATCAAGGAAAAACTGGGTATGAACACCATAGATGAAGAAGTTATAGCGAACAGACTGAGATGCTGGGGTCATGTTACACGCATGGGATAAGCAAGGTTACCTAAGAGACTCATGAGCTCGCCAGCGGAGGGTAAGAGGAGTCGAGGTAGACCAAGAAGAAAGTACTTAGATTCGATGCAGAATGATTTTGAAGTAAAAGGCATAACATCAGACGAGGCATCAATGTTAGCATTGAATAGGGGATAATGGAGGAATTTTATTAGAGGGCCTATGCTCCAAACTGAACGCTGAAAGGCATAATCAGTCTCTAACGATGATGATGATGTTGATGATGAAGTATATGGTATGCCTGCTCATCCCAACTACCGTCTCCTTTTTCCAAATAGAGCACTCCAGATAACAGGACGGCGACCGAGATCGGGCTTGACGGTCAGTGTCCGCGTTAGGTCTCTTATGAATGAATTGGAGTCTTTTCCTCTACCAGCTATGTACGCCACCATGGTGTCTATCACGACCTCTACTTCGACTGGACTTGACTCAACGTTCCAAACGCCCCGTTCACCCAGAGGCAATTCGCGGACAATTCCTGTCAATTCTAGATGGGTACCAGGTCTCCACAGTAATCTTCACCGACGGCTCGAGGGTGGACCTAAGGAACTGCATTCCCTGCCGGATGGCTGCAATGTATTCACTGCTCAGCTGGAAGCCGTCCTTCGTGTAGTCTATCACATTCGTTCCTGCTCTGGGGAGTCTTTCCTCATATGCAGTGACTCCCTAAGCAGTCTGCAGGCCCTTGATCAGTGGTTCCCTCGCCATCCCTTGATTAAGGCCATCCTAGAATCAGATGTTCAGATGTTTGTATAGCTTATGGGACTTAACTACGGGGTCATCAGTCCCTAAACTTACAAACTACTTATGAACTAAGACTAAGGACGGCACAAATATCCATGCCCGAGGGGGGATTCGAGCCCCCGACCGTAGTGGCCGTGCAGACCGTGACTGGAGCGCCTCAGACCCCTCGGCCACCGCGGCCGGCCATCCAAGAATACCTACACGACGTCGACGGTTGTGGGCGGTCGTTGACATTTGTCTGAACCCTAGGGCACGCTGGGATAGCTGGAAACGAGATGGCTGACAGGTTAGCGAAAGAGGCAACCCTGGATATATGTATCCCAGCTCCTGACATCCGTTCGAAGTTACATAGTCGCGTTCTTGATCTGTGGAGTACAGACTGGCGTACGCTACGGACGCCCAACAAATTGCGACTAATAAAGGAGACAAGCAACGTGTGTAGGTCCTCTTTGCGGAATCCTCGCAGGGATTCTGTCGTCCTCTGCCCGCATCGGCCGTACTTGGCATACGCACGGCCACATTCTCCGTCGCGAGGACCCTCCTCACTGTTGATGTGGTGAGCCTTTGACGCCGGCCGCGGTGGCCGAGGTGACTGAGGCGCTCCAGTCACGGTCAGCACGGCCACTACGGTCGGGGGTTCGAATCCCCCCTCGGGCATGGATATTTGTGCCGTCTTTAGTCTTAGCTAGTTCATAAGTAGTTTGTAGGCTTAGGGACTGATGACCCCGTAGTTAAGTCCCATAAGTTGTACAAACATTTGAACATTTCAACATTTGAGCCTTTGACAGTCGCCAACATCTTACGCGAATGCCCAAACTTCGCCCCTCAAAGGCGGTCTTTTAATCTTCCTGACTCCTTACAACTTGTTTTAGGTGACAATGCCTCTGTGGCTGATTCTATTTTAACTTTGGATTCTACAATTCCATTTGACGTTACTGAGTATGCTTTACCTTTTTATTTTGCACTTGCTTAATATTATTAGAAGGTGATTTTAATGTGTTGCAGAGTGGCTGGACGTTCTATTTTTTTTTTCCTTGTTATTTCTGTGAACACCCTGCCTGGACACTCTGGTCTTCTCTTTTAAATCTCTTCTTTCTTCCCTTTCGTTGATTCTTTGATTTGACATTTTCCATCTACGGTTTGATGTAGTTTAACACGCTAGCGGTCTATTATGTTGTCTCTGTGATTGGAAAAAGGGACTGATGACCATAATAGTTTGGTCCCTTTCAAACCCCAACCCAATCAACCGCATTTGGAAGAAGAAGACGAAAATAGGCAAGAGAAAAAAAGAAATCAAATGTGGGTGAAACCGTAGGTTTCACACCGTGACAAAAAAGAGTATTCAACAAAATTTATTGCGGGACCTGCAAGTGTAGGACGTGAAATCCGACGACAGAGTTAGATTGACACAGCAATGTCTCGCTACTGGAAAGAGCTATTCTAGCCTTCAGTACAGTACTCGTATACCACAGTCCACACTAAGAGAAATTATCACTGAAACATGTGAAGCAATGTATAATGAACTGAAGGCTAAATATCTGAAGACAAACAAATGTTTATTACACGACTTCGGCATTAAGACCTATTTTATTTTAAAAATGTAATTAATTAAAACAATTTTTGCATCCATTACAAAAAATTTTAATTGTAAAAATCAGATCTGAAATAATAGATTTAAATGACTGGAGATAAAAATAATCGCATAGTGAGTCCTCCTTCACTACTCCAGCTTTCTCGAGTGCCACTTGAATGTAGCATGTGGATGGGTGTGACTGTCCTTGTTGCCTTAAAATGGCCTGTAATTCTTCTGATCTGCTCAACATCAGACGAGTCATCATGTCAGTTGTTTCTGTTGCAAACTCCTCACTCCCCCACATTGTGATGATGACGACGTATCTCAGATAACATGAAATTACGAACACTGTAATTATCCTCTTATGGAGGTTGTGCCTGAACTTTTGTCATGGCAACCACACACAGCCTTCAATGTTTTTGTGCCCTCCAGGACAACATCAGAACTTTTTTTTTATTTATTCGTGGAGGGGTACCCTGGTGAGGCTGCGGCTCATTGCAGAGTACCTCAGTCTCCTCTTGCAAGGAATGTTAGGCTCAAATTCATACTGTAAATACAGAAACGAAAATCATTATTTACAGATTTTCTTATACATACATAAAATTTATTTACATATACTCACAAGCAGAGAAGAGTGGGAGAAAATTACAGATGAAGTCCACCAAAATGGAATTGTTACAATATTATTGGGGCATTGGACAGGAAACATATTCGAATAAAATATCCCCAAGGTAGTGGGCCCCAATACTTCAAGTACAAATCCTTCAATACCATTATTCTGTTTGTCCTTGCAGATGCATCCAAAAAATTTCTGTATGTTGATGTAGGAACAAATGGGCGTGTGGGTGATGCCGGGGTGTTTCCAAAAGCAAATTAAGAGAATGTCTTATTGACAGGCTAGTTTTGAACAGTCATGAAGGCAGGAAGTTAGGGAACTCAAATATACTGACACCAATGGCTGTGTTAGCTGATGATGCCTTTCCTCTGTGCTACATCATGAAGCACTATCCATTGAAAGGAATAACTCACGATGAGAAGATTTACAACTACAAGCATTGTAGAGAAAGAAGAACAGTTGAAAGTCCCTTTAGCATTCTTGCCAGTCGTTTTAGGGATTTTCTGAGTCTCACTGATCTGTCTCCAGAAAAGGTAACACAACACTTGAAGCTTACACATTGCATAATTTACTAACAGAGAGAAGACCTCTACACACGCCAAGAAGCAGTGTCTACAGAAGCAGGAGACTACACTTATGTAGAGGCAAGAAGCACTGAGCACCTGCAGCAAATGGAACCTCTAGTTGTCCAAACTGCCTCTGGCAGTCAGATGCATGGAAGGGCGGTTAGAGAAGGCTTCAAAATATTTTATAATGACGGAGGAAAAGTGGGCTGGCAAGAATATAGCATTTTTAAAACCATATGTAAACAAAGACACTTACCTCAAGTAGTGGATGTGGGTGTTCCATGGTCGCTGCCACTTTCTGCTGTATCCGTATTCGTGACGCTGTCTTCTGCAGTTGTAGCCAGGTCAAGAAACTTATTTTAGTATACTTATGGCTGGTAAAATCACTATACTAAAATCCGGAACCAAGTTATAAACTGTAAGACATACCCAGGGGCAGATGTAGATTCTGACCATAACTTGTTAGTCATGAACTGTAGGCTGTAACTGAAAAAACTGCAGAAAGGTAGGAAAATAAGGAGATGGGACTTAGATAAATTGAAAGATCGTGAAGTTCTGGAGAATTTCAGACGGAGATTTAGGCAACAATTGACAGAAACAGGGGGAAATAAAACAGTAGAAGAGGAATGGGTAGCATTGAGAGATGAAATAGTGTAGGCAGCAGAGGAGAAAATAGGTAGAAAGGTAAGACCTACAAAAAATCCTTGGATATCACAGGAAATACTAAATTTAATTGATGAAAGGAGAAAATATAAAAATGCAGTAAATGAAACAGGCAAAATCTAGTACAGACGACTTATAAATGAGATTGACAGGAAGTGCAAAATGGCTAAGCAGGAGTGGCTAGAAGTCAAATGCAAATCTGTAGAAGAATGTATAAGAAGGGGAAAAGTAGATACCGCCTACAGAAAAATAAGAGAGACATTTGGGGACAAGAAAAGCAACTCTACGAATATCAAGAACTCAGATGGGAAACCAGTTCTCTGCAAAGAAGGGAAAGCTGAAAGGTGGAAAGAGTACATAGAGCAGCTCTATAAAGGAAATGAACTTAGAGACGATGTTGTAGGAAGGGAAAAGGAAGTAGATCAAGATGGAATAGGAGATGCTATACTGAGAGATGAATTTGACAGAGCCCTGAAAGACCTAGGTCGGAACAAGGCCCCAGGAGTAGAAGACATACCCTCAGAGCTCCTGAAGTCTCTGGGAGAGCCAGCCATGAGAAAACTATTTGAACTGGTGTGTAAGATGTATGAGACAGGCGAAATAACCTCAGACTTTAAGAAAAATGTAATAATCCCCATTCCAAAGAAATCAGGCGCAGACAGGTATGAAAATTACAGAACCATCCGTTTGATACGTCATGGTTGCAAAATTTTAACACGAATTATCTACAGAAGCTGACCTCGGGGAAGATCAGTTTGGATTCAGGAGGAACGTAGGAACTCGGGATGCAATACTCACCGAACGACTTGTCTTAAATTAAAGAAAGGCAAACCTACATTTCTAGCTTTCGTAGATTTGGAGAAGGCTTTTGACAATGTTGACTGGAATACACTCTTTCACATCCGGAAGTCAGCGGGGGTAAAATACAGGGAAATGAGAGTCATTTACAACTTTTACAAAAGCCAGACCGCAGTTATTAGACTCGAAGGGCATGAAAGGGAAGCATCAGTTGGGAAGGGAGTAAGACAGGCTTGTAGCCTTTCTCCGATGTTATTCAATTTGTACATCGAGCAGGCGGTGAAGGAAAGCAAGGAATAATTTGGAATAGGGATTGAAGTTTAGGGGGAAGAAATAAAAGCATTGCGTTTTGCGGATGACATTGTAATTCTGTCACAGACAGCAAAGGACCTGGAAGAGCAGTTGAATGGAATGGACAGTGTGTTGAAGAGAGCGTACAAAATGAACATTAACAAGAGCAAAACAAAAATAATGGAATGCGGTCTTAGAAAATCAGGCGATGCTGAAGGAATTAGGTAACAAAACAATGAAGGTGGTAGATGAGTTTTGTTACTAGGGTAGTAAAATAACATGCGATGGTCGCAGTACAGAGGATATAAAATGCAGAATGGCAATGGGAAGAAAAGCATTTTTGAAAAAGAGAAATTTGCTAACATCGAATATTAATTTAAGTGTAAGGAAGTCTTTTCTGAAGGCATTTGTGTGGAGTGTTGCCTTGTACGGGAGTGAAACATGGACGATAAGCAGTGCGGACAGGAAGAGAATAGAGGCTTTTGAAATGTGGTGTTACAGGAGAATGCTGAAGATTAGGTGGGTAGATCGCATAACTAATGAAGAGGTACTGAACAGAATTGGTGAGAAAAGGAATTTTTGGCCTACCCTGAATAAAAGAAGGGATCGAGGAATCGTAAATTTAGCATTGGAGGGAAGTGTGTGGGGTAAAAATCGCAGAGGGAGACCAAGAGACGCGTATAGTAAGCAGATTCAAATGGATGTGGGTTGCCGTTCTTATGAGGAGATGAAAAGGCTTGCTCAGGATAGAGTAGGGCGGAGAGCTGCAACAAACCAGTCTCCGGACTGAAGACCATAACAACATGGCTGGTAAATAGCTTCTTTGCTGGCTCCACGTTTTTACAACTCATGAGTATCTGCAACAAACAAATGTATGTAAATATTGTGGGGAATGGTGGAGACCACCATTATGTAATATGATTTTGTGTGTCTCAAGTATCTATAATAAATTCATGTAAAATACTTGTATTATATGTATGTATCTATGTATTATATTTAGAAGTAAATTTTATTGCCGCGGTGGAGTAGCCGAGCGGTCTAAAGCGTCTCGCAGAGGAGCGCGCGGTTACTCGCCGTGGAGGTTCGAGTCCTCCCTGGGGCATGGGTATGTGTATTTGTCCTTAGGTTAGTGTACCTAGGTTTAATTAGTTTGTAAGCTACGGAACATTTTGTAAATTTTATTGTGCTTTAAGTACCTACAATGTACGGAATTATTTGAAACAATGTATGTTACGAACACTTTCTGTACTAAATAAGTAAGTCAATACACATATAATGAGTTACATAATTCTGTTCAGTATGTACTTTTGCCTTCCCATTTGAGTAACTGGGTCAGAGGCCATTAAACGTCTCCTGAACATCCTCGGCTGTACACCCAGGTCGAATTTCTATGTTGATCACCTCCGCCATTATCTTGTAACTTTCGAGTCTTTTTAATCTGTTCTTATATTCAGGGTATCTGGGATTATACAGCGCTTCGTCAGCTTCATAGAATTCGATTAATTTTGTCGTAGACGGGACACACCAACTAAACTTTGACGTCATACCTTGAAATAAGGAGGTTTGTTTTCAAATAAAAGCGGTCCAAGAGCTGCAGCGATGCTAGCCCTCAAAGCGGTTATATTTCGCATAGCAGGGAACAGAGAACAAACGACTTTTATGATCAAATCTACTGTGAGGCACTAGATATGATCATATTTTTTGACGAAAGCAGAGATATGTCAAAGTTCCCTAATACACTATCAAATTTCTATGATGTAAATACAGGTTGTAAATTTTTGGCAAAGAAATATGACCGTGTAAGACCGGCTTCAACCAGCCAGTTATAGTGAGAACTACAGTTTAACGTGAATTCGGAACTACGGTGCAACTCAGCATTTTTCACATCAACGACACTGCCAGAGGTGAAAGAAATGAAAAGTAATGGATGAAAATCCTTTCACTTGACGGTGATCGAACCCCCAACCTTTGTATTCTGGTTTGCACCGCAAAAATTATTAAGCTGCACAATATAAGCTCAATTATAAGGTCATAAATACTCTTGTTGTGAAGTAATCTTAGCTGACTCGGAAAATAAGAGAGTGAGAGCGATTTGGTCGTTGAACAAGGTAGTAAACTATCGTAATATAAGATTATGTTGAGTTAAAACTACGATATGGCGTTCCATTGTTAGGAGTATATAAGAGCAAGGGTAAAATGTTACTTCCCGTCCCGGCGGCCTAGCGTGATTAAGTTGGCAACGTCAACAACAAAATAGAAAATCTTTGCGGAAGTGTTAATGTTGGAAATATGAACCACATAGAATGATTTGATTAGTGTCTTTTACGTACCTTGAAGTAAATAAAGACTGTTGTTCTATGACTAACAGGTTCTTGTATGTACCCTTGTCCTCTCAGCAAAAGTAATTGCCCTCGTACGACGAGGATTCCTTTAAAAAACATTTGCGTTGTCATGCGAGAAGCTAATGCCAACGTCAAGTGATTGGCAGCATTCAACATCGATTGCCAACATTATCGCGTGAAGTCATCGGCACGGCATGAAAAATTTAACATAGAGCAAGAATAGTAGGGCAGGAATAATAATCATTGCTAAACTGTTAGAACAAATAAACACTTTAGAATTCCTGGAATGTGAGATCTCATTATTAAAGCTAACGATCAAGAATGAAACTGCAGAATTTCTGCATGTGACAGATACTAACAATCTGGCTACAAATTCGTACAGCGAAGAGAAAAGTGGATGAGATATGAACTGGACGTCAGAAGTACATTACAGATAAAAATGGCATGAATACATACACAGCATATAAGATGAACGAATATCTGTATTAATATACAAATTTACATCTGAAGTAAAATGAGCTCTCTTTGTCGTACGAAGAGACAGAAAGGTCACTTGCAGTCTACGTGAAATTGGCTCAGGCAAGGACGCTTAAATGACGATACAGTTTAAAACTACGATACAATTTAAAGCTGACCGTCGCAGTTTCCACATCATTAAAAGGTTGATTGATATTTCCGCTACAAGTCACAAATATAATTTAGGTATTAAAAATATTTATTCGCAACACGTTTCGATGCTGTGCATCATCATCAGGCTATAGGCATAGAAATTCTATTACTACAGGTATACCTTAACCCTCGAGCGGCAGTGCTGGTGCAAATATGCCACTACTTTTCTTTAAATGCTCACTGTTGTCGCGATAATCGAGATGCCGTATTGTCGCTTTAGCTATTCCTCAATTAAGCCTTAAAAATGATGTCAGCATAGGTTCTGAGTTTCTAGAGCACGGCTGTGTCCACCCAAAGAAAGTTTTGTTAGGGAGTGCATCGGTGGTAGCAGATTTGCACCACGCTGCCTGTCATGTAAGTAGATTTGAATTTTTTTTGTGTTACGTCCAGTTTTCTTTGCAGATGGAATTGTGGCAGTTTCTAGTAAATATTTACTGTATAAATTTTACCCTGCATATTAGAATGCTCAAAAATTCAAATTTATTTGGAAAATAGAAGTTTAACTCTCGATAAATTGTCCTCTAGTTTCTCCTGATTAGGCATGCTGCAGTTTCAGTCAATCTAATTGTTAACCATTTTTCAGCCTTACACAATGCGAAAATGAATGTTACTCTAGTACATAATTTAATCTTCAGTTCTCGTAGGCGTGGTATGGGTCTAACAGATGAGCGAATGGACTTCTTTCGACACGTAATGAAGATCTTAGTGATTTTTGTCTAGATTCCTCACCAGATCATGAACAGGATACTATTGTTCAAATGTAAATCCTAATTCCGATCCCGAGCAAGATTTCAGACGTAATGAACCTGATATTGAAGACGGTACCACTCTGTCGTGTAAAAAGCTATAAAAGCAACACCCAAAACACTGAAAAAGAATATCATGAATAGCTTCCCTGCTTCAGAAGGTAACGCAAGGGATGTGAGGTCAGAGTCCCAAGTTCTCTCATTCATGATAGATGATAATGATTGATGAGGTAATTATGTGTACCAAGTTCCACATAACACAGAATAAAGCTGACACTAATTGCTCAAGAGACAGGAACTGCAGGGAAGTAACGAAAGAGGAAATGATAGTATCCCTGGGTCTATTATTCGTGGTTATTGTCCACTTTCAGAATAGTGTTACATTTGTTATAGTTATACACCGAAGGCAATTGATATACTAATTCAGATATTAACAAATGTGATATTTCTACCTGTACATTAAACTCTTTTTGTTATTACGATCATGACATGACATATAAGTGACATTTTGTCATTTATATAAATGATATGCCTTCGAATATAACAGGTGACTATAAAATATTTTTGTTTGCTGATGATACCAGCTTGGTAGTGAAGGATGTTGCTCATAATATTGACACAGTATCAAATAATGCAGTTCAAGAGATAAGTTCATGGCTTGTAGAAAACAAGTTGATGTTAAATCACAGTAAAACTCAGTTTTTACAATTTCTAACACATAATTTGACGAAAGCTGACATTCTGAATACACATAATGGGCATGTGATAAGTGAGACTGAACAGTTCAAATTTCTAGGTGTTCATATAGACAGTAAGCTGTCATGGAAAGCCCATGTTCAGGATCTTGTTCCAAAACTAAATTCTTCTATATTTACCATTAGAACAATATCTGAGATAAGTGATTTTTCAACACGAAAAGTAGTCTATTAAGCTTACTTTCACTCACTTATGACGTACGGCATTTTTTTTTTTTTTTTTTTTTTTTTTTTTTTTTTTTTTTTTTGGGTAACTCGCCTGATGCAAAAAGGATATTTCTGGCTCAAAAACGGGCGGTTCGAGCAATATCTGGTGTAAGTTCGCGAACGTCATGTCGACCCCTTTTCAGTAGTCTGGGAATTTTGACTCTGACGTCACAATACGTTTTTTCTTTAATGTCGTTTGTTGTTAATAATATCAGCTTATTCCCACGAGTTAGTAACTATCACTCGGTGTATACTAGACAGAAGTCGAATCTACATTTGCATCACACCACCTTAACACTTGTGCAGAAAGGAGTACAGTATTCTGCGGCATCCATTTTCAATAAGCTGCCACAAGAACTAAAGAATGTTAGCACTAATACACACGCTTTCGAATCTAAATTGAAGAGTTACCTCATTGCTCACTCCTTTTATTCTGTCGAGAAAAGTTAAACAATTAAGCTAATTCATTTTTTTCTTTATAGATTCTTTTCATTTTGTCTTAAGATTGTCGTGTGCAAAGGACTACTTAAAATTTTCTGTTACCATTCTTGTGTAAAAATTAATGTATTGACTTGTTCCATGACCATGGAGTCTCACTCCTCAATTAGGTCCTATGGAACAGAGAAAAACAAATAAAATAAATAAAAATAAAAATAGTAGCTATATACGAGATTTGTAACACGGAATACTCAGTGGTAGCAAATTTGTACCGCGCTGCTGCTGAAGTTATAATAATTGGCGGCCGGCCGCGGTGGCCGAGGTGACTGAGGCGCTCCAGTCACGGTCAGCACGGCCACTACGGTCGGGGGTTCGAAACCCCGCTCGGGCACGGATATTTGTGCCGTCCTAGTTCGTAAGTAGTTCATAAGTAGTTTGTAAGTTTAGGGACTGAAGACCCCGTAGTTAAGTCCCATAAGCTTCACAAACATTTGAATAATTGGCGCTGCCGCCGGAGGGTTAATTTGCAATTGGCAATATCTTGTTGTTTGTGGCAATGAACGTGTGGAACCTATGTAAGGTTATGTCTCATAAAAATACATAACCTTACATAGGTCATCTGACTTACCTTTTAAGCTTTTAAGAGAATGACAGAAAAAAATAACCTCACCTACAAGTATAAAAACAAAGTTTATTTAATATGACTAGGGGGAACGACGTTGTCAGCGAAGTATTGTCATGTCAAACCATTCTCCTTCAAGGTTCGTGATATCACACCGCTAGTCATTAACGCTGAAGGAAGGTTTCTAAACCACAAATTTAACAGTTACATTTTTCACTGCTAAGTGCCACTCCTTATCCATTAAGTGAGGTGGCTTACACATTTGCAGGATAATTATTTGTCGTTTGGAGACAGGACTCTGACACGCTCAGCTGTCGCGCACGGCGCAAATTAGGCACCGCCCAGACGTGTCCTTGCTCGCCCGAAGGAAAAACAAAAAGAGAGGCGGTTATTGATGCCGGCTCCGACGTCTTTATGTTTAACCGTGACATCACGCGACCTTCTTTCTCTGCGCCGCCGACGGAGCCAATTAATAAGCGGACAGCAAGACAGCAGCGCCATTCGTAAGGATTTATTGGCCATTAATCCCTGTCAATAGCTCCGCAGTCGCTCTTGCGCGAGAGCGGCTTTTTCGCAACGGCCGGTGAACGGGTTAATCGCGACGTGGGCAGGCAACGAACCCCTGCCCTTTCACTGCGGAATGTCGCGCGGAAGGCTCGTTCCGAGGACTTGGGACAACGTCAGAAGGCGACTGGATGTTTTCTTGATTGATCTGGGTACGGAATTTGTGTCAAACACGTGTGACGCGCTTAGTCGCAGTTACTGTGAACACTCTCTCTGTTTCGGAAAATTTTTACTTTTGTGTCCCAGCCTCGTCGCCGCTTTTGTGTCTCGTTTCCGTCGTAGGTGTCGGTGGCCGAGTGGAAAGAGACCGACACAGGAATACAGGATGCACGCTTGTGCGGTATGGAGGTGAGCAGCCAGTGGGACAGCAGAAACTAGAAACACTACAGTAAATTAGAACGAGATATATATTGCACAGAATTTATACAATCCTTAACTTTTACATAGCTCAGTACTGCAGAATGCTGATAATAGTTGAGCAAGAGGCCTGCTTAGTGCCTATCCGATAGCCAAGTCTTCACTGGTGCCTATCTGATTTCGAAGTGCTAACTGGTTACTATCTCAGTCCCAAGTGAACGATGTCGTTCAGTGGTGGCCACGAGCGGAGTTGTCGCAGAGGGCGCTCGTGGCTGACGTCGTAAGAACGCCGCGCCGTGCGTGCATGGCGGCGCGCGGCGAAAGTAGGTGGCGCGCACTTTAGACTTGTGCGACACCACATTTACTACTAACCATCCTGAATGCATCAATAAGAACGGCCGGAGGTATAATAGGTAACTTTATTTGGGAGATAACACACTGTACATGGATGAAATGACAAAGTTCATGGCCGCGGTGGAGTAGCCGAGCGGTCTAAGGCGCCCCGCTGCGGAGCGCGCGGTTGCTCGCCATCGGAGGTTCGAGTCCTTCCTGAGGCATGGGTGTGTGTGTGTGTGTGTGTTGTCCGTAGGTTAGTTTACCTTAGTTTAAATACTTTGTAAGCTACGGACTGATGACCACGCAGTTTGGTCCGATAGATTTACAAACATTTGAACATTTTTTGAACAAAGTTCAGCCGTATGTAATGTGAGGAAGATGACGAAATCAGTATTGAGTGTTGCCGTCATTGCTTACTATTCCCACCGGATTGTTTCAGAGAAGATGTAAATGTGATGTTGGGGTCAAGAGCGCAGGTGAAAGGAGCGAGCCGGCCGCGGTGGCCGAGCAGACTGAGGCGCTCCAGTCACGGTCTGCACGGCCACTACGGTCGGGGGTTCGAATCCCCCCTCGGGCATGGATATTTGTGCCGTCCTAGTTCGTAAGTAGTTCATAAGTAGTTTGTAAGTTTAGGGACTGATAACCCCGTAGTTAAGTCCCATAAGCTGTACAAACATTTGAACATTTGAAAGGAGCGAGGCGGGCAGGGGGTTAGCCACCCCCTCCCCCTTTCCAAATATTTGGGCTTACACTGGATAAAATGGAAATGTTCTGGTACCAAAATCTTTCTTCATTCTTTAATATGGCTTCTGAGTGTAACATGAGTAGCGCAGATCGATTTCTTCTTGAAACTTAATGTTTTAAAGGATTTCTCTTAATTTTGAACCATAACTAATTTTTCATGTCCATGTTGTTGCGGCACCGTGCTGCTGTGGGCGCGGCCGTTCGCCGTCGGGGCTTCGAGTCCCCCCACGGGCATGGATGTGTGTGATGTCCGTAGGTTAGTTTACCTTAGTTTAAGTCGTTTGTAAGCTACGGACTGGTAACCACGTAGCTGAGTGCGATAGATTTACAAACATTTGAAAATTTTGTTCTGGTCTTCAGTCCGTAGACTACTTTGATGCAGCTATCCACGTTACTCATGATGCAGAAGCCTCTTCATCTCTGAGAATGGCAACCCACGTTTCCCTCTAAACCCTCTTACTGTATTCGTCTCGCGATCCTACTATTTTTACCTCAAAGCATCCCCACAATATTAAATTGACGTTTCCATGAAAGCAGGGATGAAAGTAGGCATAGCAGGCAAATTTTCTAAGATGTCTGTCACCGAAGTTTGGAATAATCCTAGAAGCATAAGTTGCTGAAATCAAACGTTTAATTATATCGTCAATGTCTTGCTTCCTACTCAATTTCTCATCAATGCACCCACCTAAAAACTTTGAATATTCCAGCTTAGCTACAGACGTATGTTCACAGGTTATATTTATTAATGGTGTAGTGCCATTCACAGTATGGAAATGAGTGTACTGTGTTATATCATAATTAAATTAAAGAGTCCATTTGCAGAGAACTACTTTAGGTGAGACGTTAGGCCCTACACCAACAAAGTTAAATTAAGCAAATTCATACCCCATTTTCTCAGAAACTCTGAGCCGATCTTTCCGAAAGTTTCACTGAAAATTAAATGATTTTTGTGCAACTCACTGAACAGAAGTCGTTGTGGTATTGTAATTTATAATGTACTTATTAATTTAATTCATGTGCATTAATTTTTTAAAGTCATAAATATTTTTATTGCAGCAGAATGACTGGTTCAATCAACATGACTACGGTTCCATGGCTGTAATTTAGTGCTGTTTACAGATTGTGAAATTTTCATTAAAGTTCCTCCGATAGTTTCTGAGAAAACGTGGCAAATGTTTCAGAATTCATTGAGAAAATGAGACATAAAGATTTACAACAAGTTTATTCTAGGGAAAACCTACAGATCTGTCCCCAGGAAGTGGTTAGAAGCAGCCTGTATCATAATCAGGGTCCTCATTATCTTTGGGTTCATTTGCCTGTTTCCTTTTCCTGTTTCTTGATTCTTCAGACATTAGAGAAGCAGCAAAATCTGGCTTGGCAATACGCAAGCTGTCAACTTCTCTTAGAATAGTTACAGTATTCAGTCTGGGTGATGTACCTAACTGTTCTAACACTTTTAGTCTGGCAATGTTTCCATTTTTCCACGTTATCACAGCATCTGACGCTCCTAGTTGTGAACATCTGTAACCAACAAACACATTTTTAGGGATGCGAGTGAACACAATGTCGCTGAAGGTCTCATTTACCTTTTCAGTTTTGATTTGATCCACAATTGATTCAGACAGAGATTGCTCGTGTGTGAATGTGTTGTGGTTACCAGCTGTCTGAACCTTCCTAACGTTGCACGACTTTTCCAAGAAAACTTTTTTTTTCACTATCAAATGCAAAATGCACTCTAGCAGGTTAACCAACATATGAACTGTACATTTCTGTACAAAACACAAAATTAACTTATCTTATTGTAAAATTACCTGAGGTATAATGAGTTTTACGAAAAGAGGCGTATATTATTACAGAGTGACAGATGTTAGAAAATTTAAAAAAATGCCGTTTTAACCGGTGGACAGGAATAAAAAATACATATAAATGTTGACAAAAGAACATAATATCTAATCAGAATGAAACTTTCACTCTGCAGCGGAGTGTGCGCTGATATGAAACTTCCTGGCAGATTAAAATTGTGTGCCGCAACCGGTACTCGAGCCTGGGATCTTTGCCTTTCGCGGGCAAGTGCTCTACCACTTTTTTTCTCTCATTTGGTAGATCTATGGTTCGCGGTCGTTCGTTTATTTTGTTCGTGGTTCTTTATTTAATGGTTGGCTCAGCTTTTTTTATTATAGAGGTTGTTTAGCCCCCTGATCTGGCGCGGCTACCACTCAGCTATCCCGACACGACTCACGGTCCGTCCTCACATCTTTACTTCCGCCAGTACCTCGCCTCCTACTTTCCAAACTTCACAGAAGCTCTCCTGCGAAACATGCAAGACTAGCACTCCTGGAAGAAAGGATATGGTGGAGACATGGCTTAGCCACAGCCTAAGGGATGTTCCCAGAGTGAAATTTTCACTCTGCAGCGGAGTGTGCGCTGATATGAAACTTCCTGGCAGATTAAAATTGTGTGCTGGAACCGGGACTCGAACCAGGGACCTTTGCCTTTTTATAATATCTAATTATGCAAAATCCTGAAAACCGATTTTTTTAAATTTGAAACTACCACCTTACCTTAATAATTTTCTGAAAGAAATTATTCTCAGCTTCGTCAGTTAACTCTTGTTTGTGGGGAGTGATTACTACACCTTTAACCTCAGCAAAAAGAACTAGCTTTGCATCATAGTGAATACAGAATGGCAAATCATTAATAGCAAAGGACCCAAGATCGAACCCTGTGGGTCACCATTTTTAACAACTCCCCAGAACGAATTCCAGAAGCCTGAGGTACTTTGGTGTGCGTGGGAAAAAAAGTAGTGTTTTCTGAGGGGCGGCCATTAAATAGGAGGAGCTTAGCTGTGGTGATGCCGGTGGTGGAGGAGGCGAGTTCTGCGAGAACGGCTGTCTCAGCCGCTGCCGCCGCCGCGCCGCTGACAAATGCCTGCTGCCCACCGGCCGTGGCCAGCCAGTGCGTCACCGCAAATGTTCGCTTTATCGCCGCCAATATTTATCCGGCCGCCCAGTCGTATTAATATTCCCGCCGGTCGGCAAAAAAACCTCGTTCTGTCGGGTTGCGCGCCGGCAGTGTCAAGCAACGACGCTTTAATGATACTTCAGATAGCGCGAATGAGCAATGGAATACAATATCGCCTTGTCGCTGTCAGTCCGCATTATACCCGCCGTGTACATACACGCGCGAGATTAAAAACGGCTGTTAATGGAATGTTTAATTTATACTTGCAAAAAGAACGGCCCTCGCGGCGGCGAGGTGTAGCCTTTCTCTTCCGGCGTTATGAATGAGCTTGCACGTATAATTAACTGTCACGGAGCTCCTGACAAACTTGTATTTACTGTACCGGTAATGTTTTTATTTTTTTGTCAATTTGTTAGGCGGAAGGCGGCACCGTATAACCTCTGCTATGGCGGCTCAATTTTCTTCACGTTTCCACGTAGGCGTAATATTTTCTCAACGACGGCCATTCCAGTACCATTTTATGGAAGACATGTTTGTAAAAATGTAGCGTAATAAGGGGTAATTAGGAAAAGTTCTTTTTGCTTGCAATTCGGTGGATGTAGTGAAGAACGTTGTACTAATGTTCAGATATTTGTTATCGTGAATTCTTGTATGTGAAAAAAAAAAAAAAAAAAAAAAAAAAAAAAAAACCGAGGTTCTCTAGTCAAACGCATTTAACCTTATTTACTAGGCTTCTTGACTGGCAGTTTTAAATGCTCCACATATGACTATTTTTTCCCAGCACTGGGCACAGAGCAATTCGTTTATGTCAACAACTTATAGGTAAACAAAAATATTCACATAATCTACAGAAAATATAAAACTGCCACCAACCAGAGGCAACCAATCACCTGCAGATCACATCTAAAAACACCTCGTAGAGTGGACATAGCAGATATCACTAATACTCTTCCGCTATTAACATAGTTCTTCAATGGAAACCCATCACAACTGACGACCTTCTCATTTTTAGTATGCTGTTATCAATGGAAACTAAAGTCAGCTAACATCACTAGGTATTTTTCGAGTGTCGTCTGCTGCACATATTGATATTGTTTTGATCTATTTAGACTGTAACACGGTGGGCAGGATATGTACTGATTAGCGATGTTTTATATTCTCTTAAAAGATTTTTGTAGATGGTCATTTTAGAGTTTTATTATTTCAACGATTCTACATAATAATTTGGTCTTTTTACATACTGAAATTCATTTTATAATAACTTCCTATAGGACTTATACTGATTGGTCAACGTTTCTATTAGACGGGGGAACTTCTAGTATTTAAAGGATGACTGCACTGCCTCCTACAGAAGTCTACATTCAGTGATCCAGACAGCTATAAATGAAAATAACCGGTGGCTAACACTATGAGTATATTT
Organism: Locusta migratoria; assembly: GCA_026315105.1. Lineage (NCBI taxonomy): Eukaryota > Metazoa > Arthropoda > Insecta > Orthoptera > Acrididae > Locusta > Locusta migratoria. Next base: position 178,874,743 of record CM048747.1, read on the forward strand.
TACTTCTTATATTTAAATACTTCCTTTAGACTTTAATATATCCCTTTAATTGTATTTTATGTGTATCATGACCTTTTTTTATATATTTTTTGTCATAGACATATCACAGCTGTACGAACTATAGTCATTGCTAAAAAATATCCAATGAAAGCTTATTTGTTATCTTTGGTTTCAATTTTTATTACTGCACACTTACCAAAGTGTGCTTCCGATTGTAACGATCAGTTATTGTCAAATATCTAGCAAATGAATTATAATGCCAAATATTTATTTTAAATTTTTTCACAATTCTTAATCAACTCTACGTGTAATTTGCCACAATATTCCATAAATGTTGTATGTAATTGATAACTAATGCACTTGATAACTTCTATCTATATCAGGCTGGTGCTTGATGAAAGTGTATTAACCGAAACCGGTAGCTTTTGGCTAACAAATTAAGCAGCTGTCGTAAACATGACATTCTACAATTATTTAATAGGTATTTTTTTGGTAAAAACCAGTCTTGATTGCACAAAATTTATATATCATTTATTGATACTTGACGCGTTTCGCCTCTTATGGGCATCATCAGGCGTTGAAAGGGTGAAAATTTACGAAATTGTTTAAAAAACGGAAATATATATTAAATATTTCCTAAGCAAGATATATTAGAAATAGGAAAGGTGCAGACTGATAAAACTGCAGGCCACATGAACATATTCACGTTTTGGCGTGGCAGGGAACGGCCTTTACGTGAGTAAAGAAAGCTTCACGCGGGTAAATTAGGTTTTACCATTGACTTCGTTGACTCCAATTCTTGAGCAACAATTACCACGTCTGTTGTAAAGGTTCTATTTTATTGAATTTAATAATCTGACGCTCTGCAACCTCATAGATAAGTAATTTTATTTGTTACGCTATGCTCTTTAGCGGTATCTATTAGTTCAATCTTCATTCCCAACACGACGACAAACCGTGAATGTGGTCATGTGGCCTGCAGTTTTATCATTCTGCACTTTCCCTATTTCTTATATTTCTTGTTCAGGACAGATTTAACATATCTTTAGTTCTGTTTTTTAAACAAGGTTGTAAATTTATCCCCCTTCCAACGTCTGATGATGCCCAGAAGAGGCGAAATACCTCATGTATAACCCTTTATTTGGCAATGTTGCTCTCAAGCAACATCAAAGTTGCGCGTGGTTTTCTGGAACATGTTTCAAGTTTCAGCCTTGGTTGGGCAACAGTGCTTGAAAGTTGAAACTAACACTTAAGCTGATAATCTCTCCAATGTTTCAGTGTCCTTTGCGAAAGGTTTAGCAATATATTGAATCTTTACGGACACTAAAAGCATAAGTTACCGAGATACATGTTTGTTTCAATATTTTGACGATAATTTTCGTGATACATGGACAACTACTTACAAAAGCGAAAGAGGAATCCTTGAAGTTGATTTATCATGAAAAGTTGTTAACGAGTACTTATATGGGAAACTGAAAATGGACTTATATTTATTGGGAAGGGGAGGCCTAGTATACCACAATAAAATGGACAATAAATCCAAAAGAAGAATAAAACAATTTATCCAGTACCAGTCAAAAATGTACAGTATGAAAGGTATGATAATATATTGTCACTTCACATATTAAGGTCCAAAGGAATTTTCAAGGTTTGCCTTGAGAGGTACTTGATTGTAAAATGTGAAGATCATGGGATTGTTCTGAACTTTGCACCAAAACCAACTTGTTTTCACGCGTTTCCCATGAAATAGCCGCGGCGGAGCGGTCGAGCGCTTTGAGGCACTATTCTACGATGCGCAAGGCAGTTCCCCGTCGAGGGTTCGAATCCCCCCCCCCCCCCCCCGCGGCATGGATGTTTGTGCTGTCTTTAGTATAAGTTAGTTCATAAGTAGTTTGTAAGTTTAGGGACTAATGACCCCGCAGTTAAGTCCCATAAGCTTCACAAACATTTGAACATGAAATAGTCCTAGATACAATAATTTCTGAAGTCATAAGAACAACACTGTAGTATTCATACCGCACCACCATGCCACGTTTTTGGGCAATGTTAGTTACTATCCAGGAACTATATTTCGAAAAAAAAGTATAAATCTTTTCACATGGTCCTACACATGTAATTTAAGTAACATAATACCTTTTCTTCTCGTGATTTCTGTGTGTGCCAAATTAAGGGATAAATAAATGAAACATCAGTATTGTGCAACCAAGACTGTTTCTTTACCAAAACATCTATTACGGATGCTGTAACAGTGCCACAAAAATATGGAGAGGAGTGATTTTAGTTTTAAATACACTCAGTTGCAAAAGTATCCGGACAGCACATAAATGCTCATAATTTTGCAGATTGCCGCATGAACAAATACAGAAATTGCACTTTTCATGTATTTGGGACTCCGGGTACGATATCGCAACTTGAAACACGCGTCAAATACGAAGAATTGTTGTTGGACAAGTGTCTGTTACGTAATATTTCCTGAAAACGGCATGGGCAGGTGCAATAGAAGTATTCGGACAAAGGCGGACAACGTGAGAGAATAGTTTATTCCAAGGCGCACAGAGGGTGAAACGACTGCAGTGTGTCCGACATTTCCGCGAAACGATAGCGATGATTAGCAATCACGTATCGCGAGCCTGTGCAGGTCGACGATGGAACGCAGAGGGAAGTGTTCTACGTTCGAGAAAGGCAACTTGTCGTTGATCATCACGCGAAGGGGAAAACCTGCAGGGAAATTACCGCAATAGTGAACATGAAGAAAAGTACAGTTCACGACATTATTAAACGGTTCGAGAAAGAAGACCGATTGGAATTCCGTTGAAGTACAGAACGGCCACGGACATTTTCACAGAGAGATGAACGTGTGATTGTGCGAAAGGTACAACAGAATCCGAAAATATCTGTCAGACGAATTGCAAGTGAGGTGGAGGGAGACCTTAGTATAAAAGTTCATCCCGAAACCGTGCGGAGAGTATTACGACGATCGCAGTACCATGGTCGAGTGGAACGGCGAAAGCCATTCATAAATGCAGTGAACCAGAAGAAATGTATGCAGTTTGCTAGGGAATACGCGGAATACGATCAGGCTTGGTGGAATCGGGTGATATTTTGTGACGAATGTAAATTTACATTATGGCAAAGCGACGGAAAGGCGAACCTGTGGAGAAAGACCAATGAAGAGCTGAATCCCAGAAACCTCAAACCAACAGTAAAGTTTAGAGGTGGGAGCATCATGGTGTGGGTATGCATGTTCGGTAGTGGTGTGGGTGATTTAGTGTTCATTGATGATACGGCAAACAAGGAACCGTATCTGAATATACTGCGAGGACATTTGAAGCAGAGTGCACGACATCTAGGTATTGCGAACAACTTTCCTTTGTATCAGGATAATGATCCCAAGCATACTGCGCATATTGTACAAATGTGGTTGCTCTTCAATTGCCCGAAAGTATTGCACCCCCCTTCCCAATCACCAGATCTTAACCCAATCGAACATTTGTGAGATAAATTGAAACTGACCCTCTGCGCGGACAACATCTATACGAAGGAGACCTTGAAAGAGTAACTGCGCCAAGAATGGGCAAATATAGGCCCAGATTTCACGAGAAAAAAAAAAAAAAAAAAAAAAACCCTCGCGCAAAGCATGCCTAGTTAATTGGAGGAGGTATTGAAAATGAAAGGTGGACCCACAAGGCATTGACATTTTCGTCATACAACTTATGAACACTTATTGGACAGTGTCCGAATACTTTTGTAGCAGCAGGGTGTGCAGGTTGTTTCATTTTTGATGTTAATTGTTCTGTTATTTATGTTTTGGAAACGAAATGATACAATAATTATTTTGTAATTAATGTTGTTACGCATATATATCTATAAATGTGAATGTCTGTTCGGTGTACGTTTATCACGTCTGCACCACAAGACATAAAGAGCTAAAAATTTGTGCAGTTACCAATGTCTCCTGGGGAAGGTTTGAGGTAGGGTTTTATGGCTATCGGATAGCTATTTATCTATATATATTAAAGTGAATGTCTGTTCTGTGTACGCTTATCACGTCCGAACGACAACACGCAGAGACTTAATTATTTGTACAATTACTAATTTATACCTGAGGTAGGTTTTAGGCACGGTTTTATAGCGATCTGATAGATATTTAGCAATTTTAAGAATACAACGCGAAATGGGGAACAATAATTACTCTTTGAATATGGTTTTATTCGTTGCATTGTTGCTTGAGGGTTGACAATGATAAAAGGGTGGAGTATATTGGGATGGAAAGTTATCGGTGTATATAAAATTCTACGTGTGTGTGTTAATATTTCGCTGTGCAGCGAAAACTACAGAACGCAAACGAATGGTCTGTGTGTAATTGTTGTCCAAAGTCTCCCGTTGCACACCATAGCAGTTCCATGCCGATGGTTATAAGGGGGTGGAAGATATGGTGGTTGAAAGTCGTCAAGAGTAAAGAAGTCTCACAACACACTACTGAAAGATATCTATCATAATCAATCAACACGCGAGCGGAGCTGCGGGTTTACGCTACTTCAAATGTTCAAATGTTTGTATAGCTTGTGGGACTTAACTACGGGGTGATGAGTCCCTAAACTTACAAACTACTTACGAACTAGCTAATACTAAGGACGGCACAAATATCCATGCCCGAGGGGGCATTCGAACCCCCGACCGTAGTGGCCGTGCAGACCGTGACTGGAGCGCCTCAGTCCCCTCGGCCACCGTGGCCGGCCGTTGTGGTCTGAAGATGCCCATTTAATTAGCCGAAACCGGTTAAAAAAAAAAAAAAAAAAAAAAAAAAAAAAAAGCTATCTAGACTGACTGAAACAATTCTTCAGTTTGGAACAATTCTTCAGTTCTCGTCAGAAGAAGCCATGGAACGAGAAAATAAACTTGTGTTAGGACGCGAAGCAAATACGACCCCGATCCAGCTGGATCGGCCACGACAAGTGGCAAGTAGGCAGTACTGCGCGAGGGTACCTGCGGCAGCCCGCAGCCGCCTAGACCGACTATGGAACAATTCTTCAATTCTCGCAACAAGAAGCCATGGAACAAGAAAATAAACTTGTGTTAGGAAGCGAAGCGAATGAGACGCCGATCCAGCTAGATCGCCCACGACAACAAGTGGCTAGTTGGCAGTACTGCGCGAGGGTACCTGCAACAGCCCGCAGCCGGCTAGACTGACTATGGAACAATTCTTCAGTTTGGAACAATTCTTCAGTTCTCGCCAGAAGAAGCCATGGAACAACAAAATAAACTTGTGTTGGGAAGCGAAGCAAATAAGACCCCGATCCAGCTGGATCGCCCACGACAACAAGTGGCAAGTTGGCAGTACTGCGCGAGGGTACCTGCGGCAGCTCGCAGCCGGCTAGACTGACTATGGAACAATTCTTCAGTTTGGAACAATTCTTCAGTTCTCGCAACAAGAAGCTATGGAACAAGAAAATAAACCTGTGTTACGAAGCGAAGCAAATAAGACCCCGATCCAGCTGGATCGGCCAAGACAACAAGTGGCAAGTTGGCAGGACTGCGCGAGGGTACCTGCGGCAGCCGTCGGCCGGCGACGCCACGTCGCGTCGGCCGACGTCGGCCGTCGATAGCGGCGCGAACTGCCGCCGCCGGCGATAAAACGCGCCGAGTTACTGGCGACGTTTTGATCGCGAAACCGCGACGCCCGTTTAGTCCGGCGCTGGCGGAGGCGCGCGCATTCCGGGCGTGCGCGCCGGACGCAGTAAACAAGGGCTGTAAACAGCGAGCGGCTGCCGCTGGCCGCTGCCCGCGGTCTCACGGCTCTGTTTACCGCGGCCGGCGCGAGTTACGCCGCCGCCGGGGAGTATTTTCCGCGTCTTTATAGGCGGCCTCGAGCGGCGCGGTTCCTCTTGCGCGGAATCCTCTAATTTGTAGGCGGCCCGACCGCCGCGACGTAGTCGTCCTCCCGGGGTCCATCGCACCTGCAGCGGACCGCGGCCGCACCAGCTTGGCACCAGCAAGGCTTGACCATGACATCCACAACTAGACATACCGTACTTCATGTTACATGCGTTTCATATACCGGGTGATCAAAAAGTCAGTAAAGGTAAAGCAGTCAACAATCCGAAGATTGGTTTGAACACCACAGTGCATACCACCTGTTTGGAGGTGGTATGCCGTTGTCTTCCTCCGACCTTCGAACTGACTTACCCAGCCAGTTATAGGGGGACCTACAGTTTAACGTGGGTTCTAAACCACGGTGCTACTCGGTATTTTTCACATGGCCACTTCATATTTCTGGTCGCTGGCCGTTTCTTTGCTAACATCGTACGTGTCTTAAACGCGGAAGAAAGGCAGAAGTGCTGCATATGTTGAAATGTTGGGTGGGGAGCAGTAGCATATGGCACAGTAGGTGCTGGTTTCCGTGGGAAATCCCGCCTATGTTACTGGTACTTTCTCGCATTGGCTGCTGCATTTCACGTCACGTGATTTGTTTGGAAATTAGTTTTGTTTATTATATACTAAATATTAATTATTCAGAGCTGAGAATTTGTAATAAATATCTGTCAAGGACAGGCTAGATTTTGACAGTTTAAAATGTTTAAGGTGCCTTCTCTTATTGTAACAAGAGAAGAGCGATTTTGCAGAAGGCGCGCGACGGCCCTGTTTTGGCGCGAAATACAGCGTCAGGTGCCCTCTCGCAACGCGCCGCAGTTGCAGTCTTGAGCTGAACACGCCGAACCGCGCCGGTCATGAGTAAAGATTTGTGTAATAGTGATAACAGTCGAGGTCTCAACATGAGCTATGGGCAGCATAGGCCGTGTCGTATAAACAAAAGTTGTTCATATTTAATTATTTATTTAATAAATGGCATCCCTGACTATTAAATATCTCGCGAGTAGCTTCTTATGCTTCCATCATATAGAACTTATTTTAGCCTCACTTGTATGCTGTAGAAGAACTAACGACCTGTGTGCTGTCTTCTGCGCTGGGGACACAACTATAGAAGACAACAGGTTAGTCAGAACTCTATGCCTTCCATAAATACTTGGACAGCAACTATGGTACCTCGTGCGTACTGTAGGGCAGTACAAATGCACACTGCTACGCAACAGCATCCGCAGGGATGTGGAGGTTTTAGGGGACTTGTGGGAGGAAGCAGTACTAACTTCTCCGTCCGCAAATAAAACCCTAGGAAGCTTGTTATGAGCAATACTGCCAGAGGTGAAAGAAGTGGAAAGTGACAGATAAAAATCCTAGGACCTGGCGGGGATCGAACAGGCGACCTTTGGATTTGTAGTCTGGCACTCTACAACTATGCAACCGAGTATAAATTTGAAAACATAATAAATCACGGGATGATGTACATAGAGAGGTAAAAATTGACCCACATGCTTGGAATGACATGGAAAATGTCCTACAGATGGCGCTGGACATGGACAGCAAGACGTCAGTGACTGCTACCGTGACGGGTGAGAGGTACGCGTATTTGTTACAGAATCGCATCATCCCCAGCCTGGCTGATAAACACCTGCTGGAGCGTACGATTTTTATGCAGGATGACGCTCCACCCCTTATTGCTAGACGCGTGAAAGATCTCTTGCGCGCGTCGTTTGGTGATGATCGTGTGCTCAGCAGCCACTTTCTTCATGCTTGGCCTCGCAGACCTCAGTCCGTGCAATTATTGGCTTTGGGGTTACCTAAACTGTATCGTGATCGACCGACATCTCTAGGGATGCTGAAAGACAACATCCGACGCCAATGCCTCACCATAACTCCGGACATGCTTTACAATGATGTTCACAACATTATTCCTCTACTACAGCTATTGTTGAGGAAAGATGATGAACGTATCGAGCATTTCCTGTAAAGAACATTGTCTTTGCTTTGTCTTAATTTGTTATGCTAATTATTGCTTTTCTGATCAGATGAAGCGCTATCTGTCAGACTTTTTTTTTAAACTTTGTTTCTTTTGGTTCTAATAAAACCCCATGTCATTCCCAGCATGTGTGTCACTTTTACCTCTCTATCTAAATTATTCCGTGATTTCTTAAGTTTTCAAATTTATACTGACTTTTTGACCACCCGGTACACAAGGGCATCTTAATGATATTAGGCGCCGCGGTGCGAAAAATCAGCTAGCGGCCCCCTCTTGCCACAAAAAAAGTTAATAAATAATTTTTTATGTTTCATTTCTTTTATTTAATAAGTACATAAAGATACATAAATATTATCAGACTGTGACTTAGATATTTCTGGCTTTTATATTGGCAAACTTTTTTATATCATTTGTTTCGAAATCTGCTATCGATTCGATAATTAACACGGACAAATTTGTCAGTTTATCGTGGGCCATGGTTGATCGGTTCACCGTTGCCTTCCACAATGGCAATCTTCCTTATGCAGATTTTCAGGAAAGAGCATTTGATATCGCTCACCTACGCTCATCTGTATTTATTCGCAATGTTGATTATATTCTGATGGTGTCGCCACTGGCAACTTTGTGGAACACATGAGTTTTGTGGAACACATGAACAGTATACAACGGACAGTACACACCGAACAGTATACACTGGACGTCTTGGCCACTCTACAAAGTAGACCACATGGGTATCTGATCTTAGAATTTTCTTTTACGGTACGTGAAGTTCAGAACTTATATAACAATCAGCCAAAGCCATTCGACGCAGCTATCAAAAATTATCGAGATAATCGACTTTGAAGTTTTGCAATTACATTTAAGTACCAGTACGTAAATGAGTTGCAAAATCTGTCGGTGTAGCTCAGCTGGTAGCTTAAATAAAAAAAAGAAGCCACAAAAGACTTTGCAAATTCTATATAGGTCTTCTCAAACTAAACAAAGACCATCGTCGTCAACCAATAGTGAAGCCATGTTTTTCGACTGAAATCTTTTCTAAAAAAAAAAAAAAAAAAAAAAAAAAAAATGCAAAACTTCAAAGTAGATTATCACGAGAATATTTTAGAGTTGCGTAGCTTGGCTTTGGCTGAACTTCAGGTTCTAAAATACAATAGCATATGGTCTCCTTGTATGTATCGCCAACCAACGCATACTGATCTGTACCTCTGCGCACAGAGTTTCCGCCAACAAGTTCAGAATAGAGCCGTTCTGAACGCATTGTTGTACAGAACCAAAACGTTTTCTGAGGAGGACCACGTGGATTCCGAAATTAGACATCTAAAGTATGTGTTCAGAAGAATGGCTATGGACCAAGTGGTAAGAAGACTGCATTCGTCAAGAAAAGTGAAAGTATTGAAGATTCACGTGATGCGCAACCGACTGCGTTTCTTCTTTTCTTTGGCGCTACATCTAGCAAAATAGGCAGCTCCCTGGGGAGTCGAGATATTTTATCAATTTTTCGACCTCCTAAGAAAATAAAGGAGATGCTGAACCTGTTAGCCGTGATGGAGTAGCCGAGCGGTCTAAAGCGTCTCGTTGCGGAGCGCGCGGTTGCTCGCCGTGGAGGTTCGAGTCCTCTCTGGGGCATGTGTGTGTGTCGTCCTTAGGTTAGTTTACCTAGGTTTAAGTAGTTTGTAAGCTACGGACTGATGACCACGCAGTTTGGTCCGATAGATTTACAAACATTTGAACCATTTTTTTTATTTCATTTATTATTATTATTATTATTATTATTATTATTTTGAGCCTTTTAAGGATAGTCTCGGCCTCAGGATTCCTTGTATATTTATAACATATACTATATGAGTGCGGAAGTAGCTACATTGCTCAGTTCATAAGTACACTTACCGTCCGCTATAAAGAACACCAAAACCGAATTAAAAACCGAGAACTTACGAAATCGGCAGTTGCTGAGCACAGCCTCACAGTCACAAAATCTCGTTTGGTAAAACATACTGTGAGTCTGTAAGTAAAGAGACTGTGGAAATAAGAATGTGCAACAACAACTTTAATCTTTATGGCGGTTATAATCTTACCGGTGTATGGAAGAGAGCGCTTGATACAGAAAAGCAGGAGAGACGTACCGCACAGCGTCCACGATAATACGGGAGTGGTGGCGCTACTAAAAGTGAAATTGTTCGTTAAGCTTATGGGACTAAACTGCGGGGTCATCAGTCCCTAAACCTACAAACTACTTTATACTAAAGACAACACAAACATCCATGCCCCAGAAGGGATTCGAACCCCCGACGGTTAACGGCCTCGTGCATTGGAGCATAGCGCCTCAATGCGCTCGCCCACGCCGCCGCGGCGTGGTGCTACCTGTGCAGACGTCGACATAGTTGCAGATCAATCAGGCGCTGACAAATCGGAAGCAGATCATGGTCTATTTAAGGGCGCCATAGCACCAGTACCGACAGTCAATTGTCTTGACTACGGGTTCATCAGTCCCTAAACTTACAAACTACTTATGAACTACTAGCTACTACAAATATCCATGCCCGAGGGGGGGATTCGAAACCCCGACCGTAGTGGTCGTGCAGACTGTGACTGAAGCGGCGCAGTACGCTCGGCCACCGCGGCCGGCTCCATACAGTTGTTCCGATCTAATACATTTTCATTAATAAATTACATTATTACACGAATGTAATGACTAAACCGTTTCTTTTTCATACATTTACTAGCTATCCCGGCAATGCTCCGCAATTGCTAAATACGAGGTATTTCCATAAAGTAAATTCCGTTTGTTATATAAAACAAACGTGTACAGATACAGAAAAAATATTTATTGTACAAAAATCTACAACTGTTAAACTAATTTTCTACATAGCTTCCAAAATTTTTAGGCACTTTTCATAGGGTGGCACAAGGTTTTGTACGCCTTCTTCATAGAAAGCTACCGCCTGCGCATTCAACCATATGGTAACATGCTCTTTCATCTCGCCTTCGTAGTTGAAGTGTTGACCACCAAGTACAGATTTTACGTGTAAGGAAAGATGAAAGTCGCCAGGAACGAGGTCCGGGATGTACGAAGGACGATCAAACACGTCCCAGTGAAATTTCCGTAAGAGCTGTTTGCTCACATTCGTCGGGGTGGGGCATTATTGTGAAAAAAAAACAAAAAACAAAAAAAAAAAAAACACCTTGTTGCTCGGTGCTTGATCTGTGTTGTGCAGCGCTATTTCTTAATAGTCTCGCAGTAATGTAATGTTATCATTATCTTTGACTTGTTTCATATGCCATTATCTTACTGTCACTTATACTGAAATGTACATTTTAACTACAGTGACATAGTGCATCTATGCGCTACAAATTATTGAAAAAAAAAAAAAAAACTGTTGACATCGCAAGAAGGTGACTCTGTTAACATTTATAGATCAAAAAATGATAGCAGAGACCATTGAAATCGGTCGTCGGAAATATAATTATATGCTAGCGATCTTGGCATTATCCTTTTTGAAACCTTTCATAATATTGGATCGTCTCCTTGCAGTATAAGCAGATAAAGCCAAGACATTGTTAACATCTGATTCGTAATTAGAAACGGAATACAACTGTCTTACTAGCAATGTTTTCAGATAAGCCATTGATACAGTTATTTACTGATCATCATACCTTTTGTCCCAAAGAAGACGGAGGAAATCCTCATAGTGCCTTACTTATCGACGAAACACCAAATGCATTTTCACCAAATGCAGTTTCATTCATGCAGTTGTTTGCATTGCCGAACGATGTAGTGAGGTCTCTTTACAAGTGTGTGAGCTAACTGTACCATCTCTGTCACAACTGTAAAACGACTAAACCCTCATAACGACCGTCGGATCATAGTTGCTGCAACCGATTCCTGAAATGCAGTTGCGTTCTCGCACTATGCTGTCTCTAACCGTAAACATCTCTCTTTTCCTCTGTTGTGAAGCCTACCCGTCTATTGAGGCAAGGTAATAATTTTGAACATGGAAACCAGGAAGAGATGTTTCGCCAGATCGCATATCATGATTTACAGACAGGAAATTACAGTGCTGTCGCCGACTGCTGCTGTTCATACCGCAGTCTCCGCGATGTATTTTCGATTCAATTTCTGTTATGGTCGGGCGGTTTCGCCACAAATGTTACCGCTGTAATGATTTAGAATCACGGCAAGCAGTTTCGTTGCAGTGTACATGAAATCCAAACCATTTAAACTTCTGAGTTTATTCCTTCCTGCACATGACGCAGGTATAGTCCAGAGTATACGGTGCAGCTTGTCAAAACCTAGAGTGCCGACAGTATACAGTTATTAGTCTACAGAAACGTTGCGATTGCACCATTGATATTCGTGATAACAAGCGGCTCACCGATTTTTCTCTGGGGGGGGGGGGGGGGCGAGAGAAAGGATTTCACAATCTAATATATAAAGCAGAGTGTCCGTATATTTGTACGTGTTGCATTCAAATCTACAGTTTTGTTCCAATCTTTATGAAATTTTGCACACGTAAGCTTCAATCCATGAGGACGGTCGCCGTAAGTGTAAGAATTACGTCCAGCACATAGTTTACGAGATATGACGTCATAAACAATGGGATTCGCGCAAAACTGCTGCATTAAGCGACAATGTTGCTCATTTTCTCCTAAACTACTGAACCGATTTCAACCAAATTTGGCACACATATTCCTTACGTGAGATAACAATTGCCATATGAGTAAGAACCATATACGACACATTGTTCAAGGGATATAGCGTCAAAAGCGATATGAGTAGCAAGAAACTGCTACATAATGCGACGAGACTTTATAAATACAATATATGAGAATGACAGTACTTAGCGACTTGCAACCAACTTTACACATAATTTCCAACCTATATTAAACTTTTTACCGCTGACAACGATGGCAAAATTATCAAAGGAAAAAAGTTTCTCGCTTGCTACTTTTCCGCTGGAGTAAAACGACGGCATTCGGTATGGTGTTACAATTTATAATTTGTACACTACAAATAGTAGCAGCAGGAAATTTTACAGACAGCATACACAGATATAGGTGAATGTACCTTCGAAATTGTATCACAGTACGACACGTAGTTCATGAGACATGAGCACATAAACAATAATGTTCATGGAAAGAAACCCATCACGCACCAAGTTTTAATGTATTACTTCTTTACCACGGATTGTATTCGCAACAAATTTTACAGACATACAGGACTTATATAAATGCATATATACCTACGAAATTATACAATTGTGAAACATATAACTCAATAAATATGAGGTCGTAAGCATTTTATATGTCAACTGCACTTACAACTTTGTACATTATGCGTGACAGCCTTATTTCTTATCTATTCTCCAACAAATGTAGCATGTTTTTAGAGAAAGGAAATGGACAGAGAGAGAAGGGATAGAAGGCGTAATACCTCAAGGCAGGAATAAATAAATAAATACCCGGGCAAAGTCGGGTTTTCAGCTAGTACATTATATAAAATTTATACATTGTGGGGAAAAACCATATTTTCAGGTTTCTTACAAATCGCTACAAAGTTCTATGTACATTCCTCGTGTAAAACGAAGCACATCAGTGCAGTATCTGAGCACTTCCTGTCATCATTTACCACTGAGGTGATCCCGAAGTACAGTCGTTGTTGTCAATAAATGTGTAAGTAGACAAAGAGAAATATTACGAAGATCAGGAGACTTTGGAGTACACCTGAAGAGTCCCATCCTGATCACAGCACCCAATCTTCCAGTTTTAAAGCTCCTCGTTCAAATTACAACTCACTATTCCCCATTAATGAACCGAAGCTCCATCTTTTCGGACTGTCAAGTTTGAGATATCATCCATCACTACTGGGAAACTGCCAGCCTTGAAACCTGTGTGTCACAAGTTCATCATTCGTATGCGGATTAAAATTTGCGCTCAAATGCGGAGCATACGTTTGAGAGGAACTAGCCCTATGGCACATTATACCTGTGAGCCGTACCGACAATCGAACTCCTGAATTTCCTCCCAAAGCAATATCCCATCTTCCGCTGATTCCTGCAAAACTTCACAAAATTCGCGTCTGATGAAGCGGACGCTTGGCCGTAAATTTAGAAGTGTCCTGCGCGATATGGTTTCATCGGGTAATCTACCGGGCAGAATCTTCCAGATAGTTCATTGAATAATAAACAGTTTGTGATTTGTACAACCAGTAGATTTCTTCGACATTCAAATAAAAACTTCTACGACACATTCCACAGTTTCATTTAAAACACGTGCACTTTGAGCGTCAACATAAACACTATGGAGTGTGTAGAATGTGTGTTTTGCGTCACAAATACTTTGTGTGGAGGATTTTTGGCACTGTTGATTGAAAATTTAATATTACACTGACGTGAATGAATTACGTATGATTTACTTCCTATGATACTGAAATATTATAACTGTGGCACAGACCAAAGATGTGATTTTTTAATTATTTTCTGATGACTGAATGTTATTAAAGACATGATTTCCTAGCGTACAGAGAAAAATATGCCTCTTGTAAGAAACAAAAGATCACACGTCCGGCGTAGAGTTAATTAACAACTAATTATATAATCAAACTTTCCTTGATAAGCAGTCTATCTAGCAAGCAAAACCATTTCAAAATCTCTAAAAAACGCATTGGAGGACTTTAAGTAATTTCCTAGTTCTAATGTAACAATCTTATAATTTCGTACATGGTGCTTCTAAGTAACAATGATACATTAAGTGCCATCTGCTGTATCATGTGTAATCCATCGTCCATAATTGAAACACTCGTTGCTCATACTAGCTGAGCAAACAGTTAAGTGTTTTACACAAGATCGTTTAGCGGTCTCTAATTCCAAGGCGAATAATTTTACTGATTTTTACTGTGATACTTCTCCAAACTTGTAGTTACAGAGTTCCCCAAACTTGTATTACACATGTTTTAGATTGCAAAAGCCACACATACAACAACCGGAAGTGTAAATGTAGTCTCTTCCAGAGTTCCAGGTACATTTGTTGCCGTAGTTATCTAGTAAATTCATATTGAGGTTAAATCTCTTCGCCAACAAATAAATTAAGTGCATTCAGATTAAGTCAAGTTCATGTCTCTGTTTAAAATTCACCGTGCAAGTCTAAAACAAGCAGGACTTTTTGTTTCAAACTTACAAATGTACTCTGTACCAGAAGTAGATCCAGATTCTTTCCGAAAGACGAAGTGTGGCTGTTACTCCATCGATGGAAATGTCATTGAAGAGCTCAGACTATAAGCTCGAATAAGACAAGGATATTGAAGGAAATCTGCAATGTCTTCTCTCAGTGTTCATGCTGGAAATTGCAGACAATGATATAGGAAAACCACGAAACAATTGTGACTAGGGGGAGAAAGATCAGCAAATTACGTCCACACATCCCCCCCACCCAAAAAAAAAAAAAAAAAAAAAAAAAAAAAAAAAAAAAAAAAAAAAATTATTGCTTTATCTTAACCACTGATCGACATGGACCCTCCTTGAAATCGAATGATGTTTAAAATCTATTCTGTATGTAATAGCCGTCGGAGGTTCAGTCGTCCCTCAAGGCAGAGTATGTTTGTAAATCTATCGGACCAAACTGCGTGGTCATCAGTCCGTAGCTTACAAACTAAGGTAAACTACCCTAACGACAACACACACACACACACACACACACACACACACACACACACACACACACACACACATGCCCCAGGGAGGACTCGAACCTCCGACGGCGAGCAACCGTGCGCTCCGCAGCGAGGCGCCTTAGACCGCTCGGCTACTTCACCGCGGCATACGTTAGTTTAAGCAGTTTGTAAGCCTAGGGTCTGATAACCGCAGCATTTAAGTACCTTAGATTTACAAACATTTCAACATTTTAAAATTGTTCTACATAATAGTAACATATGACATATACGCACATCTTTTCTTTTCAAGCCGCGGTGGAGTAGCCGAGCGGTCTGAAGCGTCTCGCTGCGGAGCGCGCGGTTGCTCGCCGTGGAGGTTCGAGTCCTCCCTGGGGCATGGGTGTGTGTGTTTGTCCTTAGGTTAGTTTACCTAGGTTTAAGTAGTTTGTAAGCTAGGGACTGATGACCACGCAGTTTGGTCCGATAGATTTACAAACATTTGAACATTTTTTTTTTCTTTTCAACAAAAATCTTAGATAACATTGTACATCGTATCTGAACAGTACCGCTGGCCACTGAATTAAGCATTTGCTGTCCTGTTTTCTTATCTAATATCAACAGTAGTAACTGTGTTAGCTATCTAACTAACTTGCTCAAACACGTCGTTGCTAAATTACCCCGTACCACCCCAAATATTGGCATTGCTTTCCCCCCTGAACAATCGCTGCGATACGAGGCGGTATCCCGCTTTGCAGCTTCCACAGAGAATTAACTTACTGCCTGTCGTATATATTCGGGGGGGAATTATTAGTGAACGTTGCTGTGATTCGTGCGTAACCTCGTTACAGTCTTACAGGAGCCGAAATTCAAACAGCACATCTCTTCATTTGCTCTCGGCGGGCGAATAAAAATTTCAGTGGGCTGTGAGGCGCGTCAGATTCATTTGCTCCTGAACAAGCGCTGAAAGAGTAAAGCAGCCGACATCCGCCAGTAACGAAGCGGGGGCAGATGAATAAACATGGCGCCCCGCACGGCCCGCCCGTCTGTTGATTGGAAAACTTTGGCACCTGCCCCCAGGCTCGCGGAGCCGGCGGTATGATCATCTCGCGGCCACCTCAAAGGCCTGTCTGCAACATTAATTAAAGTTGATGAATATTGTAATGGTGTGTTTACATGTTACTACGCTGACAGCAAGTATCACGGAATAGTGGGACGCATACGGTACACGTGCGTTGCTTCAACACCGTGTGCCACTTACAACTGAATAGGAGTCGACGAGACCATCTTACAAGGAGACCATGTGACATGGGTATCGGAATTTGGAATCTTTTTATATTTATGGTACGTGAAGCTCAGAACTAAAATAACAGTCAGCGAAAGCCATTCGGCGCAACTCTCAAAAATTCTCGAAAAAAATCAACTTGGAAGTTTTGAAAGTAGATGTAAGTACCAGTTATCTGTATGTCACCAATAGACCTTACCATACGACTAAGAGCTGTTATGTACTGGCTGAAGTCGGGGAAATACGACAAGGTCCACGAACCTTTTGGACAAGAGATGACAGAACGGAGACAACTAATTAAATGGAGAATGAACACATGGCAAAGGTAATGGGGTAATTGCGAGAAAGGAAGACGTGTCTATGACTTTTCCTGAATATAAGGGAACGTCTTCGAATGGGTTATATCAGTCCCAGCCGCCGCATGATCCACTTCCTAACGGGACACGGCCCCTACCCCACACACCTCAGGTGTGGGTCTCAGTGACAATCCATGCTGTATGTGTGGAGAAATTGGGATCCCAGAACACACTGTCATACACTGTCAGTTCTACAGAACACACACTCACATTACGTTTGACACCACTAAAGACCTAAACGAACTAATACGAGAGAAGAACGGATGGGACATAATGAACAGGCTGACGGACGAAGTCTCACTACGAAAAAAGGACGAGTACACACAGAAAGTAAGACGTAATGCAACACGAAACGCCCACAACAGAAGACAAAACACTTATGATGAATCTGACACTGAAAGCGCAAACAGTGCAAATTACACCACAGATGACAGCCCAGACACAGAGGACGATATAAATACTTGCGAAATGTAACCTACAGATATAGCCAATCATAACAGTCTCAAAATGAGAAAACTCCAGGATGGCAGGGCTCGAAATGAATTCCGAGGCCTCCCACCCTGGACTTTCCACTCTTATTCTTCAGACTGTCACTCAAACCAATCTTTCCTATCTTCTATTACTCTCTTCTTAAAATAGTTGGTGTTTTTAAGTTGCCTTTCCATTTTCCTTATGATAAATTTTTACGTTTTTCTTTAAATTATTTATCTAATTACTGTAAATGTATAAAGAAAATAATGTATCACAGTCGCATAAATGTATCGCATAGTTTTTGTAATCACGACCAGCTATATAACCAAAGGCAGCCGGTCCGCAACAAGGGTAAATGAATAAATAATTTGTCACGGTAGCTCAGGTACCGGGCTCACTCGCTCATCGTTGAACCCTCTGTATTAATAATATTAATAATAATAATAATAATAATAATAATAATAATAATAATAATTGAGCCGAATAGTAAACGAACAACCCAGAAGGAACATGAACGAACGACCGCAAAACATATCGATCTACCTGAAGGATAAAAAAATGAAGAAATAAAAACATAAATAAATAAATAAAAATAAACATAAAATAACAGGTGGTGGCGTTCTGGCCTTCCAACCATACGGTCGGTGGTCCGAATCCTGCTGTGATAGCTTTTTTCTTTTTTTTTCCCCCGTTGTGTTCGAATATTTACACAATTTTTATATCTAATGGCAATTTTTACGGAAAATGCAGGTATTTTTATTTATTTTTAATTTTATATATTTTATAAAATGTTGTTAATAATGATGGTTTCAGTCAAAAATAAAAACATACCAAGGTATATTTTTACAGTCTGGGCTTCACTATTAGTTGACGATGGTTGTCTTTGATTGTTCAGTTTGTGGAGAGCTGCGACGCCGTTCTTGGACAGTCATCTCAATAGCTACAAATGGCTTTCCAAGCCGCTACTGAACCATCGTTTGAGGTGACGACAAGCTGTTCAACTATTCTACATACACATAAAAAAAAACGAAAAAAAGTCGAATTAGTGATCCCAAAATGTTTTAAAATGTTTTATATGAATTTGAAACACTAAATTTGTTTACATTGTCCATGAAGTTATTCTACGCACACTTTTCGATTGGTTGGTTAGTTTTTGTTCTTGTTGTTGTTATTGTTGTTTTCTTTTCTTTTTTTATTTTATTTTATTTTATTGTTGTTGTAAAATATAAAGATTTCTAATACACAAAAATACGTGCATTGTTCATAAAAATTACCTACTGGTAAGTATTCCAAAACAACGAAATATATATATATCTCACCGCCGGATACAAACCACCTACTCTATGGTTCTGAGGCCAGAACGCTACCGCCTGAAGTACATCTGCAAATACTGCAGGTCTTTAAATTATTGGAACTTACAAGTACTTGCCAAACTTCAAAGTCGATTTTCTCGAGAATTTTTGAGAGTTGCGTCGAATGGCTTTGGCGGAGTGTTATTATAGTTCGTAAGTTCTCGTAACATACATTTAAAAAATTCTAAAACCCCATGTGGTCTCTTTGTTAGACGCAGTGGTACACGTGCTTTGTGTAATGTGCACCGCCTTCGTGAGCTGATGGCGTTCGAACTGGGATTGGTGATCGGTGTCTGGTGGGTTGGGAGATCGATTTCCACAGCGATTTCGGCACTGATGCTGAAATTCACCTTAGCACGTTTAACTGCGTCCAGGGTGTCTCGTGTTTGTTTGAATGAGGGTGTCATAGTTGACAACAAACGAAATACTGGCCGTCAAAGGAGTTCTGCATATTGCAGTTATGCTCGCTCGTACTCCGTCGAGTGTGACACTCTGAGGCTTGGCTATAAAGGGCATTTAAAAAGTTTTGCCCAGTCGTCTCCATTTTTTTTATTGGCTGCAGAAGGAAAATGATAGTTTTTGTGAATATGCTTGGACCATTTAGCTACACATTGAGCCCACTCAATGTAGCCTCCATCAATTGTGATGCATCTGGCACAACGTTCTTTGTAAATGCACTTTGGTTCTAGGGATTGAATTTTACACTATAGCTTGACACAGAAAATAAGGTCATTCTCATTGTTTTATCGCGCAGGTGGGACTTCAGACGACCAAAGAGGTAAAAATCAGACGGAGCCAAGTCCGGGCTGTAGGAGGACGAGGAAAAATTTCCCAACCATTTTCCTGATTTTCTCCTGCGTCATAAGGGCTGTATGGGGTTTGGCATTGTCATGGTACAGTCTGATGAGCTGACCCTGAAGCTGTAGTCTGTGGGTGTTGATGGCACGTCGCAGCTTGTCCAATGACAAACAGCAACGGTCTCAGGTAATGGTGGTGCCATGTTTCAAAAGCTCAAGAAAATGACACCACGCTGATCCCGGAAGAAGGAGGCCATCACCACTCGGCCTGCTGTTCGTAAATATCTTTTTTTTTCCGAGGGGAGCCCGAATGACGCCACTCCATGAATTGGGTTTTGATCTCAGGTTCGGATAGAAACAACCATGTTTCATCCAGGGTAATATCGCCATCAAAACACTATTTCCACTCTTCAGTAAAGATCTTTATGAGACCCTGGCACACATTTTTCCTCATCGTTTTCATTTCTCTGGTCAATAATCTAGTCACCCAATGAGAACAGAGTTTTCTATACCCTAGTGACTATACTAGTGATACCACACTACCCAATGACAAACGAGTCATTTCAGCAAGCTGTCGCGTCGTCACACATATGTGATGTTGGATGATTTGACCAATGGTCTCCTTATTCACATCACTCAATGCCGTCGATGGCCTACCGCATCGTGGATTGTCCAGCAGAGAGAAGTCACCTTCTTTAGACCTCTGCAGCCACTGCTGTATATTTTGCGATCCTTGTGTCCGCCACTTTGAAAGGGAGAAACTTCATCAGCGTAATCAGACTTCTACTTGACGGTCAATTATGGCTGACCTGTTAGTAAAAGAAAATACATTTATATATCAAGTTATAGCTAAACATTCCAAGTATGTACACAAAAAATATCATTCTCCTCCTGCAAAAATAAAAAAATTAAAAAAAAATTAAAAAAAAAAAAAAAAAAAGAAATGGAGACAGTTCTGCAAAACGTTTTGAACGCCCTTTGTAGTTCATGTATGAATGCTCGGAACGGTCAGGTGCTCGATCCAGGTGGGGAAGGGAAGTGGGGGCAGAGACCAGTTGAAAGTATCAGAGATCACGTTATTTGTTAATTATCCACGCCAGTTCACTGTTTCACGCGATCTTAGGGAAAATATATTCATTTTCAAATATCTGCAGGCATGCATTCACATGTAATGGAATATCATTGAGCTTTAAAGACACAAGGATCTAAACACAACTACACAAATCACTCAGTGAAAATTGTATCATCAGAAAACTCATCTGAGCACACACAAAAATATTGCTCTGCAGACGAATATGAAAAGAGAAGGTCACGAAGAAGATGGAGATGAGCTATACTTATTCCAACAGCTATACTTTCGTAACCCTTGCATGTGACACATTTCCAATTTTGTTAGGAATATTGCCATGATATACTCAGGAAAAAGTGTCTTACCATTTCTGTACATTTTTCGAAACGTTAGTCTTCCGTCTACGAGATAAATACTGCCTACATCATTGGCTACGATGCTTGTTTTTGGCGACCCCACCTTCTGTACGCAATGCTTCTTCCTGCGTACGTAGTACGCAAGATGAATTTAAACTCGACCAATAAACATTACATGTTCAAATGATTGTAAAGTTATGGGACTTAACTGCAGTGGTCATCGGTCGTTAAACTTACAAACTATTTAAACTAACTTATCTTACACCAATGTCTATCGACGGCAAATGGTCGCGCGCACCGCAGCAAGGCTCATTAGCGCACACGCTTATTTCGCCACGACCAACAAACATTAAACGATTATTTAGTACGTGATATTATGTCCGGATTGTACACCCATTAGATTTCTATCTGATTATGTTGAAGCGATAGCTCCTTACTTAATACAACCGCTCTCTCAAAGAAGGATCTGTACCAAAAGATTGGAAAGTTGCACAGGTCACACCGATATTCAAGAAAAGCAGTAGGAGTAACCCATTAAACTACAGGCCTATTTGTGGTGTCGCACAAGTACAAAGTGCGCGCCACCTACTTTCGCCGCGCGCCGCCATGCACGCACGGCGCGGCGTTCTCACGACGACAGCCACGAGCGCCCTCTGCTGCAACCCCGCTCGTGGCCACCACGGAAAGACACCGGTGACTTCGGACTGAGTTAGCAACCAGTTAGGACCTTCGTAATCAGATAGGCACCAGTGAAGACTTTGCTATCGTACAGGCACTAGGCAGGCCTCTAACAACTATGTATCAACATTCTGCAGTACTATGTAAAAGTTAAGTATTGTTACATTCTGTGCAATATATATCTCTTTCTAATTTACTCTAGTGTTTATAGTTTCTGGCTGCTCCCCTCCGTACCTGCACCAGCGTGCTATTTTTGTTCCTGTGTCGGTCTCATTCCACTCGGCCACCGACACCTACGACGAGGCTGGGACACAAAAGCGGCGACGACGTTGGGACACAAAACTATTTCATTGACTCCAATTTGCAGCAACGTTTTGGAACATATCCTGTATTCAAATATTATGAACTATCTCGAACAGAATGATCTATTGGCCCAAGGTCAACATGGATTTAGAAAATATCGTTCATGCGAAACACATCTAGCTTTTTATTCACACGAAGTGATGTGTGCGATCGACAAGGATTCGCAAATTGAATCCGTATTCCTTGATTTCCAGAAGGCTTTTGACACCGTACCTCACAAATGGCTTTTAATCAAATTGCGTGGTTACGGTATATCGCCCCAAATTTGCGACTGGATAGGGGATTTCCTCTCAGAGAGGACACAGTTCGTAGTAATCGATGGTAAGGCATCGATTAAGACAGAGGTCATATATGGCGTTCCACAGGGTAGTGTTATTGGTCCTCTGCTGTTCCTTATTTACATAAACGATTTAGGGGAAAATCTAAGTAGCTCTCTTAGGTTGTTTGCAGATGACGCCGTCATTTACCGTCTAGTAAAATCATCTGAAGATCAAAACCAACTGCAGAACGATTTGAATAAGATATCTGTATGGTGTAAAAATTGGCAATTGACTCTAAATAATGACAAGTGTGAAGTCGTCCACATGAGTACGAAAAGAAATTCGTTAAACTTTGTTTACATGATAAATCAAATGTAAAGGCCGTAAACTCCACAAAATCCCTAGGAATTACAATTACTTCAGACTTAAATTGGAAAGAAAACGTAGATAGTGTCGTGGGAAAGGCCAATCAGAGGCTGCGTTTTGTTGGCAGAACCCTTAAAACATGCAACAGAACTACAAAAGAAACTGCATACACTACGCTTCTCCGTCCTTTTATGGAATATTGCTGCCCAGTATGGGATCCTTATCAGGTGGGTTTGAGGGAGGACATCGAAAGAGTCCAAAGAAGGGCAGCTCGTTTCGTATTGTCACGATACATGGGAGACAGCGTTACAGAAATGATACAGGACCTGGGATGGGAATCATTACAACAACGGCGCTTATCGTTGCAGCGTGGGCTGCTTACGAAACTACAATCGCCAACATTCTCCTCCGAATGCGAAAATATATTGTTGACTCCCACTTACATAGGTAGAAATGATCATCAGAATAAAATACGAGAAATCAGAGCCCGAACGGAGAGATTCAGGTGTTCATTCTTCCCGCGCGATATTCGAGAATGGAATGGGAGATAAAATAGTATAACGGTGGTTCGATGAACCCTCTGCCAGGCACTTAAATGTGATTTTCAGAGTATCCCGTGTAGATGTAGAACCAATATTTCGTGATGGTTCGTTACCTTGATGCTTTATTTGACGGGACTCAAATTCTCTACCAAACGATACAATACGTGGTTCATAGTGTGGGTTTCTGTAGTATTGTCCTAGTCATGATCTACGGGCAACATATGAGTGGTCCTGACACTTGGGATACCAGATACTTTGGAATAAGGTTGGGCATCACGGACATATGCTGAGTCGTGGCTACCGGTTAGTCCCTCAGTCGTTAGGGGCAAAACCCAGTGGGACCCTGGGCAAGTAAGGCCCGCATAACACAGGTATACCTGGCAGGTAAACCTGTACATGTCTTCTGTACAGGTAAACCGGAGCGTGTGTGCCAGTCGCTTCAGGCCAAACTATACAGGCGTAGCGACCTGCGCAGGCAACCGGAGAAGAATCAAAATTCAATTCTTTCTACCTGCGCAGGCGTGTAGACCTGAGCGTGTGTGTGAGTCACTCTGGCACGCCTGTACGCCGGCCGCGGTGGCCTAGGGGACTGAGGCGCTACAGTCACGGTCTGCACGGCCACTACGGTCGGTGGTTCAATTTCCCCTAGGGCATGGATATTTGTGACGTCCTTAGTCTTAGTTAGTTCATAAGTAGTTTGTAAGTTTAGGGACTGATGACCCCGTAGTTAAGTCCCATAAGCAATACAAACATTTGAACATTTTTTGAACACGCCTGTACAGGTTTTTGGCTAGCTGGGGCTAGCTCCTTGAGTAGAGCGCGCCCGTTGTCTTTGTATTTACGTGCACAACAATGTTAACTAGAGGCTACACGCATGGTTCCGCTCAACTCTTCTACTCCACTTGTCAAATAGGAAACGGAAGCAAGTGATAGAAGGGTTTATCGAAATGTATCGGTTGGAACCTTGTCTGTGTCAGGTGTAAATTAAAGAGTACCACGACCGTGAAAAGAGAGATGCAGCCTATGAAAAGCTTGTTATTAAATTGAAGGAGTTAGAACCCGGCGATACAAAGCAATCTATAGTGAAAAAAAATATTTTAAGAAGTAATGTACGTAAAGAAAAGAAGAAACGGTGCGTGTCAATGAAATCTGGAGCTTGAACAGACAACATCTACACATCAAAATTGTGGTACTTAGATTTCTTCGATTTTCTTTGCGATCAAGATGAATGTGATATCGATGAAGTAAGTACTCAAATTATTTATAATATTCACACAATTTAATTTAATTAAACTACATTTTGTTTTTACAAATGCAAAGTTTACATTTATAGTCCATGTGTTTATTAACATTAATGCAAAATGTTTTAACTATGAATTATTAACATACTAGGCTAGCAACCTGCTTTCCAGGTACTTCAGTATGTTGCTGGTAATAATCAGAGCAAAATGGCTCGGACCTTTGGAGGTGACGGAGTCCCACCTGTAATTGAGAGACCAGGGACTCCTCAGATACGACTTCTCAAACCATCGGGAATGAGATAGGGAGCTATTAATATCAGTGGTGATTACACTGGGAAGACGTTAGAACTGGCAGAGGCTTCAAGGAAGATGGGATTAGATGCTTTAGCTGTTAGTGACGTTAGCGTGAGAAAGATGCCGAAGTCGGAGAATACAAGATCTACCTCTCAGGAGTCAAAGTAGGAAGAGCCCAACGGGTTGTAGGGCTTTACATCAGGAAAGGAATCGAACCCAGCATAATTGCAATAAGATATGTAAGTGGACGACTGATGTGGGTCTATCTCCAGCGAGAAAATTAGAATTGTGTCAGTGTATTCGCTCTGTGAGAAGGACAGATTTTACAGTGCACTTAGCGATGTAGTTATTAGAGTGAAGGACAAAGATAGTGTTTTGCTCATGGGTGATTTCGACGGCAGGATAGGATATCAAGCAGAAGGGTATGAAAAGATTATGGGACAGTTTGGAGAGGATATGTAGACCAACAGGGACGAAAAACAGCTCTTGGATTTCTGTTTCAGTATGGACTTAGTTGTGACAAACTCCTTATTTAAGCATCAGGACATTAATCGGAATACTTGGGAGGGAAGAAGAACCAGATCTATCATTGACTATATAATAACAGACCAGGAATTCAGGAAGGCAGTCAAGGACACACATGTTTTCAAGGGGTGAAATTGGATTTGTGAGTCCAAAAGAACAGAATGTCAGGTCCATATGTAGAAGGATAAGAGTGGAGAAGCTTCAAGACAAGGAAGTTACTCACAAATACATAACAATAAGCTCAGAAAGGTACCAGTTAGTTGAATGTAGTATATACAGTCACTGGAAGAGGAATGGACAAGGTACAGGGACACACTAGCAGAAGTATGTAGCTAAAAAATGTCTTAGAACAGTAGTGTGTGAAGGCAGGAAGAAGCATACAGCTTGGTGGAAACTGATTCAAAAATGGCTCCATACTAGAAATGAGATTGACAGAGAAAATGATGTTGAAAAAGAAACAAAGCCAAACGGATAATTGCAGACTTCAATCAGAAATCATGGAAATACTTTGGAAATAAGCTAGAAACTCTGGGTCACACCGCGGGAAAACAATTCTGGAGCGTAATTATCAGTCTTCGAAAGAGAGGGAGAAGGAATTAACGAGCGTTCTGCACAGGTCACAAAAGCAGTTAGTCAATCCTGTGGATGTCTTGAGCAGATGGAGGGAGTATGTTGAGAATAGCTCAATGTAGGAGAAACATTCAATGATGTGTCAGATTTTGAGGTAGAATGGGATGGAAATGATGATGCAAACTGGATCACATTTGACGAATGGAGAAAATGGTTAATAGATTGCAGTGCAACAAAGCTGTTGGGGTGGATGAAATTAAGCCGGATCTCTTCAAGTACAGTGGAATGTCAGGTCTCAAATGGTTACACAGGATAACTGAGAAGGCGTCGGAATCGGGACAAGTACCGTCTGACTGGACGAAAGCGGTAATCACGTCAATTTTCAAACATGGAAACAGAAAAGACTGTAACAACTATTGTGGTATCTGTTTAATTAACGTTGTAGGCAAAATATTCACAGGTATTGTTGAAATGAGAATGCGAGTATTAGTTGAGGACAAGTTAGATGAAAATCAGTGTGGGTTTAGGCCTCATTGAGGCTGTCAGAACCAGATCTTTAGCTTACAGCATATAATGAAGAAGTGCTATGAATAGAACAGGGAACTGTATCTATGTTTTATAGATCTAGAAAAGGTTTATGACCGTGTTCCTAGGAGGAAGCTATTGTCAGTTCTACAAGATTATGGAATAGGAGGGAAACTTTTGTATGCAGACTGACAGCAGCAGATAGAGTGGACGGCTCAGGGTGCAGGTTAGTTTCAGGGGTACGACAAGGAGGTAACCTGTCACAACTGTAGTTCATACTATTTATGGATCATATATTGGAAACAGACTGGCAGGGTGGGATTGAAATAGGTGAAAACAAAGTAAGTAGTCTCGGCTATGCGGATAACTTAGTTGTAATGGCAGATTCGATTGAAAGGTTGCAAACTAATATTTCAGGGCTCGATCATAGGTGTGGGGGTTATGATATGAAGATCAGCATTTCCAAAACAAAAGGAATGTCTGTGGAAAGAGATTTAAACAGATTGAGTGCCAAATAGGAAGACAAAGTTAGAACAGGTAGTCAATTTCAAGTACCTAGGATGTATTTTCTCATAGGATGGCAACATAGTGAAAGAACTGTAATCGATGTGTAGCAAAACTAATGAAGTGAGTGCTAAGATAAGATCTACTCTCTTCTGCAAGAAGGAAGTACCAAGACTAAGCAATACGCCGCTTTATCTTTCGAAAAACTTTGTTGTTTGGGAGGGAAAGTTGGGTGGATATAGGTTACCTTATTCACAAGGTAAAGGTTACAGATATGAAAGTAGCAAGAATGAGTGCAGGTACTAATAAATGAGATCAATGGCAGAGGAGTGTCTATAATGAGGAAATCAAAGAAAATCATAGATGAAGCAGTTTGAGCGAACAAGCTGAAATGGTGGTGTTATGTTACACGCATGGGAGATACCTAAGAGTCTTATGAGCTCGGCAACGGAGGGTAAGACGAGTCGAGGTAGATCAAGAATAAAGCAGATTCGGTGAAGAATGATTTTGAAGTGAAAGAATATCAGACGAGGCATCAATGATAGCATTGAATATGGGATCATGGAGGAATTTTATTAGAGGCACTTTGCTCCAGACTGAACGCTGAAAGGCATAATCAGTCTCTAGTAATGATGATGATGATGATGAAGATGCAGTACGTAGTTCTACAGAGCGGTGCGTATGAAATTAAAACAACGTCCTTTGTTCAGCAAATAGAGGTTCAGGGCTTTCATGTTTCTCAGTAAGTACATGATGTTCCTTACGTGGTGTCGCACAAGTCTGAAGTGCGCGCCACGTACTTACGCCGCGCACCGCCATGCAAGAACGGCGCGGCGTTCTTGCGACTACGGCCACGAGAAACAAAACCTTAAGTACTTTTACACACTTTTGGCACAGGTTCCTTACATAAGAAGAGAAAGATTTTACACATATATCCCAAAATCATTCGTTTTCGAGTTATTAACAAACGTTGACCATCGCGATGCATCGTTGTGGTGCCGCCATAATCTGGATTGGAGCGACATTACTCTTATCGACAAATTCTGGTTCAACCCTGCACACGTGGTTGCTTTAGAGTCTGTAGACATGATGGTGAGAGGCCACAGGACTGATGCCACTCTCGTTATGCACCCGGTTTTCCCGTTTGGGGTGCAATTGGATTCTACTCATTCTTTTGTGTCCCTGCCTCGTCGCCGCTTTGGTGTCTCGTTTCCGTCGTAGGTGTCGGTGACCGAGTAGGAAGACCGACACAGGAATAAAGGCAGCACGCTTGTGCAGGTACGGAGGGGAGCAGCCAGTGGGACAGCAGAAACTAGAAACACTAGAGTAAATTAGAACGAGATATATTTCTTAGAGGCTTAGTAATACTTAACTTTTACATAGCTCAGTACTGCAGAAAGCTGATACATAGTTGAGCTAGACGCCTGCCTAGTCCCTATCCGATAGCCAAGTCTTCACTGGTGCCTATCTGATTCCGAAGTGTTAACTGGTTCCTATCTCAGTCCCAAGAGAACGATGTCGTTCAGTGGGGGCCACGAGCGGAGTTGTAGCAGAGGGCGCTCGTGGCTGACGTCGTAAGAACGCCGCGCCGTGCGTGCATGACGGCGCGCGGCGAAAGTAGGTGGCGCGCACTTTAGACTTGTGCGACAACACACATTCAACCTCTTACAAGGGTATGACCAAACATCTCAGACTTCGATGTTGACGGGTCTGCGTATCTGGATAATGTCCTAAACGCCGCTGGGCCCTGGTTCTCGAGATAGTAGTGTTTGTTTTTCCCTGTGCGCTACACATGTCAGTAACGGAGCATACATCCCTAGCATAACAGCGTAGCGCAGCCGATCAAGCACTCGGATACCAAGATGGAGGTTCCGTATTCGATTCCTGCACGAGTACCTTTTCTGTCAACCCTGCGATGTCTGATTTTATCGGCAGTCAAAACTCTTCCTAAAGAAAATGTAGAAAGTTCCCAAATTACTCAGAGGGAAATAACATCACGGGAGGATTGTATAAGGCTGCAATCCCCGACGTCAAAGTTGTTGCAGACAGGAGTATATGGACCTTTTTCGAACGCAAATGGTGTAGCATTAAAGAAAGAAATTTGTAAAATCGAGTAAAATAAAACGCAAAAAATGTTACACGTGGAGGAATCAAATGCTGAACCTCCAGCCTTGTATCTGCTGTGCTACGCTACTACGCTAGAAAAGTGGGCCACGTTACCGGTGTATGGAGAATGCAAGGAAAATCAAACACAACTGTTTCGAGAACCAGCAAGCGGTATTTAGGACGTTAACCAGTTAGGGAAGGTTCCCCTACAACATATCTCACACCCGAGTCGGAGATATTTGGTCATCCCCTTGTTAGTGTGGATGGCCCGTACACAAACTAGCCAACGATATTGTTATTTCTTCGGAGGAGATGTAATCTTTTTTTCCCTAGATTACATCCCTCGTTTTCTGAGAACATATAAATTCATAAGAGACACTGAGTAATTGAGACGAAAACGGAAAATGGCGTTTCCATATAAAACAGACGAAATAACCAACGTGGCAAAATGACATCTACACATCATTTTCTAGACGCTACCAAGCGATTTCAGTCAACAGACGTTTGGTTTCTTTTCTCTTATAGCTCATTTTACCTTGATAGATACTGTACATGTGAAAATGTGAAATTAGACGCGCTCTCTAAAGTCAAACTGACATATTAAGACTCTACATTCGCGGAAGAACTTGTTACAAACGTTTACTTCGTTCAGTTGTCTTTTTTTTTATGACAAACATTTTACATACAACAAAGTGCTCTAAAATTCTTCATTTTTCTAAATCTGTTTCACAGGATGTCATTACTTAGCCAGATGAAAACGTACCGTGGAAACTGGTTTATATATGATAAACACGAGGGCGAAGTATGAGCAATACAATAACTTCACACAGACTCCAAGTTGAACGCTGCTGATACAGCAGTATCAATGAAAACACAAATTTGTTCTCATTTATTCAGTAAAGTAGTCCTGAAAGTACGATCTTGAAAATTAAAGAATTAAGTTTCGCCCGTTGATTTCACCGACTGACGTTTACATATCCAGAAGGTATATTTTGGAGTCACATATATTGCCTTGAAGATTTGTAAAAATATAAGATGCCTCCGTTAGTTCGGTACAGAATTAGATGCAAGTTAGCCGTCCGTGTATAAAGAGATGTACGTTTATTGAAATTGCACTTGAAAAAAGTAGATTGACGAAATAGTATGGTTCTAAAAGTTTTGTAATATCTATATGTGGACACTAGACATTGAGGATATAAAGCAATGAAGATATTAATACAAGATAAAAAGATGTGGAGGGTAGAAAAAAAACAGCAGAGAGACTAAAAAAAGAAAACGAAATAAATGAGAATCATTATTTTCCTAAGGGTCCTCTCTCAGTATGTTGGCTTCTTCAGCCTTACAGCAACAAAGAGAGAAAGATTTGATACAGTAGAGTTGCCAAAATTAGAACATGGACGCTATAGTCGTTTCTCCGGCTTCTTGGCATAGCTCGTTCTATTAAAGCGGTCTGGTGCAAGAAGGCAGTGAGTACTGCCAAGGAGTGGATTTATAACGGCTTCTGTTATACTGGGCATTACGGTACACGGGAATTTAGTACAAACAAATGCGATGAAACTTTGATCTGTGTTTGCGTTACTCCTTGCAATTTACGTCTATAAGAAAAGAAACCCATTCCAGTTACAGAACGAAGAGAGAAGTCTGTCTCTTAATGCCAGCAGTAATACATATCTTTCTTCCATTTTATCCCTTTTTATTTTCGGGAAGACTAACTCTGCACTACAAGAGCTCTTAGTAACTTCGCCAGCTTTGTGACTAACACGCTATTGTGCTACATACAAACATAAAACATCTAGTGTAGACACTCTTGTTCAGAAAAAGACACACATTCAAAGAATAGAGGTATTCACAGGACATGTTCGTTAGCATGTTCTGAAGAAATGATTGGCATTTTAATCACCTTGGTTCTGATTATGTCCCCCATTGACCCTGACAACGTATTCCAAACATGATCGCATAGACGCGTATAAGGCGTGATACAACCATCAGTGCTGTAATAAGTTCATTTATGATGGCTGGCATTGGGTGGCAACGTCGCTGCCGTCGTATCACCATATCCCACAACATTTTCGATTGGCAAAAGGTCTGTGATAACCACAAGGCATGTGTTCGTTCATCAACAAGTGGTCGTCCATTGTCTTCCTTCATGTTAGCAAAGACTGAATTTTCGATGTTTTGTACATTGAAGTAATTCATTACTCAGTGGTTACAGGATTATAATTTCATGTAAGCTGAGAAAATGCTGATAATATACAGTTTTTACCTCATTAAGAGTAATACACATTCGGAACATCTATACACGCTTTGTCGACTTCTTCTGTATCTCTCTCTCTCTCTCTCGGTCACACACAGGCGTCAAGGGCCCAAGGGGTACCGACCGGCCGCCGTGTCATCCTCCGCCCGAAGGCGTCATCGAATGCGAGGGGGGGGGGAGGGGAGAGGAGGGGGGCGTTGTCAGCGCCCCGCACTCCTGGCCGTTGTGTCGCTTTGCCAGACCGGAGCCTCTACTTGTCAATAAAGTATTTCCTCAATTGGCCTCACAAGGACAGAGTGCGTTCCGTTTACGAACAGCATTCGGCAGATCCGGATGGTTACCCATCCAAGTACTAGCCAGGCCCGTCAGTGCTTAACTTTGGTGATATAACGGAAACCGGTGTATCCACTACGGCACGGCCGTTGCCCCAGCAATAATTTATTTGGGTAGCAAGATAACTTCTGATGGCCGAAGTAAAGAAGAGATAAAATGCAGAATGGCTATGGGGAGAAAAGCGATTCTAAAGAAGCGAAATTTGTTAACATCCAATATTAATTTAAATGTTACAAGTACTTTCTGAAAGCATTTGTCTGGAGTGTGGCATTGTATGGCAGTGAAACGTGGACGATAAGGAGTTGAGACAAAAAGATTATAGAAGCTTTTGAAATGTGGTGCTACAGACGAATGATGAAGATTAGATGGGCAGATCACGTGACTAATGAGGAGGTGCTTAACCAAATTGGGGAGAAAATATAGTTTCTGGCATATCGTGACTAAGAGAAGGGATAGATTGGTAGGACACATTCTGAGACATCAAGGAATTGTCAACTTAGCATTAGAAGGAAGTGTGTGGGGCAAACATCGTAGAGGGAGACCGAAGGACGAATACAGTAAGCAGATTCAAAAAGATGTAGGTTGCTGAACGTATTCTCAGATGAAGAGACTTGCACAAGACAGGGTAGCGTGGAGAGCTGCATCAAACCAATCTGAGGACTGAAGACCACAACAATAACATGTATGCGAGTATAAATGTTTTTCAGGAAATAATTGTATAAGTTTCGAAGTGTTTGGCTGACACTTCCCCTGTATTTTGTATTCTGAATTATGTTCAAATTTAACTAGTGAGTACAAAATTTACTGTAGGACATTTGAAGAGAACATCAACTACACATTACCCTTTCGTCATTAATGAAGGCAATTATCATTTCCTTGTTCCAACATAAGAAGAGCCCTGATAACCTCACTTCATCATTCAGAGTAGAAACGGCAGGACAACTCTACAGGTTCGATGCTAATGTCTAAACGAAAACGACTACTCGTGACAGCCGAGACGTTGTACGGAAATAACACGCCAGGTACACTGCAGTAGACCCACTTGTCCGCTCTCGAAAATTCAGTTCGGTATGGGACTTCGCAGAATATTACAGTACCTCAAGGGCGTCCGCTATCCAGAAAATTCCTAGTAAAAGAGCTCTGAAGTTTAAGCGCAACTCGTATGTATCGTACATACTAGTCAGAGCTATCAGCGCAACAGTATTGTGAGATA
Source organism: Locusta migratoria (assembly GCA_026315105.1). NCBI lineage: Eukaryota > Metazoa > Arthropoda > Insecta > Orthoptera > Acrididae > Locusta > Locusta migratoria. The sequence continues at coordinate 178,907,700 of CM048747.1, forward strand.
GCTCAGGTTGTAGCCTCCCTATCGAAGGAGTTATCACGGTTCGATCTTTCCTTGTTTTTAGTATTTCAATAAAAACAAGATATTTCCAGTTTGGTGGTGGGATAAGAATTATTTATTTAAAAAAAATTACATATTCATTTCATTCCCCTGATGGACTAAAGTACTTCGCATAAAACATTTAATACTCAGATCCATAAAACAACTAAAAATTCTTCCTCTTACATGTTACAGTTTTAAAATTGTCCTCATGACCAAAAAACTGCACTGATGATGTCCCATCATGAGAACGAAATCGATATATAAATCTTTAAATATATGTTTTATATCGCACCACCAAGCTTGTTTTTATTCCAATATTGTGGTAGCCTGTGCCAGTCTCCTTTATGCAGTCAACTTATAGGATTTTTAGTTGTTGTTTTAAAATTATTACAATTATTTTTTAAAATGAAGATATAGATTATTATCGATTACATCGTAAAGAACTTTATATTATATATGAGATGAGGGTTGCAGCTAATTAAAATATTAATTTTAATATATTTTTTAAATAGTACAATAATTCCAAATGCATTTTAAATTAATGTAGATAGATTCAAGCGTTAAATACTATTGTCATTACGAATTTATTACAAACCAGGCGGTCTTTAAGCTATGGAAAGGTTATAAACATTATTTAATAGGAGGAACCGGATTCTTCATGGAAAAGCTGAGAATCGCTGTTGCCCTGTTTTGTGAATGCAAACAGGGAGACGGTCGGGAAGAATGAAACACTAAAAATTAAACGTTTCTTGAATGCACGTTCGAACCGGGATGTTCCACATGATAACCGAACGCGCTACTAGGTGAGCAATTCGACCCTGCTACAGCACAGTCTTCACTGATAAGCCTTGTTGTTGCTGTTGATGTGGTCTTCAGTCCGGAGAATGGTTAGAAGCAGCTCTCCACCCTACTCTATCCTGAGTAAGCCTCTTCATCTCCTCATGAGAACGGCAAACCACATCCATCTCAATCTGCTTACTTGGTCTCCTTCTACGTTTTTTCCTCCACACACGTTCCTCCAGCGCTAAAATTACGATTCCTAAGAATGTGTACTACGAAACGATCCCTTCTTTTGTTCAAGGTATGCCAAAAATTGCTTTTCTCTTGAATTCTGTTCACTACCTCCTCATTAGTTATGCTACTGCATTCTTCTGTAGCACCACATTTCAAAATTCTCTATCATTTTCCGGTCTAAACTGTTTATCATCAACGTTTCACTCCCGTACAAGGCAATACGTCACACAAATGCCTTCAGAAATTACTTCCTTACACTTAAATTAATATTCAATGTTAGCAAATTTCTCTTTTTCAAAATCGCTTTTCTTTTAGTGTCATTCTGCATTTTATATCCTCTTTACTGCGTCCCTTACATGTACTGCAACTCTGATAACAGCTGTTTGGTTAATGTACAAGTTGTTAGTAACCTTCCTTTTCCTGTATTTTACAGCTGCTGAATTGAAATTTAAAATAGTGTAGACCTATTCCAATCAACATTGTCAAAAGCTTTCTCTATATTTACAAAATATAGGATGCAGGTTTTGCCTTTCCTTGATCTATCTTCTACGGTAAGTCATAAGGTGAATATTGCCTCCTGAATCCGAACTCATCTTCCCAGAGGTCAGTTTTACAAGCTTTTCCATGCTTTTTCAAATAATTACTGTTAAAATTTTGCAACCATGATTTATTAAACTGGTGGTTCTGCGTCTTGTTTCTTTGGAATGGGGATTATTACATTTTTCTTGGGGGCTTGAGGGTATTTCGCCTGACTCGTACAACTTACTCAGCAGGTTAAATAGATTTGTCATCGCTGGTTCTCCCAGAGACTTCAGCAGCTCTTAGGGAACGTCATTTACTCCAGAGGCCTTGTTTCGACTGAAGCCTTTCAATGCTCAGCCTAATTCATAAAAAAGTCTAGGATCTCCTATTGAATCTTCATCTACTTCTTCCCTTCCTTCAATATTGTCTCGAAGTTCATTTCCTTTTTAGAGCCCCTCCATATACAGTACTCTTTCTAGATTCCCGCTTTCTCTTCTTTACTCAGAACTGGTTTTCTATTTCAGTTCTTGATATTCATACAGCTATTTTTCTTCTTATCTGACAAACGACGCATATGAACAATCGTGTCGTAACTTCAGCATAGCAGTAACAATAGCGGCAGCATCAAAGATGGTCGCGGCGGCATCAAAACCGCTCACAGTAACAGCAGCACACGTTCTCAGTGGCGGCATCATGTTGGTGACCCGCTGTCACGTTAACTTGTGCTTGGCAGATTATAGTTACAATTATATATTTTTGACGACATTACAGCGTTCATTTTAATGAAATAAATCGCAATTTGCGATCAGTTATGGTTTCACTGTACTAGGTTTAGATGGAATACCAAATTGCGGCGAATGAAAATTTGTGCCCGGCCGGGATTCGAACCTGGTATCTCCTGCTAACTAGGCAGACGCGTTGACCACTCCGCCACCGAGGACACAGTGACCAGCCCGACTGCAGAGGACTCTTCCCTGCACGTCTCCTGCTACACCCAAACTCCATTCGCCATGCTGTCTCTTTCCTATACAGAGTTCGAATCCCGACCAGGCACAAATTTTCATTCGCCGCAATTTGGTATTCCATCTAAAACTAATACAGTGAAGCCATAGCTGATCGCAAATAGCGATTTATTTCATTAAAATGAACGCTGTAACGTCGTCAAAAATATCTAATTGTATACAAGCCGAGGCTGGGCTCCTGACGACAATTAATTGTGTCTCGATACCTCATGGTCTGTTCTCCCTGAAGCGACAATAAAGTATTGTGGCTGCGAGCATTACAGAACAAATAGGCTGTGGTAATAGGAAAGAGACAGCGTGGCGAATGGAGATATGGGTGTGGCGGGAGACGTGCAGGGAAGAGTCCTCTGCAGTCGGGCTGGTCACTGTGTCCTCGGTGGCGGAGTGGTAAACGCGTCTGCCTAGTAAGCAGGAGATCCCGGGTTCGAATCCCGGCCGGGCACAAATTTCCATTCGCCGCAATTTGGTTCAAAGTTCAAATGTTTGTATAGCCGCAATTTGGTATTCCATCTAAACCTAATACAGTGAACCCATTACTGATCGCAAATTGCGAAGTATTTCAGGATTAAAGTTACGTTGTGATTTATTACATGTGTACTATTTCAAATTTCGATTCCGGACTGTTCCAAAAAAAAAAAAAAAAAAAAAAAAAAAAATCTTTGGCAGGTGCGGAGGGGGGGGGTTCAGTTCCATCAGCCCCCCCCCCCTCCGTGGCTGGGTAAAAGGGACTTTTAGACTGCACGGCCATTGCCGGGCGGCCGGCTGTGGAAGAATTCGTGAATCTATGCTGCTCTCCGACAGGCTAGAGGACATCTGACTCTGTATTGGGAGGTAAGCCATAACTTTTATAACGTCAGTGCACAGTTTCCCTAGGCACGACGGCGTAACCACAGACATACATTAGTCGACTGGCACTGCCGTATACAGTATCATTGGTGTCAGTGAAGTCTCGCCTCCATATTTCTATACTATAACGTGCGAGCAGCCGTTTGAGTTATGACAGAAAACAGTCGTAAAAATACGGATGAACCAATGTAACTATGCTGTCCTTGGAGTTTTGACAAGTAGAAAATTCGTGTTTTGTATATGGCTGAAATTTTTTAAGCTTCAGTAAGCTTCAACACTTACAGTAATGAGTTGTATTGATTTGCTGTTATTATTAATCTGTTACCTATTTCATTCAACTTCGGGTTGTCTTTCAGTAGTAGTAGTCTTTGACGCACTCACTAAGGAGTCGCGTTTCCTGTTTTTATTAACCTGTTTCTAGTTTCGATCAACTTCGGTTTTTCTTTTAATAGTACGACCGTTATAAATGTGTTATTTGTCGTGGTTAACACATAGCTTTATTCTTGTTAATGTTTTTCAGATAACTACTTCTGCTTTAACTGTACGTAACGGTAAAATTTTAACTATCATTCCGCCGACCTCTCCTTATTATGTTGGCAACACAACAAAATGGTAGAAAGTCTTTGCCTAGATGTTAACGTTAATGTTTAACCGTACATAACATGTCCTTGTGCACCTCGGTTGCACAGTAGTAGAGTGCTAAACTACAAATCCAAAAGTCGCGGGTTCGATCCCCGCCAGGTCCTAGGACTTTTATCTGTCACTTTCCACTTCTTTCACCTCTGGCAGTATTGCTCATGTGAAAAATACCGAGTAGCACCGTGGTTCGGAACCCACGTTAAACTGTAGGTCCCCCTATAACTGGCTGGGTAAGTCAGTTCGAAGGTCGGAGGAAGGCAACGGCATACCACCTCCAAACAGGACCATGCCTAGTAAAGCACTGTGGTGTTCAATCTCCGGATTGTTGACTGCTTTACTTAACATGTTCTTCTCATAACACGATTCGAAAATGCGGAAGTGTTAGCACAAATACGAATCACGTTGAAACCAACTAGTAAAGCTTACAACGTTATACCGTGTCAGAATATCGTAGTAGTACTGTACGGAAACTTTTTGACGTTAGGTGGGGTAAGATGGCGGCATCAAACTTCAGTCACAGAGGCAAGTTTGCCAGTCTAGTAATGTATGTCTGTGGGCGTAACTTTGCGCCGCAGCCGGCGGTCAGCCTTTCGCTCGGAACGCAAGACTGCGTCCAGCCGCGCCCGCACGACCGCGTCTAGCCTAGTCGGTCGCGCTGTCGCGATCGGGCAGTAAAGTAGTCGAGAGCGCGGGGCGGCGCGGCGCGGCGGTATCGGCGACCGAATATAAAGAACGGCCGCACTGTGCCCGCCGCCCCCCCACGGCACGACGGCGACGGCGCAGGCGCGAGATAGCGCGCCGCCGCCCGATCCGCGCTGTAAACCGGGATGTAAATAACGCAGTTAACACGCTACACGGGTTTTATTTCAAAAGGGCAGGTACAGCGCGCCGAGCGCTGCTTACAACGGCCGAGATTAGAATCAGTGTAGCGAGCAAACAAAATGTAACGCCGCCGCGCCGGCCCGCGCCTGCGCACACTCGCCGCTGTCTTTCTTTCTCTGTCTCTCTCTCTTTCTCTTTCTCTCCCTCTCTCTGTGTGTGCGTGTGTGTGAGCGGCTCGGTGCTGTATGCCGCGCCGCCGCCGTCGTGGGATTTACTGCGCATGCGCGGACGTAAGGTTGGTGGCGACACGGCCGCGGGGCTCATTAGCGTATAACGCCTGCCCGCGCGGCCCTTATCGCGATGCGGCCAGTTCGCGTCTCCCTGCCCCCCCCCCCCCCCCCTCCTTCTTCAGCAGTAAAAAGCACCGGCCAGCCGGCCGCAGCTTCCAGAAGTAACGGCAGCCGCCGGTCCCCCCAGACAGCTGTCACGCGTAACGAGCGGCGGGCGCGCCACTTCTAAAAACCCGCGCCGCGCTCGTGGATATTAATTTGTGACTGCGCTGAAAATTCGAAGTGGCGTTATCTTGTCTCATTTTGCTCGGCGCGGCGGTTCTTAGTTTATTATAGTGGGGACGGCCGGATGCTCTCTCTCTCTACCTGGAGCGAAGCAAGGCGCGCCAGGGCTGTATTCTGCTCATCGAGACGGAATGTACAGTAGCTGATGGTAACTGAGTGGGGGATTCAATACTTTTATTGCATTATGCGAATCACCTTCCCAAATAATACGGTTGCAGATTACTTAAAATCTCGTTCCATTTCATAGTGGTGGCTGGTACAGCAACAGATTATCAATGGTTTGGATTTTCTGCCGTATGCAAGACACCTGATTTTTAATTGTTCCCAAACATGTTTCAACACATTTTGTGCTATCATCAGTGGGATGGTTTATTTTTGTTCTGAAATTATAGTTACTGTACAATAGTCTTTTCAGTTACTTCTAAAATGTTTTTTGTAGATTCATTCGTTTTTATATTTTACTTAGGTTATCTGACTATATAACTATTTCAGTTTAGTGAATATTAGGCCTAGATATACGAGTATCACATTACTTACATAGCTTTTACATTAGGCTACATAAAACTCGTTAAGTAGTCTACTTATTTGTTGTTTTGGTACAAACTCTTCATCTGCAAACATAACAAACAGTTTACGATTTTCTTACTTTCTATTTTTCGGTTCGAGAAAAACGCGTCATTTATGTATAGTATTTACGATTCTTTTCTTTCTCTGTTAGAATCTAACAGGAAGGATTGAATAAAAATTTGTGATGCGACCGGGAATCGAACCCGGGCCTTCATGCTTCAGATTTATCATTAACTGAAAATGTGTTTTCCAATGTGGTTTTGAATGAATTCATCTTTCAAACTAAGGATTTCGGCGATGGAGAAGAGTAATTCCCTTTTCTTTTCTTTCTTTTTGTTTAATTCGTATAATCCTGAAAAAGTTTTTGGAAAAAAAAAATGGGACAGCTGAAAAGGAATGTCAGAAAATTAGAACGAAGTGCAAATATCAATGTTTTTGAATGCACTATATCGTATGGTAAAATGTCAGCTACATATAATACTTTAGTAAAATGTAAAATATACTAGTGTCTAATTAATAAGATAAAACATTGTCACAGAGCCAAGTCCAACTCCTTTAACCACTGGACAGCTTCCTGACTGACTAGATGGAGTTCGGTCATCCCTCCTGAGAATGATCGTAATGGGCAGTTAGTAAGTATGTGGGTCATCGTTTATATGTGTCCTCCACAGTCACATCATTGGTCGACTGCCTGTCCCCATTTGAATTTCCAATAGTTACAGCGACCAAAACCAGTTGGGACTTATAAATGGGAGATCTATCCAAGATGACTCCTAGGTATTTTGGATGTTCTCTATGTTCAAGTTGAACATCATCAAACGAGACGTTAAGTTTATAGTCAGCCATCCTATTATTGAGATGGAAACAAGATACTTCCGTTTTATTATAGTTTGGCTTTAGTTTCTACATTGCGAAGTAATTTCTGAGAAGAGTTAGATCAGATGTTAAGGTATTTTCCGTCACATGGATGTCTCTGTGCTGTGACGCTATGCACTATGACAGTTGACGGTAAAACGATACGTTTGGTTTGACCGATTACCATCAAATCTGGCACATTACTATATTTTTTCAAATCGCAAATTGCCATATGGAGCATGGTAAAAGGTATGTTCGTCCGCGTCCGTAGTCTAGTGGACAGAGTGGTGAGCTACCACACAGGGGCCCGGGATTCGATTCTCGGTTCGGTCGGATATTTTCTTCGCTCGGTGACTGGGTATTGTTTCGTTCTCGTTTCCAGCTTCATCATTAATGACATGCAAGTCTTCGAAGTGTCGTTAACTGAAAAGATTGCACCAGACGAGTTGGAAACGACTCCAGTTGGGGTCTAACGGCAGCAAATGGCACACGATCATCATCATCATCGACTTCATCAGAGGGTATGTGCAGTAGAATTCGACACAATACGTCCGATCAGTATATTTCATCACCTTTTTATAGATCACCATTGAACTTGGCACTTGTATGTATGTTTCCATGGAAGCCGCTTTATGGTGAATGGCGGAGCGTAGCTTGCAATAGACCTCGCCGCCGTCTGATCGCTCACCATTAAACATTTCCGAAATAACAGACGTCAGTGCGTGATACTGCAGTTGTTGTTAATATAGGTTTTAACTTGGGTTCTTGATATTGGTTGTGTGTGGTATTGTTGCAGTGTTGCACAACTCACACAACTCAGTTTTTTTAACTAGGTATGTCCCCTTTTATTATATAATTACTTTTTTCCTTTAGGAAGCCTGACCTATACCAAGAAATACACTGTAATCAACTACTTTTGTTAACAGTACCAGACATTGCCAGTTCAGGAGGCGATGTGATATTTTTATATCATTCAAATAAGAAATGCTAAGATCGCGAATTAATAGTTTATTTAATGAAGATCGGTTTCGGCGGACTGTGTCACCATCATCTGGTTATATATTTTATAAGCTGGTCGTCTTATTTTTTAAAAATGGATATAAAATAATATGTGCAACATAGCACTTAGTCATCATATAAAAATACAAATTAAAACTTGAGAAGGCAAACCTACATTTCCAGCATTTGTAGATTTTGGGAAAGCTTTTGACAATGTTGACTGGCTTACTCTCTTTCAAAGTCTGAAGTCAGCATGGTAACGTACAGGGAACGGGAGGTTATTTACAACTTGTACAAAAACCAGGTAGATGTTATTAAAGTCGAAGGGCAGGAAAGGGAAGCATTGGTTGGGAAGGAAGTAAGGCAGAGTAGTAGCCTTTCTCCAATGCTATTCGACTTTTACATTGAGCAAGCTGTGAAGAAAAGCAAAAAGAAATTTGGAGAGGGAACTGAAGTTCAGAGTGAAGAAATAGGAACATTCCGCTTTGCTGGTGACATTGTAATTCAATCAGATACAGCAAAAGACCTGGACGAGTAATGGAACGGAATGCACAGTCTCTTGAAAGAAGTGTATAAGATGATCATTAAAAATAGAAAAGAAAAAAAAAATACCACGCTGAATAGCAATGGGAAGAAAAGCTTTTTCGAAAAAGAATAGCTGCGGCGGGGCGGCCGAGCGCATTGAGGCGCAATGCTGCAATGCGCGAGGTCGTTCCCCGCGAGGTTTCGAATCCCCCATCGGGCATGGATGTATGTGCTGTCTTTAATATAAAGTAGTTTGTAAGTTAGGGACTGACGACCCCGCAGTTAAGTCCCAAAGCTCCACAAACATTCGAAAGAGAATAATTTGTCAACATCGAATATTGTTCGGAAGTTTTTTCTGAAGGCTTTTGTGTGGAGTGTTGCCTCGTACGGAAATGAAACATGGACAATAAATAGTTCAAACAGTAAGAGGATAGAGGCTTTTGAAATGTGGTGCTACAGAAAATGCTGAAGATTAGATGGGTGTATCGCTTAACTAATAAGGAGGTACGGAACGGAATTGGGGAGAAAAGGTATTAAAAGAAGGGCTCGACTGGTAGGACACATTCTTAGATATTAAGGAATCGTGAATCTGGAGGGAAGTGTGTGGGGTAAATGTCGCAGAGGGTGGCCAAGAGACCAATAGTAAACGGGTTCAAATCGGATATGTGACAAAAGCACCCAGTGACATTTGCACCCAACCCCAAATCTGCGACATTTGTACCCAGTCTGACCTGTTTACTACGTCACGACCTACCTGCAGCCCGTACCCTCCCTAAGCCGTCCCTATTTTCGCGGTAATGCCACGCCGCCCAGTCCTCGCTCACCGGAAACGCTCTCTCGACACAGTCTGCCTGCAGTCCCGAGGTCCCACCTCAGCGGATGACTGCTAACTGTCAGTACGATTATGAAGATCGTAGTGTTCGGTTCTTGCAGTTGTTTCTTCCTTTGTTTTCTAAACGTAACATACAATACTGTAGAACATCCTTTTCATATACAGTAAAAAGGCTTAGAACCAGAATTTAACGGTGTTGATAGTTTTCGACTTCTATCGCCGATACATAGGCGATATATCGATGTTCAAACCATCGCTGTTGACATCGATGTTTTGGGGCAAAACGTCGATCTTTTCAAAACGTAGATTTATCGTTTGCATCCCTAGTCATCAGTCTTCTGACCGTTTTGATGCGACCTGTCAACAAGTCCTTAGCCAACCGTTTCATTTCAGAGTACCATGGCAACCTACATCCTCAATTATTTGCTTGATGTTTCCATTCTGTTTTTCCCCTAGTGATGTAAAATGCCTCGACATTTGCAAGTTTGGGCAAATGCCTAGAATGAATGCTTGGGCAAATGCCCAAACTCCATCAATACCCAGGCATTTATGGCTTTAAAACATAAACTTAAAAGCAGTACCTACAAAAAAGTTACGTGATATTTTGTACAACTCTATAAACTACATATCAAATGCTTCAATTCTCTTCTGTTCTCACTTCACAGCAGTCCAAGTTACATACAATGTTATTCTGCAAATTTATGTTCTGCGAAATTTCTGCCTGAAGTCCAGGGCGATGTTTGACAGCAGTAGATTTCTATTTCCCGTGAATGCCCTCATTGCTTGTGCTAATCTACTTTTTATGTCCCTCTTGCTGCTTCCGTCGTGAGTTAGTTTACTGCAAAGGTAGCAGAATTCCTTGTCTTGGTGTACATCGTGATCAAATTCAAATGTTTGTAGAGCTTATGGAACTTAACTAAAGGGTCATCAGTCCCTAAACTTACAAACTACTTATGAACTAGCTTATACTAAAGACGACACAAACATCCATGCCGGAGGAGGCATTCGAACCCCCGACCGCAGCGGCCGTGAAGACCGTGACTGGCACGCCGCAGACCACTCGGCCACTGCGGTCGGCTACAGCACTGCATTGTTATCACCATTTCGGTTGTTATTTTCTCGCTACTTTTATTTCTGTTACTTCTTATGACTTTCATCTTTCCTTGGTTTGCCTTCAGTCCATGGTCTGTGCTCATTAGTCTTTTCATTCTATTCAACAGACCCTGTAATTTTCCTTCACTTTCACAGATCATAGCAATGTCATCAGCAAATCTTATCACTGATATCCTTTTACCCGGAACTTTTATCAGAGGCTTGAACATCTTTATTTTCTACATTAAGTCTCTTCATTGTGCAAGTTGAACAGTGATGGCGACGTCCACGACCTTTTCTTACCCCCTTTCTGTTCTGAGCATTTCGTTCTTGACTTTCGACGCTTATTGTATCGACTTCGTTCTTATACAAAATATGTATTTTCCGCCTTTCCCTACAAGCTTACTCCTATTTTTCTCAGAATTGCGAACATCATCCAGCACCTTACATTATCGAAGACATTTTCCAGGTCACAAATCTTATTAATATGTCTTGGTTGTTCCTTAGGGTCGCTTCCATTATAAATTGCAGCAATGCTATTGCCGTCAAGTAGGGCCTTGTGTCAATGCGAACTCACAGCCCTCGGCTCTTCTACCTGCCGAGCAGTGACCGGACCGGGAGATTAGCGTCCCGCCCCTCGACCAGAACTGGGTGCTAATGTCACTGGGTGCTTTCGTCACTGGGTGCTTTTGTCAGGACACCGTTCAAATCAATGAGGTTAAAATAAAGGGTGTTGGCGTTATCTATGCTGAGCACCGACGTCAGTTGAAGCCCATCCGCGATCTTGGTGAGTTGTGGAATGCCATTTCCCCATTAAAACTATTCGCTAAGTCGCCTCTCTTACTATTGATGAAATGAACCGACAGTCAGTGCAACGTATGTACACTCTTTGACGAAAAACCTGGCCGCCGGCCGGCCGCCGCTGAGCCTAAGTCCGAGCCGATCGCGACATGGGACAATAAAAGTGGCCGCGCTGATTCGCTCTAAGTCCAGCTATCTGCACAATCTGGCAACACTGCAAACTGCGGGAGTTCATACAGTACTTCTTGTGTGCAGTTAGAAGATATCTTGGGCAGCTACATCCGTGGTCTTGCGGTAAAGTGCGCGACTTGCCTGTTCAGTATTAGCGATCGAAACCGACTGTTGACAAAAATTTTAAATTCATGTCACTCGTGCATGCTGATGCCACATGTGTAAGGGGAGCATATGCGTAAAGTATTTCATTTTTTGATACACTAGTAATAATATTCCGGCCCAATAACACTGCTGCCTCTGGCCGCAGCACTTGGCAGAGCTCTCCGCGGCCCACTCGCCGGCAGCAGCGGTGGCGGCGCTACACAGCGCTGCCTCGCCCTCTGCCCACAGCGCCTGCTGCCGCTCATCGCCCTGGATACGTAAAATGCTGTAGTGTTGCTGAGTGGTGATCCATAAAAAAAGATTGCGATTCGTATTTCACATAGGATATAACGAAGCAGGCCACCTATTTTGAATGATGAGCATATAATACATTAGAGAGGCAAACAATTGTCATTGTCCAATCCAATGGCACTCTACGATGGTTAACACTTATTTGTGGTTTAAATCTCGATCCTTTTCCTTTCAGAAAAGCCTTTCATGTAATTTGTTATTGTTATCAGTTCATGTGTTTTCATCAAGACACACTATGTAACACACTAAAATGTTTTAGTCTCGTTGTTTCACTCCTTACGGTAAATGTATGAGCTAAATTATGTGAATACGTTTCAGTGCACGTTCTAAAGCAACACAGGCATACTGCAAGGTTCGTGTCTTCATGTCTCATTTCTACAGGAGATATTTCGCATCAATGGAGGTGAATTCGAATTTCTTCTAAGGCGTTTCTATGGTGAAGCAAAGAAGACATCTAATACCATTTCCATAATTTGACGTCGACCTTTCTAAAAGACTTACTGTATAAAGCTTTTCTTATGATTCCGATAAAGAGTTTCTTCTTGCAATCTGCAGCGCATAAAGTAAAATAAAACAAATTGAAATGAAATTCCATCCACAAACGCAATTCCTCCAGCCAGGATTAGAACCGCCGCCTCACACCAGGCTTGCATCATGATACACAAGCAGAACCACACAACCAACCACACACTGCAGCATTTTGCCCTCAGTCTCTCACATATTGAATGCTGAGCCTCTAACGCATCGCGAAAGATAACCTGAAAGTCACCTACACAAATAACTACATTTCTTGAGTGCAAAAGTTAAATTTCTGTCTCTTATTTCACGTGGGCATTACACATCATGAGTCATGAAAGTAGAAGAGGAATGTCAAGTGAACATAGCAAGACAATTCAGTACCACTTGCGGAAGTAACTGCACTATCACAGTGTTGCCAAATATCAGCAACGATGTTGCCAGTTCTTAGCTGTACTAGGAAGACCTGTGTGGCGATAAGCGACGCGAAATCGCGTACGTCTCATGCGGGCTTCTAGTGGGGAGTCGCGCATTTTGGTTAATATGCGGCGCTCTCTCCTGATAGTTTCCGTCGTCACATTTTAGAATGCAGATATTAAATTCGTCCAATGAGGCCGAAACTAGCGTTTAAATTTTTTGAAGCTTTACTGCATTATGATATATTTTCAGCAAATGACTAGAGAAAAAAAAACTGATATTGTGATTGCAGATCAAAGACTGAGATGAATAAACTTCCATCACGATTTGTTTCACCCCCTCCCCCCCAAAAAGACTAAAACAATTACTTTTTTAGATATCTACAAAAGCTATTTTTATGAGTTACTGGAAATGAACGTTGCATCATCCGTCACTAAACAGTAAGGTATCAAACACTTCGCATCTTGAAAGCGACAGCGCACAATATTCTCAATCCTACTAGCATCTGGCGTCAACTGGCTTTTAGCCATGCATTGAGAAGAAATGCTGTTGAATTGATAACTTACCCTCATCAACTTTCAGTGAGAGCTTTTTGTAACAATACAAAAAGTAATGCGAACCATCATTTTCTCCAATGACACTAGGCACTGTTGTCCGAAGATGGACTGTATCTATGTTGAGTCTTGTCAAACGCGTCTCACATTCAAGGAATATTACCTAAACGAATTTAGTCCTCATGAAGCTGTAACAAAACAGAGAATCTGGGTGGTTGTGCATATTCGTAAGTTTTCTTACTTTGCCGTAATACTTGATGCAAAGATGAGCAAAATACAAATCCATCATCTATCGGTTTTTTCGATTTTTTGGGCAGTCTTCTTTGGTTTGTACTCCTTCACTTCGCCGGCGATCTACTGGTTTTATTGAAAATACAGTAATCAAAATGACGTGACTGGTTGTCCTACATTTTAATGTCCTTGGTTTTTATTCTGAATGACAGTGATGATTTCTGTTGGACTGGTTCCATATATCTGAGCCTAATTAATGAAATTTTATTCCCATGACAGATGAAAGCAATTAGAACGTTGTGACTCTATAATGAATTTTCATATGAAAAAAAAAAAAAAAAACACCTGAAGATGGGTCTTTAAAAACGTGAAAACGGTCGTGGACCTGTAAAGCAACGCGGCTTCAGAATTTATTATTTACTTTATGGGACGATTGAAGTGATTTCCAAATAAGTTGTTCTATCTATATTTGAATTTTTACCATCATTTTAGAACAATTGATAAATTCATTTAAGAAAATGTTCTTTCGTTTTGGTTGTGATGTCACTTGATATTCTTGAAGTAGGTGGCTACAACATCTGCTATGAGGTTTCCAGGAGACAGTTGGCACGGATGATTTTGTTTGACAGTAAGCGGATAAATTTAAGATGTAACGAAACGAAATGATGAGATCCAGCTTTTGCAACAAAACGGACCCGATTTCTAAATTGGCTAGGTTTTCCGAAAGTGACTATTATATAGCTAGACATTACTGCTATAAACCCTACCTCATTGATTTACTCACAGCTGAGCAAGATTGCTCGCAACGTGAAAGAGTGTAGTAGTAGTTGATGTATGAAACGACCTTCTTGAACACAAATTCAGTTAACTACGACAATGAGCATATTATGATGTTAATTTTTCAAGACAAGAAAAAGTCAACTGACTGCAGAATTACATATCAGACACACATCTACATGATGCCGAAGTTGCGAAACAATAGATCCTACTATGACGTTGGAAAATCTTGATTACATTGATGGCCTGATGAACGAGTTTTTGTAGCTGGCGTCCTGCATGTTAGTATCCGGATCCGTAATCTCACGCAGGCTCGAGATACTGTGCTCTCCAAATTGCACATGTCACGTGGCCAGCTATTAAAAAAAAAAGAAAATCAATTAATACCTCATTTAGCGTATTATAGTTTTGGTTCTCGGTTTATGGTTGATTCATATGCAGGACTTATAGTTATGTTTACTGTACGCCATTAACTAACAATAAGACTCACAATTTGTCGCAGAAAAGTCTTCCTAAATACTCAAATTTTGTCCAGTTTCCTTCGAGTTTGCTTCCTGATAAAATAAAATGTCCGCAGGTCAATATGGAAATTACAAGCGACCTGTTATTGACAGTACATCTTGATACGTTAAATAGCGTTCCATTTGAATTTTTTGAGCACGTTCGTTGATGAGGTGCTGTCTTTGTTGCCTGCCTCGTTGATTTCATAAAATGTTACGTTGTCTCATGGCCGGATGCGATGCAGACATACTTTTAATTGCAGTGTTTTCATTACAGCGCGGTGATAGGTTTCAAAGTACAAACTTAATGGTGACTTTTAGGTGCCAGGTATCTCACGTCGATAGATTATCATTCGATCGGTGTCATCGCAGGTAGCGGACGACATTAACTTACTAACCATTGCAATGTTCAATGCAATTCGTGAATTTCATTTATTTCTTATGTTACAGTCAAAATGCGTAAGTTCCAAGAGGTCTACCGAACATCTGTTAGGCTCCTTTTCATGGCTTCCTCTGTTCAGAACGAAAACTATCCCTCCAGCAGGCGCGCTCCGCCTTCTCCGTTTCCAGACGCGCGCGCCTTCGCTCGCTCGTTGTGCCGCATTTACCAAAACGACCGTGGCTGCCCCCACCACGTCATACCTCTTTTCGACTTCAGAAAGGTAATGAAATAAATTACCCTTCAAGTTGGTGGCCACTAAACGCTACTGTTAGCATTACTCATGATGCAAGAACACTTTGTGTTCCAGTGTTACTATGATGTCTGACATAGCTCTTAAAAATTCGAAAATTTATTGGAACTTTCCTTAACGCGGTAGCAATTATCGAGTGGACAAAAGTCACTTTATACGTCTTAGTCTATTTTAAAACTACGTTTATATGCATTTTCCATTTGAATGATTATTTTACACTTTTCAAATTTTGTATGTGTGAAATTTTTCATTCAATTTCAAACGTTTTTATGAGAATACAACAGAGACATTCGATACATTTGTTTTATTTCTATTTCACCTAACCCCTCTTATGTATTAGTCACGGAAAGATCGCGAAAGTAAAGGTTAGGGGGATATGAACTCACACTAAGTCTTACCAGAAATAGTTTTAACGGCGAACCATTCACAACTGGAAGAGAAACAGGCGGAAACAGCAGTTGTATAAAAAGTGCCCTCCACCACACACCAATTAAGAAATGGCGTTAATGAAGCAGTGTCATCCAGTTCTAATTTAAGTTGAAAGTTCAAGGTCTCTTGTTCAGACGGAAGTTGGTTTGAAATGAACTCCAAAATTTGTACCAACACACGGGAACATGAACAAAGTGAGCTCTATTGCACACGAGACACGAAGAAAAGAAAGAAGGAAAGTTACGATTTAACGTCCCCTCGACAAAGGGTCATTAGAGCGAAGCAGAACTTCGGATTGTCATGATAACGATGGGGAAGGAAATCGGCCGTGTCCCGCCGCAGGGACCATTCCGGCATTTGCCTAGACTGATTTAGGAAAATCATGGAAAACTCAAATCCAAATGGCCGAAGGCCAGTTCGATGCGCCGTGCAGCCGAATATGAGTCCCGTGTGTTACCACTGCACTAACTCGCTCCCTAGCAAAAACGAATGCGAGTAAATATTGCATTATCACGCGGTTCTGAGTTACGTTAATTAAGTTTCTGGACTATCGTTAGTATAAAATCAATTGTAAAATTTGTAACAAAAACACAATAGACAATAAAGCAACCTAATAAACACGTGTTACAACGATTAAAATTGATCGATGAATTGTGCCATGGTTTAAAACAACATTACGGAAAGCAATTGCACTGTTGCTTGTTAAAAGATAGTAAATAAAAGTATTGACGTATCTCTTATTCATTGATTTTGAACAGATGCCGTAGAATGCGCAAGGCTGTAATTTTACCGCTATAATAAAAATTAAATGGACTGAGTACAAAATTTGTAAATAAATTTGATCCAAATTATCATTATGAATGAAGTTAATAAATGAGCAATCCGTGAATGTCCTCTGCCTACGTACCGGTTTCAAATTAAGGGTGTTAAAAGAAGTGTTCCAGATTTTCAGAGGAACTTTTACGGATGAAACAAGACAATAATGACCGTTATACATTAGCTCTAACTCGCATATATTAATGGATATGAGAACTTGTTGATCTTCAATATTGTGAAACATATTGAACGAACAAATGTAACGGTAATACAAAATAAAATTCAGAGATCAACTTGAAATAAAAACTAATGGTACTAACAATAATAAAGCACAGCAGTTCAACCACTTCACGAGGAGAATTATAGGGAAAATATGTGTTTAACAATATAAAGGAGATGAACAGCAAGAGCAAACTGTTTACGGTTACGAACAATATTCGTACTGCCCATGGACGATAGATCTGAAATAACCAAACGGTTTGGTTTATACGACAATTTCACTTTTGGCGGTTGCAATTACTTTACAAATAATAGATCGAATGAATGGAGTAATTTGAAGGGAAACGAATTATTACAATTACTTTGAATCACCTGCAAAGATAAAAATATTTAAGACAAAAAGTACTTCTGAAGCAACATTAAACACTAACATTATAATTCACCTAAATAGGGGCATCACTATAGGAAGAAAACAGTTTCTTATTAGGAAAGGGTATGTAATACAAGTCACTATATTTTGCAGCAAAAGCTGTCTGGTCAATTTTATGATTATCGGTAAAAACTTGCGTAATAGCTGCTCTAGGACGGTACCCGCCAGATGTTCATTTTGGTGTTATTCCTGAAATGTGAGCAGCGTATGACAAGATTGAACGTATATACGTCCAATTTGGGACAAAAATGCGTAGGAACTTTGGAGAAAGTAGTCATTTCACTCTTTATCCGTTTCGTTAAAAGAAACTCTCCCCGGAAGTTCATGAAGGTAAGTCATCTGTTCATCAGCATTTTCAATGATGTTGTCGGACTTAAGCCTTACTTAGAATGGGCTTTGGCAGCGCAACATGGATAAAAGCCAATTGAAGCAAGCTGTTTGTAGGAATTAGGATATTGTAAGATGGCCAAGAAATTCTTCCTATAGCTTAGCAGTATTGGTTACGATACTAGGCAACTCTGATCGTTCCCTTAGTTTCAGAATTCGATGTATTTTCCAATTTTCATGAGGATATGAGATTAGTCATTGCATTTAAATGACTCTGTTATCCTGAATTAAATATTCGACCGCAGAAAGGTCTACCCCTGCTTAAATTGCAAACAGTTTTGTGTTTTATGTCGGGACTGTGTGTATTAACTGCCAACAAATGTCAGATAACTGAAGGAGTAATCTCATTTTAGCTCGGTGGCGCCATTCTCGTTTTCTGATCTACAGCAAGCATAGTTGATTAGTGAGGTATCGTTGTACTAGTGATGCGTGTGGCTTCACGTCAATTTTTCTCCTCTGAATAATGTCCTAAATGGTATTCAGCAAAGAAATACCAAAACTCATTGCAGTGTGTCAACCAAGAGATCGGCATTTTCTATTGTTATTGTAATGTTTATCATTCTGCTGTAATGCCGTAAACATCATTGATTACTATCATTATTACCATCATTATTATCATTAATTCAGTTGCAAAAGCGTTCTTTCCCATGTGGCCAAGTGACCAGAGAGAATGTGTGGTTTGACGAAAAATAGGACCATACGAGAAAGTAGGTAAAACGTTTGTAACAATTTCTGTTAATTTAACATCGTGACCACAGATACTAAGCAACAAGACATGCAAGTCATAGGTTGCAATGTTCGAAAAATACATCAGACACATGGGTTCGGATTCTCATCATTTGTTGGCCCAACAAGGCTGTAACACTACGAAATAAAAAGCTGCTTAGTAGTCTATAGATTATGTGTATATGTTTGCAGAGGAAAAACCTCAGAATTGCACATTTCCCACATATACAGTTTAGTTTCTGTGGTCATGGCCGTAATTTTAAATATCTAGTCTTCTGAATACTCAAACGAAATAATTACTGTGTTGCACAAATAGTCAGTTAACTATGTTTCTTCTGACTTTCAAGCAAACCAACACATTTATGTATTCGCGTAGAAGACATGAAATATTACTTGCACAGTCGTAAGGCTCCATTTTGAAATGCAGTCGCTTTCTAGTTGCAAAGTTTTTCGAAATGTAACAAAGCAATTGTTATTTTTTTGGGTGGGGGGGGGGGCTGATGAAACTGTAATCGTGATGCATCTTTACTTATCTCAGTCTTTGATCTGCCGTATGTTGTAATCACAATATCAGTATTTTTTTTTCTCTAGTCATTTGCTGAAAATATATCATAATGCAGTAAAGCTTCAAAAAATTTAAACGCTAGTTTCGGCCTCATTGGACGAATTTAATATCTGCATCCTAAAATGTGACGACGGAAACTATCAGGAGAGAGCGCCGCATATTAACCAAAATGCGCGACTCCCCTCTAGAAGCCCGCATGAGACATACGCGATTTCGCGTCGCTTATCGCTACACAGGTCTTCCTAGTACAGCTAAGAACTGGCAACATCGTTGCTGATATTTGGCAACACTGTGATAGTGCAGTTACTTCCGCAAGTGGTACTGAATTGTCTCGCTATGTTCACTTGACATTCCTCTTCTACTTTCATGACTCATGATGTGTAATGCCCACGTGAAATGAGAGACAGAAATTTAACTTTTGCACTCAAGAAATGTAGTTATTTGTGTAGGTGACTTTCAGGTTATCTTTCGCGATGCGTTAGAGGCTCAGCATTCAATATGTGAGAGACTGAGGGCAAAATGCTGCAGTGTGTGGTTGGTTGCGTGGTTCTGCTCGTGTCTTATGATATGCAAGCCTGGTGTGAGGCGGCGGTTCTAATCCTGGCTGGAGGAATTGCGTTTGTGGATGGAATTTCATTTCAATTTGTTTCATTTTACTTTATAAGCTGCAGATTGCAAGAAGAAACTCTTTATCGGAATCATAAGAAAAGCTTTATACAGTAAGTCTTTTAGAAGGGTCGACGTCAAATTACGGAAATGGTATTAGATGTCTTCTTTGCTTCACCATACAAACGCCTTAGAAGAAATTCGAATTCACCTCCATTGATGCGAAATATCTCCTGTAGAAATGAGACATGAAGACACGAACCTTGCAGTGTGCCTGTGTTGCTTTAGAACGTGCACTGAAACGTATTCACATAATTTAGCTCATACATTTACCGTAAGGAATGAAACAATGGACAATGACAATGGACAATGACAATTGTTTGCCTCTCTAATGTATTATGTGCTCATCATTCAAAATAGGTGGCCTGCTTCGTTATATCCTATGTGAAATACGAATCGCAATCTTTTTTTATGGATCACCACTCAGCAACACTACAGCATTTTACGTATCCAGGGCGATGAGCGGCAGCAGGCGCTGTGGGCAGAGGGCGAGGCAGCGCTGTGTAGCGCCGCCACCGCTGCTGCCGGCGAGTGGGCCGCGGAGAGCTCTGCCAAGTGCTGCGGCCAGAGGCAGCAGTGTTATTGGGCCGGAATATTATTACTAGTGTATCAAAAAATGAAATACTTTACGCATATGCTCCCCTTACACATGTGGCATCAGCATGCACGAGTGACATGAATTTAAAATTTTTGTCAACAGTCGGTTTCGATCGCTAATACTGAACAGGCAAGTCGCGCACTTTACCGCAAGACCACGGATGTAGCTGCCCAAGATATCTTCTAACTGCACACAAGAAGTACTGTATGAACTCCCGCAGTTTGCAGTGTTGCCAGATTGTGCAGATAGCTGGACTTAGAGCGAATCAGCGCGGCCACTTTTATTGTCCCATGTCGCGATCGGCTCGGACTTAGGCTCAGCGGCGGCCAGGTTTTTTGTCAAAGAGTGTACTTTCAAACAATAGACTTTCTTGAACAACTCGTAATAAATACTCTCCAAAGTATATTTGAAAAATTTAATTTTTGTAGCTAGTTTTTACTCTTTTAACGCGTTTTATATCACAGGAAATCCGCCAAACGTTTTATTCCTGTTTTAAATAATATAAAACATCAGATCTACAATACGAACAGTTCTATCTACATCTGCATGGGATACTTTGCAAATCACATTTAAGTGCCGGGCTGAGGGTTCATCAAACCACCATTATACTATTTATCTCCCATTCCATTCTCGAATAGCGCGCGGGAAGATAGAACACCTGAATCTCTCCGTTCAAGCTCTGATTTCTCGTATTTTATTCTGATGATCATTTCTACCTATGTAAGTGAGAGTCGACAGTATATTTTTGCATTTGGAGGAGAATGTTGGCGATTGGAGATTCGTAAGTAGCGCACGCCGCAGCGATAAGCGCCGTCATTGTAATGATTCCCATCTGCCTGCCGCGGTGGCCGAGGGGACTGAGGCGCTACAGTCACGGTCTGAACGGCCACTACGGTCGGGGTTCGAATCCCCCCTCGGGCATGCATATTTGTGCCGTCCTTAGTATTAGTTAGTTCATAAGTAGTTTGTAAGTTTAGGGACTGATGACCCCGTTGTTAAGTCCCATAAGCTATACAAACATTTGAACATTTGATTCCCATCTCAGATTCTGTATCATTTCCGTAACGCTGTCTCCGCTTTCGGTGTCCTCCGTCAAACCCACCTGATAAAGATCCCACACTGGGCAGCAATACTCCAAAAATGGACGGACAAGCGTCGTGTATGCAGTTTCTTTTGTAGTTCTGTTGCATCTTTTAAGGGTTCTGCCAATAAAACGCAATCTCTGGTTCGCCTTTCCAACGAAATTATCTACGTGTTCTTTCCAATTTCAGTCTGAAGTAATAGTAATTCCTAGGTATTTTGTGGAGTTTACGGCCTTCTCTTTTGATTGATTTATCTTGTAAACCAAGTTTAACGAATTTAGTTTCGTACTTACGTGGACGACCGCACACTTCTCATTATTTAGAGTTAATTGCCATTTTTTACACCATAATGATATCTTATTCAGATCGTTCTGCAGTTGGTTTTGATCTTCAGACGATTTTAGTAGGCGGTAAATGACGGCGTCATCTGCAAACTACCTGAGAGAGCTACTTAGATTTTCCTCTAAATCGTTTATGTAAATAAGGAACAGCAGAGGACCAATAACACTACCCTGTGGAACGCCCGATATCACTTCTGTTTTAGTCGATGCCTCACGATCCCAGTCTTAGCAGAGGCAGGCTTCTCTTTTCCAGCATAAGGGCGTCTCCCTGTATTCTAACCTCCTTGGGTTCAAATACATGTAGGTTACTGTTCTTATGAGGAGATGAAGAGGCTTGCTCAGGATTTATAGGGCGGAGGGCTTCATCAAACCAGTCTCCGGACTGAAGACCACAACAACAACCTGTGAGTAGTGCTGAGGCTTGAGAGATGTTCCGTTTAACGTGTGGAGCATGTACATTTTCACAGGACGGGAAAAGCACTGACTGGCAGGTTAGCCAAAGCTAATCTGATAGGTCAGCGCGCGTCTTGTACCCAACTTGGTCACGTCGGTGCAGGCGGTCGCCGGCCACAACTCAGTTAGGAGGATTGCGAGAACTTGCGTCTCACGGGAAGTGCGCACGCGCCACGCGCCACCGGCAGCAGCCGCTAAGCGACCGCCTAATGCAGTTAGCGGCGCGCCGGGGTGTCGCGAAGTGCGGCTTGCCACCCCACGCTTGCGTGCTTCACCGATTACCGCCAGTGTGGGGACCTGGGGTCGCCTGTGTCACTCGGCACACTTACCACCGAAACACAAATGAACTGCGTCTGTCCGCACTGAGGTGATAAGATTCGTGGGATACCTGCTAATATAGTGCCGAGCCTCCTTTTTCACGGCCAAGTATAGCCACTCGGTGTCCATGAACTCAACAGGTACTTGGAAGTCTCATGTAAGGAATATTGGGCCACGTCGACATTTGCGAAAGTGTTGTCCGTGCGGAATTTTGTGTACGAGATGACCTATAAATGATAGATATTTACACGCAGACAGCTGTCACCACCCTTCACAGAGGAATGGGATACTTAAAACTCTAGTACATAGGGCGCGCACTATATCCGACGCAGAGAGTCTACCCCAGGAATTGGAACACCTGAGAACTAAATTCCGAAAAAATGGGTACTCACATTGGCAGATTCAGCGGGCTCTCCGCCCAACCACTACAGCAACCTGTGGAAACGTATGAAAACACGAGGGAGAAGGTAGGCACTACGTTTATTCGCGCACTCTCGGGGAAGGTCACCCGCATTTTGAAGAAACACCAAGCTGGAACTGTATTTGCCCGCCGAATAAAATTCGTGCACTGTTGGGGAGCACCAAAGATGATCTCGGTTTGAGGAAGGCCGGCGTGTACCAGATTCCGTGTCAGTGTGGCAAGTCATATATTGGACAGACGATGCGTACCGTCGAGTATCGATGCCTTGAACACCAGAGGCACACACGATTGATATATCCGAGCAAGTCGGCGGTTGGTGAACATTGTTTGTCTGAGAATCACGCGATGGAGTATGAACGCACTAGGATTCTGGTACAGTCGTCGAGATACTGGGACTGCGTCGTTAGAGAGGCCGTTGAAATTCGCACAAGTGACGACCTCATAGACCGTGACTGTGGCCATAATGTTAGCAAAGCTTGGGAACCAGCGATTGGATTAATTAAGAGTAAATCTAGCAAACGTAACGTAGCGAGGACCACGGCGGACAGAGCTCTCACATCGACGTCATCGCAGACGCCGTCGAAATCGGTTCTACTGCGCGACCGCGGCGCGGGGCGCGGACCACGGAGAGGTCGCTCCGCGGGCCGAGTGGATTTAAATCGCCCGCTACCGGGCTAGAACCCAGTTCCCTTCGAGATGCCGTAACGTGCGGATCTCTGTGCCGGCGCGTTTCCAGGAGCTCAGTCCGTCAGTTCACCTGATGATGGTGACATGTATGATCGCCGATGGACACTATAGACCGTCAGTACACCCGTGGATATTTTGATTAATTTCGTTATGTTCGAATACAGCATTATTCGTGTGCTGCTTGACAGAGTCGCATCAAGTACGTAGGCGTAACGCAACATAGTGATATGCAATGGAACGAGCATGTAAGGATAGTACTGGGGAAGGCTTCGGTTTAATGGGAGGCTTCAGTTTATTGGGTGAATTTCGTTATGATGTGATTCGTCTGTAAAGGAGACCACATATAAAACACTTCTGTCAAGCGGCAGGAGCTGGTGCCTTTAACTTGGACTCTCCGTAGCGTCGTTGAATGGCGTTTCCGGGCATGGGTTTTCAGCGCACTTTGTTCCTCAATACACCTCCCACATCCCCTAGAAGTTTGTTGGTGTAGTGGTGTAATTCTGAAACACACTGACGTATGGGACACACAGCCATCTCAATCCACCCCTAAGTGTTGTTCGAACTTTTACTTACGGCTGTTCGTACATGAATTTTTGAATCAGAACCTTTGTCTAACCGTTTTTTTTCCATTCTCAAGATGTTCGGGCTGACTAGGTTGCCTCTCATCTGGGAGTAGCACTTGATGCCAATCTGACGAGTCCATTCTACATGTCATTGGGTCTATCTTTACCGCACTTCATGATGAGTGGGTGTCAGATTTGGACCTCGCCATCGACGTCGAGATTAAAGGTGCATTTCATGGAGCCCATTACGTACTGTTTGAGCCGAAGCTCGACTTTTATGGCTACATGAATGTATTCAGCATGATGGCATTTCTCTCTGTGTTCCTTCGAGCTCAAATCCATAAAGTAGCGACCATCAGCTGTTGCGGCAGCATTTGGACGGCCAGGGCATGTCATCGAAAGTTCCTGTGTCACTGTGTTGTTGTTGTTGTGGTCTTCAGTCCAGAGACTGGTTTGATGCAGCTCTCCACCCTACTCTATCCTGAGCAAGTCTTTTCATCTCCTCATAAGAAAGACAACCCACATCCACTTGAATCTGCTTACTATACGCGTCTCTTGGTCTCCCTCTGCGATTTTTACCCCACACACTTCCCTCCAACGGTAAATTCACAATTCCTTGATGTCTAAGAATGTGTCCTACCAACCTATCCCTTCTTTTAGTCAAGATATGCCAGAAATTTCTTTTCTTCCCAATTCGGTTCAGTACCTCCTCATTAGTTACGTGATCCACCCACCTAATCTTCAGCATTCTTCTGTAGCACCACATTTCAAAAGCCTCTATCCTCTTTCTGTCCACACTGCTTATCGTCCATGTTTCACTCCCATACAAGGCAACACTCCATACAAATGCCTTCAGAAAGGACTTCCTTAGGCTTAAATCAATATTCGATGTTAACAAATTCCTCTTTTTCAAAAACGCCTTTCTACCCATTGCCATTCTGCATTTTATATCATCTGTACTGCGACCATCATTTGTTATTTTACTGCCCAAGTAACAAAACTCATCTACCTCCTTTATTGTTTCGTTACCTAATCTAATTCCTTCAGCATCACCTGATTTTCTTACACTGCACTCCATTACCCTAGTTTTACTCTTGTTAATGTTCATCTTATATGCACCTTTCAGCACACTGTCCATTCCGTTCAATTGCTCTTCCAGGTCCTTTGCTGTATCTGACAGAATTACTATGTCGTCGGCAAAACGCAATGTTTTTAATTCTTCCCCCTGAACTTTAATTCCTTCTCCAAATTTCTCCTTGCTTTCCTTTATAGCTTGCTCAATGTACAAATTGAACAACATTGGGGAAAGGCTACAACCCTGTCTTACTCCCTTTCCAACCACTGCATCCCTTTCATGCCCTTCAACGCTGACAACCGCTGTCTGGTTTTTGTACAAGTTGTAAATAACCTTACGCTCCCTATATTTTACTCCTGCTTGCTTCAGAACTTTAAAGAGTTTATTCCAATCAACATTGTCAAAAGCCTTCTCCAAATCTACAAAAGCTAGAAATGTTGGTTTGTCTTTTCTTAATCTATCTTCTAGGATAAGCCGTAAAGTCAGTATTGCCTCCCGTGTTCCTACATTTCTCCTGAACCCAAACTGATCTTCCCCGAGGTCGGCTTCTACCAGCTTTTCCATCCTTCTGTATATAATTCGTGTTAATATTTTGCAACCATGACTTATTAAACTGATGGTTCTGTAGTTTTCACACCTGTCTGCACCCGCTTTCTTTGGAATGGGGATTATTACATTTTACTGTAGCTTCTACAAAATCGGTGTGTGTGCAACCAGCATAAGGAACTGTGTTCTTGACGCAATACACACATGTTCAACGTCAGTGTTGAGCAGACCATGCAACCAAGGTAGCGCAACAACTGTTTTGATGTGTGTCGCTGCAAGGGCAGGTGTCAGCCGCCTAGCCTGGTGGGAACTTGACGCGCGCGCCGCCGCCTCTTGAGGTGCGCTCAGCAGCCGCCACCGGAAGTGGCGGACTGTCAGACGGCGCAGTAAACAAACGGCCGCCTGCCGCTCCGATAAGCCGCGGCAGGCCGTATCTGCCCACTAAATCACTCCCTCGGCGCGCCGCGTCTCGCTTACAGCCGCGGGGAATCAAAAAATTCCTCGCATTCTTCCAGCCCGGCGGCTCCGTCCCACGCCGCTGGTAGGGTCATCCTCCCAGCCTGCCGCTGGATTTATTCCAGACAGCGTGTGCGCTGCCAGAGAAAGCTGCTTCCTCAATTACTGTCACCGCGCGTTCCAGATACATAAATCCTGTCAAGACGCTCCTCCAGTGCGTGGAGTCGTCCCGTAAAATTTGTCTCGCTGACACAGCTCCCCTCATACGAATCGCTTTTAATGTTGAACGATAACACTGTCAGTGGATTCTTTTTTGGCCTACTTTAGGTTACGGTAGTGACACTAAAAGTGGGCCTTTGCGATCGTCTTTTGACAGCTCGAAATTTAGATAAAAATAACGGCTTAACCATTCACCTGATACGAAAATTAAATAACCGAATTTGTAGAGGAGAAAATTCCCTTCAACTTTGCTCTATTATGTTTTTTTCATATCTTGCATCGTTGCAGAGATATTTTCAAAAATAACGGCGATTTGACGATGTCTGTCTGGCTGTAACGTATTACCACTTTTTAGGTCGAACCGTTCGACCAAACGGCACCAAATTTTACAGACATAATTGTTGGCTACCAAAGACCAGAACCTCACTTTTTCAAATATTTCGGACAAAAAATACGTTAGTAAAAAAAAAAAAAAAAAAAAAAAAAAATACAGCCGTTTGTAATGTAATTTTAATTGCATATAA
Source organism: Locusta migratoria (assembly GCA_026315105.1). NCBI lineage: Eukaryota > Metazoa > Arthropoda > Insecta > Orthoptera > Acrididae > Locusta > Locusta migratoria. The sequence continues at coordinate 178,934,685 of CM048747.1, forward strand.
ACCGTTCCTCTGACGCTAAAATTGAATAACTGAATTTGTAGAGAAGATTCTCTTCAGCATTGTTCCCATATGTTTTTTTTTCATATCTCGTATCGTTTGAGAGATATTTACAAAAATTACATTCTTGCCCCCCCCACTGAATTAACGAAAATCAGCTGTTCGCAGATGTCACGTGACATTCCTCGCCCAGAACTCTCTCTGGCATAAGCCATCTTGCGTTGCGTATTTGATGATTTTCTTGTTTTAGCTTACACGTTGTCATTTCAAAGCAATGGCGCACTGAAAAATTAACAAAACCACTTCGTTTTTTGTGTAATAAATGATAATGTAATGTCTAAAATGCCATATTAGCATCAATTAACAACGGCCATCAATAGTATGAGATTAAAGAATGCAACTTTTCCGTGTTGGGCGTAGCGTAGTTGGCGATGCGTGGAACTGTGACGCTGATGGTCAGTTGTTCAAAACCATTTTTTTTCCTAAAAGGTTTTCAGACACTCTTATTAATTAATTTTTTATTGTTTACATTCTTACTTTGATCCAAAATGTTTGTAAAAACTTATAAAACTACAAATCTAAAGTTGGCCATAAAACACGTCAGTGCGATTTTTTTATCTCAGTAAACCTGTCGCTAATCGTAGTTGTTGCAGATGAACAGGGGCAGGGTGAGTAGTCTCGGTAGATGGTAAGTTGCGATTCTGCAGGCGTCAGACAATTGATTCAAATGTTGAAATGTTTGAAAACCTCTGGGACGAAACATGAGGTCATCGCTCCCTAGACTTACTACTCCTATAACTTGATAACACATACATACACACCTATGCCCGAAGGAGGTCGAGAACTTCCGACAGGGAGCGGCCATACAGTCCGTGACTTGGTGCCTTAAGCCGCGGGGCGGTTTCCGCGCTCCGACTGTTTATTCTTCTGGTGGGTTTGGTGGTGTGACGGGAGGGGGAGGTGGAAACGCAGTGATCATGAAACAGGGGATCAATCAGTGCGACAAGTTCATTCATATCAGTACCGTCAAACGGGGTGATTTCGGACACAGGGGTCATTTCGGACGATATGGTTTATCTTTCCTGCTGCATAGCAACGAATTAGCACTAATTTCACCTCCATGCTTATTTATGAACATGACTGTAATTCCCGCGTCCCGTGCTGCCACGTTTGGATCGATTGTTTAACGACGCAACAATCAGGCGGACAGTCTCATTGTCAAACGTTCTCACTGTGTTACGAAACGGGAACTTTCTGTTGTTGTAACTGGTGGAAAAGTATTGCAGCGTCAGTTGCCAACGAGATAAGTAGGCTGCAGTACTTTGAGAAGTGTTGTGCCATTTTGTCACGAGTTTTGTGTAAAGTTTCAAAGTAACGGAGGTTTTTTCGAAATTGTGTACTTTGTGGGGTGATTTTGGATAATTCCAAGAAAGTATAAAAGTAAGAAAAGTGGTCAAGATCGGTATAATTATGAGCCGGAAATTTTAAAGAAAGCAGTCCGAGATATTGTGTGGCAAATTAACGTATAGAAAAGCCTTTAATAAATAACATTTCTTATTTCATTCCTTATCTCTCATTTTAATGATGGACGTCCAAAGTCGCTAAAATCGACCAGAAAGAAAGTAGAATAAAAAAAGTCAATTTGTGTCCGAAATCACCCCATGCACTTTGAAACACTGGACAGAGATAGAAAATACACATGTGTCCGAAATCACCCCAGTCCACAGGACTCTTTATTTGTCCGTCTCAAGCAAAAGTAGATGCACATGGACATTCTGTTTCTAGGATATTTTATTGGTTACACATATAACACACCACTTCCATAAAAAAATGAAATAGGACAAAACCTATTACAGTGAAAGTAATCTCAAAACTGTCTGAAAACACCCCGTTTGACGGTACTATAGTCCGCGTCATGTAGGAAGGCGGCCCAGTTTTCAGCCGTTCTGCGCATCCCCCTCCATTACCGCACTGGCAGCCAGTAATGTTCATTCTGTAGGCGCGTGACTGGCCGCGAGTTACGCAATGTTTCTCCCGCACCGCAGGCTCCACTGTCGTCGCTCGGCCGTAGTTCCTCCCTTGCACGCTGACCCTATCGGTCCGCCTCCGTACGCGGAAGCGCCTTCTTACATGACGACAACTATACAAGTAGCTTAAAAAGCGGTACAGCTGTAACTAAATATGTTTCGTCACATCCCAAATCTGGCTACCTTCGGGTCTCCTGTAAATAAGTACAATTAATACGGAATGTGTGAATAATGAAACTTTAGTACATGATATCCATAAATACCAAATGTTCAAATGTTTGTAAATTCTATGGGACTTCACTACGGGGTCATCAGTCCCTAAACTTACAAACTACTTATGAACTACTTACGAACTAGGACGGCACAAATATCCATGCCCGAGGGGGGATTCGAACCCCCGACCGTAGTGGCCGTGTAGACCGTGACTGGAGCGCCTCAGTCCCCTCGGCCACCGCGGCCGGCCCATAAATACCATAAATATTTACGATAACATTTACAAAATGGGTATTAGTTGTAAATTTCAATATTGCTGGTATTAATAAATTCCCAACTAGTTGTTCCATCAGTTTGTTGTAAAACAAGGTGATTCTTACACCACCTGAGATATGCCAGAATGATCATTACCAAGTCAATGATCCTACGTCGGAACATATCAGTATTATAAAGATAGAAGTAACGGCGACAATGTGACTGTTAAGAATTCTTTCCCCTCCATCTTAAACGTTCTAAAAACGTAATGTCTTTGGATTCATTTAACATTAGTGAGTAGGAGTCCTGTGGACTCCATTGTGTGTAACTTACGTATGTCCTCCTGATCCACACTATGTGATCAAATGTATCGAGACACCTGGCCGAAAATCATTAGCAAGTACGTGGCGCCCTCCATCGGTAATACTGGAATTCATTATACTGTTGAACCACTCTTAGCCTCGATGACCCTCGAAGGCATTCGTTCAGTCACGTCCTGGTACGTTTCTTTGGGAATGGCAGCCTATTCTTCATTGAGTGCTGCACTGATGACAGGTATCGATGTAGGTCGCTGAGGCCTGGCACGAAGAAGGCGTTCCAAAACAGGGATTTAATTGTGTGGCGTGCATTATGAAAATTTGCTCCGTCGTGTAGAAAGATACAATGGCCATCCCCGAATTGCTCTTCAAATTGGAAGCCAGAAGGTGCTTAAACAGCAAAACAACTATGGGTGCAAGCCCCCCCCCCTCTCCAACAAAAAACATGACCACACCGTAGCACCACCTACTCCAAATTTTACTGTTGGCACTAAGCACGCTGGCAGATGACGTTCATCAGGCATTCACCATACCCACGCCCTGCCGTCGGATAGCCACCGTGATTTGCCACTACATTGAACGTTTTCCCACTGTTCAGTCGTCCCATGTTTATGCTCCTTACACCAAGCCAAGCGCCGTTTCGCAATGAACTGTGTGATGTGTGGCTTATGGGCAGCCTCACGACCATGAAATCCAAGTTTCCTCACCTGCCGGCAAACTGTCACAATACTTGGAGTGTGATGATCTGGATGGAGGCCTACCTGTTAAACTGTACGACCCTCTTCAACTTTCGGCTGTCTCTGTCAGTTAACAGATGAGGTCTGTATGTACGTTTTCGTGCTGTACGTGTCCCTTCACGTTTCCACTTCACTATCACATCATCAGAAACAGTAGACCTTGGAATGTTTAGGAGTGTGGAAATCTCGAGTACAGACTTCTGACACAAGTGAAACCCAATCAGCTGACCACCTTCAAAGTCCATGAGTTTCGCGGGGCGACCCATTCTGCTCCCTCACGATGTTTAATGACTACTGAGGTCACTAATATGGAGTACATTGCATCAGGTGGGATCTCAATTCATATAATATGAAAAACGTATGTTTTAGGGAGTTTCCGGAGGAATTTGGTCACGTGAAATGAAGATCTTTTATTCTTGGATTTTATTTTCTTTATTAAAATTATTATATTATAAAATCATTCCTAATTTAATGGAGTAGGAAGCGGTGGTGGTCCACAAATGTTGAATGAATCCATGGATATAAAAATACTGGAATGTTTTACGGGGCAGTTATAAATATTCTTAACTGTCACAGTGTCACACTAACAAGGAGGAATTTGGTCACGTGAAATGAAGATCTTTTATTCTTGGATTTTATTTTCTTTATTAAAATTATTATATTATAAAATCATTCCTAATTTAATGGAGTAGGAAGCGGTGGTGGTCCACAAATGTTGAATGAATCCATGGATATAAAAATACTGGAATGTTTTACGGGGCAGTTATAAATATTCTTAACTGTCACAGTGTCACACTAACAAGGAGAGTGTATGGGCTAGAACAAACATATCTGTATGAACGTTTGCTTAAAGAATCTCTACGTACACCTCAATGTGCTGGTGGGTGCCGTTTTTATGCAAAATTCTGCAATCATGATGTAACTGTAGACGCCAAACGTAATGCAGATATCTGAACTATAACTTATATAATAGTCATACATGTTCTCTAGCGTATTGTCATCAAAAGCCGTGATGAAAGTTGCAACTTTAACCTTCTTTTCGGAAGACTGTTGGTATTCACTGCCACTTCCTCCGTCGCCTCTTCCCGCACTTACCGTAGCACTACCGCTTGCAATGACTTGTTCGTCATTATCATCCCTATTATCATAATTATGTGTTAGTGATACAACAGTATCGAACTTATGCTCATATTTCTGTACCATAACAGATAGGAGAAAGCATGCGAATGATTTATCTTCTACAGTAATACCATCTTCACGAAAAAGGGTTATTCGTAACTTCATCTCAACCAATCGCAATACATTAGCAGGATTGATTAGCAATCGCCGCCCTATCTGACGCTTCACCACTCAAATAACGCCACAAAACGCAGCTTCGGAGGCACACTGCACCGTCCCTACTGGCGAACCGACAGATCAAAGTGCAATCCAGCATGGCACACTTAGAGGCCTCTAACGGACGACTGCAGAGTTCTGCAGATGTTGGAGTATCACTAGTACAATAAGCGACCTTTACATTATCTCTCAAACGATTTGTATATGTGTTTGTTCGAGCCCAAGTACTTTCCTTGTAAGTAAGCTAAGCTCACATGTTCTGACCTAGATATTCGTTACTTTCATTCTGACATATCCCAAGTTGTGTAACAATCACCCTGCTTTACAAATAACTGTGGGAGCATCTACGCTGGAAAGTGTTTTAATGATCGGCAATACTGAAATGTACAACTAATACCCTTTTCGTATTTTTTCGTTAATACATAATGGCAAATGTATGCAGTATATCATCTAAGAATGTTAGAAATATATTTTTCATTAAAAGTTAAAGATAATTACAGGAAATTTATCTGAAATACAAGCGTGACGTACATCGTGTCCAGATATAAACGAATGTTGCTTAATTCAGCGCATATATGTAAAGCATCTTTGGTGCAATATATAAAAATGTCTTTTATGGAACACATCTCGTTTTTCATAAGTTATGTATTTACTCTTCTCATTCACAGGAGACACGAAGCTGGTCTGGTTTCGGGAGAATCGATCATCTGTAATAGATATTTTTCGTACAGCTGTGTTTCTACGTCTTATACTGGAACACAGATTGCACGGTGGGCGGGAAGAAGAAATCTTACTACAAATGGTTCTGGGGATTGGAGGTTGCGACTTCGACCACATCTTCTTCATCTATGCCCCTGGATAGCATAACGAAAGCGTAGGCAGAGGATAAAATTATGCAAACACCGCCGGAAATGTCGCGTCCCGGCACAGGTCCAGCTCACCAATATAGAGTTGGTATGGCCTTCTTAGCCCAATTAGGACCCTGAAGACACTTTAATACGTATATCCTGCGAAAAGACTAGAAGGATAAAATTAGTGAGATTAGAGCCCACACGGAGTCGTACCGGCAATCGTTTTTTGCGCGACTGGAATAGGAATGCCACTCACCGTGATTTACCTTGCGGAGTTTGGACTATATGAGAGGGGCGGGGGGGCGGGAGTATCTCTTTGGCTGCTTAAGGCAATGGAATATACCGTATTTGAAAATACGGCAGGGCGAATAAGAAGGGAATTAGGCAGCACAGGTCAGATTTGTCGTTTACTTTATTTAACTAGAAGGGTTGGAATTGAAATAGTGGCTACACTACTCTGGAGACACTATGCAGTGGAATCTACCGAGCAAATGGACTCGCTCATCCCGCGTCACCGGCGTGTGAACAGTCAACAGAAACACAGGTCACTTGTGAGCGAGCGGTGTAACGTAACGGTGTCACTGTGTTATCGAAAGAATTCATGATTGAATGTGCCAGAGGTCGTACAGTACGACAGTGTCATCAACGTCTTCAAGAAGCGTGCGGAGAATCAGCATTGCCGTACAGAACAGTGGCACGTTGGGTAAAAGTCTTCAACGAACGTCGGCAAACTGTGGCAGACATGCATCGGGCAGGTCGTCCTAGCATCTCTGAAGAAGAAGTGCATACTATTGCCGCGTTAGTGGACGGCAGACGATTCGTGATATCGCCCTAGAAACCGGATTAGCGCATTCGACTGTGCTTCACATTCTGAAGAAACGCATGGGCATGCGAAAAATTCCATCACGATGGCTTCCACATGAATTGACGGAAATGCAGAAATAGATGCGTTACGTCGCTGCTCAGACGTAAATGGAGCGTTATGAGCGTGAAGGAGATGATTTCTTATGCCTTATCGTAACACGAGACTGGGAAGTATTGTACCATCCACCATACTCCCCCGACTTAAGTCCTTGTGAGTTTGATTTGTTTCCGAAGATGAAGGAACCACTTCGCAGCATTCACCTCAGAACTGTATCAGAGATTCGACAGGCAGTAGACCGCTCCATCCGCACCATCAACAGAACAGGCTCTGCCAACGGTATGCTACGCCTTTCATATCGCTGGCAACTGGTTCTACACAACGTTGGTGACTACTTGGAAGGAGACATGTAACGCTTTTGCATCGGTTAAGAATATATAGTTGCCATTTAAAGTTCTAACCTTGATGTTAAGATCAAAGAGGTTTGAGGTGTTACACCCTTGACCGCACTACATACAAAGTTTCTTGTAACTGCCTACCGGTTTAGCTTATTCCCGTTAGGGGTAAAGAATAGGAAGGAAAGGCATGACTCTCGCAACATTAGGGCACTGAAATAATTCAATAGCAACAAATAAAAATTTGTGACGGGCTGAGATTCTTACTCGGGTGTCCTGCTACGGGCCACTGGTCTCTTTAGGCACTTGACTATCCAAGTACGTTTCCCGTCCGTCCCATAGCCCCACAAGTCGCACGTCACGAAATTAGCACACATATCGTCTAAGTTTCATTGCATCCCCACGAGGTCGAACGATACTACCGGATCTATAGTAAAGAAGTGAACTACACGCCGTCGCCGCGCAGAAATAGGCAGCCGCAGGGGAATAGCCGTGCGCACTGAGGCGCCGTACTACGGTGGGCGCGGCCGTTCGCTCTGGCCAATTGTAGTAAGCAATCCACGCACGTCCTACTACGGCACGAGTTTGAACAACGATGAGGAGCTGAAGACGACTGTCACAGCTGGTTTCTATCATAGGCAGCAGACTTCTACGACAATGGAATACAAAAGATCATCCCGCGATAATGATGAGCTTCTCATTTCTTTTGGTGATACTGGAGATTAACAGCGATCTTGATACAATAGTTTAAAAACAGTCCAGATCGCAAAATTATTTCTATTTCATAACCGGTTTCGGTCTTTTGAAGACCACCTTCAGAGGGATACCACCATAAAGGCAGGCGATGGCGGTGACACAGCATGCCGCACAGATGTGAACTGCAGTTGATGTAACTATGACCACGTCCGTGCTGCCTCCTGTGTCACTGCCAAGCATTGTGGTATCCATGTGAAGATGATGTACAAGACATCGAAACTGGTTATGAAATATAAACAACGATTTTGCGAAGTGGACTTTTTATAATTTTAGCTTTTGGTTACTATTTGAAAAACTAGTTCAAACATTGCTGTGCCTGTTGACAATAAAGTATTTCATGTAACTATATTATTTATAAGAAAAACTTTGTTTCTGGGTGTACCTAATTTTCTGTCCTTTTTGAACACCCATATAAAGTCGCATTCCTCTTCATTCTGTCCCATCGAAGCAACTGGTAGTGGAATAATTCTTAAGACTCCAAAAAAGTTACTAATCGTACCAATTCCTTGACGTCTACCATGCTTGAAAATGAACAACCAATCTCGTCTCCCAGCCCTGTTGTTTGCTCTTCCATCGTCAAGTAAATATTTAAAAATTTTCTGCATGGTCTTGTATTAATGTTTCACAACAAATTAGTATAGTGCGTCATTTATGTGATTGCACAGTGGATAGAAATTCTCATCCCTCTCTCTTGTCATTACATTCACTTTTAAAGGCTTCCGACGATGTTTCTCTAGACTTCTTCTTCTTGTGGAAGCACTTACTGAACTACTGAACTTGTGAACTTCCTTTTTATCAAAAAGAACAGCGATTGGTTAATAGTGATGACACCAAGATTCTGCCAAACTGAAGGGAGTCAACCTAAGAGTGTTTCGCCACAGTACGAAATGAAAGACATATGTAGAAACCGAGGTGGCTGTTCTTCCGGACATGTTCAACTAAGGACGAGGTACAGCTTGCCGTATATTACTTGACAAAAGAGTAAAGGTAAATTTTCTGTTGGATAAAGAGAAGAATTCAGGTTTAATGATATTTTTATATGGGAAACCAGATAACTGTAGATGAAATCAGTATTCCATTGTCCATACTAAGGAACAGACGGATAACAGGATACGTAAAAAATGTATGATCTAGTGTTGCTACTGAGAACCAACAGCATGGATTAATATATTTGCTACTCAAAAACTTTGTATGTACATTGAAGCCTTGCAATCCTTTACATTACTTTCCCTTACGGACACGAAGACAATATCGGTATCAGAATTTTGTATTTTTATATTTACGGTATGTGAAGTTATGTGAAGTTCAGAGCTCAATCAGTGACGGCCATTCGACGCAATTCTCAAAAAATTCTGGAGAAAATCGACTTGAAGTTATTTGAGGACAATTAATTATATGAAAAACGTGTAAAAGGTCTGACATTCACCGTTCCTGATCAGCAGTGTTCTAGAATGACAATCAAGAGTATTTTATGTTCGATGGTTCGAATCCCGCCATTTCTTGTTAATTTTTATTTCTACAGTTGTTTTACACTATATAAAATAAATCAAGTTTTGGTAGTTGTAACTTTTGATGAGAGACTACGTCAATTTTTTAATTCTCAGCTATCAATAAATTATAAACTATCGATGTTTTATGTATGGCTGTTAATGATGACTTTAATTAAAAAAAAGAATAATCACCATAATTTCCATTCTTTCCAGTACAGACTTCACAACGGTTGCCTTTGCTTTTTTTCAGTGTTGCTCCAAAAATGTAATTTGTGATTTTTATTTTATGGAAACCAACATAGTTAACAATATTTTATAATCTTTTGAATATTAAGAATAAAAATCTTCATAAAATATTAAGATTCTGTATGTTTTAATTACCATACATATTATGATGCCGGCCGCGGTGGCCGAGGGGACTGAGGCGCTCCAGTCACGGTCTGCACGGCCACTAAGGTCGGGGGTTCGAATCCCCCCCTCGGGCATGGATATTTGTGCCGTCCTTAGAATTAGTTAGTTCATAAGTAGTTAAGTCCCATAAGCTATACATACGTTTGAACATTTTGAACATATTATGATTTTTGTATTTTAATGGTGTAGTTATTTGAACACATCAAGGAAAAAACAGTAATGCCTGGATTATAATCATCGACCCGACAAACAATTTGTAACGCTACCGTTAAACCACAACGACTGTCGAAGACTTTGCTGATTTTAGGTGATAACCTTTGAAAGTAGCAGGGAACGGCTTTGGGTGTTTCTGTTTGACTTCTGAATTTTACATACCATATATATTAAAAATTTCAAAAATTCGATAAATCTATGGTCTCCTTGTGAGTAACGTCCATAGTCGTGTTATGTGAGTGAAACAGTTGTCACTTATTTAGTTCCCCGGGGTACAAGTGCTGAAAAATTCATTTTTAAAAGGAAGAGAAGAATCACAAGGCTCTAACTCAGTAATAAGAAGACATGATTTTAAATGGGCATATGTAGTTCATGAGAATGTTAATTCTGTATTGAATAACGGGCATACCATTTCCTTGCTGCAGACACATTTGCCTTCAGCGCACTATTTAATTCGTGGGCGACATATACACATATCGTCGGTTTTCCAGGGCACATCGCCCCATTATATTCTGTTCACGGAAAAGAAAACCACGGAAGCCCATGAAAAATGTAAAGGGAGTTGAAACTTTGCAACTTCCTTGCGCGCTCATAGATCCCCCTTCTCCCGCTTCCGGCTTGGCTCTATAGATTTGCTACAATCTCCTTTCCATTTACCATCAAATATTTAGCTGCAGGAAAAGTTTCAGCTCCTACAGAAAAACAAAGGAACCTGGGGCTACGGAGAAAGAACGCTACTTTGATAAGAGGGAAGATCTAAATAACGTATGAGGTTCTTCGGGGTTCCCTTAGGTTACTTACTGCTCTTTTTTATTTTTTATTTTTTATTTTTTTCAGTGCACGTTTTATACCCGTTATCTGACATGCATTTGGTAGGTTAACATAAATTGTAATAGAGAGGAAGCAAAACTCGTCAATATCGCGTCGGGAAAAATATCTTGCTGCTTTCAATGGTGTTGTTTATTTACAGTCCCCTGCACTATACAGCAATCATCTTTATCAATCACTCTCTGAATATTTTACTGTCTAATTTCAAATTATATTCGCCCATTATGGAGAGAATAAAGCCCTGTATATTAAATATTTTCTCGTAAGTTATCAGCGATGCTTGTCACCAGCGTATCCGTCCTCTCTTTAAAGTGTACCGCTCCCCTATTTTTATTTTTGATGGTCATTTTTCTTTTCCTGTGACTGGGAGAGAGAAATGATTTCTTCGCTTTTTTCTCTAGTCTACACCGTCATGCTGATCGGGCATCTCTTCTTCTCTGAGTTTTAATAAAGTGAGCACGGTTTTCTTTCTATTGCGATAAACCCTTTTTTATTTTAATTCAAGCTTCTGACTTCTCATTTCAAAATTACCCATCATTTTATAATCAGTAAATCATTTCTCATTGTTTTCAGCAAGCCACGTTCGAACGTAAAAACATGCTTTGCCGAAATTCTAGTTCGCTTCGCGATTGCACTCAAATTTAACTCAGTTTCGTCTCTTTTCCAACATTTTTTTCTTACTGATCTTGGTATTTCAGAGCCTGCAATTGATGTTTAGTTCCTCAGAAATCCGATTTCTTTGTTTTTATTTTCTCGTCTATTGTGATAATTTTTAAACACAGCAACAGAGACTGAACATTTTTAATTATTCAACACTGTTGCTGCACCAGCCGCCACCACCACCATCATGGAATGGAATGAAATGTACAGTTACGAATCTTTTTCCCGCAAAGCGTAAACTATCTCGTTATGACTGGTGATGATGAAGTACCCAAGCTTATATATTGAGCGACATGTCAACAAGCGTCCTCTGTCATGCAAAGTACTGCAGTGAAGCGGTGGTACACACTGCGACCCAGTTAACAGAGTCAAAGTGAGAACTCGTGTCATTGCAACATGGAGCACAAATGTGGAGCAACGCGTAAAATCAAGTTTTATTTCAAATTTTGCAAAACGGCAACAGTCACAGTCCCAGAAAACATCGGACGTGTGCGACAGAATCTTGCGGATGATCGGCGGTTGTCTTTGAGAATGATAGCAGAAGAGTTGAAACGCAACACACACAGTTTAGGCACTATTATTCATGAACAATTTGGGAAACGCATCCATTTCTGAATTTCCGTCAATACATGTGGAACCCATCGTGATGCGATTTTTCGGATGCCCATGTGTTCCTTCAGGATGCATATGCACTATGCGCTAATTCGGTTTCATGGTTGAGCTCATGAATCCTCTGGCGTCGAACACTGTCCGCTAAGCAGGCAACAGTATCCACTTTTTCTGCAGAAACGCTAGGACGACCTGCCCGACGCATGTTTGCCACAGATCGCCGACCTTCGTTGAAGGCTATCACCCAACGTGCCACTGTTCTGTACGGCAATACCGATTCTCCGCACGCCTCTTGAAGCTCTTCATGACTCCGTCATGCTGTACGACCTCTGGCACATTCAGTCTTGATCCAACACTGTGGTTCCTGTTTCGAAAACATAGTGACACTGTCACAGTTGACCGGTCGATCACAAGTGACTGTGTTTCCCTCGATTGTGCACTCGCCTGTGACGTAGGACGAGCGAGTCCATTTGCTCGGAGGTAAGGTAGGTATGTCAACAACGTGTTCTATCAGCGACAATAGTAGATACTATTGCATAGTGTCTGCACAACTGTGTTGCCTGTATTTCAGTTCCAACCGTCGTATCTCATTACGGACCACACCAGGGGCGCCGACTCCGTGGGTGCTCCGGGGCTCGTGCACACCCCCAGGAATGTTTTGGGGGTGCTGAGCATCCACATAAAATTGAACTGGAAAAGAAAATTGTATACATTAAAAAAAATCAAAACCTACCTTATGACTCAACAGGCAATGCAAAACGAGACCATAGCGAGAGACGATATTCATTCGTGAAAAAAATCAGGAAAAATCAAAACCTACCTTATGACTCAACAGGCAATGCAAAACGTTACCATAGCGAGAGACGATATTCATACGTGAAAGAAATGATCAGTTTTGTACGCGGGTCCCCAAGCGAGTAGTAATGAGTGTCCGTGTTTTACCCACTATGCTAGCTTTATTCATCCTGAAGCACGTCGGTCCTTTTGACCTTTCAGGTGTACGTATTTATGAACATTCAATTGTGTTCTTTCAGGAATTTAGCTTGAAGAATCTGATGCTGAAGTTAATCGTTTTTCACTATCTTTGTTATTTTCCTTGTTATTAAAATTATAGATTCAGTTGAAATTTGTAATGCTTTTCTTTCGGGGTTAAAAAATCCTTAGACTATATTAATACTGTCAGAGATGTCATGAACTTATCTCGAAATTATGAAAGTTTCGATGAAGTATACAGCTCTTGCTTTGAAACGACCAAAAAAATTTGATGTCGGACTTCAAAATCTCAAAATATTTCAAAGATTTCTTTTAACCTTGGTGACAGTGTTCTACCAAACGCTTTTGTCCGAAAGAATAGCTTCGCACAAAAAGTGTTACATTAGTGTACAGTGGAAAATTATTTCATTGGTCGTGTAGAAGTTTTGGGGTGTTACTTATATCGAAATATCCACTTCGGCAAATTACATCGCTTTACTGTAGTGTCCTAATGCAGCCACGCTTTCCTTTTCTTCCTCCTCCTTCTTTCTTCTGTCTTTAAAAGGCCAGATAGCTGCGTATTTACTTTTATCAAGAATTGATCATTCAAAAATGCATGAACATAATTATCAGGAGGATTGGTTTCGAACGTTTGTGAATCGTGATATAGAGCACCCACACTGATTTTCAAAAGTCGGTGCTTCTGGACCACACAATACTATACGACATCTGCTTGATCGATCCTCTCTATTTGCCGTCTCATTTTTGACATATATTTTAAGACCATCCCTATATACGATTACCGAAACAGGTTACTTCAAATAAATGTTATACATTTCGCGTAAAGATCACAAAAACAAGATAAGAGAAATTAGGGCTCGTACGGAGGCATATAGGCATTCTTTTTTTCCTCGTTCAATTTGGGAGTGGAATAGGAAAGGAAATGCCTAGTAGTTGTACAGTGTACCCTCCGCCACGCACCTTACGGTGAATTGCGGAGTATGTACGTAGATGTAGAAAGTATTGCGATCTTGGCTAGGGAGCGTTTGTTCACGTAGAAGCGTGTTTAACATAACTGTAGTCTCAGCAAATATCTGTTTATTTTTACGTTTCAAGAAAAGCAAATTGTGAGAAACGCACCTGGTTCGCAGTGCTGGCGGATCCGTCCTTTCCGCGATCTCCCGCAGTATTTTTAATGTCGCCGCTGTCGCTGGAATAGGTTTTTTTTTTTTTTTCGCGGAGCAGATTTACGGCCTCGCGTAATTGAAAACCACGTCAAACACAACCGTCTCTCTATTCAAAACGTCGTTGCGCGGGGTGATACATCGCGCCGACAGTCGCCATAACTCTGCGAGCCCCTGGCGTGTGGGGGAGGGGGGAGGGGGGGCACCTAATGCAGTGTCCACCGGACCGGCGGCCACGTTTTTATTGCGAAATCTGCGCCGGGATTCTTTATCCCTGGCGGCCGGCAAGAAGGACGGCGGTGCGGCGGTTGCGGCGGCGGCGGTGGAGGCGGCGGGGGCGGCGGCGGGGGCGGCAGGGGCGGCAGGGGGGCGGCAGGGGGGCGGCAGGGGGCGGCAGGGTGATTAATGGGCGGGCCGGGACAAGCGCCGTAATAAATTCCCACCCAGGAATTACCAGCGGGCAACTTGCGAAATATGACAGAGCCGTAAATTGTGGGGCCACGCGAGGGTGGCGGCCAGACAAGCGGTTTCCGTCTTGCAGCCGACAGGGGTGGCCGCCCCGCAAAAATGTGAGACTCCCCGCGGCACTCCGAGTCTTCTGCGGCCGAGCCGCAAGCGATTCACGGCCCGCCTTCTAACCCTTGCATTCCCAGTGCTGCTTCAAACAGTATTATGTCTATTATTCCTTAATGGACAGAAAGTTCAGAAATTCAAATTCGGGCAAACTCTTTTTCATCAAATATGTAAAAATGGTTTCTGTCGTCAATATCTGCATTACTGGAGGAGGCGATAGCTTACATTTTGACCAGTCTATAAGCTCACTGTAGTTAGTAGCCTCAAAATCTAGTATTGGCGTAGTAAACTTTCTTACTTCAGCACTGCGGTTACTTTTCATATTTCGTGCCTTTAGGACTCTTCCAAAACTCAGCTCTCTAATGTTTAGTCTCTCGTCCACTATCACAGCCAATAACATTGTTTCTGGATGACAGAAAATCGAGTTTCGTTGGATCACCGGATCAATTTGTTTCTTTATGTTCTCTGGAAGATGTCTCGAAGTTATAATAACTTTAGAAACATGCTTTGGACCATACTTCACTGGAGCGTATCTCTTAATAGCGAACCAGACTGGCGCATATGTCTTTACAATGTAGTGAACTAGAATCATGAATTCATTTGTGGGATTTACTTCAGAAATATACAAGGGTAACACTCTATTCCCACATGTCAACCAAGGTGAGTGACTAAGAAGTCCAGCATCATGATTAGCCAGATCTGAATAGTTTTGACAATATCGAGGAGGTATTCTTGATCTTTGCTTGGATCTGATATGTTTAGATCAAAGTTTTCTGACAACCTTGACTCAATAAACTAAAAATCAATAACAGGTAACTTTACACAGTCTTTTTCCATTTATTCCACTAAACGAAGATGGTCCAGTTGACTCTTCGTCCAAGAACTGAAGTAAGCGTCTGAATGGTAATTCGTTGAATTAAACAACTAAACCGCTGAAATGGTGTTGACTCTTTGCGAATAACGCCATTTTTCCACCCTGTGTTTATTGAAGTTCCAATAGCTTCTACCTCATTAATGTTAAAGTTATTATCTTCAAGGTACTTCAGAATGCACTTAGCTGCACCACTTCCAGTTTAACTTTCTGGAGAAATATTTGCGATATACTGCCCTCCAGGAGTCGACAAGATATCATCGCTGTAGCCCGTGGCGTCAGTGGGTAGCTTAGGCCGAGTTGACAACTTTGATTAAAATTTTGATTTCGACAAGTTCAGATGCTTTGCCGGTCTTTCTAAATTTTTAATCAATCTCTTTATTAGAGATATGATTCCAACAGATAACACAGTTGCTCCGGAAAGCTAATTTCTCACAGTAATACGCTGTGTTTATGTTAATAACATATTTTGTTCCCACTTCATCGCAACGATAAGGTCATTCAACTATCACTCATATTACACGCTGACAGCCGACTTCGGTTTATTGGGAGAATTTTGGGAAGATGTACTTCACCTGTAAAGGAGACCGCGTATAAAACGCTTGTATGACCACGTCTTGAGTATTGCTCAAGTGTTTGGGACCCGCAGCAGATCAGTTTAAAGGAAGACATAGAAGCAGCTCAGAGGCGAGCAGCTAGGTTTGTTACCGGTAGGTTCGACCAATGCGTGAGTGTCACGGAAATGGTCCGGAAACTCAATTGGGGATCACTGAAAGAAACACGACGTTCTTTTCGTGAATTTCTGTTGAGGAAATTTAGAGGGCCGGAAGATCTTCCTGACGCCTACTTACATTTCGCGTAGTGATCACAAAGATCAGAGAGATTAGTGCTCGTACGGAGACGTGTAGGCATTCTTTTTTTCCTCGTTCTATTTGGAAGTGGAATAGGAAAGGAAATTCCTAGTAGTGGTCTAGTGTACCCTCCGCCACGCACCTTACAGTGGATTGCGGAATACGTATGTAGATGTAGATGACAGATCTCCTTTCATAAAATATAAATGAAGTTACGTAACGTAAAATATTCTTATCATTCACAAAATTTTCTTTTCTTAGTTTGTATTTCGAGTAATTTTGACTGACTGTATTGTGAAGAAAGAAATAATTTGTGATATGTGTTCACATTACAGTGTTGTGTCACTCACATGACATCATCAAGAGAATTGAGAAGAAATGCTGCAATACTGAAAAGGTTCATCTATAAAGGTGTCCTGGGCTGCAGCAATCACACTAAAGGGCATAATCTTATACATGTAACCTAGAATACATTCTCCTTTCTCACATTCCATTCAGTATCGAAGATATAATTTACTCCCTGTTAACAGTTAATGATATATCTCCTAAATGACAGTGGAGTGTGACCTATTTTCTTACACCTAATTTACAAATATGACCTTCAGTTTTATTATCAACTGAAGACTGAAAAACTGATGCATAGTGATAAACGCTAGGCTTTCTTCGTGGCTAGATTATAATGAATATCCCGCTAGTAACAATTTTTAGAAAATCTTTGTTTATTATGTCCGGTAAATATTTCTACATATGAAAATGCTTTGACTAGGAATAATTCTACAATTTATTTCTAAGAAGTTCTATATAGATCCATGTTCCAATTCAAATAGCGAAAGTCGTCCAGGTAGCTAATCTGAACATATACTGATACGTGTAAAAACACTGCTAGCTTTATAAAATATTTTACCTACATTGTGTTTTATATTCGACTGTAACCACGACTGTGCACTACAGTTTTCGTAGAATCCAGTATGGCACAATTCCAGTACAAAAACTTACAAAACAGATACCGCAAACAAATATCAACAAACGCTACTACACAAACAAAGGCACAAGATAGGCGTTAACGCCACGTTGCCATATTTCAGTACTCCAGCCGCTTATAAAGGCGGCCGTACTTGAAGTCGCAAGGTTGTTGAGAAACAAAATGCTTCTCAAACGACATTTTTCCGATCTGTGGGGCTTGTGCCAATTTTAGAAACAGTAATTTCTACGACTTGTAGGTCCTGTTACGTTGTTGTCTATATGTGGCTGTGTGTGTGTGTGTGTGTGTGTGTGTGTGTGTGTGTGTGTTGTTTCTGTTAATTTACTTCAGCAGTGAATGTCTCGTCTCTGGGGCTGTGTTGAAATTTATTAATCTGACAGTGCTAAATATCAACAAAATAACATCCGAAATATTAATAATATGACTTGATTCAAATATGTGTTTTGCGTGATAAACATAAAATAAAATAAAAATATTATTATTCGGTCAAAAATATTGAAGAACATTTATGTTTAGTGCATTGTATTAATATAGAAGTACAGAACTTCAATTTTTCCTAACTTGAATCCATAATGTGGAAATGGGTGGTTTAACACCGACAGGTATACACTGTGTTTCTCGTGTGATTCGCACTCATCTCGAGACCGACAGCTTACTTACAGACGACGGCGTGCATCCACTTTATTCAACACGTTAACGTCACTTAGATATTGGGATATGTTAGACCTATTCGATATGCTTGTGTTGATGTGGAGCAGACGACTAGCGAAATTCCGCATAAGCCTAAAGAATCCGTTAGGAACATAATATGAAAATTCTGGATGGGATAGTACTGGAATGTCTGTCTGAGAGATTCCTTGGTTCTGTCGAGCATGGTTGGCATGCTCAGCTATGTGACGCAGTTCAATAAATAATGCAGTCGAGAGCAGTGTGTTAGAAATGACGTGGCACTGGATGATGTATGAAGTTGGGACACCAAATATTCTTTGTACCTGCCTTAAAGGAAGTGATGACACGTTAATATGGTTTATAGGAATGTATTTGACATTTTGGAGAAAAAAGTATTAAAGTTTTTTTTAATGTTTGCAGCGCCTGCAGGTTTTTCTCAGACAGCCATTGCTTAAAATATTCCTAGAGTTCACAATGTCGTTTTCTTAATGATTATACAATGTACTTGAAATTTAATCGTAGTTCCAAACACCATCCTCGTTCAAAAAGATATGCTCATCTTCAAATAATTACAATTTCACACTAAAACAAGAAATGTGTATTTCGAATTTTATAAACAGGGTTGCTATTTCATGTCTTATATTGGAAACTGAATGAAAATCATGTAAGGATAAATGAGATCGAAATTTTTGTGTGACCCCTTCATCTCAGTAAATGTAAATAATTAGTAAAACTTAAACGTGTCGACTTCATTATTTCTAACCGATCACGTAAGTTCATTACTAAATTCATTGGCTGAAAGATCCTACATTATACTTAAAAGTAGAAAGTTGGAGTGAACATTATTTGGAGCTTGCACTGTTGTATTACGAGAGCAAAGCCGCCGTTTGAAGTTATGTACAGCATTTCGTCAAATTATTCGGGTTTGGTCAATGGAACTAAAGTTAAGATACGATCAAACATTCGTTGTGTTCATGGTGTAGAGAGTAAAATTATGTTCTCTATAACAGTCATTTAAAGTCAGGGCCACATCAGTGAGACTGAAATTAATTTGATCTTCCCAGTAATATGATTAAGGTTAAGTGAAATGTGTTACAGGCGTTAATCGGTCAGGTTTGAAATAGTTATTCTACCCTGCTCAGGTGTAGTTACAAATATACGAGTCACACACTTCCAGCACGGCAACACATATACAGAGGCGACTGTAGAGACAATTTATCTGAAAAAATCATTGTTATGTTATAGGTGACTCACATGTAAAGAAATACTGTATGTGTAAAACCCTGGTCCGATGTAAGAGAGGGCCTGGTGGCCCTAATCTGATCAGGCTAAATAAAAATAAATAAATAAATAAAATTCATGGTGTTAGCAAACCAGCGTTTCCTTATTCCTTTCAATTTGTTCACGTTCATTCACACACACACACACACACACACACACACTGTGGAGAAACCAGATGAAAAAATTTATTACGTAGTTTCCAACCCCATGATATATCGGAACATCGATGCTGTCAATTACCATCTAACTGCCTGTTTCCAGCTCAACAATGGCTTTGCGGATGTTGCTGTACACCACGTCTTTAATATAGCCCCACAGGAATAAGTAACGTATGTTCAGATACGGAGAGTAGGCCGGACAGTCGAGATCCATGCCAGTAGCCTCAGAGCCACATTCCTCCTCAAAGTGCTCCTTCATGAAATAACTCTCCTGCTTCGATTGGGTCGAGCTCCGTCCTTCATGGACCACATCTTGTAGAAATCTGGGTCGGTTTGGATACTGGGGATGAAATCATGCTTGGAAGACCTGCGTGTACCGATCATTAGACATCTTATTATCAAGGGATATCGACCGGATTTTCCGTGACTGGACATTCCACACCACACAGTCAGTCACTCGTTGAGGATGATAGTTCTCCTTCCTCCAAATTGCGCCAATGTTACTTATTTACGATCCCATCCAAATGAAAGTGGATTTCGTCGCTCAAGCAAATCATATTAATATCAAAGGCCGCATACAAATTCCCTATGGCCTGCGGCAACTCGTGCAGTTTGGACGTCCCGACGCAGTCCATTCTTAGATGCGACTGTTTTATTTCATATAATTCAATAACTGTCACCCCGTATGTACAGGGTGAACATACCTCGAATGTACGTAGAAGGGCCCTAGTAGATTCGTCCTACCAAGTAGATGCATGTAATGTATCTAGATGTTTTTGTTGTGAACACTACCATGAAAATCATTCTGTAAAGCATCATTTTCAAACGTTAGTGGGTGAATAGTCCGTTTAAATTACCACGATACCAACCCCATTGACCCGGTTTCTCTCCCCCTCCCACTTACACACACACACACACACACACACACACACACACACACACATCGCCTTTTCTCCCGATGCTATAGGATGAAAAAAAAATTGACTGTCATGCAGTTCTAATGTTATTGTTATTACCTGGAGCTAATCTAACACATTTTGGATTTATAGACTAAATAAAATTCCACAGTACTAACACCCTTCCGTTAGCCTTCCCCATCTATTCCCCACTGGTTTTTAAAATATGAGTCCTTTCATTGTTTGAGTCCTTTTATTGTTCTCATCGTGGTTACACATATCCTATAATACAGACACTATTGTGCACAGTGATGATTATGTGCTTGATGTTTTTGTAACTTCACTGCCTAAAACTGTTAAAGTGCGATTGATGTGCGGTTTTCACAGAATGGATTGGTAGTCTGGGGCTCGTATTTTTAGCCAACAAACAGATTGTAATATTGCTTAGAAAGTGTATTTTTATGCAAACATAAAGTTTTTTAAATAGGACAATGGTTGTTTCTATCATGCACTGGAATTTTTGACACCAGCTGTGTACAAAGAATTTTGAATGACTTTTTATCACGTTTAGTTTGGCAGCAACAACCGTTCAAGGTTTCGGGGCCGGAGGCTGCGATAGCGTAGCTGACTGGCCAAGTAGCTAGCCCCTGGGGCACAGCCCACTGTTTCATGACGACCAGCCAGCTACGCTGTCGTAGCCTCCTCCCCCAAAAGTTTGAACGGTTGTAGCTGCCAAACTAAGCGTGATAAAAATGTCATTTAAAATTCTTCGTACACAGCTGGTGTCAAAAATTCCAGTTCATGATAGAAACAACCAATGTTCCATTTTAAAAATTGTATGTTTGCATAAAAAATACACTTTATAGGTATTTTTACAATCTGTTTTTTGGCTAACAATACGAGTCCTTGACTACCAATCCGTTCTGTGAAAACCGCACATCAATCGCACTTTCCGTTTCCGCAATATTTGCGGTGCAAGTGTTAGGTGATTCACCATGTATACTGAAATTTTACTTAGAACAAGGCACCATGGGACCACCATAATAGTAAAAAAGTCCTTCTTGTTGATCTCTAATATGGTGTACGATCCCTTCGGACGGCCAGTACAGTCGGACATGTGTGGCTTGAACACTATGAGGTAATCAATCAGCTCTTGAGGGATATTTGGCCACTTTGGGCACCATCTTAGGCACAACAAAAGGTCGAAGAATATCTTAGCAGCTCTGAATGACCTTTGGCAACTGCATAGGGCACCTCAAAGCAGTCAAACCGACGTTATGAACGTCATAGAGGTCCGTACGTCCACCAATACTGACTTCCTTCCCCACCATTCGTCCACAACCATGATCTGATGTTTCCTGCATATAAGGAGGAGTGTTCCGAGTTCCACTTTCTCTCCAGATGAGGGAACGACGCGGCTGAACTCAAAATCTTGACTCCTCTGTGTAAAGAACCCGGCGCCATTTCGTTAACACGCCAATCCTGATGTTTTTCCGCCCAGTTTCTGAGGGATACGCGCTGTCGTGATTTTGACACACACCATAGGCCTTCATGCGAAGAGGCCACATTCCGGAAGGCGATTAAGGACTGTTTGTGTTGATACTGTGCGTCTTGTTGCTGCCTAAAGGGTGTATTGCAGCTGAGTTGTATTCAGCCTCCTGTGTCGACGGGCTATTAACCGGAGATAACGATCACTTCTAAAGGATGTTACTCGTGGACGACCTTGGTCTTGCTTTCTTTTAACGGTTTCTGTTGTGTAAAATCTCATCCAGGTCCCACTTTGGGACACTCCAATAATTGCAGCCACCTCCCTCTGTCCAACCCTCCTATGGCTCTCCATGCCACAACTTCGGATAAGTCACATTATCGTTACATTGCAGTACCTGCTCACTACGCTATCTGAACCCACTGCTTGTGTAATACGTTTGGTAAACACAAGTCAGCAACAACCCCCTCTGCAGCAAATTTCTGTTATTACCACTATATCTTTTTATTACAGTCGACATGATCGACTGCAGAGTGTCCGCAACGGCACTGTGTACCAATTAGTACTCAGCCAGACGAGTTCCGCACGCAACTATGAGATCTGAAGATGATCCAAGTGATCGAAACATGTAATTAAACAATTATATTGCAACTGTTGACGGAAATAAACCCATTTAAAATAATACTATATCTTTGGTCTAATGTTGTTGTATCCACTCCGACAGAAAGGCTTCGAACCATTTTAGTTCATTCAGCCGATGACAATCCTTCAAAACCCATATTGCAACTGTTGACGGAAATAAACCCATTTAAAATAATACTATATCTTTGGTATAATGTTGTTGTATCCACTCCGACAGAAAGGCTTCGAACCATTTTAGTTCATTCAGCCGATGACAATCCTTCAAAACCCAGATACCTCTACTGAGCCCCAAATTTTTTTGATCATTGTATGTAAAGGCCCCAAGAGTGCGTGATTATAATTCCGAAACTGGTAGAATTATTAGAGTTGTGGTTTTCTACGAGAATTAGAAGGTCAAGTTTTACAAAGGAACCTATGTCCGGAAATGTCGCTATGATGGATTACTTCACTTTGATAGTATGAAGCGAATCTCTTCTACAGCAAGTTATTTGCTTTACAACTTTTTGGAGGACGTACTAAGCATCAAACCGACCAAATGATGCTGTGAACCGAATCTCTTCTATTACAAGTTCTCTGCTTCCCTAATCTTTGGAGGCAAACATATAAAAAGTTTGCTCTAAAATGCGTACCTGAATAGCTATGAGCACTATAGTATCGACGAAGAAGAACTGCTAATGGCACTTTCGGTATGGACTTAAGAGCCCATGTTTACTGAATTTTATCTGGTATCCACTCCCATGAACCACAGACATTGCCGAGGTGGGGTGGCTTGCGTGCCTCAACGATACAGATAGCCGTACCGTAGGTGCAACCACAGCGGAGGGGTATCTGTGGAGAGGCCAGACAAACGTGTGGTTCCTGAAGAGGGGCAGCAGCCTTTTCAGTAGTTACAGGGGCAACAGTCTGTATGATTGACTGAGCTGGCCTTGTAACATCAGCTAATGTGGCTTTGCCACAAAGCTACTGCGAACGGCTGAAAGCAAGGGGAAACTACAGCCGTTATCTTTCCCGAGGACATGCAGCTCTACTGTATGAACATATGATGATGGCATCCTCTCGGGTAAAATATTCCGGAGGTAAAATAGTCCCCCATTCGGATCTCCGGGCGGGGACTACTCAGGAAGATGCGATCATCAGGAAAGACAATACTGGCATTCTACGGGTCGGAGCGTGGAATGTTAGATCCCTTAATAGAGTAGGAAAATTAGAAAATTTAAAAAGGGAAATGGATAGGTTGAGGTTAGATATAGTGGGGATTAGTGAAGTTCGGTGGCAGGATGAACAGGATTTCTGGTCAGGTGAGTACAGGATTATAAATACAAAATCAATTGGGGGTATCACAGGAGTAGGATTGATAATGGATAAGAAAATAGGAATGCGGGTAAACTACTATGAGCAGCACAGTGATCGCATTATCATTGTCAAGATAGATACGTAGCCAACACCGACAACAGTAGTACAGGTTTATATGCCAACTAGCTCTGCCGATGATGAGGAAATCGAAGAAATATATGAGGAGCTAAAGGAAATTATTCAGACAATTAAGGGAGAGGAAAACTTAATTGTTATGGGAGACTGGAATTCGGTAGTAGGACAAGGAAGGGAAGGGAAGATAGTAGGTGAATATGGACTGGGCAAAAGGAATGAAAGAGGAAGCCGCCTGGTAGAATTTTGCACGGAACATAATTTAGTTATAACAAACACCTGGTTCAAGAATCACAAAAGAAGGTTGTATACGTGGAAGAGACCAGGAGACACCGGGAGATACCAGATAGATTTTATAATGGTAAGACATAGATTTCGGAACCAGATTTTACAGAGTAAGACATACCCAGGGGCAGATATAGACTCTGACCATAACTTGTTGGTTATGAACTGTAGGCTGAAACTAAAGAAACTACAAAAAGGTAGGAAAATAAGGAAATGGGACCTGGATAAATTGAAGGAACCTGAGGTTCTTAAGAATTTCAGAGGGAGCTTTAGGCAACAATTGACAGAAACAGGGGAAAATAAAACAGTAGAGGAGGAATGGGTAAAATTGAGAGATGAAATAGTGCAGGTAGCAGAGGACCAAATAGGTAGGAAGGCAAGACCTACAAAAAATCCTTGGATATCACAGGAGATACTAAATTTAATCGATGAAAGGAGAAAATATAAAAATGCAGTCAATGAAACAGGCAAAATGGAGTATAGACGACTAAGAAATGAGATTGACAGGAGGTGCGAAGTAGCTAAGCAGGAGTGGCTTGAAGGCAAATGCAAGGATGTAGAAGAATGTATAAATAGGGGGAAAATAGATACAGCCTACAGGAAAATAAAAGAAACATTTGGAGATAAGAAAAACAGCTCTATGAATATCAAGGACACTGATGGAAAACCAGTTCTCAGGAAAGAAGGGAAAGCTGAAAGGTGGAAAGAGTATATAGAGGGGCTCTACAAAGGAAATGAACTTCGAGACAATATTGTAGGAAGGGAAGAGGATGTAGATGAAGATGAAATAGGAGATACTGTACTGAGAGAAGAATTTGACAGAGCCCTGAAAGACCTAAGTCGAAACAAGGCCCCTGGAGTAGATGATATTCCCTCAGAACTACTGAAGTCTCTGGGAGAACCAGCCATGACAAACCTGTTTCACCTGGTGTGTAAGATGTATGAGACAGGCGAAGTACCCTCAGACTTCAAGAAAAATATTATAATCCCCATTCCAAAGAAAGCAGGTGCAGACAGGTGTGAAAACTACAGAACCATCAGTTTAATAAGTCATGGTTGCAAAATATTAACACGAATTATATACAGAAGGATGGAAAAACTTGTAGAAGCCGACCTCGGGGAAGATCAGTTTGGGTTCAGGAGAAATGTAGGAACTCGAGAGGCAATACTCACTTTACGGCTTATCCTAGAAGATAGATTAAGAAAAGGCAAACCCACATTTCTAGCTTTTGTAGATTTGGAGAAGGCTTTTGACAATGTTGATTGGAATAAACTCTTTCAAGTTCTGAAGCAAGCAGGAGTAAAATATAGGGAGCGTAAGGTTATTTACAACTTGTATAAAAACCAGACAGCGGCTGTCAGAGTTGAAGGGCATGAAAGGGATGCAGTGCTTGGAAAGGGGGTAAGACAGGGTTGTAGCCTTTCTCCAATGTTATTCAATTTGTACATTGAGCAAGCTATAAAGAAAAGCAAGGAGAAATTTGGAGAAGGAATTAAAGTTCAGGGTGAAGAATTGAAAACCTTGCGATTTGCCGACGACATAGTAATTCTGTCAGATACAGCAAAGGACCTGGAAGAGCAATTGAACGGAATGGACAGTGTGCTGAAAGGTGCATATAAGATGAACATTAACAAGAGCAAAACTAGGGTAATGGAGTGCAGTGTAAGGAAATCAGGTGATGCTGAAGGAATTAGATTGGGAAACGAAGCAATAAAGGAGGTAGATGAGTTTTGTTACTTGGGCAGTAAAATAACAAATGATGGTCGTAGTACAGAGGATATAAAATGCAGAATGGCAATGGGTAGAAAAGCGTTTTTGAAAAAGAGAAATTTGTTAACATCGAATATTGATTTAAGCCTAAGGAAGTCCTTTCTTAAGGCATTTGTATGGAGTGTTGCCTTGTATGGGAGTGAGACATGGACGATAAACAGTGCGGACAGGAAGAGGATAGAGGCTTTTGAAATATGGTGCTACAGAAGAATGCTGAAGATTAGATGGGTGGATCGCGTAACTAATGAGGACTTACTGAACAGGATTGGGGAGAAAAGAAATTTCTGGCATACCTTGACTAAAAGAAGGGATAGATTGGTAGGACACATTCTTAGACATAAAGGAATCGCGAATTTAGCATTAGAGGGAAGTGTGTGGGGTAAAAATCGCAGAGGAAGACCAAGAGATGGATACAGATTCAGACAGATGTAGGTTGCCGTTCTTATGTGGAGATGAAGAGGCTTGCTCAGGATAGGGTATTGTGGAGAGCTGCATCAAACCAGTCTCCGGACTGAAGACCACAACAACAACATCTGGTTGTTTTGGCCCATAGCACTTCCTCCCAAAACACAGAAAATTAAGAGCTTGCAGAAGAAGACGTATGTCTTATTTTTATTTTATTTGTTTATTTTTTATTTATTTATATATTTTTTTCTTTCAGTATCGACTTTAAGTAGGTGTTCATATTGTAACTGCATGACGTTTCCGGACATGGTTTCTATTTATTACTTTATCTACAAAGTCGTCTCTCTATCCTCTATGAATTTTGTCATAAAAAGTTTTTCCCTATATTACCTCTACAGAGTAGTAAAGGTAAAGCAGTCAACAATCCGAAGATTGGTTTGAACACCACTAGGCATGGTCCTGTTTGAAGGTGGTATGCCGTTGCCTTCCTCCGACCTTTGAACTGACTCACCCAGCCAGTTATAGGGGGACCTACAGTTTAACGTGGGTTCCGAACTACGGTGCTACTTTGTATTTTTCACATGAGCAACACTGCCAGAGGTGAAAAAAGTGGAAAGTGACAGATAAAAATCCTAGGACCTGGCGCGGCTCGAACCCGCAACCTTTGGATTTGTAGTCTGGCACGCTACCACTGTGCTACGGAGCCGCACTATAGAGTAGCAGCGGTCAATAATTATACTAACGTGTCATCCAGGGTCCAAATTTTTGTTTTAGGCGAATGGTTTCGTTATATACGCAGATCATCTTCAGGCATTTGGTGGATTGGAGCGGATAAGCGAGTGAGTGCTTGAGTATGTGAGAAAGTGAGCACTCAGTGGTTGTTCTGTTTCTCTCAGTCACGTCATAAACTGGACGATCGCCATCTCGGTACCGGCGGTGGTGTCTAACTTGAAAATGTACGCACTGCAAAACAGCCAGATAGTCAAGTTAATGGTTTGACAAAGTATTTTCGTAGTCCCTACATCAGAACTCTGTAAATATATTCATTGTACAAAGTTAAAGCCTCTATTACATACGGAATTGTAGTGGGTATTCAGAGCTTCACTTTACCAAACAAACAATTTCCCATTACGAAAGTCATTATAGGTGGCAAAGGTTGTATCAAGGCAAAATAAATAAATAAATAAAAATAAAAAAAGAGTACAAAACCGACCAAGTATGACTAAACCATCCACATGTTACGTGAATAGTTCTAAAAATAGGTAAAGTTTCACTCAAAACATAAAGTTCTGTTGCTGGAGAAATAATACTATCGTCCAAATATCTTTAATATGTTACGCAGCACTCCAGGTTAGAACGATACATTTACAAAATATGCACAAAACACAGCATCATGTCCAATTGCAACAGGAACAGCAGAAACTCGCAGAAACTTAGTACGTCGATCTCTAGTGCGTATTCCTGACACCAGACCATATTCCTGGCCATAATCTGCATTTATAGGAACACCAGCCTTTACGTACAACAGTATCGCCTATTTCATGCTGAAGTTCTACACTCTGACTACGTGACAGAGAGGTCTGCTGTTGCATTCACTTGACAACGTCGTTGTGCAAGTGGGTTCGCAGCTGCCGTCTCTGACCTCATCTTCTGGGCAATAAACTGAGTCGTACAACGATGTGTAAAAGGTTAACTCTGGAAGTAGTGTTCTCCGTGTCACACTGCCGCCTGTCACGTATAAATAGTGGACTACAAACAGTCGAAAGATTTCAGGAACAGCACTGTTGTCAGCAAAGATTCTCCTGAGAAAAAATTTGGAACCCTTGGAGTTGCTATCATTCTAGTTCCTCAGAGTCATTTTATGAGTTTTCTGCAATTGCTGATGGACATATTGTTCTATATTCTCAAACGAGTGTGCTGCACTGTGTACGTGTGTGGCTGTTATTAATGTTGCAAGTCTATTATCTTTTCAAGCAAGGTGATAATTTTTCTACGGGTAAGATCCGCGTTCTAACTCGATGAGAGGACATCAATATTACCCTAATAGGATAAAATAAATCTTTTACAACATTACCGAAACTGCAAATGAGACCACGACGTCAGCAGATACAGAGGCAAATTTTTGAGATGAAAGAGAATCACTAAGTTATCTGTTGAGGAAATGATATAGTTCAAAACTGTGAGTGCCTAGACAGTCTTGATATATGGATGCACTGATTTACAAGGAAAATTTGTGCATACAGAAACGGTTTGAAATTATTTTAAGGCTGCTTCACGGTAGATCGAGCTGAGAAATGATTGTTTAAATAATAAAAGTTATAATTCATTACATTGGGCGGTTTCCGACCAAATTCGTATCTTAGTAGTTATTTATCAGTAATACCTACCCAGCAGCTCCCTTAAAAGCTTTGTATTTGACCACGCTATATAAAATATACAAAGTATCAACAGAGTCTAAACTATTGGACCTGTATCAGTTCATTATACTCTCCTGTGAAATGAATAAGAACACCATGAATTCGTCGACCCAGCAGAGGGAAATTTTATTGAGACATTCTTGAGGTTGTATACAACACACGATCACACAGGCAGAGCTGTAAGCACGTGAGTACAGTCACCAGAGCGTGCGCAATGTCGGTGTTAGTACCGTGTATACCCTCCTTTTGCAGCAATGCAAGCAGTAATTATATCATGCAAACGATCGTAGAGGTTCCGAATGTGGTTATGTGGAATGGCCTGCCATGCAATTTGCACCTGGTACCTCAGTTGGCCCAGATTTCGTGCAGACCGCCCAACATGACGTTTCATGCTGTCCCAAACATGCTCAATGGTGGAGAGATTTGGGGATCGTGCTGGCCAGGGTAATTGACGTACACCTTGCAGAGCACCTTGGGTGGTTCAGGATACATATGGATCTGCATTGTCCCTTTGGAAAAGCATATCACCTTATTGGCGCCTGAGTGGTAGCAAAAGGGGTTAAATATTGGTTTCAGTGTACCGTGCACTTTTCAATGTTCTCTAGACGATCACTAGAGGAGAATGGCGAGTGTAGAATATCGCTCTCCTCGCAATGATGCATGATCGTGTGTGCAATTAGAGTGTCCTCAACTCACGCCCCAACATCGATCAGCCTACCTCCATTGTTGTCATGGTAGACGCTTATGAAATGACGAATGGAGATGTATCGTCTTCAGTGATAGTCGTCGCTGCGTCGGTGTCAACGATAGTCGTACGCGTGTGTGGTGTCGTGAAAGGGAGTGCGATAGTCTCGAGTGTACGCCACAGAGGCAAACGTGGCCGACACCTGTCGTCAGGGTGAGGACAGCCATATCCTACACTGGCCGTTCTCCTCTGGTGAACAGTACACGGTACCCTGAAACCATCATTCAACCCGTCTTGCCATCGTTCATGCATCAACAAGGCGATGTGCTTTTCCAACAGGACATTGCACATCCACACGTATCCCGTACAACCCGACGTGCTCTTCTAGGTGTACGTCAACTACCCTGTCCATCATTATCCCCAGATCTGTCTCCCATTGAGCATGTCTGGGACCGGATGAAACATCTTGGCGCGGTCTACATGTCCGTCACGAGATCTGGTCCAACTGAGGCATCAGATGGAATTTGCATGACAGGCCATACCGTAAGACTTCAATCGGCATCTCTACAATCGTCTTCATGAGAAATTTGCACCTTGCAAAAGGATGGTATACAGAATACTAGCGTCGACATTGTGCACGCTCTGCTGACTGTACTGACGTGCGTATTGTTCTGACTGCGTGATGTGTGTTGCATAAATCTTCAAGAATGTCTCGTTAAAATTTTGCTATTCTGGGTGGACGAATTCTTTTTACGTTTTCCAGGAGTCTATACGACACTTTCACTTCTTTTCAAATTTCTTCATAGCGCTTAGATTCCCCTTAAGCATTAAATCAGAGCTCTGTTCTGTAAAGGCAGCCCACAAAAATGTAAGCCTGATTATAAAATTTTTAGCTTTTTTGCTGTGGTGATCCCTTTATCCTCCATTAAATGCACTGACATGCTGTTCCCCAATTTCTTCCGTTACTACGTTGCTAAGAAGATCTCTTTCTGTCTCGTAACAAAATGAAGGTTTTGAGAAACAATGACGTTTTAGGAGAGACTAACCATAAGGAATATTTTAGACGTTCGAATCAATGCGATTCGCAAGCCCTTGTGGTTGCTTGTGAAAGCGGATAGTAACTGACAAAGGCCATCCTGATATTCCCAAGTCACACAATCCTACTAACTCTCCTTCGAGCCTTTCACAATTTTCTATCAAACTGTGATCATTTACCCTTATTTGTTTCTGTAATTCTGGTCTATAAGTGCCGTAAGAATATCGAGTCTGTTCTTCAGATCTATTTAAAACATTACCTACTGTACTTATGCAAGACAGGCATCTTGAGGAGATACACCAAAGATTAAAGTCGATAATCGTCGACAATTTTTGTGATCACAGACTGGAATAAAAGAAAACATTTTGTATCACCAAGAAACACCTTTTACTACAGTATAGCTATCGTAATCATTACATATCACAGATATCTGTACATTCACTATTTAATACCTTGAACTGAATGTTACTGCAGTCACCCAGAAAATCAGCTCTGTCTTCACAGTACCTGTTTCTCAATTCTAAAACGCATCACCTACACCAGATTGTGCATTAAGCATCCATGGTGTCTTACGCTTCTGGTTTTTTTTTTTTTTTTTTTTTTTTTTTTTTTTTTTTTTTTTTTTTTTTTTTTACACCAGTAATATTCCGATCAGAATTCATTTGGAGAATCGACTCGTCAAAATCTTGGTCCTGTCCAGTACACCATGTTTCATTAGTCTAAAACAAATGCTAATGAAAGGTCGCTGGATGCTGTACTGACCCCCTATTGCTGCTCGTTAAGCTTCACTTTTGATGTACGATGAAAACATTGCTGTTTGCAAATGTCGAGTAGGGTAAGCTCGTTTGAGTGGCAGTTGACGGAAATTCAATTATTCAGATGGCTTATACATATTTATGCTTTGTGAGAGAAACGAACATCACATGACATCCAATTATTACTGGTCTTCATCATAATTTTTTTTCACTGCCGTTCTTCTCTGGAGCGCATTTATCAATGCGGAAACATTTCACATGTCATGAACTGCTGCTAATTATTTATGTGGGAAATGTTTTTATTGAAACGACAAACCTTCTCCATGGAACATTGCCGACAGGCACTCTCCGAGTCGGCCCTTTGTAACTTAAAAGCGCTCACATTGAGAATTTCCAAAAATTTATAACCGCGGACGTTGCAGCATCCATCTCTCTACTGGACTGAAACACAAAAAGAATTACTTGGATACACGTGTACGTCTTTGCATCTAAATTATAGGCGTTTGTTTTTGTCATACGCGTATCGCTTCTGTTATTTAGTGAGCATCCTCAGTGGCCTGTAATATATGTTTTTGTATCTAATGCTTGTATAATAGTTGCACGTATATCATACATATATATTATAATAACGGAAAGTCCATATTGGAATTAATAATATAGTAAGGACAGTTTTCAACTCAACGCAAAGACGTGACGACGAGCTGCGACAGACACATGCAAAAGACACACACATACAACACTTTCAGCTATCGGCCATGACTTCTTCAGAAAATAGAACACTCACGCAACCATACAGGCACACAACAAAGTCATAAAACCATCACCTCAGGCTGCCGCACTTCGCATTCGAAGTACGGCAGCCGGAGGTGATGGTTGTATGACTGTGTTGTGTGCCTGTGTGATTGCGTGAGTGTTCTATTTTCTGAAGAAGCCCATGGCCGATAGTAAGTGTGTGTCTTTTGTCTGTGCCTGTCGCATTTCGTTGCCACGTCTTTGCGGTGAGTTGTAAACTGTCCATACTATATTATACATCTATATCACATTTTCTCTACACACAGACATCACACCACAAAGGGAGAATATATACACACACACGACAACAGTAACAAATGATGATAAACACAGCGACAGCAGGCTATAGTACACTTCGTAAAAAGACACTGCAAACTGTAGGAGAAGCAAAAGCTTTTTTTCACCTGGAGAACAAGGGAATAATGACAGAAAATGTAAAATAGAAACATGCTGGTAATTGTTATACAATGTATCTATACATAAAGTGTCCGTGTGTTTGTGTGTGCGTATTTCACACAAATCTACAGTTTTGTTCCAATCTTAATAAAATTTTGCACACGTCAGCTTCAATCCATGAGGACAGTCGTCGTAAGTGTAAGGATCACGTATAACACATTGTTAACGAGATATGACGTCATAAACAGTGAGATGCGCAAAAAACTGCTGCATCAAACGACTATGTTTCACATTTCTTCTTAATCTACTGACCAGATTCCAACCACATTTGATACATATATTCCTTACCGTGAAGTAACAGTGCTGTTGGGGTAAAGGCCACATGATTCACAGATATAACGTCATAAACAATAGAAGTTTCAAGAACCTGCCACATAATGCGACGAGATTTTATTCACACACTATGTCAGTTCAAAATGTTCAAATGTTTGTAAATCTATCGGACCAAACTGCGTGGTCATCAGTCCGTAGCTTACAAACTACTTAAACCTAGGTAAACTAACCTAAGGACATGCCCCAGGGAGGACTCGAACCTCCACGGCGAGCAACCGCGCGCTCCGCAGCGAGACGCTTTAGACCGCTCGGCTACTCCACCGCGGCACTATGTCAGTACTTAGGGACTTACAACCAACTTTAAACATGATTTCGAACATTTATTAAACTTTTTTCGCTGTCAACCACATCAAATTAATGAATGGAAAAATGTTTCTCTACTACTTTTCCGTTGTTCATGGAGCAAAACTAGGGCATTCGGTTTGACGTTATAGTTTATAATTTCTACACTACAAATTGTAATTGCATGAAATTTTACAGATTGTATACACACATACAGCTGAATGTAATTTCTTAATTGTGTCACAGTACGACACGTAGTTCATGAAATATAGGGACATTAACAGTAACGTTCATGGAACACCACCCCATCACGCATTATGTTTTAATCTAATATTTCTTTACAATAACTCTGTTCGCAACGGATTTTACCGACATACAGCACTTATACAAATGAATATATAAATGAAGAATTATACAGTTGTATAATATATAATTTAATAAATATGAGATCACATATACTGCGATGGGTAAAAACCTGTCACATCATGCACCACGTATTGATACATTTACCTAGTTACCACTAAAACACCCCTGTATTCCAATTACTTTAAGGAAATTCCTGAAAGCCGACTGCTCTTGACAACTTTGAACTGTGAAGCGTACGCGGCTTCAGGTGAAAACAATTGACTTCTATAGAGCTACAAGGGAAGGAAGAAAATGAAACAGTGTACTTCCAACAAATACCCATTTTTTCCGACTGATCTAGCTTTTAAGTTCAAGAGACTGCAGTTTCTAGTGATACTTGCATTTCCTTACCATTAATAAATTACAGGCCAATCTATTCAATACTGTGGAGTGGATTTGACATCCATGGTTTCCAAACGGACAACTTTATGTCACTTTCTTATGGGTGGACTCCCAAAAAAAATTATTAATAATAGATTCTTGATAAGTCGCAAGAAATATTGTTTAGAGTACAGTTGTGAATTTAATGAATGTATAAAACTACATATAATTTGTGAAATGAACTTAGAGACGATGTTGTAGGAAGGGAAGAGGAAGTCGATCAAGATGAAATAGGAGATACCATACTGAGAGATGAATTTGACAGAGCCTTGAAAGACCTAGGTCGGAACAAGGCCCCAGGAGTAGATGACATACCCTCAGAGCTACTAAAGTATCTGGGAGAGCCAGCCATGACAAGACTATTTGAACTGGTGTGTAGGATGTATGAGACCGGCGAAATGCCCTCAGACTTTAAGAAAAATGTAATAATTCCCATTCCAAAGAAATCAGGCGCAGACAGGTGTGAAAACTACAGAACCATCAGTTTAATAAGTCATGATTGCAAAATATTAACACGAATTATATACAGAAGGATGGAAAAACTGGTAGAAGCCGACCTCGGGGAAGATCAGTTTGGGTTCAGGAGAAATGTAGGAACTCGGGAGGCAATACTCACTTTACGTCTTATCTTAGAAGATAGATTAAGAAAAGGCAAACCTACATTTTTAGCTTTTGTAGATTTGGAGAAAGCATTTGACAATGTTGACTGGAATACACTCTTTCAAATTCTGAAGTCAGCAGGGATAAAATACAGGGAAAGGAGAGTTATTTACAACTTGTACAAAAGCCAGACCGCAGTTATTAGACTCGAAGGACATGAAAGGGAAGCATCAGTTGGGAAGGGAGTAAGACAGGGTTGTAGCCTTTCTCCAATGTTATTCAATTTGTACATCGAGCAGGCGGTGAAGGAAAGCAAGGAAAAATTTGGAATAGGGATTAAAGTTCAGGGGGAAGAAATAAAAACATTGCGTTTTGCTGATGACATTGTAATTCTGTCAGAGACAGCAAAGGACCTGGAAGAGCAGTTGAACGGAATGGACAGCGTGTTGAAGAGAGCGTATAAAATGAACATTAACAAGAGCAAAACAAAAATAATGGAATGCGGTCTTAGAAAATCAGGCGATGCTGAAGGAATTAGATTAGGTAACGAAACAATGAAGGTGGTAGATGAGTTTTGTTACTTGGGTAGTAAAATAACATGCGATGGTCGCAGTACAGAGGATATAAAATGCAGAATGGCAATGGTAAGAAAAGCATTTTTGAAAAAGAGAAATTTGCTAACATCGAATATTAATTTAAGGGTAAGGAAGTCTTTTCTGAAGGCATTTGTGTGGAGTGTTGCCTTGTACGGGAGTGAAACATGGACGATAAGCAGTGCGGACCGGAAGAGAATAGAGGCTTTTGAAATGTGGTGCTACAGAAGAATGCTGAAGATTAGGTGGGTAGATCGCATAACTAATGAAGAGGTACTGAACAGAATTGGTGAGAAAAGGAATTTTTGGCATACCCTGACTAAAAGAAGGGATCGCTTGGTAGGACACATTCTTAGACATCGGGGAATCGTAAATTTAGCATTGGAGGGAAGTGTGTGGGGTAAAAATCGCAGAGGGAGACCAAGAGACGCGTATAGTAAGCAGATTCAAGTGGATGTGGGTTGCCGTTCTTATGAGGAAATGAAAAGGCTTGCTCAGGATAGAGTAGGGTGGAGAGCTGCATCAAACCAGTCTCCGGACTGAAGACCATAACAACAACAACGAAGAGAACGACCTATTAACCAATAGTCAACACGGATTCAAAAAGTATCGCTCTTGCGAAACACAGTTTGCCCTTTATTCAAATGAAGTGATAAGTGCCATCGACAAGTCGTCACAAATCGATTCCATATTTCTGGATTCCCGGAAGGCTTTTGACACTGTACGCCGAAGCGGCTTCTAACAAAATTGCGTGCTTATGGAATATCTATCCAATTTTGCGATTGGATTCACGATTTCCTATCAGAAAAGACACAGTTTTTTCTAATTGACGGTAAGTCTTCGAGTAAAACAGAAGTGATATCTGGCGTTCCACGGGGACGCGTTATAGGTCCCCTACTCTTCCTTGTGTATATAAACAATCTGAACAGCTCTCTTAGACTGTTCGCGGATGATGCTGTCGTTTATCGGTTAGTGAAGTCAACAGAGGATCAAAAGAAACTGCAAAGCGATTTAGATAAAATTTCTACACTGTGCGAAAATTGGCAATTAACACTAAGTTATGAAAAATGTGTAGTAATACACATGACCACTAAAAGAAATCCGCTGAACTTCAATTACGCGATAAATCAGTCAAACATTAAGGTTGTAAATTCTACCAAATACCTAGGAGTAACAATTACGAACAACAGACTGGAGAGAACACACAGAAAATATTGTGGGGAAGGCGAACCAAAGATTACGTTTCACTGGCGGAACGCTTCGAAGATGGACCAGTTCCACCAAAGAGACTGCCTACATCACACTTGTGCGTCCTATCCTGGAGTACTGTTGCCCATTGTGGGGCCGTCACCAGGTGGGTGGGACTGACGGAAATATTAAGAAGGTTCAGAGAAGGGCAGCTCGTTTTGTTTTATCACGTTAGGGGGGAGAAAGCGTCACGGAAATGTTGCACGAATTGGGGTGGAAATCATTAAAAGAAAGACATTCATTGCAAAGTTTCGATCACCGACTTGTACTTCTGAATGTGAAAGTATTTTACTAGCACCCACCTACATAGGGAGACATTACCATTCCAATAAAATAAGACAAATTAGATCGAAAATGGGAGGTTTAGGTGTTCTTTCTTCCCGCGCGCTATTAGAGAATGGAACGGTAGAGAAAAGTTATGAAAGTGGTTAATGAACCCTCTGCCAGGCACTTAAATGTGATTTGCACAGTATCTATGTAGATGTAGATGTAGGTAAGATGCATACGCGCCATAGCTTTGTTCAGGCACAAAGGTTCGCATTCTTAACTGATGCTCCTGAGTCTGCCAGTGGGCGCCAATTCGTAAGGAAAGCGTGAGGGGAGACGTCGGTTATAAGACGTGCGTTTGTGACGGTCAAGGTACAAGTTTCTATGTACGAATTGAACTATGTGCAAAGCTTCTCTGAAGGGAACATCCTCGTCTCATATGTAGCAAGAATCACATCATATTTGGTGAAACTTCTTCTAAGGAACTATCAACAAATGACGCATCAGCAATAAAATTCCTTCATAAGATCCAAAGGTATATAATAATAACTAGAGGACCTGGTGAACTTCGTATCACTTATCTCTGAAAATAAGCCATATCAATTTAAATCCAGTAGCTTTATAAATGCATCATCAGATAGTCTACGTATCGGCTCGGTAGTTGGTGGAAATAGTGGGCAAATCACGCACACATGTTCAGGATATTGTTCATGTCTCATTCGTGGAAGTTCAGGGAATGTTTAAGCAGTGATAAAATATGAAAAAACTTTATCGTTATCAGATGAATGGTACTGATATTTTATAGAAAATTCTGAATGTAGAATTTTCGGGGATAATTTTCCAAATTTTTGTTTCATAAGAACATTACTCTTGCTTTGAACGTCAAATATGCGAACTTCATCGAAGAATAATATTGATATCCCATTGAAGAAAGCTCTTTCAGTTTCTCGCGAATTTTCAAATATTTGGGGTAACTTTCCCAAATTTTTAGTGCATAAGAATGTTCATCCTTCGTTGAACGTCAAATACTCAAAATTTTATCATGATCGAATGAACGGTTCTTAAATTATAGTGTTGAGTACATTTATAAACACATTGAAAAAGGAACTTGGTTCGAATTTTTCAATTTTCCTTTGTAAGTGTCCCTATTTTTTTTTCTTTTACTGAAAACTTTCCCAAGACCATAATGAACAAAACAAAAAATTACCCCTCTCCGTCGTGCGAATAGTCAGTTATAGTGCTGAATTCAATCAAAAACACATTGAAGGACGCACTTTCAGTTTTTCTCAAATTTTCCAATTTTCCGGTAGATTTTTAAAAAAAATGTATTTCATACAAATCTTGTCCTGTCAAGCCGTACTCAAGTGCTCTCTTACAACGATGTGGCAATTTATTTTTATTGATAGAAAAAAATTTGAATGTGGAAGTATTTTGCTAGCACCCACCTACATAGGGAGACATGACCATCCCAATAAAATAAGACAAATCAGATCGAAAACGGAACTATTTAGGTGTTCTTTCTTCTCGCGCGCTATTAGAGAATGGAACGGTAGAGAAAGGTTATGGAAGTGGTTAATGAACCCTCTGCCAGACACTTAAATGTGATTTGCAGAGTATCTACGTAGATACAGATGTAGATGTTGCATACTGAGTAACAGTAACGATATATTTCATAGCTACTCTACAATGTCGTTGTGTGCAAATAGAGTGTCCGGGTGACGACACGATTCTGAAGAGTATGTACCCCGAATGTGCAAATTAGGAGCCGTAAATGGAGGTGTGGAAGACGTACTCCGGTTTAATTTAGCTAGGGTCGGTCCCCCGGCTGCAGGCCGCGCGCTGTTTGCACTATGAAAACTGTCGCGCCAGTGCTAATCCCAGCGGGCTGTGGTTGGCTGAGCCAGCAGCAGGTAATGAACGTGGCGCGTCGCGCTTAAGGCGTGTGTAATTGGCCGCGTGTTTGCCCGACCCCCACACAGCGGCTGCCGGCGTTTTAATCACAGCTGCCGTTCTCCTACTTGGTCTAACGCCTAAAGGGTATATTACACGGAGCGTATTTGGTCGCTAGTTGCCGGCCTCTGTTGTCGCTCGGCGTACGGGCGAATAGCGAATGAATACGCTGACGCAATGGCACGCAGCGGCTTCAGACGCTAGCGTCTTCGTAAAAACAATTGAAATTCGACGTAGCATAGGCCGGTATTACACTATCAAATTTTTTGTCAAAGAATTGGACAAAGAAAAATTGGACGTAGTCTAATGGGAACGTCGTCCAATATTTCATCAAATCTAAGGCCTCGGCCTAGATTTGATCAAAGAAATCGCTCGTCTTCTGTTTCCTGCAGTGAAAAATGTGACTGCTTGGAGCGCTAGTAGTATACAGCATCCTTGCCACTACAGCTGTTTTATTTGGAGGTTAAATATCTGGCATTACTTGGACATAACGTTCGTATTCGTAAACATGGCTAGTAGTGGAATGTTTGTGTAGTGTTTTCCAGCAACAACAAAATTTTAAAAAAATCAGATGAGGCGTTGTATAACAGGCGACAAGGCCAATTCACACTGTCCGTCACGTCAATTTGCGTAGCCCAATACCCTGCGGCGAAAGTAAGGTTGAGGTACAATCTGTGATGTAAAAAACACATTTTATACTATCGGAATTGAAGAAGTAATACCCCTAAATCTTATTTACGGCCGAAGCAGATTTCAGAATGTATGATTTTGGTAACTTGATGTGCTAAGTGCTGGAAAGTGAAACAACTTTCAAAACATCGACATCTGTTTGCAAGCGAATCTATGTACATATAAATACGTCAGCCAATTTTTGTAAGGAAATAAATAGAACCTATTTACTTTATCAGCAATGTTTCCCTCCTTACATTATTAATAACGTCATAAACAATTTAGATTATCCTCTTTGTCAGTGCTCACATTTTCCATTTAAAACGTTATTTAATGAAACTTGCTTTATTAACTTCACAATCTTATTCATATACACTGTTTGTCAGCCTTTTTGTTACTCTATTGAAAACTATGAAGGATAAAGAGTGGCAAAATAATTAGCAGTGAACGCCCTGTTTGTTCTGCCAACGGCATAAAAAAAGAAAATCCTCCCGGTCCCGTAACAAATTTTGTTTATCTCGCTCTGACACTAATGGTTTCATCCAAGTGCGTTTCCTTTTCTTTTTCCCCTCCTTCTCTTCTAAATGCAGACACAGCGCAACTGTAGTAATAACAACAGCTGAGCATTACACCGCCATTTTGAAGCAAATTTGACAAAATATTGGATGATAGTGTAATACCCCCTTTTGCACTTCAACCAATTTCTTTGTCAAAAATATGACCAATATTTCATCCAATTTTTTCGTCCAATTCTTTGTCCAATATTTTGATAGTGTAATACCGGCCATATGACAATGTTTTGGAGGTTAGGTGATACCAAGCAGTTCTGTTTCCCAAGGTGCGACATGGTCGCGAATTCATATCAGTGATCCATTTTGTAATTACTTTTAATATCTTTATTTCTATCTTCTATCTTCTAGGAAGATAGATTAAGAAAACGCAAACCTACATTTCTAGCTTTTGTAGATTTGGAGAAGGCTTTTGACAATGTTGATTGGAATAAACTCTTTCAAGTTCTGAAGCAAACACGAGTAAAATATAGGGAGCGTAAGGTTATTTACAACTTGTACAAAAACCAGACAGCGGTTGTCGGAGTTGAAGGGCATGAAAGGGATGCAGTGGTTGGAAAGGGAGTAAGACAGGGTTGTAGCCTTTCTCCATTGTTATTCAATTTGTACATTGAGCAAGCTATAAAGGAAAGCAAGGAGAAATTTGGAGAAGGAATTAAAGTTCAGGGCGAAGAATAAAAAACATTGCGTTTTGCCGACGACATAGTAATTCTGTCAGATACAGCAAAGGACGTGGAAGAGCAATTGAACGGAATGGACAGTGTGCTGAAAGGTGCTTATAAGATGAAGATTAACAAGAGCAAAACTAGGGTAATGGAGTGCAGTGTAAGAAAATCAGGTGATGCTGAAGGAATTAGATTAGGCAACGAAGCAATAAAGGAGGTAGAAGAGTTTTGTTACTTGGGCAGTAAAATAACAAACGATGGTCGCAGTACAGAGGATATAAAATGCAGAATGGCAATGGGTAGAAAAGCGTTCTTGAAAAAGAGAAATTTGTTATCATCGAATATCGATTTAAGCCTAAGGAAGTCCTTTCTGAAGGCATTTGTATGGAGTGTTGCCTTGTATGGGAGTGAGACATAGACGATAAACAGTGCGGACAGGAAGAGAATAGAGGCTTTTGAAATGTGGTGCTACAGAAGAATGCTGAAGATTAGGTGGGTGGATCGCGTAACTAATAAGGAGGTATTGAACAGAATTGGAGAGAAAAGAAATTTCTGGCATACCTTGACTAAAAGAAGGGATAGATTGGTAGGACACATTCTTAGACATCAAGGAATTGTGAATTTAGCATTGGAGGGAGTGTGTGGGGTAAAAATCACAGAGGAAGACCAAGAGATGGATACAGTAAGCAGATTCAGACAGATGTAGGTTGCCGTTCTTATGTGGAGATGAAGAGGTTTGCTCAGGATAGGGTATTGTGGAGAGCTGCATCAAACCATTCTCCGGACTGAAGACCACAACAACAACAATAACAACAACTTTATTTACGTCAATCACAAAATTTCTCGTCGTTTTGACGACCGGTTTCGGTCAGTGATGACCATTTTCAAGTCTACAGCAAATCGGAAACAGGACAAATTTAGTGATAGACTACCTTATAAAACATAAATAAAGCATTACAGTCATCAATATAAAAAAAGTTAAAAATATTATACTTCATACCTGTTGTTACATTACTCAATGAAGATACACTTATGATGTGATGATGCCATATGGCTATGTCACATGTATTGATGGCTGTAATGCCTTTTTTTATGTTTTCTAAGGTAGTCTAATACTAGATGTAGCCTTCCGTTTCTGATTTTTTGTAGATTTGAAAATGGTCATCCTGACCGAAACAGGTCGTCAAAACGACGAGAAATTTTGTGATCATTGACGTAAATAGAGATATTAAAAGTCCTGTGTCCCACCAATTTTAATTGGAATCAAATTTCTGAAACTTTATCGAAGTTTTTCAGTATTATGGGACATTAAAAATAGCGATTATTTAAATTTTTATTCGTGGCTAGATCACCATCCTCATGACGTTATTATGTTTCCTTATTTTATCCTCTACCATTTACAGAAATCTATCGTAATTTTCTTATGTGGTCCTCATTATATTTCTGTAGGCAGAAGGACCTTCACACGATAATTCACCCAAAAGATTTGCCGAAGCACCATATTTATCCCTCCTCGCAGTCCAATTATCCATTTTCTTCTATTTTTCCTACTTTTCCGTTTTGCTTTTGGTAGATTAGTTGTTCTTTTAATACTGTTGTGAGAATAACACAGCCAGTATTTATTACTTCCTTCGCCATCTTGACTCGACTGGTGGCTACTTTATACGCTCCTGTATATGACACGGGGCGACCAAAACCGCCAGCGACCGACCAAAAACGCCAGCGACCAGCGTCTAAAGTAGCCCACACTTCAACTTTAGACGCTCGCGTTTCGGAGCAGCGAATTTGTTCGCTGTCCCTGTTTACACGGAGCGAATTTAGCAGCTGCGTCCAAATACGCCAGCGACTAGCGACCAAATTCGCTCCGTGTTATATACCCTTAAGGATTTCCACCCCAACTCTTGCATCATTTCCGCGACACTCTAGCCCCTCTAACGCGATAATACGAGGCCTATTTAAAAAGTATCTGACCTTTCAAATCAAATGTTTGTTAAACCACACCGAATAAAAGCTTCTTTAAACAGTATAATGTCTATTATTCCTTAATGGACGGAAAGTTCAGAAATTCAAATTCAGGCAAATTCTTTTTCAGCAAATATGTAGAAATGGTTTGTGTCGTCAATTTCTGTATCACTGGAGGAGGCGATAGCTTACATTTTGACCAGTCTATAAGCTCACTGTAGTCAGTAGCCTCAAAATCTAGTATTGGTGTAGAAAACGTTCTTACTTGCAGCACTGCGGTTACTTTTCTTATTTCTTGCCTTCTAAAACTCAGCTCTCTAATGTTTAGTCTCTCGTCTATTATCATAGCTAATAACATTGTTTCTAGATGACTGAAAAACGAGTTTCGTTGAATCACTGGATCACTTTGTTTCTTTATGTTCTCTGGAAGATCTCTGGAAGTTTTAATAACTTTTAAAACATGCTTTGGACCATACCTCACTGGAGCGTATCTCTTCATATCGAACCAGACTGGCGCATATGTTCAAATGTTCAAATGTTTGTATAGCTATGGGACTTAACTACGGGGTCATCAGTGCCTAAACTTGCAAACTACTTATGAAAAAAATTCAAATGTTTGTAGAACTTATGGGACTTAACTACGGGGTCATCAGTCCCTAAGCTTAAAAACTACTTATGAACTAGCTAACACTAAGGACGGCACAAATATCCATGCCCGAGGGGAGATTCAAACCCCCGACCGTAGTGGCCGTGCAAATCGTGACTGGCGCGCCGCAGTCCCCTTGGCCACCGCGGCCGGCGGCGCATGTCTTTACAATGTAGTGAACTAGAATCATGAGTTCATTTGTGGGATTTACTTCACCACACTCTTTTCCCACAAGTCAATCGACAGAGTGACTAAAAAGTCCAGGATCTGGAGTGCATTTTCCACTCTGAATAGTTTAGACAATATCGAGGAGGTATTGTTGGTCTCCGCTTAAATCTGATACGTTTAGATCAAGGTTTTCTGACAACCTTGACTCAGTAACCTCAAAATCAATAACAGGTAACTTTTCATAGTCTTTTTCCAATTATTCCACTAAACGAAGATGGTCCAGTTGACTCTCCGTCCAAGAACTGAAGTAAATGTCTGAAAGGTAATTCGTTGAAGTTAAGAAAACAACTAAACCACTGTAATGATCATTGAATTTTTAGTTATATATTGCGAATAACGCCATTTTCCCACCCTGTGTTTATTGAAGTTCCATCACAACCAATAGCTTCTACCTCATTAATATTAGTTATCTTCAAGGTACTTCAGATTGCACTTAGCTGCACCTCTTCCAGTTTCAATTTCTGGAGAAATATTTGCGATATACTGCCCTCCAGGAGTCGA
This sequence comes from Locusta migratoria, assembly GCA_026315105.1. Lineage (NCBI taxonomy): Eukaryota > Metazoa > Arthropoda > Insecta > Orthoptera > Acrididae > Locusta > Locusta migratoria. The sequence goes on from CM048747.1 coordinate 178,978,532, forward strand.
CAAGTTATCATCGCTGAAGCCCGTGACGTCGGTGGGTAGGCTAAAAAAATGTTCAAATGTTTGTAAAGCTTATTGGACTTAACTGCGGGGTCATCAGTCCATAAACTTACAAACTAATTATGAACTACCTTATACCAAAGGCAGCACAAACATCCATGCCCGAGGGAGGATTCGAACCCCCGACGGGGAACGGCCTAATGCATCGTTTCATAGCGCCTCAGTGCGCTCGGCCACTCCGCCGCGGCATCCGACCTTTGGCCAGAAAAAATATTTCGAATACTTGACGGGATTGGAACCCTGAATCCCTTTAAAGTAGGCCCCTTGTGCTTGCACACACCTCACAGATCCTTCCACTGCCGGTAACATCTCTAAAAGTATCCTTTTGCAATGGTTGTCAGTTCCGTCGTCGCGTTCCGCATTACTTATTACACTCGTTAGCACTTTGAGTATTTCGATTTATGGATAGTTAATTTTAGATGTGGTGATTATATTTGGGAATTTCATAAATATTCGGTTTTATTGGGAGAAACATTTTTTTTTTTATTTTTTATTTTTTTTTATTTTTTTTTGTTGCTATAAAGAATATTTAAATTGATGGGGAGTACAAAAAAAAAAAAGAAAAAAATGTATTATATGAACTGTTTCGGATGTTTTTTTCTGTGTAAAGGGTATATAAGCTAAATTCCGGGATAGTTACAGATTATCTCATGGTATTTAATGTTATCAAATGTTATCGAGTGTTACAGAATGTTATCGAATGATATTGGATGCTAACTGCAGTGAGAACGCGATTTAAAGTTTGAATGCGAGTACGGAACGAGGCAATAAATGAAGTAGTCAGGTTGTTTTCACCTCTAAATACAGTGTGTTATAATCCCGAGAGCCAGTGTCGCCGCACAAAACATTGAGCTAGAACATTAACAGCCGGGTACAAGCGGCATATGATACTGGGCTTTACGAAACATTGTTTGAGTGAAAAAAACGGAGGAGCACAATTATACATGCAAGAAGCTTGGAAATGCCCCGGGCGGGCTAAATTTTACTTCTCCTCCCTCCTGCTCTCGGAGCTAGTCAAGTCAGGGAAGGATATGTAACTGTCAGCCCTTCAGTGGCATCTTCAATTTTGGAAACAACCAAAAGGCGCAAGAAGCTGTGTCTAAAGAGTAGGGAGGCTGGCGAACGGTTGTAATTCCATGTTTGGCCAAGAAATTTTTGATCCAAGTGGGATGAATATGCGGGGACGTTTTCGTGATGCTGTTGTCAGTTTTTCGCCGTCCACATGTGTGGACTTTTGCGTCAAACTGTGTCAGGGAGTCGTCGGAGAACATCTTGATCGTACTCCTTTTGTCTCTGGCCGGCCGCGGTGGCCGAGCGGTCTGCGGCGCCCCAGTCACGTTCTGCACGGCCACTACGGTCGGGGGCTCGAATCACCCCTCAGGCATGGATACTTGTGCCGTCCTTAGTATTAGCTAGTTCATAAGCAGTTTGTAAGTTTAGGGACTGATGACCCCGTAGTTAAGTCCCATAAGCTCTACGAACATTTGAAGTTTTTTTATTTTTTATTATTATTATTATTATTATTATTATTATTATTATTTTGTCTCTGTTTATCCTTCTGATGCCTATTCGTGATGCGCAATTACACGGACATCAAATAAGACAGTCAGCATCACCATGATTTTGCTTCGCATCTGCTGCACTTTCTTCGGCCTTGTAGACTCGGGATGCCTACACTGCGACGACTATCTTTCTGTTTCTGGGTCCTACCCTTACACGCGTGATTCATCTCCAGTTATCGTGGCGTTCAGAAATTCAGGATCAATGTTGGTGGTGTCCAGAAGGTGCTGTGCAACGTCAAAACGGAGGGTTTTTAGTTCCGACGAAAAGAATTTGGGCACGAATTTCGCTCGGTGCATGTCCAAATCATCACGCAAAATTGCATGTGCAGAATGTTTACTCATTCCAGCCTCTTGGGCAATCTCTCGCACAGTCAAACGATGATCTGCCCTCACCAAATTTTGCACCTTACATTCCGAGCAGTTTGGCGCCAGCCAGAACGCTGGTCACTCTCCGCTGATGTGCGGGCATTTTTGAATCGGTTGAACCACTCCTTAATTTGAGTTACACCCATCGCATCTTCTCCAAACACTTGCTGAATCCCTCGAATTGTTTCGCTTTGAGAATCACCACGCTTGTGACAAATTTTGATTCAGTATCTTTGCTCAAAACAGGCAGCGACTGACGGCTGGAAGGCGGGGACAAAATTCATGCATGCGCATAAAGGTCTCTCTTCTTTTACTGTGTACAGTGGCACCACGCTATCATTTTGCGTGGGAAAATCAAAGGTCGGATATTTTTTCGACGGACCTCGTATAACAACTTCTTTGAACTTTCCTTAAATCGTCTGCAGTCCCACTTGGTGAGGATCCCACAATGCGCAGCAGTACTGCAAAATAGATCGCAAAAGCGTATTGTAGGCGCTTTTTCTTAGTAGAACTATTGCATCTTCTAACAAGAAGACCTTCATGTTTCGGAAATTCGGTTCTGTATTAAACTTGTCAGGTTAGTAACATACTTCAAGGAAGTCTACTCACAGGAATCTTAAGGCGCAATACCCAGAACGTTCCGAGAAAAAAGGGCTCTAAATTTTTGAGCGCAGTTCATAAGGATGTTATATAAGTCTGACAACGAGACCATATGGGTATCGGATTTTAGAATTTCTTTGTATTTATGGTACGTGAAGTTCAGAACTTAAATAACAGTCAGCCAAAGCCATCCGTCGTAACTCTAAAAAACTCTCGAGAAAATCGACTTTGAAGTTTTGCAAAGTACATGTAAATACCCATAATTGAAACATTTGCAACATCCGTCGGTGTAGATGAAGTTCTGGCTTCACAACCATAGAATCGGTGGTTCAATCCCGCTGTCATAGATATTTTTTTCGTTGTTTTCGAATTCTGGCATTTTGGGATCTGTCAGTCTTTGTTTGTGTGTATGTAGACGAGCTGAAAACCTTGTCGTCACGTAAACGATGGTTGAGTAGTTTAGGTGGTTGGAAATCCATTACTAGATATGGAGATGACTTTCCAAAACCAGCGCCGTAGCTCTTCACAAACTGAACAGTCAAAGAGTACCGTCGTCAACTCATAGGGAAGCCAATACTGTAAACAATGTAATATGCTTTTTTTTTTTTAATTGAAACCATCATTATTAACCATCTTCTATAAAATAAGGGAAAAATTACGAATAAACAAAAATTGGTGCACTTTTTCGTAAAAAGTACCATTAGATATTAAAAGTGTGTAAGTATTCGAACACATTGAAAAAAAAAAAAACCGTCACAATATTATTGGACCCCTCGGCCGTAGGATTGTAAAACCAGGACGCTACCATCTGAGCTACACAGACAGATACCGCATTTGATTTAATGACTGGTACTTACGCTTACTTGCAAAACTTCAAAGTAGATATTTTGGAGAATTTTTGAGAGTGGCGTTCGAATGGCTTTGGCTGATTATTATTTGAGTTCTGAACTTCACGTACCATAAACATAAAAATTTTTAAAATCCGATACCCATGTTGCCTCCTTGTGAGACAAGCCTGTACAAAATAGCCCAGACAGTAGAATGATTGACTGTCATGCAGACGACAGAGGTCCGATCAGACCTGCAATTACATGTTTTCTGTGGTTTTTTCATTGTTTTAACATTATAACAACTTGATATCGCATAGTGAAGCCATTGACTGTGTTTTGCCGCTAGTATATTTTATATACGCAGAATTTCTTAAGACTACCAAGTTATGTGACAACGTTTCGTCGTGGAAACTATTAGCTTCTGATTGAAATTCGTGCTAAATTTTCGAGTTTCTGTAAAAGATTGCCAGTCTTGGAGATTTTGTGTCCGTTGGAATTTAAATTCAAATTCTCAGTACACAATTCATGGACGTCCCCTGAACAGTAAACTTGGAATCTGTGAAGCAACACAAATGGGAAACATTGAAACACGTCCACTGAATGCTTGGCCGTACTCCATTTTGAGTTATTCAGTACTCTAAAGTGTTTCTCCACGATGAATACTGTTTATTTGTATGTCAATTACTTTATTCCCTTATTAATGACCAATGTCCCATGTTTATATGTGTTTCCACCCGAGTGATTGAACTTGTGTGTTCGTATGAATGTGGAAGATTTCTTTTAATATTGACTGACTGCTGCGCAATGGCTTATAATCGCCGCTTCGCGCTTTAGGCCTCGTTACTGTAGTTAAGAACGCATGCTTCGTATGTCGTCTGCACTGTCGTCTGCTGGGTAGACAGAGACACCCTTACTTGGCAAGATGGCGAGGTGGGCTGTTCTTCGTGTAGTACCAACTTAATCATGGACGAAAGAGGTGACAAAAGATATCTCTCTGGAGCTGTAGTAGAAGCTATTATCTCCGTCACGCAGCGAGAGTTGGTAGCTAGATCGCTTTGAACGGTCCCTACATCCGGTGCAGAGAGGAAAGGCTCTGTCCGCGGCCTGAGGCATCACTCTTGCCACGACCGCCGAAGTATTTCGTCTAATCATGCTGAGGGGATGGCATGTGATAAGGCAGTTTTGGTTTATCAGTAATAATTTTTCTTGTGTAATTCTTTCACTATGCGAGGCAAAGTGTTTCTTACTTTTCTTGACTCGAGTAATTCAGTGTACATTTAGTATTTGTGGTTCAATCCGGTAATGGTTTTTTATGTCCAGTTTTCTCAAGTTAGAATACACGTATGTGGGCTTCAGCCTTTGCGTAAATTTTGTATGTTTGAATTCCTTGCTGTTTTTAACTAACGATTTCGTGTGGTCTGTTTCTGCGAGCATGCTAAATTCTCTCTCGAAATTCCTCGATTGATTCCGTCTATACTATCTTGCACCGATTGCACAAGGTGCTTCCGTAATGGTCTTTACTTCGGCCTTCAGCCGTACTTATTACTGATATTAGCTTTCTTCTATTGAATTCTCACTTGTGCTTTACTTGCTTATTCTAAGTTAATTTCTTTTGTAAATTATATGTAAGTCACCGTGGTCGTACACCACATGGTACTTAATGATAGTATGCCACTGCCTCCCCGTACATGAGTTCTTTCGGTGCATAGTATAGTTTCAATTGTGCATGAAGACACCCGACATCTCATCAAAACACTGCCAATGCTTCGTTTTGCCACTGTTATATTTTTCCCGTCTGGAGTAAGTGTCGCAAGCATTATGCGCATGTCTGTGAGTGAATGAGTGTGCTTTCCCTATCCCCTGTGTATATGCAAATATCCTCCCATGTTACCTCCATATTCAGAAAGGACAGAAACTATTTTTATTACAGACAATAACTTAATAATTAAATTCACTATTGTACAAGGTGTGTGCTTCGTTGTACTTGTTTGGTCTCCCCGCATTTTGCTTGTTCATTTTACTGAAAAGATAATAAATTAAAGTATCAAACCTCTGCTTCATAATTTCATGACCACGTCCCATGTTTATCTTATCCTTTTTAAACCTACATTATTTTTTGTGTTTGTTAAAACGTTGACTGCTCCCTTAAGGAGTGACCAGTTAGATAAATGTCCGTTGCCCAAGTACTGTGGCCACTCGCAAAGTAATTTGGAGCAGCAGTGAGTGTTTTAACTTGCATTTGCAGATCTCTACTGTCCGAGATCTTTCATAGAAAATTTAACAAGCTACTTTCAACATGTCTAAGGATTTGTTATACAGAGATGTAAATATTGGGACAAGACAGGAAGTAGTGGGCACCATCAAACCAGTTGCAAGAAACAGAGAAAGCAAAAAGAATTCGTTAACTTTTGCTCTTAGACGCCGCTGTGGAATACAAAATGAGCTCAGGGCTGGCGCAATGACCGGAGGAAATTTGTACTTGTCAGCTGGCGCAGTGGTCCAAACAAATCACACCGCCGGCTGCACGCTCTTCCTCCGCAACAAGTCCACAGGAAGCTCGCCATACACGTCGCGCCGGCGAAACTTCCTTCTGCGAGGGGCAACTTTCCATCCGGCCCTCCATTTCACGCAGTAATGCATCTGTCACCCCTACTGCGCGGTTCCTCTGCACGCTCCGGGAAGTGCTTTCCATTCGAAAAGGCATGGCCCGCGCCGCGCTGCGCAGGTACTACCTCCGCTTCCACGACTTCCTCCTACTCGTCAAATATTTCAGCCTGACCCCAATGGCCTAGACTGACTAACTGCTGCGCAGCCGTAAACGTCATCTAGAGATGCTAGGTCAGAAAAATGCAACTATACCGTCAGTGAAAGGCACCCAATCTTGGTTATTGCTTAACACAGCTTTCCGAAATCTGTTCACTAAAGAAGACGAAGTGAACACTCCAGAATTCAAACCAAGAACAGCTGCTAGCACGCGAAATTTAGAAGTAGATGTTCATGGAGTAGTAAAACAACTTGTCACTGAACAAAAACAAATCTTGCTACCAGACTGTATACCAACTTGATTTCTCTCAGAGTTTGCTTATGGCAATAGCTCCTTACTTAGCTATCATATACAACCGATCACTCAGCGAAAGATACGTACCCAAAGACTGGAAAGTTGCCCGAGTCACTCCATTATTTAAGAAAATCAATAGGAGTGATCCCAAAAATTTCAGGCCAATCTCATTCACGTCGATTTGCAGTAGGATTTTGGGACATATACTTTATTCGAGCATTATGAACTACCTCGAACAGAACGACCTATTAACCAATAGTCATCGCGGATTCAGAAAGTATCGCTCTTGCGAAACACAGCTTGCCCTTTATCACATGACGTGATAAGTGCCATCGACAAGGGAACTTAAATCGATTCCATATTTCTGGATTTCCGGAAGGCTTTTGACACTGTACCTCACAAGCGGCTTCTTTTGAAATTGTATGCTTATGGAATATCGCTCCAATTCTGCGATTGGATTCACGACTTCCTATCAGAAAGCACAAATTTCGTAGTATTTGACGGTAAGTCATCGAGTAAAACAGAAGTGTTATCTGGCGTTCCTCAGGGAAGCCATACACATGACCACTAAAAGAAATCCGCTGAACTTCAGTTACGCGATAAATCAGACAAACCTTAAGGTGGTAAATTCTACCGACTACCTAAGAGTTACAATTACGAACAACTTAGACTAGAGAGAACACATCGAAAATCTTGTGGGGAAGGCGAACCAAAGGTTCAGTTTCATTGGCAGAACGCTTCGAAGATGCACCAGCTCCACCAAAGAGTCTGCCTACATCACACTTGTGCGTCCTCCCTAAAGTAGTGTTGCCCAGTGAAGGACCCTCACTAGGTGGCTCTGACGGAGGACATTGAGAAGGTTCCGAGGGCAGCTAGTTTTGTTTTATCACGTTACAGGGGACAGAGCGTCACGGAAATGTTGCACGATTTCAGGTGGAAAACATTAACAGAACGACGTTACTCGTTGCGGCGAGATCTATTTGCGAAATTTCAATCACCGACTTTTACTTCTGAATGTGAATATATTTTGCTAGCACCCACCTACATAGGGAGACATGACCATCCCAGTAACATAAGAGAGATCAGATTGAAAACGGAACGACTTAGTGTTTTTTCTTCTCGCGTGCTATTAGAGTATGGAACGGTAGAGAAAGCTTATGGCCGGCCGCGGTGGCCGAGAGGACTGAGGAGCTCCAGTCACGGGCTGCACGGCCACTACGGTCGGGGGGTTCGAATTCCCCCTCGGGCATGGATATTTGTGCAGTCCTTAGTATTAGCTAGTTCATAAGTAGTTTGTAAGTTTATGGACTGATGACCCCGTAGTTAAGTCCCTTAAGCTCTACAAACATTTGAGAAAGGTTATGAAAGTGGTTAATGAACCCTCTGCCAGGCACTTAAATGTGATTTGCAGACTATCTATGTAGATGTAGATGCAGATGTTATGTTATCATCTATTCTGAAACCGAGTCTATTTTTAAACTACCGTCACTGTCATAGCATATCATTACCAGTACAGAAATTTACATTATAATCTTTAAAAATTTCATTGTCCATTGTTTAAAAATAATATTTTTAAATATTTGAGCCTCAAAGATATTTAAAAATATTAAGCCAAAATTTGGATTTTTGCTGTTAGGAAACTTGTTTTGGTTAGTTAACCAAACGGATTAAAGGTAAATTAGCAGTTAGGCAGGTACACGTCACTCGTCAGGATCAGGTGACATACGTTCGCCACAGAGTATGCAAATATCACCAGAAACTTATCTGCAGGCTGGCAGTACATCAGTATAACGGTTGTCCATTATTGTGTATCAGTTCGTTATGGCATTATCGTTCCTGCTTGTCCCTCTCTTCAAACCTCAGCATTTAATGAAAATACATTTTTCATTGATTTAACTTCTGATTCGATGTTGATAACCACTTGGCGCCATTAGGTGTGTCCAACCAAATTCCACCTTCAGATTGGAAAACTGATTTGAAGAACAGAACATTAACCAGAGACACTATTTCAAGACTATACAACGGAAGGTCTATTTGGTGAGGACACAAAAAATTAAATAACCAAAATGTAAAAGATATTGACCCAAAATAATTTCTAAAAATGTATTGCAATTAAGATAATGCGAAAATGTTCAACACGTTATACATTTATAGCTCAGTACAAGCGACAAACCAAGCAAGCACAAAACTCTTTTTTTTTTTTTTTTTTTTTTTTTTTTTTTTTTTTTTTTTTTTTTTTTTTTTACAAAATTGTTTACTTGAAAAGAGTGAATGTATTAGAATAACTAGTTACTAGTTTGAACTCCTGTTCGCTTGTACTTAGTTTGATTATAGGCCACATCAAGACACTGACTGGAAAACGTACCCAAAATATTAAACTTGTAAAGTATAAACCAATACAAAAATTGTCTTATAATTAATAGTGGAAACTAAAGATGCAGTAGCACATGTATTTTTCTCACAGAGAAGAGATGCAGTGGTTAAGACACAATCACGCAGGGAACAGGGAAGGGCTGTGAAAAGATCTCATAAGTCCATTTCGACTAAAATTTGCCGTTCTTCCCTACAGATTTGCCGAGGAATTTTCTTGTAACAAGCGATGATTGATTTTGTTTCTAACGTCGAACAGAAGAAGTGCTTGGTCGCTAATGTCCTCGATCTTAACAAGACGTTAAACAATACCATTCTGTGAATAAAAAGATAGTAGTACATTGGTTCCAATTCTTGCTACTGATGAGAGAAATAAGTGCAAGGTAGGTGAGAAACGAATTGTGGCAAGTAGGTGCAAAAATGAATTATGTTTTAAAAAGAGGTAAAAATTATTTCATACGTGAGAAAGGTAGCTCTGAAGTATCTACGTCATTGACATCAACTGACAACGATGGTGTGGATAAAGAAACAAACCTTTCCTTTTTTTTTTTTTTTTTTTTTCTTTTACTTGTAAACTAGGTGTACCATGAGTGCATGTTGGTTAATATCTGTTAGGAGCATCTACATCCACATCTACATACATACTCCGCAATTCACCGTAAGGTGCGTGGCGGAGGGTACACTGTACCACTACTAGGCATTTCCTTTCCTATTCCACTCCCAAATTGAACGAGAAAAAAAAGAATGCCTATATGCCTCCGTACGAGCATAATGTGTACTCTCTGAATAGGATATCACTGGAATGTTTGTCTAAGAAATTCTTTGGTTTTTGCTGAACATCACTGACGTGGACAACGATCAGGCCTATCTGGCTGTTCCACTTCTAACCTTCCTGTGCCTCTCCATGCCAAAGCTTCAGTTATGTCGCGTTTTTGTTACATTGCACTACCAGATCACTACTCTATCTAAAGCCAAGTGCTTGAGTAAATCATTTGGCAGAGTGATAGGTCCGCCATGTTTGAGGCAAACTGAACTGGCGTCCGCCATGATAGTATAAGATTAGTACTTGTTCCATAGATCATATATACGACATTTCGTAATGATGTGGAACGTGGCATGTTATTGAAAGTTGTCTTTACAAATTATTACTCGGTACTAAATATTACATTATTTATTTATTTGTTGATTTACTAATTTATATCTAAAAATTCATCTTTAGTGTAGAAGGAGATACCATTCAGACATTATTTTAATTTATTTTCAAATGCTAGTTGGCTATCTGTCAGGTTTTTGATGCTGTTTGGTAGGTAACCAAAGAATTTTGTGGCAGCATAATACACCCCTTTCTGAGCCAAAGCTAGATGTAACCTTGAATAGTGAAGATCATTCTTTTTCCTAGTCATCTACACTGCTATTGCTTTTGAATTCGGTAGGATTGGTAATAACAAATTTCATAAGTGAATATATATGCTGTGAAGCTACTGTGAAGATCCCTTACTCTTTAAATAAGTGTCTGCAGAATGATCTTGGATGGGTTCCAGAAATAATTTTTTCATAAAATGCATTTTTTTTAAACCATCAGCTGTTTATTAAAAACCTTATACATCTACCAATTTCGGTCATAGACCATCTTCATGGATAAAAAGGTGTTAAAACAGAATGGTAAAATGCATCAAATAAAATACATCCAACTGAGACAAACAGGAGTCAGTATAAATAAAAGTGTAAAAATTACAGTGGTCATATTAGATAAAACCTATCAGTCAAACATAAAAGGGGAGAACAGACTATATCTGTTCTATAGTCTGTTCTTACTTTTTATGTTATGTTTGACTGATAGGTTTTATCTAAGATGACCACTGTAATTTTTACACTTTTTAGTTATACTGACTCCTGTTTGTCTCAGTTGGATGTATTTTATTTGATGCATTTTACCATTCTGTTTTAACACCTTTTTATCCATGAAGATGGTCTATGACCGAAACTGGTAGATGTATAAGGATTTTAATAAACAGCTGATGGTTTTTAAAAAAAAAAGCATTTTATGAAATATATTACGGCTGTTGACACTCGCCTCAACAAAGCATTCAGAAATAATTCTGATTACAGTTACTGTACAATAGGTATGATATATTCTACGTAACATATAAGCCAAAGGCTGTTTACGGTACGTCCTCCAGGAATATGAAATGGCGTGTTCATCAAGCCATGCAGTCAACATCTGCGAACAAACGCTATTTCGCCGTGTTCTCCGGGCGACGGGTACAAAACTACAGATACTGGAGAAGTTTGGCCAACCCTGCAGAGGTGCGGAGAGAGCGACTCTAATCTGCGGAGGCAAGGCTTGTGACAGGACGACAAAGCAGTGAATACCGAGAGCGGCAGATGTTATGTACTGGACAACAACAGCACCAACAAAGGCGGCGACTCATTCAGCCCGGGGGAGGGGGAAGACGGCGGCGCGGGGTGAGAAAGAAGGAGAGTGGCGTGGCGTCAAATGGGAGGCGGGCTGCGCCCTTTGCCGGCGGCCGACCTGAAAGCCAGGTGACGTCTGAGCAGAGGGGCTGAATGCGGCGAACCGCCGCGCCGCGCCACGCGAGACAAAAGCCGCGGCCAGCCAGTGATACCACCAGGGCCTAATTCCAGCGCTCGCGCCGGCTCGGCAAAAGGCGCGCTGCTCTTTCAGGCGGCCGATCGCCTTGTAGGCACTATCAGGTTAGATGGGCCTGCGGCGCGTCCTATGTCACTGGCTCAGTGAACCCCCATAAACAAATACTGATCGTCAATCAATTCTGGTGTCTGACTGCCTTTTATTACAGGTACGATGCATACGCGCCATCGCTGTGCTCAGGCACAAAGGTTCTCATTCTTAACTGATAGGGAATGTAAGGTTATTTACAACTTGTACAAAAACCAGACAGCGGTTGTCAGAGTTTAAGGGCATGAAAGGGATGCAGTGGTTGGAAAGGGAGTAAGACAGGGTTGTAGTCTTTCTCCATTGTTGTTCAATTTGTACATTGAGCCAGCTATAAAGGAATGCAAGGAGAAATTTGGAGAAGGAATTAAAGTTCAGGGTGAAGAATTAAAAAAATTGCGTTTTGCCGACGACATAGTACTTCTGTCAGATACAGCAAAAGACCTGGAAGAGCAATTGAACGGAATGGACAGTGTGCTGAAAGGTGCATATAAGATGAACATTAACAAGAGCAAAACTAGGGTAATGGAGTGCAGTGTAAGAAAATCAGGTGATGCTGAAGGAATTAGATTGGGAAACGAAGCAATGAAGAAGGTAGATGAGTTTTGTTACTTGGGCAGTAAAATAACAAATGATGGTCGCAGTACAGAGGATATAAAATGCAGAATGGCAATGGGTAGAAAAGCGTTCTTGAAAAAGAGAAATTTGTTAACATCGAATATTGATTTAAACCTAAGGAAGTCCTTTCTGAAGACATTTGTATGGAGTGATGCCTTGTATGGGAGTGAGACATGGACGATAAACAGTGCGGACAGGAAGAGGATTGAGGCTTTTGAAATATGGTGCTACAGAAGAATGCTGAATATTAGGTGGGTGGATCGCGTAACTAATGAGGAGGTACTGAACAGAATTGGGGAGAAAAGAAATTTCTGGCATACCTTGACTAAAAGAAGGGATAGATTGGTAGGACACATTCTTAGACATCAAGGAATTGTGAATTTAGCGTTGGAGGGAAGTGTGTGGGGTAAAAATAGCAGGGGAAGACGAAGAGATGGATACAGTAAGAAGATTCAGACAGATGTAGGTTGTCGTTCTTATGTCGAGATGAAGAGGCTTGCTCAGGATAGGGTATTGTGGAGAGCTGCATCAAACCAGTCTCCGGACTGAAGACCACAACAACAACAATTCCTGAGTATGCCAGTGGGCGCTATTTGGTAAGGAAAGGGTAAGGGGAAACGTCGGTTGTAAGAAGTGCGTTTGTGACGGCCAAGTTTCTATGTAGGAATTGAACTACGTGCAAAGTTTCTCTGAAGGGCCGCGGTGGAGTAGCCGAGCGGTCAAAAGCGTCTCGCTGGGGAGCGCGCGGTTGCTCGCCGTGGAGGTTCGAGTCCTCCCTGGGGCATGGGTGTGTGTGTGTGTTGTCCTTAGGTTAGTTTACCTAGGTTTAAGTAGTTTGTAAGCTACGGACTGATGACCACGCAGTTTGGTCCGATAGATTTACAAACATTTGAACATTTGAACTTCTCTGAAGGGAACATCCTCGTCTCATATTTATCGAGAATCACACCATATTTGGTGAAACTTCTTGTAAGGAAATATCAGCAAATGACGCATCAGCTATAAAATTCTTTCATAAGATCCAACGATATGTAATAATAATAATAACAGTTCAACTCTGCCTGTGCTGGTCCCAAGCCCGGGACTCATCTCGCAAGTGATGAGGAAGGTGAGGGAGGAGTAGCACCTCGTAAAAAACACCTGGGTCTATCTGGCTCCAGATGGTAGCACCCTGTGAGGGCTCCTGCCTAGGGCTGAAGCCCGGTCACAGGCCTTGTAGGCAGAAGAAGAATCCCAATGGCAGAGAGAGCAGAAGAACCTAATGGAGAAAACCATGAAAAAACAAAGAAAAGAAAAGTCCAACTGACGCCTGCTAACGTTGTAAAATTGTCAACATCCTAGCGAACACCGTCGGAGGGGACCGAGTGACTTTGGGGATAAGAAGTCAACCTCCAGCAAGTGCCAACTGCCTTTTAGCAGGTACAGGCACCGAGCATTCTCTTGCCTTTGGGATGAGAAATCGATCCTAAAGGCTGAGGAGCCAATGAAGGCCAACGACGTAGACTTTCAGGACTAACAATTTTGTTAGTATTTTGGATTAGCTGATACATTGCTATGCCCTCGGTAAAATTAATTTTCAAGTGGAAAGGCTGGCCGCGGTGGCCGAGGGCACTGAAGCGCTCCAGTCACGGTCTGCACGGCCACTACGGCCGGGGTTTCGAATCCCCCTCAGGCATGCATATTTGTGCTGTCTTTAGTATTAGCTAGTTCTTAAGTAGTTTGTAATTTTAGGGACTGACGACCCCGTAGTTAAGTCCCATAAGCTATACAAACATTTGAACATTTGAACAAGTGGAAGGCATGATGGCCGCGATGGAGTGGCCGACCGTTCAAGGTGCCTAGCTGCTTGCCATCGGAGGTTCGATTCCTCCCTTGGGCATTGATGTATCTGTTGTCCTTAACATAAGTTAATTTAAGTAGTTTTTAAGCCTGCTGACTGATGACCAAAGTCCCTAGATTTACAAACATTCAAGGCATGATGGGAATTGAGTAACACACAAGGTATTTCTGTTACCAGTCACTTTGTTTATTGTACCCACAACGCGTTTCGAGGGTTTAAATCCCCATCATCAGGTGGAATAATATTATGCTTATACATGTCTACAAAAGAAAATATAAAACACTATATCGGAATGTAACAATTGTTCTCTGAAGTTTAATATAAACATTAAAATATCATACTTCCAGTGGTCACAGATCCCTTGCATTGTCATAACCTCATTTATATGTAATAAATCACAGCCACCATGTTTGTTTACTTTGAACAGATGCGAAGAACTTATACTAAAGACATAACACACCAAAGATGGACTAACATTTTATGACGAGTATACAATGCGCACTACAAATTAATATTATGTATACACAAGTTTGGGCCATTATAGTATCTGTCGTTTTATACAGAGATTTGTCATTCACCCTGTAGGAGCTTTAAAAAAATAATAATGTGTAGACAGATGAATGGTTCTGCTTTAAAGGATGGTGATCTGATGACAAATATACAATGCACATTATAAACTGATATATACCTTTCTGTAATTTTTTTCTTTAATATATATACAATTTTTGGGGCTGACAGGGGTTGTAGAATGTTTGTATGGATGTGTGTGTGTGTGTGTGTGTGTGTCGACATCAAAGATTGGTCAAATGTATGGGACTTAATGAAATCATAATCATCTATAAAATAAAGGATTTTTTCATATTCACTGAATGTTCCTTGGTTCTTGACAAAATATTTTTTACACAACTGTAAGATATGCTGCATATTTTGTGGGTTTACAAACCGGTTTTCGGCTGTTCGTTATTAACAGCTAAACAATTCAAGTTTAAGTTCCAAAGACCTTGAGTTGGTACATACTTTACTTTCAAGGGAGGCTAGTGTTTTGGTTTTGAACTAACCTGAGGGAATTTGTTACAATTCAAGTTGTGTAAATTCCCGACATTGATTAAATGTGTGACGATATAATAAATTACGAGATTATTCCAAGAAATATAAACTGAAACGACA
This sequence comes from Locusta migratoria, assembly GCA_026315105.1. NCBI lineage: Eukaryota > Metazoa > Arthropoda > Insecta > Orthoptera > Acrididae > Locusta > Locusta migratoria. Next base: position 178,993,695 of record CM048747.1, read on the forward strand.
AACTGGCTGAAAAAATTGTCAAAACATTATCTCATCTTAAATGGCTCCTATGTATGGAACATTGAGCCTTTGACTAACGCAAGTTATATGAAAAATTTGTGAGTATATGTTAAGATTTCAACTGTTTACATTAAATTTGCCAAAAAATTATCTTAAACCGGTCCAGTTTCTGGAAGATGGAAGCGTGTGACAAAGTTGAGTGAAATATTTGTGAATATATATTTAAATTTTAACTGGTTAACGTAAACTATGGTTACAAGTTAAATAAGGCATTACAAATTATAGCTGGCAAGCAGCTAAACAGTTGTGATTACACAAGGATTTTATAACATGGGTTACATAGGAATGAAACAGTAGTAGATGTATGAGGTAAGTGGGTAGGAGATGGTAATTTAGATTTTATGCACAGGGTTATGATTAGATTTTGTAGACTGAAGCGGTGAGTGTGGAAATTGTGTCTGATCAACCAGTATCAGGTTTGGGAAAGTAAACATACGTTTACTGAAATAGTGGAAATGAATAAACTTCTACGAACGCGGAATTACCTGAAAAATCTTTGCAGTTATTCGTCATTCTGCGACCAAGTCGTGATATATTTGCTGTTACCAAATGTTTGCACATATTTTCGTATCGTGTGCAGATATTGAAAGGAATCTTAATCTGATGGTAGATAACAATACTAAACAAAATTTTGTACAAGATGTTATGAATCGTCGACAAGCCAATAACAAATGACACCTGGAATACTTTTCTGTTTACTATTGATCTTCATACTCTTCATTATAACTTAATATTGATCGATGTTTAAATATATTGCATGACATGCTCTCTGAATAAAAATTTCAGACGAAAAGAAAAACTTAAAAAGAAGAAAACAAGAAAAAAAGGCGGTATTGTGAAGTCACTTGCCTAAAAGTAAGAAAAAAGGAGACCTGTTTCGTTTCTTGCTTCCAAACAAATGACTTCCCAAAATATGTGACAGTTTTATTCACTTTTTCTTACTAATACGTGTGTTTACTAGGCTTTCTAATTATAGAAAATATCGTCATTTGCATAGGTCTTTTCCTTTGGGCTATCACGTCGATAATTATTCCGACTTGGGCTATAATTACTTAACAAGCATAGTACCATTCACACTTTAATTGCGGGTTTTTCTCCTGCTATCTCATCTTGCGCCACGAATGCTTCTCACGCCTAACAATAGAGCCCACGTCCCCGTGTTAATAAAGACGTCAGGTATCTTACACTACACCTGCATCTTCACTAGCAGGAGAAACGCTGGCAGAATACGTTCGACAATTATGCAGCTAGCTGTACTCATTTGTAGAGACTGAATACTGCTCTACGATTATAGCAAAAATGGATAACGCTTTTCAACAAAAACAGTGAAGAGGATACTTTACTTTAGTTATTTATTCATTAATTAACAGTCGTTTTTTGCTGATTTCTTGTGTGAGAGACATTAAATATTCTTCTTAGGATTCTCAAGCCGGTACAGAAAACATTGCTCTCAAAGTCTTCGAACGCCTCTCGCGTAGCATTCCTTAAGCTAAGTTTTGCGTCGTTTAATTGTTGTTAGCAGTCAGGCAAAAATTAAATGATACTGAAATTGGTGTAAGGGCTGCCACGCCACTGTCCTTCAACGACTTTGGGAGCAATGTTTTGTGTACGAGCTTGAAAAAAAAAAAAAAAAAAAAAAAAAAAAAAAAAAAAAAAAAAAAAAAAAAAAAACCTAAGGACTTTTGGGAACGGATCGAAACACTATATTCAGAGACTGTGATTATCAAGGCGTTGAAACAGAGGATGACACACAAAACGGTGAGATATAAAATGTCTTTGTCCAAAGCTGATCCATAGAGGAAGAGTGAATTGTAGTTCCTCTTCTGAACCATCACACGAACGACAAAATAACAAAGATTGAAATAAATGTCAGAGGAATAGGAAAGCAACTGAAATCGCTCACCAGAGGAAAGCCCTCTGGACCTGATGGGATACTAATTCGATTCTTCATTGGGAAGGCTAAGGAACTTACCCTCCTAACAGCGGTGTTTCGAAGGTCTCTAGTGGAGCCAAGGATTGGAAAAAACGTGCAGGTCATTTTCGTCTGGGTCGTCGATCACACGCGCAAAAGCATAGGTCTATCTTGGGATATGTCAGCTGTAGAAATTTGGAACATATGTCCGAGGATTATCTCATTTATGGAGACCTGAAAGCTCATGCGTAGTAATTAACATGGTTCCCGAAAGCAATGATCATGTAGAACACAAGTTGCGCTATTCATATACAAGGTCCAGAGAGCAGTAGATACAGAATCCGACGTAGAAGCCTTTCCGCAACACCCACTGATGAACAAAGAGTACATGGAATATCAGACCAGCTATGTGACTGGATTGAGGCGTTTCTCGCTAACAGAACGCAACAAGTCATTCTCAACGTTGAGCCTAGGCGTGCCACAGGAGAGTGTTATAGGACCGTTACTTTTCACAAATCGAAATTGCAATTACAATCTTACCCAAAATTGTCCCTAAAACAAAATTAATACCTCCAGGGCGGACATCTACCTGAAAGAAGAAAAAGAAGCCCAGAGTTTAACGTCCTGGCGACAACTAGGTCATTAGAGACGAAGCTAACGCTCGGAGTTTTGGGTAAGGATGGAAAAGGAAATCGGCCGTGCCTTTTGAAATGAATCATCCCGGCCTTTACCTGGGGTGATTTAGGGAAATCACGGAAAGCCTACATCTGAATGGCCGGAGGTGGATTTGAACCACCGTCCTCCCAAATAAGAGTCCAGTGCGCTACCACTACGCCATCTCGCTCGGTTCATCTGCCTTATCAGAAAACAAGCCTCCTGAGGTGAAATGGGGACCAACTTTGAAATTTCAAATAGGAACCCACATTTTTATTGCAGATTCGCACGTCCCCAACACCCCTCCCCCCCCAAAAAAAATGGTTTGTGGTTATTCCCTAGAAAATTCCTTTTTACATTAAATAATAAAGAAACAGCTGGTCAATGGGTCTTAGTAAACATACCTAACAATACTAGTAAAACCCTCACCTCTAACAAGGACAGTACATGGGCTCGAACAAACATATCTGTATGAATGTTTGGTTACAGGATCTCTACGTACACCTCAATGTACTGGTGGGTGTCGTTTTTATGCAAAACTCTGCAATGATGCTCTAGATGGCACTGTATATGTAATTGTAGACGCCATAAGTAATGCAAATATCTTAAGTATAGCTTATGTAATAATCATCGAACATATTTTCTAGCGTATTGTTATCAAAAGCCGTGATGATAGTTGCAACTTTAGCCTTCTTCCCGAAAGACTGTTGGTATTCACTGCCACTGCTTCCATAGTCTCTTCCCGCACGTACAGTAGCACTACCGCTTGCAATGAGTTGTTCGTCATTATCATCCTTATTATCATCATTATGTGTTTGTGTTACAACAGTATCTAACTTATGCTCATATTTCTGTACCATAACAGATACGAGAAAGCGTGCCAATGAGTCATCTTCTACACTAATACCATTTCACGAAGAAGGGTTCTTCGTAACTTCATCTCAACCAAACGCAATTTATTAGCAGGATTGATTACGAATCGCCGCCCCATCTAACGCTTCACCACACAAATAACGTCACAAAACGCGACTTCGGAGGCACACTGTACCGTCCCTACTGGCGAACCGACAGGTCAAAGTACAGTGTGGCAAGCAGTGAGCTCAATACTAAACTGGAGAGAGTACTACATGAAGCAAAGTCGTGACGCATGACGTCACAGCCGTCATCTTTGACCGGGGCAAGATGTCGGATGCTTCTGCTACCTATGAGAAATATAATTACTGTTTATATATACTATGTTACGTTATCTGTGTTTTGTTGAAGGTTCACTGCTAGTTAGTGCTTTGTGTCTGCAAACCCTTCCCTGCAAGATCAATTTCGGAATCATTGTGTTATGTTTACATACGTAATTTTCGTACTGCATCAAACGAAACTCACGAAATTTATTTTTTAAAAACCTTACCTCTGTGCAAGTAGTAGTTTGCTTTGACTGTTTGCGTTCATTTTCTGAATGAGAAGGTTGTATAGCAACACAAAATTAACGAAACGTTACTACGAGAAAATTCTTATTATAGTCATCCCACCAGATGTGTAGGCCTAATGAACTGTCACACAATGGAAAATACTTTTCTCTCTATGCTTAAGAAGATAATTGAATTTGTGTACACATCATTAAGCAACAAAACAACTAAATCATTTGCTTTGTTGATCATTCTAGAACAACTAACTGAGTGAAACACGTTAACAGTATTACAGACAATTTTAGGAAAGGATGAAGGTTGTTAAATTAATAACGTGTACACATTACATTTTTATTTTCTATTTATTGTTTTGTGCCAATCAAAACAAAAGACATGTCATACATTGGCAAATGTAATTATCTTTCCTAGTCGTTGCCTCATGCCAGAATACTTGCCCTGTGCAGCAGCTGTAGCTCTTTTGGTGTGAGCCTTGAGTCTGATTTGAAGGTACACTGTAGTAATACTTCTTATCAACTGTGATTCATGCAAGTCTTCACAATCAATGGCAGAGGCTACTGAATGTACTTTTCTAAAGACATTGCCTTGTTCCCCAAAGTAACAACATACAGCATTAATAATTCTGTGATAAAAAGTGTTTGAGTTTAAAGTATATGACAATAAAGCATCACGAAAGCATTTTTCTGTGTGCTGCACTATTTTGAATACTGCTACAGATGGGTACTGCAAACCACCCCTATTAACGTTGACAGTAAAAGCAGCTGGATTTGACACAGGTGTTTTACAGTATGTGTGATCATCTGAGAACATGTAAGGAACACTAATGAGGTCTTTGCACTCAGCACACCTTAACATTTGCAAGACCTTTTTAACGACATAGCCTGATATATAATAAAGAATATTGTCCTGGTATTCACTGAGTAGTGCTGAATCAAGAGCTTCAAAGTAAGACAGATGTTTATCAGCACAAATGAACTCATCAGTTTGTTTCTTATGGCACATGAAGTCACAAACACTGAAAGAACTCACTTTCTCAATGTCATCTACATTGCTTTTGTCACTTGCAGTAACATTGTTCCTCAGCAACATTGTTCTCAGTGCAGACTGGAACTGTAATGTTGTTGGATTATTGTTCCAACCAAATCTAGATCTGATACAAGAAAAAAAAGAGCTCAATGTGGTCTTGAGATAGTTTATATGTTAAAAGATATTTTAGTGGTTGAGTATCCCGAAACAGAAACTCCTGAGAGAGGCTTCTAATACTCTGTATACACATTAAAAATCCTAATACAAATTTTTTTCGTGGATGTAAGAGTGCTCACACACCATCAATCTTTAATGTCTGAAGAAAGTTTTCTGCATGGAAAAAAAATTCTTCCCAATAATTCCAATTTTCAGCTCTTAGTGGTTGTTTGAAGCCCTTAGCATGCACATTTCGGGAGTTACACACATCAAACAGTTTGTCAATAATTCTGATGAACTCTACAGTGGTAGAAGTGTCCTAAAAATCTGGATGCTGAGCACTCTCCAGAAATTCTATAGCATCAGCAACACTGGAGCTCATTCTTTGAGCTGCTAATGATACAAAAATTTACATGTGAACCTGAAAGTGAGTTGGCAAATTTTAAGGACTCACTCTCTTGCAGATGATGCAACTTCAAAATCAAGTCCCACTTCACATCTCCAGTTTCACAGTTAATAATTTTTTTCTCGGCTAAAGCATTACGCACTAGCTTCAGCATATGACATGCATCAAGGATTGCATGAACATTGCTGTTATTTGCAGGATGTTTGAAATAGGGAGTAAAATTGTCTTGATTCAGTGAGCACCCAAGATTCTTTAGAGTCTGAATATTGACAGCAGCACCATCACACGTCACTGACCTTACAAGAACACCAACAGAAAACAATTTCAATACTCGCACAATTTCAGTCATTAAATCTGCTGAGAGTTTGTTCACAAAGAAATATGCGATTGGGCACTTAAATTTCTCTGTATATGAAACAATCTGAAAAACTAAGGCTTCTGTAGCCAGCTCTTCAGCATCTATACTCACAATGCTACCCATGTCAACATAGCCTGCATAAACGTTTTTGCTATTGTTCCAAACTAGCTGCTTCCTAATGGACACACTGTCAAAAATAAGTGCACACTCTCTAAGATATTCTTTGTCACTGACATTCTGTTTTAGATAGTTAAAAACTTCATGTAGCCAGCCAGGTTCACAGTTCACTGAGGAGACCCAGCCACGAAGAACACTGGGGTGTGGTAGCAGAAACATAGAGCGTACAAATCTATACGCCCTCGGAGAATAAAAATGCAGAGTGAGAGCAAATTGTTTAGTCAGTTCGCTGTAACGCCTGGATTGCTTTTTAGCACGGTTGTTTTTCAACTGTGTGAGCATAAAATCTAGAGCAAAGCCACTAAAATGTTCCTGCAGAACACTCTCCAGATTGTCACTTATACAGTTTCTTTTCTTCAGGAATGAAATTAATTCTGCCATTGTCTCCACCTTTTTTTTCACGCCGTTTAAGTTTCATCTGCAAGCGCCTCACTTTTTTTCTCAGGGCCACAATTCTGTGAGACACATCAGTCTGAACACTTGCATCACGTTTGCTACAATCAGATTCACATAATGTATCGATCGGCTGGATCATATTCACCTCCTGAAACGAAATTAAAAGGATACATAGCAATGTGTATCATTGTTAAGTACTAGTTAAAATACATGATCTTACCTCAGAAACTGTTGGTTTATTCCTAACCAGTTGCCTTCTTCGACTGATTTTTCCTTGCAAATGGGCTGGGAAACTGAATATACTTGGTACAGCATCATCCTTCAGCAGCTGTTTATCAGCTCCTGGTCGCAACTGATAGCTGTCGTTTGTAACTTGAGCGCTGCAAATAACGCTATATTTCGATGGTGCCACTATTCCCTTCGTACTGCATGTACCCATTTCTTCAGAAGTTCCGGACGTGAAAGAGGAAATCTAAAAATATTTTAAATAGCTTGTAAAGTATTCGGGTTTCTGGAACACATTTCCTTTACAATACCATATATTAAAGCGTACATAACTTACTGGTGAAACTGAATACCACTTCCTGTCGCCCATCGGTTATTGCATCCATAAGCAACACAACTTTATACCATTCTTGTTATCGAAAGAGACAGAATCACTTTAAATACAAAAACACAAAATCCGCTAACGACAACAACAAACACGACAGCCCCGGTCAAAGATAGCGACTCAGCCAAACAGCGTCACGATTTTCTAGGCAAAGATACCTTTGAGTAGTCTCTCCAGTTTAGTATTGAGCTCACTGGTGGCAAGGCACACGCAGAGGCCTCTAACGGGCGACTGCAGAGTTTTGCAGATTCGGGAATATCACTAGTGCAATAAGGGATAATCACATTATCTCTCATACGATTTTGGTGTATATGTGTTTGTTCGGGGCCAAGTACTTTCCTTGTAAGTGCCGTTGAGAGTTCGTAAAGTGAAGTCCGACAGCAGTGCGCTACCTTTGATCATGATCCGTAGTGCACCGTACGGCCGCAGCAGCACTGCCGCGTTATACCGCCATGTACAACATGCAACCGCGAATATAAATAAGTAGACAACATTAATGTATAGTTTTCCTTTAACAGTTCTGTAGTATGTATCTTTAATGTGTATTTTTCTAGAGATTCTAAGACATCATCGCCTCCAACTATTAATTTATCAACTGTGTCATTGCCCTGCTGGTAGAAAGATTTTAATTTGAGAACCAATGCGTGCCTTGTCTTTTATTACTGAAGAAGTACGTTTTATTATCTGTGTGATATTTAGAAACGTATGATAAATCGTATTTAACCGATTAGAGCGCTGTCTAACACAGGTGCAAAATAGTGTGTCTGAGACCAACACCAACAGAAAACTCTATCCTATTGCAGGAATCGCTCCTCCTCACAAAAGAAGTTGAACGTTAGAAGCAAATAACCGATCCACGTCACAACCTTTACGGCAATCAAAAAAGAAAAGAAAAGAACAACTGCACCCTATTTTGTGGTACGACAGAAAAACGAAGGTCTGAACTGTGAGTACAAGTGCCTAATACACCCTGAGAGTAAAGGAAGAACCATCTGCATGTTTTCACCTTGGCCATCCCGTCTTTAACCGACTTCGTACAGGTGTTTCTATATGCAAATCCAACCTTGCGAAGTTGGGCTACATGCAAGGATGAAGAGCACCTTTTCGTTTGTCAGAATTTACCATCGCCGTGCAAAAAAATAAATAAATAAAAATAAAAAAAATAAAAAAAAATAAAATAAATAAAAATATAAAAAAAAAATATTTTGCACGCCAGTGAGAAAGGTGTCCTTGTAGCTGAACATTGGACGAACATTATTTAACAGTGTATGAGAACAAGGAAAATGAAATATATAAATATCTCATGTAGGTAAGTCTCAATAAACTGTCGAAGCAGGTCAGTACTTTCGTGGTCCGAGTCCTCGGCTTTAATCAGTTCCTTCCCAGTGTAATATTTACTGGAGTTTTAAGTAATTAGAGTTTATTCTACCGATACTCAGCTTTTCAACATTACGATGTATGGGGATTCTGCTCGCTGCAACATTATTCTCCTGGAGCGTCATGGTAGAAATAAATACTCGTATGTACAATTTTCCACTTCTTCTTTAATTTGAATCAAACTTCTTCTCCACCAAAACATTACAACTTAATAATATACACAATGGAACAGAACTTAGCTGATAGTACTTCCATTTAAAAACGCAGACTGACATAGCTTCCAGAGCACTTTGTAAAAGTCAAAACTCGAACTCCAACTCCCCCACGCAAAGCGGTGAGGCAAATATATAACATCGGCAATAATTACATTGCATTATGCATTGTTCATAACGATTGAATATACTAATTTACAATTACCAAACACACAAAGAAAACATTTCATGTACACAAAAATAATCACAATATAAAATGAAAACTATACATACAATAATTTTAGATGGCGCATATCTTTTTAAGTTGAATTCTCCGATTTTTCTGTTTAACAACAGACAGCAATGTTAAATGTCAATAAATTTGTTAATGAGTACATCATACATGTTCCTAACATATATTGAACTATCAAATATCTTGGCCATTCTCAAAATATACTCCAAATCTTACGTTATTCAATATATACAAAGAATAACAATATTGTAAATTTCGACTATTACATTAATTAACACAATTAACTGGTCAAAACAACTTGTTTATGAGCCACTCATATAAACAATGCTATTTATTTTCATTTACATAAAGTTCCTAAATTCGTCTCTCTAGTTCTTGTAATAATGTACAATGACTAAACTATTGTTTATAGAACTGTATGGAAACGTCTTACACAAATCTCTTAATTAATGAAATCTATAACTTCTTCACTAGTCACAGTACTGTCCTACACTGATTCCTAGACTGGCTATTTCGTTTTTAGCTAACTTCACACGCAACATGTCCAAAATGGCAGACAGTACTCCAGATTTATACGACACAATCTTCCTGTTCTCTTGGACACCGTACCTCTGAACAGGAGAATGGTCATGTGGTATCAGCATGTCGGATGCCCTGCACATAACGACTTAAGAGCACGACGACTTCTGAACCGTAAGTTCCCTGGTAGGTGGATTGGACGTGGTGGCCCAGTTAGGTGGCCTGCCCGATCTCCGGACCTTACACCGCTGGATTTTTTTTTTTTCTTTGGGGAGCACGAAGGATGCTGTTTACCAACATGAATCAACAACACCAGAGGACATGAAGCAACGCATTATTGATGCTTGTACAGCCATCAAAGAGGAAACAGTAGCACGAAGTAGGACATCCTTCATCAGCAGAGTGATCCTATGTATACAAGCCAATGGTTATCACTTTGAGCATGATATGTAAACGCTATCTATAGTATGTAGTGCTGGTGTCACAGTGCAAGTTTCTACAAAGGGCCATTTTACCCACTGATGTTCAGAAATATTTGTTTGAAACAATTTGCCATGTAACCCATTGGTTTACCTAACATTGATAATTCAAAAATGTTCAAATGTTTGTTAAGCTTATGGGACTTAACTACAGGGTCATCAGTCCCTAAACTTACAAACTACGTATGAACTACTTACGAACTAGGACGGCACAAATATCCATGCCCGAGGGGGGATTCGAACCCCGACCGTAGTGGCCGTGCAGACCGTGACTGGAGCGCCTCAGTCCGCTCGGCCACCGCGGCCGGCATTGATAATTATGTGATAATAAAACTAATTCGTTAAACATATTTACATTCATCTTCTATGTCCTACCTGAACTTCCCAAATCAAAACATTTTTACCTAAACAACGGTAAAACCTTTAGTCCACTTGCTCGTTTCACTAAAACCATCAACATGAATTTTACTATTATGAGTGAATGATTCACTGTCACTTGCGCTAGATCTACAGTAAAGTTTTGAAGTTGAACGGCATTACCTTTCTAGTAACGGATTAACGATAAGCGAAGTTAAATTTGTGACTAACGTTGCGGTACACAGATATGTTACAGAACCGCATCACCCCTAGCCTATGGGATAAATATCTGCTGGAATGTACGACTCTAATGCAGGATGGCAGCAGACCGTATTATTCATTTCGGACCTCTTGGTAAGTATGGAACTGCGATTACGCATGTCAGTCACATCGCGATTACGGGCAGCATGGGGTCACACCTGAGCCTCAGGACGTGCACTAGCAGCGCATTTCGGGTTTTTCAAGCGTCAACTTCGCGTCGAAATATCTCGGGATGTAATTAGAATATTGCCATGCAATCAACGCCATTGTTTATGTGATTTATCATGCTATGGATTGACGAAGAAAAAAAATATAGGGTGTCCATTAAAAAAAAAAAACATATGTTTCCAAATATGTACATTCATGGGCCCCAGCCGTACAGTGATACCGGTGAAAGTCGTTTTCCAATAGCTGTTACTGTTCCAGAGATATTTTGGGTGGACAAGATAGCTGGGACACCCTTTATATCCAAATCGCCAGCTGCCAAGATTCGGTCATCAATGGCGAGATGGAGGCCATAAATTTCGCACACTGACGTAGTCCTACTGTTTACTGCGCGAGTGACAGACAGGCTGTTTCCCCCCATCTCACACAATCTTTGTGTTTCTTGATCTCCTTAAGTTTCAAGAGAGAACTTCAGCAGAGACGTACAGTAAATCACGTTTTACTCCCACGGGAGCCGCACGACGTTCCTGGGCTGTCCCGTCGCGTCAACAGGAGGAGTTTTAAAGAGGGAGAACAAAACGCGCTGTTTACGACACGCACAAGTGCGACAGGGGCGATTACTCAGGTGAGTGAGCAGACAGCGAACGCCATTGTTCGCGAGGCACCAAATATCCGGCCAGCTGGTATAATTCTCGGGAGCTGGGGGTCTCTCCAGCGTGATTTACTCCCCTGCTTAGCGCCTGCGTGTGTGTGACGCACGCGTAAGGGGGATTGGAAGGGGGGAGGGACGGGCGGTAGGATACCCGTTATCTCTCGTGTTTGCGAGGGAGTGTAAATGCGATTGTTATGAGCTTTGCCCAAAGGTAATAAAGATTCTCAAAGACAATGATTACGGAGTTTAAATAGTAATATACCTGCTGGTACGAGTGTACAGTGTTATTTTTCAGGAGACGCACCACTGTAAATCGTCGGGGTTTATTTACAGGTACAAGAAACTTTACGGTTTATTTGCCGAGGCAATTACAGGTTTAATGCCCCCGTTTCGAAGAACTATTAATGCTCGCTAGAGCCGCGGCGCTCGCCTGAGTGTGGTCGTAAATACGCGAGAGCCCTGTATACATCTCTGTGGGCAGCCGGCGATAGCGGGCTGTGCTCCTTTCGGTCCTCGACGCGCGAATGCTCTCCGCCCCGCGCGTAACTGTGCGATAAAGTGCGCCAGTGTTTGGCTCTACACGGCGCGTAGACTCCTAAGTGTGGCCTTACTCACGCTATCCGATTCTCTCTATTGCCGACATTATCTTTCATTTAGATGCTTACTACTTCAAGAGTCGGACTGCGTATCTCTATGCTCGCAGATTCGCCACTCAGCGACAGTAAGTGTTCTTTGCTTACTGTCTTATCTCGAAAAAGACTCGAATTAAGAGATACATTACAAGCCGTGCTAATACCGGCACGTAAATATCGAAAGCGATATTGCGCTCAGTGTTATAAGGTGACCGTAAATGTTTACCCCGTTAACGAAGCAATGTAACTCATTACTGGATACTGTAAATGAAACATCCAGTATACCTTATGCGCCTTTGCTCATTAAGTTTCGATACATACATTAAGATTTAATGTAGATAATACACTTCAACATTTAAACCTTTTCAATATGCGCATACAGGATAATATGGAAATTTTTAAACCTTATTGAAGCGATCGTCCTCTCCTAGCAGTTTTACGTAGTTTGCAGCGGGACTTTTTACACATAACAAATGTTGCATCACCGCGGTTCTGGGGGTCATGACCGTTTGCACAAAAATGGAAGAGAAGTACGATTCACTTTGTGGTGTCGCACAAGTCCAAAGTGCGCGCCACCTACTTTCGCCGCGCGCCGCCATGCACGCACGGCGCGGCGTTCTTACGACATCAGCCACGAGCGCCCTCTGCAACAACTCCGCTCGTGGCCACCACTGAACGACATCGTTCACTTGGGACTGAGACAGGAACCAGTTAACACTTCGGAATCAGATAGGCACCAGTGAAGACTTGGCTATCGGATAGGCACTAGGCAGGCCTCTTAAAAGCTGTGTGTGTGTTGTCGATGTTGAACCTATCGTTAAATCAGACAACAAATTGTTCATTAACACAGCAATTAGGTTTAATTATGGCCCAAATATTGATGTATATACTATTAAATAAGAAACAGTGCATTAAACTGATTATGTACGCAACGGATATTTTAAACACAAAACAACTGTGACAAGTCACCATTTGAAACAGACACTGACTATACTTAAAAATTTTGACTGCGAGAAAGATATTAAAAAAACCACAAACCACTTTCTTAATGCTTGACTGTGAGAATTTTATGCAGATCAGTTTCTGATTATTGAAATTTAGTATCATAGTCAATTAACTATCATTTACTATGGCACCAATAACGAAATCTGTTCAACAATATTATCAAAATCAATACTGCACCTTAAATCCACTAATAACTAATTATCAAATGAAGGAAGTAGGTTAATTTTCTAACTACGTAAATGAAACAGGAAAGAAAGGTCAACTTTGTTACTTATTATTAATAATCAGCATTACATTACCTACATAATACAACTTCTGACTTGCTGGCACAGCAGCCTCTGCTCTACATCGGAGCCATACACACAACTCAACCGCTCTCTAACCGAGCTGAACCACAAGTGCTACTCTCTCTCAGCGCGAGCAACAATGCTATGCAATACATGATCTTTGCCAAAGATGAAACTTAACAAAGTACACATATCGATACATACAGTAGAAGCGATATTATACATTTTCTTGCAAGCAAGTTACTCGATACAAAACAGGAGGCACAATATAAGACATTTTCTAACAAAAATAATTTTTTATGGACACGTTTCACTCTAGCTCAACTATGTATCAGCATTCTGCAGTACTGAATTATGTAAAAGTTAACTATTGTATAAATTCTGTCAATATATATCTCGTTCTAATTTACTCTAGTGTTTCTAGTTTCTGCTGTCCCACCGGCTGCTCCCCTCCGTACCTGCACAAGCGTGCTACCTTTATTCCTGTGTCAGTCTTCCTACTCGGCCACCGACACCTACGAGGCACAAAAGCGGCGACGAGGCTGGGACACAAAACACTTATCCTTATAGCTCATGAAACAGAAATCGACATGTTGTACGACAGTAACTTAGACTCAATCTCTATTTGTGTTCCAGATTGCAGCATTCATCCAGTGATATGTCATCTTGCACAGATGCATGGCCGTAATCGCTGTGGCATAATGCCCACTAGATCATCAAGGCACTGTTGGATCAGATTATCTCACTTCTGAACGCCGATTCGGCGTAGATCTCTCAGATTGATCCGTAGGCATCTCGTCCAAATGTTTCCCAGGCTAGCCATTCAATCTTGTTACGTCGTTATCCCCAAAACATGAGGGAACCACCACCTTGCTGATCGCTCGTACCATTTCATGTCGCTATGCAACGTTACGCCTAGATATTTAATAGACGCCGTTGTGTCAGGCATCTCACTACTAACACCGTATTCGAACATAATGGGATTGTTTTTCCTACACATCTTTAAACAAGTTACTTTTCTTTATTTACATTTGCAACTAGCTGCAGTTCACCACACCAACTAGAGTTTATAAGTCGTCTTGCATCTTACTAGAGTCGGTCAACAACGTTACCTTCCCTTACACCACATCATCATCAGCAAACAGCCGCAGATTGCTACTCACCCTGTCTGTCATTTACGTAGCCAGAGAACAGTAGCGCAACTATCACACTCGCCTGGGACACCATAACGTTACCCGAGTCGCTGATGAACACTCACCGTCCAGGACAACATATCGAGTTCTGTTACTTGAGAAGCCTTCGAGCAGGTCACATATGTGGGAACCTATTCCATGTGCTCGTGCGTCGTTACGACTTTGCAGTCCTGCACCTAGTCCCCCTATTGCTCCTCATCCAAGGCTTTGTAAGACATATAAAAAAAACAACAACAACAACAACATTGTCCTCATATTCAGAATGTCCACTCCGTATAGTTCACGTTTTGTCTGGTCATCTGGTTGTAATGTCTGAACATTTTTGATCTTGTATGCTAACAAGATAAGACGTTTACGAACCACTTTATTCATTGTACCTTTGGTCACTTGATGCTCCCGAGAAGCTTGTCTAATTGATTTCTGTGGCGACTTCGTTTATGAGTTTTGAACCGCCCGCACAGTCTCATCCGAAAAAGACAGTCTGCCGCAGGTTGTACGTTTCAGAGCCGACTCCTTTGCTAAAGAAATTTCTACCCAAAATTGATTGACATCAGGTGCTTGATTTGATTTTCTCAGGGAAGCCAAAACAGTCTTGGTCCAAACCGCCACTGTCCGCACCGAAACCAAGTATATTGTGCGGTATCGCTTCCTGTATATCTAGTAAAGCGAACCAATGCCCTTGAACAGTGCAAGGGACTCCCTTTACCAGTTCTTTATTAGACACAATTTCTTCGGGTTTGGTTGTCCCAAATGTTCTGTGCCTCTTACTCTCCAATGCAATGCATTCGAAGATTAGATGTGTTGCAGTTTCATCACCGTCATCACAGATCCTACATTTAGGGTCCTCTTCTGTTATTCCCATTATAAGTAGCTGTTTTTTTAAATTCCCATGGACTGTCCGCAATCCAGCCATGAGTCTAATCTCTCTCCTGTTCAGGCCCAGGATCGCAGAGCTTCTTTTAAAACATGGCTTTGGCATCATTACCTTGCCATGTTTTTGTTGATAGACTTTGGTCCAATATTCTACGTGCTGTCTTCTGAGCCAGTTACATAGCTCCAATTTTATCATTGCCTTGGTGATTGTCAGGACAGGTTCCAGTCCAATAAATGGAGTCTCTGCCCCCATCCTGGCTAATCTGTCGGCATGTTCGTTACCACTGATCCCCGAGTGGCCAAGGACCCACAATAGGTTTACTCTATTGCTTTCCCCTAGCTCCACCAGAACCCTGTGACATTCTGCAACAATTTTAGACCTTGTTGCAGGAGCTGCCAGTGATCTCAGGGTTGCCTGGCTGTCTGAATAGATATAGATGCTACGGTCTTTGTAGCACCTACACAAATTCTCCTCCGCACACGCCCTGATGGCAGTGATTTCGGCCTGGAATACTGAGGCCAGTTTCCCTACAAAGATGACGCCCACCAGTCTTGGTTGCACCCCGTATACCCCGTCCCCAACGCCCTGGTCTGATTTTGACCCTTCAGTGAACCAGACAATATCCCCCGTACGGTGTCGAACTATTTTCTCCCACTGCTCCCTACTTCCAATTATATTGAAACCAACCTTTCCTATATTTACCTCACTTACTATTTTAGTGTGTGATTCTGGATATCCCAAAGAGTTCCAGTTTTTGCCAGTTCTGAGTCTGTAGACATCAGGTGCTTTCTTTGAGTAATGAGAAAAAAACTTCCGCTTCAGAGTAATCTATGATTTTGTTTCTGCTAGCTACACCACACACTGAGATTTCTCCTTGGGGGGGGGGGGGGGGGGGGAGAGGGAGCTATTTTTACGACATAGCTCAAATCACACTGGTAGCGGGAAAAGTGATACTGTGGCACAGCTATACGGGAACTTCATGATTTCCCTAGCGGACAAAGAAATTTTCCATGCTAAACGGCCAGTCTTGAAATCAGAGTAAATATTTGTGGACATCCTGTACTTCGGGATAGACACTTCGGCAGAACAGATATTTCGCTGCGGCGTGGGCTACTTGCGAAACTCCAATCGCCAACATTCTCCTCCGAATGCGAAAATATATTGTTGACTCCCACTTACATAGGCAGAAATGATCATCAGAATAAAATACGAGCAATCAGAGCTCGAACAGAGAGATTCAGGTGTTCTTTCTTCCCGCGCGCTGTTCGTGAATGGAATGGGAGATAAATGGTATAATTGTGGTTCGATGAACCCTCTGCCAAGCACTTAAATGTGATTTGCAGAGTATCCCATGTAGATGTAGATGTAGAATAGCAGCTTATGACAAATTGCGAAAGGAAACGGTGCGGATGGCCGAGAATCACAGTTCGATGGATTGACAGTTCTATTTAATACACATGACCGTCTATGTCGATCAGTGCTGTCACCGCGCCTTTATCCCGTCACTTGGAAATCTGCTCTGAATCGAAGATTCGCACAAATGCAAGCTAAGTAAGGGGCCAATGCCGTAGGGCTTAGAGAATTCTTTCTGAAACCGAATCGGGATGGGAATTGAGAACTTCTTTATTTTCAACTCTGGAACTGCTAGCAATGTGACCTGAAAACGCCTGTAAAAGCCACAGAGCTTCCACAATTATCTTTATAAGCTGTTTGTACTTTTGTGTGAATGATAAAATGGATTGTAAGTGGTCAGAACATGTTCAAATGTTTGTAAAGCTAAGGGACTAAAGTGCAATGAGCATCGGTCTCCAGAGTTACAACCCACTTAATATAACTTCTGCACACACACACACACACACACACACACACACACACACACACACACACACACATATATATATATATATATATATATATATATATATATATATATATATATATATATATATATATGGAGTAGCTGAGCGGTCTGGAGCTTCACGATGCGGATTGCGCAGCCTTCCGCGTCGGAGGTTCGAATCCACCATCGGGCATGGATGTTTGTGTTGTCTTTAGCATAAGTTAGTTCATAAGTAGTTTTAAGTTTAGGGACTGATGAAGTCCCACCAACTGCAGAACGATCTGAATAAGATATCAGTATGGTGTAAAAATTGGCAGTTGATTCTAAATAATGAGAAGTGTGAAGTCGTCCACATGAATACGAAAAGAAATCCGTTAAACTTTGTTTACAACATAAATCAATCAAATGTGAAGGCCGTAAACTCCACAAAATACCTAGGAATTACTATTACTTCAGAGCTAAACTTAAAAGAACACGTAGATAATATCGTGAGAAAGGCGAACCAGAGACTGCGTTTTATTGGCAGAACCCTTAAAAGATGCAACAGAACTACTAAAGAAACTGCATACACTGCGCTTGTCCGTCCATTTTTGGAGTATTGCAGCCCAGTGTGGGATCCTTATCAGGTGGGTTTGACGGAGGACATCGAAAGTCCAAAGAAGGGCAGCTCGTTTCGTATTGTCACGATACAGGGGAGATAGCGTTACGGAAATGGGAATCATTACAACAACGGCGCTTATCGCTGCGGCGTGGGCTACTTATGAAACTCCAATCGCCAACATTCTCCTCCGAATGTGAAAATATATTGTTGACTCCCATTTATATAGGTAGAAATGATCATCAGAATAAAATACGAGAAATCAGAGCTCGAACAGAGAGATTCAGGTGTTCTTTCTTCCCGCGCGCTATTCGAGAATGGAATGGGAGATAAATAGTATAATTGTGGTTCGATGAACCCTCTGCCAGGCACTTAAATGTGATTTGCAGAGTATCCCATGTAGATGTAGATGTTACAAACATTTCAAGATTTTGAAGGACTCGGATTTCCGAGGGGTGCAACCGTACGCTCCGCAGCAAGGCGCTTTAGAGCGGACGGCTATTTCCACGCGGCTGTAAGCGGACAATTTGTATTTGTGTATGGCTCATAAACAATTTGCAAAAGAACATGAACCCTCCTCAAAGTATAGATAACAGCCTAAAAATCAAGCAAAGTGGAAAGGTATGCTCGAACAACGGCGAGAAACTGCCTCACGCCCAATGTTGGAACTAAATGTTGACTGGTTCTGGATTCATTTTTACTCCATCAACAGGATAAACACATAAAGGTAACAACCAACGTGCCTCATTCAACCTTGAAATGTATACTTCTTTCGCCAGAAGGAATATTTCGCTTAATGTGAGCGTGATTTACTCGACAACACTGATATCGAACTGCACAGTCAGAACGCTATCATAAACCTTCAAGCACTCAAAGTGTGTTCAAATGTTTGTAAATCTATCGGACCAAACTGCTTGGTCATCAGTCCGTAGCTTACAAACTACTTAAACCTAGGTAAACTAACCTCAGGACAACACACACACACACCCATGCCCCAGGGAGGACTCGAACCTCCACGGCGAGCGACCGCGCGCTCCGCAGCGAGACGCTTTAGACCGCTCGGCTACTCCACCGCGGCCCTTCAAGCACTCATCCATAATCAGTTCATCAAAAACATGATCAAGCTTGCATGGAAACAAGTTAAATTTCTATTTGCATATCATGCTCCTGACAGTGTTATTCGGAACGCCGAAGATTAAAGGTGCTCAACGGCCAACGGAGAATTGCGTGCAGTTTGCATATTGTTCTTTGCATTTGTGTTAAAAAAAAAAAAAAAAAAAAAAAAAAATGTTCAAATGTTTGTAAAGTCTATGGGACTTAACTACGGGGTTATCAGTCCCTAAACTTACAAACTACTTATGAACTAACTAAGACTAAGGACGGCACAAATATCCATGCCCGAGGGGGGATTCGAACCCCCGACCGCAGTGGCCGTGCAGACCGTGACTGAAGCGCCTCAGTCCCCTCGGCCACCGCGGCCGGCTGTGTTCAACCAATAGATTTCTAACCAAGACTCAAAAGCATGCTTCATAATAGGCACATCCAGCTAAATGTATCAAGTAAATATATAACGATAGTTTGTTTACTGGTACCTCTCTTTCCTGTCCTATTCATTACTGCACTACTATTTACACGGTGCCCCACTCAACGTTATCACCGAAAATATCTCTGAAACTACAATAGCTTTGGAAAATGACTTTCTCAAACGTACACCACGCGCTCATGAACGCGAGACAGTATGTAAACAAATATTATTTTCATCAGAGATCTCTTTTTTAATAGATACCCCATAATATTTCTTATGCAATCGATAGAATGAAAACTCTCAAAAGATTGGTTGCATCGAAATAAGTCAATTACACCAGTTGAAAGTGCGAATGGGAGTTGTCGTTTGTAGCGTGCAGCTTGCGTGTCGTGAGACTCACGGTCGAGTCTCGGAACGCACTAGTGATAGTGGTTCGGATCGAAGAGCTGATTTGAGCGTAATCTAGCCGCAAGTGCACCTGAACGTACCTTCAATTAACGATTTTAGTTCCTCGTGAGAAATATTAATGAATCTAATTATTAATCAGATCAAATCATTCAAAGCCAATCAAAATACGAGGCGCGTCCAGAAAGTAAGTTCCGTTTCGTAATAAAATGAAATTGTACACAGATACAGAAGAAATTTTTATTGCACAAAATTCTACAACTCTTTAACTACTTTTACACATAACTGCGGAAATTTTGCAGGCATTTATCACAGCGTGGCACCAGGTTTTGTATACCTTCTTCATAGAAATTTGTCGCCTGTGTCTTCAACCAGTTGGAAACAGTTTCTCTGGGGGAAGTCCATAGCGAAAGCACTAATTGTAAACCTACGGTTTTCCTGGATCTTGTCCTCAATCGCGTGAACCAGTTCTTCTGTAACCAAAGATGGACGCCCACTTCGTTCTTCATCGTGCACGTCACTACGCCCGCCACTGAACTGTCGGACCCATCTTCTCACCATCGAATCACTCATCGCATTTGGTCCGTAAACATCGCAAAATTTGCCGATAAATTTCACTTCGTTTCACTTTCCTCGCATTCACAAACCGAATGACCGACCTGATTTCACAGGCGGCGGAATTTTCAATGAACGCCGACATTTCAGATAAGCACAACAAAGCGTACGTAACTGACAGCGATCTCCAAATGGGGCACGTTATTCTCCTTGATACACATCGTCTACAGAGCATGTGCGGAACTGCAATCGCAGCGCAGTGGAGATAAATTGAAACGGAGCTTGCTTTCTGGACGTGCCTCGTATTAACACATTTAATGCAATCCAAACAAGCAAATACTGACTGTGCGCCGCGGCGGAGTGGCAGAGCGCATTGAAGCGCTATGCTCCGATGCGCGAGGTCGTTCCCCGTCGGGGGTTCGACCCCCCCCCTCGGGCATGGATGTTTGTGTCGTCTTTAGGATAAGGTAGTTCGTCAGTAGTTTGTACGTTTAGGGACTGATGACCCCGCAGTTAAGCTTGACAAACACTTGAACCTTTTTTACCTCCTATCACAAGATAAAACTTACCACAGTCTAGTCTCTCCTTGCCTCACCTCTCCTTACACATTAATGTTCAAATGTTTGTATAGCTTATGGGACTTAACTACGGACCCATTAATGGATAAGCAATAGAAGAAGAAGAATAAGATTTTAACAGAACTAGTATTGCCTGTGGTCGAAAAACGACCAATTGTGTTTACAATGGTCATGGATATTTGTGCCGTCCTTAGTATAAGGTAGTTGATAAGTAGTTTGTAAGTTTAGGGACTGATGACCCCGTAGTTAAGTCCCACAAGCTTAACAAACATTTGAACATTTGATTGCAGGTACTAATAGATGGGAACAATGGGAGGAGGGTGTCCATAATGAGGAAATCAAAGAAAAACTGGGAATGAACACTATAGATGAAGCAGTTAGAGGGAACAGACTGAGATGGTGGGGTCATGTCACACGCATGGGAGAAGCAAGGTTACCTAAGAGACTCATGAGCTCGGCAGCGGAGGGTAAGAGGAGTCGAGGCAGACCAAGAAGAAAGTACTTAGATTCGGTGCAGAATGATTTTGAAGTAAAAGGCATAACATCAGACGAGGCAACAATGTTAGCACAGAAAAGGGGTCATGGAGGAATTTTATTAGAGGTAGTATACTCCAGAATGAACGCTGAAAGGCATAATCAATATCTGATGATGTTGATGATGATAAAAGAATCATTATAGTAGCAGTGCCACAGAAGACATCTGGTGATGTCTCTCGCAGTTGGAGACGAAACGTTGGGGTAAAGTTTTATTCATCGACTGCAACGCCTAAGCCTGACAGTTTTACCTGAGGACAACGCCGGTCGTGAAAGTTTACAATGTATGATGTAGACTAGCCGTTACATACTGTGGTTGCGGTTCACAGGATGCATGGTGTGGTGGCCAACATCAATTATTGGATAAGCAGCAGCAGAAGAAGAATATTATTTCACTATCGGTGCGACGTTTATCTAGTAGGAGAGAGAAGTACACAGTGAAACACGGTATACAGTGAAATATTCCATCTCAATTGTTTTTAGTATTTTTTTTCTACTTGTTGGTATCCCCGTATGTTTTTTTTTATGATAAAAAACATCTTTGACTGTAATGGTGGATAGTTTGGTTGATTATTCTTGTTTCTATACGTTATTATTGGTTTTCGGTGGTCAGAAGTTACAGTTAACGTCTCTTTGTAAGTTTAATAATTTCGATATAACATACAGCTAAAAAAATATTAAGTTTTGAAATAAGATACACGTTTTTAGTTGTATATTGACCAGTTGTAGATTTGATAGATACGTAGGTTAAGAGTTGTGATTAACTTTTTAGTTTATGGTGACTTTGGTATACAGTGAAACACTTGTATGTGGTACACAGTGTAACAGGTCCATTGGCCTCAGATGGATGTATGACTCCTCCTAACACTTTGGAGGGTACTATGGAAGATATTGAGGCAGTCAGTTGCAGTAACAACAGCAAAACATACATCTCGCCAAAAGAGTTTCGTGGTTTGCCCAAAGCACCTCCCAGAAAAACTAGTGGACGCTCCAAACGTAGAAGCATAATATTAACATCAGCACCAGAGCGAGCAGCTAATGATGAAACGACTTTGAGAAAAAGGAGTGAGCTGGAAGAAAAGAAGTATGAAGATAGTCAACAATCAAAAACATAAGTCATGTGTAAGTAAGATATCTTCGAGTGAAATTGATGAATAAAGTGACAAAGATGAAGGCCATCCAGTGAAACAGAGATAAGTCTATCATTAGATCTTTTTAACTCGAAGCGGGACGTTATGATTGGTGAAATTCCAAAACAATGTATACTTTGTAGCCAAAGTCTTGAAGTCAGTAGTTTGTAGTACCAAGTATGAAGTCTCATACCTTAGGAAAAGCAAAAAATTACTAGTTTTGTATTTCCAGTTGCAGAAGATATAGTCTATGTTTCACATAAGGACATTGCAATGGTTTTGGCACCTGTGTTGCCTATGGGTACTAAGAGACTCTCCAACCGCCGGTATATTCGTTTTCCAATCAATTTTGGTGGACTTAATATTCACTGAACAAACTTTTGTATATGTTAATGTTTGTACTTGTATTTAATAAATATATTTATGTTTTATAAGTCACTCAGCAAATACTAAAAATATAAAAAATGGCAGCTGTTTCACTGTGTGCTGTACACGGTACACAGTGAAACATTTGCGGAGGTTGTTTAAAATTGTAATTTGACTTACTAATTAGTAGCAAAATTATAATTTTTTGTTCCAAAATATTGACAAAGTTTTGTTATTTCAAGTAAATATTGAAAATTTGTTTTGTGAGAAGTATATTGTACGAAACAATCAAAAGGGTAATTTTTGTTTCATAGTGTACTACTCTCCCCTATACCTTGTGATCGGCGATCGGCTAGTGTCGGCGTGCCCCTCGCGGACAAAAGGGCAGGTGAGCGTCCGAGGACAAGGTGGCGCAGAGGAACGGCGCGGCGCGGCGGCCGGCCCTTGTAGCCGCCCTGTGTGAGGTCTACACAGGAATGCCGTGTCGCTAAGATACAGCGCCCATTGTACGACAAGATAACACCGCGGCGGCAACAATGAGCATTAAATAAAGAGCGGGCGGGCGGGCAGGCGGCGCCGGCCGCGGTAATGTATACTGCGCTACACGACTCGCTACAAGCGCCCAGCCGCAATTTGCGTGGCCACAACTCAGCCGGCCTCGCCTCGCCTCGCCTCGCCGGGTGCTTCCGTGCCCCCACCCCACCACCGCTAGCCGCAGCACCGCTCTGGCACTCTGCTCCGCTGCCCAGAGCACGTTCTAGATTCGCACCGGACGTCGCGACACCTTCACACGCGCTATAACTAAATGCGATTTTAACAGAATTCCTTTAAGGCGTTGTTGTTGTTATGGTCTTCAGTCCGGAGACTGGTTTGATGCAGCTCTCCACCCTACTCTATCCTGAGCAAGCCTTTTCATCTCCTCATAAGAACGGCAACCCACATCCACTTGAATCTGCTTACTATACGCGTCTCTTGGTCTCCCTCTGCGATTTTTACCCCACACACTTCCCTCCAATGATAAATTTACGATTCCTCGATGTCTAAGAATGTGTCCTACCAAGCGATCCCTTCTTTTAGTCAGGGTATGCCAAAAATTCCTTTTCTCGCCAATTCTGTTCAGTACCTCTTCATTAGTTATGCGATCTACCCACCTAATCTTCAGCATTCTTCTGTAGCACCACATTTCAAAAGCCTCTATTCTCTTCCTGTCCGCACTGCTTATCGTCCATGTTTCACTCCCGTACAAGGCAACACTCCACACAAATGCCTTCAGAAAAGACTTCCTTACACTTAAATTAATATTCGATGTTAGCAAATTTCTCTTTTTCAAAAATGCTTTTCTTCCCATTGCCATTCTGCATTATATATCCTCTGTACTGCGACCATCACATGTTATTTTACTACCCAAGTAACAAAACTCATCTACCACCTTCATTGTTTCGGTACCTAATCTAATTCCTTCAGCATCGCCTGATTTTCTAAGACCGCATTCCATTATTTTTGTTTTGCTCTTGTTAATGTTCATCTTATACGCTCTCTTCAACACACTGTCCATTCCGTTCAACTGCTCTTCCAGGTCCTTTGCTGTCTCTGACAGAATTACAATGTCATCGGCAAAACGCAATGTTTTTATTACTTTCCCCTGAACTTTAATCCCTATTCCAAACTTTTCCTTGCTTTCCTTCACCGTCTGCTCGACGTACAAATTGAACAACGTCGGAGAAAGGCTACAACCCTGTCTTACTCCCTTCCCAACTGATGCTTCCCTTTCATGCCCCTCGAGTCTAATAACTGCGATCTGGCTTTTGTACAAGTTGTAAATAACTCTCCTTTCCCTGTATTTTACCCCTGCTGACTTCAGAATTTGAAAGAGTGTATTCCAGGCAACATTGTCAATTGCTTTCTCCAAATCTACAAAAGCTAAAAATGTAGGTTTGCCTTTCCTTAATCTATCTTCTAAGATAAGACGTAAAGTGAGTATTGCCTCCCGGGTTCCTATGTTCCTCCTGAATCCAAACTGATCTTCCCCGAGGTCAGCTTCTACCAGCTTTTCCATTCTCCTGTAGATAATTCGTGTTAAAATTTTGCAACCATGATTTATCAAATTGATGGTTCTGTAATTTTCACACCTGTCTGCACCTGATTTCTTTGGAATGGGGATTATAACATTTTTCTTAAAGTCTGAGGGCATTTCGCCTGTCTCATACATCCTACACACCAGTTCAAATAGTCTTGTCATGGCTGGCTCTCCCAGGCACTTTAGTAGCTCTGAGGGTGTGTAATCTATTCCTGGGGCCTTGTTCCGACCTAGGTCTTTCAGGGCTCTGTCAAATTCAAAGGCGTTACAGAACAGTTTTAGTTTGAGGCCTCACCTGCAGGTGACGAAAGTAATGGGCTAGCCGTATCACAGATACCGATGGTGCTACATCTACATCTACATAGATACTCTGCAAATCAGTGGCGGCGCTAGGCGTCGGCGACGTCAGCCACCGCCGACGGCCTCGCGCCTGTGGGGGCCTCGCAAAACATTGTCAAAAATTTGAGTTTTTAATGTTTAACTGCGGTTTCCAACTGCTAGGTTATGTAGCGACGACATACAACTAGCTTACACTAGCTTAACCAACGGACGAACAGAACATCCGTACCCAAGGGTGGGGTTCGACCCCCGACGAGAGCGACCTCGCTCACCGTGGTACGATGCCTTAGTGTGCTCGGCCATTCCCGGCCGGCAGCTATTTAGTTGTCCGTATTTATTTCCGTATGAGTGGAGCAGTGATGCAATTTTTAGTAAAATACTTACGAAACAATTTCTTCAGTACATTTTAGAATACGATTTGGAAGTAGTATATCCAAATGCTTATATTACAGTCAGAATCATGCTCAGTTCCAGTCAGTACAGCTTCGGCCGAGAGAAGCTTCACAAAGTTAAAATTGATTAAGACTAACTTGAAAAGCACAATGAGCCAAGAAAGACTATTTGTGTTGTCAGTACTGTCAACTGAAGCCGAAATAGCGGCTAGTAATAAGATGTGATCTTAAAAAAAATTTGTGAGACGGAAAGCTGAAAAGCTGAAAAGTTGTTCTAATTTGTGTTTGTTTATTGTAATTTTTGTCATTGCAATAATACTCGTATATTATACTAATATAATTTTAGGACAATGATTATAGATGTATAATTCAGCTCATTTAATATTTTCTTCATTAATGAAAAAATGAAACGGGCCTCGCAAAGACGAGTTCGCCGACGACCAGGTTTCGTCTAGCACCGCCACTGCTGCAAATGACATTTAACTTTTATAACTTTTCTCTAACAGCGCGCGGGAAGAAAGAACACCTAAATCGTTCCGTTTTCCGATCTGATTTCTCTTATTTTATTGGGATGCTCATATCTCCCTAAGTAGGTGGGTGCTAGCAAAATATTTTCACATTCAGATAATTATATTTCAACACCAATTCTAGGAGGTCCATAAGTTCTTTAATTTTTGTTGCTTGATGGATCTGCTGTTTTCATAAGTGTATGTCTTCTTGATGATGTTGAAAAGCTTTTTGTTTAGATGGAATGCTGGGCTATTTCTTGAGTTTACCACAGGTCTGATGGGAATATTTTCTTTGTGTACCTTGGGCTAGACTCTTAAACAGGTGCTGTGGATTCATCATAATTATGTCTCTTGTTTCTTGGACTGTGAAGAAGAGATCACTGTTCTTCATTGCTTTTTTAATTTGTCTATGGAAACATTGTGTGGGATCCTTCTTAACTTCCTTGATACAGATTTTGACAAAAACTCATCCACTTTCGTTATAACTGTAGCATTGGCTTATCAGCTTTAAGAGCAAGTGCTACGTTTTCTTTCAATTTTTTACTTATTTATTATAAGAACCTTGCGTTACCGCCTGAGGCAACTTTCTCGCTAGAAATTAAAAAACTGTGTCGCTCTTCTACCATTAGGTGAAAAACTGAAGCAGATTTAACACAAATACACAGTAATAAAGTCCTCGAATCTGCAGTTGTAGCCCCGAAACATGTCGGAAAATAAAAACAATAAAATTATTGTGATTGAAGGTGGCTTATTATTGTTACTAGCATTGCCTGTGGTCGAAAATCGACCAATTGTGTTTACAATTGTCACTGGGGGTAAAATTTTACGTATCATGTCGGCGGCCTCGCGTGATTATGTTGGCAACATCAACAACACGATAGAAAATCTTTGCCCATTTGTTCGAACCACATAGAATGACTCTATTAGTGTATCTTACAGACCATGAAGTAAACAAATAATGCTGTCCCTGCTTTGTGGTTGACAGGTTCTTGTATGTACCTTCGCCCACTCAGTAAAAATAATTGCCCTCGTAAAGCGAACATTCCATTAGAAAACATCAGCGTTGTCAAGCGATTGGCTAAAATGAAGACTCACAGGATAATCACTATTCAGCATCTGTTGCAAACATTATCATAGGAGGCCGCTGGGATATTTGGTAAAATTTAACCGGCACTGGGAGGTATGAAACGGTATCTTTTACGTGTTAAGGAAAATGTCTGACACAATAACAACAAATGAAAACGGAAGTATATACTTCTCATGCCATATTCGAATTGTATAACTTTCATTAGCCTAATATTTGAAATGGAACTACAATTTCGGTGTTCATATATTTATACAACGCCAAGAAAAAATGTCATTTCGATACTGCGATATTCAGAATTTCAGAGCTGGCAACATGTCGACTTCGTAGTTCCACCCGTGCACCGCTACATGACTCTCCCGGCGCATCATCATTTACATCGGCATTCTCGACTTCGTAGTTCCACCCGAGCACCGTTAGATGCCTCTCCCGGTGCATCATCCTTTATATCGGCATTCATATGAAAACATTCATTTCCTTTAACCACTCTTAATCACTGCGAAAATGAAGCATTTGAATGGTACAAGAAAGTGAGTTGGGAGCACTCAATGTTTCGATATTCACTTATTTTAATACTGCAGATGCGCTGCATTACAGCGTCTTTGGTCTAGGAGAATAACCAATCAGTGAGCTGATTGCTGGAGAATGTAGAACTTGATTCAAGCTGTACATAGGAAAATTACTACTTCCTTTTACCATTTTAATGGCTAAATGCACACATAATATTTATGTTCGTGAAATCTACGACAAACAATCTTTCGAATTATGTAACTTTCATTGGCCTCCTTGTACGAATAAATTAGTAATCTGTAGCACAAATTTCGTGTTAGGTTACAGAACAATTTTCGTTTGAGGCCACACCTGCAGGTGTCGAAAGTAATGGGCTAGCCATATCACAGATACCGATGGTGGTATCGCGTTCACTAAGTACAAATGAGCGGTGCATTAGCAAAGCTGTTAATTGTGTTCTGGTGATTCATGTGGAAAAGTTTGCGATGAGTTTATGACCGTGTCACCTGAGTGTGGCAGATGCAGAAACGTGAGCCATTACAACATTACCAGATGTGCTGCAAAAGAGCCAACAAGGAGCCAAGGGTCTGTACCAAAAGATTGGAAAGTTGCGCGTCACACCTTTATTCAAGAAAGGCAGTAGGAGTAACCCACTAAACTACAGGTCTATTTCTTTGACGTCAATTTGCAGCAGGGTTTTGGAACATATCCTGTATTCTAATATTATGAATTATCTCGAACAGAATGATCTATTGACCCAAGGCCAACACGGATTTAGAAAATATCGTTCATGCATGCTTTATTCACATGAAGTGATGGGCGCTATCGGCAAATGTTCGCAAATCGATTCCGTTTTTTTTTTTTTTTTTTTTTTTTTTTTTTAATTTCCAGAAGGTTTTTTACACCGTACCTCACAAACGGTTTTTAATCAAATTGCGTGGTTATGGTATATCGTCCAAAATTTGCGATTGGATAGGGGATTTCCTGTCAGAGAGGACACAGTTCGTAGTAATCGATGGTAAGGCATCGACTAAAACAGAGGTAATATCGGGCGTTCCACGGGGTAGTGTTATTGGTCCTCTGCTTTTCCTTATTTACATAAACGATGTAGGGGAAAATCTGAACAGCTCTTTTAGGTTGTTTGAAGCTGACGCCGTCATTTACCGTCTAGTAAAATCATCTGAAGAGCAAAACAAAATGCAGAACGATCTGAATAAGATATCACTGTGGTGTAAAAATTGGCAATTGACTCTAAATAATGAGAAGTGTGAAGTCGTCCACATGAGTACGAAAAGAAATCCTTTAAACTTTGTTTACAAGATAAATCAATCAAAAGTGAAGGCCGTAAACTCCACAAAATACCTAGGAATTACTATTACTTCAGACTTAAACTGGAAAGAAGACGTAGATAATGTTATGGGAAAGGCGAACCAGAGACTGCGTTTTATTGGCAGAACCCTTAAAAGATGCGACAGAACTACAAAAGAAACTGCATACACTACGCTTGTCCGTCCATTTTTGGAGTATTGCTGCCCAGTGTGGGATCCTTATCAGGAGGACATCGAAAGAGTCCAGAGAAGACCAACTCATTACGTATTGTCACGATACAGGGGAGACAGCGTTACAGAAATGATACAGGATCTGGGATGAGAATCATTACAACAACGGCGCTTATCGCTGCGGTGTGGGCTGCTCACGAAACTCCAATCGCCAACATTCTTCTCCGAATGAGAAAATATATTGTTCACTCCCACTTACGTAGGTAGAAATGATCTTCAGAATAAAATATCAGAAATCAGAGCTCGATTGGAGAGATTCAGGTGTTCTTTCTTCCCGCGCGCTATTCGAGAATGGAATGGTAGATAAATAGTATAATGGTGGTTCGATGAACCCTCTGTCAGGCACTTAAATGTGATTTGCAGAGTATCCCATGTAGATTGTAGATTCATTACTTCCTTGGATGCCGATGAGAAACACCGGCTGACATCCGTCAGAGAACAAAGAATTTCTGCCCGGCAGAATGTCTGTTGAAAACAAATGGTGATGAGTGGTGTGCGAAGTACTGTGCTGGTCGCGATTCGACACAGCATGCTGCTCAGTCTGAGAGGCCAGCCTGGTGATGTGATAAGAGCAGACAAGCACATAGCACTTGGTATGCTAGAAATCTTGATATTAGCGTTGATTGCATGTAACAAAACATCAAACAAAAGTCACACTATAATAACATATTTACCCACTAGAAACCCCGATGTTTAATGTGAAACAACAAGGAAGCTTTGACTATTTCCCTGGAGCACCTGATGCGTCTCATTGTTGAAGGCATCACAGTAGTACGGGGTTTATGGGGTACTGGCCTACTTTTCAGGGACAGTTCAAGGTCACTGCCTCACTTCCCTCCAACACCCCTCTCACCAACCATGTTCTAGCCCAGTGGACGTCGATCCTGGTTCGGACCGCGGAACGCCAATAACTGGACCGCCAAAAATATTTTGAAAGTTACGTACTTAAATTATTTTAAAAAAATGAAATAAAACTTTTTTGTAGATACAATTCGCATGAGACCCACCCTTATATTTTTTCCTAGAATTTTATAATTAACTGCTGAATAATTGTAACCCTTAATGATTATTATTGGCAGATTAAATAAATAGTTGTCATGATGTGCAACGCCTGAGAGTACACTGACGAGCGACGGCAAAACGGAGAAGGCTGGCAGGTCATCCGCATAAAAGCTCTGTACACACGAATGCAGCACCGGAACTTTATTTACTGAACAAAGAAATTCTGTAAATTGACTTCATACTCCGAAATCTCTATTTTAGCAGTAAGGGAATATCCATGTAAACACCATTTTTGTACTCCTAATGAACGAAAGCCTGAAGATACTTTGCAAAATAATATAAGTTTTTATTTTATTTTTTATACATTTGTATTTTACATCTGTTGTATTTCATATTAGTTTGAGAGTGAAAATTAAAAAAAAGAATAGTGATGAATATTACTTTTTGAATACAAATATGCCTGTGTGTTTAATTCATATTATTTTGTGAATAAAAATTAAAATAGAAAAAATGATGAGGAATGTGAGATTTTACTTGCGGACCTTGATAAAAATTTTCAAAAGTATCCGGACCCAGTCTAAGATTACTTGCCGAACTGTGCTCTAGTTCCTGTTGGACCTCTCGCTAATCCCTATACCTACAGCAACAAAGCTGCTTATGTCGAATGAAGGATGGTTAGCAGAAGCACTGAAGCACTGTTTCCTGTTTGCTAGTGATGACCCCTTCCTCCTCCTTCATCCTCCTGAGCCACCTAAAGTACTATACTACTTTGACATCATATTGATTTAGTCCATTTCGCCTCATTGGAGTGACTGTGTACTCTAAGGTGCCATGCTGTGCAGTCCTCATTTCCTCCTCATCGGAGGTATGAGTCCTCCCCCGAGCATGGGTGTATGTGTTGCCCTTAGCATAAGTTACTTTAAGAAGTTTATAAGTCTAGGGAATCATGTCCACTGCAGTTTGGTCCATAGCTTTACAAACGTTTGATGGTCCATAGCTTTACAAACGTTTGAATATTTTTTACTCCGTTTCCTGTTCCTGAGACCAACTACCTCCCAACGACCCCTCCCCTACTCCTTCCAGACTTAGTTAGTGACTTCTAAATCTGCACTTGCCTGACTGCAACATGGCTTTCTGCGGCACCGAGTTACTAGTGGAGTAAATTGTGGACAAACGCCAAAATAATCACAAATAATAAAAAATACGAGGATAAATGTATTTTTGGTTAAAAAAAAGGCTTTTGCATGAACTTGATGTTTTATTTATTTAAACTTGACGCGTTTCGCCCCTTCTGGGTATCATCAGACGTTGAAAGGGGGAGGGGGGGCAGAGATTTACAAACCTGTTTAAAAC
Source organism: Locusta migratoria (assembly GCA_026315105.1). Classification (NCBI taxonomy): domain Eukaryota; kingdom Metazoa; phylum Arthropoda; class Insecta; order Orthoptera; family Acrididae; genus Locusta; species Locusta migratoria. Next base: position 179,025,469 of record CM048747.1, read on the forward strand.
AACTAAAAATATGTTAAATCTTTCCTAAGCAAGAAATATTACAATAGGGAGGGTACCTATCCTATCCTCGGTTCTACATGATAATTTCTCCATCCATGTTAATGGCTTACGACTGTGAGCTATAATTTTTGTCTTATTGTTCTCGTAATAATTTAGTCCTGTTTCTGACGATTTTGAGTAACTGGTGTGTAATTCATTCCAAATATCAGAGTTAGTTTATACCTCTACTACAGCATCGAGGGACGTTAAACCCTAATCTTTCTTCCTTCCTTTCTACTATACCACAAAACTGTACCGGTCTAAGCTAATACATTTCTGTTACCTACGTGAAATAGATCTGTTAGTGTGCCAGTCAGTTTTAATACTTTAAACTCCCTATTGTAATATTTCTTGCTTAGGAAAGATTTAACATATTTTAGTTGTGTTCTAAACAAGTTTGTAAATCCCCCCCCCCCCCCCTCATTTCAACATCTGATGATACCCAGAAGAGGCAAAACGCGTCATGTTTAAATAAATAAAACATCACGTTTATGCAATCAAGACTGTTTTTTACCAAAAATATCAATTGCGGTTGCTGTGCCAGCGCCACAAAAATATTGAGTGAAGTGATTTTAGGATAAATGTACGGTTTTATTAAGTATTCTCCTGAGCAATTCATTGTTGTTTGTCCCTTTGTACAGGAGAATACTTCTCCAGGTTCGCCGGCTGCGGTGGCCGAGGGGATTGAGGCGCTCCAGTCACGGTCCACGCGGCCACTACGGTCGGGGGTTCGAATCCCCCCTCGGGCTTGGATATTTGTGCCGTCCTTAGTTGTAAGTAGTTCATAAGTAGTTTGTAAGTTTAGGGACTGATGACCCCAAAGTTAAGTCCCATAGACTCTACAAACATTTGAACATTTTCTCCAGGTTCTCGCACCTGGTTCTTCAGAGAAACAATATTATAATTCACAGTTGTTGAAGTCTTATATTCTCCCAACATGCGTGACATTAGATTCACGCAGATTTGGGAAATTCCCTCCAGTAAATTACAATTTTTATTAACAAATTCACGTTTTTCTAAACAGTTTCCGCATTCTTTGCAATTTAATGTAACTCCTAGTTGAAAATTTGACATTATAGCCAATAATGGTGTCGCAGCTACCAGTGCGACTGCCTAGTAGGCAGGAAAACCTGGGTTCGAATCCCAGCTGGGCACAAATTTCCAACTTTCCCCAGTGACATGGTTCAATGCTCATAAAGTCGTTTGTGTGTTGATAATAGCTGCTGCATCACAATCAAATGTTCAAATGCTTGTAAATCTAAGGGACTTAAGTACTGTGGTCATGAGACCCTAGGCCTAAAAAATACTTCAACATAAACTAACCTAAGGACACACACACACATACACACACATTTGCTGCTTTTATTTATTAAACTGAATGTCTCCTGTTATAGAGAACTATTTCTACTACGTCTTATACTTAGGGGACTGACAATCCTGCAATTTAGTCCCCTTAAACCAGCCAACAACAACAACGTTCTATCCTTAAGTTTGGTCCTCTATCGCCTTCAAATTTCATCTCTTAAAGCTGCCCACTGTTCTCCTACTGTAATTTTCTCACCTCTTCCATGCAGTCGTTGGCTACTCCTTAGTTTCTAAATGAGAATAATGTGTGTTTCTTTTTACTTACCTAGGTTCCACCTCCTTAATATCCTACATTTTATTAGGCTTCACAGTATTAATCTTCGATTCTCAATCAATACGTTGTGTCTGGAGTCCATGCCTACCGTAAAAATCTTTGTCATATTCAATCTGAAAACTGGTCTCTTCCCATGTATGCAACGTTCTGGCAGTTGATTTACTGACTTGCCATAGTTAACAAACAGTATTGAAGGTCGGGCATGTGAGTGACAATTAGTCTAACGTTTCACCAACATGAACATACGCCTCCAGTATGGACAGCATCTACACAATTATTCGAGTCCTTGAATTGATTTAGATCTTACGCCCACTCTGGAATATTGGTTTAACTCCTCTGCAGTGCAGGCGTGTTAGCTACACGAACCCTATGTCAGTATTTCCTACTCCGTACAAGATGAGCTACCCAATTACGACTGTCTTTTCGTAGGCCATGCCAGTGTAGCAGTTCAGTAACAACGGCCTGATAAAAGGAAAGGAAATAACGTGGCGCCATCTGCCAAAATTTTTTGTAAATGTTTTTAACTTTACAGCATAGTCATAAGAGGAAATGTTATGAATAATCAAGACGTCAATCATGAAATTGTATTTTCGTACTGTGTTGATGGTCATCGCACAATAATTAGAAAATAAATAAAATAAAAAGTAGTGGTCAAACTACGTACAGTACATCTTCGCAAGTATGACCACTTGTACAAAATACTTTACGAAGCCATACAATCGAAACAAGATAATTGAATGCTTGTGAGCGTTATTTGCAACGTATGTTTTGAAGCCTCAGTAACTTCGCATTTCTAAAACTGCACACCCTACCATCTTTCGCCTTGCGACAGTAGGGTCTACCCCAAGCTAACTCTCCTTTGGCCGAGGTCACGCCTTTACCGCAAAGCATAGCTGCACGTAGTTACAGTCGTAACTACCAGTCATGTTTTCATAATTACAGTACTAAAGTGCATTTAAGGCAAAGGGGGCTATTATGGTGAGTCTAACGTCGATGCAGCTGCGCATGACGAACCCGGGATGGACGATAATTCCTCGCTTGAAATGCCCAACAGTGCCTCACAACCACAAGATTAAAAGTCAGTAAAAACTGACAATGTGATTTTTTTGCAGCAAACAATTTAGTAGTTGAGGCGAAAGTATTAAAACTGACTGGCGCACTAACATATCTATTATACGTAGATAACAGAAATGTATTAGCTTAGACCGGTACAGTTTTGTGGTATAGTAGAAAGGAAGGAGAAAAGATTAGCGTTTAACGTCCCTTCGATGTTGGTATTTGGTATTTGGAATGAATTACACATCAGTTACTCAAAATCGTCAGAAACAGAACTAAATTACTACAAGAACGATAAGACAAAAATTATAGCTCTCAGTCGTAAGGCATTAAAATGGATGGAGAAGTTATCACGTGGAACCGAGGATTGGATAAGTACATTTAAAAGCAAATCAAAGTTGTAAAGTGAGAGGAGAACAATTTCCCATGTCAGTTTAGTTTGTTCAATATTTCCCATCACATTGCACATAAGGAAAATTAATGCGTCTTTCATGTGCGTAATTTTATGCTAAGAATAGACAATTCAAAATGTTCAAATATTTGTAAAGCTATTGGACCAAACTGCTATGGTCACCACTCCCTACACGTATAAACTACTTTAACATATGTGAAGGACAACTCACACATTCATGTCGGAGGGAGGACTCTCTCTCACCTACACATTTTTTTGTGTGGAACAACAATGTCCCAACTGATTGTGAGATCTTGAGAACTTCTTTGCCTCAGTTCTAGATCGAAAAGGAGTAAAACTTCCGGAATAATATGGTTAAATTTCGCACTGCCACCTACTAAATCAACTAGGACTTGGCTTTGGGGGGGGGGGGGGTAGATCTGCTTGAAGAGCAAAATTTGTCAGTTTCCAGACAGACTGCCATCTACCACTCCCGTTGAAGAAACTAATTGACTCCAATAAAAGCTTATGGTAAAACACCTCAAGTTTCCAATCTTTACCTTTACCAGATTGCTGTTATACGATTTCTTTCTTCTTTTTTTATTTTTTTCTCTTTTCGGGTATTGGGGGGGGGGGGTTCTATTCCCCCCCCCCCCCCCCATAGTTACGCCACTGTATTAAATAAAATGTGAGCGTACGGAATAATAAGACGAATTGTGTGAATTGACTGAAGCGTTCCAAGCCAACAAAGGACAGCGTATCATTCTTAAGGCATAGATTTCTTTAGACGTGAAATTAACATCGATCATACCCGAACTAAGTGTTGCAGGACTATTTTCTTTACACCATATATATGCTCAATTTTTAGTACTTTGCGATATTATTCTAACAACTTTGTAGTCCGCATGTTCGACTTTACGTTCTTCCAGCTGCAACAGTAACCCTACGTTACTGTATTTAAATGCAGGTCTATATACTGAACTAAAAATATTACCCAGAATGTTTGTCTGTAACAATTGTTACTTGACGTAAAATTTTTCCTCTTTGTCATGAAAGAGGAATTTCCTATGAAACTGAAATAAGGGAACATCTTGTGAAAGGGAGAGAGAGAGAGAGCAAATGGTGATAACGTCGGCTCCCCATATTTATAAGCACTTATGTTGTCACACTTATCTTTGTCAATATTAGCGTGATTGATAGGTTGATGGCAAGCGACACTGACACCTGTCAATAGGATTTCTGCGCGACACTTCAGTGTGGAGCGCGTTTTATTTCTCTTATCTTGAGTACATAGCCCTCATGTGGCTTCGATAAGAGCTTGTCAAAATAGCGGAGACAAGCACAGTCGTACTGATCTTGCCTCACTGTCTGTTTCGAAAGGCTAAAAAAATTACACACAGTAAGATAATAGCGTGTTTCAAATCACTTTATTGCTCTCTGAACTTCAGCGGCTATTTGCATACTTATTAGATGAATTACAAAGTGGATTCATAAACAATACACTTCAGTTACCGCGTAGCATAGGGAACTTTTGTATGAAACGGAATTTTTGTTACATTCATTTATAATATATGATACTGTCTCCGATGTGTTAATATTGTGCACACGACGGAAATTATCAGACTTGCCAATCTCCACAGGATGCAGAGTGTGACGAGAATAAGGCGGCCACCTTTTTAAAAAGTCAATGCGGGACATTTCGAGGATGTGAAGGAGGACTAAGATCAGTAAATCATTGTGCCAGATTTTCTGAAACCAGAAAAGAAATTTAGGCGAGCAGAGTAGGCCTACTCATTTACTTTTAAAGTAAAATATCTAATATGAGTGATATTTTATTCTTAATTTTCCATCTCTATTTACAGTTCGTAAATAATTTCTCATGCTCCTATTTTGAATTTTAGAGTCTAACAATTTTTACATATTCTATATCCGTTACGTTTTTCCGATCTCCTTCGTTGTCTGTACTACTTTTATTTGTTCCAGCTCTGAGAGCATCGTGCTCCACACATTGTGGTAAGTAGCTTACTCCACCCAAAGAATTATGTTTTGCAATAACCTCTAATGAAAATATTATAAAAACTACTTTTTTAAACCATTAGAACTACCTATTCTATTATAGTAGTTCTTTCGATCAAGTGCATTACTACATGCAATGCTCACTCACTTTCGTTGTTACATTTTCAGAATTTCATCACAATTCTGTTCCTGGAGGAAGTCAGATTAAAAAAAAGTTTTTTACAGACTGTGGTAATATTACATCATGTTTGCCACCTTGAGCACCGAAAAATATTCCATTACACTTATTGAAATGTACTTAAGAAGACACAGAAAATATGAAAAAAAAAAGATTTTTTTAATAAGTCATCCTATCACAAAATGTGATCTTAGATCAACAATTTCAAAATTAATGGAATGTAGGAATGCGTTACGCATTCGCCATTTTGCTGGACATTTTCAGTAATCATCCCAATGCGGAACGAGGAGTCCAAATGCGGGACTGTCACGAAGAATCCGGGACGGTTGGCCGCCTTAGAAGAGAATGCCAAATTTTAAATATTTCCCTCACAAGGACCGACGACCGGCACTTAATAGCAAGAGAGTAGTGGCGTTTGCGAAGAGCTGAAAGTGGTAAAAGACAGGAAACAACGCGAACAACAAAAATTAATGTAGTGCGTAAAACGAACGTATCCGTTGGGACATTGCGTCGCAGTTTACTATTAATTTGTGTGCGGCAGCAGACAAGTGAGTCGAGTATCTTTGCTAGCCGCACGCCATCGTCTGCAGCGCCTCCCCTGGCTTCGGAACCATACCGGTTGGATACGTTGTACAGGGTAATTCACGAAGATATGCAAATATTTTAACATGTTATTATACAAGTAAAATCAAAGAAAAAGTTCAGATAATCATAGATCCGCAAATGTTTAGTTACGGAGTTCTGGCTAATAAAATATTTTGCCTGAAATTTAGCAACATCGCTAATATGAAGCCTTCGCAAAACTGTACAAGGTTAAAGTAAAGCTCGATTACGATTTATTTCGTTCTTATCAATCTGGTGCATCTAATAAAACAAGTTCCAGACGTGAATCTACATTAGTTTTCCATAAATTGCAGACATTATACAAATAAATTCCAGAGATTACACAAGAAAACTTGTTTATTCTCGATTAGGGATGTTGGCAACCGTTAGTGGGTGGTTTCAGTCGTTTCCTCATCTCTTAACTGCCCTTTATCTCTCAATCTTCTTTCCAGAATTGTCTCTTCTCCGTTGCATACTAAAATTTCATTCTGTGGGTATCATGATACCTGCGATAGCATCTATGCCTGCGACGTTAGTTTGTGATTTCTAACTGTAAATAGAGTTATCTACGAGCGTTGGAGCTTAAACAGTGGCAACTATTTATTCACACCCGATATAAAAGCGTTAAGCAGAGCCTGTTCCGGGTCTACGCCTGTCGAATCTCTGGAACAGTTCTGAAGCGAATGCCACGAAGTGGTTCCTTCATCTTCGGAATCCAATCAGAGTCTCAAAGACTTAAGTGCAGGGAGTATGGTGGATAGTACAGTACTTCCACTCTCGTCGATCGCACAGAGCAACCACAGCTTGCGCTGTAATCGACCGCGCATTGTCGCGCAGAATCATGGGCGAATTGCGCAGGAAGCGTTGCCGCTTCTTTCGCAAGCTGGTTGCTTCTTCTGGGAATATGTATCTGTGAGATTTTACGCGACCATTTTAGTGCTAAACATTATAATTCTGTTCATTTTTTTATTTATGGTATATCTTTACACGTATAAAACATTTACAATTAAATGGATATGTCCAAATTTGACAGCGAATTTAGAGCACTTGTAATCACTTGGTGCAAACTCTCCGAATCTACGCTAAATGCACTGTTTGACTATGTGTTCTTTGGTTTGCTCCTCTAAGCTGCAGTCATAGTCAGAAGACGGAACAAAACCTTACTTCTTCATGGTGTAAGCACACCTTCCTCACACGTCGTTATGGGGTTAAGCCTCGACCAGGTTTTGCGTGCTAGACGGAATCCCTTAACCTTCTTTGATGGATCTTCAACCAGATGGGTGTTGTGCGGTAAATATTGAAAGACCGCCGTTATTTGTAAAAGTAATTCTAGCTGAAGGGAGCCAGGTAAAAGCTTCCTACAAACATATAATTCTGGCCGTAAGATCCAGTTAAAGGTTTCGTGTGAACTACTGACTACTTCCTGCAACAGAATCTTCTTCCAAGGCCCAAAGTTTAGAACCGACTCAAAAGTTCCTTTAGCAACAGGAAGACAAAGAGATGGTGGCCGACACACGTCGTAGATCAAGAGAATTACACACAATCATTAATATACAAGACACCGAACCAAACCAGTTCATGAAGGTGGCTGAGAGAACATTTGTGGTGCAACGAAATTAAAAGATGATAATTTGCATCTGAATATGTTCTCAGCACTGGTGAAAAACAACATTAAATGAAAGGGAGGGGATTCATTAACTAATATTCATAAGTAGAATAAAATTTCACTGACTAAATTATTTATTCAGTTCAAACATGAGCAAACGGGGGAACCATTTTTTTAAACAATAAAAAAACATCCCATTGAAAATTAACTTAAAATAATCTCAACTGAACATCATCGGGGGAAGGATTTACAATCAACAAGCATTCATTAACTCACACGCGTGAAGCATAGAGAATCTCACCCAACTCAGCTTGCTGATACGAAGCAGAAGTAGGCGCCGCTATCGTAGGCGAAATTCAGCGAACCAGGATGTACCAAACAACACAAGGAAAATAAACTTCGTAGGTGGCTCTGGTCTGTCTTTCTTTACTTGAGATGGTACGCGATAATCGAGGGATTAATTTCCATTTAAGTAAAACAGTGAGCATGCAAACTTACTGAGACACACGGTACGTGTCTACTACATTACATATTCGCACCCCACTGAAGACGAAGTACTTAAAGATCGTACTCATTTCGACAGAAATCGACGGAATCATAGTTCAAGAAGCAATGGTAAGGCACTGGTACGTGAGCAGTGGCGAGAACTCAAGTGACTAGTTATAAACACTTGAAGTCGGAGTTCGGAACCACGTGGTTCCGAAAACCAGTAAACATACAAATATTCAATTTCTGAAAAATAAAGAAAATTAGCTACGGCATGCAACCCTTAGAAATACGTGAGGTACCATAAGGAAGCTAAAGAAATACTGTTAGACGCGATTGTAAGGTTTTACACAGTTGGACGAAGTCCAGTCTTCAAAACTCAGAAAAATGGAATAAATTCAAAATCGGAGTAAATCAACTAAGAAATACGGCATGCAGCCCCTAGAAATACGTAGTATTTCATAAGCAAGCTAATAAAGGGAGTAGTACAAGGCTAGAAGAAAATTTAATGGGGGAGTCTGAATACAAAGTACAAGTTTGGAAACGAAACAGCAATTTAAAATAAAGGGAGAGGAGATCGCTATGTACTAAGGGAAATCAGAAAGATACATGCATTATTTCTTGCCTCATGGGCATAGAAACAGGCACAGGGGTAGTTGAAGTCTTTGTTCTAAGAACACACGACGTGGAGTCCATATCAATCGCGGAAGTAGAAAACGAAAGGAATATTTCACATGCACTACACTGAATAAAAATATTCCCACACATTAGTCGCGTCCTACAAAGCTAGAAAGAAATTAAACAGAGTTCGTACACCGCCAGCTAGTCTCACAAAGGGCCGGCTGCGGAGACCGAGGGGACTGAGGCGTTCCAGTCACGGTCTGCACGGCCACTACGGTCGGGGGTTCGAATCCACCCTCGGGCATGGATGTTTGTGCCGTCCTTAGTATAAGGTAGTTGATAAGTAGTTTGTAAGTTTAGGGACTGATGACCCCATAGTTAAGTCCCATAAGCTTAACAAACATTTGAACATTTCTCACAAAGGTTACTGATACCCAGCTGTTATCAAACCGATTTAGTTACGTACTCACCGTGTTTACCTATGCAAAATCACCGAAATGAAATTGAATAGATTTCCGTACATGATAGGAGAAATTTATTCCGAAAAATGAACCTAAGTTCTGAAGTCTAACTTGAACAAACCAGACAACGAATCGCTACCGTCTCAAGGGAGGAAAGAAAATCAGAACATCTTGTCAGGTCGAAGCACAGCCACAGAGTGAGTAGACCGCCAAGGAGTCGCCCACTAGCGCAGGAAATCGGTAAAACCCCAGAAAACCGAGGCTCACTACCGGGCATTTCCAATCCAACTTGTTACCAAAGGGTGCAGAAACCTCTTTGGTAGGATCAAAAGCAGAAGTTGGTAATGACTACCTATCGAGATGAAGCCAGAGAAACATGCAAAGCGAGCAGCCAGCAGCCGACGACGAAAATTCTCAATCATATACTCAGACTGCTATGCTAGAAGATTCTCATACGTCCACATACAGAATAAAGCAAGTACACATTCTCACAGGGACAGTGGCGTCACGGAGAAACCGTTCACATTATCACATTCATAGACACAATGATAAATTATTAGCACAATAAAATCCCAGCAATATTAACACATAGCATCATAAAGGGGAAAGTTTTTGTGAGCCTTGATGTTGTTGAACAAATTTATCTTTGCTGCTATCATCCTTGGATCTTGCGGAGGATTATTAGCCACAGAATGGGCGTAGATCTCTGCCAGTGTTAACTCTCATGGCTTCATTAAACTGGACATCAATCTTCGTTGCGTGGGCGCAGTTTTCCCACACTGACGCACAGTATTTCACAGCAGAACACACTAGGGCGAGAGCAGCAGAGCAAACAGTATTGGCGTCCATGCCCCAATTGTTTCCAGAAATCTTGCGAATTGAGTTCGAAAGCTTTATTCACTGATTTCTGAATGTCGAGGACCGATCAAGAGTGATATCTGGGTATACAGGGCTGTAGCTACGTGGCTTTTCGATTCAGTCAAAAGTCAAATGTATCTTCTTTTGAGCTTCTTTATTATTCAGGTGTAATGCGGAAACCTCAGTTTTATTTGCATTACGATGCAGGCTCCATTTGCGGAAGTAACCAATTAAACAGTTTACTCACTAGAGCCTGTTCGCAGTGCTTAAGGTCTTTGCTCTGGAAGACTAATTCTAGGTCGTGTACTTACTGGAATTTCATGGAGACCGTATCTGGAATGTCATGGATATGTAGATTAGTAGGTTAAACAGGATGGGGATCAGAACTGAGTCATAGGGTAGACCGTTATTTAGCGTCCTTCATCTGCTAGATTGTTCGTTCAGGAATACCTTTAAGCCCCTGTCCAAGAACATGTTCACTAGAAACACAAGCTTCTGACATGGGATAATTTGAATAAACTTCAACATCACTACTTTTCACCACACAGAGTCGGGTGTAAAGTACGCAAACCTCTAGCCGATTTAAGATCTCGTTGAAATCCAGCTTCTACTGAAACTGTCAACGTTAAGACCTACTCACAGCAGCTCGGATGTTTCCTAAAGCCGCCTTGTTCGGCAGAGATGATTTGGTCAGCAGTCTCTTGAATGCGGTTTAGAATGAGCCTTTCAATTAGCTTACAGGTCATGCTCAGTAGCGACAATGGTCGATAATGAGAGGCATCTATTGCATCTTTACCTAGGTGTTTTCGATGCTGTGAAAGTTTTTGTTCTGGATTCGTAGGGGTATTTTCAATGCAAACTAATGAAGAGACTGGGCACCACGTTTGCACTATAGGATGGATAACGCAGTGTTGTCTAGTCTAATTTGCCTATGTGTTATGTGTTTAGAGTCTTGCGTGTAGGAATATCTTATCATACTGGAACAAGATTTGTTTTTGTGATACCGAACACGTCGGTAAAGGTTCTTTGTTTAGTCTTTATTCTCGCCTCCGACTTCATGGTCGACTCTTATAGCAACAAACACTCAAAAACGAAACCATCACTATCCCAAAAGGCCCCGCAACACTCTTCGCACGTCGTCTGTTAGTACTACTTTCAACTCTATCATACCATACGCTGCACACAAACGTTTAGAGATGCGCTCCAAATGTTCAAATGTTCAAAATGTTCAAAATTTTGAAAATATTATGGGACTTAACTGCTGGGTCATCAGTCCCTAAAGTTACAAACTGCTTATGAACGAACTTATACTAAAGACAACACAAACATCCATGCCAGAGGGAGGATTCGAGCCTCCGACGCGGGAGGTCGCGCGATCCGCAACGTGGCGCTCCACATCGCTCGGCTACTCCCGCGCGGCAGATACGCACTAATGCTGTTTCATCGCCAGTGAATTACAACACTGGCTAAGACATTTGTCTGAATAGTTCGTAGCTTCGCACACTTTCAGAAGAAAAACCGACTGATAGCTCCCAGAGGACATTGTACTATATACCCGATATATCTTTAACTTTTACGGCTTGCATTAGAGGACTGAATAAAGCATATGTTTGTACTTTTTATTTTTTGACTCATAATATGTGATTCGTCAAATTAAATTTTCAGTTATTTTGGTTCGGCGAATGTAGTGTGTTTTGTGGCCATGGGATACCTTGGATGATTGTTTAATTTGTTAAAAGGGACGAGCTGAGGAACATTGCTTTAAATCATGACACAACACGACTGTGTGATGTTATAGATCTTATATATTAAGAGCAGATAGAAAATTGTTGCCAATCAAGAAACAGCAAGATTGTACTGTGGAACTGTATTAATGTGGAACTGTATTAATGTGGAACTGTGTATTAATGATGTATAGAGAGGTGCTGTATTTTGAAATGTAAAGGAAGTTACAGATCCGAAGATGACAACAAAGTTTTGTCGAAACCGGTAGTCTTGATTAAAGTACTGAACAGCGATCTTGGCACGTATATTTCACAACATATAACAATTTCGATCGCCCCCTTTAAGAATGTCAAGCATATACAAAGGCTGCGGCAGAATACCCGTGCGCGCTAAGGCTTCAGTCCTCTCTTGCGCGTGGACGTACGCCGTCGGAGTCTTCCCTCGGGCATGGGGTGTGTGTTGTCCTTAACTTTGTTTAGTTTAGGTAGTTTGTAAGCCTAGGAACTGATAACCACTGTAATTAAGTCCCATAGATTTACAAACATTTGGACATGTACATTGTTTTACAGGTACAGGTACATAGAAAATATTGTGGGGAAGGAGAACCAAAGGTTACGTTTCATTGGCAGAACGCTTAGACGATGCACCAGCTCCACCAAAGAGACTGCCTACATCACACTTGTGCGTCCTCTCTTGGAGTACTGTTGCCCCTTGTGGGACCCTCACCAGGTGGGACTGACGGAAGATATTGAGAAGGTTCAGAGAAGGGCAGCTCGTTTTGTTTTATCACGTTACGGGGGGGAAAGCGTCACGGAAATGTTGCACGAATTGGGGTGGAAATCATTAAAAGAAAGACGTTATTCATTGCGGCGTGATCTGTTTGCGAAGTTTCAATCACCGACATTTAGTTCTGAATGTGAAAATATTTTGCTAGCACCCACCTACTTAGGGAAACATGACCATCCCAATAAAATAAGAGAAATCAGATCGAAAACGGAACGATTTAGGTGTTCTTTCTTCCCGCGCGCTATTAGAGAATGGAACGGTAGAGAAAAGTTATGAAGGTGGTTAATGAACCCTCTGCCAGGCACTTAAATGTGATTTGCAGAGTATCGATGTAGATGTAGATGTAGAATTGGGAACTGACATCTTTTGTCTTCACCTAGTGATTTTCTGGTATGTTTCCTACATAGTAGTGCCATTAACCCGTAACTGGTGATGTTGGGTGTCAGATGCCCAGCTAAATCTTTTAAGCCCCATTATTACCAGATTGTCGTGAGTACATCATTGTTGGTTCCTATGCCTTCAAGTCAGTTTGCTGCGAGTCGGCCTGAAGCGCGGTACTCAACCGAGCGGTGAGTTGTTTGATTTTGTAGGCGATTTTTTAAGTTACTGGGTATTTTTAACCAACCTCACCAGTAGCGAAACTTTTTTAGGAGTATTCTGGTATTCTATTTCATAGGTAGTATGGCATCTAACAGGTTTACTGTGACAACTAATAATCCTGGATGCGGCTCTCATCAAAGCAGTGAGTTTATTTGATTCGTTATTACTAGAAACTCTGCTTATTGATAACCACGTCAATTACCCTGAGATTTTCTCGTTTTCCGATTGTCAGCTGACATGCCATCTGGAAGGTGGTCTATGGAACCTAGTGATCCTAGATTTGGTGACTGGACGAGATCTATACTGGATGAGTCTGAGAGTGAATGTAGTGGGGATGAAAATGTTATAGGACAAGGTTTAGAGAGTGCCCATGAAACCGAATCAGAGCAAGAAGTATGTGAAGCTGAGAATGAAGTGCATGGTATACCTAATGCTACATTTCCTGGATCATCACCAAGTTCACTACAACCACCACATTCTTTTGAAACAGAAAAATCGTCATCAGATGAAAACGAACCACTTTCAAAAAGGCAGAATCGTCAATACGAGCGAAAGAAGTATTATGGGGAGAGCCGTTTCATATGGTCCAAAAAACCCCCAGCTTCAAATGTTCGCACAAGGAAACATAATATCTTTTCACATTTACCGGGAATAATTGGCCCTGCTAAAGCCCTTGGTGAGATTTGTAGACACCAGACTGCTTAGACGCTACTTCTTAGTGAGAGAATAATGAAATAATTCTGCAAACCAATAAAAAATTGGCGCTCATGAGGAAAAAGTTGTCTGATGATAAAAAGAACTGACTACAAAGACTTGGATTTGATCGAGTTCAAGGCTTCTTTGGGGATTCTCATGTTCAGAGCCATCTTCAAATTTAATAATGAAGATCTTCAAGCTGTGTTTGCAACTGACTGTAATGGTCGTGAAATTTTTCGTTGTACAATGTCACTGAAGAGGGTCTGGGTGTTACTGCTCAGTATACGTTTTGATGACCCCTCAGACAGAGATGTGAGGAAAAAATGTGATGCAACAACTCCTATAAAATGGGTTTTCCAAGAGTTTTTGAAAAGCTGTATGGATAGTTACCAATTTCGAATGTAAGCTTGCATTGACGAATTGTTGGTGGGCTTTCGTGGTCGACGCCGCTTTCAAATTCCCAGCAAACCTAGAAAATATGGACTCAAAATAATGGGTTTGACAGATGCAAAAACTCACTACTTGCCAAAGGTCTACATTTACTCCGGAAAGGATAGTTATGGCAGAACACTCACTGATGAGAAGAAATTTTCCAAGCCAACTCGAGCAGTATTGCAATTCACCAAACTCATTATCAGAAGTAACCTCAATATCACAGCAGATAATTAGTTTTTCGTCCATTGCCCTCGTACAGGAACTACGTAAAACGGGCTTGACATACGTAGGAACACTGAGAAAAAATAAACAAGAAATACGGAAAGAATTTTTACCAGCCAAGGAAAGAGAAGTAGGAGAAGCTCTCTATGGTTTCACACAGGAGACAACACTACTCACTTATGTACCAAAGAAAGGCAAGGCCATCTTACTTGTATCCTCAATGCACCATACCCAGTCAAATGATCCAGAAACCAGAAATCATTGCCCTTTATAACAACACAAAAGGTGGGGTCGACGCGTTAGATGAGAAATGCACGGTATACTCAACAAGTCGACGCGCAAGGCGATGGCCATTAGCCCTATTTTTCACTATAATGAACATTAGCCTAGTGAATGCCTATGTTGTCTGGCGTGGATTCCCAGGGAATCCAGAGCAAACAACATTGGAATACATCAAAAATCTTGCCGAGGAACTCGTAGACCCTCATCTCAATCGTCGACTTCAAAACGACCATTTGCCCCGTGAATTGCGGATAAACATCAGCAGAATTCTGAAGATACTAGTTACATGTGAAGCCAGACGAGACTTGGGCAAACACGTGAGGTGTAAGAAGTGTCCATCAGGCTCTGACAGAAAAACAAAAAAGGTCTGTAGCAGCTGCAACCTACCGATTTGCGGAGTCTGCAAGATTCCAGTATGCCGAGATTGCTTAGATTAATGGCTTGCCAATTCTTCTGTGTGTATTAACTTGTCAAAAAACTATTTGCTTTTATAAAGGTTCATTGTTGCTTTATACTGTAATATTCAAATTTGGTTTATTTGTTTATAAAAAATTTGCAGATATATGTATTTCGTGACTTGTTGCAAAATTTGTTATGGACTTAAATATATTCGAAAAATTGTCTATTCTGTTCACTGTAAATAATTTCTGCTGCCAAAAGTTGTTCAGAGATTTCAATAAAAGTTACTTTTGCAATGTATTTAGAAACTTTTCATTTCTCCTTCACCACTGAAGCATGAGGGCCATGGAAATTATTGGGTATCTATAACCCAATCTCACCAGTTGTGTTACAAAAATATCACCTCACCAGTTACGGGTTAAACATGAAGAAGGCTTCGGTCAAAACTGGACTGTCTGTTCTGAAGCTTCTCGAGCAGTGAAACGATAAAAAAGCGATTGTAGAGGAAAGTATTACGTTGTTAAACATTGTTGACTTGTGCTGCACACGTCTTTGTTATTCCGCAATTTTAATTGTCCACGACTGAGCTGCGTGCGGCAACAGTGGTGTCTGGTAGCAGACGCTGCGGCACCACCCCAAATAGCCGCCCTGCCTCTTAGGCCCATTGTTCTCCGTCTGGATGTAAATGAGCAAAAAGGAACAGCCAGAGGCCACGTCGGCTTTTGAGGGAGTGTCACGGCTGAATTATTACATCGGAGACGGGTCCGCTTCTTTGTCTGACGTTGATCGGTAACAGCCGTCGAGCATGGGTCGGGATTCCGTAAATTGTCCTTCTAATTCACGAACAGTAAAAACAGGCCCCCACAAAGTTTCCTGCGGCATTCCATATTTACAGTTAAATAGGTCCGTTCGTATCGTTCATCCAGATTGTTTTAGTGCCAAACGATCCATCAGCGCCCTCCTGGGCCTATTTTATACCTGTCAAGTACCGCCATTACTGAATTCTTTATTTTTATACGTTTTACAGCGCTACGGGAATCCCAATCACACCAGTAGGTTTTTCAGCACGAGTATTTCTGCAGAATCACAGGTTTACGGAGGAGTAGATATCCAAGTGTGAGATACCTTCTTTCCGTGGCCAACGAGAAAGACAGGCCTCGGCTAAAGCACTAGATATCGAGCTGAACACTCCGCCAGTTTGAACCCTAGCCCGACGACGGTGATGTTTGCTTTGTGTGGTGGAGTGAATTGAATCAGTGAATATTTGGTGAGTTTATTGTTTCACAGTGTGAAATGGTTGGTTGTGCTGCCCCAAACTACTCAAATACTAGCAAACATGGTCGCTATACGTTTTATCGGTTTATTTCAAACATAGATCAGCGTAAAAGTTGGCTTGTAAGTTCCAGACGCCAAGTGTGGACGCCAAACTCGAGCAACTATTTGTGTAACGTTAAGAACAAAACCTTTCTTTACTTTCGTTACAAATAGTTATGCTCACAGAGAGGTAGTAATGAAAATATAGACCTGTACATGGTTGCAAAATACTTACACGAATTATTTACAGACGAATAGAAGAACTTGTGGAATCCGATCTCGGAGGAGATCAGTTTGGATTTACGAGAAATGTAGGAGCACGGGAGGCAATACTCACATTACGACTAATCTTAGAAGATAGGCTAAGGAAAGGGAAACCTACATTCTTAGCATTTGTAGATTTGGAGAAAGCTTTTGACAACGTCAACTGGCATACATTCTTTCAAATTCTGAACTTATCAGGGGTAAAATACAGCGAGTGAAGAGTTATATTCAACCTACATAAAAACCAGACAGCAGTTTTTAGAGTCGAAGGGCAAGAAAGGGCCGCAGAGGTTGGGAAGGGAGTAAGACAGGTTTGTAGCCTTTCCCTAGTGTTGTTTAATCTGTATATTGAGCAAGCAGAGAAGGAATTCAAGGAGAAATTTGAAGAGGGAATTAAAGGTCAGGGAGGAGAAATAAAAACTTTGTGGTTTGCCGATGACATAGTAATTTTGTCAGACACTGCAAAAGATCTGGAAGAGCAACTGAATGGAATGGACAGTGTCTTGGAAGGCAGATATAAGATGAACATTAACAAGAGTAAAGCGAGGGTAATGGAACGTAATGTCTGAAAATCAGGTGATGCTGGAGGAATTAGTTTAGGTAATGAGACAATAAAAGTAGTAGATGACTTTTGTTATTTGGGTAGCAAGATAACTTCTGATGGCCGAAATAAAGAAGATATAAAATGTAGAATGTCTATGGGAAGAAAAGCGTTTCTTAAGAAGCGAAACTTGTTAACATCAAATATTAATTTAAATGTAAGGAAGTCCTTTCTGAAAGCATTTGTCTGGAGTGTAGCATTGTATGGGAGTGAAACGTGGACGATAAGGAGTTCAGATAAAAAGATGATAGAAGCTTTTGAAATGTGGTGCTACAGAGGAATGATGAAAATCAGACAGGTAGATCACGTAACTAATGAGGGAGAAAAGAAGTTTCTGGCATATCCTGACTAAGAGAAGGGATATATTGGTTGCACACATTCTGAGACATCAAGGAATTGTAAACTTAGCATTAGAAGGAAGTGTGTGGGGAAAAATCGTAGAGGGAGACCGAGGGACGAATACAGTAAGCAGATTCAAAAGGATGTAGGTTGCCGAACTTATTCTCAGATGAAGATGCTTGCACAGGACAGGGTAGCGTGGAGAGTTGCGTCAAACCAGTCTGCGGACTGAAGACCACAACAGCAACATGTAAGCAGTGGTTTAATTTTTCTACATATTTTTAACATACAACGACCTACAGTGTGTTTGAAGTAAGCTACTTTATTTTATTTAGATCAATTAAGGAGTTATTCTAAGGACTGTTAATTGTATTTTAAGTGATGCATGAGTGCAGCTGGCTTTACCTAACTAGTAGTTTTTAAATTATATTTTTTTTTCGCATTAGTTCAGTGTTTAATTTAAATGGGACTCTTAGCATGGGAATATGTAGGCCTAAGCCAAGCTGTGAACAGGATATCTGAAAATAATAATGATAAACTGAACTTCACAAAGAATACGAACAGGATAGAAGCCTGTAAATGAAAAGGATTAAATTCAAAACAGCAAACAACATTTACTTTATTTCAAAGTGCATGCTACCTTCTAACGAAACCAGGTGTTCAAAGTTATTAAACACATTTTGACGTAAAATCTTCTCTGAAATATGGTGTGTGTAAAATGTGCGAGACATTAGAGGGAGGAATATGGAAAGTACAGCATCGCTGTTTGACAGTATTCTGTGCCTGTTTTCGAATGCTACTCTTAGTTATCGTAAACTTATGAGGACGTACCATTCCTAAACCAGAAAATACGATTATTGCAATGTATTTTAATTGTATGTGGCAAAATTTAGAACGGCAACATATGCCTTAATTTGGAATGTAAATGAATGTACCATATCTCTAAATATCCATCTAATCAATCACCTTAAGTTGCTTTCCTCTTACTGTCGAAAGTAAGCAAATAAATTTACTATGCTGTGATATTTTCTGTGTTAGGAAAGTATAAATAATAGCCTTAAGAGGACATTAAAAAGGGTAAGTGTTCCGTGGTCTTTAAAAGCGGGCCTCAACGTGGGATTCAAAATGGTGGGTAGTTCTACCACAGTCTAACATATACAGTCGCGACACTCACTGCTGTGAAAGTTGTTGCCAACTGACAGTTGCTGCGATACTAGCGCTCCTAGCGGTGGTAAAGCCGCCGTATGAGTGACGTTTCTTTGTAATTATTTGTATGCGTAATTAACAAAATAGTTGGTACAGTTTTCGCGTTACAAGCATTATTAAAATATTGAGAGATATACATAACATGGACATTAATGTAAAAACAGCTGAATTTAACTGATTCAGATGTGTAATGAACAACTTCGTCACGAACAAATATTTACGAATATGTGTTATTTTGCAGCTTATTCCGCTGAAAGTAAGTAGATTATAAACATAAGAGAAACATAAATTTCTATTATGGTATTTTCTTACTATGACAAGAGTTTTTTGACGCGTATCAATACGGTGTGTAGTCTAATGATTCGAACATTTTTAGGCTTCACTCGTCTTTTTGATTAGCGCATATTCGTTTGAGTGTCATTACTTTAGCTTAAGAAGACCATGTGTTGAAGATTATTGCCGTTTGTGGTTCAGTTGTACCAACAATTGTGGAAATGGGTTCTTCTTTGTTGCGAACTGTTTGATTGCTTTTTCCGTTTTCTTGCCAGGTCTGTGACGTTTTTCCTTCAGCTACAGCTGTGATGGCTGCTTTGCTACGTTAAATACTGTAGTTATTGCATTCTATATGCGTTTCCTACGTTCCACTCTCATTGATTTTGCTGGAAATATAGTGAAGAAACCATAACTTTCCTGAGTAGAAAATCGATGACTTTTTGTCAAAGGCAGGTCTTCCGGTGTTTCTTACCCATTTATTATTTTTAATAGAAAATTATATTACTCAGCAAAAGCTGTAGGTTACAAGGTAATTGTAAATAAACTGTCCTGCAACGTACCGTTTCGTACCTCATCAGGGATCTCAGTAATCCTAATAAAGACAAAGATGAAGCCAATTTTAAATTATTTTCTATTTTTATGGCATTGCATACGTTCCCTAGAGTGAAAAGTCTGTAGAAATCAATATAAACGATACTATTCGCACTCATCCAATACCGTATTCAGAGACGTAGCTTTCCGGCCGCTTGGAACGCTGCTGTCGTAGTGTATAACAGAAACCTGCGGGAGTGTCGTGACTGTATATGTTAGACTGTGGTTCTACTTGCACTATACTGTGCTCTAGTCCTGGCGCCTACGCCACAAGCTGGTGTCACGTGATCAACTTAGTCCGGACTCCGGAGCTCTCTCGCTTGTCAGCTCAACTTTTCTACGCCTTCCAATTCGTGATTGGGTGTAAATGCATTAATAATGTACATACGAGTATTGCATCTTGTACTTGATTCCGAAATTTTGGCATTACTGATAATAGTGCTACAATGAAACACGCATATTTGCCGTATACTCTAATTTATTTTCGGTGCTCTACAAAAACAGCATCACTGCATCTTTATAGCTTTGAGTCTCATATGCTAAATAACCATATTTGATACAGGATTTAACACTTCATTCAATCGAAAAACATTTTGGCTTTTTGTTGTTTTCCTGTACCTAGTAGCCCACAGACGTCAATAGCATAATAGTAATAAGCTTACCAATCTCCGAATTTTACGTTTTTATAAAGTGTTTGCACTGTTACGTTTAAACTGATAAGAAACAAACGTTTGAAACTAAATATACAATACGTTTGACGTAGGCAGCCACAACGCTCAAAGAAATTATTCTCAATTTTACAATAAAAAAATAGTTCCACAGTAGTTTGAAAATTGTATAAATCCAGATTGAGAATTGAAAGTTTCTTACGTACGGTATCTATCTCTATGTATTTATAACCAAATAAGCGTTAACGTACTTAATAGTTCGAATTGCATTAAATATTCCTTTGAGTTTTAAAAGTTTGATCAGGGAGGTTTTTCTTGACCATTGAAATAAACAAAAAACTTTGCTGGAAACAGCACATCAGTTTTACTATTAATGACATTATCAGTAAATGCAGGAAAATTTAAATGAAATACATTGAGCTTTCTCACCAGAATATATACCAAATCAAAAGACACTGTATATCACTTTCTTTAAGATGCCTAATTCGTTCCAGCAAACCTTCTGAAACTGTCATAGTATGTCACAATTTTAGTTACTCGAGAGGATTAAGAAAATTAAAAAATAAAATAAAAATCAAATTATATCAATTACTAATGACATTTGTGTTGTTACCTCTTTATTTAGTCGTCAACTTTGTCTCGTCTTGAACTGTCGCTTCAAAAAACGCACAACTGACAATGATCCAGCAAATTTCGGGAGAACTGCTGGATGTATATAGCTTCCAGACACGTGGCAGGAAGTTACCGACGTCCAGCAGTTCTCCCGAAATTTGATGGATCTACCAACACGCCGGAAAGTTTCAAATTTCACTACTGAAAATGAATTTTGTTCAAAATGCACTCCAAATCGTAAACGGAAGATGAATGCTATCTATGGATTTCTATCGAAATTTCGAGTTGTTCCTCTTTGATTCCGTAACATATGTAGAAAAATCAGTAACTTGCAATATTTTCCGAGCACAGATTTCAATCAAACGTTAGTGTAATCAACACGATAGCCCACTGGACGGTAGAATCTGTATCGTATATATGTAGTGCACATGACTAACCTTAAACTGACATTACTTTACCGTGAAAATTTTAATTTTGTTGTACTCCAACCAAAAAGCATTCTTCATTTCTGTCGATGACGTACCTCCTTATTCGTCACGTCTAAAACAATATGCAATTCATCTTGGAAAAGCGCCCGTGTCTGACAGCTAATTTTGCAGATGTATATTCCGCACACCTGTCAATGTTTAACAGTATTTATCAAAGCAAGACTTATTAGTCTCCAAGGAGTTATTGCGATCGTTATATGAATAAAATTCTTGACTATCCGTCTCCAGATCGCTTATATTTTCTAAAACATGACAGGTTTCGGGACAGATGCCCATCTTCAGATCAAAATTCATTACAGGACAGGTTACTCTGTAACTTCAAAATTTTGATCTGAAGATGGGCAGCTGTCCCGAAACCGGTCATGTTTTAGAAAATATAAGCGATCTGGAGACGGATATTCAAGAATTTTAACAGTATTGCCCATGGTACTGTGTCATGGTGCGAAATTTCAGTCTGAAGCTACCAGCCAGTCTAACAACTTTGGTCGCCACAAACCTTTATCTGAATATTAAATAATTCTCCTTCCTCCTCCCTGTCACTGTTCGAACAATATCTTTACATATAATACCAAATCAATTTGTTTAATAGAAAAATACGTACCTTGCATTTCAGTCTAGCATTTCAGTTTTGTGTAACGTTGTCTTTCTGATGAGAAGTACCGCTTATGAATGGAACCTTGAAAGACGACGTCTGTCGTCTTCCATATATTTTTTATAAAATTGTAATTTATTTGATGTTGCTAGATTAGCATTTTGTTAAAACTAGAACCCCACTGTTTTCGTGGCATGAGGAATAGCATTTTTATTTCATGTTTTAAAATATTAGTTTCTGAAATGTTTGTTAATATTACTAGCATTTTGTTATTTTAATAATTTATTATTGCGTTTATGAATGTGGCAATAAGTACGGCTTCTCCGCTACGCCACTGTCCCTGTGAGAATGTGTACTTGTTTCACTTTTAAGTGGATGTGCGAGAATCTAATGGCTGTCTGAATGTGGGTAGTAATAGCTCGCTTTGCATGGTTCTCTCTGGCTCAGAATCGATAGTTAGCCGTTACTAACCTCTGCTGCTGATGCTATCAAAGAGGTTTCTACACCCTTGGTTACAAGCCAGTCGACGAGTCCTCTCCAGTGCAATTCTCGCGTCCCCACCACCAATGATTTGCGGGTTTTGCCAGATTCCGGTAGTTTCCCGCATCCTGGCCACTCGCTCTCGTGTGCGCGGAGATGATATCGATTCTTTCTGTAGCATGTTTCACTTAGACTCTTGAACGTAGATTCATTTTTCGGAATATTTTTTCCGGTCGTGCGCAGAAATATGTCCCAGTTTTTCAATCCAGTGATTTCCAACAGATAAACGCAGTGTATATGTTACTAGTAGCAGTTTGATAATCGCCTAGTATATTCAAACCTTTTGTCATTATGTGGCGGTGTACGTACTCTGTGTAAATTCTTTCTAGCTTTATAACAGACGATATGTTCATTTTTGTACAGTGCATGTAAAATCTTTCTTACGTTTCCTTCCGTGACTGATATGTGTTCCTCGCGGTTGGTTCTTGGAACAAAGCCTTCAGCTTCCACTATGGTTTGTTCCATGCCCATCAGGCAAGTAACTATGCGTGTATCCTTCTGATACATTTCCTTCTGTAACATTTTGCAAGCTACTCTCCCCGCCTATTTTAATTTTGTTGTTTCTTCTCCGAACTTGTAATATGCACTCAGTCTTTATCAGTAATTCTCTCCGAGCCTTGAACAACCTCCTTCAATAACTTGCTTATGAAATTCTAAGTGTTTCTAAGGGTTGCATGCCGTAGTTTTTATTCTCACTTTTCCGTCTTCGTAATTATTTTACTTTTCTGCTTTTATTTTATTTTATTTATTTTTTTCTTTGTGACTGGACTTCATCCGTCTCTGTAATCGCTCCCTATCGCGTGTAGCTGCATTTCATTCGCTTCCTTACGTAATTCTAAACATCTACGAGGTATGTCCACACAGTAAGTTCCGTTTGGTTATATAAACCAAACGTGAACAGATACAGAAAAAATATTTGTTGTATAAAAATCCGCAACTGTTCAACTCCTTTTCTACATAATTTCCGAAATTTTGTAGGCACTTGTCATAGCGTGGAACAAGTTTTTGTGTGTCTTCTTCATAGAAGGTTGCCGCCTGTGTATTCAACCATGTGGTAAACATGTTCTTTCAGCTCATCATCGTTGAAGTGTTGACCACCAAGGACAGATTTTAGGTGTAAGAAGAGATGAAAGGAGTCTTCTTCTTCCTTTCACGTTGCCGCCCGACCTCACAAGGCGAATGAGACCATACAACTCTTACGTGAATTTCACCGGGACGTGTTTGATCATCCTCCGTACACTCTCGCTCCTAGCGACTTTCTTCTTACACCTAAAACCTGTCCATGATGGTCAACACTTCAGCGATTATGACAAGCTGAAAGAACTACATGGCTGAATACACAGACGGCAACCTTCTACGAAGAAGGCATACAAAGACTTCTGACAACGCTATGACAAATGCCTACAAAATTTCGTAAGCCATGTAGAAAAGTAGTTTAATAGTTGTCTATTTTTGTACAATAAATATTTTTTTTGTATCTGTACACGTTTGTTTTATATAACCAAACGGAACTTACTTTGTGGACATACCTCGTATATGGGTTGCATGCCGTAGTTTTTATTTTTATTTTTCCGACTTTGTAATTATTTCACTTTTCCGGGTTTTGAGACTGGCCTTCTTCCGCCTCCGTGAACGCTCCCAATCGCATGTTGCTGCATTTCAGTTGCTTCCTTATGAAATTCTACGCAGTTCTAGGGGTTGCATGCGCGTAGTTAATTTTCTTTATTTTTCGGAAATTGATTTTATACATTTTTATCGGTTTTCGGAACCACGTGGGTGCGAACTCCAACTTCAGGGGTTTGCAGCTAGTCACCTGAATTCACGCCACTTCTCATAAAACCAGTGACTAGATAGTTTACTCTCAGATTGCAACTTAAAGAGTCCGCCGTGATTTGGTGTAATGAATCCAGTTTTTAACCACTTCACCTTCAGTGGAGTGCGATCATGTAACGTAGCCGTGTGTCGCCGTTAACTTGTTTGCCCGCGGTCTAATCTAAATGCAACTTAACTTTGCTATTCTCACGCACCATCTCAAATCAGGCTCCGCAGACCAGAGCCATCTTCGCAGTTTTATTGTATATTGTGTTATGTGGCACCTCCGGGTTTGCTGAATTTCGCCTACGATAGCGGCGCCTGCTTCTGCCTCGTTTCAGCACGCTGATTTTGGTGAGTTTCGCTGTTGCATTGCGTGTGTGTGAGCGAGTGAGTGTTGTTTGTAAATCCTCCCTCTAGTAGCGTTAAGTTCTGTGCAATTTATGTTAAATTCAATGGTGGGCATCGTCGGTATCAGATCATGTAAATGGGATGCATTTTTATTGTATTAACAAAATTGGTTCCCCATTTTGCTTAAGTTCGACGTGAATAAACAAGTTAAGTTCAGTATAATTTTGACTTGCCGATAAATTGTAGTTCTCGAGCACCTGCCACCTTTTATTTAATATTGTTTTTCACCAGTGCTGAGAACGAGCTCAGATGCAATTTTCTATGTTTAAGTTCCGTTGCGCCATAAATGTTTTTCTTTAGCCAGCTTTATGATATAACTTTAAATGTGGTGGCTTGATTATTAATGCCTGTATGTAATTTCGTGTGGCTGCTACGTATATTGGGCACTGTATCGTTAACTTCCTGTTATTAGAGTAATTTGAACCAAGTCAGTTCTCAATATGGGCCAGGGAACAAGGACTAGCAGCAGGGAGTAGCCGGTGGTTCACACGGACCTTTTGCTAATTTTACTGCTAAAATTAAGTTTTTTTATAACAATAAACTTTTATCTGGGTACCTCTTACCAGAATTAAGCTTTTATTTCCTACAATGGCCCACTTTTAATCTTTGGATCAAACTCAGACAGAGGAGGTCCATTCACAGTTATTACCAGCAAATCCTCCAGTGTTTCTGTCTTCAACCAACTCCTGTACGCTGCATTTACTATTCGGTGCTTGCAGTGCTAATACGTTTTCGCGCCATCTCTGATTGAATTCTCGCCGATGAATCAGCTGATGATGTGTATATTTGTTTCGTAGTATTAAATAAAACACTTTCCTTACAACTGACTATGAAACATAAATATGAAATAGTCGAACGCGGGAACTGCAACAGCTTTCAAATTTTTTAAGAAACCGCCACAAAACAGGAATCACGTGGGTCTAGCCTCACTAATTCAGGCAGCTCTGTGCATTTGTGAATCCGGCAGCCTGGAAGCGGCAGAAAAAAATTCCTAGCAGAGTCTGCTAATCAGGTTACTTGCTGTGATTGCTTATACAGGAAACAGCCACACCTCAAGTAGACAATAGCAGGAGAAGGCGCAGCTTATACACAGATCTGCACATGCGCGTCACCCCTCTGACAGCTGCTTGAACAAATCGGAAGTATATAGAGAAGATACGGTAGTCGTAATGTCAAAACAAAACTGTCGTTGAATGAGATCTGTTATTTGCACTAATACAGAGACATAATGTTAAAAATTAGAAATACTGATACAACTACCAGGAAATGTAGGCCTGCCTTATTCGTGAATATAAATGCCACTAACATCTTCAGGCTTGCACAATTCTGAATCTAGCTCCAGTGTCTTTAGAATATAAAATTTATATGTAAGCCTAGATTGCCAACTGCCAATCTTCGATCGCGAGCTGGTGACCATAAATTTCACATTCTGTATTGTGTAATTGCTTGATAAAATATACCACTCACGCCCGTTCTCGTGTATCCATACAAAGGGCTAGTGTTTTGTTATGTTTCCCTATTATATTCAGTTTTTCCTTTTTTCCTGTCATTATGGACATCTCCTACCGTCTCGACCCATTACCTTGGGTAGCAATATTTAATAAGTATTATTCACAGCTAATTATCTTCGTATTCGCCCGTCGCTCTCTACGTTTACGACTTCAACCACACCACTTCGTTTACGCTCCCTGGATTCGCTTTTTATTTCCCAGCTGATATGACGCTACCTCATTTACTACTGTATAATTGCGACCTTTATAATATCTACGATCTTCTCTCTCGTCACTGCGCAACGTCATTCTTCACGCCACTGCTTAACATTCCATGACGCTTTTTATTTCGAAACTATAAAAAATTAACGACTCCCGTCTCCTTTATTGGGGCCGCGGTCGTAGGATTTAAAACCCTGTTCATCCCGTTTTACGCAACACTATATACATGGACAATGAAGAATCTGACCATATTGGTTTCTTCTGGTCTCTGTACCTATCATTTTTGATGTCAGGTAGATGGTAAAAGTAACAGGAACCAGTTGTTATTAATTGACTAACTGCTCCGACAGTTTCTTCGTAAAAATTCAAGAGCCTAGTGGGCAAGAAGTGTAAAAAGTTTCCGATGATTCAGAAATTTAAAGACTTCTACTTTATCAGGAACAATCATTTTAATAGCATTCTTTTCCTGGTTAATCCACGAGAATATTACATCTTTGAAAAAGGAAGAGCAATGTTCAAATGTTTGTACAGCTTATGGGACTTAACTACGGGGTCATCAGTCCCTAAACTTACAAACTACTTACGAACTACCTTATACTAAGGACGGCACAAATATCCATGCCCGAGGGGGGATTCGAACCCCCGACCGTAGTGGCCGTGCAGACCGTGACTGGAGCGCCTCAGACCCCGCGGCCACCGCGGCCGACAGTCCCCCTTCGGGAATGGATGTGTGTGTCTGTTGTCCTTAGTTTATTTTAAATAGTTTGTAAGTCTAGGCACCGATGACCTCAGCAGCTTGCTCCCTTAGCTTTACAAACTTTTTTTAACGTTATGGATTAATTAAAGTCTTTAAACGAGCTCATCAAACCACAAAGGTCTTCCTGAAAAAGATTGTCACTAAAGTCACTCAGGACAGACCGAATCTACCTAAATCGAGAAAGCCATTTTCTTGCAATGATCTGTCCAATGACATTATACCCTTAAAAGGCGCAGGCGTTTTTGGCTGACTCCACAATTTTTGTTATCACCCACCTATATACGGAGACATGGTCATCACAAAATAAGAGAATTCGAATCGAAAACAGAAAGATTTAGATGTTTCTTTTTCCCGCGAGCTAGAAGAGTATGGAACTGTGGAGAAATATCATAAAAGTGGGTCGATGAACTCTCTGCTGTGCAGTTTCAGTGTGATTTTTATAGTATCTACATAGCTGACACTCCTTTTATAAACTCAAACAGAAGAATATCGGTAACGTTACGATATCTCCTTCGTACTACGATTTCTAGCGTCCACAGCAGCACCTGTCGCCATCTCCAAAGAAAAAAATGATTGCGTAAACTCTTATTGAACTAAGAGGTGTAGCCAGAAAGCAAGTATCAGTTTTTTTTTTTTTTTTTTTTTTTTTTTTTTTTTTTTTTTTTTTTTTTTTTTTGAGCGCGCTTGTCATTTTGTTGTGCGGGAGCTTCCACATCTCGAATTAGACTGTTATTAAACTGTTCCATTCCTCTCGTCCTGGGGGGGGGGGACCTCCAATTCATATTTATAGTAATACATGTATTTTCAAGTGGACGAGAGAGGGGGGGAGGCTAATTTTGTTTCCCCGCTGCCCCGGGCCTCCAGTAGCCTTAGCCCGCCACTGATTATGACCATAGAGTTTTGATCCAATAGGTTTACAAACATTTAAACTTATTTGATAACAAGAAACGTAATTTTTGAGCTATTTTTCGACACAGTCACCGAAAGAACTGAGACACTTGTCATGTCGCGGGATAAACGTATATTCCTACGTCGCAGAATTCAGACGCCTGTGAACGGAACCAGTGTGACAGCCGTCTTCAGCTCATTTTGGTTGTCAAAACCAATGAGGTTAGAATAACGGGAGATGGCCTTATCTATGCCGGGCACATACGTCAGTTGAAGCCTGTCCGCCATCTTGGTCAGTTTTGGAATGCTATTTCTCCGTTAAAACTTTGCGTTAAGTCGACCCTATTACTGTTAATGCATAGAACAGTCACTGCAAAGTATGAACTTTCAAACAATATACTTACTTGAATAAATAGTAATAAATACTCTTCATAATATATTTGAAAACTTGATTTTTATCGGCTAATTTGCGCTCTTTTAACACGTTGTACAACACGGCAAAACCGTCGAAGATTTTATTCCTGTTTTAAGTGACAAACAACATTAACTCTACAAAACGAACACTTCAAAACTTAGCCTTATGGCGGAGGCAGGCTTCACTTTTTCGGCGTAAGGGCGTCTCCCTGTATTCTAACTGCCTTGGTCAAAACGCTGGCCAGAGGACAAGAATCTCTTTAGGTTCCAGAAAAGATGGAAATCACTGGAGGCAAGTTCAGAACTATATATTGGATGATCAAACAGCGCCCAGCTGGCGAACAACAACAGTTTTGCAGAAGTTGGGCTGGCAGTTGTTCGTTTATCCAGCATACAGTCCTGATACTGCTCCTAGAGATTTCCAGTTTTTCTTCCACCTAAAAAAACTTCTTTCCTACGGCGAGCGTTTGGACAACAATGAAGAGTTGAAAACGATTTTTTTAGACTATGTCGAAAAATTATACAAACTTTGCTGCAAAAGTTGTCAACAAAGTTTTTCATGTAACTGTGTTGCCTAAATTAAAAAAAAAAAAAAAAAAAAAAAAAAAAAAAAAAAAAAAAAAAAAAAAAAAAAAAAAAAAGAACGGGAATCTTCCTTTATGGATCCGCCTCGTACAATTAAAAAGTGACAACATATAATAAATAAACTCACAGCAGGCAGAATCAGTGGCGGATCCATAGGGGTGGCTAAGGGGCTGAAGCCCCCACCAAAGTACCTTGCTTTTAGTATTTCTCTTGGTAATTCCCATCCTCGACTGGATCTAGCCCCCTCCAAAAGTGCCTTGCTTTTAACTCAACTGGGTCAAGCCCCTCCCAAATCAAAGTCCTGAATCCGCCACTGGGCAGAATAATTACTCTGAAAAATAAAAACTACTCGGAACTTATGCACCAATCAGTTATTGGTCTTTTGAACTTTACAGTACGGCAGGAACAGGAACGTTGGCATGAAAACAGTCGTCCAAAGAAGGTGCTTGGATTGAGGAATGAGAACATGAATGTGAACAAGAGGACGGGTAGATCACTCCGAGAGTCCTCAAAGGAATGTGCCCTGCCCTCAAATAAACATGAAATGTCTTCAAAAGGTTTGTAAATCTATGGGAGTGAACTACGTGGGTCATTAAGTGCCGCCGGCCGCTGTGGCCAAGCGGTCTGCTGCGCGCCAGTCACCCTGCATGGCCGCTACGGTCGGGGGTTCGAATCCCCCCTCGGATGGACGTTTGTAAGTTTAGGAACCGATGACACCGCAGTTAAGTCCCTCAAGCTTAACAAACATTTGAACATTTTCATAAGTGCCTAGGCTTACGAACTACTTGCACTAACTTAACTTATGCTAAGGACAACACAAATACCCAGGCCCGAGGGATGACTCGAACACTCGACGGTGAGCGGTCGCGCGCAATGCAGCTGGGCGCCTTAGTGCGCACGGCTATTCTGCCGTGGCATGAAATGTCTTCTACATCGCAGTAGCTATTCCAGAAGTTTGCTGTTTTACCGTTTTCTTAATATACATATATATATATATATATATATATATATATATATATATATATATATATATATATATATATATTCTTTTAATTATACAATAACCCAATACCTATACATAAATGGGTCTTCTTATGCTACTACATTTTTTGTGCTTTTTATACTACTTCTAATGTTTCTACTAAACCACATGATGTGTTTTGTTTTTGCTGTTGTGTCTGCTGTATGTGCTGTGTCATGCAGGGTGTGTTGGTATGTTCTGTTTCATGTGGAAGTCGCTACTGCTACGTTTAGTGCCTTGTTTTGTGTCCCCCCCCCCCCCCCCCCGCCCTGCAGTGCTCACAGGTGTGCCAGTAATGTACAAACCTACCTACTGGTTGGCCTGTGCCTCCCGAACTAATTCCGGAGGGCGTGCCCCTGGCACTGGGCTGGCCTTTTGCACTGCAGTCCTTTTGTTGTTTTCGTGTTTTCTCTTAAGCCTAACTTAATCTTATATCTAGCGTCGCAATCGGTGATTTGGCTGCGCTCAGTCCTCCTGGTCCAGGGCACGGCGGATCCCGACCATTGCTGGCGGCCATTCCGTACCCCGGCGGCACGGCCTGGTGCAGCAGTCATGCCTGGAAAAAATGTCTCATAATCGATTTATGAATTCATGTCTGATGTGGTGTAAGATTTTGTCAGTTAATTCATTGAGAATTTGAAAATGTGCTTCATTTCTAATGAGTTGGTATATGTCTGAGTTAGGTAGTTGTAGTCTGAGATGAGAGACAAGACGTAGGGCACTCGAAAGTGACGGGTTCTGGAGTTCCTTCCGGAGCTCCACAACCACACTCTGGAGTCGCGGGCTTCCTGAACCGGCATAGATACGTCGGGTACGGGCCATGGCCGGTGAGAAAGTGAATCAATCCTCTGCTTGGCTGGAAGTATCCCATTGAAGTCTTTCTGACACATTTGGGAGCAACTAGTGTGTCCTCCTTCCAGTATCGTCCTGGTCCCAGATGTTTTGCCAAATTTCCAGTCCCCGAATTTCGATTTCCCTTTTCCCCTCCACCCTGGCTTCTATGATCTCCTGTATTTTGTCCCCATTTCCCTTTTTCAGCCAGTACGCCGCCGCCAGCTCCCGAATCTTGATATCTAGGAGACAAAGCCCCATCAACACAGAGAGGGCGCCGCCCGGCGACGTCCTGTATGCCCCAATTGAGTAAAGGAGGATACTTCTCTGAACTGTTATCACCGCCATTGCAGGCGCCACCCTAGTGAGTCTGTTTCATGTACACCAACCATTTGTTGTTGTTGTTGTGGTCTTCAGTCCGGAGACTGGCAGCTCTCCACAATACCCTATCCTGAGCAAGCCTCTTCATCTCCACATAAGAACGACAACCTACATCTGTCTGAATCTGCTTAATGTATCCATCTCTTGCTCTTCCCCTGCGACTTTTTCCCCACACACTTCCCTCCAACGCTAAATTCACAATTCCTTGATGTCTAAGAATGTGTCCTACCAATCTATCCCTTCTTTTAGTCAAGGTATGCCAGAAATTCCTTTTCTCCCCAATTCTGTTCAGTACCTCCTCATTAGTTACGCGATCCGCCCACCTAATCTTCAGCATTCTTCTGTAGCACCATATTTCAAAAGCCTCAATCCTCTTCCTGTGCGCACTGTTTATCGTCCATGTCTCACTCCCATACAAGGCAAAACTCCATACAAAATGCCTTCAGAAAGGACTTCCTTATGTTTAAATCAATATTCGATGTTAACAAATTTCTCTTTTTCAAGAACGCTTTTCTACCCATTGCCATTCTGCGTTTTATATCCTCTGTACTGCGACCATCATTTGTTATTTTACTGCCCAAGTAACAAAACTCATCTACCTCCTTTATTGCTTCGTTGCCTAATTTAATTTCTTCAGCATCACCTGATTTTCTTACACTGCACTCCATCACCCTAGTTTCGCTCTTGAAAATGTTCATCTTATATGCACCTTTCAGTACACTGTCCATTCCGTTCAATTGCTCCTCCAGGTCCTTTGCTGTATCTGACAGAATTACTATGTCGTCGGCAAAACGCAATGTTTTTAATTCTTCACCCTGAACTTTAATTCCTTCTCCAAATTTCTCCTTGCTTTCCTTTATAGCTTGCTCAATGTACAAATTGAACAACAATGGTGAAAGACTACAACCCTGTCTTACTCCCTTTCCAACCACTGCATCCCTTTCATGCCCTTCAACTCTGACAACCGCTGCCTGATTTTTGTACAAGTTGTAAATAACCTTACGTTCCCTATATTTTACTCCTGCTTGCTTCAGAACTTGAAAGAGTTTATTCCAATCAACATTGTCAAAAGCCTTCTCCAAATCTACAAAAGCTAGATATTTAGGTTTGCCTTTTCTTGATCTATCTTCTAGGATAAGCCGTAAAGTGAGTATTGCCTCCCGTGTTCCTACATTTCTCCTGAACCCAAACTGATCTTCCCCGAGGTCGGCTTCTACCAGCTTTTCCATCCTTAACCATTCACGAAGTGCTAATGTTAACCTTGCGTCATAATGAAAGTCCATTAAGAAACGTAATTCGCAGAAAATCGCGAGCAAGCGTGCAGCGGTAAATTATTCACCGCTACGTGACAGGCGAGAGACGCGAACAGCCGGCGTGTGGCGTCGGAGAGAAACCTGTTTGTGCTAAACAAATCAAGTGCGGGAAGGGCACTGACGGCTGAGACGCCATCAGAGCAATTGGTTCTTCAGCCACCCCAGGGGCGTCCAAAGGCCGCCAACGGGCGTGCGAGCCACGAAAATCCACGGGAGTGTCTTAATTAAATACGAAAACCGGTGGGTGGTAATTACGCAGAGGTAATGGGCGGCCTACGCAGTGGTAATTAATAGTGGGAAGGCAGGAGGAGAATGGAACGGCCGGTCTGCACGCTTTTCTGCGTGTTCCGGATGCGTCCTCCAGGTGTGCAGTCCGGGGGTCGTTGACACCGCACTGCCGAAACAGGTATACTCGTAAAAGGGCCCTCCCGGAAGCACAGGAGGCGGCGGGAATTCCTAAAAGGTTCTAATTGTGGAAATACTGCTTTTACCGCCTCGGCAACGACTTAACTTATACCGCTTGGCCGCTTGTCGGAAAGTTTTGCTTGAGATACATTCCGTGCCATGCATGGCTTCCTTGTTGACAGAGTTTCGGTAGAACTCGTGCTGCACTTTCTAATACTCCAACTACTACTTGTATGAAAATTTACAAAAATGTCAATTACTGACCATTTTGCGGAATGCAAAAAAGAAAAAAAAATGGAAAAGGTTCAAGTGTTCGTGATAGGGATGCAACATCGTTGATAAAAACATCGATGTTAAGACATCGATGTTTCTGCGAAAAAATATCGATGTTAAAAAAAACATCGCTCCTGAAAAACGATACATCGATGTTTTTCCGATGTTTCCATACGTTTAAGAAATATTAGGAAAAAAGACACTGAAATGAAGCTGTGTTGCCAGAAAGTATCTGCCTTATTGATGTTCTTTCACTAGGCTACAAATACACAGCGGAATGGCAGATTAGAATGAAAAAGAAGTTAGGAATGTTTCGCTACCTATTGCGCTGATTTTTACTTGGGATTTACATCGATTTGTTCAATACATGCGAAATAACTTGTGTTTTGTTGACGTATTGCATTTTTCTTAGCTATCGACGTGGAGAAAATTAAACATTATGTATCTTTCAGTTATTACTTAATAATGTATTTTTAAAATGAATATTCATCAATGACGTTTATCAAATCATATACCTTGCTGAAATGAAAATCTATGTTATACTTGGCTTGTTGGCTTTTGTCTCGGATTTTTCGTCGACTTTTGTTTGATGTTTTAACTGACGTTTTGACAGTACGATATCAGTCTGACTGGGTAACACTGTCAAAGATTAGATTCCACTGATGTTGGAGGGCGAAATTTCAGCAATGCCAGCAGCCCGTTTTGGACAAACATCAGATTGTTTCATATTTCACTTACCTACTATTTCGAAAGTATGAAAACAGCGATGAGCGACGACAGCAGGAGCACCACACTTGAGCTGACGCTGGCTGAGCAACTAATAAAGTAATGATGGAGTTGCCAATCAATTGTTGAACGATGTCGATAGTTTTGCACTTCTGTCGTCGATGCATCGGCGATATATCGCTGTTCAAAATATCGATGTTAACAACGATATTTATGGACGTAACATCGATGTTTTCAAAACATCGATGTATCGTTTGCATCCCTAGTTCGGGAGGGACCGTAGCAAGGCCCGTTAGACCTCAAGGCCCGTCCCGTGCGACTCTTATATATCTTTTGCAAATTATTGATAAAGGGAGGGAAGAAAGAAGGATTAGAAAAGGAAGGATTGACAGTGGCTGCATTGGGGCATTGAAATGAAACAATGGCGACATGTGAAAATGTGAGCTGGGCCGGGAACCGAACCCGATTCTCCCGCTTCGTGCCAGCGGTCACCTTACCTACCTGGCTACCCGTGCTCGCCTCCCGGCCGTCTCGAATTCCCACAAATAGCACGCTATGGCTGTAGCGCCACTATCGTTCATGTCCTCTTACACTCGCCATTACGGATTCCCGTGCGAGGTCGAACGTATGACTGCATCTGCGGTGAAATAATTGAAGCCAACGCCGTTGACGCGTGTAAATACTTGTTATATTGGTGTGGTGTCCGAAAGAACACACAACATGCCAATATAATAAGTGATTCATCAAAATATACAGGGTATCAGAGATAAAGTTAATGAAATGCTTATTGATACTGATTCTGACATTATTGGTATTTCAGAGCACTTTTTAAGTGGTGTGACAATTCAGAGACTTCCTTTGCCAGGATACAGGTTAGCTGCCTTTTACTCTAGGAGTTCCTTGCAGTGTGGGGGAGTGGCCATGTATGTAAAAAACGATTTTTCATCGGAGTCAATCGATTTTTCTAAACACTGCACAGAACAGATATTTGAATGTTGTGCAGGAATTGTTAATGTTAATGGAACTAAACTAGTAATAGTTGTTATTTATAGATCCCCTGACTGCCCAAGCTGGAATTGGTTCTGGGTTCACTGTATAGGAAGTATAAAAATTTAATTGTGTGTGGAGATTTCAACATTAATTGTGTAGGTGATAGCTCAAGGAAACGTCAGCTGTTAGATCTATTTAATTCCTATAACATGATGCAAACAGTATTTTTTCCAACGAGAGTGCAAGGAAATAGCAGTTCTACCATTGACAATATTTTTGTTCATTCTTCATTATTAGAGGGGCACTCTGTCAGCAGAATAGTAAATGGCCTATCAGACCACGATGCCCAACTTTTAATTCTAAAAAGTATTTGTTCTCAAACAAATGTTAAAC
This sequence comes from Locusta migratoria, assembly GCA_026315105.1. Lineage (NCBI taxonomy): Eukaryota > Metazoa > Arthropoda > Insecta > Orthoptera > Acrididae > Locusta > Locusta migratoria. Next base: position 179,060,968 of record CM048747.1, read on the forward strand.
ATAAATATCAACTACTCAGAAAAGTTAATCCAGTTGCAATTGAGACCTTTTTAAGCCTAATTAAGGAACAAGAATGGCAGGATGTTTATAGTGCTGATAATGCAGATGATAAATATAATGCTTTTCTGAACACATTTATTATGCTATTTGAAAGTTGCTTTCCACTAGAACGCTCAAAACAGGGTACTTTCAGTAACAGACAGCCAGGGTGGATGACAAAGGGGATAAGAGTATCATGTAGAACTAAGCGGGAGTTGTATCAAAATGTTATAAGCAGTCAGAATGAAGATGCAGTAGCTCATTACAAACAGTACTGTAAGGTTCTGAAAAATGTCATTAAGAATGCAAAAAGTATGTGGTACGCAAAAAGAATAGCAAACTCTCGGGATAAAATTAAAACTATCTGGTCAGTCGTGAAGGAAGTGTCTGGTCAGGAGCAGCAGGTAGAAGATATAACGTCAGTGCGTAGTAGGAATGTTTCTGTTACTGACAAGTTAGATATATGTGCAATATTCAATAATCACTTTCTGAATATAGTAGAGGAACTAAACAAAACTCTAGTTTCTACAGGTAATCATATAACGTTTTTAGAAAATGCGTTTCCGAGGCTGTTGCCTGAAATGATCCTTCATGATACTTCCATAGGTGAGATTGAGTCAATAATTAAATCACTAAAGACTAAGGACTCTTGTGGATATGATGGGGTATCTAGCAGAATTCTAAAGTACTGTTCTCCATATGTTAGCCCAGTACTAAGCCATATTTGTAATTTTTCCTTTCGGAATGGTCAGTTTCCTAACAGATTAAAGTACTCAGTAGTGAAACCGCTTTATAAAAAAGGTGAAAGGGATAATGTAGACAACTATAGACCTATTTCTATGCCATCGGTTTTTTCCAAAGTTATTGAAAAGGCTGTATATTCAAGATTAATTGATCATTTCAGTTCACATAATTTCCTGTCAAACGTACAGTTTGGTTTTAGAAGTGGTTTAACGACCGAAAACGCTATATTTTCGTTTCTCTGTGAGGCACTTGATGGGTTAAATAAGAGGCTACGGACATTAGGCGTCTTCTTTGATTTAACAAAAGCGTTTGATTGTGTTGATCACAAAATATTATTGCAGAAGTTGGAACATTATGGAATACGGGGAGTAGCCCACAACTGGTTCACCTCTTACTTTAATAATAGACAACAGAAGGTAATTCTCCGCAATGTAGAAAATGGCTATGACGTGCAATCCCAATGGGGCACAATTAAGTATGGGGTGCCCCAGGGGTCTGTTTTGGGACCATTGCTGTTTCTTATTTATATAAATGATATGCCTTTGAGTATAACAGGTGACTGTAAAATATTTTTGTTTGCTGATGATACCAGCTTGGTAGTGAAGGATGTTGCTCGTAATATTGACACAGTATCAAATAATGCAGTTCAAGAGATAAGTTCATGGCTAATAGAAAACAAGTTGATGTTAAATCACAGTAAAACTCAGTTCTTACAATTTCTAACACATAATTTGACGAAATCTGACATTATGATTACACATAATGGGCATGTGATAAGTGAGACTGAACAGTTCAAATTTCTAGGTGTTCATATAGACAGTAAGCTGTCATGGAAAGCCCATGTTCAGGATCTTGTTCCAAAACTAAATTCTGCTATATTTACCATTAGAACAATATCTGAGATAAGTGATTTTTCAACACGAAAAGTAGTCTATTTCGCTTACTTTCACTCACTTATGACGTACGGCATTGTTTTTTGGGGTAACTCGCCTGATGCAAAAAGGATATTTCTGTCTCAAAAACGGGCGGTTCGAGCAATATCTGGTGTAAGTTCGCGAACGTCATGTCGACCCCTTTTCAGTAGTCTGGGAATTTTGACTCTGGCGTCACAATACGTTTTTTCTTTAATGTCGTTTGTTGTTAATAATATCAGCTTATTCCCACGAGTTAGTAGCTTTCACTCGGTGAATACTAGACAGATGTCTAATCTACATTTGCACCGCACCACCTTAACACTTGTGCAGAAAGGGGTGCAGTATTCTGCGGCATCCATTTTCAATAAGCTGCCACAAGAACTTAAGAATCTTAGCACTAATCCACATGCTTTCAAATCTAAATTGAAGAGTTACCTCGTGGCTCACTCCTTTTATTCTGTCGAGGAACTCCTAGAAAAGTTAAACAATTAAGCTAATTTATTTTTTCTTTATTGATTCTTTTCACTTTTTCTATTACCATTATTGTGTAACAATTAATGTATTGACTTGTTCCATGACCATGGAGTCTTACTCCTGAAGTGGGTCCTATGGAACAGAATAAATAAATAAATAAAAATAAATAAATAGATATATCTGTTGTCATTACGAGCTTAAGTCGTAGTTGCTAAGCACTAACCCGTAACTCATGACGTTCCCTTCCATTAGTAGGAATAACTCGTGTCTTCATGCATCTGCAGATGTGTGGTTTCTTAATAAGAAGCTGTTAGAAGTAAATTAATACACATTGTTTCAGATATTTTCCATATTTATTATTCATAGAAGTTGATATATTTTTAAAGAAAGTTTCCACACAGGAATTGGATGACTCCAAACTCGACTCACAACATGGCTTTACTGATAACATCGCTAACTTCCAACAGCCTAGCTGGCTGAGTTTGTATCAGTTGTTCACAATTACACTCTTTGGAAGTAATTGCAGCACTACTATATTATATGTTAAAGGTTACAGAAATAAATGGTGCTACATTCGGGATTTTGAATGTCATTTTACATAACATAGATAGTATTCAAAGTACTGAAATTTACACGTTCAGAAAATTTGAAAAATTCAAATGTTTGTAGAGCTTATGGGACTTAACTACGGGGGCATCAGTTCCTAAACTTACAAACAACTTATGAACTAGTTTATACCAAAGACGGCACAAATATCCATGCCCGAGGAGGGATTCGAACCCTAGACCGCAGCGACCGTGCAGACCGCTCGGCCATCGCGGCCGGCTTGAAAATATTGTTTTTCAACAATACTTGCTATATAATTGTAATGAACGTTTTACTGTGTGACAGCTTCGAGATTATAAAATTTCCACGCCCTTCTAATGAAGTAAACTATCTGCCATTGTCTTAATAATAGGTCCTTCTTCCGAAAACGAATATATGTTAAGATTCTTTGCAATGGTTTATTACTTATTTTCGTTTAGTTCGAGTTGATAAGACTTTCTGATGATTTGTCATGACATTATTCGCGATATTTGGTGGTTTGACGTTTTTAACACGCCGACAAGTATTATTTTATAACAACGAAACTTCCAGAATTCACAAGAACGAAATATAATAATTTTCCTACTTCATACCTATACTCCTCCTCTTTATTTTGATGCTCCTCAAAATTGTCTATCTCAATGCTATGTACTTGTCCCAGAGTTTCTGCCAGTCTTCAGATACAAGATGGATACCATCTTTTGAGAGATCCTTCAAAATCGCCTCCGCAGCCTTCACCACTGCTTCTGATGATGGATAATGCCTCCCGTGAAGGCGTTTCTTCATTTTAGGGGACAGAAAAAGTCACATGGGGCTAAATCTGGACTAGAAAATGAGGAAAACACTTCACGTTGAAGTTTGCATGATTTCAGCAAAAATATTGGCAATATGCAGCCGGGCATTATCGTGATACAGCACGTAGCATGTTTCACGGAAAAGTGGTCTTATATGTCTGATATGGACTTGCAATGTTTTCAGCACATCCCACTAGTGTTGTCCAGTTACTGGTGTGTGTGTGTGTGTGTGTGTGTGTGTGTGTGCAGGTAATAAATACTGATGAACCATTCCATGAATAACATTTCGCAGCAGAAGCAACGACTTTTGCATTTTTGGAGGTTGGTGATGGAAATTTCCACATTGAGGTTTGCTCTTTGCTGTCAGAATAAAAATGATGTAGCCAAGTTTCAACGCCAGTGATTATATTTGAAAGAAACTTCGGATCTTTTTCTAACATCAAGTGCATGCAGACTTGCAAGCGAATGTACTTTTGTTCGGGAATCAACAATCTTGCAACTCACCGCTCACAGACACGTCTCATATGTAATGTTTCTGTCACCAACGTTTGGGTAGTTTCCAATAAAGTATCGACAATAATTACGGAAAAACACCGAGAACCGCTTGTATAGCACTGACACATGAATCTTTTAGGATAAACAAGAACTATCCTAAACGGCAGAACCGTTAATGCACATGTATTGCATCCACTCTGGCTACATATGGTCCTGATGATTCCAAAAAAGGTGAACTCCTTCGACACAAATACAGACGTTGTTCAAAGATACATTCTGAATAATCTATATCTATAAATGTGAATGTCTGTTCAGTGTACGTCTATCACGTCGGAACTACAATACATAAAGAGCTAAAAATTTGTACAGTTACTAATGTCTACCCGGGGAAGGCTTTAGGCACGGTTTTATGGCGATCGGATAGCTATTTATCTATCTAGTGAATGTCTGTTCGGTGTACGCTTATCACGTCCGAACAACAAGACGCATTTATGAAATAAATACCATTTATATTTGTACATTTACTAATTTATACCTGAGGAAGGTTTTAGTTATGGTTTTATAGCGATCTGATAGATATTTAGTAATTTGAATAATATAACGCGAAATGCGGAACAATAATTACTCTTTGAAAATTATATTTACTCTTTGAAAATGGTTTTATTGGTTTCATTGTTGCTTGAGGGTTGATAATGATAAAAGGGTGGAGTATATTGGGATGGAAAGTTATCGGTGTATATAAAATTCTACGCGCGCGCGCGCGTGCGCGCGTGCGCGTGTATGTGTGTGTGTGTATTTCGCTCTGCAGCGAAAACTACAGAACGCAAACGAATGGTCTGTGTGTAATTGTTGTCCGAAGTCTCCCGTTGTAGACCACACCAGTTCCATGCCGATAGCTGTAAGGGAGTGGAAGATATGATGGTTGTAAGTCGTCAAATTATTTAACAAAAATTCGGAATGAAGACCAGCGATGACATTTGCGACTCTATAACAAGGAGGTTACATCCAGTGAAACGTGATGCCATAGACCATATCTTTGGTATATGCGTGCTACAATGTTTTCAGATCTTTCTCTGAAAGGATAAGCATACGAATAAGGAAATATAAGAATAAATAAATAAAGCAGTAAAAAAGAAATTTCTTTTAATACATCTCTTTAAAAAAACCGATTTGACGTTTCGCGCATTACATCAAGTGATCGATCTGTGATATTATTGCAATCATTATTGATGAATTTCGTGATTGTATTCTTTGAAACGAGTGCATTTTTACGTGTGATTTGATATACACTACTTACTTTCCTGATAAACGGTAAGTGCATAGACTTCTGCAATCCGATAGGAATAGTTTTCAGTTTGTTTCTAAAGAAGGTATTTATTTCATTTCATCCTTCAAAACAAATCTCATAGCACACTACTGAAATTTAGTTTATCATAATCAACCAACACGCGAGCGGAGCCGCTGGTTTATACTAGTAATATAGTAATAAGGGCAGTTTTCGAAGTGCCGCAGGCGGAGGTGATGGTTGTATGACTGTGTTGTGTGCCTGTGTGATTGCGTGAGTGTTCTACTTTCTCAAGAAGGCCATGGCCAATAGCTTAAAAGTACTGTATGTGTGTGTGTCTTTCGTATGTGCCTGTCGCAGCTCTTCGCCACGTCTTTGCGGTGAGTTGTAAACTGTCCTTATTACTACATTATTAATTCTAACCTGGACTTTCCATTATTAGACACATTCTGAATATTTTGTTATAAGAGGCCCGTGATGTCCGATATCAATTTATAGAGTAATAATAAATGTAATTGTGATTTGATCAGTTTGCTCCTGGAGTCACCCTAGTTTCGGTAAAATGGCATTTGACATCCACATCTACACGCCGCAAGCCACTTCACGGTGCTTGACGGAGGGTACTTATGTAGCAGCGTCACTTCCTCCTCCGATTTCAGTCACGTATGGTTCGCGGTAAGAACGACTAAATAAACAGCATTACTAATAGCCGCTGGTTTCTGTTTCTGTTTTCAGAATCAGTCGGTAAGCTATAGATTCCATTTGACAAGAAAGTAATAGGACATCACGTAAGTGAATCAAAGTTAGTAGTTTAGTAGTACGACCATCTGGAAACATCACAATGAATTAAGCAGGATAGCTTTGCGTATGGTCATATGGTATCCTGCCGCGCGGGAGTAGCCGAGCTCTCTGAAGCGCCACGTTGCGGATCGCGCGGCCTCCCGCGTCGGAGGTTCGAATCCTCCCTCGGTCATGGATTTTTGTGTTGTCTTTAGTATGAGTTAGTTCATAAATAGTTTGTAACTTTAGGGAGTGAGACCTCGTAGTTACGTCCCATAAGCTTTACAAACATTTGAACATTTATGGCATTCTGCAGCTCTGTATGAGGGGCGATATGAATTCAACTATTGGCCCCAGAGCACTGCTGACAAAGCGCTTATCGTGTCCAGAATTATGTGGGCGGAAACTTCCATGAACAACTGATCTACAGGCAGTTCATCCAAGCAGCCCACGTATATGGAGTGGAGGAAATTCGTCAAACATCAGCGCATGCTTTCCGTAATCGTCTACGTGAAGATAAAAGAACTGGCAACGGTAATAGACGGATCCAAATTAACAAACCAAAATTTGTTTCAGATTGCATCTTTGATTACCGACCAGCAGCAAAACTAGGATTGAACAATGCAAAATAAGTGGACAAAGTGTTGGACAAAGTGATTCATCGTGTTAGTAAAGTGTAGCCTTACATAGCTGTGACACACCTATGTTCATTGCAACTTTCAATGGAGAAAAATGAGAGCATCTTAATACAACCTTTAAACACATGCATACTACCCTGAAAGAGCCGCGTGGGAGTAGCCAAGCTGTCTGGAGCGCCACGTTGCGGATCGCGAGGACTCCCTCGTCGGATGTTCGAATCCTCCCTCGGGCATGGATGTGTGTGTTGTCCTTAGGTTAGTTTAAGTAGTTTGTAAGCTACAGACTATTAACCACGCAGTTGAGTCCGATAGATTTACAAAAAATTGAACATTTTTTCCTGAAAGAAGATTACACTGGTATGCACTGTGAATTACTTAACAAACAAGTTAACTGCCAGTGAAAACAAAAGAAATTAATTAAGACAAATACGCAAAACTGATCTCTGATGATGTAACAAGTATATGATATAGGACATAAGAGTTGGTGACTCAGAATACTGAGAAAAATCTTTTTTACAACATGCAACAAGTTACAAATGCAAGAGACGGCACCCATGGAGAAAAGAAGAAATACTGAGGTCGGACCTTTGACGTTAATCATACTCCAATTTAATGAAGAAGATCAGTAAAAGGTTACACAGAAAATTAAATGGACCTGATGAGTCAATCAATTGGTACACTCCATGTGCAGAAAACGAGAATACTTTCTGGTCGAAGTAATACTGAAAAAGAAAATGCTCTTAGCTCTAGATAACCTGTTGCTAATGCGAACAATTCATAGTAATAAATGCAAAGAATCTTTTCGTTTGCGTTAAAACGTCATTTGGTATTTCGTAGTCCCGTTTACAGGAAGAAATGAATCATATCACTCCACGATATGATCCTGTTCAAATAACTATGTGTATCTCAATACGTTGTTACCGTTGTTGTTGTGGTGGTCTTCAGTCCAAAGAATGGTTTGATGCAGCTTTCTATGCTACCCTGCCCTGTACAAGCCTCTGAATAAGAACGGCAATCTATATCCTTTTAATCCTGCTTACTTTGTTGATCTCCCTGTGATTTTCACCCAATACGCTTCCTTCCAATGCTAAAATAATGATTCTCAGAATGTAACCACCAATCGATCTCTTCTCTTAGAATACTCTAGAAATTTCTGTTCTCCCCAATTCCGTTCAGCTCTTCCTCATTAGTGACGGGATCTAGTCTTCAGCATTCGTCTGTAGCACCACATTTGAAATGCTTCTATCACCTTTCTGTCTGGAATCATGACTGACCTCATTTCACTCCCGTACAATGATACACTCCTGACGAACAGATTGAATAATATTGGAGAAAAGCCACAGCTCTTCTTAAACGAAGAACTCCATCCCTGGGCTATCTAAACCGAGATAATATAATGCAGACATATTAAAACTTTCAATATGAAATTTCAGTGTTCTGAACGGTCGAATAGTAGGACTAAGAGAAGCAGTAAAATAGGTAGCCTTCGTAATCTACATCTTACGTTATTCAGAAGAATAGTATAGTTGTGCCGGCTTAATAAACTACTGGTTGAAACACACAAGAAGGAAGCGTCAAGCGTCATAGGTTTAAGGCGTCTGATGAAGCAATTAATTTAATGTTCTAGGTAATAGATCTTTTGTTCCCAACTAATTAAAGTTCGCAAAAATTTGCTGATAGATAATCTATAAAACAGAGTGAAGTATGGTTACTTTATCGGTGGTCTTAAGACGAAAACAACGGACACACGAAGATAACATGACAAGCAACCATGTAAACAGCAAAGAAATCGTTAACATCGTTCTTAACGATCAGACCAAAACCAGCTTCAATATCAGATGGCTTCTGACGAAAACATAACACAGTAACTAATTTAAATGAGAAGGTAATATACGATGCAATGGCACAATGGAAGACAAAGGTGTTTGTTTAATATTGAAGATAATTACGTTCTTTTTATGTAAGAGGTTGATTAACGATGGTAATATCACTGTAAGATGAAAGCAAATTGATGCCTTCTGAGCAATAAGAAAGGCGAATACTGATGATGAATGTGGTGTTACATAAAGGAGGCAGTAGGTTAGGTGAGGCAAGCTGCACTGTTGATGAGCACGTAGCCGTTTAAGAATTGAATGAGTGATGAGAATTGTGAAAAGAGGTGAGACACATTATGAATTAAGGTACCTATAGGCTAGAGAAAAAGAAACAGCGGAAGAAAACTAATTTGATGGGAGAGCAATGTCTGGTCCGACAGCAGTAGTATGTCAAAGTAGCACAGTGCCGCTGAAGCATACTGCAAGGGAAATAAATATGTAACACACTCAACGATGACGCCATTTTGCTGACAAATGATGTGCGAGGTAATTCATCATTGTTTTATTTATTCGTGTCAAAAGCGTTGCATACAAAGGTCAAGGACAAGAGTACAACTATGATAAAAAACAAAAGAGATTATATATAAACAAATTACAAAACGACTAAATATAATCAGACCAAAAATTAGAAATGTCGACGGCATTCTCCTTGGCCTGCAATAATTTCCCCAGCGTGCATGATACTGGGCAGTGAGGACAGATATACAGGTGCTTGGTGGTTTGTTCGGATCCACATTCCCAGAGAGTTGATTCATCCCCGAGGTAGTTCCATCTACTCAAGTTGTCATTTGTTCTACCCACCCCGCTTCTTAGTCTGTCGAGGGACTTCCATGTTTTCCATGACAGATTTTCGCCTGGGGGGGGGGGGGGGGAATCCATGTTGCGATATCAGCATTTCTGGTTGTCCACAGGTTTTGTCGTGCCGTTGAAGGTGATGTACTACAGTTGACAGCAGTTTTCATAAAACTCTTCCTGGATTTCAGCCTGCTTGGGGGAGTTTGGTGTCCATGTAGCGGGTAAGCAGCGTTTTTCTACTTTGCGTCTCTCTATATTTACGGCAACTTCCCGTCTTATGTGTGGTGGTACTATCCCCGCGAGGTTGTATAGTTTGTGAGTAGGCGTTGCCCTCAGGCATCCTGTTGTTATTCTACAGGTCTCGTTTAGGGCAACATCCACATGCCTGGCATGGACAGATATATACCAAACAGGGCAGGCGTATTCAGCAGCAGAGTAGCATAGTGCAATTGCCGTTGTTCTGAGTACTGTCGGTTGGGCATCCCATCTGCTGTTTGTGAGTTTTCTGATGATATTATTGCTTGCGGATATCTTTTGTTTTATGTTTAGGCAGTGCTCCTGAATGTCAACGCACGATCGAGTGTGACCCCCAGGTATTTTAGGTTATGGCAGTGCTCCAGCTCTGTGTCATTCCATATGACTTAATTTTTTGTTGGTGTCTTTGTTTCGTAGGTGAAAAGCGCATACTTGATTTTTAGCTGGATTGTGTTTCAAGTGGTACTTTTCATAGTATGCTGAAAGAGCTTTAAGACCGTATGTTAGGTGTCTCTCTACAGTTTCGAAATCTTCGGCTTGAGATACTAGTGCCAAATCATCAGTATAGATGACGCTTTTTGCGTTAGGAGGTTGTGGTTGGCCGTTGCTATAGATGTTAAGCAAGGTTGGAGCTAGGACGCTCCCTTGGGGCAGACCGCTTTTCTGTATTCTCCATCTACTTTTCTTGTCATCTATTTCAACATAGAATTTACGATTCTGGAGTAAAGTGCCTATGTAGCTGGTAAAATCATAGTCTCTCGTTAGCTGATAAAGTTTGTGCAACAAATTTTGTGCTGCACAGTGTCATAGGCTGCGGAGAGATCCACGCACGAATACTGCTCCTATAATCAAACACCGCTCAAAGCGATCCTCGATATTTTGTGTCAGACTGAGGATTTGTGCTGTACAGTTTTTCTTTGGTCTAAATCTGTACAGGGATGCGATGTGAGATAGAGAAAATTCATCACTGTGGAAATATCAGACAAAATGGAATTCTTATGTCACGGTAAAGGGAGTACAAACAGTCGCACTTACCCTCCCATTCACCATCACTAACGGCATCGAAAGCTTTAGTATTACTTGGAGATTATGTAACTCTCAACAGAGATACGTCTTCAGGCATTAAAGTGATTTCAGGCGAGTGTTATAGGACCGTCGCTTTTCATAATATGTATAAATGACGTTGTAGGTAATATCGAAAGTTCACTGAAGCTTTGTTTGTCGATAATGCTGTAGTTCATCGAGAAGTTATAACTCTGGAAAAAGATCTGCAGCGTATTGACGCTTGGTGGAAGGAATGGGAATGAAGACTGAACTAAAAGAAGTGTGAAGTGCTGCAGTTACATCGAAAGAAAAGTCCTTTAATAGGTAGCTACACAATAGCAGGTCAAGCACTGCAACCAGTTGCGATCTGGGAGTAAATGTAAAGAGTGATTTGAAATGGAAGGACAATGTAAAATTAATAGTGGGTAGGGCATACGCCAGACTGTGACAGCAAGTAAGTACTGCTCATCATTGTGAGATCCGTACCAGGTAGGGTTAATAGAAGACATAGAGAAGATCCAACGGACAGCAGTAAGCTTCTTTTATTAAGTAACCTTGAAAGCTTCACAGTTACGTTTAGTGGCAGATAATCATACTGTTCTATAAATTAACCAATATATTGCTTCCTCCTACGTATATCTCGCGAAATGAATGCAAATATACAATTATGGAGATTAGGGTCCCATAGAATTACAAACATTTGATCGTTTAAACGGAAAACGATAATCTGGATAGCCACATGTCGATCTGAACCACGGAACTCCTGAATGCAACTCCATTGTGTTTACCACTGCGCCGCCTCGCTCGGTACATATTGGACGAAGGTAAGAATATTCCGCAAGCCACGGTTTGGTGCGTGTCGGAGGGTAACTTTCAATACACCTTTTGGTCGATGACTCTAAAATTTGCCACTTGTACGTAGGTTTTCTTGGAGAAGATTAGTACAACATGCAAGCCACCGTATGGTGATGGCAGAAGGTACCTAGGAATACCGTTGCCTGACCACTCTGAAAGTTGGAGGATATCTAATAAATAAAAATTAAGGTAAGTTTGTTTGTCTGTTTGTTCGTATTTTATGCATGGCTATACCGTACATCCGACTGCTTTAAAACTTTGTCAACTCACTGATTGCACTCGCGCGAAGGTTACAGGCAAAATAAAATCGTCTTCGTATGGTGCATGGCGGAGGATGCTATACAATTAGTTAATTCGTTTCGTACATCTGCGCGCTGAAATGGGTCGACTGACGTGAATGAAATTTGGAACAGAGGTAGCTTATATCCTGATTAATATGTGGGCTTCCTTTTGTAAGCCACCGTATGGTGCGTGGCGGAGGGTTAATAAGTTTCTTACCCTTCACGCTGAAACGGCTGAACGGAATTAAATGAAACGTAGAATGAAGATATAACCCGAATTAGTACATGTGCTACATTTTGTAAGCCTACGTTGGTGATTGGTTACTACAAATATCCAATTTTTGGACAGTTCACCCTGAAAGACAGCACATATATGTATGTTTTCATGTATGAGACTTTTATAATCTGTAAGTCAGCGAATTTAGCATGGTAGAGCTTATCTTGCGACTATGACACCGTTTGACCAGTCACCATACATATATATATATAGACGGACAGAGAGGGGGGAGAGGAGGAGAATGATAAAAATGGTGACAGGTGAAAGGAGATGAACAGAGAAAATCTCATACATGTCTTCCTTTTTTCGTATTTTATGCGCTGCCATAACGTTCATCTGACTGCGTTAAAACTTCGTCAACTTACTTCTTCCCCTTACGCGAAGATTATGGACATAGTGCAGTTAACTTACAGTAGGTAGCGCGCGTGTCATAGATTAGATTAAATATTTGTTCCATAGATAATATATACGACATTTCGTGATGATATGGAACGTGTCAGTTTAGTAAATGTTGTCTACACTTGATAATCAATTTTTTTTAAAGTTTTATCTAAAAATTCATCTACATTGTAGAAGAAGTTGTCATTCAGAAATTCCTTTAATTTATTTTTAAAAACTGGTTGGCTATCTGTCAGACTTTTGATGTTACTTGGTAAGTGACCAAAGACTTTTGTGGGAGCATAATTCACCCTTTTCTGAGCCAAAGTTAGATTTAACCTTGAATAGTGAATATCATCCTTTCTCCTAGTGTTGTAGCTATGCACACTGCTACGTACCGACAAATGTATTTGAAGGGCCATTGAAGTGGTGAAATTTTTGGATGTAACAGAAACAGTAAATACTTTACCTACGAAGTTCGACAAACTTAATGGTTTTTTTTCCGATCTCGATGAAACTTTGCACACATAACTTTCAAAACAAGAGGAGCATACCTAAGATTTCAGTTGTTGCATGGCGGAGGGTACTTGCAATAGACACCATTTCCGTGATCACCATGAAAGTTAACAGAGTTGTAAAATTTTTTACAGGTGGAGGAGGCAATGGACTGAAGATGTTGATGAACAGTTCGACAGAGAGAAGAGGAGGTGATCGTCAGAGAAAGGGTAAATTGGAGATGGGCAGAAAGAGGGGTAGGAGCAGTTGAACAGAGAGAGAGGAGGAGATGAACAGAGGGAAACGGGAGGAGATGGAAGGAAAGAGAAGGTGAAGAAAGAGAGAAAAATGAAGATTGACAAACAATGGAAAAGGGAAAAGTGGAGATGGGCAGAGACAGGCGTAGGAGCAGTTGACCAGAGAGCGGAGATAAACAGAGAGAAACGGAAAGAGATGGATTGGAAGAGAAGGTGCACAGAGTAGTGTTGGATGCACGGGGCGGCGGCAAAAGAAAATGAGGCTCCCCCTCCACTTGCAAATACATGTATTACTATAAAAAAAAGTAACTTTTGACATTTGGCGGCCTCTCAGGACGAGAGGCACAGGGCAGTCTAAAAAAGGTAGCTCTCGAAATTTGGGGTCCAAAACGAGAAGCAAATTGCACTAAAACAACATAAATCAATAAAATAGCGCTTTCGAGGTATTTGGAATTCCTCCCAAAGACGAGTGGCCCGGGACGGTCCGCTCCCTCACCCGACCCCCTTAGTGCGCCGCTGGCACAGAGAGAGAAGAGAGAAAAGGGAGGATTGACTAACTTGACCCGGATGACGCCAGGTTTTCAGATAGTAGATTATATTGATAAGGGTAGGACACAGGGAAATAGAGAGCGAGAGAGAAGGAGGGAACGCAGAGGAGGTGTGGATGATGGGGCAAGAGATGCAAAGCAATGTTTCTAAATCGAAGAGATTTAACTACGCTGGTCATCAATCCCTAAGCTTATAAACTATTTACATTAAACATAAAGAAAGGCATTGAATTAAAATTGGGGCTGTGGCCAGGAATCGAACCCAGGAACTCCTACTTACTAGGTAGGCGGTTTAGACCACTCAGCTAACACAGCGTTGCAGCCCAAGAGATTTAGTATAATCCACACCAACACGCATTTCACAGGGAACATGAGGCAGAATTAAAGTATGTGGTGTGGAGGGAGACGTGATTTAAGACATTCCGTGTAGTCGCTTTGGCTGCAACACTGTGTTAGCTGAGTGCTCTAAAGCGCTTATCTAGTAAGTAGGAGGTCCTGGGTTCCAATCCTGGCCACAGTACAAATTTTAATTCAATGCCTCTCCTTATGTTTAATACCTTTGGTATGACAAGACAATGTTGTCTCCTGAAATTGTATTATTTGTTGATATTTACATGCATTAAATTGAAGTAACTTACGCTAAGGACAACACAAACATCGAACCCCCGACGGCGAACGGCCGCGAACAACCCAGCTGGGTGCGTTAGCCGCGGTGGAGTAGCCGAGCAGTCTAAAGTACCTCGCTGCGGAGCGCGCGGTTGCTCGCCGTGGAGGTTCGAGTCCTCCCTGGGGCATGGGTGTGTTGTCCTTAGGTTAGTTTACCTAGGTTTAAGTAGTTTGTAAGCTACGGACTGATGACCACGCAGTTTGGTCCGATAGTAGATTTACAGACTTTTTTTTTTTTTTTTTGCGTTAGTGCGCACAGCTATTCTGCGGTGGTAGGGCCAGAGAGGGAAGGAGGAAGAAACAGATACAGAAAAGAGTGGACAGTGGAGAGGAAGAGATGGAAAGAAGCAGAATGACGAGACAGGAGGGCAGAGCAGATGGACTGACAAAAGACAAACAAATTCATTAACAGACAAAGGCAGGTTTGGTTAGTTTCAGAATAAGTGTGCACGTTTTGTTGCATCCAACGTAGAGGATTTCAAATGTTCAAATGTTTGTTAAGCTTAAGGGACTTAACTACGGAGTCATCAGTCCCTAAACTTACAAACTACTTATGAACTACTTACGAACTAGGACGGCACAAATATCCATGCCCGAGGGGGGATTCGAACCCCCGACCATAGTGGCCGTGCAGACCGTGACTGAAGCGCCTCAGTCCCCTCGGTCACCGCGGCCGGCTGGAGTATTTCTCCGAGAAGTTAAATTAAGTCAGATTTAATGAAAGTGGCTCGTTAATACAATTTACTGCACAGTGCTCTTGCGTGGGCAGATACCGTGTTGTGGGAGGTAGTTACCGCACGATGAGTACGTCCTAACCGGCGGCCTTCCTTGAGAATTACTCGCATTCCCACATTCCCTCGCAACACTACTTAGGCATCAAGTATTTGTGGCCGTTTCTTCCCCCCCCCCCCCCCCCCTCACAGTCACATCTATAATCATATTAACCGACTACTCCTCTACGTCTCCTGATTGCAGTAACAAATTTCTTGCCCCTCGCTAGTAGAGGTGATCAGAGGAGTAAGTGCCATCGGTATCCATTTGCGGCTGCTGTTTCCGCGTAATAACTGCCGCTAATGATTCCCTCCCCGATATGAGGCGCGCGTTTCTCGCGTGGATGCAAGTGTCGCAACTTTGCGGCGGCGAGGGCTCGTAACCGCGTGGTGCTCGTTACGGCGTCGACTGCGCCCTTACCGCGG
The DNA here is from genome assembly GCA_026315105.1 of Locusta migratoria. Classification (NCBI taxonomy): domain Eukaryota; kingdom Metazoa; phylum Arthropoda; class Insecta; order Orthoptera; family Acrididae; genus Locusta; species Locusta migratoria. The sequence goes on from CM048747.1 coordinate 179,076,637, forward strand.
CCTCATTAAGATGCATTAGCGTCGGCCACGCCGACTTACTGCCCGCAACGACATGATTACGACAGCTATCGGCGGCGCAGACAAACGGCCGTAAATTGGCAGTGTCTGGCGATAAACACGCCAGCCGGGCGAAAAATGATCTCTTCCTCCGCCGGCTCGCTGAATGCCACCGCCTTCTTGTCTCTGTCTTATTATTTCTGTCGATGAGCTAGTCTCAGCAGAGAACTACGTCGCCTGGGGAAAGTAAAGGCGTTACAGTGACTCGAGACAGTGATGAGGTTCTGACATGACTTGAAATATAAATACTTGTGCAGCTCTTAAGAACTCGACACATTTCTTACTCACTTCCATGACTTATGACAGAACTAGGGGGATGGTATGCTAAAAGTGATGAGAATTAAATAACTGTGTACACTATATATTTAAATAATTCTCAGTCTCTGTTGCAATATTTTTATTACTCCAATCAACGCCAGCCGGGCGAAAAATGATCTCTTCCTCCGCCGGCTCGCTGAATGCCACCGCCTTCTTGTCTCTGTCTTATTATTTCTGTCGATGAGCTAGTCTCAGCAGAGGACTACGTTGCCTGGGGAACGTAACGGCGTTACAGTGACTCGAGACAGTGATGAGGTTCTGACATGACTTGAAATATAAATACTTGTGCAGCTGTTAAGAACTCAACACATTTCTTACTCACTTCCATGACTTATTACAGAACTAGGGCGATGGTAAGCTAAAAGTGATGAGCATTAATTAAATCACTGTGTACACTATATATATTTAAATAATTCTCAGTCTGTGTTGCAATATTTTTATTACTCTAACTACGCGTTTCGCGCTGTTAGTGGATCATCAAACTGGAAACAGACAAATATTTTATTACAGTCCGTGTACCTGGCGGGCAGCGAATCTAATGTGGCTAAGGTGAGCAAATTTTGCAAAGTCAGACTTACTTGGGCGGAGATGGAGCCACGGAACTATCTTAAGCTGTGGTGGAGGTAGGTTAACAATTTGTGTTCTGTCATTGGGCCCCTGCAAATAGGTAAACGTGCAAAGTACGTAAGGGCTATTTGAAGGCCGGACGTGGTGGCCGAGGGGACTGCTGAGCGTCAGTCACGGTCTGCAAGACCACTATGGTCGGGGGTTCGAATCCCCCCTCGGGAATGGTTATTTGTGCCGTCCTTAGCTAGTTCACCCTGTAGTTAAGTCCCATGTGCTATACAAACATTTGAACATTTTTTTGGCTATTTGAAGTAGAATAACTAGGGACTAGAGGGGTATAGTATGGAAATTAATAGAATGCTTCAATATGATAAAATTTACTATAGCAGCAAAGGAGTCGCTGTCGCGTCAGGTCCACGTTTACAACTGGTAGTATTGTTAATAACTGCGGAACAGTGGCGTAACTAGGACTTGGCTTTGTGGAGGGGGGGAGGGGGGGATTAATTTGCTTGACGAGCAAAATTTTAGACAAATTAAAACTAACTTTTTAATACAGTTGCTTTAGGAAATTTTGTTACTCGAAAGCATATTGACTGTTTTTAGAATAAAACAAACGTAGTAGATTATTAGACTCTGTTCTTCTAATAATTAAAGTAAAACAATGAACAATAGTAATACTAGAAATTTTGCTTTATAATATGACTGTATTTTAAAAAGTTCTAAGACTTTTATTTGTTTGTATGAAAATGAAGGCGATGTACCATAACAGGTTACAGGACAAACTCAGGTTTTCTTGGTTTTTTGGCCATATTAGGGTTCTGGGGGGTTCTATCCCCTTCATCCCCCCTCCACAGTTACGCCAGTGCTGCGAAACATAAATGCAACCGTTAAACAATGCGGTATGGGCAGAGTTACGCCTGGGAGAATGAGCGGCTTGCTAAGCGGGAGCTTGGTATTACAGAGATGTTTGTGACCTGGGGAATGAATCTTGTGAAGTGATACATGGTGGTAGTGTAACAATAATAAATGAATGAAAACGAAATTATTAGAGGCCTGGGGGTGGAGCGGAAGAAAGATGTTGTGAATTGTCAGGAGGGGGATCATTTTGGAAAAAGATAGATATCATGTTGTCGAAAAAAGTTTCATTTTTTGTAATGACCTGTTCGTTGAGACTGTGTTCTGGGGACCGTTTCATGAACTTAGTGATTTCTAATTCTTCCAGAAATGAGAGGTTTTTTCCTTTGGGGCGATGTGAAGAACTTGCAATTTGTCTAGGGGGGGGGGGGGTGTTTGCTTCTTTTGAGACGTGGCTCCATCTCCGCCCCAGTAAGTCTAACTTCGCAAAATTTACTCACCTTAGCCACATTAGATTCGCTGCCCGCCAGGTACACGGACTGTAATAAAACATTTGTCTGTTTCCAGTCTGATGATGCGCTAACATCGAGAAACGCGTAATTGGAGTAATAAAAATATTGCAACAGAGACTGAGAATTATGTAATTATTCAACACTGTTGCTGCACCAGCCACCACCACCACCATCATGGAATGGAATGAAACACTATATATTTGTTCCACAATAATATTTATTTATTTTGTTATGAACTATCTTTCTGCTTCTTAGGCCATCGTCAGACAACTTAATACTGCAGATTATCCACATAACACCAGCTGCTGTGTTTCGATGTGTCAGTCATAGCCTATGTAGCCTTTAAGTATTTTATATCAAACAGAGACGCCCAACCAATTAAAACAAAACTGTAACTAAGAAACAACTGTACATTAATTTTCAACAAATAAGCTGATACAAGCATATGGCCCAGTGAGTGAACCGGTAAGTACAATTGTATATTAAATCAACTTACATATAAAACTACGAGGGGTATAGGTGAGTGAGGAAGAAATAAAAATGAAATGTTGATGGTGGACACTTACATAAGTTTGGAGTATGTGAATATGGAATAAAGGATCATATTGATGTTATAGCCTGTATTAAAATTTACTGGTTTTCACAAGAATGTTGTGAGTAACACCATGAAGGAAAAACATTTGAATGTGGGATAGAATAATTCTGAATAGACATTTGCATATTTCTTGGCAGATCTTAAGAAGGAATTTGCAGCCAGATTCAAAGACTTCAGAGATAGAAAAGTCGCCATGATTCTAGAAATCACCTCTTGAGGTTTCTCCAGCAGAAGAATGGACGGATGTGGCTGCGAAGTTGTTCCACCTTTCAAAGCATTTGCTACAAATGGAGATAAGAAATTTTCAGGAAGACATTTCCTTGAAAACGAAAAAAAACTGAAGAATTTTGGAGTCAACATGTCCTGAAAAACTACTAAAATTGCAAAAAATTAGCCATCTACCTTGCAACTATGGTTGACTCCACATATATTTGTAAAAATTCTTTTCAGAAATGAATTTCTTTAAGTACCGCTCAAGATTAACGGCGGCTCACCTTGAAGACACTGTTCACATAAGCTGTAGCGCACGTGGAGGTAACTTTAAGAAACTGGGAGGTTACAACGATACAGTGTACACTGCTTTCGTCTCGTACGATTGTCGCAGTTTTTTGATGCACAGAGAAGTTACTTATAAGCCAATCTTGGGAGCAGTAGCTATACAGGCAATGCAGTGTTGGCAACGTAAGGGTTGGAGCATTATTCCATGAGTCGATGTCTACGTGAAGCACACACGTGTTTTTGCGGAAGGAACTACATGCAATACGATGACACTATAATTTAATGACTTTGTCTAGTTTTACATTGGATAATGATTTTCTATTATGCAACACGAGTTCATGGTGAAGTGATGGATTCCAAATACTATTTGGCATAATATTTCAAACACAAATTCTATCTACAAATGTAACTGATTGCACATACTGCTGACCTTCTCATTCATTACTGTTACAGGACTTTCAGGATCTATGGGGAAAAATAAATGCTTATCGAAAAACTTAACTTGCTGCAGCATTCCTCACTTCTTAGTTGAACAATAATAAGAAATTAATATAAGATCGTCTGCGATTACCCACTGCCATTTCTAATAATTTATGTGTTTCTTTGGATATTACCAAGTGCCCATATATTCTTACTTAAATCAACAGTTGAAGCGAGCACCATTCAGTAAGCATGTTCTGCCACTTTTCAGCAATTTTTTTCAGAACAGCTCTCATCAGCAACCGTGTCTCAATTTCTTGTGATGAATTTTAGAACAAGTGTAAGGTGGATTTATGTTGCTGAGGACTTCGAGAATGGCTCGTGATTTTACAGAAGTTCGAAACGATTATTTGTATTTTTTGGTTGATACATAGTGATATTTACATCCTTACTGGGCGTATCCGCTGTATAAAAAGGATATAAGTACACTTTAAAATCGTATCAGGAGGTGTAAGAGTGTGACCGTGAAGTTTTTTTTCATTTAAAATACCCGTTACGCTACGCAGGTTTTTTCTACTTGTGAGTATATAAGTCAGCAACAATTACTCTCCTTTCAAGAACCAAAGTTCGATAAAAGGGAGAATTTTTACTAAAAAGCATGCCTTGTACTCAGCTTAGTCCAGAAACAAGTAGGTGGAATGCAGACAACGCGTAGAGCTGTAGTCATATAGTCGGGTGTTGCAACACACCAACAAAATTGAAGAGTGACGTGGATATCTGCAGAATAAATGAGGTCACGTATTGTGAAATGAGCTTCGATAGTCGAGAAAGCTACCATATCCAACGAGGACTTGGTTTATTGGCCTCACCTGCACATGTGATATTAATATGTGAATATCGATTAAACGTGTTAAGAATTGTATAAGCATGGCATGCAATAAAGTACAAAACCACACACACACACACACACACATATATATATATATATATATATATATATATATATATATATATATATATATATATATATATATTGCACCTGTCCAATGCTGGGGTGGGTCGCTAATCTGAAATAAGTGAACTAGACTCTAAATATATCGTTTTTACTTACACGGTAACATCATAGATAGGCAAACGTCTTAATATCTCGATACAACTAAAAACACATTTGCATATCACCTGGTTTTACATCTCTTTACTTTTATAACCCATTTTAAATATTCACAGGGTGCAGTATCTTCCCTAACACATTTTTTAAATTATTCTATAAATGACAGACTTTATACTTTTAATCTAAAGCATGGCAACTTTTTCTCTAATAATAAAAATAATAAAACTTTACATGCTACAGATTAGTAAATGTTTTTGTAACCACACCTTTCCTGATTATTTAAAAAAATTCGCTGTTACTATTTAGTTTTGCCCATTGAGTGACAGATGTCTCACTTGATTGTAATTGCAGTTTTTTATGAGTCTTCCTGATTCTCAACAGGTGACAACACTCTCGCACTCTCATCTGCTATGGATCTTACATTATCAACATCATTGGCTGTACCTGAAACGACTAAAGGAACACGTTATATTCTATTACCTCTTTCTTTACTTGGTTTAATTTTTTTACTTGTTTCATATTAATGCAAGGAAAATAAATTATTTGCATTTTAAGTTGTACTAGTGGACACTACACAACAGACCGATTATCTTTTTTTTTTTTTTTTTTTTTTTTTTTTTTTGCGGTATCGTCCGTGCCGTGGCAAAGAGATATATACGTGACTTCCAGGCTCACAGTGTGCCTGTCATCGTGTGTAGTGGTTCAAAGAGATGGGTCCAGTCGCACCCGTTTATACGTTGTTCGCGCCTGCACACAGCGATTACAGTTCCACACATCCTAGATTTTTTTTTTTTTTTTTTCAAGGGAAAAGCCATAATTTCTGTGATCTGCTCAACAGCAGTAACAAGAAGCACAACTTGAGGAAATCATAATGTAATGTATGAACTAGCTCACAAGCGGAACTGAAGTAGATAGTTCCTGTGAATTACCATGAGCAATGGTTATACTCGACAACCGGAAAAAAATGATAAATGGCTCCGTTTACCGATCCCCGGTCTCAGATGATACAGCCACTGAACAGTTCAAAGAAAACCACAAATAGGTGCACTATTCAAACAATTATAGTTGGCAGTCTACCATTCGTATCTTCCCAAATTGTACAATTTTTTTTTTTTTTTTTTTTTTTTTTTTTTTTTTTTTTTTTTTTTTTTTTTTTTGTATAGTTAGTTCACGAGCACATTCAAATTATAAATGGTTCTGAAAAGACACTTGACCTCTTAGTCACAAATACTCCTAAGCATCACGACAGATACAGGGATAAGTGAACACAAAGTTGTAGCGAGGCTCAATTCCGTAACAAAGATATTAAATAAAACTAAATGCTAAATCTATATATTAAAATAAAAATCTTTCGACATCTTCCTAAGAGACAGTTTCCATTTCTTCAGTCAGTGAAGAGCATATGTGGCTTACGTTCAAAGAAATAGCGCATCAACAGCACTCTAGGGATTCACTCTAATAAGCGGGTGAACGGATCCCTCATGGTACAGAAAACAGAACATTTAAACGAACACAAATTCTTCAAGATATGCGAAGTTTTACTGAAGCTAGAATTTTAGCGTGGACTTCAATGCGAGATTCTTTTAATAGGTTTCACAACGAAACTCTTTCTAGAAATGTGCCGGAACATCCGAAGAGATTCTGGTCCTATGTTATGTACAGCAGTGGAAAGACTCAGTCAATGCCTTTACTGCGTGATAGCGATGGTAATGTTATTGATGATAGTGACACTAAAGCGGAGTTACTAAATGCAGTTTTTCGAAATTCTTTCACCAAAGAAGACGACGTAAATATTCCACAATTCGAAATGAGAACTGCTGCAAGCATAACATAGACGTAGATACCCTTGGTGGTGCAAAGCAAATCACCCTATCAAATAAGTGATGATGCAGAGATGTCTGAACTGTCAGTGACAGACGAAATGATCAAATATCTTTTCAAAAAGTTTCTAATGTATAAGAAAAGTACATCTAATAAATTTATGATATTCTTTTGTAACAATTACATTTTAATGATAAGCTCCTTCTCTAGTTTAAATAGCTTTTACGGGCCTATTGAAAGGTAATCAACAAAAAGTATGGTAAGCGATTTTCATTTTTACGGGCTGTATCTAAATTTACTATATGAGATCTGCATCTACAGTAAAGTTATTTGTATCTTTATCTAATTTTGGAGATATGGGAATTATCTCAACACTACAGCAGCCGAAATTGTAAACCATGGGAGCGACATGTATTACGGTGTCTATTTTAGTCTATTTCCGAAAGTACAGACACCACACCAATACAATAAGTATTTAAACGCGATGTCGGCGTTAGCTTCAGTTATTTCACCGCAGATGCGGTCATACGTCCGACCTCGCACGGGAATCCGAAATGGCGAGTGTGAGAGGGCATGGACAATAGGGGCGCTACAAACATAGCGTGCGACTTGTGACGATTTGAGACGGACGGGAGGCGAGCACGGGGGACCAAGTGCTTAAGGCGACCGCTGGCCCGAAGCGGGAGACCCGGGTTCGATTTCCGGTCCGGCTCACATTTTCACTTGTCGCCATTGCTTAATATCAGTGCCCAAATGCGGCAACTGTCAACCCTTTCTTTCCTATCCTTCTTCCTTCCCTTCCTTTAACTATCATTTGCAAAAACCACATTGGTTGTTACACATATTGACACATGTTGTTTGAAACATTTTTGAAGGACAGTAGCTTAAATCCTTTAAAAATGTTTTAACCAACATGTGCCACATTTGTGTAACAACCAATTTGGTTTTCTTCAAATGTTGTAACGCATTTTTTTTAATAAGTTGTAATTTGATGACTGTATGGTTATACTGCCTGTGGGCAGATATAATAATTGAAAAACACGTAAATTGATCTGGGGATAACTCAGAAATGATTTGAAACCGGCCTCGGCGGAGCGGCCGAGCGCATTGAGGCGCTATTGTACGATGCGCGAGGCCGTTCCCGCCCTTGGGCTTGGATGTTTGTGCTCTCTTTAGTATAAGGTAGTTCATAAGTAGTTTGTAACTTTAGGGACTGATGACCCCGCAGTTCAATCCCATAAGCTTTACAAACATTTCAATATTTTTTGAGCTGAAACCGGTCATCACTGTTAATAAATTTGGGGTCAAGACTATAGATATTGTCTACTTAATCAAAAATATTTAGAACGCCTTCCAGACAACACGTCAAATAACATACTTTAACTTACACTCAGGACAACAAACACAATCATGTCCGATAGAGCACTGGAACCTCCTGCGCGAACGGTAGCCTAGTCGTAGCATGGCACCTTACACCACGCGACCATTCCGCACGGCTGTACCATCTGCCACTGCTGTCTAACAATACGACGATGTTGGCTGCTCAACTGACGGAGCACGTCCAACTTTCGTAGAAAATCTACGAAAGAACCATCCCGGCGCTCTCAACGCCATAATTTGACCCTTTCAGACATGCTCAGTTGGCTGCAGAAAGCACGAGAGTGTCTCCGTGTCATGGCGTCTGTTTGTCTCACTCGTTGATATCACAGTGAGCCTCATGACTGTAAACATTCGCTATTGTCGAGTATACACAGATGGTTCTCTGGAAGTTATGTCACTACGCTATCAATTGGTGGAAGACGCTGAAATCAAGTTTCAGTACATAGGAACACGGGAGGCATTACTCACATTACGACTTAGAAGATAGGCTAAGGAAAGGAAAACCTACGTTTTTAGTGTATGTCGATTTGGATAAAGCTTTTGACAATGTCGACTGCAAAACACTCTTCCAAATTCTGAAGGTAGCAGGGGAAAAATATAGGGAGCGAAGAGTTATATTCAACCTATACGAAGACCAGACAGCGGTTATTGGAGTCGAAGGCCAAGAAAGGGACGGGTTGGGAAGGGAGTAAGACAGGGTTGTAGCCTTTCTCCAATGTTGTTCAGTCTGTACATTGAGCAGGCAGTGTAGGAATGGAAGGAGAAATTTGGAGAGGGTATTAAAGTGCAGGAAGAAGAAATAAAAGCATTGCGGTTTGCCGATGACATTGTAATTCTGTCAAAGACCGCAAAAGATCTGGAAGAGCAATTGAATGGAATGGGCAGTGTCTTGAAAGGAAGATATAAGATGAACGTTAACAAAAGTAAAACTAAGGTAATGGAATGCAATGTCAGAAAATCAGGCAATGCCGAAGGAATTAGATTAGGTAATGGGATAATAAAAGCAGTGGATGAATTTTGTTATTTGGGTAGCAACATAACTTCTGATGGTTGAAGTAAAGAAGATATAAAATGCAGAATAGCTGTGGGAGGAAAAGCGTATCTAAAGAAGCGAAACTTGTAAACATCCAATATCAATTTAAATGTTAGGAAGTCCTTTCTGAAAGCATTTGTCTGGAGTGTGGCACTGTATGGGTTCGAAATGTGGACGATAAGGAGTTCAGATAAAAAGATCATAACTTTTGAAATGTGGTGCTACAGGCGAATGATGAAAATTAGATCGGTAGATCACATAACTAACGAGGAGGTGCTTAACCGAAACGAGGAGGAAAGGAGTTTCTGGCATATCCTAAGATAGATTGGTAGGACACATTCTGAGACATCAAGGAATTGTCAAATGTTCAAATGTTTGTAATTCTATCGGACCAAACTGCGTGTTCATCAGTCCGTAGCTTACAAACTACTTAAACCTAGGTAAACTATCCTAAGGACAACACACACACCCATGCCCCAGAGAGGACTCGAACCTCCACGGCGAGCAACCGCGTGCTCCGCAGCGAAACGCTTTAGACCGTTCGGCTACTCCACCGCGGCAAGGAATTGTCAACATAGCATTAGAAGGAAGCGTGTGGAGTAAGAATCGTAGAGGGACACCGAGGGACGAATACAGTAAGCAGATTCAAATGGATGTAGGTTGCCGAACGTATTCTCAGCTGAAGAGACTTGCAAAAAACAGGGTAGCATGGAGAGCTGCATCAAACCAGTCTACGGACTGAAGACCACAGGAACAACAACTATCCCCCAGGTAGCATCTGCCGTCCTCGGATCAAAATCGACCTCTCGAAGTGTACTAATTTTTGTGGCACTGTATGATAACGTAACCAACTGTTAAGTGGACGGTATTCGCTACTTGTATCTTGGAAGAAGGAAACCCCATTTACTTATTGTTTCTGGGCTGTACAAAGTCTGTGTTCAAGTGTGGACGTAACCGCAGAGTGCCGAGTGCTGCGGACGGCAGCGCTAACAGCCCTTTACCGGAAGAGACAGCGGCAGCTGACAATGAATCGTAAAGCAGGCACTGGCGGCGGCGGCGCGGCAGGGCGACCGCAGGCTGCAGCCTATCTGCGGCGGGCATCTCAATTACCGGCCGGTGTCCGCGTCACCGCCGACCTGCTAATTATTAATTAACAGCCTCTCGCCGCGCCGGCGGGACGTGACGCCAGGGGTGTCGCAGCCGCGCCCGCTGCCTCCTTCGCCGCGCGGCCGGCCGCCGGTGTTGCCGGTTGTGGCGCGGTGCTGGAGGCGCGCGCCAGCGGCTAACTAGCGGCTGCACCGCGGCTCTGTTACACCGCGCTCTAACGAGCTGCCCTCATTACAACAGTAGCACGTCACACTTACAGCTGCCTCCGCAGCCTACGGCCCTCGCTACAGGGGTGTCCAAGTCGCGATCGCGGGCCGTATGCGGCCGATATAGGTTAATCCTGTGGCCTGGTCAACATAGGGGTTCCAGTCGTTAAGTCCAGCGTCCGCATATATTTTTACGAGTTCCGTATTTTTAAGTTTAGGGAATTACGAAGTTTCGATTATTGTTTTCATCTCGTATCGTTCAAAAATTCATATACTTTTTACAATAGTTATTGAATTAAATAAATTACGAGGTACGTCCAGAAAGTAAGTTCCGTTTGGTTATATAAAACAAACGTGTACAGATACAGAAAAAAATATTTATTGTACATAAATCTACAACTGTTAAACTACTTTTCTACATAGCAATTTTGTAGGCACTTGTCATAGCGTGGCGCAAGTTTCTGTATGCCTTCTTCATAGAAGGTTGCCGCCTGTATATTCAGCCATGTGGTTGCATGTTCTTTCAGCTCGTCATCGTTGAAATGTTACTGCGCGTCATGACTGCGTACTATAATCAAAATTCCTTAAGACCCAACCCTTCCAAAACTCAAGTCTGTGCTTTCCACCTTCGCACGAAAGAAGCCAAACGGAAATTCCAAATTACGTGGAACGGGAACACCTTAGAACACACAGACCACCCTAAATATCTTGGCGTGATTCTGTATCGGTCTCTAACTTATAAACAGCACTGCATCAAAACGAGACAGAAAGTAACGACGAGAAATAATATACTTAGAAAGCTAACGGGTAGCAAATGGGGTGCATGTCCTGGTGTGCTACGAACAACGGCACAAGCGCTCTGTTTCTCAACGGCTGAGTACGCGTGCCCAGTATGGAATAGATGCGCTCACACGAAACAAGTAGATGTGGCCCTCAATGAGACCTGCAGGATAGTGACAGGGTGCATGAAACCAACGCCGGTCAGACTCTTGTACAAGGCAGCTGGTTTTGCAGATCCCACAGCTCGCAGAAACGCTTTAGAACATGTAGAGAAAATAAAACAACTCGCAGATGAGCGGCATGTCCTATACAGAGCTCGACCACCAGAGACACGACTGAAGTATAGGAGAAGTTTCCTTGTAACCGTCCAGGACGAACCGCCTGAAAATTTCCTTCTCCCCTAGGTTCAGTGGACCGGCAAAAACTTAAATTTTAAGACCTGGAGAACCTTGAATAGGCTCAGAACGGGGGTCGCCCCAGTAAAAGTAAATATGCTTAGGTGGGGTATAATCGACCAAACTGATGTGAACTGCGACTCTGGAGAAAGTCAAAATATGGAACACCTTCTTACATGTGAAAAATGTCCACACCGGTGTACCCTCGAAGATTTGTGGCTTGCGAACACTAATGGAATAGACGTAGGCCAGTACTGGGCCGATATCCTTTAAATAGTCCGGACACGATAAAGTAAAGATTCGTTGAAATGTTGACAGGACAAATTTTAGATGTAATAGAAAAGGATTTCTATCAAAAGGTGGTGTTTGTTTCCACGATAGTGCCCGACCTCATGCGGTGAATGTGACTAAACACCTCTTACGGGAATTTCACTGGGACGTGTTTGATCATCATCCGTACAGCCCGGGCCTCGCTCCTAGCCACTTTCACCTCTTCTTACACCTAAAAATCTGTCCTTGGTGGTCAACATTTCAACGATGATGACGAGCTGAAAGAACATGCTACCACATGGCTGAATACACATGCGGCAACCTTCTATGAAGAAGGCATACAGAAACTTGTGCCACGCTATGACAAGTAACTACAATATTTCGGCAGCTACGTAGAAAAGTAGTTTTACAGTTGTAGATTTTTGTACAATAAATATTTTTTCTGTATCTGTACACGTTTGTTTTATATAACCAAACGGAACTTACTTTCTGGACGTATCTCGTACTATGAATTTATTACACTTGTAAAACGGATGATACCGACTTATATTGCGTAAAATCGATATTACAGTGGTTTTTTTTATTTATTTATTTATTTATTTATTTATTTTTTTTTTATCTTAAGGCCCGTTTACACTGAATTTGAAACATTGTTCACAACATTGTTCGTCGCTGTTACTAGACTGCCGAAGTGACAATGTTGCCAACACAGAAACAGTCTTCCCGGGGCTGTGTCGGTAAGGATCAGAGGAACATTTGTTCTGTAGCCTGTTACCACGAATCGCCGCTACAGAGCGCTAGTGTTTGTTTTTATTTCGCTACTAAACCGAGTATTGTGCCGTCTGTCGTGTGTCGTAATTGTCGGTGTTCTGTCAGATGAAGAATAGCAACATGTTCAAATGTTTGTATAACTTTTGGGACTTAACTACGGGGTCATCAGACCCTAAACTTACAAACTACTTATGAACTAGCTAATACTAAGGACGGCACAAATATCCATGCCCGATTGGGGATTCGAACCCCGACCGTAGTGGCCGTGCAGACCGTGACTAGAGCGCCTCAGTCCCCTCGGCCACCGCGGCCGACGGAGAGCAGCGGGGAAAAATTTACCATCTTATACCATTATATGAGGAAGAGCAGTGGTTGTGGAACGTACATTGTGCAAGGTACAAGAACATGAGAGGGAAACATGATTCTTTCCAAATTAATAAAAATTTAAAAAAAAATCCTTGGGTGCTGGGTACCAACTACAGTGACGTTGATAAAGTAAAAACCCTCATGTCACACTACCGGCGGGAGAAAAGGAAAGTAAAGGGCGTAAAGAGAGTAAAAAACATGGTGTAAGTTCATTGAGGCATTTAACAGCGAGGAACAATTTAGGGAACTCATTAAATTTGCACAATTATATTTTGCAGATCCAGCCCATAATGCTTCTCTTGAAAGATTGTTCTCAATGGACAAAAAAAGGAAATAGACTGTCAGTTGACTCTATAAGAGGGATTGTTATGGTGAAATTTAATTTTAGACATTTAAACTGCAATAACTTTTTTTAAATAATTGTGTCAGCAGAAAGAACTTTTGAAAAAAAAACAAAATTCGGGAAAATGAGAAATACTCAAATGACAAGAGTTCAGATGTCATTTTTTATTTATTATACATTAAATTTGAAATATAGGAAGTGTCTTCATTTTTTAACCCAAAATGTAGAAAATGTCCTCATTTTTGCATTCCAAGATCTGGAGACCCTAGGTCAACATACTGACGTAATGTCGTGGCAGTATTTCCAGACTGAATTTTCGAAATTTTCCCTTGTTCCTGTTGTGGTCTTCAGTCCGGAGACTGATGTGATGCAGCTCTGCACCCTACTCTACCCTTACGCCGATATTACACAATCAGATTTTCTTTGACAAAGAATCTTTGTCAAAGTAAATTGGACAGTGTAATATGGAACTTTTGTCAAAGTTGCCTTTCGTCAAAGATTATTTGATCAAATCTAGCAGCTCATCGTATATTTGATCAAAGAAAGCATTCGTCTTATGTTAACTGCAGTGAGAAATGTGGCCGCTTGAAGCGCTAGCATCGCAGTTGCAGTTATTGACGTACTGTTTGAAAACATGAGCGAGAAATTCGTATGGTCTGTCGCCGCAACAACCAAATTTCTGTAGTTGTATGAGGTTGTTGTTATGGTCTTCAGTCCGGAGACTGGTTTGATGCAGCTCTCCACCCTACTCTATCCTGAGCAAGCCTTTTCATTTCCTCATAAGAACGGCAACCCACATCCACTTGAATCTGCTTACTATACGCGTCTCTTGGTCTCCCTCTGCGATTTTTACCCCACACACTTCCCTCCAATGCTAAATTTACGATTCCCCGATGTCTAAGAATGTGTCCTACCAAGCGATCCCTTCTTTTAGTCAGGGTACGCCAAAAATTCCTTTTCTCACCAATTCTGTTCAGTACCTCTTCATTAGTTATGCGATCTACCCACCTAATCTTCAGAATTCTTCTGTAGCACCACATTTCAAAAGCCTCTATTCTCTTCCTGTCCGCACTGCTTATCGTCCATGTTTCACTCCCGTACAAGGCAACACTCCACACAAATGCCTTCAGAAAAGACTTCCTTACCCTTAAATTAATATTCGATGTTAGCAAATTTCTCTTTTTCAAAAATTCTTTTCTTCCCATTGCCATTCTGCATTTTATATCCTCTGTACTGCGACCATCGCATGTTATTTTACTACCCAAGTAACAAAACTCATCTACCACCTTCATTGTTTCGTCACCTAATCTAATTCCTTCAGCATCGCCTGATTTTCTAAGACCGCATTCCATTATTTTTGTTTTGCTCTTGTTAATGTTCATTTTATACGCTCTCTTCAACACGCTGTCCATTCCGTTCAACTGCTCTTCCAGGTCCTTTGCTGTCTCTGACAGAATTACAATGTCATCAGCAAAACGCAATGTTTTTCTTTCTTCCCCCTGAACATTAATCCCTATTCCAAATTTTTCCTTGCTTTCCTTCACCGCCTGCTCGATGTACAAATTGAATAACATTGGAGAAAGGCTACAACCCTGTCTTACTCCCTTCCCAACTGATGCTTCCCTTTCATGTCCTTCGAGTCTAATAACTGCGGTCTGGCTTTTGTACAAGTTGTAAATAACTCTCCTTTCCCTGTATTTTATCCCTGCTGACTTCAGAATTTGAAAGAGTGTATTCCAGTCAACATTGTCAAATGCTTTCTCCAAATCTACAAAAGCTAAAAATGTAGGTTTGCCTTTTCTTAATCTGTCTTCTAAGATAAGACGTAAAGTGAGTATTGCCTCCCGAGTTCCTACATTTCTCCTGAACCCAAACTGATCTTCCCCGAGGTCGGCTTCTACCAGTTTTTCCATCCTTCTGTATATAATTCGTGTTAATATTTTGCAACCATGACTTATTAAACTGATGGTTCTGTAGTTTTCACACCTGTCTGCGCCTGATTTCTTTGGAATGGGGATTATTACATTTTTCTTAAAGTCTGAGGGCATTTCGCCGGTCTCATACATCCTACACACCAGTTCAAAAAGTCTTGTCATGGCTGGCTCTCCCAGATACTTTAGTAGCTCTGAGGGTATGTCATCTACTCCTGGGGCCTTGTTCCGACCTAGGTCTTTCAAGGCTCTGTCAAATTCATCTCTCAGTATAGTATCTCCTATTTCATCTTGATCGACTTCCTCTTCCGTTCCTACAACATCGTCTCTAAGTTCATTTCTTTGTAGAGCTGCTCTATGTACTCTTTCCACCTTTCAGCTTTCCCTTCTTTGCTGAGAACTGGTTTCCCATCTGAGTTCTTGATATTTGTATGAGGATGATTGTAAAAACCAGCTGCATCGAGCAGAAAGCTAAAAGATAATTGCTGAGTTCATATATTACAAATTTTATATATATATATATATATATATATATATATATATATATATATATATATATATATGATGCAAAATGTCCTGTTCAGTAATGAAGTTACATTTCACACGTGTGGACATGTAAACAGACAACTACACGATCTGGGCAGACGAACAACCAAGTATGCTGCAGGCTTGACAACGGATAGCAGCAAAATGAATGTGTGGTTAGGGATAACGATGTCAACAGAGTACGGGCCCTTCTTCTTCGGAGAACAAACCTTTACTGAAACCACATACCTAGATATGTTGGAACAGTTTTTGGAGCCGCAGTTGATATCTGATGGGGTTATGGATACTGTGGTTTTTCAACAGGATGGTGCACCACCCAATTTTGCCCTCGTTGTTCGGGATTATCTGAATCAAGCATATCCCGGCAGATGGATTGGTCGTGACTCTCCACGGATGTGGACAGCCCACTCTCATTAGTCTTTTTTGCGTGGGGGTTTATCAAGTATAAGGTATGCCAGGTGAATATCCGCGGCACTGAACACTTAACACAGCGGATTCGAGTTGCAGCTGCTGAGATTACACCAGATATGCTTGGGCAGGTTTCTCGGTCTACAGTGGAGCGCTGGGGGCTGTGACTAGACGTGCAAGGTGGACTCATTGAAATGTACTGAAATTACGTCCTGTTGTAACATAATGTGCAGTGCCTTTACATAGTGATTAATGAAATTTGTTAAACTACAAAATGTATAGCGACTTTAGAATCACGACAAGCAGTTTGAGACGGATGTGGGTTGCCGTTCTTATACGGAGATGAAGAGTCTTGCTAAGGCCGATATTACATTATGAAATTCTCTTTGACAAAGAATCTTTGTTCAATATTCTTTGACCAGGAATATTGGACGTGGTGAAAAGGGGAGATTACACTATCCAATTGTCTTTGACAAAGAATCTGTCAAAGTGCATCGACAACGGGGGATGAATAATTGTTATTAACCTCACTGTCGATTACATGTGATTGCGTGTATGCCTACAGTAATCGCAATGGCTAGACATTTCGAAGACTGACAACATGGGTGACGCTTGCGTCTGCTGTGGTATTTTGCTCTAAAAATTTCGAGACGGAACCAATACATTTGTGGCTGGTAAAAAGCCTGTGCCATGTTTTCCCTTTTGGTAGTACTCTTATCGTATCTGTGTATATATATATATATATATATATATATATATATATATATATATATATATATATATATATATATATATACACCCGGGTCGGAGATTTTCTCTACTCGGGGACTGCGTGTCGTCCTCATCATCGACGCGCAAGTCGCTCCAGTGGCGTCACCTAAAGACTTGTACCAGGCAGGCTGAAAACGATCTTAGCTGGGGTCTAACGGCCAAAAGTGCCACACGAAATCATCTTATATCTTCCATTCAAGACAATTCATTCCATTTAATTACTGTTCTAGGTCCAGAATTACAATGTCATCAGCAAAACGCAATGTTTTTTATTTCTTCTCGCTGAGCTATAATTCCTTCTCCAAATATTTCTTTGCGTTCCTTCACAGCTTGCTCAATGTACAAATTGAATAGCATTAGAGAAGGACTGCAAGCTTACCGTACTCCCTTCCCACCACTGTTCCCCTTTCATGCCCCTCGAATCTAATAACTGCTGTCTGGTTTTGTATTATTTGAAAATAACTCTTTGCTCCCTATATTTTACCCATACCGACTTCAGAATTTGAAAGATTGTATTTTTTTCTTAATGAACAGTAAGGTGTTTAATATTTAAAATTAGTTTTTTGGGCATAGACATATGGAATTAATACAGGATACATCACTCGTCATACACACAGCTATAACAGAATGTGTTATCGGTGAAAATAAATTCTGATTACTGCTCTATGTAGAATTAATGGTTTTTAGCAAGGGATTATTATAGACATTGTCTGCCCTCCCCCTCCCCTCTCACCCACACCCTGTCTCGTTGATTTTCAGATAAGTTGGCCCCGACCCATTTTGTGTAACATTGTACGGCATTTTGCAAATATTGCCATTGTTCGCTTCATGTTGACAAAAAGGACGTGCTAGACCATGCATAAACACATAAACACAAAACATGAAAAAAAAACGTAAAAGGGGCCAAGGTCTGACCTCCAGGACCATGTTTCTTGTAATTTTTTTTTTTCTCGTAATTTCTTAAATCCTTCACATTGGAAACTACAGTGCACGAACAATTTAGGGAGAAATTGTGCTTTACGGTTTACAACACTGACCACAGACCTTCTTATACTGGCTGTGCAAAGTTGTAGCCTGGTATTTTGATGAAGTAACCATACCCATACGCGTAGCCATAGGGGTGGTGGTTTGGGGGATTAAACTCCTGCCGACATATTGACAAATCTAATCAAGAAGAAGAAGAAGAAAAAAGGAATCTTTCCTTTCTTAGAAAAACCCGGTCTAAAGTTGCCGAGTTCGTTTCGACTGCAAGATTATGACAGGTCAAGCTGTCTCGAATTTTATTGCAACGAACTATCCATCTTGGACCATATGGTGAATTTACGAGTGTAAGAACGTCCTTTAATAAAACACACATACTTTTGCTAACTTTCATGGTGATTGAACAATACAGATGCCTGGTCTAATGTACCCTATGGAGTATAAAATCCTTTTGCATGGATATATGCCAACTTCCTTGGTGATCGGTCACACTTTGTCGAAGCAAAAGTAAAATCAAAGATAATTTTATTTCAGTTCTTGCACGAATACGTTATTGTAGATTTTTATCTAAGTCTTACAGATTATTTTCCGGTTCCAAAAATTACATGTAATATCCATTTATGGAATGTAACGAACAAAGCAGACTGTATCACCCATATATGTCGTCAGTGGATAAAAATTATGATTTTGCAGTTAGTTCGAATTTTCCGATTTTCATTTTCCTCTCTATCGTTCGAATAGTAAGGTTCTTAATACAAAACCGTCATAGAAAAAAGCACTTTTAGTTAATCGAATTTTCCAATTTTCCGGGCAACTTTCCAATTTTACTTTCTCTAAGAAGCTTATTCGAAACACTGTCAAATTCTCAAATCCGTTATCTCCATATGTAAGAAGACAGTACTGCTGCTAAGCAAACTTGTCATTGCGCTGGTTTATTAATATATACCGTAACGAACGAAACTACCGTACGTCAGTGCTAATTTAATCATCATTAACTTTCGCGAGAAAACCCGAGTAACCTTCGAAACTACGATAAATCTGGAGAAATACGGACGAATAGCTACCCTATTGACATCGCAAGGGAAATTCTGATGTTCAAATGTCTGTAAATCTATCGGACCAAACTGCGTGGTCATCAGTTCGTAGCTTACAAACTACTTAAACCTAGGTAAACTAACCTACGGACAAACACACACACCCATGCCCCAGGGAGGACTCGAACCTCCAGGGCGAGCAACCGCGCGCAAGGGAGAAAAATGTTCAAATGTTTGTTAAGCTTATGGGACTTAACTACGGGGTCATCAGTCCCTAAACTTACAAACTACTTATGAACTACTTACAAACTAGGACGGCACAAATATCCATGCCCGACGAGGGATTCGAACCCCCGACCGTAGTGGCAGTGCAGACCGTGACTTGAGCGCCTCAATCCCCTCGGCCACCGCGGCCGGCCTCAAGGGAAAGGATCAGTGTATGGGAAAGAAGAAAATCCTTTCGGAATGAACAGACGAAAGAACGCCTTTAGGTTCTCACACTAATAATACCATAAGACTCTTTGGTTTATTCCTTTTGTGCAATATTTGATTACAAGGCATTTTTCTAGTACCTTTGTGTGTGTGTGTGTGGTACAAAGCACCATTAAAGAAACACGTTGAATTTTTCACTTCGTAGAACTCTCTTGCAATTGTAGTAATTTCTCGACACATGTCAAAGCACACAGAGCACTAGACGCACCATGGTCTTCACTATTTTTGAGTTGGTGGTGTACTTCGTAACACAGCTGCGCCTACTACGCATTACAAATTAGTCTCTAACTTCCGCATAGTCATGCGGGCTAAGCACATCCCTTCAGAGGCGATGCGAGAACAAAATAATGAGTGTGTTGTGATGATGAATTGCTGGTTTTCCTTGGGGAGAAGTGAAGAGAAACCCAGCGTGCCGACTTTTGTAGACGTGTCTGCAACGATGCTTTGTCTCGGAGAACAGAACAGAACAGAACAGGAAGCTAGCTGCTTTGTAGCTGCTGGGAAGCAGATAAGACCGCCAGCGCCTGCAATTTTCTGGCCTGCTGCCGCCATTAACGGAGAAGCTCGTGTACTGGCGATGTTTGTTCTTGTCCGTCGCAAGCACTTGGAAAGCATAACTCGCTGGTGAAACGTCCTGCGATAACTCAAATGGTTTTGAAATGTTTCTCTCTTTATCGCGTTGCTCCGTCAGTTTTTTAAAACGTTGCAATGAGCCAACCTGTCTTGACAGCGTTGTAGCAGAAAGTTAGAAGCATTTTTACCCCAAATGTTTATTAGGGAGTAAATAAAAAATGAAATGGTCGTAGGTGTGAACTGATTATAGCTTCTGAACGTCAGAAATATGCACATTTCGGCAATCTTTTGGAATGTGTCGTGTATCTTTAATGAAATTATGTAAGTTATGCTGCACTGAACCCCTAAAATGTCCTTATGAAAATTCATACAATGGGTTATATATGAAACTGTGCTACATATTCCGTGAGAAAATAATGCAATATTTTAGTACGAAGCGAAAATCATTGTCCAGAATTA
Source organism: Locusta migratoria (assembly GCA_026315105.1). Classification (NCBI taxonomy): domain Eukaryota; kingdom Metazoa; phylum Arthropoda; class Insecta; order Orthoptera; family Acrididae; genus Locusta; species Locusta migratoria. The sequence goes on from CM048747.1 coordinate 179,097,237, forward strand.
TTGGCGTTTCTTATGCTAGTCTGAACGAGGCTAAAATCTGCATCTAGAGATTTTGAGTGTAATTTACTTGTATTTCAGCACACCCCGTTTTAATGGTTTCTTGGAATATGACACGAATTATTTCCACAGTCAATTTGAACTGGCGCACCATGGCTTTGAAAACTTTTTGGTGGCTGTGCATTCAACACGATTTATCACATGTTTGTATAGTCTATGGGACTTAAATACGGGGTCATCAGTCCCTACACTTACAAACTACTTATGAACTACTTACGAACTAGGACGGCACAAATATCCATGCCCGAGGGGGGATTCGAATCCCCGACCGTAGTGGCCGAGCAGACCGTGACTGGAGCGCCTTAGTCCCCTCGGCCACCGCGGCCGGCGACGATTTATCCTACCTGCCTTCTTCACTTATTCAGTTCATACATTATCTGAAGTATAGGGGCACCTCTATGTATTTCGGAACTGCGCTCTAAATGTCACGAGAGGCGACCGAGTCAGTAAAAAGGAGGAGAGGTACTGCCTTGTAATTGGGGAAGCAGTAAGATGGAATGTGTCGTCCAGGAAAGGTCATTCAGTAACACGTACATCATGGACATTTCAGCCCTGCCAAAGTCGAAGGTTACAGATTCCATTATAGAGTGGAAATGCGAATGAACATTCGTAGCTTCATCTGGACAATCCAGATTCCTTATACGGACGAATAGGTAGGCGTCGGTCGTTGAAGCACAAAGTGCATTATCTCCCTATTCCGATGATGTCATGGACTAATGTGTTATTCCCACCCATTCCTCTCCTCCAGCCCCAACACTCTGATGTAGCTGTATACACTCATGCAAATTTCCGTAATTGGGAGAAAATCAAATTCTGTGGTGGAAATTCATAAACTGTCAGCTCCCCTCCCCCAACAGTTCTATGAGATCTCTGAAGACGTGAGGCTGTTCGTTGTTGTTCTGGTTTTCAATCGGGAGTCTGGTTTGATGCAGCTCCCCACCCTACTCTATCCTGAGAAAGCCTCTTCATGTCTTCATAGGAACTACAGCCAAATCAATTTGAATATGCTTTCTATATTCGTCTCTTGGTCTCCCTCGGCGAGTTTTATTCCACACACTTCCCTCAATTGGTATATTTACGATTCCTTGATGTCTAAGAATGTGTTCTACCAATCGATCCCTTCGTTTCGACAAGATACGCCAAAACTTACTTTTCTCCCCAATTCTTTTCAGTGCCTCCTCATTAGTTAGGCGATCTACCCACCTAATCTTGAGCATTCTTCTGTACGAATCCATTTCAAGAGCCTCTATCCTCATCTTCTCTGAGCCATGTATTGTGCATGTTTCACTCTCGTCCAAGGCAAGACTCCACACAGGTGCCTTCAGAATAGGTTTCCTTACACTGAAATTAATATTCGATGTTAACTCAAATGTTCAAATGTTTGTAAAGCTTATGGGACTTAACTATGGGGTCATCAGTCCCTAAACTTACAAACTGCTTATGAACTAGCTTATCCTAAGGACGGCACAAATATCCATGCCCTAGGGGGGATTCCAACCCCCGACCGTAGTGGCCGTGTAGACCGTGACTGGAGCGCCTCAGTCCCCTCAGCCACCGCGGCCGGCAAGGTGTTAACTAATTTCTCTTTTCTTCCCATTGCCATTCTGTATTCTATATCCTGTGTACTGCGACTATCATATGTTTTTTTACTGCCAAAGCAACAAAACTCATCAACCACGTCTATTGTTTCCTAACCAATCTAATTCCTTCAGCATCGCCTGATTTTCTAAGACTGAATTGCATTATCCTTTTTTGCTCTTGTTAATGTTCATATTATACGCTCCTTTAAAGCCATTGTCCATTCCATTCAATTGCTCTTCCAGGTCCTTTACTGTCTCTGACAGTTACTGTGTCATCGGCAAAACGCAATGTTTTTATTTCTTCACCCTGAACTTTAATTCCTTTTACCAACTTTTTCTTGCTTTCCTTCATAGCTTGCTCAATGTACAGAAAGGCTACAAACCTTTCTTTCATGCCCTTCAACACAAAAATCCTGTCAAGTTTTTGTACAAGTTGTAAATAACCGCCCGTTCTCTATATTTTACCCCTGCTGACTTCAGAATTTGAAAGAGTATATTCCAATCGACATTGTCATAAGCTTTCTCCACATCTACAAAAGCTAGAAATGTAGGTTTGCCTTTCTTAATCTAAATCGTGAGTATTGCCTCACATGTTCTTACATTTCTCCTGAATCCAAACTGATCTTCCCCGAGTACAGCTACTAGCAGATTTTCCACCCTTCTGTAAATAATTCGTGTTAATATTTTCAACCATGACTTATTGAATTGATGGTTCTGTAATTTTCACACCTGTCTGTGCCTGCTTTCTTTGGAATCGGAATTATTAAATTTTTCATTAAGTCTCAAGTTATTTCGCCTGTCTCATACATCTTACGCACAAGGTGGAATGGTTTCCTCATGGCTAACTCCCACAGAGTTCTGAAGGAATAACGTCTAATCCATGGGCCTTGTTTCGATTTAAGTCTTTCAGTGCTCTGTCAAATTTATTCTGAGGAAAGTATCCCTCATTTGATATTTATTTATTTCCTCTTTTCTTTCTACAATATTTTCTCAAGTTAATTTCCTTTGTAAAGCCCCACTATATATTCTTTACACCTTTCAGATTTACCTTCTTTGCTTAGTAACTGGTTTTCCGTCTAAGTTCTTGATATTCATACAGCTGTTTTTCTTGTCTCCAAATGTCTATTTTATTTTCCTGTAGACTCTTATCTTTCCCCTAGTTATACAGTCTGTTGTCCTAATTAGAAACAGGTAGAAAACAATTTATAAAATCAAAGACTTTATATTGTCTTGTTGGTGGAACCAAGTCACTTGTCTCAGATGGCTGTCTTGGAACACAGAAACATGCTCTATAAAGTCATAATCCAAACTGTCTGATCTATGTATAGAGACCATTGAAACTGAAAAAAATACAGTGATCACTTAAAAAAAAAAAAAAAAAAAAAAAAAAAAAAAAAAAAAAAAAAAAAAAGAGAGAGAGAGAGAGAGGAACAGCACTCGGGTGCCGTAGAGGCCAATAATGGAAGCAGAGACACCTCTGCCCCGCGTCAGAGACGTCCCGTAATGTGTCTATGTCTGACGAAGTCACGATTCAACCAATGTGTGGGCATGAACAAACGACTTACTGAGAAATGAACTTGAAATTGTTTTGGTCCTGATGATGTGCTCAGCATTAGTACGTGGGACGTTAAAACAGAAATATGTTTTTGAACATGGTCTAATATGCGTAAAACAAAAACAATGTAGCTCCACTCGTACAAAGAGCATGCGGGTCTCACGTCGAACTTGTCAGTTGAGAAAATTGCACCAAAGTCTACGACAGAGCGATCACTATGTCTACGTCGTACGTGTAAACAACTGCAGGCAGAATTTGCTTCTACTGCTGAAGACCACGGCCCGCAATTTCAAGTGGTCCTTTGACGGCATCAGTCGAGCTATGCACGTGGATTCTGTAGCATGAATGGCAGACGGTCTAGAAGTGTCCGGTCCGTAGTCTCACTGTTAGTAAATAGTTGGCATCATTTCGCGTTGACAGTTCTCACACACCTCTTGTGTCTGTGCTTTGGTAGCTGTACGATCTGCCACTGCCGCCCTTAACACTACGAGGTCTGTGCTACGTGGTCGTCCAGAACCTCTTCTACGAATATGAGATTGTTCATGTGTCCGATCTACCACCATCGATGCACTACTGACACAGCACATCCAACATGTGTGGCAGTTCTCCAATGGACCATCCCGTCAATCTGAAAGCTACTATCAGACCCTTTCAAACTCGCTCTGTTGGCCGTAAGACGTATGAGCGCGGCTCCGTGACATGGCACCTGCTTGATTCACATATTGGTATCACACGGAGCCTTATGGGTGTGAATATTCCGCGTAGAGATGGCGATCTAACAGCTACGTCGCTACAGACGACGTTGAAACTATTACCTGTACATCGACAACCGTCCCAGGTGACATCTGCCTTCATCGAATAAAATTCTACGTCGTGTTTCCAGGTGTACTATATTTTCGGTAAGATTTTTTTAAAAATATTTTTGTGATAGGTGTTGACTTGGTGTAATAACACTAATTTTTCAATATTTGGTATTAGTCTTGTCATCAGCAATCTGAAATCCCCCGAAGGGGCTCACGATTCTTTCGTGAGTCCGTGCGTGGAGAGCACGGGGCACCGAGCTAATGCAGTATTCCTTCCTTCTTTCCTCTCCGGACTGCATTTCCTTTCCTTTCCCGTCCCCGCCGGTGAACTGATAACCTCAGAAGTTTCGTCCCCCTATCCCAAACAACCAACCAACTAACCAATCCTAAATCGCTGCATTCTGCGGTTGGCAGTTCTTAATGTTTGTGTCAACTAATTTGCTAACCACGCCAAATTCTGTGGAATTCACAGATCGGATAGCAATGAAATACCTCTCTACCTGAGGCCATAAAACTGGATTCAGTGCTTCGTTGTCTAAGACGTCATGATACGGACTGGCGGCGTCCCCGCCAGAGGTTCGAATCCTCCCTCGGGCAAGTGTGTGTGTGTGTGTGTGTGTGTTGTCCTTAGTGCAAGATTAGGACCAGTATTTTCTAAGTCTAGGGACTGATGACCATAGCAGTTTGGTCCAGTAGATTTACAAGCATTTTGAACTTTTTTTTTTCTGTTAAGGAATTTTCTCTTAAAGAGTGCCGTAAATAATGGTGGATAGAGTCATATCCATATAGGGGCTTTTTAGTCACTTACCGTGACTTCCATTTGTAAATGTTAAATGGTTATTTCACAGTACGACGGAACTACTAGTAGTTTCGGATGTTGATCTGAATGAACATCTTGTGCTTGAACGGAAATAGTTTGGAGTGAAAACTCTTGAATTTAAATTCACCCGTTCAATTCTTTGCAGACGTCCACATACCTTCCTGTACATCCTTACTCTATTTAAACTTGTGTCGCCCGACTTCCTGACGCCAGGGACATAATTTGTCTCGCAAGTCATCTACAAGACGTTCACCGGCTTGGTGCCAAGCGTGTCCGTCCCAGGGGACTGGCCTGCATAAATCTGGCCAGCTTTCTCGTCATAAAACAGCATAAACAGCCAGTAAAGGTGAATTGTATTGGACAACTACTCTTGCCTGGGTGACACCAGCATCGTCTGCGCCAGCATACTGAAGCTAACGTTGCAAAGAAACAGCAGTTGGGGGTGGTCCGTGCGTGGTATACCTGGTACAGGTACGCTTTCCGGGAAGTTGGACACAGTCAGAATACTAAATAGCAGCCTTCGTGGGTGTCCGCCTGCGGGTCCCGCGAGGAAAGCGACTTTCTCTCCCCCTCCTACTCTACCGAGCGAGGTGGACTGGCATTCGGAAGGATGGTGGTTCAAATCTACCTCCGACCAACCAGATTTAGGTTTTCCGTGATTTCCCTAAATCACTCCAGGCAAATGCCGGGATGTTCCTTTCAAAGTGCCGATTTCCTCCTACATCCTTCCCCGAAAATCCGAGCGTAAGCTCCGTCTCTAATGACCACGCTGTCGACGGGACGTTAAACCCTAAGCTTCCTTCCTTCCTTGCTCCTACTCTGACTCCACACAAACCCAAGTATCAGAATATTTTTCCTCGTCCACTAGTTACGAAAGAAATTGATGATCCATGATTTATGAAACAAATTAACAAGGGAACATATTTATTTACAGTCGTAAATCTCACAATATATTCGTGAGAACCTAAAATATTTAGGTTACGGAAATCACCTATTCAACAACAAAACTTACATCCCAGCCATAAAATTTTTCAGGTTCCGATTTTTCAAAAGTTGTGATGAAAATACAATGATATTTTTTTTCTGTACAAAATACTTAATGGAAATGCATGATTTTAAAAACTTAATCTGTTATAACAAGAATAAAATTGCAATATGTTATGTAAACAAAGCCCCCACTTCCTGCTCATGTTTACAATTGCCTCTGGCCGCAACATTCAAACAGTTTTATTGAAGGTGTTTGGTAAATGTGTGTCCAGTTTGAATTAATAAAGCATTTAGCGATGAACGACTATTATACTTCTGGTCCATTGGGGTCACTTACAATGACGATTGCCCGAAGAGTTATGAATAGCAAAACAGGTTGTGATATAAGTCGCGGGGTTACATGTGTAGTAAACATTTTGCATTTCAGTAAATACAAAGCGATAGTTACCGATCAGAACTTCAAAAAGGAAACGCAACTCATCCCTGGCATGCTCTACAACAGTGTTTCTCTACGTTTTTGCATACAGGACGCCATTCCGAGTACAAAGATTCTGATGACCGCCTCCCCATCCGAACCATTTCATGGCTGTGTGTGCGACTAGACAGGCACTGAATTTTCATTTGTAATGGAACTTTCTTGTAACAAAAAAAAAAAAAAAACAAAAAAAACAAAAAACAAAAAAAAAAAAAACGAACGTACAATATTCTACATTATTTTTTGTATTGGAACACATCGTATTGTTACACGATTTCCTAAAGATAAATGTATTTTGTATAACGAGTGTTTCGTATTTCAGGCAAGGCATAGAAGCAAATTATGCTCTTTAAGTACAGTCACGGTGTATATCAGTCTGTAACAATATGTAAAGAAGTAATTTTCCAAAATTACATATTACATCGCGTTCATTTAGCTTGTGATTAATTCCTTAAAACAAGTTTTCAGGTTTTGCATTTAGTCATCGTTAAGACAATGTACTTATCATGTTCTATTCAATTTAGAATTAATATTAAACAAATATTATTTTTATTAGGCCTGTTCGCAAATGTTTGTAAATCTATGGGACTTAAGTCCCTATGTTATAAGCAACTTAAACAAAGTAATCTCAGGACGGAAAACACACACACACACACACACACACACACACACACACACACACACACACACACATGCCCGAGGGAGGACTCGAAGCTCCGACGGGGAGCAACAGCGCGCATCTCAGCTAGTAGCCTTAAGAGATCTCTGCCATTCCACCGCGGCATTAGGCCTGTATCATTGAATTCAGAGATACACTAGTATGGTTATGTTTAACTGTTCTTCACTTGAGCAATATTTTAGCAACCCCAGTGTTGGTTGCGACCCACAGGTTGAGAAACGCTACACCAAACCTCTGCCCTTCCCATTACGTTGTTCACATATTGTGACGTTCACTGAAGGCGGTGCTATGACAAATAATAGTTTCATGGCATTGTACGATTTTAAATCTTTGGTGCCAAATTGTATTAGATAATTCGGAACGTTTGCATGGAGATACCGAGAGGTCGTTCTGGAGCGTTTCGACCGGAATTCAACCCTGTTAAGAAGCAAGTTTTAGCTGAAAAGCATAAATAGTGACCCTTGTGTTGATTACATTCATATCATATCCTTGCGGTTGTAAATTACTTTAATTTCGTCTGCTAAATGGTGCCCAAGCGATTAGTCAATAGTGATGCATATAATATGCACTTAATAAATCATTTGACGTCATTTGTGATCTGGATGGATGAACTGCTAATGTTGGCTTTCAAGGCTGGAAGCACTATTTCTCTAATGGTGTTCTCCTTGGTTCTCTTCACACGACGATGGGGCGCAGTGGTAACACACTGGACTCGCTTTCAGGAGATTCACCTCCGGCGATCCACAATTAGGTTCTCCGTGATTTTCCTAAATGACTCCAGATAAATATCGCGATGGCTCCTTTGAAAGAGCAAGGCCAATTTCTTTCCCTATCTTTTCCCCAAAAATCTGAGCATGAGCCCCAATAATTGCGCTGTAGACGGGACATTAATCCCTAACTTCCATCATTCCCGGAGAGCACCTCAGTGGCGTAACTATGGGGGAGGGATGAGGGGGATGGAACACCCCCCCACACACAGAACCCGAAAAGAAAAAGAAAAAAAAAAAGAAAAAGAAAAATCGTATAACAGCAATTTGGTAAAGATTGGAAACTTGGGGTGTTTTACCATAAGCTTTCATTGGATGGGAGTGAATTAGTTTCTTCAACGGGAGTGGTAGATGGTAGTCTGTCTGGAAACTGACTAAAATTTTGCTCGTCAAGCAGATCTATCCCCCCCCCCCCACTCAAAGCCAAGTCCTAGTTACGCCACTGGAGCACCTTATGGCCGTCAACGTTTCCTAAATTTTATTTCGATCAAAACATCCCACGAGTTCATCACCGCTCCACAACGGACATTACCGTCTCGTTTGAGATCAGCCAAAAAACGACTGCTGAGCACCCTGAACACGGAAACTGAGTGATAGAATCACCGAACAGCCTCTGGTAGTGAGATGAGGTACACTAGTTGAAAATAACTTACAAGTTAGTGACGCAATCTATCGTTAATGCTGGAACTCAATACGGTGTTGGCCCACCCTTAGTCTTGATGACAGCTTCCACTCTCGCAGGCATACGTTCAACGATGCAAGCCCCTTCATGAAAAACATGATCACACAATAACACCACCGCCTCCGAATTTTACTGTTGGCACTACACACACTAGCGGATATCCACAACCTGCCATCTGATAGCCATTTTGTGTACCGTGATTTATCACGAAATACAACATTTTTCGATTGTTCAATCGTCCAATGTTTACGCTCCTTACACTAAGTGCGGCCTCGGGCTTATTGGGCAGCCACTCGACCATGAAGTCCAAGTATTCTCAGCTCCCGCCTACCTGTTATACAGTGGCAGCTGTTACTTCAGATGACTGGGTTTTCAGTTCTTTCTTTGGGTGTCGGCGTGCTGGCGTCCAGAGAGACACGCCTCTGCGACTGGCGTCGGGGGAAAGTGCCACGGCTTGGTCCCCCCCCCTCTCTTTATATACTTTTTCGTTAAAAGATCTTGTAAGTTGTTTTTCTAAGTGTGCGATTTTTTTATCAGCTGTTCTGTGTGTACCTTGTAATGATACTGTTGGTCCTCGCATCTCAATGTTACCGTACGATACCGTCTGCGTTGGACTTGGAATCGTGTGGTTCAATAGTGATACATGTTGCGTGTGAAGTTAGTTAAAAACGAAATAGCCAGCCTAGGAAACAGTATAGGACAGTGTCTCGGGGATACTGTGATTACAACAAGTGTGAGATTTCATTAATTAAGATATTTGTATAAGACGTTTCCAGACAGTTCTATAGACAATAGTTTTGTCATAGTATGTTATTTCAATAAATAGACAGACGAATGGTAAAAACTTTTGTATCTACATAAAGACATTAAAATAAATAGCATTGTACATATGTTAGGCTCATAAACACGTTGTGTTGACCAGTTAATTGTGTTAATTAATGTAATAGTCGTGATTTAAATATTGTTATTCTTTGTATATATTGACTGACGTAAGATTTTGAGCTTATTTTAAGAATTGCCAGGATAGTTGATAGGTCAATATATGTTAGGAACATGTATTATGTACTCGTTAACTAATTAATTGACATTTAACATCGCACTTTGTTGTCAACAGAAAAATCGGAGATTTCGACTTTATATATATATATATATATATATATATATATATATATATATATATATATATATATATATATGCGCCATCTAAAATTATTGTATGTATAGTTTTCGTTTTATATTGCGATTATTTTTGTGTACATGAAATGTTTTACTTGTGTGTTCCTTAATTGTAAATTAGTATATTCAAATGTTATGAACAATGCATAATGTAACGTCATTATTGCCGATGTTATATATTTGCCTCACCGCCTTGCGTAGGGGAGTTCGAGTTTTGGCGATCGTTATGTGCTTTGGAATCTATGTCACTGTTGTTGTGGTAAATTGTTTACGCATGTAATAAAGTTGTGATGTTTTGGTGGAGAAGCAGTTTGATTTCAAATTGAAGAAGAAGTGAAAAATTGTACCTACGAGTATTTTTTTTATTTTTTTATTTCTATAATAATGTCAATATCCGCGACGATAACCGCAGAGACGAGCGTCTTCTTGCAGATGTTTATTCCTTGAGCTCGGCGTCGAAGATGTTGCTCTCGTAGGTTGAATCGCCACATGAAACACAAGAAACACACAAAACTCTTTGAAGAATCACATAACGTAAAACATTTACATAAAAATCATTTAAAAACATAAAATATAAACATAATCTTCTGCGAAACTGAGCTGAAATAAAGTAGTAGTGGAGACAATAATCCGTCCCACTACATCTGTTAGAGAGAATCGGCATGTAACTCAACTATCAAGAGGTCCGTAGGGGACGGAATCCTCCACAGAACTCTCCTTCTTCCTCACTGCTCCTGCCCACGGCAAGTGCTCCAGCGGCCACGCCCTCGCACCTCAGGCGCACCAATCTGCAAGAATGGCTAACTGCCTACCCAATGGGATGATGTAGCGCTTTTGACAAATTAACTAGCTGTCTCCCTATAAAATTCTGGAGAATCAGAACGCGTTTTCCGAGACCGCCAAGAGGCTCCGCCCACACCATCAATAATCTCACAGAATTTACCGTCGGCAAGGTGATTGCCCTCTAAAAATTTTAGGGCGCGGCCACTCTTGGTCCCCCGACGAAAACATTACGCCATTTATGGCCTCTGGAGCCTATACAGTGAAACATTTCCTACTCTGCTGTTCAAATGTTTGTAGATCTATCGGACCAAACTGCGTGGTCATCAGTCCGTAGCTTACAAACTACTTAAACCTAGGTAAACTAACCTAAGGACAACACACACACCCATGCCCCAGGGAGGACTCGAACCTCCACGGCGAGCAACCGCGCGCTCCGCAGCGAGACGCTTTAGACCGCTCGGCTACTCCACCGCGGCTACTCTGCTGTCTTCGGAGAAATTCTTCAGATAAGAACCAGCACATTCGTCACCATAAATGACCTGGCGACCAGAGGACCCTGCTATTGTCGTCTATCGGTAAATTTTCTCTCATGTGGAACGGCCAATTGTCTCGAAAGAAGCGCCGGGTTGCCACTCCTGGTAACACCATTTATGGTCTCTGGAGCCTACCTCCCGCTGCCCCAGACGGATGGAAAGTGTCCAGAACGTTTCACCATTCTTTACAGTGAAACATTTCCTGCTCTGCTGTCTTCGGAGAAATTCTTCAGATAAGAGCCAGCACATTCGTCACCATAAATGACCTGGCGACCAGAGGACCCTGCTATTGTCGTTTATCGGCAAATTTTCTCTCATGTGGAACGGCCGATTGTCTCGAAAGAATCGCTGGGCTGGCGTCCACCGGAGACACCATCTATGAGGCATTGTGGGGTACATGACGCACTTACCCGAAAAAAACATTTCTCAGGTAAAAAGCCACCTGCATTCGGCTGACTACCTCACACCACTTCTCTGACCTAGAGGCTGCGGCTGCTGCCACCCAACGGGACATTGGCCGGGCCCCCCTCCTCCTTTCAGCATGCTGCCTTCTGAGAGTTGCAGCCGAGGGTATGAGTGACTGCAAACAAATCTTTCCTCACCCCTGCGTATCCACCGCTGTTTTTCACTCTCCAGCGGTTCCAGCAGATCACAAGTCATACCAACAAAACAGTTAACATATCCAGAAAAATAATATTAAAATTAAAAGTACTGCGATTCCAGGAACCTATCTCCCCTGACATGTTTCCAAATGCACACAGAATCTGAATAAATTCATAAAATTGAGAGAATGATAGTAAATAAACTAATAAATATTCCATATAGAAAGGTAAAGTACATAAAGGTCAGAATAAAATAATCTAGCTAAGTCCCCCACCTTACAATCTGCAGAATGTCTTACCTCGGCTTGTTTGCACTTGCTTCAAATCGAGGTGGGGCGTCGGCCTACCAAGCTTCTTTATTTCACACTTTTGTTCCAAACTAAGTAATTTGTTTCTAAAAGATACTGAATATTGTACAGATTTCTTTGATAATAAACTCCGAGAACATATGAATATGCACCCGAACACTTAAACACAGAACGTAACTGGTTACACTGTTGTGGCTGTGCCGCGGTGGAGTAGCCGAGCGGTCTAAAGCGCCTCGCTGCGGAGCGCGCGGTTGCTCGCCGTGGAGGTTCGAGTCCTCCCTGGGGCATGTGTGTGTGTTTGTCCGTAGGTTAGTTTACCTAGGTTTAAGTAGTTTGTAAGCTATGGACTGATGACCACGCAGTTTGGTTCGATAGATTTACAAACATTTTGTTGTGGCTGTAACAAAATGAATCTGTTAAATGAATAGACAAACCACCTTCAGATCACGTGACCTGTAAGCATCACCCACTCCTAACCATAGTCATGCGGAAAGGTAGCTCTCCCCCACATCTTTTCAAACAGTTAAATATTTGTTACAAACAGTTAAACTGATACGGTTCTCGCGAAATATCGCTTATACGAAGTCTGAGATGGTCTAAACTCTGCCAATATCTACTGAAAGATGTGAAGAAGCACATAGCCGCCAAAATACTGGAATATCTGTGCTGCTGAAAGCACAGGCAAAACACAGATACTAGAAACAGAACTATCATTTGATCATCCTATGTGAAAATAGAATTCTGTTAAAATTTTCACTGCACTTCATGCTGGGATCGAGCTGGAACTAGGTTATTTTGTTCAATAGTGTGACTGTTGACCATGAGGTATCAGTTATTTTTCAGGAAGCAGCTCTATAGAGAACTTGTCAGCGGACTATGGTAGACTACATTAGCTTACCAGCGGCATTAACATATATGTTACAAGTAATTGCGCTAGTTTATACAGCCCTTTCTGTTTCACTCTCTTATAAACAAATGTAACAGGTAACTAATTCTATGAGCAATCTCTTCTAAATCGTACGAAAGTCGTGGTAGCAAGATGGTTGATACCGTGATATTTGATCTTACAGAATCTACGAAATTAATTTAGTCAACATTTATTTCAGGATATTTTGAGTTCGTGATTCGTATAGTTTCTACAGCAGTGTAGAATAGCAAAAGCTCTTACAGTCGTTGACAAACATGTATTCCCCTTCAGTAATGTATTCGAACGGGCACTTCAATATTTCCTGAGATATTGGATATCTGTCCTGTCAAAATACCTTTGTGAAGTCTTTAGCATCGGCAAGACTTAATTATCATCGCTCTTCACGTTATTCATTATATTTTTATGCATTACATTACTTGATTTAATCCTTAACAAGTTCCTCAATTCTGAATATGCTTTCATGTCTGTTTTCATATATAGGCGAATGTAAAGTCCTCGTTCCAGGTAACAGGACAGGATATCGAATCGACTCTAGACACACTCAAAAATGTTTCTCATGTAGAAAGAATTTCCAAATAGGAACAATCGAAGTCTTGAAACGCAGAAGAAATGTAAATGCGATCGGAAAGGTAATACGTCAACAATCCGAAGATTGGTTTGAACACCACAGTGCTTTACTAGGCATGGTCCTGTTTGGAGGTGGTATGCCATTGCCTTCCTCCTACCTTGGAACTGACTTACCCAGCCAGTTATAGGGGGACCTACAGTTTAACGTGGGTTCCGAACCACGGTACTACTCGGTATTTTTCACATGAGCAATACTGCCAGATGTGAAAGAAGTGGAAAGTGACAGATGAAAATCCTAGGACCTGGCGGGGATCGAAGCCGCAACCTCTGGATTTGGAGTCTGGCACTCTACCACTGTGCAACCAAGGCGCATATTTCATACTAAATAGAAGAATTCAACCAATGGTAAAGGGAAACAGAGGAAAACCGATTTGGCGATTAAGAACATTTGGGGTGCTTGTATCTGCCCGCACACTGCAGCCAAGGTTCAATGAAAATAAATAAACAAATGGAAACAAATTACCCAAATAGTATAGGGTGAAATAATGTAGGTAGAGAGTTTAATGCTGACATTCATGTTTGGAAAGCCATGAGATTTGATTAAGACAGGAGGCGCTGTAGAAATCTGCTATACTACAACGCTACACCAAGGAAAATGCTGCCAACACTACGAGACTGACAAATGGCGTGAAACTTCATGTTGATTGAAGCTGTACCTGCATCGAATTTGTACCATCTTACCCTACATATGTGTATGTTTGTGTGTCCCGTTCTCTCGGATGCCATACGTAAAATCACGAAGTAAGTTTAATGAGAGTGTATACTGCTAAATTGTCCCGAAGTGAAAAGTCACTATTGATCTAGTTAGTACTCACTTAACACATCTTCGAACGTCATATGTAGCCGCGGCGGATTATCCGCGCTCACTGGGGCGCCTTGCTGCCTTGTGCGCGGCCGTTCGCAGTCGGGGGTTCGAATCCCCCATCGGGCATGGGTGTTTGTGTTGTCCTTAGGTTAGTTTACCTTTTTTAAAGTAATTTGTAAAATATGGACTTTTAACTAAGGAGATGAGTCCGATGAATTTATAAACATTTGAATTCGTCGTATGTAATGTGGAGTGATCAATTGTTGTTGGCTTCCGGGGCTGGAAGCAGTATTTCTCCTTTCGTCATCCCCTCAGGTCTCTTCACACGACGAGTGGATTCCGTTTCACTTCTCCCACCGTGGATAATTTCTCAGCGAAACTGGAAATTAACCCCAAATTCTCTGCGCGTTGGACACCCGAAACAGTCGTGGGAAAAAAAGAAAAAGAACGCGAGTGGAAATTTCAGTCGTGGAATTAAGGATGCCGTGACGAATTTTCCGACGATAAACAAGTAATTAAATCCTTGTCCGAAATGTGATCACGTCCCACCGTTTCCCTTCATTAACATAGTCTCTTTAGCCCGAACGGGAGAGAAACATTCTACCATTCTCATTCCAGATGCTTCTTTTTTTCTTTTTACTCGTCCCCGTTCTCTGGCTGCGAGGCTGTCATTCCCGAATCCACGAAAGTGCTTTTCGGGAGCCGGTTCGCCGTCTTAAAGAGGCGGGCCGTTTTTGGCGAGCGAACTACGACCTGACGGAAACATTCGTTTGTCCCGTAAATGGGGCGCATTGCTTTGTAGTGGCGGCCCGCCGCCATCTATCTCATTCAAGGCGACGGGCCGATCTGAATTGGCCACTACCCCGCCCCCACCCCCGCCGCCGCCCCCGCTGGCCTTCGCGTTATTTATATGGCGCGAGGGGCCGCACTGACATCTGCCGCTCAGGAGCCGGGTCTTACAAAAACAAATGACAGCACAACAGCTCGCCGTTTAATCATTGTGTCGGGCGCAATCATTTATACTTGTCAGGCGCGCTTTGCCGCGTTGCCGCCAACAATGGCGGCCGCGTGCCACCGCCCCCTCCATTCCCCTTCCCCCTCCCTTTTTATATCCGCCACAGGCGCGCCGCCCGACGCCGACATTTGGCACGAAAAGTTTTTCGCCTTTACGGCGATCGTTGCGTTCTTCACTTTCTTCTATAGTCACTCTTCTAGACTATGTGATCATAAGTTCCGGGCACCAATGAAGCCATGAGTTTTTCAAATTAGGTGCATTGTGCTCCCACTACAGCAAAGTACTCCACATCGGCGATCTCGGTAGCCATTAGACATCCTGAGAGAGCAGAACGGGGTGCTCCGCGAAACTCACGGACTTCGAACGTGGTCAGGAGATTGGGTGTCATTTGGGTTAGACGAGATTTCCGTACTCCTAAACATCCCTAGGTCCACTGTTCCTGAAGTGATAGTGAAGTGGAAACGTGAAGCACTAAAGCGTACAGACCGAATTCGTCTATTGACTGACAGAGGCCGATGACAGTTGAAGAGCGTCGTACAAGGTAATAGGCATCTTTCCAGACTATCACCCGCGAATTCAAAACTGCTTCAGGATCCGAAGTACTATGACAGCAGTGGCGGCGCGTTCTGTGTGTTCATTGGTTCGGTGATGATTTCGTGTGGCATTTTTGGCCGTTAGATTCCATCTGGGATTGTGTTCGGCCTGCCTGGTGTAAGTCTTTTGGTGCGTGCGCTCTTGTGGCTGTCGTTAATGCCCGCAGTTGAGAGATTTGTTCATCTGTGGATTCCTTTTGATGCCGAAGACGGGCAACCTAAACACTTTGAGTCCATAAGCTAGATTTCCACAAACCTAAATATCCCTAGTTCCACTGTTTCTGATGCGATAGTGATGTGGAAACGTGAAGGGACATGTACAGTACGAAAGCGTACCGGCCGAGATCGTCTAGTGACTGAAAGAGACCGACAACAGTTAAAGAGAGTCGAGCATTATAATATGCAGGAATCTCCCCAGACCATCACACAGGGATTCCAAACTGCATTAAGATCATCTCTAAGTCCTTGGAAGTTAGACGAGAGGTGAGAAAAATTGGATTTAAATGGACGAGCGGCTGCCCGCAAGCCACACATCACTCAGGTCAATGCCAAAAGACGCTCCGCTTAGTGTAAGAAGAGTCAACATTGGACGATTGAACAGTGGAAAAACGTTGCGTTGAGTGACGAATAACAATACATGATGTGGCGATCCGATGACAGGGTTTAGGCATGGCGAATGCTCGGTGAACATCATCTGCCGGTGTGTGTAGTGCCAATAGTAAAAGTCGGAAGCGGAGATGTTATGATGTTGTCGTGTTATTATAGAGGGGAATTGTACACTTTTTTGTTTTGCGAGGCACTATCACAGCACAGGTCTAATTGATATTTTAAGCACCTTCTTGCTTCCAAATGTTGAACAAATCTGGGATGGCTACTACATCTTTCAACACGATCGAGCACCTTTTCATAATGCACGACCTATGGCGGAGTGGTTACACGACAATAACATCCCTGTAATGGACTGGTCTGTTAGAGACCGGACTTGAATTCTATAGAACACCTTTAGAATGTTTTGGAACGCCGACTTCGTGTCAGGTCTCGCCGAGCAATTGTCGGAAGTGGCAACACAGTGCAGGAAACATTAACATGACCCACAGTGGCAGGAAAGCATGGAGACTGCTAAAAAAGTCGATGGAGCATCTAGACGTACACAAGACTTTGTAGACGTTACAGCAAACCAAATACCCTCTCCAGTTGCTGAAAAATGGTAAAATGGAATACAGATTGAAGAGGGAGCGTACAAGTAAACTAAACATTTCCCAAGCTTGAAATAATGAAACACATGACCACCCATTTACATTGTCACAACTAGACGAAGCAATTAAAAGTTTGAAGATGGGGGGGGGGGGGAGGGGGAAGGCTGTAGGTACAGACGATATTAAAAATGAACAGATTATACAACTTTGTCTTCACTCTAAATTACTGTTGCTTGAGTTCCTGAACAGCTGTTGCAATACCGGTCAATTCCCTACAATATGTAGACAGGCAAAAGTAACTGATTCTTAAGTCTGGTAAGGACCCAGAAGATCACAAGAGCTACCGACCGATCTCTTTGTAGTGTACAACCAACAGACTATTTGAAAGACTGATATTAAACAGGTTCAAAGACCTAATAAAAAAGCAAGCAGGATAGCGACCTGGCCAATCTTGTTCAAGCCAAGCTATCAATCTAACCCAGTTAATTGACGATGGCAGCATATGATACCATCAGTCTCAGAAACCTTATTACGAAGGTACGAGGAACAACAAAAGCCCTCAACTTACTGCAATACTCACATCAATTCTGTGTAACTGAAGATATTTTGTTGACTTCCAGGTTAACAAGACAAGATGACGGGTACAGAAAAATGGGCTTCCCCAGGGCAGTGTTCCTACCCCAAATTATTCAATACTACACGAATGAACAGCCTATTAGTCTCCGATCAAGATCAAGGTCTTTCATATATGCTGATAAAGCAATAGCAGTTCAGGCATCAAGCTACAAGGATATTGAGGAAGCACTAACTGAAAACGTAGAAAATCTAACGAATTATTACAATAAAAAACAATTGAAGCCCAATCCAAGTAAGACTCTGACTTGCCTATTCCATCTTAACAATAGAGAGGTAAAGAGAGGATTATTTGTTTTGTGGAATAGTACAAGATTATCACATTGCCCTTCCCCAATATACTTGGGAGTTACCCTTGAGACGACAATGTCATTTAAAACAGACATTGGAAAGAGCAGGGCAAAAATGCGAACCGGAAATAGCTTACTTGGCAAGCTAACAACGTCAAAATGGGAAACTAATGCAGAAGTGTTAAGCACCACAGTAACGACACTGTTACTCCGCTGCTGAGTTTGCCAGTCCTATGTGGAAACGGTCATGTCACACAAACAAACTGAACCCTGTCCTGAATCAGACCTGCAGGCATATCACTGACTGTGTTAAACCTACAAGAGTTGAACATCTATACTTATTATGAGGAATCGCTCCACCATAGTTCCGACGCTCAGTACAGAGCAGAACTGAACGATCAAAACATCTGAAAGACGAACGTCACCCATTACATGAGTACCAAAACGGCTTAAAGTCAAGAAACAGTTTTCAAAACTCAACGGAACCACTCGAAGACCCACGAAGAACTAACAGAATAAAACAGTGGCGGGAGGTGGTGCCACCACGCGCAGAATATGACTGGCAGAGATGGAAAATTTCACACAGACTGCGGTCGGAAATGGGTAAATGCAATAAGAATTTGCACAAGCGGAGAATAACTGAAAGTGTTTTGTGTCCGTGCGGGAACATTCAAACCATGAACCAATTGATGCAATGTCTGCAAGTAAGTCATCCAAGAGAGAGCACAGCCCAAGATATAATAATATGCATCATCATCAAATCGGCGATCAAGGACTCTGTAGATCATGTGCCGACCTCACAAAGCTTCTCCATAGATGGCGATCTTGTGCACTTTGTATCCAGTTGTCACGGAATACTAGCTCAAAGAGGTCTTTCTTTAGCTCATCAACCCATCGCTCTCTGGGTCTTCCGATTGGACGGGTACCATCAGGTCTTCCCGTAAGTACGGTTTTGCTCGAGAGGCTTCTGATCTCCTAGTAATGTTGCCTGCCAAGCTTATTCTCCTTGCTTTCAGTTTTAGAAAGATGTTTGGTTACCTCATCAGTTCATACAATTCTTGGTGTTTTTTTCTAGGTCTGCATGAGTTCACTTCCCGGACAGGCCCAAAGATCCTTCTCATAAAATTTCTTTCGAAGACACAAGTTTTCTTCATCCTTCTTTCTTGTGCTTAGGGTTTCTGTCCCATACAACAAGTCTGGCACTATCACGGCATTATACGCTTTAAGTTTGGTCTTAATTGACATATTCTCGGATGACATTATTTGCTTGAGACTAAATTAAGTTTTAGACCCATTAATAATACATTTGTTAATTTCCTTTTTTAAATTTTCTGCCTGTTGATCATGTCCCAAGGCATTTAAAATTTTCCACTTTACCAAATTTTCATATCCCAACCTGTAATGGGGTGTCGTTAGGGGGTTCTTTGGATACCTCCGCCTCCATTACTTCAGTCTTTTCTGCACTGATCCATAACCTAATTTTATTTGCATTCAGCGATAGGTCTTCTACAGTTTCTGCCATCTCTACCTCCGATTCTGTTGTACATACTTAATCTGTGGATACTGCCATAAGCCTTTGAGAAATCCACGAATGTGACCAGAAACCAGCGGTTGAATTCCCAGCACTTTGATCGATGGTAGATTGACTTTCCTGGAAGCCTACCTGGTACTCTCCTACAATATATTTCGCAAATGACTAAAGCTTTTCATGTATTATTAAGGATAGAACTTTATAAGGTACACTTAGGGGAGAAATACCTCTGTAGTTGTTACAGTTTCTATTACTGTTCTTTTTATGCATATTGTTGAGTCACATGAATGTTTGCGGCTTCTCCTTCACATTCTGTATTACTATCATGAGGAAAGATGCTCTCTGCATCTTCAGGATTTGATAACTCTTCAAAGTATTTTCTCCTCCTACTCAGAATATTTTCCTTGTGTGCTAACATATTTCCATCTTTATTATTAATGACTAAAGCTTCGTTCGTGTGATCATTCCTCACATGTTTCATAATATTATGCAGCGGAACAGAAATGGCATATGTAGGCTTCTGTAAAAATGAGATGTGAAGTAGAACATACTAACTGGTACATAAATTGTTTCGTTTATTTTATTTTAAATATTATCATACTTTATTGGAAAATTTTATGGGTTTTACTATTTTATAATTTGTGAATTTATTATATATTCAAAATATCCACAGGTGTACTGCCGGTCTAACGGGCAAAATATTTCGGCGATCATACATGTCACCTCTATCAGGTGAACTGACGCACTGTGCTCCTGGAAACGCGCCGGCACGCAGATCCACACGCTACGGCGGTTCGAAGTGAACTGGGTTCTAGCTACGCTCACGCTCACACTCACGCTTCTCTTGACGGACCTCGACCTTGGTCCGATGGGTTGCAGTCTAAGCATTTACTGCTGTTCCTGAAACATATGAAACACATATTAATGGCCTGACTGGAGGAAGGGTCTTAGGGTGTCAGATAATGACGATGTGGTTTCTTCCACAGTTGCTACGAGATTATGAGATTAATCTCCTAGCAGGTCGGCCAACGAGTCTTTGACCTGAAGTGTTGTTGTGTCCCAAGATCCCGGACGAGCCGGTTTTGGGACTGCTGCGACTTCTCGTAGAACATCCTGGCTGTGGCGCGGAACCTCTCCCGGAGTGGCAAAATGCCGACTTCGTCATGAAGCTGGGCGGTGGAGTACCGCGTCGGAAGATGCAGGGCAGTCTTCAGGGCGCGGTTCTGGATCCTCTGCAGCGACTCGATGTGGAGGTATGCGGCGTTTCCAAATACTGGGGACGCGTACTCGAGCACTGGACGAACCAGTGACAAGTACAACGTGATCCCATGTTGCGGCGGCAGCGACGACCGCGGGTTAAGCAGCGGGTAAATTACGCGCAAGCGCCAAATGGCTCTCTGTCTTACATCACTGACCTGATATTTCCAGGTGAGCCTTTGATCTAGGGTAACCCCTAGGTATTTCGCCGTCGTGCTCCAGGGGATGGGAGCCCCAGAATATCGATCGGCGGTATCCCAATACTCGTCTTCTAGTGAAGACGACTGCCTGGCTTTTCGCGGCGTTGAATTTCAACCGCCACTTAGTGGCCCATGCCCCCAGGGCGTCGCATTCACCTTGCAGGCGGCGTCTCATCGTGTGCGCGTTCTTTCTGCGGGTAAACAGCACTGTATCGTCGGCGTAGAGCGCCAATTCTACGCGTGCTACCCGAGGTGCGTCGGCAGTGTACAATGAGTACAGCAGGGGGCCGAGAACCGACCCCTGCGGCACTCCTGCACGTATCTGCCTTTCCGTCATCTGCCCTCACATGGAAGGTTCGTTCAGACAGATACGTTCTAGCCCGGTGGCGGGCGATTTAAATACCCTTCGCCCGCAGAGCACCCCTCCGTGGTCCGCGGCCCGCGCCGCGGTCGTGCAGTGGAGCCGATTGCGACGGCGTCTGAGAGGACGTCAGTGTGAGGGCTCTGTCCACCTTGGTCGTCACGACGTTACGTTTGCTAGATTTACTATTAATTAACCCAATTACTGGTTCCCAAGCTTTGCTAAGATTATAGCCACAGTCACGGTTTATGAGGTCGTCACTAGTGCGACGTTCAATGGCCTCTCTAACGACGCAGTCCCAGTATCTCGACGTCTGTACCAGAATCCTAGTGCGTTCATACTCCATTGCGTGATTCTCCGACAGACAATGTTCAGCGACCGCCGACTTGCTCGGATACATCAGTAGAGTGTGCCTCTGGTGTTCAAGGTATCGATCCTCGACGGTACACATCGTCTGCCCAATATTTGACTTGCCACACTGACACGGAATCTGGTACACGCCGGCCTTCCTCAAACCGAGATCATCTTTGGCGCTCCCCACCAGAGCACGATTTTTTTTTCGGCGGACAAAAGACAGTTCCAACCTGGTGTTTCTTTAAAATGCGGGCGACCTTCCCCGAGAGTGCGCCGGTATATGGAATAAACGCAGTGCCTACCTCCTCCCTCGTGTTTTCATCCGTTGCCACAGGTTGTGCTGCAGTGGTTAGGCAGAGAGCCCGCTGAATCTGCCACTCTGAGTACCCCTTTTTTTCGGAATACAGTTCTCAGGTGTTCCAATTCCTGGGGTAGACTCTCTGTGTCAGAGATAGTGCGCGCCCTAAATACTAAAGATATTAGTACCTCATTCCTCTGCGAAGGGTGGTGACAGCTGTCTGCGTGTAAATACAGATCAGTGTGGTCTTCCGATACACACCCTGACCCAAGGTGCCATCAGCTCTTCTCTTGACCGAGACGTCAAGGAACGGCAATTTACCCTCCGTTTCAGTCTCCATAGTGAATTTGATGTTGGGATGTATGGAGTTCAGATGTGTAAGGAAGTCAAGAAGTTTATCCATACCATGTGGCCAGATGACGAAAGTGTCGTCCACGTAACGGAAAAAGCAAGAAGATTTCCATTCAGATGACGCCAGGGCTTTCTCCTCGAAATTCTCCATGTACAAATTTGCGACCACAGGGGAGAGTGGGCTACCCATAGCGACCCCTCCGTTTGTTCGTAGTATTCGCCACTGAAAGAAAATACGCGGAGGTCAAGACATGTCTAAAACGTGCGGTGGTCTTCTCGTCAAACTTCCGATCTAATGTAGTAACTCTCGAAGCGATACCCTCATAAACAACGAAACGGCGTCAAAACTCACCATGATATCAGACTCATCCAGCCTGAAGCTGTCAAGGCGTTTAACAAAATCCACAGAATTATGGATATGATTAGGGCGTTCACCCACCTAAGGACTTAATATTCCCGTCAAGTATTTGGGTAACAGATATGTAGGTGCTCTGATGTTCCTGACAATGGGGCGTAACGGGACCCTATCTTTGTGAATCTTAGGAAGCCCAGAAAGTCTTGGCGGTAGCAGTTTCTTGGCGACACCCTGCGATAAATCCGCGTCCTTGAGAAGCGCCCTCGTCACTTCTCCACCTTCTTTGTGGGGTCAACGCTGATCTTCCGGTAGGAAACGTCATTAAGCAGGCTCTGCATCTTTTCAGTGTAGTCCTTATGGGAGACAACAACCGTTGTCAGCCAGTAGGACCATAATTTGTCAGGTCACGAATGGCCGCCCTCTCTGTACTAGTGATGGCTTGGATTTCGTCAAAGCACGGCAAGTTTCACGACGTATTTCCTAGGCTGAATCAGGCGGAACTCGCGCTGCAACCTATTCAACAGTACTAATAATTTCTGCGATCGGTGTGAACTTGGGTGTAGGAGCAAAGTTGAGTCCTTTCTCCAAAACCGAGACCGCATAATCACTCAACTCCATGCCACTCAGATTGATGACAGTCTTGCACGGAACCTGCAGAGATGGTTTGTCAAGGAGGCGTGACAACTTAGCTGTTTGACGTCCCGTTGCCTTCTTATGGGCGGAATCGGCTGCAACCCAGGTAACACCATCAATCCAATCCCAGGAAAAAGAAGTGAAATGACTAGCCAGTTGCAAATGCAGTTTGAATAGTTCTAGTAGGATGAACTCAGGGCTACGGCGGTTAAAATGTACTCTCTCACGAAGCAGTGCGAGGCTGGCCCGTTTATTAATTCTCTTGGCTGCTGCAGAATCGATGTGATACGTTACCTTAGCAAAATTTGGAGCAACATTCTCGCAACGACATCTCTTTAGAAAGTTAAGAGTACTTAGCAAGCGACATCTACGGTGGCGCAACTTTTCAAATATATTTCGCATACGAAGTATATATAACATCTAGCAGCAGACAAAGTTTTTTAAAATTTTCTTTCGTCCTTGTCCAACCCTTAGAGTTCGCAATCTATGGCAAAGTTTCGTCCTTCTCCGAACGAGAAAGTACTTGAGATACCCCCATTGAGCCTTCGTATATACACAGTTGCATTCATTTAATGCCGTGTGAATATGATGGGAAAAGGTGAAAGTAACCTGTTAAATTATTTAAGTAAGATCTCAGGCATTTGCGATCTTCAAATGCAAGTTAAAACGCTCACTGCTGCTCTAAATTACTTTGCGAGTGGCCACAGTACTTGTGCAACGGAAATTTAACTGCTCACTCCTTAAGGGAGCAGCCAACGTTTTAACAAACAAAAATAACACATATAAAAACGAATAAATAATTAAACATGGGACAGAGAGCATGAAATTATAAAACACAGATTTGATACTTTACATCATTATCTATTCAAGAAAATGAGCAAACAAATAAATGTTGGGAGACCAAATTAAGCACAAGAAAGCACACACCTTGTTCAAAAGTGAAATTAAATCGTAAAGTCACTGCCCGTAATGAAAATTTTTCTGCCCTGTATGAATATGGAGGTAACATGGGAGGAAGCTTGCAAATACACAGTGTGTAGGGAAAGCACCTTCATTCATTCACAGACATGCACATAATGCTTGCGACACATTACAAATGTGGTAACTCTTGTTATCAGCGGCAAAACGAAGCATTGGCGGCATATTGATGAGGTGGCGGGTGTCTTGAAGCACTATTTCAAACACACTATGCACCAAACGAACTCATGTTCCAGGAGGCAGCAACATAGTATTCTTAAGTACCACATGGCGTACGACAACAGTGAATTACAAAGAATTTACAGAAGAAATTAATTTAATATAGGCAAGTAAAGCACTCGTGAGAATTCATGTAGAAGAAAGCCAGTAACAGTAAAAGCTTGGCTGAAGGCTGAAGTAATGACCGTTATGAAAGCACGTGGTGCAATTGGTCCTACCGAGATAGGAAAGACGGAATCAAACCAGAAAATCTGAGAAAAATTTGGCATACTTGTGGATACAGACACAACGTGAAAATGTTAGTTAAAAAACAGCAAGGAAATTCAAACATACTAAGTTTACACAAAGGCTGAAGGCGACACACGTGAATTCTAACTTGAGAAAAACTGGACACAAAATCATCACCAGAATGAAAATGCTAATACTAAATTTACACTGAATTACTCGAGTTCTGTAACTTAAGAAAAACGTTGCCATGCATGGCAAAAGAATTACTCAAGAAAACTATCACTGATAAACCAAGACAGCCTTATCACGTAGAAATAAAAGTTCTAACAGCATCCCTTTCCCCAAGAATGACTCCACGATTTACTGACTTCGGCTGTTGTAACATGAGTGAAGCCCTAAGGCCACACCAAAATCTTCCCCCCCACACACCGGATGTAGAACGCGTTAAAACCCATACAGAGCGTGTATACACAGTGTATACCAACCCTCGCTACCTGTAGAAGATTATACCGTCTTCTAAAGCTTCAGAGACGTCTTCTTTGTCACCTCTTTCGTTCCAGATTAGGTTGGCACCACATTAAGAACACGGCCACCTCGCCATCTTGTCAAGTAAGCTTGTCTCTGGCCATCCAACAGACGCCAGTGCAGACGACAAACGAAGCCATGCGCTCTTAATTCAAGTAAACGAGGCCTAAAGCGCGAGGCGGCGACTGTAAGTTATTGCGCGGCAGTCAGTCAATATTAAAAGCAACCATCCATATTCACATGAACACAAAGTTCAATCACACGGGTGGAAACATATATAAACATCGCACATCGATCATTAATAAAAAGAATAAAATAATTGACATGCAAATAAGTAATATTAATGGTGCAGATATACTTTAGAGTCATGAATAACTCAAAATGGATCACGACCACGCATTCAGTGGACCTGTTTCAATAGTAAGACTGGGAGGAGAACTGAGAGCGGGAATAAAATATTCCTACATGAAATTACGCTAAGATAACCCGCGAAGAGATACTAATACTACTGGAGAGAATAATAAAGTATTTACTAGAGTAGAAAATGTAACATTTGCCAAGTCAGAAAATTTCTTGTTGTGAATTCATAAATAGAAAAATCATTTGCTCACTCTTCATGGCTGTTATAATGATACTTTCCTTAATTTTCCTAAAGATCCTAAAACTGTGCACGTGCTTTATGGTCCGATATATTAGGAACTGTTCAATGGACTGACTACAAAGGCAATGTTACATCCGAAAAACGCTGTTGGTATTCTTTCCGCAGCAGCATTTCCTTGATGAATAAATAACGTAGTCCGACGATTCGTCACTGGGAACTCGAATTGTGCGGTGTGTTTATCGCAATACGGAACGGTTTTGTACCTGACACATTGCGTTGCGTGAGACATCTCAGGGTAACAGAGCTGACGTTTGCTAATGACTACTTGTCTGCTTGGCTAACAAGACAGTGTGTGGGAACCTAAGGAGAGGTTGATGTAATGGCTGAGTGCGCAAACCTTGCCGGCAGAGGCGAGGTACTGCGTGAATGCCGCTATTGTGCTTCTCGCAGCAGCGTTTGACACCTGACGTCTGAATGTGACGTCAATTCTCTCTTCCAACTCACTCTGTTCCGTTGCCGAGAAAGTATGGTTACAAGTTCCCTTCCAGTAGATAAGGCACACCTGAGGTCCTATTCCAATTTATGGTTCTATTTAGATATCAAACTCTTTATTTTATTTTTATAGAGGTCATGACTGCTATGATAGTATTGAACGTTTCCTGAGCCAGGTCCGTTATAGAATTACTGTTTATTATGAAGCTAACTATAAAGTACTCTGCTAAATGTATGATGTAGATGGCGTTTCAGTTTAACTCCATATTTTGATTCATAAAATCTTGAATTCAAGAAAAAAAGGATAATTGAATTACAATCTCTGTTCGCTCTTCGAATACTGGTTAGCTGGTTAGATTCTTGGGCATGTAGCGTCTTTTTGTGTTTTATTTTTTATTTTATTTTTTATTTTATTTTATTTTTTTACAGCCCCTGGCAGAAGTTGATTATTTTCATCAGTCCATCGGACCGTCATCTGCGTTGTGTGTGGAAATAGGAAAAAAAAATGTTCAAATGTTTGTTAAGCGTAAGGGACTTAACTACGGGGTCATCAGTCCCTAAACTTACAAACTACTTATGAACTACCTACAACTAAGGACGGCACAAATATCCATGCCCGAGGGGGGATTCGAACCCCCGACCGTAGTGGCTGTGCAGACCGTGACTGAAGCGCCTCAGTCCCCTCGGCCACCGCGGCCGGCAATAGAAAACAATTACTAGCTTAATAGTAGCAGTTGGCGCTTGCGTTTAGGATTTTCAGTTTTCTTACAGAAATAAATCTACCTTTCTTCCACAGAGTGTTTACACCTAAATTGTTGCGATTCATGCTTAGTTACTAAAACGCTCTTCAGATGCATATATTCCAGGAAACAGTTGTCGCCTGAAATTTTCAAAAAAGAAACAAATGTCCAAATGTTTGTAAAGCTTATGGGACTTAACTACGGGGTCATCAGTCCCTAAACTTACAAACTACTTATGAACTAACTAATACTAAGGACGGCACAAATATCCACGCCCGAGGGGGTTTCGAACCCCCGACCGTAGTGGCCGTGCAGACCGTGACTGGAGCGCCTCAGTCCCCTTGGCCACCGCGGCCGGCCTGAAATTCTCATCTGATTTCCCTCATCTGTTTTCAGTCTGTGTTACATACACATAGTTTTCTTCTCTTCGAATTCTTTCGCGTCCGCGACAGCGCGCACGCACATCAGTCCTCTTGGCGCCACCTAGTGCGGGTGCGCGTCACCAGTATTCCTACGCCTTTACTAGTACGCAGTGCTCACTCATCCTGTGTGTGGCCGTGCTCCACAATTTTATGTTACACACATTAGTTATAAATTTTATATTTTATTCCATGACAGGGAGTCAGCCACATTCGACCACTTGATTTTATTTAACAATTATTTTAATGTGAGCTAAATGAAAGTACATTCTCATCCAATGCTGTAATTTTAATTTCTGATTTATTTTTAGAAGCTTTTATTAATTTTACTATTATCCATATGATTGGTTTATTATATTTCGTTGGGAAATTCTTCTGAAGAAAGCAAAATTCCTTTTGGCGAAACCTGGGTCAAGGTTTATGTATACAAACCATTTTTATGCAACTGGTTGGCTGAAATTTTGTTCGCTTTTGCAAGGTATATAATAGTTTTTCAGTCATCATCCAGCATGGGAAACCGGAGAGCATCCTCCAATCAAATATTTTATATTTATTAAGATTAATAGCCCTTTCTTTAAGTAATCAAATCCTATGCTATGGAAAGCAATTTTCTCTTCCTATAATTTAGATATCAAATTATTTTTCGCTTACGGTTCTCATTCCTCAATTTGTTGATTTTCGTCTTGGTATGCATGCCAATAAAATTTGGAAGTCTTCCTTTAGATCAGTAATTTGAGTGTAGATTAATATATTTCTTATTTCGACTATCGAGACTTCATTCTTCTCCATACTTATATATACATTATGCAATGAAAAAGTGGCGCACTCCAATAGTAATGCTTGATGACAGCTTCCACTATCGCAGGCATACGTTTATTCAGGGGCTTGAAGGTTTCTTGGGAAATGGCAGCCCATTCTTCACGGAGTGCTGGACTGCGGAGAGGTACCCATGTAGGTCAGTCAGGACTGTCATTAAGTCGCCATTCCAAACCATCTCATCAATAGGATTCAAGTCAGGACTCTGTGCAGGCCAGTCCATTACAGGGATGTTATTGCCGTAGAACCACTCCGCTACAGGCCGTACATTTTGAACAGGTGCTCGATCTTGTTGAAAGATGTAGTAGCAATCCCCGATTTGCTCTTCAACAGTGGGAAGCAAGAAGGTGCTTAAAATATCAATTAGTCCTGTGCTGTGGTAGAGCCACGCAAAACAAGAACGGATACGAGTCCGCCGGCCGCGGTGGCCGAGGGGACTGAGGCGCTCCAGTCACGGTCTGCACGGCCACTACGGTCGGGGGTTCGAATCCCCCCTCGGGCATGGATATTTGTGCCGTCCTAGTTCGTAAGTAGTTCATAAGTAGTTTGTAAGTTTAGGGACTGATGACCCCGTAGTTAAGTCCCATAGACTATACAAACATTTGAACATTTTTTTGATACGAGTCCCTTTCATAAAAACACGACCACATCATAACATCACCGTCTCTGAATTTTACTGTTGGCACAACACACGCTGGCATATTATGTCCACTGGGCGTCCGCCATGCCTAAACCCTGCCATCGGATCGCCACTTTGTTTGTCGTGATTCGTCACTCAACGTTTTTCCACTTTTCGATCTCCTATGTTCACGCATCTTACACTAAGTGGTGCGTCGTTTGGCATTGACCAAGATATGTGTGGTTTGCGGGCAGCTGCTTGACCATGAAATCCAAGTTTTCTCACCTCCCGGTTAGCTATAAAGTACTTGGAAAGGATCCTGAAATAGTTTGGAATTCCTGTGTGATGGTCTGGATAGATTCCTGCCTATTACACTGTAGACTTTCTCGAAATGTTGGCGGTCTCTGTCAGTTACAGATGAGGTCGGCCGGTACGCAGTCGTACTGTACATGTCCCTTCACGTTTCCACTTCACTATCACACCAGAAACAGTGGAACTAGGGATATTTAGGAGTGTGGAAGTCTAGCGTTTGGACTCAAATTATTTAGGTTGCCCGTCTTCGGCATCAAATGGAATTCCCAGTTGAACAAATCTCTCAGCTGTGGACATTAACGACAGCCATCTTGTTTTTGAGTAAGATGGAAGAGTCTCATGATTGACATAAACGTATAAGTTGAGCAATTTCAGCTCCTCTTTCTTCACCGCTTTTTTGAAAAAAAAAATTGAATATTTTATGATAATTATTGCAAAGTTGTCAATTATGAGACCAGCATGATGTAGTACTACGAATACGGACAGGGCATCCATTTCTTGTACATTTTTACTACATTTTCTTCAATTAGTCTAAGAAAATCAAACGCTGTTTAAGAAATTAGATTAGGTAATGGAAGAATAAACAGACTCAATAAGTTATGTTATTTAAATAGAAAAATAACTTCTGATGGCTGAAGAAAAAAAGATATAAAATGCAGAATAGCTATGGGAAAAAAGCATTTCTGAAGAAGAGAAGTTTGTTGACATCCAATATTTATTTGTTAGGAAGTCTTCTTGAGTGTATTTGTCTAGAGAATAGCAATGTGTGGGAGTATAGCACCACGTATACGGAGTTCCGACGAAAGATGTTAGAAACTTTAGGACTGTGGTGCTACAGACGAATGCAGAAGATTAGACGAGTAGATCACGTACCTTATGAAGATGTATTGAAGAGAATTGTGGAGAAAATTCTGGCTTTATCATGACTAAAGAAGGGATCGATTGGTGAGACACAATCTGAGACATCAATGGTTGGGTTGTTTGTTTGGGATAGTGGGACTAAACTGCTAAGGTTATCAGTCCCCCGTCGGGGAGGGGAAGGAGTGAGGATAGGAAAGGAAGGAGACGGAAAGGAAATACAGTTCGGGAAGTATAGAATGAAGGAAGACTCGGGGCCCTGTGCTCGCCACGCACGTACTCAAGTAAGAACCGTGAGCCCCCTGGGGCGTGAGACATCAAGAAATCGTTAATTTAGCATCGAACGCAAGTGCTGCAGGTAAAAATCTCAGAGGGAGACCGAAGGACGAACACAGTATGTAGGTAAATATTGTTGAAACGAGATAGAATGGCTGGCCAGCACTCACCATTGTGCTGCACCGCCGATAGTAACACAAAATGAAAAAACAGAAAAAAAGGGGACAAAGGGAAAAGCTTCCGGAACAGGGTTCCCTCGTCAGGCGGGAGAGAAGGGAAGACGAAAGGATGGGAACAGAAGGGAAAGGTGGTTCACGACCCAGGTCATGAAGGTGGTGTTTCGGGAGTGTGGACGTCAGAGATACTGCATGCATACATGCAGTCATAACTTAAGTAATGTTTCCAGAATGAAACTAACACTGCAGCGGAGAGTGTGCTGATATAAAAGCTGGCAGATTAAAATTTTGTGCCGGAACCGGGAATCGAACCTGGTACCTTTGACCTTCGCGGACAAGCGCTGTATCACTGAGCTATTCCGACACGACTAACGGTCCATCCTCACAACTTCAATTCTGCCAGTACCTCGCCTCCTACTTTCCAAACTTCACAGAAGTTCTCCTGCGAAACTTGCAGGACTAGCACACCAGGAAGAAAGAGTATGGTGGAGCCATGGCTCAGCCATAGCCTAAGGGATGTTTCCAGAATGAAACTTTCACTCTGCAACGGAGTGTGCGCTGATATGAAAGTTGGAAGATTAAAACTGTGTGCCGGGACCTTTGCCTTTCGCTCTATCACTGAGCTATCCCGACACGACTCACGGTCCGTCCCCACAACGTCAATTCTGCCTGTAACTAGCCTCCCACTTTCCACCCCCTCCCCCCCCCCCCTCCAGGGGACTCACGGGTCTTTCGTGAGTACGTGCGTGGCGAGCACGGGGCCCTGAGCTAATGCAGTCTTCCTTCTTTACTCTTCCCGGACTGCATTTCCTTTCCTCCTCCCCTCCTTTCCTATCCTCACTCCTTTCCTTTCCCACCAGGGGACTGATAACCTCAGTAGTTTAGTCCCCCTACCCAACCAAACAACCCAACCCAACCACTTTTCAGACTTCACAGAAGTTCTCCTGCGAACCATGCAAGACTAGAACTCCTGGAAGAAAGGATATGGTGGAGCCGTGGCTCAGCCATAGCCTAAGGAATGTTTCCGGAATGAAACTTTCACTCTGCAGCGGAGTCTACGCTGACATGATACTTTCTGTTAGATTAAAATTGTGTGCCATTTTCAACACGTTGACTGCCGCGATGACGTCAGAGGCCCGCCAGAGCCACGTGCTGTGGCCGCCGGCGGCCACACGGCAGCCAACGTGTTAATCTGCCAGGAAGTTTCATATCAGCACACACTCCGCTGCAGAGTGAAAGTTTCATACATTGTACGTGCTGTTTTCCAAGCCAGTTAAGAAGCTCCAGTAGATTAATTTTACTATGTTTCCGGTAAACGGAGTGGTTTTAGTATGTGTAGTGGAAATGAGTGTATGGCTTTCTTGGCCGGGAGAACCCTTGCGGGTTTGTTCGGCCGCCTGAGTGTAAGTCTTTTTATTTGACGCCGCGTGGGCGACTTACATGCCAATGATGATGAGATGATGATGATTAGGACAACACACAACACCCAGTCCCCTGTCGGGAATCGAACCCGGGCCTCCTGCGTGGTAGTCAGCGACGCTACCGCTGAGCTACGGGGGCGGACAGTATATGTAGTAGCCCTTTGTGACATACTGAGGTGTTGAAAGTACTCTCCGCCACACACCGTGTCTTACGCAGTAGATAATGGGTCGATTGAGATGTCAGAGCAGTGTATTTAGCCACCGTGTGTAGCGGCGAGTGTTTAATGAGAGTGACGATGTGCGCATACCGGCCCGGTGTCAGAGCGAGGCTGCGGACAGGTGTTGGCAGGCGGCGACGGCGGCGCTGTCCGCAGATGCTGACCCGCTGAGCGCGTGTCGTCCAAAAGGGCGCGCCGACAGCCGACAGTAGACCAGAGGCGGCGGCCGCAGCCTCCGCGTCGCGACGACAGCCTTTTGTCTGCCGCCCCCCCCTGCCCTCCCCCTCCCCTGTTGCCTCATTATCGAATGTTAGAATTCCCCGCCCGGACACACAATCAAGCAATCTCCTCCGCGCGCCGCCGCACGGCGTCGGCCGACATCAAAAAAATACTTTGAATAGTAAATGCCGCGTGGCGAAGAACAATGGGGAGGAACGGATATGGCGTGTGACGGGAATACGGCGGCGGCGGCGGCGGCGGCGGCGGCCAGAAAAAGTCGTCAGTAACGAGGCTGCTGAGTGACGGCAACGAGCGCGCCTGCTGACAGGTGACGGGGTCGCCCACCTCGCGGACGCCGCTTTGCATGAAATGCCGCGCCGGCCGCCTTCCGGTTCTGCCGCTCTTTGTGTCCACCTGCAGGCCGGCGGCGGCGTGTCTGTAGCCGACACTCACGTATCCTAGTCACAAACAAATTACCACTCACTAGTTGCGAAATACCGTAGGTACCCACTGGCCATTCCAAGTAGGTTTGTGATGCTGGCACACCTGTAACACCACATCACTCCCAAACAACAACCAACACAACATCAACACCAGACTGAAGACCACAACACAACATTTTCCTCATGTGGTTCACTACATTATAATGATATTCTTTCTGTTCCCCATATAAATCATTTATTCTTTCATCAGACTCATATGTTACATTAGAAGAAGATATAGTGTAAAGTCAGAATTCTGGCACATCCAGATGAAAAGGATGAAACAGAAAAATGTGGCAAAAGAGAACAAAAATTGAAATAATTTGTCACATATCTAGGGCCCTTGTATTTGCCACACGCATGATGCATAAAATGGGTATGCATCCCCCTGAGGTTTACATGATTTTTAATACATAAAGTGTCACTTTCGTTCTTGTTATTAGTGCTGAAGTCGTATAAAGTTTCTAAGGCCAAATACTTTCCTGGATATTGGGTATACTAATCTGAAGGTTGTTTGGATAGGGAATTTCAAAAGACTCAAAGAGTCCAATGGAAATGTCAAAGAATTTTTTTTATCTCTCTTGTAATGGTTTTAGAGTCTACATTACTTTTCACTAAAAGAAGGTCGCCCAAAGAAAATTTTATAATTTTAGCTCTCTTATGTCTATCCTTCCTACGTTTGCACTGATGTTCCACGTTTTTCTTAACAATTTCCTCTCTCTCATCCCTTGTCAGTTCTTTACAACCTGGATAATCTATTAGTTCACTGATAGGGTAGGTGGTTTTTAGTTGTGTAAAATTTCATAATGTGAGAATCTTGTTGTGGAATGATGTAAGCTGTTGAGTACGTCTTCAAAATTGTTTGAGGGGTGTATCCAGTTTGAATGACCCTTTTCACAGTAGGTCCTACACAGTCTACCAACTTCACGCATGTTTCTTTCTGTGGGGTTGGTTGATGGTGAATAAACTGAAGTCAAATTATGTCTTATATTTTCTTCCTCAATGAACTCGTTCCAAAATTTTGCGGTGAATTGTGCACCATTATCTGGCAAAGTAGCTTTTGGTTTACCAACAGTCAAAAAGTAGTCTTTTTAAACTTCAAAATAATGTTTTTGCTAGTTGATTTCTTTAATGGGTACAATTTTATAAATTTAAAAAACAAATGTACCACAACAAGAATGTACATGTGCCCTCCCTTACCTTTTGGAAGCTGTCGATATAAGTCAATTCCAATCAGATCCATAGGTTTTTCAAGTATTATGTTTTGCATTCATCCTCAACAAGTTTGGTTATTCACTTTCACTCTCTGACTTTATCACAAGCAGTTAATTACATATCTGCCCCTTAATTTCTTCAAACGCTGGTTGACAGTTTTTATCCCATAAACATACAATGTTTTGCTTTAATAAATTATTCAGTACAGGCGTTTTAATGCTTTACTCCTCACGTATTTTCTGTAGAATCCCACTAACCTGAAAAAAGATTTTAATTCCTTTTTTTGGTTTTGGAGCAGGGAAATTAGCAATAGACAAGATTTTATCTTCATCAGGCAACATTCCCTCCGGACTTATTGGGTGCCAAGAAAATTTAGCCTTTTCACACCAAATTTACATTTCCCCAATTTTAATGACTTTCCCCCTTCCCCTCAATTTTGTAACTACTTCTTTCAGTAAATATAAATGTTCTTCCCAAGTACTGTTGGTAACCAAGATATCATCAACATAAATAGTATGTCTTTTTAACAAATCTTGCCACAAAAACAAATATAATCCCCTTATGAATTCTGCTACACAAACATTTAAACCAAAAGGTACTAAACAGTATTGATATTGTGGTAAGATATATGATAAAATTAAAAATTTATTTAAGAAGAGTAACACAACTTTTCAAACTGAAGATACTTTAGGACAGAGATTATGCCACAACATCCATCGAGAATCACTCAAGGACCAATCAGGTGTCTACAAAATTAGTTGTTTGCAATGTGATAAAATGTAAAATTTATATTGGCAAAACAGGAAGGAACCTTAGAACAAAATTCAGTGCACGCTCCTATCCAAGAAGTACCTCTGCTTTAAGTACCCATTTAGAAACACGCCACCACACATAGAGTGCGTCAGACCAGATGGAACTACTACACCAAG
Source organism: Locusta migratoria (assembly GCA_026315105.1). Classification (NCBI taxonomy): domain Eukaryota; kingdom Metazoa; phylum Arthropoda; class Insecta; order Orthoptera; family Acrididae; genus Locusta; species Locusta migratoria. The sequence continues at coordinate 179,132,214 of CM048747.1, forward strand.
TAGATAAGGATTGGATGATGAATCTTTTGGAGAAAACTGAAATCTTTGCAAACATGATTGTTCACCCTGAAAAGTTTCTTAATGAACAAACTGAACTGAAAAATAAAAGCTATTTATATAATTCCATTCATTTCTTTAAATGCTTAGAGTGTCCCATATAAGGTAACAGCGGTCATACTTCAGGTAACACTGTTGTTGATGTACATTCCTCCAATTTACCATGGTTCATCAACACTCACTCCCCTCATGGTATTGTGTGCTGCACCATCTCTGACTTGAGTTATCAGCATTTGTATTCTGGTAGTTTTTATTTTATCCTTTTTTTTTCATTTTAATATGATCAACCCTGTTAGACTTGTTTTATTACAACATCATCAAAATTAATACTGACTTTATAACTTCGTGTTAGTAAATTGATTGTGGCATCACAGCTGTAGTGGGTTATTTTGCTTAATAAGTAGTTTTCTTTTTTAATTTTAATTTTATTAATATTTGAATCTGATGAAACCTGTCTGAATAGCATTATTATAACACCTTTATCAAAATTAGGACTGACCCTATAATTTCATGTTTGTAAATTGATTACAGCATCACAGCTGTAGTGGGTGATTTTGTTTACTGCTTAGTTTTCTGTTTAATTTAATTTTATTATTTTAATCTGACCAATTTTGTCAGAATTGTTTTATTACAATAGCTTCATTAATAATGTATATTGACCTTATAACTTCATGTTGGTGTATTGATTATTGCATTACAGCTGTTGAATCTGTTGAATAAACCTCTTCCCTTCTTCAACGGAGCTATTCAATACTATCATATGACCACAGATTTTTAGCAAAACCCACTATCCTGTTAGTAAAATTTTAAATTGATTGAATTGAAACCAATACACATAGTACTTTTAAAAAAGAAAACTTTTGTAATTTTTATTTGGTTTATCCTAGACGTTTGTATTATACTGTGATAGTACCTTCCAACCAGAGACAATGTATGTCTCTTGTTCAACTTGTTAACATACTGAATCTGCATTGACTACACTTTTGACCATTATGTAAGTCACATAATGACATAGCTGTTGTGATAAGAGCTCCTTCACACCTACTTGTACATTTTAGCATTTGATTAATGGAAAAACATTTATTGATGTAGACTTTCATAAAAATCTTTATTAATTTTATTACCACTTACATCAGATTATTTTTATCGTTATAGTAACTTGACAATTACTGTAATTATTTTACCAAATTTATAACCTCATTTTTTAATAATATAATCATTCTATACCTTGAACCACAGACAATGACGAGGTGGGGTGGCTTGTGTGTCTCAACAATGCAGATAGCCATACCGTAGGTGCAACCACAGCAGAGGGGTATCTATGGAGAGGCCAAACAAATGTGTGGCAACAGCATTTTCAGTAGTTACAGGGGCAACAGCCACGATGATTGACTGAGCTGGCCTTGTAACACAGCTAACATGGCTTTGCCATGCAGTTACTGTGAACAGCAGGAAGCAAGGGGAAACTACAGCCGTTACTTTTCCCTAGGACATGCAGCTCTACTGTATGAGAATATGATGATGGCATCCTCTCGGGTAAAATATTCCGGAGGTAAAATAGTCCCCCATTCGGATCTCCGGGCGGGGACTACTCAGGAGGATGTTGTCATCAGGAAAGACAATACTGGCATTCTATGGATCAGAGCGTGAAAAGTTAGATCCCTTAATCGCGTAGGCAAATTAGAAAATTTCAAAAGAAATGGATAGATTCAAGTTAGATATGGTACGGGTTAGTGAAGTTCGGTGGCCGGAAGAACAGGATTTCTCATCAGGTGAGTACAGGGTTATAAATACAAAATTAGTTGGTGGTAACGTAGGAGCAGTTCTGATAATGAATAATGAAATAGGAATGCGGGTAATTTACTATGAACAGCATAGTGAACGCATTATCGTAGCAAAGATAGACACGAAGCCAACTCCGACCACAGTAGTGCAAGTTTATATGCCAACTAGCATGGCCGATGATGAGGATAACGAAGAAATGTATGAGGAGATAAAATAAATCATTCAGAAAGTTAAGAGACGAAAACTTCATTGTGATGGGGTACTGGAACTCGATAATAGCAAAGGGAAGAGGAGGAAATGTAGTAGATGATTATGGATTGGGAAAAAGGAATGAAAGAAGAGATCGCTTGGTGGAATTTTGCGAAGAGCACCATTCAATGATTACCAACACTTGGTTCAAAAATCATGAAAGAAGGCTGTATACGTGGAAGAGACCAGGAGACACTGGAAGGTACCGGATTGATTTTATAATGGTAAGCAATAGATTTAGAAACCAGGTTTGAAACTGTAAGGCATACCCAGGGGCAGATATAGACTCTGACCATAACTTATTGGTTATGAACTGCAGATTGAAACTTAAGAGACTGCAGAAAGGTAGAAAAGTTAGGAGATGGAATCTGGACACATTGAATGAATCAGAGGTGAGTGAGTGTTTCAGAAGGAACATTAGGCAAGGATTGGTTGAAATAGGCGAAAGTAATACAGTAGAAGAAGAATGGATAGCTCTGAGAGATAGGGTAGTGACGGCAGCAGGGGATCATAAAGGCAGAAGGACAAGGCCTAATAGAAATCTCTGGATAATACAGAGTATAAGGTAAAGCAGTCAAGAATCCGAAGTTTGGTTTGAACACCACAGTGCTTTACTAGGGATGGTCCTGTTTGGAGGTGGTATGCCGTTGCCTTCCTCCGACCTTCGAACTGACTTTCCCAGCTAATTATAGGGGGACCTACATTTTAACGTGGGTTCCGAACCAAGGTGCTACTCGGTATTTTTCACATGAGCAATAGTGCCGGATATACCGATCTTAATTTATGAGAGTGAAAATATAAAAATTCAACAAGTGAAGCAGGAAAAAGGGAGTACAAACGTCTGAAAAATGAGATTGACAGGAAGTGCAGACTGGCTAAGCAGGAGTGGCTAGAGGACATATGCAAAACCGTAGAAGAATTCATAACTAGGGGAAAGGTAGATACCGACTACAGGAAAATAAAAACGACATTTGGAGACAAAAAAAGCAGCTGTATGATTATCAAGAACTCAGACGGAAAACCAGTTCAAAAAATGTTCAAATGTTTGTATAGTTTATGGGACTTAACTACGGGGTCATCAGTCCCTAAACTTACAAACTACTTATGAACTTCTTACGAACTAGGACGGCACAAATATCCATGCCCGAGGGGGGGATTCGAACCCCCGACCGCAGTAGCCGTGCAGATGGAAAACCAGTACTACGCAAAGAGGGAAAAGCTGAATGTGGAAGGAATACATAGTGGGACTATACAAAGGAAATAAACTTGAAGGCAGTATTCTAGAAATGGAAGACTAAGTGGAGGAAGATGAGATAGGAGATACGATACTGCGAGAAGAATTTGACAGAGCGCTGAAGGATTTGAGTCGAAATGATGCCACTGAGTAGATGATATTCCGTCTGAACTGCTGATATCGTTAGGAGAGCCAGTCATGAAAAAATTGTTCCACTTGGCATGCAAGATGTATGAGACAGGAAAAAACCCCCCGACTTCAAGAAGAATATCGTAATTCAAATTCCAAAGAAAACAAATGAAGAAAGTGTGAAAATTACAGAACTATCAGTTTAATAAGTCATGGGTGCAAAATACGAACACGAATTATTTACAGACGAATGGAAAAGCTTGTGGAATCTGACCTCGGGGAAGATCAGTTTGAATTTAGGAGAAATGTAGAAACACCGGAGGCAATACTCACATTACGACTTATCTTAGAAGATAGGTTAAGGAAGGGAAACCTGACGTTTTTGGCATTTGTAGATTTGGAGAAAGGTTTTACAATGTCGACTCTAAATTCTGAAGGTATCAGGGGTAAAATATAGGGAGCGAAGAGTGATGTTCAACTGGTAGAAAAGCCAGACAGCAATTATTGGAGTCGAAGGACATGAAAGGATCGCATTGCTTGGGAAAAGAGTAAGACACGGTTGTACCCTTTCCCCAATGTTGTTCATTCTGTACATAGAGCAAGCTGTGAAGGAATGCAAGGAGAAATTTGGAGAGGGAATTAAAGTTCAGGGAGAAGAAATGAAAACTTTGCGGTTTGCCGATGACATAGTAATTTTGTCAGAGACCGCCAAGGATCTGAAAGACCAATTGAATAGAATGGACAGTGTCTCGAAAGGAAGATATAAGATGAACATTAACAAGAATAAAACGTAGGTAATGGAATGTAATGTCAGAAAATCAGGCGATGCTGAAGGAATTAGATTAAGTAATGAGGCAATAAAGGTAGTAGATGAGTTTTGTTATTTGGGTAGCAAGATAACTTCTATGAGAAGAAAAGCGTTTCTAAAGAAGCGAAACTTGTTAACATCCAATATTAATTTAATTGTTAGGAGGTCCTTTCTGAAAGCTTTTGTTTAGAGTGTGGTATTGTATGCGGGTGAAATGTGGACGGCAGGGAGTTCGGACAAAGGGATGATGGAAGCTTTCGAAGTGTGGTGCTGCAGATGAGTAATGAGGGTTGGATGGGTGGCTCACGTAACAAATAAACAGGTTCCTAACGGAATTGGGGAGAAAAGGAGTTTCTGGCATATCCTGACTAAGAGAAGGGATACATTGGTGAGACACGTTCTGAGGCATCAAGGAATCGTCAACTTAGCATTAGAAGGAAGTGTGTGGGGTAAAAATCGTAGAGGGAGACCGAGGGACGAATACAATAAGCAGATTTTAAAAAATGTACGTATTCACAGATGAAGAGGCTTGCACAGGACAGGGTAGCGTGGGGAGCTGCATCAAACCAGTCTGCGGACAGAAGACCACAACTTTTAGCACTTTGTTTAATTGCTTGATTACACAAATAATGTTAACTGTTTCATTACATCTACAACTTTGTATTCACACTTATCAGTGTACATTTCTAATGGCAACCAGTATTGAGTAATTACTTTCGCTTTTATTAATGTGTAATTTTATTCAAAAAAAATTATATACTTCCTTGTGTGCACTTTTATTACTGACCAATGTTAATTACAATTCTTTCACTGCTTGATGATTTTCAAATACATGATTTCATAGTATAACTTTTATCAGTTATGATGTTTAGATTTGTTACTGTGTAAATTTAGTTACACATGTGTAACTATACAAGAAATGAACACATTACATCTAATCTGTAATATCTTTGACATACCCTGTTGCCTGATTCTGTCCCATTATATTTGACTTACTTTCTTACAAAACAGTAATGACTTTATTTAGGTTAAGTGCAGAACCACTTGCTGTGATTTTATCAGTATGACAAAAGACTCTTTTTTTATTGATAAGATGACATCTGTAATTGATTAAGGAAATGTATGAAATGGAACTGTTTATGTAATTTTGTAAGTATTACCATCATGGATGAAGATCTTTATGTTTTCTATTTTGTGTCACATTCATGTTTAACCACTTCTGTATTGTTATAGAAATGCCGTGATGATGGGATATTCCCGAAACTAGCTGCGTAATAAATAAATCTTACATGGCAGCTAAGTGCAGAATGCATTTCCTCGAGTGTATTGCTGTCGAAAATCGCCACAAACAAATGTATCAACTGATTGCTTAGCTTTCACAAGGTATGTCCTGTGAATATCGTGCAGTTAAACAGCATTAGCGGTACTCTAGTGTGGATGTATAGAGGAAAGTTATAGGGAGAACTGTGGCTAGATATCATCTGCATTCGAGAACCATATACCACAGACGGCATACTTCCAGCCATTCCAGTTCACTATACCACAAATGTGGGCACACAAAATGCAATAGCAGTTACAATCGTTACGAATGAAGGTCTGGGTGTAAAACAGGTCAATCAGTTACGCACGGAACTCATTGTTGTGGCGGAAATCACACAAGACGAGACATATAAACGATCATTACGATTTACGCGCGATTCTTATGTGATATCGAACCCCCTCGTGAACGAAATACGAGATGTGGTACAGCACTCACCACTTAAAAAAGACTTCTCATACTCACTGACATAAATGCACATTCTGTGCTGTGGTTCAGTGACAACAGATACCAGAGCACAACTGGTAACAGATATTATAAATGAATGCAAGCTAAATAAACAAAGATGACTAACTGTCAATATAACGTGCTAATGCTGTTGGCTCTGATATACAGCATTACATGACAACCGATTAATAGTGATCATAATGTCATCATCATGCAAACAGACACACAAAAAAATCACAATTAAAAAAGATAAGGAATCTGCTCCTCGATCGACTAACTTGTAAAAACTAGAAGAGTCGAACTCGGATGGAAGCATCTGGAGATTTCATCGACAAGTATGACGGGAATCCGTAATTTTGGGAAATCATCATTACACTAGAAGAGAGTTGGTACTACCAACCGATTCGGAGACTAAACTACAGTCAATGGTATTGTGATCATCCTCTCCCTTGCTTCCCAAAAAAATAATAATAAATAAATAAATATATAAATAAATAACACAGAAAAAAAGGTCGGCTGACAAAATTCAACATAAATACGATGTTGATTGGCTTTTTCGGTAGCAAGGAGTTGATCCATCATGAATTTGTGCCTGAGGGTCATACTGTCAACGCAGAAGCCTCAAGTTGGCCCTGAAATGCTTACGCTTCGAAACGATTGTGGACATCGAACAACGCGTGACAGTGCTTCAACCGATTCCACAAGAAGCATTTGCTGACAGTTTTCAACAGCTTTACAGCCGACTTCAGAAGTGTATTGTAGCCACTGGCTATTACTTTGAAGGCCAGTAAAGGTAACTCTTGTTTGCTATATTTCCTGAGACCATTCACCGAAATTTTCAGATTTAAATATTACTGTGCAGATAGAATAGCACAGATAGAGTAGAATCAATAAATTTTATTTATCTCTTCCCCATACAGATACTACAGTCCCAGCCCTTCTCGATTCTCGATTGGTCAGAAGTACATTTTGGACAGTTCCAGTGCAGATTGGTCACCACGATTGCCCAACATGATTCATAGCGAATATTTACCGGACGTAATGGAGGGTTCATTTCATGCCCGATATCCTACACCAGTAACACTTTCCCAATTACGGATTTAGAGACAACATAGCTCACTATTTCTATTGGAGACATCCACCGACTTGAGTCCATTCCATGTCGAGTTGCTGCAGTTCGAAGGGCAAAAAGAGGTATCAAAATGTTCAAATGTTTGTACAGCTTATGGGACTTAACTACGGGGTCATTAGTCCCTAAACTTACAAACTACTTATGAACTAGGACGGCACAAATATCCATGCCCGAGGGGGGATTCGAACCCCCGACCGAAGTGGCCGTGCAGACCGTGACTGAAGCGCCTCAGTCCCCTCGGCCACCGCGGCCGGCTTAGGAGGTATCCCAAGGTTGTTTCATTGTAGAGTGGATATTCATTAGGTACGGCCGTAGATTCAGCGGTGGGATATGGACAATAGCGTATAGCTATCTGCACTCAGATCTTTGTACTTGATGCTTAAAGTTAGGCGTTCGGTGAGCATTTCAGGAAAAAGACATTGTATTCACGGACGTGGACGTGCATCATTATGATAGACGAAAAAGAGCTATTGAAACTTCACACACAAGAGTACTTTTCCCGTTACTTTATTTTAAGAACGACGTAATACAAGAGCTTTACATAATGGAAGTTCGTTACAGTGTGATAAGTAGGTCCACTTTGATTGTACTACAGACATGGCACTTGTGTGCCCTAATGACAAGTTGACGTTGACTCTGCTTGTTCTTAATGGTATCTTATTAATTGAGAAACAATAATTGAGAAACATAATTTCTTAATATTACATGATATTGGATTAGTACTTGATTGTACTCACCGTCCTATCAGTTCCTGATGTATCGTATCTTTGCATATAGTCTAATAATGGAAAGTCTAGGTTGGAATTAACAATAAAGTAATAAGGACAGTTAACAACTCACCGCAAAGACGTGGCGACGAGCTGCGACAGGGACATAGAAAAGACATACACATATAATACTTTCAGCACTGGCCAGTGCCTTCTTCAGAAAATAGAATATTCACGCAATCACAGAGGCACACAACAAAGTCATACAACCGTCATCTCCGACTGCCGCACTTTGAATTGCGCTCTCCGGTGTGCAAATAGGGGAGGGGAGGGGAGGGGAGAAAGGAAGGCTGCGTCACGGTGTTGGGAATGGGTATAGCACGGCCTAGATGGGAGTAACGAGATGCAGATTAGGAATGGAGTGGGGAGGCGGGTGAGAGGAGGAAAATAAAAATAAAAAATGAAACAAAAATCAATAAATATACATATAAAAATAAAACGCGTACACATGCACACACACACACACACACACACACACACACACACACACACACACACACACAAATGCACGCATGCACGCTCGCACCAATGAAATTAGGACTGAAGAAAAAATGTAAACCCCAATGAAGTTTCCGTTTTATGCAAAACATATATACCTTTAGCCTTACACCACAATTCAATCATGTTGGTCTCGTTAAAGACCTACTCTCCTTCTCCAGATCCCTACGATGGAAACACTACTTTGCCACCAATTTCTCTGACTGTAGCCAAGCTAATCCCAACATTGAACCCTGCCTGTTCCAGTTCATACCACCATTTAACAGAGATCCCCTTGCACTCCCACCTAACCATCCTGTGGCTACCGTCCAAGAGTTTCTCATCTCCAACTTGGCCTCACCGTCTTTTCCCAAGTCCCTTCCTAAAAGCTCAACCCTTTCAACTGAAAAAAGAAGAGCCATCAACAACCTCAAAACAAATCCGGACATAATCATCGTCCCTGCAGATGAAGATTCCACCACCACTGTAGTTATGGATCACAGTGACTACCTAGCAGAAGGGCTCTATCAAATTTCTGACTACTCCACCTACGAGTTGTGCCGGAATAACCCCATCACCAAAGTCAAACAAGATCTCCAATCCCTGTTAAAATCCTACAGACCCTCCCAGAAGTTCTCACATGGATCCATCTCCCTCCTCACTCCAACAACTCCAACTCGGCAGACCCATCTTCAACATTGTCCCCAAAATCCACAAACCTAAAAAAACTTGCATGCCCAATTGGGGAGGGGGGTTACTGTGCTCCTACCATAAGAATATCAGCCTCATTGGCCAACACCTTCAACCAATTGTTCAAAATCTCTCTTTCCATATCAAGGATACCAACCACTTCCATCACCGACTCTCCACCATACCTACCTCTTTGCCTTCTGGATCCCTACTTGTCATGTTGGATGCCACCTCCCTATACACCAACATCCCACATGCCCATGGCCTTGCCAGTCTTGAACACTACCTCTCCCAAGCCCGATACCTCATTCCTCAAAACCCTCAACAACTTTATCCTAACAACTACTCTTCATTTAAGGGAAAGTTTACCACCAAATCTGTGGCACAGCCATAGGCACCCGCATGACATCCTCCTATGCAAACCTGTTTATGGGCTGTCTGGAAGAATCCTTCCTAGCATCCCAAAACCCAAGAACTCTAGCCTGGTTCAGGTTTATTGATGATATTTTCATGATCTGGACTCAGGGCCAGGACACCCTGTCCTCCTTCCATCAGAACCTCAACTCCTCCTCCCCCATCCATTTCACTTGGTCTTCCTCAGCTTTCCATGCCACATTCCTGGATGTCAACCTCCACCTCACTAATGGCTCCATCCACACTTCCGTCCATATTAAACCTAACAACCGCCAACAGTACCTACACAATGACTGTAGTCTTTACAAACATCAATTTTTGTCCCTTCTTCCTCCCAGTGTTTTACATCTCTGTTGATTCCGCGGTAAAACTTTAATATTTATTATCTTCAGTCCAGTTGATCTAGCCGCGGTGGAGTAGCCGAGCGGTCTAAGGCGCCTCGCTGCGGAGCGCGCGGTTGCTCGCCGTCGGAGGTTCGAGTCCTCCCTGGGGCATGCGCGCGCGCGCGCGCGCGCGCGCGGCACGTGTGTGTGTGTGTGTGTGTGTGTGTGTGTGTGTGTGTGTGTGTGTGTGTGTTTTGTCCTTAGGTTAATTTACCTTAGTTTAAGTAGTTTGTAAGCTTCGGACTGATGACCACGCAGTTTGGTCCGATATATTTACAAACATTTGAACATTTGACCAAGATTATCTTCAGTTTTCTTTGATAGCAGCACATCTCTCACATTTCAATTTTCTCTGTTTTCCATTGTCCTTGATTCACTACCATAAGCCTTGTTCTCCAAAAGTACATTATCAAAAACTTCTTTTGTGTTAGATACCACGTACTTTAATGTATCTGAGTTTATTAGTTGTATTTTCTAGGTTTAGATATTGCATTTCATCCTTCTTAAATGTAAGCGAAACAGTGGAGTTTACTATTGTGTATTTGTCGAGATGATGTCGCAAAAAGAGTGAGAAAAGTTTGCAGTAACGTAAGAAACGCTGATAAGAGGTTGCTTACTGCAGGAACACAGTACATGGCAGGGATACGTAATAATGAAATACTCAGAAATGGATATCGTTTTTCAAATTTTAAGGTATACATTGGCATCTTAAAATGCATAGATTGAGTCGCTAAAGATGTATTTATATATTTAACATACTTTGGGTATGTCTTAGGAGTATTGTTTCTTATTCTTCCAGTTTTCTTTAGGTCCCTCTGTTTCTCGCTTTGTAGACGTGTTTACTAATAAGTATATAAAAGTAACATTGTATTGAAAGCTGCTTCGAATATGGAGACTTCTTTCTCAAAGTGTAGAGGAAGATGTAATTAGTGGGGGTCAACAAAGTAAGTTCAGTTTGTTTATATGAAACAAATCTGTTCAGATACAGAAAAAAATATTTGTTGTACAAAAATCTACAACTGTTCAAATGTTTGTTAAGATTAAGGGACTTAACTGCAGGGTTATCAGTCCCTAAACTTACAAACTACTTATGAGCTACCTTATACTTGAGACGACATAAACATCCATGCACGAAGGGGGATTCGAACTCCCGACCGTACCGGCCGTGCATACTGTGACTGGCGTGCCGCAGACCACTCGGCCACTGCGGTCGGCTCTACAACTGTTAGACAACTTTTTTACATACCTTCCGAAATGTTACAGGCACAAGTATTTGTATGCCTTCTTCATAGAAGGTTGCCGCCTGTGTATTCAACCATGTGGTGACATGTTATTTCATTTGGTCATCATCGTTGAAGTGTTGACCACTAAGGCCTCATTTTATGTGTAAGAAGAGATGAAAGTCGCTAGGATCGAGGTTCGGGCTGTACGGAGGACGATCAAACACATCCCAGTAAGAGTTGTTTCGTCACATTCGTCGTGTGAGGTCGGGCATTATCGTGGGAAAAAAAAGAGGAAAAACATTTTAACAGTAATCCCTTTCTTACACCTAAAATCTATCTTTCGTGGCCGGCCGCGGTGGCCGAGGGGACTGAGGCGCTCCAGTCACGGTCTGCACGGCACTACGGTCGGGGGTTCGAATCCCCCCTCGGGCATGGATATTTGTGCCGTCCTTAGTTGTAGGTAGTTCATAAGTAGTTTGTAAGTTTAGGGACTGATGACCCAGTAGTTAAGTCCCTTAAGCTTTACAAACATTTCATTTTTTATCTTTCGTGGTCAACACTTCAACGATAATGTCGAGCTGAAAGATGTTACTACATGGTTGAATACGCAGGCGGCAACCTTCTATGAACAAGGCATACAAAAACTTACGCCGCGCTATGACAAGTGCCTACAAAATTTCTGAAGCTATGTAGAAAAGTAGTTGAACAGTTAAAGATTTATGTAAAATACATATTTTTCTGTATTTGTACACGTTTGTTTCATATAACCAAACAGAACCTACTTTTTGGACGTACGTCGTATAAACTTAAAGCAATAAATTCAGATACTTACGCTGTCGTTCTCATAGCTCTTTCCGTTGGTTAATGATAGCTTGAACACGAATAGCATATTATTATTATTATTATTATTATTATGGGGTTTCCGCGAGGCAACTGTAAAGTACCGGTCACAAAAGGCGATTAACATAGCGTAAAACAAAGTTCATAATTTCGAAGTTTGTGCAACCGTAGTGAATCGGAGTTCTCATAATTTAGATGGCCTCTCAAATTTTAAAACTTTATCTGCAAATCTTTGGATCAATTTTATTAGGCACATCGACGGATTTCTTCTCATATTCTTTGAAGGAAACAATGTCAGAAATCAAAATCTACTTTACTAAAACACTTGTGTTGGTGACTTTATACATGTTACAGTTTGTATGGCGTGAAAGGCATAGATCACCTACTAAGAATGTAAAATTTGTGTATCTACAGGACAATGTACATTGCTTTCGAAAGTAAGTACTTTCTTGTCAGAGTAAAGGTCATGCTACAAAGATCTTGTTAGCCATTATTAGTATTCAGCCTTCAATACTTAGCTATTGCAAGGTAGGTCATCAGGATGGTGGAAAGATAAATTAAATACCTTCAGAATGGACAAGATCGATGACAGTGAACATTGATAAACGATCCAACAGATTTTAGTAACACGGGCTGATAATTTTTGTGTCAAATTCATCATCATATGGATGAGGTTACGTGTGTATGTCGCTAATTTTGAGTGATTACGTCGGTATGAATAATATAAGGGGCAGAAAATGTGTGTACATCAGCATCGATAATGCGAGCCGTTGATTTAATTTCCACAGTATAGAATAACATTCCAATTACAAGGTAATGAATAACAAAATAGCTATAACAGCGTCACATTAATTAAAATCCTGCGGCATGTGTGGAATATTTCCTTTTTTTTCCCCCGTGCATAGTACACGAGGTTAGAGGCCGGTTGTGGGTTCCAGCTACTGACATCAACTTCCGGTAACTACTATGATTAATTTAGTCTTTTAAACTGTTCAATTCGAACTTACCTCAGTATAAAGTTAACCATGTCAGCAGCGTGATTACAAAATTAATCTTGTTGCTAGAGCTTACATTATCAAGTTTTATGGGTAAGTGAATTCAGAGAGCTCAATAAAGCTGATTTCTCTTGTATTAACTATAATTCTTTTGTAAGCCACATTACAGTAAAGACCAACGTTGAAGATATGTGACCATACGGGAATGCCCGCGAGTCAAAATGTTCAAATGTTTGTTAAGCTTAAGGGACTTAACTGCGGAGTAATCAGTCCCCAAACTTACAAACTACTTACGAACTACCGTATACTAAAGACGACACAAACATCCATGCCCGAGGGGGGATTCGAAACCCCGACCGTAGTGGCCGTACAGACTGGTGTGCCGCAGACCGCTCGGCCACTGCAGCCGGGCCGTGAGATCAGAGGCGCCTTGTTACGGATAGCGCTGCCGTTCCCGTCGGCGGTTCGAGTCCTCACTTGGGCATTGGTTTTTGTGTGCTGCCCTTAAGATAAGCAAGTTTAAGTATTTCGAAGACTATGGACTGATGACGATAGCAGTTCGGTTCCTACAAACATTTATGTTTGTAAACCTTTTGGACCATACTGCTATGGTCCTCAGTCTCTATAGTTACAGACTAATTTAACTCAAACTAACCTAAGGACAACACACACACACACACACACACACACACACACACACACACACACAGGCCCCAAAGAGGACTGGAACCTCCGACGGCGAGCAACCGCGCGCTCCGCAACGAGGCGCCTTAGAACGCTCGATCACCGCTGCTTAAACAATGGAAGGTACGTGTTTTCCTTCCATCAAAGTAAAGTTCTTTAACGAACGAAAGTATGGCTATAATTAAAATAGCGAAATGTATCTGTATAAATAGCGGAAGTGGCCTGTTCATTTCGTTTTAGCCCCTGAATTTTACCTTTAGTACATCGTGACAAATCTTTGCAAGACTTTGCGTATCACTACTACACTCAGCTTCGACTGATGTAAATAAGCTCTTTGAACAATTTCTTTTGTGTAATTTCAACAGCATAATTTGGTTTTAGTTTAAGTAGTGTGTAAGTCTAGGGACCGAGGACATCAGGCGTTTGGTCACCGCGGTATATACGTATATAAAGAAAAACAATACAGCAATCTCTTTCCGTTTCTCTGTAACACATTCTCACCTTCGGAAGGCCAGTAAATTGGGTGAGCTACTAAATTGCAAATGTTCGAATGTTTGTAAATCTATGGGACCAAACTGCGTGGTCATCAGTCCGTAGCTTAAAAACTACTTAAAACTAGGTAACTTAGGAACACCTAAATCTTTCTGTTTTCGTACTCATTTATTTTATTATAATGGTCTTGTCTCCCTATGTAGGAGGGTGTTAACAATGTATGTTCGCATTCAGAAGAGAAAGTTGGTGAAGGACATCTCGCAAACATATCTCGTCTCAACAAATAAGCCATTCTTTTAATTGTGTTCTCCCCAACTCGTGCATCATTTCCATGACACACTCCCCCTACATCCTGATGATAGTAAACGAGCTGCCCTTCTCTGAACTTTCTCTAAATTGTCCGTAAGCTCCCCCCCCCCTCCCCCACCGCTGGTGTTCATCCCACAATGCACAGCAATACTCCAAAATAGGACGCACAAGTGTAGTGTATGCAATTTCTGTAGTAGAACTGTTGCATCTTCTAACTGTACTGCCAATTAAACGTGGTATTTGGTTCACCTTCCCTACAATATTTTCTGTGTGTTTTTTCCGATTTAAGTTGTCGTAATTATTACTCCTAGGTATTTAAAAGAATTGACGGCCTGTAGGTTTGACGGATTTTTCGTGTAACTGAAGTTTCTATTAGTGGCCATGTGGATGACCTCACACTTATCATTACTAAGGGGAGGGGGGTATCAATGCCCTATCCTGACAATGTTAAATTTAACGTAATTACATACCGTTTTCTCAGGAACTATCCAAGGTAACAAAAGAAAATTTTGCCAGTTTACAGAGTCGTATCTTATTCACTCACTGATCTACAATCAAGAATCTAATGTTGTCAGGAGTCAAGATACAAATTTTTTAATGAAGGCCTATAAAAAATTATGAACATTTTAAATAAAATATTTTTTATTATCAAACTAAGAGGGTTATCGCTACCATTGTATATCCACATAAACATACCACCACTGTCAATAAGAGGTAAAAATTTCAGAGCTTTAGCTTAAGTACTTTCTGAAATAATGGGAAACATTGGCCAAAAAAAGTAGTTCTTCAGAAGTCGCACTTTAAAGTTTAAGCAAAAGAAAACTCTCCAGCTTATAATCTTTATTGTCTTGATGTTCAGTCAGGTTCAGTCTGTTTCTCCTTCTGAGGGATCTTGCAGCTTCTGTTGTATTTTTGACCATAATTTCTGCCTTGGAAACTCGCTGTCTGTCCAGTTCTTGTACGATTGCTTCCGTATTATGGTCAGCCTTATCAAAGTTGCTTCACAACCTTCATTCTGCCTCCATTTCCATCAGTGAAGGTGATCATAGCATCAATTACCCCAATCTTCAGTGTTTTCAAGCCCACAAATACGTTCTTGGGTATCCTGATCCATACAATATTGTTGAAAGACTCGTTAACATTTTAAATTTTACCTGTGAGACATTTCTTCAGAAAATCTGAATGTGCAGCAGAATGTTTACTATATCTCAACATAAATCACCGCCTTCTAGAGCAAATAGTTCTCTAGAAATCTTGTCGTAACTGAGCAAGTGCTCTTGGAACCCGTAGACATTATTTGTGCAGTAAGTTATTTAAAATTATTTAAAAATACTTACAGTTATCCAAAATTAACGAAACATACATCAAATTATTCAGAGAACTCCAAACAACAATTATCCATAAAAAAATCAACATTTTTACCCCAAACCACCTTTATACTCCCCTTAAGGGTCAATTGACAATTGTAGTACCACACAGATATCCTATCTAAATTATTTTGTAGTTGCTTTTGGTATTCTCGTGACTTTACTAACCGATAAACGACAGCTTCGTCCGTAAACATTCTAAGAAAGCTACTCAGATAGTCTTCTTATAAAAATAAGGAACCTTAGAAGCCCTATAACACTTCCCTGTGGAACGCCAGGTATCACTTGGTGTCCTACTTGATAAATTACCGTCAATTACAACGTAGTATCATTGCTGACAGGATATCACGAATCCAATCGCACAACTGTGGCGATATTCCATAAGTACACAATTTGATTAGAAGACGCTTGTGAGGTACAGTGTCAAAAGCCTTCCGAAAATCTAGAAAAACAGAATCTATTTGACATCCCTTGTAGATAGTATTCGTCACACCATGTGACTAAAGAGCTAGCTGTGTTTCACTATAGTGACCTGACGGGATCCGGTGTGTGCTCCTTGGCAAGGACGTTGTAAGATTCGTCCTCATTTGCCAACACTTGAGGAACCATGTCGGGCCACATTTTTAGTAGTAACATACGAACTGGCAACGTATCGTCGGACTTTCGGAAAAAATATCGCCCACTCTAGTCAGAAGATAGCGAAGAGAACCATCGCATCTTAGGTAATATAATAACATACTTAAGAGTACGTTCGCCGGTATAAAATTGTCGTTTCAATCCCTATTCTACTTTCACCGAGACAACGTGGAAAGAAATTCAATCTGCATATTATGGTTTGCGGTTGTATTTGATTCCGCTTCTGCAGCCCCCTCTTCTCCCATACGAAATGCTAGTACACCATCAAGGCGGCGTTACGTCTCTGAAGTGTTAGAGCGAGCCTCGCCGGCTCCTTGGTTCTTTTCGCGAGGATTGGGCCTTGGGCCGGTACCGGCTTTCACCTCTCCCTTTTCCCATCCTCTACAACACGAACACAACACTACGCTACACACGCACCCATTATAGTCACCTAAACTTGAAAGGAGTACGCAATATAATTTTCATTTACTTTTTGCCTGTCATACAGCCTTGAGCCTGTTTTATTACAAAAATCTAAGCTATAATTCTGTAGAAAACAAATTTATGTAATATTTTGTACCATTTCACTAATCGATATAACGTACTGTACTTATTTTCACATCTTTGCTGTAAACCAAAGACTTTGTTTTATCTTTGGAGTGTGTCTTGCTTTCGCTGTTGTTGCGTTGAAGAGTCGGTGTGTGACCTTAGGAGGAGTCGGTGTGTGACATTCGTGCAGGACAGTCGATGTCTGATTATGGTAGAGTCGAAGAGTAGTAGTCGTGAAACTGTCGAGTTTGTGTGTTAGACTCGTAGAGTATAAATTCTGACAGTTTTGAAGAGTCGCAGCCAAGTCTGCAGATTGTATGCAGATATTTGTATGGAAATTAATTTGTCTCAAATAAGGTAAACTTGTACTTTTCTATTGTTATGTATGGTAGCCTGTATTTGAACTATTGTAGTTGGTGTTTGGTCTTTTTGTTAATGAATACTGTTTAATTCAGCTCGCATTTATCATTTAACCCTGAGTCATTTTCCAGTTCCTCGTTCCTTTCACCAGTTTGAATTGCTATCCGTTCTGATCATTGTTTCTTATGATAATGTGCATAATTATTGTGTTTGTAAATTTATGTGCTAATTAGAACAGTTCAGTGTAGGGATTTTGTCATGACTAATTGGTCTATTAATGAGAGCAGGAAGTAGTTTGTTCATAAATCCAGTAAAGTTCATGGTTAGAGATTTTCTCAGTCTTAATGAAAGTGAATTATTAAGTCAGTTAATGTTAGTAACAGTTAAAGTGATTTGTCTGATCAGAAGAGAAGTAGATCACGTAAAGAGTTTAGAAATATTTGCAGCGAGTGAGACTTGAAACCATTACCAGATTTGTAGGACATTTTTATTTACGTTGCATCAGTATGGTAATTGTTGTTTATATAGGTACATTATCAAGTGCAGTGATTTTTGGAATCCTATTAATCTCAAATATCTTTGTTTGACATCTTGTTTACTGAAGTAACAAAATTATCACGATAGTAGCAGGCTCCTTTTTCGTTGGCTTTAGCAGTCTGGTAACTGGTATATGGTGCACGCTAACAGATCGGCACTTTTCAGTTGCTCATATTACTCCTCACACACGAGTTTAATGTGTAAACCAATTACGAATGTAATTACTGTTAACTTATTAACTACTGTACGATTTAAATTGTTATCCGTTGCGCATCAAACTAAACCACATTTACGTAAGATCATTGCATCCCATGTCAGTTGCAATTTATTCTAACAGGGCAAAGGAAGGTACTAAGTCTCATTGCTTAGTCAAATTATTTTGTAACCAAAACCACAATTTATTTGGGAATTTTAGCGGGGACGGTCTCTTAACAAAAACAGTGACACGCTCGACCCACAAACACATACTACTTTTCATTTCAAACAAACACACACGACTTTTACACTTAATACACACACTTCAGGACACAGGGAAAACCTTTCCAATTAGGCGGCTAAACCTGCCCCTCGGGGTCTCCCTTCCATTCATGCCATAGCACTTTACTTTACTTCAGAGCAGGGGTTCCCAAACTTTTTCGACTCTTAGATCCCTTTCCAACTTTTTCTGCTCTGTATTGACCCCTGCCTTTTGTGTGCCTAATATTTTATGAATTCTCAACTTCGAATGTGTTTTAGCGCCTAATGCCTGATACGGTCCGACTAACTTTGATAACTTTAACAGTAAAAGGGCGGAGTGAGAAACAAGAAAAATGGCAAAGAAAGTTGTTAAGTATCATACACTTATTGATTTAAATGACACAAATGTATATTTAACAAGATTACTACATATAGGCTTTTAATGGGAGGGATGTGGCTGATGCTTTAGTAAATTATCAGTAATTTGTTTCAGTTTCGTTAGGTTTAACCTCAAATCTCCTCTTTCAGTGATTGACAGCCTGATTATTCTTTTTGTAAGAAGACTGGCAACAGCGCTGAAACATCTTTTCACCAGGTATGAAGTTGCGAAAGCTATCACAAACTTTCTTGTGATGGACCACAATAAAGGTTAAGTAACATGTATGTTTCTGGAGCCAGAATTGCTGCCGGCCGCGGTGGCCGAGTGGACTGAGGCGCTCCAGTCACGGTCTGCACGGCCACTACGGTCGGGGGTTCGAATCCCCCCTCGGGCATGAATATTTGTGCCGTCCTTAGGATTAGCTAGTTCATAAGTAGTTTGTAAGTTTAGGGACTGATGACCCCGTAGTTAAGTCCCATAGACTTTACAAACATTTGAACATTTTGAACCAGAATTGCTGATATCCATCTCTAAACCGGACCTGCTGTTCTTCATTGGTGCTTATTCTGATGACCTGCTTTATGTTCGAAATCCGTCTCTCCACCACAATATGGATTGATAATCCCCTGTGGTATTTCCATACTCAAAACATCCTCAAAGCCGGCCGTGGTGGCCGAGGGGACTGAGGCGCCCCAGTCGCGGTCTGCACGGCCACTACGGTCGGGGGTTCGAATCCCCCTCGGGCTTGGATATTTGTGTCGTCCTTAGGATAAGCTAGTTGATAAGTAGTTTGTAAGTTTAGGGACTGGTGACCCCGTAGTTAAGTCCCATAAGCTTAAACATTTGAACATTTTTGAACATCCTCCAACTTCTCAAAGTCTGTGTGAAGGACATTTAAATTTTGAACGTAGGTTGAAACATCGTCATCCTCACAGTCTGTGTGTGACAAATTGGGAAACTGTGAAAATTCGCATCGCCCAATGTTTTACTTCATTAGCTTCATTCTGCGAAGAAAAGCTGTAGTGGACTTCGTTTTTATCACATTTAGAGTGGCACCTTGTAACTTCAAGTTAACTTCATTAATTTTGGCATTGAAACACATGTGTAACTTTAGATTTACTTATGTTGTAATGCTTTACAAGTTAGAATTTATACGTCATAAACGTCTGATCTCCCCCACTACCCACCCACAAAAAAGAGAGAGAGAGAGAGAGAGAGAATGAAAGAAAATTACTATGGGCATGCACCAAGAGACCAAAAATACAGAATTCCTCCACTCTCTACCTTACCCAATGAAGCAAACAGTGACGTAGAGAGGATCAAGCTTCAGCATTTTGTGAATAATTCTGAATTTTGATTGCGATCTTCCTAAATGTGAACCACTATAGTGGACCCCCATTTACAACAAATAACCCCCCCCCCCCCCAAATTATTTTTCCGTTGAAGTGGACCCCTTGCAGGTTGGATTAGACCCCTGGGGGTCTATATAGACCACTTTGGAAATCAATGCTTTAGAGCGAGCTTGTTGTCCTCGCATATCTTTGGGGACTACCACTTTGCAACAGAATAATGCGCGACCTCACGTGCTTCGTGGTCAATCGGAATGCATTGTTGGCCTCCGTCTAGTGACCTATCGATAACGTCTGTTTGATAACTGCGGAACGAATGGTCCGGGTTACATCACCTTCACCTCTATGATATTACATTTGACTAACTGTGAAAGCACTATTATCTGCTGAACTGCAACAACACATTCAGAGCCTCACTGAATGAATGCCAAGGCGTCAAGCAGCGGCTACAGCCATCAACGGCTGTGATAGCTCCGTTCCTACTTAGTGTCGCATTTTGGACGGCCAGGAGTGTACATTTAAACATTCAGTGCACCTAGTGAAGCAGAAGAGGACTATTTAGTATCATGGAGGACCAGGCCCAAATCACTCGCTACTAAGGACAAAAATCTGCTTTATGAGGCTCACATGCCGAGAAACCGTGAGTGGGAGTGTGTCTGAAGACAGTGGTTCTGTCTAAATCGTTCAGGCATAATCACAGTTCCCGAAATTTCAGTTTGTGGTTATTGTCGAATAAACTGAAGAGATTTGCTCTTTGATAATAATCTGCCCGGAAAGCGTACTAATTCAGCTATCTTAATAGAGCTGCCAATCTGTCTTTATTTTAAAATTAGGTTTTACGCTTGATTTTGACCGCGTGGATCAAGAACACGCTTGATTTTTGAAACATCCTGAAGCTGCTCATTGAAAAATACTTATATAAACAAGTAGAGGTCACGTTTTTCAAAAGGTATACGGGTAAAGAAATGCTATCTTTGCAACCACAGATATGTACATGTGAACTACTTAGTACCAAAATACCTGGATAAGGAAACAGCTCATTGTTGTATTTAACGAAATTACGAAAATTAAATACACGAAATGACAACTTGTATCACTTTACTTAGGTCGATATAAACAACGAGAAATGTAGGGAAATGATTTTTAGAGGCACCTAGACAAACTCAACAACGATAAAAGCAACTCCGAACCAATAATGAATCGTATCACCTCTACCAGCATCAAACATAGCAATATATTTATTACTATGATAAAACGTTTCCAAACGCAACTTTTTACGGATTCTATCACTTATAATCGGACTTATTTAATTTCAGTTATATATAACTACCTCCGTTCAGATTTTTCTTCCGATACAATGAAATGGTAGTTACACCAAACTGACTCGACGCACAATTTTTTTCTTCTTTTTTTCCAGTTTTATTCATTTTCATCAACAACTCACGCTTCACCAAAGCTAACTCGGCAAGTAGGAGTCGTACTACATGAAACACGAATCAGGTTGAATACAACTATTAAAACTGCTCCCATTTCGTGCAGTAGCTTTTCTGTGGTAAGCATACAAAACTTAAGGACAGAGAGACGAACAAATATTATAAAAATTACTGTTCTGGCTTCTATTTCTGTTATAAAGATGCCTCTCGTTAAGTTTTCTGAAGTATCTCCAAGTGCAGTCGTCTACCAGTAACAACTTTATCGTATCTATAGATGCGTGAACTTGAAAAACACTAACAAGAGAGTCGTGACAGACAGGTACTCTCTAGATGGCATAGTCTGCATATAGATTCGTGTAGTGATTACAGTTATAGTTAATGTCCAACAGATGCGCTAGAAGATAGTCAGGAGGTTAAATACGGAAATGAAACTCCGATCAGTTATGTGGCCACTGGGACAGTTAGAAAATCAGATGCGAAGGCGGTGGAATAAGCATTCCCAAGATGCACAGCAGAAGACCATTACTGCCACAGTCTAATGAGGGAATATAACAGGCAGCTGGTGTTGTGAACACTAACAGGAAGTCAGCGATTCCGCCAGGACTGCATAAACTACTTTTAATGAGACGCCGATAACTCACACGCTCATAACCCTCCATATTACAGTATTTAACCAGTATACCTGTGATATTTCTCACTACAAATTAGCACTCAAGCAACCAGCTACCACCCATGAGGCATTGCAACACTTTAAAAAGGGAGACTACAACGCGGCATCAGACATCAAGGAAATTCAAGAGTAAGCGTATCTGCATTGCAAGCAAAGGAAGTGTTCAATATTTCGAAGAAACTCAGTCAATAGTCCTCATAACTTTCTTTCATTGAGGAGTCCAAAAGTCTTAGAAGAATATATACAACCTCTGATAGTAAAATTCGGTGAATAGTCCTGCAGTATTAACGATGATCTACATCTACATGGGATACTCTGCAAATGACATTTAAGTGCCTGGCAGACGGTTCATCGAATCACCGTTATACTATTTTATCTCCCATTCCATTCTCGACTAGCGCGCCGGGAAGAATGAACACCTGAATCTCTCCGTTCCGGCTCTGATTTCTCGTATTTTATTGAAAATGTTTGTATAGTCTATGGGACTTAACTACGGGGTCATCAGTCCCTAAACTTACAAACTACTTAAGAACTACGTACGAACTAGGACGGCACAAATATCCATGCCCGAGGGGGGATTCGAACATCCGACCGTAGTGGCCGTGCAGATCGTGACTGGAGCGCCTTAGTACCCTCGGCCACCGTGGCCGGCGTATTTTATTCTGATGATCATTTCTACCTGTGTAAGTGGGAGTCAACAATATACTTTCGCATTCGGAGGAGAATGTTGGCGATTGTAGTTTCGTAAGTAGCCCACGCCGCAGTGATAAGCGCCGTTGTAATGATTCCCATCCCAGATCCTGTATTATTTTCGTAACGCTGTCTCCGCTGTATCGTGACAATACTAAACTAGATGCCCTTCTTTGGACTCTTTCGATGTCCTCCGTCAAACTCACCTGATAAGGATCCCACACTGGGCAGCAATACTTCAAAAATGGACGGACAAGCGTAGTGTATGCAGTTTCTTTTGTAGTTCTGTTGCATGTTTTAAGGGTTCTGCCAATAAAACACAGTCTCTGGTTCACCTTTCCCACGACATTATCTACGCGTTCTTTCCAATTTAAGTCACAAGTAATTGTAATGCCAAGGTATTTTGTAGCGTCTACGGCCTTCACATTTGATTGATGTATCATGTAAACAAAGTTTAACGGATTTCTTTTCGTACTCACGTGGACGACTTCACAATTCTCATTATTTAGACTCAACTACCAATTTTTACACCATACTGATATCTTCAAATCGTTCTGCAGTTGGTTTTGATCTTTAGATGATTTTACTAGACGGTAAATGACGGCGTCATCTGCAAACAGATGAACTATGTACTACAGTTACCTTACTGTCCTTCGAAATAGCTCCCATTACTATGCACTGCTGAGCTTAGCGGTACATTTCGTGCAAACTGTGAACGAAGTCTTCCTTTGGGATGGTGTTCAAAAGCCTCAAGTTTCATTGGATGTCTGGAAAATCATCAAATCGCCTTCCTTTCAAAGTGAGCTTGAGTCGAAGGAGTAAGAAGAAGACTGTAGGAGAGAGATCCGGAGAGTATAATGGATGCTCAAGTTGCACGACAACCCTCGCACACACACAGACAAGATTGTCAAATAGTTCCTGTCATAAAAGGGATTGGCGCAACCTAAACACCCACCATACAAGCCGGATTTCAATCTTTCAGCATTCTTCCTATTCCTTCGACTGAAACTCGCTATGAAAGGAATGAGATTTGACGATATTCCTGACAACGAAGAGTGACGAGGTTTTTGAATACCATCCCAAAAGAAGATTTCGTGCACAGTTTCCAGGACATTTATTGCAGAGTTCAGCGGTGCACAGATATGGTAGGTGACTATTTCGGGGGACAGTAGTTCATAGTTCATCTCCGTTAATGTTACAGGACTATTCAAAATGTTCAAATGGTTGTAAATCTATAGGACCGAACTGCAATGGTCATCAGTCCCTAGACTTACAAGCTACCTAAACTAACTTACACAAAGGACAGCACGCACTTCCATGCCCGACAAAGGACTCTAACCTTCGGCGGAAACGACCGTTAAGTCCGTAGAATGACGTCTTAGCCGCGCAAAACCACGTAGCCATTCCGCGCGATACAGGACGGTTCACCGAACTTTATTGTCAAAGGTTGTATTTAACTTATATATAGAATGGTTGGATAAGATATGGAAGCACTTCAAGAATTGCACGACCGATCCTAGATGTAGATGTTTGCCAAGTCTGAAGGAGACAGTGTTGCGTTTGGTCTTAAACGTTCAATACCTTCCAAGCGTTGGTTCTTGTCGGAACTGTGTTCACTGTAGCTGTAAGTAGTTTTGGTGGAAGCTCTAAGTGAATTCTAGCTTGGTCAAGTTTCCAGAGCTCGTATGGTGGGTGATTCCATCATTATGGTAGCCAAAGTTCCCGGTGTTTCAACAAATACCACATCTTGTAAGTCACAAAGTGAACAAGTCTATGTCGAGTTGAAGATGGAGGCGAAGCAATGAATTAAAATTTGTGATGAGGCCGAGAATCGAAACCGGACCTCCATGCTTACTAGGCAGACATCTTACCGGTATACCACCGCACCACTAACGATTAAGGCGCCTCGGAATAGTCTATGTAGACTCCCCTCCAGTCACAAACTTTAATTCAGCTTCCTTGTTCCATAGATAATTGCCTATACTGCCAAGGCTCTCCATGCAGCAAAATAGCACCCCAGCAATGGACATAGTGGAACAAGGAAGCTGAATTAAAGTTTGTGACGTGGAGGGAAGTCGTATTTAGACTATTCCGAGGTGCCTTAATCGTTAGTGGTGCGGCAGTCTAACGGTAAAAAAAAAAACGGTAAGTCGTCTGCCTAGTAAGCATGGAGGTCCGGATACGATTCCCGGCTGCATCACAAATCTTAATTTATTGCTTCACCTTCATCTTCAATGTGATGGACATATTTGAGACGAAAAACCGTCTCAGGGTTTCTTAATTTATATTTAAATTGAGATTTATATGTCGAGTGTTCGTAACAATGAAGGGATGAGAAGAAAACGTAAAGTAAAAGGGGCTTCAGCGCAAATTATCTTCTGAATATGAGCAGCAAATCTCAATAAATATCATGGGGTCCCCACTTAAAACTAATTATCTTCCCATTAAGCTTACCTGCTCTCCCCCCCCCCCTCGCGTAAATATAGGATATATTCACTATTGCTATCAGGTATCAGCAGACGACACCTGGTACCTAATAATGCAGGTTCGTTAGGTAGGTATAAAAGATGGGTCTAGGTACGAGAAAATCCTTAAGGACTTGGGGTATGTGGTGGTAGTCAAGTAAGCAAGGGTCAGAATAAAATAACAATGAGCTACCGACATTAGTACTAAAAGAATTGCAATATTAACGACTACAGGTACGTGTTGGTCTATTTATATATTACTAAATTTTTCTCAAGCCTTGTTCTGCCTTATTAAATAAGATGTGCAGTCTTCGAGTTTATCGATGGAACCATACATGTCCTTCAGATTCAATGAAGACGTTGCCTATTGGCAGATTAAATTTCTAGGTACAGTATGTCGGTTTTGTGAGTTGCATATTTGTCTCGCGAGTCGTCGAATTCAAGCGTCGCATTTTAATATGTGCTTCCTTGTTTTTCAGTAGATGAGAAATACACTACGCGATCAAAAATATCAGGACACATGGCTGAAAATGACATGTTCCCAGCGCCCTCCATCGGCAATGCTGGAATTCAGCATGGTGTTGGCCCACCCTTAGCCTTGATGACAGCTTCCACTCACAGAGGCATACGTCCAATTAGGTACTGGAAGGTTTCTTGGGGAACGGCAGCTCATTCTTCACGGAATGCTGCACTGAGGATAGATATCGATATAGGTCGTGATCAAATCATCCAAAAGGTGTTATACAGAATTGAAATGATGACTTTGTGAGGCTCAGTCCATTAGATGGGTGTTATTGTCGTATAACTACTCTGACACAGGCCTTGCATTATGAACAGGTGCTCGATCGTGTTGAAACATGCAATTTCCTTTCAACAGTAGAAAGCAAGAGTCGACTGAAACATAGTGCCACGTAAAAACAAGGGGTGCAAGCCCCCCTCCATGAAAAACACAACCACACCATAACACCATCGCTTCCGAATTTTACTGTTGGCACTACACACGCTGGCAGACGTCATTCACCGGACATTCGTTATACACACACCCATAGTGTGTACCATGATTCGTCACTCCACACGTCTTTCAAAGACGTGGTAGTGGCTGTGCTGTGGTAATGTGTGTGCAGTGTTATTTAGTTTTACTACTTGAAAGGCGTGGAAGTTGCTGTGGTGTGCTGATGGAAGGGTAGTGGTGTAACATGTGCGAAATTCTATCCAATGCGGAACACAAATGGACATACTAAATGTGAAACTCTGAACTATACAAATGTAATTTTCACTAAATGTATATACACCGTCTGATGATGAGCTGCTAGGCAGCTTGAAACCGGTCATGGTTCAATAAATCTTCATTGAGAAGAAAAAAGGCGACTGGTTGCAGTAATTTCTGAGACTTATTTCAGGTACATTAGTTTCATTAATTTCTATGTAATGCTTAGGTGCTTCATTTTTCGTGCAATTAACACGTTTAACATTTACCAGGTGGAGCAAAAAAAAAAAGTTACAGGTAGGTGCTTTGGAACGTTTAAAAATACGCAATAAATGTGTTGATTATTTAAATAAAGTAAAATAGTACTGCGGAGATTGGAGACTAATGAAATTTTTTCTGTTTGTAAGTTAAACAGAAACACCATACTTCCTGCATGCACACAAGTAATACAAATAAATCAGTCCATATCCTCTATCGCAAATGTTACATAGCTAACGCTTTAAGTAACATGTATTTGAAAGTAAGATAGGTAATTTTATTAAAAATAATAAAACTAATGAAATGTTAATAACGTTGAGTTGAGCATTTAGGTATTTTTGATGGTATGGTTATGTACAGAAGTGAGAATTTATAAAATCCGGCAAATAGTGTGGCATGGGCATCAGTTTAGAGCGTAACTTGCCCTGCAGCGCTGGTCACTTCCCCTCCAGCACTTGTCCACACTGCTCGGCCGTTACACCCACTACTACTGCTCTCCCCACGCTTGCCCAGCAGTCTGCACATCTACCGGCCAATTTATCCTGCGTGCACTCTACTTTTGATCAAATAGTGTGTTGTCCCTGTTGTGGCGTCGCTGTTCGCCACAACGACGGCAATTTACACACGTCGCCTCGCTAGTTGAAGAAGAGGCGATAAGTCGCTTCAGGATACTTCGGCTGCCGAAGGCGCCTGCAGTCTCGTTACCTCTCTGCCTGCTTCGCGCTCCGGCCAATCGGAAGACAGGTGCTCATTTAGATATGCCGGCGCGCCACAGCCACGACAGTCAGTATAGGGGTACGGAGTCCCAGTCAGTACCTGGAAGTTCAACGAGTCAACAGAAGAGTGCCCTCCACGCGAGCCAGCTGTCTGTGCGCAAGCCAGAACAGTTCCTATTACGAAGCAGAACTATGTAATAGTAGAACACAAGCGCACCAAAGTTGAGTATTATAATAATAATAATTTCGTGTGGCTCATTGGCCTGGTGCAAGTCTTTCAATTGGACTCCACTTCGGCAACTTGCGTGTCCCTAGCCTACCCCAGTTATCCAACCAGGGAAAGGGGAGCTATAGCTTAACGTGGAATCCGAACCACGTGTCCTTTCTGGCGACTCCTCACATCGTTGAGAGGTGGAGGATGGGTTAAAGCGCAGACTGAAAAAAATCCGAGGTCCAACCGGGTTTCGAACACGCGACCCTTCGGTCTCCACTCAAGTGCTTTACCCCAAGACCAGCGGGGACTAGTTGAGTATTTATATAATTGATTATTCGATTAAGGATGAAAATTCTCCTCAGAGATGATAAATATTGTTGAAACGAGATAGAATGGCTGGCCAGTACTTACCTTTGTGCTGTACCGCCGACAGTAACACAAATGAAGAAACAGAAAAAAGGGGACAAAAAGGACAAGCTTTCGGAACACAGTTCCTTGGTGATGTGGGAGAGAAGGGAAGAAGCAAGGATGGGAACAGAAGGGAAAGGTAGTTCACGACCTAGGTCATGAAGATGGTGTTTCGGAAGTGTGGACGTCAGAGATACTGCATGTATGTACTGAGCCAAGCCAGAGAGGATAAATATAACCAAAGAGGAAAGATCAAGTAGTAAAAGTAGTAAAGCGAAGAGAAGATGAGTGAAATATACTTTACTACTTGATCTTTCCTCTTTGGTTATATTTATCCTCTCTGGCTTGGCTCAGTACATACATGCAGTATCTCTGACGTCCACACCCCCGAAACACCACCTTCATGACCTAGGTCGTGAACTACCTTTCCCTTCTGTTCCCATCCTTTCTTCTTCCCTTCTCTCCCACCTCACCAAGGAACTGTGTTCCGAAAGCTTGTCCTTTTTGTCCCCTTTTTTCTGTTTCTTCATTTGTGTTACTAACGGCGGTACAGAACAAAGGTAAGTAGTGGCCAGCCATTCTATCTCGTTTCAACATTATTTATATAATTGCATTAATAAATCTTTTGCGGACTAATAACTTCAATTTAAATATAAATTAAGAAACCCTGAGACGCTTTTTCGTCTCAAATATGTCCATGATATTGAAGATGAAGGTGAAGCAATGAATTAAAATTTGTGATGCGGCCGCGAGTGGAACCCGGACCTCCATGCTTACCAGGCAGACGTTTTACCGTTAGAACACCGCATCACTAACGACTAAGGCGCCTCGTAATAGTCTAAGCACGACTTCCCTCCAATTCACAAACTTTAATTCAGCTTCCTTGTTCCATACATAATTGCCACTACTGCCAAGGCTCTCCATGCATCTTGACAGGAATGTTCCAGTATGTCTATTCGCTAGGTTGCTATTCCACTGCATGGAGAGCCTTGGCAGTAGTGGCAATTATCTATGGAACAAGGAAGCTGAATTAAAATTTGTGAAGTGGAGGGAAGTCGTGCTTAGACTATTCCGAGGCGCCTTAATCGTTAGTGATGCGGTGTTCTAACGGTGAGACGTCTGCCTGGTAAGCATGGAGGTCCGGGTTCAACTCCCGGTCGCATCACAAATTTTAATTTATTGCTTCACCTTCATCTTCAATGTCATGGACTAATTACTGCTTTAGTTGCAGACCTTACCACATCCTTTCTAGCCACGGCCCAACACCTTTCGAATGTACACGATCCCGAGGACGCAGCAGTCCCGAAACATGTCGTAAAGATAACAGTGTTTTACTGCAGCGGCCGCTTCGACGCCGAGTGAAAGATTCACTGTGGCAGCCGTGTCTCTGCCACGCAGGCGGCGGTGGTCCGCGGCGCGCCCGGCGCGCCTCCCGGCGGGCCCCGGCCACACATCAGCCAGAGAGGCGCATTGTGCCGCCGCGATCAAATGGTAATGCGGCGCGGCCCTTTGAGTCCGGCACACTTCTTGCCGCTGCCGCCGCTGCTGCTGCTGATTGGGTCGGTCCGAGCGGCGGAATGCCGCCGGTAATTTATTTAGCCGTCCTGACCTGTCCCTCCGCGGGTCTTTTTCCTGCCGCCGCCTCGCCGCCGCCAGCCGCCTTCCGAGTCCTGTACGCCGCCGGCCTCTTGTTAGCACAAAAAGAACGGGCCATCCATCAAGCCGGGCCGGATCTTTATTACGATTTAAAGCAAATGACAATAGATCTGGAAGAAGCCAATTAAGAGCCATAAAGAATGGCCGCCGCTGCCGGCCTGGCGGCCCCCGTGTTCTCGGCTCGCCGCTGACACGTGTCGGCCTGCCCGCCGGCTGGCATCCGAACAGTGCTCTGCGCCGGCCCACCCGTGTCTTAACCCAAATTCCAGAAGCTCGACACGTCCGCAACGAGGGGTGTGTGCTGTCACATCCAGTGGTCCATATTCCGGTTGTGACTGCTCTTCATCTCAACACTAGACATCAAGGACGTAGCCAAAGAGGAGGTCTTGGGGGTCCGGACTCCCGATAAAACACAACTCAAACTTATGCTAAGGACAGCACACACACACACACACACACACACACACACACACACACACACACCAATAGTCGATGGTTCACTCTAACCTCCGAAGGTACCAGTGGCGGCTGGTGATAATGTGCTAATGTGCTGCAGCACACTGTAAATGTATTACTATAATTATGACATTTCTCTTCGAATTCAAGCGAGAAATCGTTATAAAATTACATCCTTTCTCTTGGAATACGAGCCAGATATCACAATAAAATTATGCCAATTCCTTTCCAATGCGTATTAGAATAATAGTAATAAGGATGAAAACGCATTTTGGATCGCTCTCGCCGCGATAGCTGGAAACCGTGTGCTGAAGTGGGATTCAGCCGCGCTGGTATGTGCGCCGAGAAGCGGCGCAGTCGTCTGTTCGCTACTGCGCATGCGCAGAGTGACGTCAAGCCTGGCGACTCATGTGTGATGATACCGACCGCAGCACCAGATCAATATTTCTCAATTTCTCTTCGCGCTGCGTGTAATGGCTGCGGAAGAATAGTATATGACGAATATTGCGGCATCAGAGTCAAATAGCGCGCTGGCTCAAGCGTCTTGTGCGTTGTCTCTCAAACCTACCTGTGTGAGGCTCGTATTCAAATACCTCTGAGTCTAAAATTAATACTTTTTAAACGTTATATTTACTACCTGCAGTGAATACATGCAGTTGGCAGCGCTGTTATAGATTCCCCTGAAGGTCGTACTGTCAATGCAGTATTAATTGTTATTTAATTAAAGGAAATCATACAAAGGTTGACTTTTTATTTTAGTATATTTTCTTTCCTGTTTATTTTTGTAATATTGTAGCTCACTGGTCAAATTTTGTACGAGCCGCCACTGGAAGGGACTAAATGAAATAAGACACGACCTAGCTACCGTGTAGTGAAGCTGAATGATATTGATATAATCAGTCATACGACGAAAAAGAGATACGCAGTATCGACAGTCAACAAAGCCATCTATAGATTTTAATTATGGATACAGCTATAACAGCATCGGCTATCGCCTAGTCCAACTCTTTAGCCATCGTCCAGTGATGGCCTTACTCCATTATAGCTATGTTAAGCACTGCATTTCTTACTTACAGTGGAATGTAATGTAACTGCTGCCGTATATTTCTTTTGTGCTGTTAAAATAGTTTCCAATTATGGGTAACTTCGTTACAAGAAAAAAGAGAAAAACCGACTTTCATTCGTCCACTAGCGTCATGGTAAGTTAAAATACGTACTATTATAATAGCTTATTTATCTATTTACAGCAGTTTAATTTTAGCAGTGGAGTCGTTATTTGGAGTGGCAATATTCCAGTGTATCATAAGGCACCGCACCTAGTACGTGTAATACTTTCTAAAGTTAGGTTTGAGAGTAATATTTTATCTAGAGGATGGATGTTGCAATGACAACAAGAGTAAAAGAACCAATAATGTTGAAAATAAAATAAATGGACATTAACCGTTTATAGACTTACACTCTCTAAATCAATACGCAAGGTATTTATGCTGATGCAAAAATTAATGCAAATTTTGCGAAACACCGAGCTACAGTCGTGGCTGACAGGCAGCGAACTTTGTGACATGCAACCGTGTCGTTGCCTGTGTTCAATTACAAAGAAAAACTTCTCATTCTGATATTCTGAGTTCTTTTGGAATAACAACTGAAGGTTCTGCTTGAAACAATTTTTAAGAAATGTTTTACTCAATTTTGTATATAAAATACTGTTGTATTTGAAAGAAGGTCTAACAAAAGCAAACTAACTTATGTACATAAAATAAAAATATGTTAAATTTGTTTTTAGAATAAATTAAAACATGAGACTTTGTAAATTTCTCTTTAACAAGTCGGACCCCCCTTTGAGAATATCCTGCCTACGTCACTGTAGACATACACTACGTGATAAAAAGTATCCGGACTCTCCCAGAACATATGTTTTTCATGTTGGGTGCATTGTGCTGGCACATACTGCCAGGTACTCCGTATCGGCGAGCCCAATAGTCATTGGACACCATGAGAGAGCAGAATGGCGCGTTCGGCGAAACTCACGGACTTACAAGGAAAGTACATGGGCTCGAACAAACATATCTGTATGAACGTTTGGTTACAGGATCACTACGTACCCCTCAATGTGTTGGTGGGTATCGCTTTTCTGCAAAACTCTGCAATGATGCTGTAGATGGCACTGTAGATTGTTGTTGTTGTTGTTGGATTTTTGAAGGGACTAAACAGCAACGGTTATCAGTCCTTTGTTCCGGTCTGAGAGATAAAACATTGTGTTAAGCGTTCCTAAGGAAATGCGTTAACAAGTCAAAGATTAAAAATCACTAGTAAATATGAGGAAATGATACAAGTAAAAACGAAGAAGTAAACACACCACCATTAAATCACATGATAAAAACCAGCTGCGCGAATAAAATCTAAAACACGTTCAACCATAGCAGCATCGTCTCCTAGCATAAAAGAAAGGGCATCTGGCAGATTAAAAGATTGTCGCAAGGCAACTAAAAGTGGACAGTCCACCAGAATGTGGAACACTGTCAAGGGGGCGCCACAGTCACACTGTGGTGCGTCCTTCCGCCGAAGAAGGTGGCCATGCGTCAGCCATGTGTGGCCGATTCGTAGGCGACAGAGAACAACCGAGACGACCGCAGTGAGGACTTCCATGCGACCGTAGGTAGCTTCACTGCACGAAGCTTGTTGGGTTGAGCAGAGTTAGCCCACTCGTCATCACACAGGCCACGGATCTTCCGATGGAACTCCAGTCGGAGATCGCTCTCCGGAAGACCAATAGCTAATGGACTGGAGGAAGTAGCCTGCTTAGCCAGCTGATCCACAATTTCGTTTTCAGGAATCCCGATGTGGCCTTGGGTCCAAACAAAGGCACTGTAGATGTAATTGTAGACGCCATACGTAATGCAAATATCTTAACTATAACTTATGTAACAATCATCGAACATGTTCTCTAGCGTATTGTCGTCAAAAGCCGTGATGATAGTTGCAACTTTAACCTTTTTCTCGGAAGACTGTTGATATTCACTGCCACTGCTTCCATCGCCTCTTCCCGCACTTACCGTAGCACTACCACTTGCAATGAGTTGTTCGTCATTATCATCCCTGTTATCATCATTATGTGTTGGTGTTACAACAGTATCTAACTTATGCTCCTCACATTTCTGTACCATAACAGATACGATAAAGCGTGCGAATGAGTCAATTTTTACACTAATACCATCTTCAAGAAGAAGGGTTCTTCGTAACTTCATCTCAACCAATCGCAATACATTAGCAGGATTGATTAGCAATCGCCGTCCCATCTGACGCTTCACCACACAAATAACATCACGAAACGCAACTTCGGAGGCAAACTGCGCCGTCCCTACTGGCGAACCGACACGTTAAATTGCTATGTGGCGAGGCACACGCAGAGGCCTCTAACGAACGACTGCAGAGTTTTGCAGATGTGGGAGTATCACTGCTGCAATAAGGCATCTTTACATTATCTCTCATACGATTTTGGTGTATGTGTGTTTGTTCGAGCCCAAGTACTTTCCTTGTTAGATAGTGGTCAAGTGATTGGGTGCAGTGACGGACTAATGGCCGACTGCACAAACTTCGATTAAAGTTACCGGGAGGAGAAGAAGTATGTTCTGTTATGGACGGTTTCAGTGCAGTCGGCGGATTTCCTGTAGTAATTGGTACTCTGGACTGTACACATATACGGAATCAGTCTCCTGGAGGACTTAATGCGAAGCTTTTCCGTAATAGGAAATCTTACTTTTCGTTCAACTGCGACGCCATAAGTGACCACAATTTTCCTATTAGAGACATTGTAGCTCGGTGGCCGTGTTATGTGCATGACATATTTCTTAAATGTGCTCTCAGAGCCGGATTAGAAAATGGTGAAATTCCACAAGGGCACTTATGGGAGACAGTGGCTACGCTTGCAAGCCGTATTTATTGACACTCCTCTTAAATCGCGCAACGAAACGGAACAGAGGTATAACACAACTAATATCAAAACTAGAAATACTGCAGACAGACAGTATGGACTGTGGAAGAGAAGATTTCCTATCTTGTCAGATGGAATAAGGAGAAATCCACAGGAATTTATGGCAATAAAGATAATGAACCAGCGCTCCCTGAACGACAAATTTATCGGGATGATACATTGACAGGTGTGTTCAAATGTTTGTTTAGCTTATGGGACTTAACTACGGGGTTATCAGTCCCTAAACTTACAAACTACTTATCAACTACCTTATACTAAAGACGGCACAAATATCCATGCCCGAGAGGGGGGGGGGGGATTCGAACCCCCGACCGTAGTGGCCGTGTAGGCCGTGACTGCAGCGCCTGTCTCCTCGGCCACTGCGGCCGGCTACAGTAACAGGAAGAGCTGTTCGGCAGGCTATAATTAATGATTATTTCATGTGAGGTAAACATTACATTTAGAAATATTTGAACATAAAATTGTTTTATTGTAAATAAATATTTCCTAGGTTATGCAAAGTACGTTACTATTTAAAAATTTTCCTTCAACCAAATCAGAACAAAGTTGTGTAGAAAAATCTGAAATAACGCATTATAAAAGAATGGCATGGTTCTGATAATGTTGACCCCCAGCTATAGCCCCCCTTTTGGCCAATGGTATTTTATTAGAACAGGTGTTATAAAAGACTGGAATGGTTTCTGTGAACAGTTGCATTAATAACTTTGTTAGTGTCACAACAAATGCTTCAAAACACCTCCTACACATCTAGCATGTTCTATAGTTGAACATCCCAAATTTAAACTTTCTTTCTGGGAAGGCTAGATGGTTACTCGCCACTCAGATGTCCTGATGAGTAGCCGAAAGGCACACTTTAAAGGCAAAATACAGCAGTTTTCTTATGTGTGTGTGTGTGTGTGTGTGTGTGTGTGTGTGTAAAATCGTACGAATAGGCTCATTTCTTTCAATTTTATCCAGTGTTCTATCACACGATGAGCACGTATTTGCTGCAGGGAGTAATAGTGTTTACGATGGGGATTGTTTATTTTTAATGTTTTCCTACTTTCTTTGACGAAGACATCTGTTTTAGTTTGGTTCTGTTGAGATATGTATTCTGATGTAGTACAACAGAATTAGTCATTATTTACCACTTTTATTAGCTGTTTACTTATTTCAATATTTATTCATGCTAGTCCTCTTAAGATAGACGGATAAAATATGTGACCTCATTATAGTACGTGTACAAAACAGTCATTACAATTACTGTTTCATTAATGTCAGACAACTGTATTTATTAAAAGAATACATTGTTAGTAATGAAAAGCTTTCAGATTTGAAACTATTTACCATGTATCTAATCACTGTTCATTTAGTGTTAATGTTTGCATTAGCTTAAATGTGAGAATTTTTCCTAAATACCAAAAATTACTATTTATGTAATTACATAAATTTTCGGTCTTGAGTATTTATTAATGTATTCTCTTTGTTCACAGGAAGAATTTATCCAATCTGTAAGCTGCTATAACTGTGTTTAAAGAAGTTGTCAGAACAAAACTGTGCAAAGATTGAAAATTTACGGTACTGGCTAGAGTTAATAATTTAAATGGGTGTGGAAAAGTTTAAGCTCTGAAGAGTGCTTAGAAAACAATGTTTCTACACAGTGCAGTAGTAGGAAAAAAATGTTAGTCGGCACTCTGCTCATTCCGAATGAAAGTTCAGCCTGTTTCGCTAATAGCGAGTGTGAATTTTAGGCGGTACTCCGTCCCAGCCCAACTACATCACTGCTGCTACCACAGTGCAGGTATTTCACAAGCAGTATTCAAGATTTTGGCTAACAGTGTAAGAACTGTAATTAGCTAAGGAGTGTGCTACTTAGATATTGGAGCATAAATGTAATGCCCACAGACTGCTATAACACTAGTGATATGTTATTGCCGGAAAGAAAACCTTTCTTTGTGTAATTTTTTTCAGATACTTCGTCACTTTTGTAAAGAAATGCAGCGTTGTAGCACAATGCTACTGAAAAGTCCCTACTACAAATATATTGTGCTAAAAGCTATGAACTGCTCTTATAAAAAATTTGCATGTATAAAGTATTTTTAGAAAAGGCTTACACATTGCAGAAAAGTGCCTGAACAAACCCTCACTATTTGGTTTGCTGTTAAAAACTTTTCACCCTTTTTGACTCAGTGAGAAGTAAGCATTGCCTTCAGTAAATATATTTAAATGCTAAACACTAACAAGTTTTTATGAACCATTTTACTCTAAGTTTATTCGATTTATTGCGATTCCATCCCCTCAATAAATGATAATGAAAGCTGCAGTTACGTTACTCCAATCCTAAATGGGCAAAGTGCATGTGCTGAGTGTTTCTAGAAAAGCAACACAATATTAAGAACACGTTTAAGCGGAAGAGTTTCAGTGAAAACTCCCTCTCTGATATTTTTCGGTAAGTTACGGGTCACTATTAAAACATCTGAAGGTGTTGAGTATTAGTAGAAAATATGCTCACTTTTGCAAAAGAGGCTCTAACAGTGCTACTGAAATGTATCTCACTTCAAATATATAGTATTGTGGTGAATGTTGAACTGCCATTATAAACTTTTGCAGGTTTAGAGTATTACTAAAAAGCCTCACACAATTTCATCCTTTTCGATAAGTGCCACCAGAATATCCCTCATTACAACTGTTGTGATAAGTTATGGGTTCCTATTAAGAACATGCACATGCAGAGTATTGCTAAACAAAGTGAAACAATATTATGCTCACTTTTGCAGAAGATTTCACGGCCTCTGAACAAATACTTGGTTTGCTTCTTTGCATTGCTACCCCAGTCACAAGAGCACAAAATACTAACATCGTCAAACCAGTCACACATACATGATTTGTTTGCAATCCAGTGTACAAGATAGTGCACTTAGCAGTGTAGGTATAAAGCAGAAGTACCAGTTTCAGGTAAGTTTATGTCTATGAACCACATGTTGGCTTACTGTGACACAAAATAAATTGGTATAAAGTAGGCATACAGTAATCAGAAAACTACAGCTGAAGACAAAAATATGTACTTTTTCCACAAGGGCACACACTAATAACTTTTAAGGCTGTACCACATTTAATTTCCGGGAAGATAAACTGTAATACCTAAACTTACCTGATACTGAACAAAGTGATCATGCATTACTAACTTTAAACACATACAAAATATTGAAAATGCTGCTTTGTTAAAAGAAAAACTCCAGAAAATGCAACCACTTCAGCACAGAACCAACAATTATTTCCTGAAACAATCTAACAGCACCTTTTATATTGTTTATAATAAGTTATCTTAAGACTGGTTGATGTTCAAAGCAAGCTTGAAAATTCAACTGAAAGTGGCCAAAACAGTAGCTTAGATCCTATTTGTAGGACTTTAATTTTTGGACAAATAAAAAACACCATTTTGAGTTGGTCTTTCAATACATCTACTCTCTTCCTACACACACCTTAGACCACAGAACCTGAAAGCCTGGGTTTTGTTGGCGTCCTTCGACGATAGGTACTAGATGGAGTAGATAAAGTTTGTTTGAGTTCACCAGAGTCATGTGAACCGTCTGTTGTCTGATTAGGATCATTTTTTCGATGTTGATGGTGTTGTAGGCATAGGCTCTTCAACTGCTGGTCCACTTTAATTACTGGCCAATGAAATATTTGTCAGTGGAGCACGTGCCTGTGAATTGTGCCCTTGTAAAGTATCACTGCAATCGACTTGAGTACTTTCAATAACTGACACATCCATGTCAACAACTACATTATATGCCCCATCCGAATCGAAAGTGTTGCTTAGAGGAGTCAATGAAGAACCAACTATGTCCTTTAACTTCGCATCGTGAGGCTTCTTTGGGGTTGGTTTGCCACTTCCAGTTTTGTACAGATTAACTTTTTCTTCAGCGAGGTCCTCCCTGAGACGCCGCTTCAGATTCTCATAACAGTCTTTCTAAGGACCTCACGGTGACACCTAAAATGAAATCAATGTTTTAGTTGCCATTAGTGTAAACTTTTATACTACTTGCATTTGTGAAGCTTGTATTCTGTGTGCCATTAAAACTATAATAAAAATCCAAATATCATTAAGACATCTTTTATGTTACCTTCTTCAAAAAAGAGATATAGCTTAAGAATAAGGGACAGTTAAATGGTGTGACTTTATTACTGTTCACAAAGTATCACATAGCACTACAATGTGGCACCTAAATTTACCACTGAATGTAAATTTATTTCCTACTTGTACCCTATTAAAGTAATAATTTAGTTTTAATGCTGGTACAAAGTTACACTGTAACTTCACACTAGCCATTAAAAACAATCTTTTATCTGTATATAATGCCTGCGGTGACTGTAAGCTCAGTTAAAATGAAATCAGGAGTCAAATAGAAGTAAAAGAACTGTGAGCGCAATTAATGCAGGTTTACTTTCACTAGAGTGCCTGTAACCTATTAGATCTACAACACTACCCAGATGGGGAGAGGGGGGCTACAATAATAGTACTGGTACTTTTCACAATGTTGACATGAAGATTTGCCTATCACACAGTTTTCAAATACTTTTGGAATTTATTTCTCATATTCCTCATCACAGAAACCTGACTTCTGACATAGAGCTAATAAGGGAGACAAGACTATTTAACAGTTCACAGGATATTATAATCAACACTTCTCAAAAACTACGTTCACAGGACAGGGCTATTTATCTCCATCTAATGGTAATGTCTCTACCCTTAGTATACTCAGATTAAACTATCAAAAACATAATCATTGTGTAGTATGCTATTCTGTGAGTTCTAATGTTCTAATTTCTTAATTTATAATTCTATTTCATATTGAGCAAACTTTGTACCATGATCCAGACACCTTTGCATTGGTTCACTGTTACCCTAAAGAAGCTTTAATCTCCAAATAGCCAGAACACAGCAGCTATTCATTATGGATCTACACTGCATAACTGTACACTTAATGAATTGCACAGTCATTTAAAAATTAACTATTATGAGGGAAGTCATTATTTACAAGTCAAATAAATCTAAAGAATTACTCAGGAACACTTGTCACCAATGTGATCAAACAACGGTCAGGAGACCTTATGAGAAGGTATTTTTTGAAATAAAAAATATAAACCGCAGAAAGTATATTACTGTTAGCATTTAACCAATCATCTGAAATGGAAGTACTGGTAGTGAATTGTATAACGTTACCCTGATTAACTGTACGAAGTTGGTGTACAAATATCTGTACGTATAGAATATTAAACGTTACAATTGTATTGTACAGCGACAGACTTGTCACAGTAAATGTGGACAACTGTAACAGTCCACAGTAAACAAACTTCACGAACCACGAGACTAGTACTTTACACGTGACTTTGGGGTCTTTTACCATAGATTGTCGTGAAATGCACATCTCAATTAATACCTTTGCATCGTTTGGGTGCTTTCCATTGCACTACAAGGACTTAACCGCGATGAAATGGACGGTTGGCTGACGCTGGTTTGCTGACCGCTTTTAATGTTGTTTCACCGCAGAGACGTTTTAACCACGGTTAACTTCAACCGTGTCCCTGGGACAACGGCGTAGCGTATATCGAGCCACATGTTCGGAAAGACGTCGCAGACGTATCTTGTAATGTAATCAAATGAGGCATTTCAGACCGATGTAGCTGTCGTCGCGTCCAGTCGGGATACATAATACGCATATATCCAGCCACGCCTGCACGCGTAGCGTCGCTGCGTATCTCGGCTGGCGCATGCGCACTAAACTGCTCCACAAACCACGTAGTCTGTACTGAACATCTCTATTACTGCGTGTTTGTGTGTTTATTGTACAAAATGTCTGCATTCATTGACCAAGTGCGAAAGTATCCAGTGCTGTGGGACTATTCTAAAAAGGAATACGTTTCTATTTTTAAATTACGGGCATGAAATTGTTACCTTAGACAAATAGATGGCCGTTCTTCAGGAAGTATTTCTTTTCTATAATTTGTATCCTGTTTTGTAATGTCACTGCTGATGATGGATAAAATTAAATTGAACTGTTCATCATTAAGCCTGAATTAAGTTTTAAACTTATCATCAAGCTGTAAATCTTGCATTTGGTGGTCGTATTCGCCATACGCTGTCCTACTAACATTTATCGGATGAACCCAATTCGGTTTCTTTAACAGAGTACAACAACAAAAGTTCATCACTATCGTTACTTGCACTACAGTCTATCCAGGGCACACTGAAGTTGATATCTGGCTCACACTACGGCACATTGAACTCCATTTCTGGTACTATCCACGAACAGTATTGAAGTTAGCACACCAAGTCAACAACTGAGCAAATATGAAGATGGGATACAAAACGTAGCTCTTAATACGTAGCTTTCGGTTTGAAAGGTACGTGTCTCTAGTCAGGATACGTCCTACGTACTGCGACGTCTTCTGAAGACATAGCTCGAGCTACGCTACGTCGGAGTGAAACGTCCTTAAGGCTGTCAGGTACCCGTGGTGGCTGCAAAACAAAATGAGGGCCCACCGTCCACTCGGAAATGAAATACATGTATTACTACAAAAACGTAACTTTTGAGATTTGGAGCCCCCCCCCCCCCCCGCCCCCAGAACGAGAGGCACGAGACAGCCTAAAAAAAATAGCTTTCGAGATTTGTAGGCCCCAGAAGGAGAGGCCAAAGGCGCTCAGGAAAAAAAAAGAAAAACGTGTTTTCGACGTCTTTGGAGGCCTCTCGGTCTGCCACCCTCCCTTCCTTTGGCCGTCACTGACTGGGTGTCACTTGTGTGTCAGAAGACATCCGCACTCCGGCACATCCTTTGATCCACTGTTTCTGATATGACACTGAAGTGGAAAAGAGAGGGGAAACGTACAGCAAGAAAGCCGGTCAGACCGGCCTCATCTACTGACTGACAGAGAACAACAGTTGAAGAGGGCCGTACAGTGTGACAGGCAGGCAACTATCTAGATTTCACACAGAAATTCCAGACTGCATCAGGATCCACTACAAGTACCATGACAGTTGGGCGGGAGGTAAGAAAGCTTCGATTTCGTGGTCGAGCGTCTACCCATAAGACACACATCACTCAATGCCAAACGACGCCTCGCTTGGTGTAAGGAGCGTAAACATTGTACGATTGAACAGTGGAATGAAAAAATCCAAATGTTTGTAATTCTATCGGACCAAACTGCGTGATCATCAGTCCGTAGCTTACAAACTACTTAAACTAAACTAACCTAAGGACAACACACACACCCATGCCCCAGGGAGGACTCGAACCTCCACGGCGAGCAACCGCGCACTCCGCAGCGAGACGCTTTAGACCGCTCGGCTACTCCACCGCGGCAACAGTGGAATAAACATTGTGTGAAGTGACGAATCACGCTACACAAAGTGGCGATCCGATAGCAGGGCGTGGGGCCAGCGAATTCCCGGTGAACGTCATGTGCCAGCTTGAGTAGCGATAACAGTAAAATTCTGAGGTAGTGGTGTTATGGTGTGGTCGTGTTTTTCATGGAGCGGGCTTGCACCCCCTTGTTGTTCTGCGTGGAAATATCAAAGCACTGGCCTACATTGATGTTTTAAACACCTTGCTTCCAACTGTTGAAATGCATTTCGGGGATGGCTATTGGATCTTTCAACACGATAAAGCACCTGTTTATTATGCTCGCCCTGTAGCGGAGTGGTGACACGACAATAATATCCCTGCAATGGACTAGCCTTCACAGTGTCCTGATTTGAATCCTAAATCCTATAGAACATCTTTGGGCCGGCCGCGGTGGCCGAGGGGACTGAGGCGCTCCAGTCACGGTCTGCACGGCCACTACGGTCGGGTGTTCGAATCCCCCCTCGGGCATGGATATTTGTGCCGTCCTTAGTATTAGTTAGTTCATAAGTAGTTTGTTAGTTTAGGGACTGATGACCCCATAGTTAAGTCCCATAAGCAATACAAACATTTTAATTTGAACGTCTTTGGGATATTTTGTAACGTCGCCTTTTGCAGCACTCCGTGAAGAATGGGCTGCCATTCCCAAAGAAACCTTTAACGCCGGCGAAAGTGGATTCTGTCAACAAGGCTACGGGCTCTTAAGTCATTTTCAGCTCTGTGTCCGGATACTTTTGATCGCATAGTATAGGACTCTAGAGGAAGACGCGATCCTGATTGGAATTACAATCTGCAATGTCAGTCATTTGTTCGCTTTTATTAGCAAACATGGCAATGCTCCGTGTTGTGTTGCTCCGAGCTGATAACGGCGGTGACGAACTGTATCTCTCGTCGACATAACCGAGCTGGTGGGCCGAGTACGTGGGAGTAGGGCAAAATAGGAACTCTACAACTCCCAAATGTATCACTGGTAATAATATTAATTTATTCTGACAGAAACTTAACTTCAGATTCACATTGCTGTGGCGGCTTCTGCGACAGAAATATTTTCTTTACAGGGTACTACGTCACAGTCAACGTCCAACGCCAACAAGTACAGCCGTAGCATTAAATCCATAATACGAGCAGTCTTAATCCTGTCCTAGCCAACAGCTGCACGCGGCTAAGCCACGTATATGGGTCTCCGACCAGATTTCAACTAAACCACAGTCTCACATACCAGTCGCGACACTCACTGGTGTAAAATCTGTCACCTCCTGACAGCTAAGACGACACTAGCGCTCCAAGCGGAGAGCAAGGGAGCCTCCTGTTAACGTCATACATATCGTATGAATAATACTCTCTTCTCGCACCCTTTTCTACGCAATTCACGATACGATTGTTTTATTTTAGATACAAAGTTTTTAGTCTAATATCTGACGAAACGCATAATGCATAAATACACATTTGAGTAGTGTCAAATGTTTGGGAATGAATGTCTTGCAGGATAATCTCTGCTGCAGCTCTGACAACTCTAAGCCGCTCTTCAGCAGTATCGCTAAATCTTTGATTGTACCACTTTTCAGAAATAATGTTTTGTCCAATGTCTGTCAACATCAAGACTGGGCTGT
Source organism: Locusta migratoria (assembly GCA_026315105.1). Taxonomy (NCBI): domain Eukaryota; kingdom Metazoa; phylum Arthropoda; class Insecta; order Orthoptera; family Acrididae; genus Locusta; species Locusta migratoria. The sequence goes on from CM048747.1 coordinate 179,175,416, forward strand.
GATACGGACCAACCTGCGCAAAAATATTTTTTTTCTCCATATCGCCTTTTTAGATTAGCTTGAACACTTTCAACTGTTGGTTTGTAATTACCTGTGAAGTTCTCTGCAATCAAGTCACTTATGGAAAATTGGTTTTCCTCTCTTGTTTGTGCAAGGTATTCATATGTACGCTCCATACCCTCGATAAGGAAGGGATGTTCAGGATGCCCTCGTTTACCTCATGCACCAGTAGATCGCGACAAGGAGTGCAATTTTAGGTAGCAATGTTTGTTGTACTTACCCTCAGCAGCAGCAAGTTCACTTATACATGAAAGACGCTGAAGAATCTGTTGTCCCCATTCACCAGCTTGTCTAGCATTTTTCACAATCGATTCTTTCACTTCTAGTGTTTCCACTTGATGGAGTTCATCGCGTAGATATTTAGGCAATTTTATCAGTTTTTCGAAATAATCCTTGGACAATTTTTCACCACAAGGGAAACAAATCTCCAATGATGTGACGCCTTGAACCCGACGCACTTTTCAGCATTTCCCCACGAGAAGACGATGGTTGAGCAGATGAAACATCTCCTCGCTGGACAGATGCTTTCACATTACTTTCCACAGTGTACCTCTTCCTGCATGCGTCATGTACGGACAATTCCTTTAAATTGTACAAAAACCTCATGTTCCTTTCAAGCCCACGTTTCTGACACACTTTTATCAGCATCTAAATTCCACGCTTTTTCACTGTCACTGTTCCCTCTCCAAGCACTTCCCAACGACCCCGAAACAAACATCCGAGGAGGGAGGGGGGACTGAGGCGCTCCAGTCACGGTCTGCACGGCCACTACGGTCGTGGGTTCGAATCCCCCCTCGGGCATGGATATTTGTACCGTCCTAGTTCGTAAGTAGTTCATAAGTAGTTTGTAAGTTTAGGGACTGATGACCCCGTAGTTAAGTCCCATAAGCTGTACAAACATTTGATTTGAACAAACATCCGACGGGGGTAGCTCCGACGTATTGTAAAAAAGCAAGTACTTAAAATACCAACATCGAGATTTAGACGGTTTTTGTTTGAAACGTTCTTCACAGATCCGAATACGGCCGTTTCTAAGGACAGACTGGGTGTAGTGTGGAAGACCTCGGGGACAAGAAGTTTGGGAGGGTGGACAGAACACCCGCTGGGTCACAACTCTGAGTGAGGGCCTCGCTACAAACGAAAGTCCCAGTCCCTCAATGGCTGACCAATACCACAGACAAGTGTTACTCTGTGCCAATACCACAGACAAATATATTACTCTGTGCCAATACTCACAAACGGAGAGGCTTTCGTTTTCTTTACAACAATACCTACTTTCAAAAATATATTGGTATGCACTAACACATAAATTACACCTATTTATATACAATTCGTTAATAATCATCGTCAATGAGTAATTCCTCCTTTTTCTTTAACATATATAGGATAAGAGGACTGCAATTCATCTGGGTCAGTTTATTGAATAATCCGATTTTTCGTTTTTTAACGATAACTAGAAATCTATTGGGCCTATGGACTTCGTTCTGTACTTAGATTAAAGCTAAATAACTGCTCTATAACTTTGTTTTATATGACTTTCCCCGTGGGATGATCATTAGAGCCAATATTTTAACCGAAACAAGACTAAAATCGGAAATTTGAACTTTTTGGAGAAATAAGTCAATTTTTGAAGTCCAATATCTCGGGAACTATTGGACTTACAGAGCTGCGGTTGGGCTCAAATTGTAGAATATGTTATCTACATTAATAAAGATGCGAGTGACTTTTCGACAAAAACCACCCTTCATGAGATATAAGCCAAAACCAGAAAAAATTCGGAAAAGTTTCGAGGGTTTTTGGCTCTTAACAGTTAAGTTAAAGGATTTCAAAGCCGCAAACTACTCTAATATGTCCCAACAACATACCAAAAATTCACCTTCCTGAAATTTTTTTGACCCTAAGGCCATTTTTTTGTCTACGACGACTGGGATGACGCGTCTGTGGCGCGCGCGTTTAACTTGCGATGCCACACTTCGCAATTGCGAAATGTGATTGGGAATTGGTTATACATCCTACACTCTTTCTGTTAATCACTCTGTCCATCATTTCCCTACTGTATGCTATGCTATGCTACCTCTGTCTTTCTCTTTTTAGACTTGTCTCTGTATTAGCAGCCGCGCGGGAGTGGCTGCGGGATTTAATATATCATGCTAAGGACTGAGTGGTCGTTCGCACCGGAAGACCGAGTCCTCCCTTTGGTATGGGTGTCTGTGTTGTCCTTTGTGTAAGTTTAAATAGTTTATAAGTTTACGGACTGATGACCATAGCAGTTTGATCCAGTATGTTTAGAAACATTTGGACAATTGTTAAACCGTTTCATCAGCCTTTCAGGGGAGAATTAAAGTTAGGGGGACGACTACTTGTTATTCATGCCAGTACTACACGATTGCATCGGCCTGGTTGTTTCCCTATAAGAATCCAGTTGAAAAATGCGTGGGATAAATTGAAAACTTTTATCACTGATTAAATCGAGGATGTTAAGCAGGGTTCCTATTGAAGAATAGGTAAACCAGCAGTCGATAAATGAGTCCAAATTTGTATTTATGCAAGAGGTAATATAACTCATTACCGAATAAGTTTGCTACACTATAGCGTTACCTCAAGAAAAATGTTTTTTGTCCCTATTGAATACGAAAGAAGTGATTCGTTGGGTTTTGTTCGACAATAAATCGTCAAATTATATCTAATATATAAAGCAGAGTGTCCGTATATTTGTACGTGTTGCATACAAATCTACAGTTTTGTTCCAATCTTTATGAAATTTTGTACACGTAAGCTTCAATCCACGAGGACGGTCGCCGTAAGTGTGAGAATCACATATGATATATAGTTCACGAGACATGACGTCATAAACAATGAGATGCGCGAAAATGCTGCTCTTTTTCTCCTAAACCATTTAAATTGGTACACACATTCCTTACCGTGAGGTAACAATTGCTGCATGGTTAAGAATCACATACGGCACATGGGTCAAAATATATTACGTCATACCCAATAGAAATCGCAAAAAATGCCATATAATGCGGCGAGACTTTCAAAATATACTGTATGAGAATGACAGTACTTAGCGACTTGCAACAAACTTTAAACATAATTTCAAATCTTTATTAAACTTTTTCTCGCTGACAACCATAGTAAAATGATGAAAGGAAAAAAGTTTCTCGCTTACTACTTTTCCGCTGTTCATGGAGTAAAATTACGGCTCTCGGTATGACGTTACAATTTATAATTTGAGCCGGCCGCGGTGGCCGAGGGGACTGAGGCGCTCCAGTCACGGTCTGCACGGCCACTACGGTCGGGGGTTCGAATCCCCCCTCGGGCATGGATATTTGTGCCGTCCTTAGTATTAGTTAGTTCATAAGTAGTTTGTAAGTTTAGGGACTGATGACCCCGTAGTTAAGACCCATAAGCTATACAAACATTAATAATAAATTATAATTTGACCACTACAAATTGTAGCGACAGGAAATTTTACAGACAGTATACACACATATAATTGAATGAATTGTATCATAGTACGACACGTAGTTCATGAGATATGACCACATAAACAGTAACTTTTATGGAAAACCGCCCCATCACGCATGAAGTTTTTATCTATTATTTCTTTACTACTAATTGCAATCCCAATGGATTTTACAAAACATACAGCCCTTATACAAATGAATATACAACTGAAATATGGCAGGAATAAATAAATACCCGGGCAACACCGGGTTTTCAGCTAGTTACTTTATAAGTAGCAAAGTCATAGTCTAAAACACCACAGAGTGTGGGTGTTTGGTGGGTGATACAAAACTCATTTGATGAGTGTCATTATATGGTGCGGCCCTGCATCATAGAGGCACACAAGCCTCCCCATCACGGGATGTTCTAAAGTTCTAGAGGAGATGATGGTAAGTGTATACACAAATTAATAATCTACAGCTCTGTTTCCTCCATTTACCGAAAAGTACTAGAGGTATGTCTGACGATCACTGAAAGCATACTACGTTCGAATATGGTTGAACAAATGCACAAACTTTCCGGGGTAGTCTTTTGAAGTACAATTTCGCTTCACGTCATTGAAACTTATATGCTTCGTAGTAATCTGAGTGTGACACGTTTGCGTTAATACTGTAGTAAGATACGGTTTACTCTGTTAGTGCCATTACATGAATAATTGAGAGACCCATTTGCTCCGATGTGCTTCCGCACATACGACGTCAGCCGGCGTCCCTTCGTTTCCGCTACACTGGCCCGTCACCTGACAGACATGTAAAATGCACCACGCGTCAATAAATTAGCTTCATCGGGACTGCTTCTCATTTACTATTCATAGATAGTCTGCATGAAGTGGAAAATCTCCCCTGCCTTACGTAATAACTAATTCCCTTTCACTTTATTGCCAATCTGGAATTCCTTATTTGAATATTAATTACTAAATTTATGACTAACGCATGAAGTAAGCGACAGTAGAATTTACACAGGCCAGAGAAGGGGTTGCAGTGCCTCTTGCTTTAATAGCGGCTGTAAACATTTATCTGACGATATGTTTGCCTCATCTCTGTTTCTGCTCGTACTACAATAGAGTTTCTGACATCAGCTGCATTTCATTACAGCAATTTGAGTAATATATCATCAGTCTGTAGCAGGTGAGTGGAAAGCAACTGAAGTACTGGAATTAAAAAGTAAAAAGTACACGAGACTGCTTCTTAAAAAGGAGTCTGCTTACGCCTTCACTGTGGGAGCTGAAATAACCAAGGTAAACTGCTAGGTGAGTTTCATTCTTGCTTATTTTCATATCAGAGAGAACTGTCTTGTTTACCAGGAGATAAGAAGGGCTGTAAAGTCATATTTCAACAGTTTATACGTAGCGGCGAAGCTGTTATTGCTGAAAATGAAAGCAATGCTATTAACATAATTATTGGAAATAACATTTTTCATGTCTTATCTAAAGCTGCAACTTCAGAATAAACATGTCAAAACTTTCAAAAGTATCTGAACTTACATATAAAAACTCAACAAAGCATTAAAAATATATTTGATATAGAACGGCTAAGTTTCATGAAAATCATTGTTTATGAAAGACACTATTAACGAAAGAGTCCAAGGTAGGAAATTTGCAAATATTTTTATAGACTTTCAGTATATATATAATCTAATAGATAAAATATGTTTGTCTTTTTGTTTGTGTTTTATGCACAACCATACCGTAATCCTATTACTATAAAACTTTGTCAACTCGATGCCTGCACTCGTGCGAAGGTTATAAGCATAGTAAAATTAACATCGTATTCTGCATGGCGGAGGGTGGTTTACTGTTAGTTAATTCGTTTCTTACGCCTTCACGCTGGTTGGACGGATACTCCAATTAATACATGGGCTACTTTTCATAAGCCATCGTAAGGTGCGTGGCGGAGAGAACCTTAAAATGTGTTAATATATTTGCTACTCATTCATGCTGAAAGGGATGGACAAATTTGAATGAAATTCGGAATTGAGATAGCTTACACCCTGAATTAACGCATGAACTTCCTTTAGGAAGCCACCGTACGATGCATGGTGGAGGGTATCTTACAGTGAGTGAATACTTACACCCCGAATTAATAAATGGTCTACCTTTCATAAGCCTTCATAAGTGCATGGTGAAGGGTACGTTACAACAAACATCCAAACTGTTTGACTTAAATTTATGTTTTCATGAAGGAGAATTTTACAATCTGCAAGCCAGTTTATTTAGCATGGCGGAGGGAACCTTGCGTCTTTGGCACTGTTTGACCAGTCACCAGGAAACTTGGCGCATATATGTATGTTTTCATATATAGGAGGGAGAGGATTAGGTTGAGGAGGTGGACACGGACAGAAATATAAGGAAGGAGACGGATAGAGAGAGGGGAGAGGAGGAGGATGACAGTGGGGAGATGGTGACAGAGGACAGAGTTTGAAGGGATAGAAGAAGTACTAGCACAAGGCTTGAATAAATAAATTACCGGGTAACGCCAGGTTTTCATCTAGTACTGGATAAAAACCAGCTATAACAACGGGAAAAAGTTTCAGACTACATATAAGATCTAGAGCAGTGGCGGACACTAGAGCTATGAATGAAATCAGGAACGTCACATAACTATCGATCGGCACAGCTATGGACCTGTTCAGGCTAAAGATACTACCTATCGTGACGTATGCCGTTGAATCAGTGGGAGAATACCTCACATACAAACAACATGAACTAGAGCGAGTAAAGGCTAGATACTTAAAGAGAGTCTTATAGGAGCCCCACAGAACACAAGACCGAGGCTGGTGTATGAGTTTACCAGGGAGACCTTCTTGATAGAGGATCTAATATACAAGCTCATACTTCCAGCTAGTGCAACTTCAAACAGCTTCTGCAAGATCTGCACGAGAGGAAAAAAACATCGGAGGAGTTCTACGCAACGACTGCTGTGCAAGACAGGACCTGGAGGAAAGCTAACCATGAAATGCGACACGTGACAACGAGACTGACAACCCATGGGTTTTACCACAAGGTGTGTCGCAACAAATTATTTCACGAACCGAATGATTGTGTGTGTGTGTGTGTGTGTGTGTGTGTGTGAACTGTGCTTACAATTTTGTGATCGATACCATATTATCAAATGCAGGAATAGACAAAAATACATCGTAGCTTATAGCAAAGACAAGTAAAGTTAATGTAATGTAATTGCAATCCTTGCACGGCATTTGTGCGTTTCCTACAAATAAAATAAAAACCAGCTATCATTTCAGAAGAGTCACCTGAAATAACTGGATAAATCGGTAACGTTAAAATTACGATGACTTACAAAGAGCACAGTAAGGAAGGAAGTAAGGAAACTTTAGGGTTTAACGTCCCATCGACAGTTTGGTCATTAGAGACGGAGCTAACACTCTGAGTTTTAGGTAAGGATGGGGAAGGAAATCGGCCGTGCCCTTTGAAAGGAACCATCCCGGCATTTGCCTAAAGTGATTTAGGGAAATCAAGGAAAACCTAAATCTGGATGGCCGGAGGTGGATTTGAACCGCCGTCCTCCCGAATGCGAGTCCAGTGCGTTACCACTGCGCCACCTTGCTCGGTGCACTGTAAGGATAATTGGGGTTTACATTACAAGTAACTACAGGAGGTGAACAAAATACTACGAACACCTTGCAGTGTACTACCTCTTGTTGCAAGTTGGCAACACTGAGAGACGATCACAGTGCGCAAGCGTCGTACAAAGACTTACCTTGCATTACAGTAGAACTCCATTAACGTGGACCAAAGGTTGGCCGAGTTTGTGAAAATGCCGGGCTATCGGAAACGGTGTTAAAAAAGAATAGGTAAGATTGTTTTGTTCTAAAATACTTTCTATTGTTTGTTAGGATACAATACAAGTCATGGGCGTTTGTGGCTGTCCGCCTGCGTCGGGTTTGGCGCCTTCGGTTTAACAAAATGCAGCGGACGCTGAGGCGGTGACGCCGTTTGATCTACACGGGAACTCGTATGTCCCGTCTGTTAACTTGGCGGAAAACCGAGAATTTGGACATTAGTTATGTTGCTGGGACCACCAGGCTGGGTAAGAAAGGAAAGCAGAGTGCGCCCCACGCAGTGGGTGGGTCCCACAGAGATCTGTCTACAGAGGTGTCCAGTTGACGGCAGCTGATTATTTTATTGCAGATTTTCTTAGAATCTAGGTGGACTACGTGAGCAATCGTGGGTACTCCGGCAGGCTGGGGAGTAATGTGCCTTTAGCTGGCGGGAAAGCGTGCCATTTGCTGTGGCTGTCCTCGCGGCTACCATGTTTTTTTGGCGAGGAAGAGTGTGAAGGCGAGAAACGGAGGACACTCTTATAAGTACCGGCGATCGGAAAGGTCCTACGGCGTAGTGCTAACCCGCCGTCTAAGTGTTCTATTTGGACTTGTATTTTTCCACCGCTTTGGTCGGTCGGGAACTTTGATTATTTTGCAGAGTGTTGGTCTGTTAGTACCACACTTTGAACATTCATTGCCATCTGCGACCACAGTTAGTCTGGCTTACCATTGACACTGTTATTTGCTTATCGTGTGTAGCTTCTGCGAGCGCATACGATAGAGGGAAATATCGCCACTCCGCGGCTTTCGCGCAGTTTGTACTTCATGTTTAGCGCGGCCTGCCGCTGAACCTGGTGACTGCCAACGACGCTGCTATTGCTACGAGTTCTGCATGACTCCTATTTGGGTATAGTATATTTGATGCGCAATCCTGACCCCTGATAGGGCACTAGTCAGTAATCGTTTTGTAATCCGTGACTTGTTTCAGCAGCAAACTACTTGCACTCATGATCACTATCTATAGATATAGCCATAATAGTAATTATTTATTGTTCTATTAATTCATTTCGAACTTTGTATATGCTGTCAGTGACAACTGGTCACAAGTTTTTGATTGTTGTTAGGCTGTATTATCTTTATTGTTAAATATAATCATTTTTAATTGTTTTACGTCATTAAAACCTCCCACTTACTTTGGTAGGTTATGTTTTCATGTGTACAAATAATGGGAAATTGTTAGCTCAGATTGACTTGAGTTTTATGTATATCATTTTGAGATCCTAACTTGTCGCCATTCGACGGGTAGGATAGGTCAGTTAATTTTTCTGTGTTTTATATAAAATACAGTGGCGTACCATGATAAAAATAAATCTGAATAAAAATAACTTGTTGGATATTAAAATGCATCTGCAGGTATGCAAATTACGGTGCAGGGTTAGGTGTTTTGCATTATCAAATGTCATGTTTAACGAGGAATGAACAGTCACACCTAAACCGTCACAGCACGATAACACACGCAACATACACGTTTCAGACGTCATAGACGAAGAGGAATAGTGGGCGAAACCCGAAGTTAACTGATAACGATTGAGAGCATCAAGAACCGGTGCAGACAGACAACATACCGCTGCAAAAGCGACTGCTTAACTCAACCCGCTGTTGAGTCACACTGTTTCGATAAAAACAGTACGGTTGGAGCTTAACATCCATTCAAGGCCTTAAAACAGGAGCCAACTCAAAGTCGCAAAGAAAGTGGTGCAACGATAATAAAATTGGGTATTTCACGACTGGAAGTATGTCGTATAGTCCACTGAATTGTCGTTTACATTGCTTCCTACAAATAACTGTGTTTATTCGTCAAATGAAGCTTACGATACGGCAGGCCTGCTTTCTACAATAAAGAATGTGGGGGGTTCCGTTATGATTTGGACGTCTACCATAGTCTAACGCTCCAAGCGACCAGAAAGCTACATTTCTGAATACGATATTGGATAAGTGGTAATAGTATCGTTTATATTAATTTTAACATGCTCTTTACATTAAGTAACTATGTAGTGCCATAAAAATAGGCAATAACTTAGAAAATAATAGCTCCACATTCGACTTTCTTAAGTTCTAAGATCCCTGAGAAGGTACGAAACGATGTATTACAGGAGAGTTTGTTTACAATTATCTTGTAATCTACAGGCTTCGACAGAATAATTTCGTTCACAGAAAATGAGAAGGAAAAGTTAGAAGACCTGCGCTTTGGGAGAAAGACGTTGCTTTTCTACTCAGCAACGTTAAGGCTTCTTCACTACAATTCCAGTAAAATCGGTGAAGATGGAACATAGCATTGGCATGCGATAACTACAGTAGTTAACGTACCAAATCAGACACCACAGCTGTAGCTTAAGGACAAACCTCACAAAAGTGGTAATAAAAAGACAAAAGCAATCAAACTGTTTTCCAACACAGAAGACCCAAATCCCACAATTGTTGTTACAGCTGAACCACAAATGGTAACATGCTTCAAAACACTGGCTTTTCAAGCTAAAGTAATTACACTCAAAATACGCACGTATAAGAATGGCTAGATATATAAAAATGTGCGAATCATTAGACTCCACACCGAATCGATAGGCGTGAAAAACTGCATATCATACGAAGAAAAGAACATAATACAAAGCCGGCTGCGGTGGCCGAGGTGACTGAGGCGCTCCAGTCACGGTCAGCACGGCCACTACGGTCGGGGGTTCGAATCCCCCCTCGGGCATGGATATTTGTGTCGTCCTAGTTCGTAAGTAGTTCATAAGTAGTTTGTAAGTTTAGGGACTGATGACCCCGCAGTTAAGTCCCATAAGCTTAACAAACATTTGAACATTTTGAATCATAATACAAATTTCTGTTTCTGTTATGCTTATATTTTACTTACTTTCAGTGGAATAATCTGCAAATAAGCACACGTTCGTAAGTATTTGTTCATGACAATGTTGTTCTTTACACCACTGAATTAGCTAAATTGAACATTTTCAAAAATGTTCAAATGTTTGTTAAGATTAAGGGACTTAACTGCGGGTTCATCAGTCCCTGAATTCACAAACTACTTATAAACTACCTTCTACTAAAGAAGACACAAACATCCATGCCCAAGGCGGTATTCGAACCCCAGGAAGCGAACGGCCTCGTGCATCGTTGTATAGCGCCTCAATGCGCTCGGCCGCTCCGCCGCGGCGACTGTTTTTTCATTAATTACCGTATCTTGTACGCCTCTTGATATTTTACTAATGCTATTAACGCGAAAATTATAAAAAGTAATTCGTTAATTACGCACAAAAATAATTATGAACAAACATCACTCCTTTCGTAGATTGTGGCATGTATATCGTGGTATTTAACTGTTTCTGTCATTTACCTTGCTGGTCGAATAACTATGATTGCAAATCACACTATCCTCCAAAACAAACCGCTTACAATAAGGAACACACAAGATTAAGGCTTGATTTCACAGCATCAGAAAATTATCAAACATCTCTCCTGGACATCAAACTCGCCATATCTCAACACAGCTGAACCGTTATTAGGAATTTTCGACAGAAGTGTGAGAAGCAAATTTATAGCTCCAACAAAGTTGAAGCCATTTACGGATATATTGGTATAAGAATCAGTAACATTCTGTTGGAAGATATAAAAACACTTTGCGAAGCTGTTCCTTAAATATCTGGAGCTGTTCTCAAAGGCAGTGGTGAGCCAGCTCCTTACAAGTAAATAAATATTGTGTTAATGTATGTTAAGTGTTTACATTATTTTATCCACAACGTGTGCGTATATAATCCTTCAAAGTTTAGAATTACCCTGACCTGCTTTGTTGATCGAGTTGTGATAGCACTTTTATAGAGGAACTAATTCATATCCACATTCCTTCCGAGATAAACGCTAATGTATGTCTTGCGTGTTTGCAGAGAGCGTTCACAACAGATGTAATCAGTCACCTGTTTGCATATTGTTAACGATGATGAAGGAGTGACAATATACCATTTACAACTGTTTAGTGAGGTACCATATCAATATTTCCTTCTAGCACAACCTTCGTCTCCAGTTCTCTACATTCCATTTAACCCTTTCATTCTCACATTATGACTTCAGCTTATGAAAAATTAAAATTCTGTTTTTTCTGTATTAATACAATGCACTAAACATCAAAATATGTGTTTTAGAATTTTTTATCGAACTATTGTTTTTTATGTCGTGTATTTCATGCACAACACAGACGTTTGTATAGAGGTACTTTATTACTTGGGACTTTATTTTGTTGATAGTTAAAAATGTCAGCCACAGCACCAAAGACAAGACAATTCACTGCTGGAATAAAATAAAAGGAACCACACTCACGCTCACACTCTCAGCCACGCACAGACGGAAACGCAACACAACCTCCAAGATGGACAAATTAATGCTTCAGCTGTGGCTACATGCCGTACCAAGCGGCAAAATGTCGTTCTAGAATCATGTTTCTTATCACAACAATGTGACTAAGGATTTATAGACAAAATACGGTATCAATAAGCTTTTAATACGTTGTTTTCGAGGTACAACACTGGGAATGAAAGGGTTAAATCGACTGTGAAGAAATATGAAATTTTCTTCCTAGTTGAGTGTTACGTGTCGAAGTGAGGTCATAATGTTTTATGCAATATCAACGCATGTGGTTCTGTGTTCGTAACTGCTGGCTGCGGTGGAGTGGCGGAACGTTCCAAGGCACCTAACTGCGAAGCGCGCTTCTGCTCGCCGTCGGAGGTTCGAGTCCTCGGTCTTCGGTGTATTTGTTGTCCTTAGCCAAGTTAGTTTAAGTAGTTTGTAAACCTAGGGACTGATGGCCAGAGTAGTTAAGTCCCATAGATTTGCAAACATTTGAACTAACTGCTGTTCACATGCACCCATTCTAACTTCAGCTCTAAGCTAAACAGTTATTGAAAGAACCCAAATTTCTCCAGCACGTTCTTTTCATGAAATTATAACTGTTTTAACCCAGAACCCCTCCACACAAAATTGCTGTCGATGATTACTTGATTACTTCTACCGGTATTTGCTCCCTCCGTCATTTCCTACAGTACTGTCGCGTTGAAATGGGAGCAGTCTTGACTTCGAAGGCAACTGAACACAGCACTTATACTCAACGCACGTTTATTACGAACTCAACATACACGCAACACTGCCTGCCTCTCAGGCAGAGTGCTCTGCTAATTGTACACAGACAGAATTTACCAGAAATTAGAAGAACTGTTAACATAAGAACAAGTAGAATTTAGAAGTGAACATAAGAAAGATGTAGATCATTCTGGAATTGTTAATTACAAAGAAATAAATTTTTGCCGGTAAGTTGCATCAAAAGTCTGACAGATGGCCAACCGAATTTTAAAAAGAAATTAAAGGAATTTTTAATGTACAATTTAGATGAATTTTAGATAAGAAGTTAAAAAAATTAAAATGAAAATAAAAATCCTTAAAATATTGATTGTCATGTATAGACACCCTTTATTAAACTGACACGTTCCACATCATTATGAAATGTCGTACGAATGATCTATGGAGCAAGTATTAATCTAATCTAACGTAATTACTCTTAAGTTCTTGGCTACAATTTTATCTATGCCTAACTGACACTCTTCAATACTCCATTCCCTCATTGACGCGTAATAATTTTCCAGTTATCGCTTTACGTATTTTTCAGTCCTTGAATCATGTTTTCAAGTCAAAACCGGAAAATATCTGTCGAGACAGAACCGGAGTTTATCTCTCCTCTGTCGTTTGCTAATCATCAACAAGAGTTACTCTGCAGCCAAGTCAGGTCTTTTGATTTACTGCGCTCACCTTGTTAACTTCAACTCTGAGAGGTCGCTACTCTCGGAGTCTACAGACAACGTTTATCGCGGCATTGTGCCGGTGTTACATTTCCTAAGTAGAGAACGAAGCGAACAGGAGTGGAGGAGCAATTCTCTGCAGGTGTTCAGTGCCGCATCATAAATACCATCACACAAGTTACAGATTTATGCTGAGTTCCGGGCGGAGTTTGCAAGTGCTGTGAAAGGTTGTAGCTGATGGCGCGTTGATAGAGCTACTATGCGAAGGTCGTGGGCGCGGTACAAGGTGAAGTTTCTCGTAGAGAGATGAGAGCACGCAGGTGCTGCGCGGTATAATTTTCACATCGCATGCTGTTCGGTAATCAGTTTAGCTCGACATCGCATGAGAAATTGCCTGCCAATACCTGCGGAAAGTGCGCCTCGGTTGCACAGTGGTAGAGTGCCAAACTACAAATCCAAAGGTCGCGGGTTCGATCCCCGCCAGGTCCTAGGATTTTTATCTGTCACTTTCCACTTCTTTCACCTCTGGCAGTATTGCTCATGTGAAATATACCGAGTAGCATCGTGGTTCGGAACCCACGTTAAACTGTAGGTCCCCCTATAACTGACTGGGTAAGTCAGTTCGAAGGTCGGAGGAAGGCAATGGCATACCACCTCCAAACAGGACCATGCCTAGTACCAATCTTCGGATTGTTGACTGCTTTACCTTACATGCGGAAAACGACTTGCAGTGCCAAATCTGTTGTGCAGTGGGTAACACTGCTTGTTAATGGCGCCTAGTGCACTCTGGGGTGTACTCCAGAAGGGAAAAAAAAAAAAAAAAAAAAAAAAAAAAAAAAAAAAAAAAAAAAAAAAGCTTCTGACCAATGTAGACTAAGCAATGACCAAATCGCAAACCGGCATAGTTGTCACAGTACTTCAATATGCAACATTCGAATAAAGGCAAATTTCGTAATACAGACGAAATAAGCCTGTTGCTGAGGTCTTCAGTCCGGAGACTGGTTTGATGCAGCTCTTCTCTCTGTCCTCTGCAAGCCTCTTCATCTGCTTATAAGAACGGTTACACACATCGTCTCTTCGTCTCCCTCTGCAATTTTTACCCCACTCACTTGCCTCCATGCTAAATTCATGATTCCTTGATGACTAAGGAAGTGACCTACCAATCGATCCATTCTTTTAGTCAAGGTATGCCAGAAATAAACACATGGTTTAATTATCACAAAAAACAGGTTGTATACGTGGAAGAGACCAGGAGACACTGGAAGGTAGCAGACTGATTTCATAATGGTAAGACATAGGCTTAGAAACAAGGTTTTAATCTCTAAGACGTATTCACGGGCAGATATAGACTGTGACCATGACTTGTTGGTTATGAACTATAGACAAACTGGAGAAACTGTGAAAAGATAGAAAATTTATGAGATGGAACATAGATAAATTTGAAGGAGCCGGAGGCCACCGAGAGTTTGAATGAGAGCATTAGATAAGGTTTGACCGAAATAGGGTAAAGTATTACAGTAAAATAAGAATGCGTAGCTTTGAGAGACACAGTAGTGAAGGCCGCAGAGGATCATATAGGTAGAAGTACAATAGAAATCGTGGATAACAAAGAAGATACTTAACTGATGAAAGGAGAAAATATAAAAATGCTGCAAGAAGCAAGCAAAAGGGAATACAGAAGAAAGAGAAACTTACTGCCTACAGACAAATAAGAGACATTTGGAGACCAGAAAAGCTGCTGTATGTATACTGAAAAAGAAGATTGTGGTGTCGCACAAGTCTGAAGTGCGCGCCACGTACTTTCGCCGAGCGCCGCCATGCACGCACGGCGCGGCGTTCTTGCGACGTCAGCCACAAGCGCCCTCTGCTAAAACTCCACTCGTGGCCACCACTGAACTGCATCGCGCACTTGGGATTAGGACAGGCACTAGGACTCATCAGTAGGCAGGCCTATACCTAGATAACCTATGTCTCAGCAGTACACTTAGTTGGCAGTCATGAACTCTGTAAAAGTTCAGTGTTATATTTCTATGAAATATACAACTTGTTCTAATCTAGCTTAGTGTTTCTAGTTTCTGCTGTCCCACTAACTGGTCACCTCCGTATCTGCACACGCATGCATCCTACTTTCCTGTGTCGGTCTCTCTCTACTCGGCCACCGACACCCAGGACAACCGGCGGAAACGAGACACAAAAGTCGCGACGAGGATGGGATACAAAAAAGATGTAAAACCAGTATTAAGTAAGGGAAAGCTGAAAATGTAAGGCATATATAAAGGTCCTATACAAGCCACTGCAGTCAATCGTCAGGTATCACAGCCCATTAACACCAAAATGTGAACAGGATACGTTCATTCTACGTCCTACATTTATTTCTACAGTTATTTGGAAGAAAGATATTGTCATTGTGATGGGAGTTAGAGAATTTAATGCATGACAGAGGACAAAACCAGAGTAGCAAATATTCAACTGTTTACTTCCTATACATATCGATGGCGAAAATACCTTTCGCAACATTTAACATGCATTTTATTTCTTTTGCAATTTTAGTGATCCCTTACTACTATTATCATAATCAAAAGATCTTGCAGAAAAACCTTCGTCGGCATTTCGGAATTATAGTGGCTGCATGGATCAATCTAAAAGGGACTTCCAACGAATTGTCGAGTTAATGCCATTAAAGCTGCTGCCGTTCACTGTGCAATAGTAGGACTGACATAGTAGGCAGTTATCCGTGACTTTTGTAATGTCAGTGTAGTTCTCTTGTGCTTTAAGAGCTAATTTAATGTGTGAATAATGAGAGTATTAGTGAAGCTAGTGTCGGTTACCATGAAAGTAACAAAATACGGCGAGTGCAGTGAGGCGGAACATACAGAACTAGAGCGGCAGATGTCGTCCGGAGACATTTGCGGTGTCAATGACTGGGACAGAGCGGCCGATATTCACGACTGACAGCTGATTTTAGATAATGGCCAAGCGGGAGCCTGCCTTTCACTTTTTTCTTTCCTACAATTTCGTGTCGGAATATCTAACGTGATATTAAATGTCATTTCAGACTTGTTGACTAATTCGTTACCAAAGAAATATCATCTGGACTTAATCTCATGTAAATATAGCAGCTGATGAAATTTTATACGGACATGACAGTCAGAAAAAGTAGACTCTCTAGCTTTCAGTCGAATGTGATGGACGATCTGGCTGACAGACAGAACGTCAAATTCTCGTTTACTTTAGAACCGTCTTGACATGTTGAAATCCGACCACTCACTTGATAATTTTGTGGAAAGTGTCAGGTGATCGTGAACCATTGTATCAAAAATTACATTAATGTTATTCTAGATCTACGCTACAAAAGCAATTTCCTAGAGACATACCCTCGAAAAGATTGCGTAATCCTATATATCAGCACATAAGCACGCTTTTTAATGACCTGAGTAGGTGAACTAGCGGAGCGAAGAAACAGGCTATGAATCATTGCGGATCGAGTTAAAAGAAACTATGAATCACAGTGTAGCAAGGGTTGTTTGAGAAAAAGAGGAATAATCATAGAGGAGAAGACTGAAATGACACTGTCATTAGTTTTTAAGAAACAGCAGAGTGTTCTAGTAGAGAACTCTGTACAGGAAGGAGAAAACCACGTTCGAAACGAGGTTGGAGTTGACAAGTGATCTGCTAACAAATAAGCGGATGACACACACAATGTGAGGGAAAGTGGATCGCTAACTGTGTTTTAGAGTTTTAAAGAAGATGAATATTTTCAATATTTTGACGAAGATCATTGTGAACTCGGGTGACTCCAACAAAAAATGATTAGGAGAGAAACAATTGGTTCAAAGCAACTATTTCTGCTACTCAGCTCTACCCTGCCCACAGTACTCAAACGCGTAGTCAGTATGTATTAATTCCCGTAAGAGTAATGGCTCTAAACTTTCCCACCCCTCCCCACTAACTAAAGGATCATTGCCCGTCACTGGCATATTATATATGTACATGTGGCGTCTATTCCGAAAGAACAGACGTCAATTCTGATCCTGCAGTTGTTATTCTTTCATATTCACAGAACATCAACTGCGCATGGGCAAAGCTGAAAATGTGTACCCAGCTGGGATTCTAACCCGGATCTCCCGCTTTCTAGGCAGTTGCGCTGACCACTACACCACTGGGGACACAGTGATCACCGCACCTGCAATGACTACCTTTGCACGTCTTTCATCGTACACATTTCTACTATGTACCTATGTTTAGGCTTGATAACTGCTCATGGTAAGAGTGAAATGTTTTAAATAGCAGAAATCAGATGAAATAGCGCACGAGCATCTGTGTCGAAATGGTGGCGTACAAAACGCATACAACAAATAATATTCTATAACGCACAAGAAATTCCGTTTCTTATGTACAACTAATATCCATAGACGTCTGCTGTATGAGTCGAACAGCAGAGATGCGTGATTACTTTTTGCACGGTTATTACTTTCTCGAAGATCGGAAGGTGCTTTTTACGTGAACCTGACAGCATTACGAATGACGGATGAAAAGAAGCATAGTTTAATATGCTAACTGTAAGAGAGAAATATGTGGCAATTATCCAATCAAAAGTAACTGTGACCATAGATTACAAAAAAAAAGAAAAAGCTAAATGACTGCCAGTTCGTTAGCGACAGAATAGGGCAGTCAAACCAAAGAAGCAATCTCATAAAGCCATTCGCGTGGATGTTGCTTGCTTTTAGTCACTGCCAGCGGTTGGCATATGTTCAGAGGAACACTTAGTATTGTGGGGTCCTTATATTTGTTCCTGTAGCTGTTTCCCCTGTAGTTCCAAGACCTGTCACATTTTGAAGTGATACATCAGTAATCTTAGATGCAGAAAAGCTTCGATCAGATCCTGATATGGAAAACTGTAGGTGTGAGGTAAATATTTATTGCTAGGAAGTGGGTATCTGAAATGCGTAGAGTTGCCCCGTTATTAGCTCAAAATAATCCCTTGTAAATTGTTGTACCTTCTTTCTTTTTAAAAGTGAATCCTGTTCTTAGTGGCCATATCTTTGACAGCACACACGTATTTGTCAGCTATAAATCTTCTGTACAAAACTCTTCAATCATTCCTCCTCTAATTTTACTGACGGCCCAACTACATTTACGCAATAAGGTGGGCGCTTTTCTTCTCCATAAATCCTTCAGTTGTTTAATGATATGTAAATTGAGCAAACAGCGCAGTGGGTTGTAAGATTAATGGAACATTATAACAGCAACAGGACTTAGATTTAATTTCGGCCTTTTGTGTGGTGCAAGCCGTATCGTCAAGGAACTGGACTGATTAAAGAATTACTGAACCCATGTGTAATTTTTGAAAGTATTACTATCGATCGAGACTGTTACAACTCAAACCATTGTCCTCAGGAAATCAGTGCACTTGCCAGATATGCGAATGATTACCTGTTCATTTCCCATGTTGTTGCAAGACTGCTTATTTTGTTTTCACCAATTTCAATATCATCACGGAGATTTAAACAGATTGAGTGCCAAATAGGGGAACAGAGTTAGAGCAGGTGGACAGTTTCAGGTACTTAGGTTCTACTTTCTCACAGGATGGCAACATGTTGAAAGAACTTTAATCAGGGTGTAGCGAATCTAATGCAGTGAGTGCACGGCTAAGATCTACTCTCTTCTACAAGAAGGAAGTCAGTACCAAGACTAAGTTAGCAGTGCAGCGTTCTATGTTTCGACCATCTTCGTTGTATGGGAGTGAAAGATGGGTTGATACAGTTTACCTTATTCATAAAAACAGGTTATATATATGAAAGTAGCAAGGATGACTGCTAGTACTAATAGATGGGAACAATGGCAGGAAGGTGTCCATAATGAGGAATTCAAAGAAAACTAGGGATAAACACCATAGATGAAGCAGACAGAGATGGTGGTGTCACGTTAAAACGCGTGGGAGAAGCAAGGTTACTTAAAACGCTCATGAGTACGGCAGCAGAGGGCAAGAGGAGTCGTGGTAGACCAAGGAGAAAGTACTTGGATTCGGTCAAGAATGATTTTGACGTAAAAGGTTTAATATCAGAGCAAGCATCAATGTTAGCCTTGAATAGGGGATCGTGGAGGAATTTTATTAGAGAGACAATGCTCCAGACGGAACGCTGAAAGGCATAATCAGACTCTAATAATTATGATTTTTTTCCTTTTAAAACGAAGAATACCCTGAAAGAGATGCACAGCTAAATTTTAGTTTCTAAGAAATACTGAAAACATTAAAGAAAAAGAAGTTACTTATTTTTCGGGCGTATAACATAAGAACTGATTGTTTAGTTCTGCCAACATTGTACGTCATTCGGTAAATGAGAAGAAACAACTGTGGGAGGACCACTTAGCGTAAATGTTCTAAGTGCACGAACGCTAATTTCAAGCACGTAAACAATAATTTACAATGAAGCGAAAGGATTGTTTCCCTCGAGTTTTTGTGACATGTTCTTCCATTTGTTTGGGTGTATACCTAATAATGCAATTTTATTTTTTGAAACTAGTGACATAAGCAATAAAACTTTGTTCATTCGGCAACTGTTGTGTGATCTCATCCATTTATAGAATGGAATTGTATAGTTGAGGCTGGCTAACTGGTAGAGTTTTTTGTACAATGAACATTAATTCAATTTTATCTATATAGACAAAATTTACCAATACAACAAAAACCACTTGACAAATAGTGTTGAAATTAAATGAATTCTAAATAAAAAAAATAAAAAAAGGATCTAGGTACTCTAAATGTTACGCTGCAGTACTCAAATAGGTGATGATTTATCTCAACATACATCGGGTCTACTTTCTGCCTATCAGTTGCTACAAAACAAGCAACCCAAATCAGTTATCGCGTATCATTAAGACACACACTGACGGATACTTAATTTAGATCGTTCTATACGATAACCTATATTAAAAACTTCTGTTAAAAGTAGAAACCAAGCGGCACACATAGAATGTCATACATAAAGCAATTCCTAAAACATTATGGTACATGTCACTGCCCATCGTAAATATTTGAACCACGTATGTCAGTTCCTCGTGAATACTAAAAAACTATGTTGCAATGTGAGCATATATGTCGACTGACCAGCCAAACCACACGGGATTATCAGACTACGTTGGTGACTGCTTCTCAAGATGGACAACACTAAAATGGGCGTCTTCTCATTTTACACGATGACGCCCTTGCGTCTTAAGGCGCAAAAAATCTCAATTCCTGAAAATTCAATAGTACTTACTTTTATCCTCACAATGCAAAATGCTCATACTGTCTGTTATGTAAGGCCAACGAATGGTGTTCATTTTTGAGGTGCTTCACAAACTCCCCCTCTCTAATGATCACGATGTCGACGGAACAATAAACCCTACTCTTCCTTTTTTTTTCCATCGCCAGCGTCGATATTAACCCATTATTGCCCAGAACTTTTTTTGTAAGTAAAATGTTTCATTCTACTAGGATAGATTCAATAAGATAAAAGAAGCGTGAATAAATTGATTTTTATTTTTTTCTACATACACATTACAAAATATGATGTGGTGCAAAAACGCACCACCGAGCATATGGAATATCAAACGTCCTATTTTACAGAATGAAATGAATAGAAACATTTTTCATGTAAGGCTACATTACATTTTCTGCACTTGCGAGTTGTGTGTGATTTACAAAGTGCACATCTTGTTCTTTTGTTTTGAGGAACAACAAAATGTCTTTTTTCATCGAAACGGACCGCCAAAGAAACTCTACTAGCAACTGGAGTAACACTTGGTCCTGCTTTTTATATTTTTGTTTCCCATATTTTTGCAAGAGTTCTCTTGCTACACTTCTTCTGAATGTGAGTAGATCCCTTTCTTCATTGACAGAGTGTCTGTAAAGTAGCCCCGAATTTTGAATTATCACATCTAGACCCCACAAAAAATTGGCCACCACCATTTCTTGGATCTGATATTTGATCTCTAGTAACTCACATTCTGGTCCATTCTGTCTGTTCGACCCATATTATAATTGTAAGACTTGGTTATATGTGACTGTGGGATTCACACATCACAGTTTGATTTCTTTCAGGCAACTCAGAAGCCAACCATCTTCTGCCAACTGTTTTTGTCCTTTGTTTATGTGACATGAGGTACATCTGTTGATGAAGTTGTTCTGTTTTACTGGAACCTAATTGTTTTGTCTTCAATAGTATTTATTACAGTTACTACTTCACCATATGTAGTAAATTTTTCAGTGTTTGTCCCTTGATGTTCGCGTTCAGTGTCACAGAAACCAATTATTTTATCATTGTTAGCCTTTCGTACAACTGCTTCACATTCTGCTGTCACCTGATAGCAATTCAAATTATTGGTGTCACCACCTAAATCCTCATCTGCGCTGTCTTCCTCTGTGTCGTCCCTGACATCAGGGGGAGCAAAGCACAGATCCAAAGAATCTGCCGTTTCAAAATCTTCAATATCGGACTCCTCTAGCAAAGCCAAGATCTCTTCCACACTTACGCCTCTGCAATCACAATAATAAGCTCTTTGTTGTGTGAAAAGCAACGTATAAATTACGCTATGAGTATAATCATTCATAAAATTTCATCTAGAAAGCTGAGTTGCCATTTCCGCAGCTTGTATACCCATGTGACCGGTGGTGCGTTAGTGCACCAACTAAGTTTCAGTAGAAATTACAGCCACAGCAATTTGCACAACCTTATGCCATCTTACAGAAATATGGTATAAAGTTCTCCAAAGGCATTTCAAACAGTAGTTTCCGAAATATATAAGATTTTTGCAATATATTTATCTTTTGTTGTAATGATGTGCAGCCATTTCGCTGTCTGAAACGAACCAACAGTTTAAGCCCTGAACAGTACCCCACACTTCAACAATTCAGCAGTGCAACAATACTGTAAATGTAGTGCCATATCTTTGCTGTACTGAGACAAGAGCAGGAAGCTATATCTGCTTTCCTTTGTTTCCAAGGTGCAAAAGTCAGAGACAGTGCAACGTCGTGCGCAAACGCACCACCGAGCGCGAATGGGTTAAAGTTTCTCCCAGTTTGCCCCGCATACTTCATTCCGTGACCCTGACACATTATGTGAACTCCTGCTTCCGTCATCAAATTCCTCTTCTGCTTCAGATTTTACCCGTCCCGATACAATACTTAATAACATAAGCGTTTAGATTTGGTTGTGCCTAATGGCAGAAAGGTTTTCAGGTATGTTATAGGACAGGACGATATGTATGTTACTGATCCTTTACTGTGTTTTTTGGTGTTGTTTAGGTACAATTGATTTAGTTTCCTTGTTTAAAGGCGCTTGAGATTTTGGTAGTACCGACACATATTGTGTTGTATCATTACATATTTGACTACCGGAATATACCATTCGCAGTACTGAGGCAAGACACAGTCGTAGGAAGGCGCGACAACACACAAAATCGAATAGTAGGCCTAATTGTTTACAGTAGTGTCTGAGAAACTAGGAACGTAAACTGAAATTTGTTTTACAAATTACGATCGTGTTTCATCGTATTTTCAATTTAACAGATATACCATCGAGCAAGGCTGTGTGTCGACATAGGTGCACTTTCATTTGTTTCAGCGCCAATAGAGATGAATTATATAATTCTGCCGTCACTTAGCATACTATGATTTTGGTATTGGATATTGTGTCTTGTAAACTAAAAATTAGATCATGCATTTATTTCATAGTATTCTGACAATCAGAAATTTTCAAAGTCATTCTAGGAATGTCGGCTTCGACCATTCCCTTGTGAGTGGAGATGACAGATGATGGATAATACATAAAGAATAAATTGTGTGTTTGTGCTGGTACACAATAGAAGCTACTCATTGCTGCTCAAAGACTCTAAGCAACTTGTCATCAGGGATTTCGTCAACATGGATTTTGCTTTCATTCATAAGACTTCTACGATAAGGAAATGACGAGACAATGCAGAGCTAGATCATAAATCAGTCGTTCTCGGAAGGCACATCTGAGTAATCACGCAGCTGACAAACAGATGTATCGTGTCGATAAGATGACCCACTTCTACAAGCACGAACGCCCACTTATTTGGCACTTGACAGCTTTAAATCCTCTTGAGAAGCTTAAAGAGGTAGATCGTGCTATCAGTGAGACGGTTGAAAGCGTGGGCGCTTTGCGTAACTACATGTCAGCCGTTAAAATAGAGTGCTTTCGTGCACGCATCGTAAGCCTGTGACAATCTTCGACTCGAAGATGACCTGTTTTTTCATTGTACTGGAGATCAATTACCGGGCTTCTGTTTAAAAATACCCTTAGCTTCTGGAACAAAAATGTACGCTCTTGATGCTCTTACCCTTAGTGGACGTGTGAAACTCTGTGCATGTTAAAGTAAAGTAAAAAATATCAGTCCAGAAACGTCGATATTTCGTTCAGTCTTGTTCATTGAGACGTCAAGTTATCACATAAGGAATTTATTACTGTTGCTCCATATGTATAACTATTAACGGTTGTAGGTACGGTCTAGAGGTTCCTCCTCTCAGAATAGAAGGTGAGAGGAATTATTACTGTTGAAAGATGTTGTAGCTCGAGGTCACCTTTACCACTAAAATGGTCTGTCGACAGTTCGAACTTTGTAGGAAACGGGTGTAGCAAGCTCCAAGGTTTGAGATGAGTGTCCTTGAAGTCTGACATCGAAGTGTGAAAAAACTGTCGAACTACACGTCTCGCAACAGGATTTATCCTTGTCCGAAAATATTCTAGAATTCTGTCCAGGAGAGAATGTAATTTTGAGCACAGCCACATGTGTGTGCTCGTTAAAACAATGACCCTGTTCCTTGTGTGTTTGATTTTGCCCTGGTCAACCTAGACAACCTCTCAGAAAAGTTTCGTAATATTTTGTTCTTTTTGTCTCTCCAAATATCAGTGTGACCGAATGGAAAAGATTTCTTAAGATGTGAAGGGTGTTACACATTTTTGGCGACATATTCATATTTATTATGTTTTTCCTTAATGATAGGTTATTCTGAGTGAACGTAAGTGCTATGTCGTGAATTGTAACAGAAATCCTAAGATTGGAAAATCCTCAGTAGAGATTTATTATTCATTTATCATTTTTGTAGCAGTAATCATTTAGTTATAAATAGGTGTTCATTTTATTTTCTGTAGTGGCATTTTTTATTATTGTATCTAGTTTATAATCAACTTAATTCCAGAAATGAGTGAGTAATTATAGCAGGCACTGGAAATCACTGCACAGTGGATAGTGTAGGAGATAACATTTACATGTAATGGAGGCCTGGGAACAGAACATTTCCAGGTGATTTTATCTTAAGACCACTTGATCATCGGACGACTCCCTGCTCTTCACTTTGGTTGGTTACAAAGATGGACACGTGGTCACAGACTAATCTAAATGAATAGTCTTCATTTACTATGAGTGAATACAGGAAAACTACTGTGTGTGCGTACAATCATGAATGATGGCGACTTTCGGTTGTGTAACTGCGAGAAGAATTTCTGCCTTCAGATGCGACCAAGTACAGGATTTCTGTAAAACCTCGTGTACAATCAGATTCTGTTCTGTCGGCTGGTGTGAGTTTTGACTGGTCTCTGGTTCAGGTCTAGCAAGTGTGAATAAATTTGAGTGTTATATGAGAGCTTCACTCGGGATCAAATATCATTTTGAAATTCTTTGGAAGTATTTTTTATCTTTATTTGTCTGAAATAGAACTTTTAAAAGTCATTGTTCCTTTGCTATGCATGCAACCCTTAGTCGTTATTTATGTGAAATACTTGATAAAAATTATTCAGAGAACTAATTCAGTGTATGGCAAATTAAACTGTTATTTTCACGAACTCCAGATTCGTCTGTACACACAGACTAGTTAAGCGACACCTTAACCGCACTTACTTCGTTCCACACGCCACTCACACCGATGCATCCTATTTGCACAATTCGGTAATATGCTGCATCTGCGGCAGGCAGATAAACTCATAGCCACTGTTGTACTATCCTTAGTAAATTGAAGGACAAACTTAATGTTCTACTGAATGCACACTCATTGATGGATTGGAAACGGTATTTTTTTTCTTATTTGAACGATAGTGGCTACCGTGTTCATATCCCTTTATCCTCTTTGAATATTATGTCAACCAAGTAACTAAACTCAAATTTTTGTACTAAGGCCGAATATTAACTTTGAGGTATTTTTATCAAGTGTTCGGTGTTTATTTAGTTAATAATCAGTCTAAATCATTTAAAGTACTTCTTTACTTTCATTAAAAACCTGCTTTTTTTCATTGTTTACAGTAGAATCCTCCTCAAGCCATAAGAAAGGTAATAATATTTTTATTTAACATGAATTTATGTAATACGCGTTACATGTCAGTCATTCTGAGTAAGAGTAGATTCAATATGTAGACATAATTATCATGGCAAAACACCTCATCTTAGATTAGGTGTTACAGAGTTAAATTACTTCTTGCATAATCAAAAATAATCCATTGTCTTATTCTTTCTTTCAGACATTTAAACCAAGGATTGTTGTCTGGATCCTTAGGAATACCTGCACAAGTCTAACAGACGGATTTAAGTTAAGTAGGTCAGAACATCAGACACGGGGAGTGTCATGAAATATTTCATATGGATGTGTTGTGTTCCACTCAGGAGTCAAATCAAATGTTCAAATGTTTGAATAGCTTATGGGACTCGACTACGGGGCCATCAGTCCCTAAACTTACAAACTACCTATGAACTACTTAATACTAAGGACGTCACAAATATCCATGCCCGTGGGGGGATTCGAACCCCCGACCGCAGTGGCCGTGCAGACCGTGACTGGAGCGCCTCAGTCCCCTCGGCCACCGCGGCCGGCCACTCATGAGTCACCACAATGACAATAGATAGTGCTATGTTATGAAGTACATAGGTGTGTTGCACCATCTCCAACATTTATTTTTTTAATACGACAGTTTTATTTGACGAGGCACGTGAAACGAAACGCCTTGTAGGGAGCAAAATAAAAATAATACGTGGCCAATAAAAGAGCAGCTCATCTAGCCAAAGAGTCACGTAGGCATGATGACAGACTACGAGTAACGAAATTCTTTTATTCCTTTATGTGATATAATTGAACACTGAACCTTGTCTTAAAGTAGGTGAAACTGCGATGTGCAAAACGAGACAACTAAACAACATTACCAATCCTGTATAGAACTCACAGTTCCTGATGGGGCAATTGCAACACAACGATACTAGTGATGCTCCCAACGCTTTCCGATGCGTAATTCTAAGAGGCATCTCCTACTTCCCCCTATGCCTTGTCTCTCTTATCTAGCATAGTATCCATCTGTTTCATTTCCATGCAGGTCAATTGTTATGATGTAACCTACTTCCTGAGCATTGTGTCTAACAGTCGTAAAATTTTCCAGGTACGTAATCTGGAATAATTGGAAACCGTTTGCGAAATGTGTGTTGAATAGAGTAATACAGACGTAATGAACCACAATCTCATGCGCGAAAAGGCGGTTTTGTCATGCATTTCACTGCTTATTATATCATATATCCCGAACTATTAACCAATAACCTATTAACCAATAACCTATTACCAATAGTCAGCACGGATTCAGAAAGTATCGCTCTTGCGAAACACAGCTTGCCCTTTATTCACATGAAGTGTTAAGTGACATCGACAAAGGATCTCAAATCGATTCCATATTTCTGTATTTCTGGAAGGCTTTTGATACTGTACCCCACAAGCGGCTTCTAATGAAATTGCGTGCTTATGGAATATCTCCCCAATTGTGCGATTGGATTCACGATTTCCTATCAGAAAGGACACAGTTCGTTGTAATTGACGGTAAGTCATCGAGTAAAACAGAAGTGATATCTGGCGTTCCACAGGGAAGCGTTATTGGTCCCCTACTCTTCCTCGTGTTTATAAACGATTTAGGAGATAATCTGAATAGCTCCCTTAGACTGTTCGCGGATGATGCTGTCGTTTATCGGTAAGTGAAGTCAACAGAGGATCAAAAGCAACTGCAAAGCGATTTAGACAAAATTTCTACTTGGTGCGAAAATTGGCAATTGACACTAAATAAAGAAAAGTGTGAAGTAATACACATGACCACTAAAAGAAATCCGCTGAACTTCAATTACGCGATAAATCAGTCAAACCTTAAGGTCGTAAATTCTACCAAATACCTAGGAGTTACAATTACGAACAACTTTGACTGGAGAGAACACATAGAAAATATTGTGGGGAAGGCGAACCAAAGGTTACGTTTCATTGGCAGAACGCTTAGACGATGCACCAGCTCCACCAAAGAGACTGCCTACATCACACTTGTGCGTCCTCTCTTGGAGTACTGTTGCCCCTTGTGGGACCCTCACCAGGTGGGACTGACGGAAGATATTGAGAAGGTTCAGAGAAGGGCAGCTCGTTTTGTTTTATCACGTTACGGGGGGGGAAAGCGTCACGGAAATGTTGCACGAATTGGGGTGGAAATCATTAAAAGAAAGACGTTATTCATTGCGGCGTGATCTGTTTGCGAAGTTTCAATCACCGACTTTTAGTTCTGAATGTGAAAATATTTTGCTAGCACCCACCTACTTAGGGAGACATGACCATCCCAATAAAATAAGAGAAATCAGATCGAAAACGGAACGATTTAGGTGTTCTTTCTTCCCGCGCGCTATTAGAGAATGGAACGGTAGAGAAAAGTTATGAAGGTGGTTAATGAACCCTCTGCCAGGCACTTAAATGTGATTTGCAGAGTATCGATGTAGATGTAGATGTAGAACTATGTATTGTGCACTGTTTTTACCCAACACTTTTTTTACTAACTGTAAAGAACAATTGTACCAAATTTTATTGCAGATTGTTCATTAGTTTTAAAGGAAATGTAGAATCTTTTCGCATGACGCGACAGTCTTTTTTCTTTTTTTGCAAATTTCATTGTTTATAACTTTATATCTCCTGAATAGCGAGATGTAGGTGGATATTACCCTTAGAGTGATTTTTGTCTAATAGTAAGAAATACATGTACCAAGTCTCGTTGAAAATGGTCTTGTAATTTAAGACAAGATGTTGAAAACATACACACACAAACACACACACACACATCCACATACATTTTATAATACATATATTTTATCTAAACTTAGAATGGAAATTAAATAATTCCAAGAAGAGACAGACGGTATTTTGTAATTCCTCTGTAACTTGGAAGGAATTTCGATCTCTTTCTAGAAAATCATACTCTTGTTTTTGTCTACGGATTTAATGCAGTGAAAGCAGCTCGCATCTCTGTTAACTGCATTACATAATCACTATTTTACTAAATTTGAAAACTTAGAAGAGGTACTCAGAATAGTGCTACAGGTAATAGAACGAGGCGCGTCCAGAAAGTAAGTTCCGTTTGGTAATAAAATGAAATTGTACACAGATGCAGAAGAAATTTTTATTGCACAAAATTCTACAACTCTTAAACTACTTTTCCACATAACTGCCGAAATTTTGTAGGCACTTGTCATAGCATGCCACAAGTTTGCATGCATCCTTCACAGAAGGTTGCCGCCTGTGTATTCAACCATGTGGTAACAGCTCTTTATCATCGTTGAAGTGTTGACCACCAAGGACAGATTTTGGGTGTAAGAAGAGATGAAAGTCACTAGGAGAGAGGTCCGTGCTGTATGGAGGATGATCAAACAGGTCCCATTGAAATTTCCGTAAGAATTGTTTGGTCACATTCGGTGTGTGAGGTAAGGAATTATCGTGAAATAAAGAAGGAAAACATCTTTTTACAGTAATCCTCTTCTTACACCTAAAATCTGTCTTTGGTGGACAACACTTCAACGATGATGACGAGCTGAAAGAACAGTTACCACATGGTTGAATTCACAGGCGGCAACATTCTATGAAAAAGGAACACAAAACCTTGTGCCATGCTATGAGAATTGCCTACAAAATTTCGGAAGCTATGTAGAAAAGTAGTTTAACAGTTGTAGATTTTTTTACAATCAATATTTTTTCTGTATCTGTATCCGTTCGTTTTATATAACCAAATGGAACTTACTTTCTGGACGCGCCACGTACATGATCTGAAGTTTGCTGTTATTTGAAATTATTTTCTTGTATGTAATATCGGATACACGGAATTCTTACTGGAAGGAGCTATGTTAGTCTGATGGTCTCGACTAACTGGAGAAAAGGACGGCGTTTCAATTCTAAATCTGATAACCACCCCTAATATTTGGTATGGTAAACGCAGTTTAAAATGGCGCACTTTTTTCATATAAGTATGTGTTTCAGAGGCATTTGATTCTTCAGTAGTTGTATCTCTTAGAAAGGGATCAGTTATGACCAGAGTTAGTAACTGCATACAGTGTAATTCTGCTTGCATTTCGTACATGGGATGAACATAAAATACGAGACCAAAATCGAAATTAAGTACTGATGTAGTCTTAAGAGTTGTAACCAACTACAATTGTATCACTATTATTACGGGAAGTTCATCTTCCTCAGTTATAAGCAGAATGTGACCCTACATTCTCTACAACAGTCATAAGTAGAAAATTATATATGAACTAGCTGCTAAACCCGGTATAGCTCGGGTATACATACACATTTTTCCAGTCTTATTAGATCCGAAAATAAAAATTCGGAAAAGATTTAATCTTCATGAATTCATAAAAACAGCTTGGAAATTAAAAGGTAAAGCAGTCAACAACACGAAGATTGGTTTGAAAACCACAGTGCTTTACTAGACATGATCCTATTTGGAGGTGGTATTCCGTTGCCTTCCTCCGACCTCCGAACTGACTGACCCAGCGAGTTATAGGGGGATCTAAAGTTTAACGTGGATTCCGAACCACGGTGCTACTAGGTATTAGCCACATCAGCAACACTACCATAGGTTCTGGCGGGTATCGAAAACGCGACCTTTGGAAATTATGAAAGAATAAAAAATAGAAATATGCATAATGTACAAAATTGTAAGTATCCAAAGAACGAAAATAGAAATAAAATACAAATGTAGTATAACATTGATTTAATTCAAGATCTGACTATAAACAATTTTTACAGTGTAATATTACGTCGTGTGACGGCAGAGTTTTTGTGTCTCATTGTTTATGACATCATCTTTCTTGAAATATATGTCGTACTAGAGTGTAAATGTGAAGGTACATTCAGTGGTATATGTGGCTAATGTCTGCAAAATACGCCGAGAATCTTGATAGTAGTAAAGACGTAATAAATCGAAATATCATGCATGATGAGGTTTTTCATTAACCAAATTGTTTATGACTACATATCTCATGAACTATACGTCTAACTATGATATAATATCGAAGGATCATTCAGTGGTATGTATGTGTACTGTCTGTGTAATGTCTCGCGAGTACAATTTACAGTTTAGAAGTAATAACTTGTAATGTCATGTTAAATAGTATAGATACACATCATGAACGTTGGAAAAGTAGTAAGCGGTAAACTTTCTTCCTTTCATTATTTTATTGAGTTTGTCACTAGAAACAGTTTCGTAAAGATCTGAAATTATGTTTAAAGATTATTTAAAGTCGTTAAGTGCTCTCACTTTCAAATATTTGAGAAATAAAATCACGCTATCACGCGCCACAAGATGATGCAGTTTTCATGGTTTATGACATGATATGGTATGAACTACAGATTGTTGGTGGTCTTTGGCACCATATGAATGATTCATGACCTTAAAAAATTTTTAACATACTTGATTGAAATCGCTTCATTAGTTTAGAAGAAGATGTAGAATATTATTGCATGATGCGGCAGTTTTTCGGGAAAGTCATTGCTTATAACGTTATATCCCCTGACGTGTGAATCGTAGGTGATTCTTACCTCGACAGCGATTGTTGTCTTATAGTAAGGAACGTATGTACCAAGATTTGTTGAAATCGGTCAAGTAGTTTAGGAGGGGATGTGGAACATTCGTACATACATACAACCAATTTTATTAGATGTATATATTAACTGAATCGATGCAATAAAGAATGGATTGTCTTTCAGAAAACATACATTACGATGATTTTGTAGTACTAGAGCCGGTTTAAGGCCAATTATCGCTCCTGATAATAATGCGACGAATGAGTGACATTACTTTTGGAAAAGCAACATGATGTACCAGTGAAATTTGCAATTTTTGACGAGAATATATCAACATTTTAAAGTGCCTTATAGGAAACATGACTAAACAACTTCGCTACTTTTCTCTTTTATCTGTACCTCGAGTCACTCATATCCACAAAGGTGACAGTCACTTCCTCTGCTGCATTAAAAGGGGAAAACTTCACTAACGGGAATTAAAGGACAATATTGAGTAAGGAGACCGGGAGACGGGGAGAGAATGAGAAATCACTGTTGTCACACAGCAGTTGCTTATCTGAGATTAGCTGGCACATTTAACAGTGGCACTTGACTGATTGTCCTTCATCAAACTTTTAATGTACCACTTTCCAAGGTACGTAAGAGAGGTTTTGGGGTTCAGTACAATTCCACTGATATGACGAAATTCATATCGTGTCGGACTTCCTCCTGCAACGCGGAATGATCGCATGGTCTAAGGCATCACCCTACGGACTAGGTGGCCGTTCTCGACGGAGGTTCGATTCTTCCTTCGGGCATATATATATGTGTGTGTGTGTGTGTGTGTGTGTGTGTGTTGTCCTGAGTGTAAGTTAGTTTAAGTAATCTGTACGTCTAGGGTCTGATGACCATAGCAACTTGGTCAAAAATGTTTACAAACTTTTGAACATTTGTATCTCCTTCTGCCCAGTTACGATCGGCAACTCTACGTGGCATGGACTCAATGCGTCGTTGGATGTACCTTGCAAGACAATTGATCCAATAAATGCAAAAGTGTTGCCAGTGGACGATTTTGTGCATGAACTGACATTTAGATAATGTCCTATACTTTAGGATTCTGCCGGGAGATCAGGCTACCCATATCATTTCCTGGAATTGTTCGGAATATTCCGCAAACCGATTACGAGCAATTGTGGCTCGTTGATAAGACTCAATGTTATTCGTAAATCTCATTGTTCTTGGTAACATGGTAAATGGTGCAAATATAAAGATATCCGCGCTACCGAACACAAGCAATTCCAAGCAAAGTCGGTTCATTTGAACCCAAGAACCCAGTCCAATGCATTATGGAGTCACTGCCAGCTCACGCATTACCTTATTGAGTCCATGGCTTAGTTGGCTCTGCGCCACACTCGAACCCCACCATTAGCTCGTACCCACTCGGGGCTCATCCGGTCGTATATGGACCAATGGATAAAGATACGCACCCAAGAGAAGCGCAGTAAAGGCACTCGAATCGTTCATGTTCTGCCATAGCCCGTTAACACCGAATTGGACAGCATAGTTGGATACGTTCATCATACGACACACATTTATTACTGAGCATATTTCTCACAGTGTTGGACAGCATAGTTGGATACGTTCATCATACGACCCACATTTATTACTGAGCATATTTCTCGCAGTGTTGTTTGTCTGTTCATACCAACAACTGTACGCAAATGCCGCTGCTTTCGTTGGCCACATCGTTGTGACAGGAGATGTTTGATATTTGCTTTTAGCAAGGTAACTTCTGATGGCCGCAGAATGGCTATGGGAATAAAAGCGTTTCTGAAGAAGTGAAAGTTGTTGACACCAAATGTTAGTTTAAATGTTCGAAAGTCCTCTCTGAAAGCATTTGTCTGGGGTGTAGCATTGTACGGGAGTGAAACGTAGGCGATAAGGAGTTCAGACAAAAAGATGATAGAAGTTTTCGAAGTTTGGTGCTACAGACGAATGATGACGATTAGATGGGTAGATCACGTAACTAATGAGGAGGTGCTTAACAGAATTGGACAGAAAAGGAGTTTCTGGCATATCCTGACTACGAGAAGGGATAGATTTGTGGGACACATTCTGAGACATCAAGGAATCGTTAACTTAGCATTAGAAGGAGGGACAGTACGGTAAGCAGACTCAAAAGGACGTAGGTTGCCGTACTTATTCCCAAATGAAGAGGCTTGCGCAGAACAGGGTAGCATAGAGAGCTGCAGCAAACCAGTATGCGGACTGCGAACCGCAACAACATTGCAGCATACTGCAGACACTGTGGATGTCGTATTACTGAATTCCCAACGGATTTCTGAAACTGAACGTCTCAAGCGACTAGCTCCAACTACCGTTCCATGTTCAGACTTAGTTAAATCCCGCCGTGGAGCTATCCTGAAGTTGGAAATTTGTTACATGAATCACTGGAGTTCAAACTACAGCTCTCTCAAAGCACCGCCCTTTTATACCTTGTATACGCAATACTACCGCAATTTTTATCTGAGCATATTGCACTACATCACTTTTTGTCACCTCAGAGTATTTTTTTGGACGGAAGGACCCTAGACATGCATACGAGTAGGCGGTTTACATATTTACTGAATCCATTGATGTGTGGCATATTCTGTAACTGAAAAATACTGGATCTCTTTCATTTAAAACTTCCGGGCTCATAAGTCGTGGTCGATTTATAAAACTTTCCCCTAACATTTCATCTTCGGCTGCGGAAGACATCTTCAGAGGTGGAGTGGCGAACTGCGATGAGAACCTGAGGGAGCGCCGTATATATAGGCAATGTAGAGGGCACCACAAGACATCACGTGACGTCTGCTACGACACTATCTCTGGTATTGCCAACATTCTTGGCAGAGAAGAATCGATTTCATTCCGCTTGTGTAAAGCAGAAGTCCAAATTTTGTCTAATTTAACAGCTTCCTCGTAGCAGACGTCACGCGATGTCTTGTGGTGCCCTCTACATTGCCTATATATACGGCGCTCCCTCAGGTTCTCATCACAGTTCGCCACTCCACCTCTGAAGATGTCTTCCGCAGCCGAAGATGAAACGTTAGGGGAAAGTTTTATAAATCGACCACGACTTATGACCCGGAAGTTTTAAATGAAGTTGACGCCGGCCGTGGAAGCTTACATTGTATGATCAACTGGATCTCTTTGTCTTTTTATTAATCATACTCTAAAACATGAAAGTTTCTCGCTTCTCCTTCTCTCTTACAAAATTTCCGTATGCTGTGTGTTTGAACTTTTTCTATCCGAATGTTTTTGTACAACGTTATGTTAATCTAACTGCGTATTTTTAACTGTATTCTATGTGAATGTAAAGGTATTGCAGAACCTATCTGACTGCGTAATGTTTATTATAATGAGACACAAACTGCTAATTGTTTCTGTATGAAAATGTAACAAAGTTAACTGTCTGAAAGTTACTGATAATAAAAATCATTGTGTTAATAATTCTGGCCCTACAAACTTGTTTCTGACTGAACTAACCATCTTTAACGAAATGTAACGAACACAATATTTATCAATGCAATCTGACTCAGTGCAAACACTAGTTAGGCTTCACAAAAACTGATTCTTTCCCACCTTCACTTACTGCATAAATTTGCGCAACGCCAAATTGCTTCCTGCTACTGGAAACCTAACTACAGAAAACATCTATAAAAATGGTAGGAGGGATAAACTGGTAAACTGTTTAAGAAACTCGATCCAATTTTTAAAAATGAAATATCTGGTTTATTTTCTAACTGATGTAACTTCATGAAAATTACTAACAATTGCATGTTTATGATTTTAAATTCTTTCAGAGAAAAATTTAACTCGGATATTTAATCTGCCTACAAAATTATTTTTAAACAAAGACAAACATTTCTTTACTGTTAATAAATTTAACTCTATTTACACAAACAATGTTACAACAATACCATATTTCAAGAACACTACCCATGAAATTCCTATTTACAATAAATACTTTTCCTAACACAGAAAGGAGTCCCTAGGATTAATCGTGAGACCACAAGCTAAGAGCAAAATCATTCCCGACCGTTACTGTTACCACCAGTTCAGCCTAACAATGCGAAGTTGGGCGATAGAAACATATCTTAAAGTTTGGCTCAGCATTCAAGTCTCAAAATCCCATCTCCTCGGCTATCCCGCTGGAACGACAACTGCACACAATCACGGTCCCCACGCTTCTGCAATCTCATCCAGAGTTGCCAGGCTTTTCTATTGTTCTTTCGCCAAATTTTAAACAAAAAGTAGCCAAAATATCGCCACCTTTTCATCAATAAAATGCCAAAATGTAACCACCTTAACAACAGTAAAAATAGCCAAATATCGCAACCTCTAATCTGTTAACATTATTATGCTATGGTAATTATGGAATGTTAGTCGACAATAATAATCATGTAATTCAGGGAGTAAGCTGGTTACTGAGTAAAAAGTAACACAAACTGTGGCACTCTCACATTCACAGACATCAGTCTGAACTTTCCAAGGAAACTCATACTTCACAGAAACATTTATCTGAGTCCATCCAAGAACTGAACCCAGACACACCACCAACTGACAATGATGCCAGTTAAAATACTGTCACTTTGTAAATATAATAGAGAGACTCCGGAAATTCAGTTACATTTAACTGTCACGTTTATTAATTTCATAACTTACAAAAATTACAACACAAAACTGTTCAAGAATCATTCTATTAAACTTACACAAGGGATGTTCTCATGCATAGGTTCGATTACCAATCACTTTCATCTTCTTAAAAACAAATATTTACAGATGTTAAATCGAGTTATTAAATCTTTCAAAGATTTCTTTGATACATACAAAATCATTGCAACATTTTGAGGTGAGGTAATTTATAATAATGCACTAAGCATTTCATACTTTGAGGTGAGATGGATTTAATTCGTAATAATGCGTCATGACACACTGAAAAATCAGCCATGAGAACGACTGGGAAAACACCGCGTATTCTCCACTGACTTTTATACTCTGCAAACCATTGTTAACCACTGTGAAGTGAGTAACAAAGGGCTCGCTTCACTGTAGCAATTGTTACGAATTTCCGTTGTGATGTTGTATGGAACGCGGAAAAAATACTGTTTATATGCCTCCTTACATGCTGTAATTTATATAATCTTTTCTTCATGTTCCCGGCGGGAGCCATACATACGGTGTAGTATACTTCGAGACATCGTTTAAAGCCTGTTCTTGAACCATCGTAAGTAGGGTCCATGAGGTAGTTTACATCTTCAAGAGTCTGTAAATTGAGTTTGTTTACATTTCTGTGACACTCTCTCACACATCCATGATACCAGCCATTAAGTCGCCCACCAATTCCTTTAATAGTAAAATTTAATCGCCAGTCGCCAGACTGCTAGAATGGCTACTGTTATAGGAAAAAGATAGCCAAGAATGCGAAAAATCGCCACACCTGGCAACCCTGATATCCGCGCGCCTAGCCAAGTCTGCACTCTCAATAATCACAACCCTAATTTCCGGCAACAATACTATCACCGTCTCCAATGTCGATAGTACTGCCATCGAAAAATAAGTCTGCAACCAAAGATAACTGACCCATGCCTGACTAGCTTGACACTGGTCTCAAACTCGCGGTACATTTGAATATGAAATGTATACCTTCCCATAGCAGGTATCTTACAAACATACGTTACGAGTGAAATAACGGTCCCAGCACCTGCAAGGAGCCATTGTTCTTGCACTTTAGGTCCCAGCTGTACCGCGTTTGCAGCTGTCCGTCCCCTAACAGATCTCCCAACGGTTATCTCTCAGAAGGGCCCCTGCTCTTTACACCACTGTAGTGTTCTACATTACACATTCAGCGGCGCTATCTCCTGACCGTCATCGGGCGAACCGAGCGCCGACGGGAAATGTAACATGACAGGGCGCCGTCGGCTACAAGCGCCTCACGTCACGCCGAAGAAACAAGGCGAAAAAAAAAGGAAAGAAAATAACAAAAAAATAAACTCGCAGCCGGGCAGTGTACCCACTGGTGGGACTGGTCCCGAACTCGTCGGCGTAGACCGGCGTTTGTTTTTCATCGCGCGCGCGCCCTCTCGGAAGCGGCGGGCCCGCCAGTCAGTTGTTTGCGCCGGTATCGCTCGGCGTGTCAGCTCGTTAAGCCTCGCCAGATTTAATTTCATCTGACGTTCTTCAGCTGTCAATACCGAACACGGATTAGCCGACGGGCGGAGGCGGCCGAGTGGAGAGACGGGGCGGCAGCGGCAGGGGGATTGCGCGCCCGCCGGCTCCGAATCAAATAGAATTAAAACTGTCAGGCGCGCCGTGACGGACGGACGGCCGGCTGCAGCTGCGCTCGAGAGGCGGCCGGCGCTGGAGGAGCTCTCTCCGCGCTGGAAGCGGGCAGCGCTCGTCAGCTGCCAGCGACCAGATACCGCCCCGTCTGTCAATCCGCGCAGCTACCGCCGAGCTGCGAATCGCCGCTCGATCGGAATCCGCGATAAATGGCTCGTTCCTTGCATCATCATCATCATCATCAGTTGCATACACGTCTTGTGCAGCATCCATAGAGCTGTCCACTGGTGGCGGGTAGCTCGTGAATGAGATGTTCACAATGAAGGCTTCACTCCTGTGAAGTGTGAACTTGTTATGTAGTCTCAGGAGTCTGGCTAGCTCAGGGAGATCGCACTAGAACATTCAGAGGGATGCGATGACCTGTCTACATCTACATCTACATGGGGTACTTTGCAAATCACATTAAAGTGCCTGGCAGAGGGTTCATCGAACCACCATTATACTATTTATCTCCCATTCCATTCTCGAATAGCATGCGGGAAGAAAGAACACCTGAATCTCTCTGTTCGAGGTCTGATTTCTCGTATTTTATTCTGATGGTCATTTCGACCTATGTAAGTGGGAGTCGACAATATATTTTCGCATTCGGAGGAGAATGTTGGCGATTGGAGTTTCGCAAGTAGCCCACGTCGTAGCGATAAGCGCCGTTGTTGTAATGATTCCCATCCCACATCCCTTATCATTTCCGTAACGCTGTCTCCCCTGTATCGTGACAATAAGGAACGAGCTGCCCTTCTTTGGACTCTTTCGATGTCCTCCGTCAAACCCAACTGATAAGGATCCCACACTGGGCTGCAATATTCCAAAAATGGACGGACAAGCGTAGTGTATGCAGTTTCTTTTGTAGTTCTGTTGCATGTTTTAAAGGTTCTGCCGATAAAACGTAGTCTCTGGTTCGCCTTTCCCACGATATTATCTACGTGTTCTTTCCAATTTAAGTCCGAAGTAATAGTAATTCCTAGGTATTTTGTGGAGTTTACGGCCTTCACTTTTGATTGATTTATCTTGTAAACAAAGTTTAACGGATTTCTTTTCCTACTCACAGCTCTCATTATTTAGAGTAAATTGCCAATTTTTACACCATACTGCCAGAGAGGACACAGTTCGTAGTAATCGATGGTAAGGCATCGACAAAATCAGAGGTGATGTCTGGCGTTCCACATGGTAGTGTTATTGGTCCTCTGCTGTTCCTTATCTACATAAACGTCTTAGGGGAAAATCTAAGTAGCTCTCGTAGGTCGTTCGCAGATGACGCCGTCATTTACCGTGTAGTAAAATCATCTGAAGATCAAAACCAACTGCAGAACGATCTGAATAAGATATCATTATGGTGCGTTTCATTGGTAGAACCCTTAAAACAAGCAACAGAACTACCAAAGAAACTGCATACACTACGCTCGTCCGTCCATTTTTGGAGTATTGCTGCCCAGTGTGGAATCCTTATCAGGTGGGTTTGACGGAGGACATCGAAAGAGTCCAAAGAAGGGCAGCTCGTTTCGTATTGTCACGATACAGGGGAGACAGCGTTACGGAAAAGATACAGGTTCTGGGATGGAAATCATTACAACAACGGCGCTTACCGCTGCGACGTGGGCAACTTACGAAACTCCAATCGCCAACATTCTCCTCCGAATGCGAAAATATATTGTTCAATCCCACTTACGTAGGTAGAAATGATCATCAGAATAAAATACGAGATATCAGAGGTCGAACGGAGCGATTCAGGTGTTCTTTCTTCCCGCGCGCTATTCGAGAATGGAATGGGAGATAAAGAGTATAATGGTGGTTCGATGAACACTCTGCCAGGCACTTAAATGTGATTTGCAGAGTATCCCATGTAGATGTAGACGTAGACTTTAACAGTCAACTTTATTGGGTCTTGCAACTCTGCTGACACAGTTCATTCACAGTGCTCACTAGCGCAATGCACACTCGTCTGTACATGAGAAATTACAATCAGGCGATTTCCGAGGCGACCCATGGCTGCCTGAAATGTCGCAGCAGACTGCAAGTGGACTCTTCGGTCCGTGTTAGGGGCGCTGTTGTGACGGCGTCCGGAGGCGCGACCCGTTGGCAGACGTAGGTTGGAGGCGGTTCACATCGCTTCAGTTGCCAACATCTGGGAATTGCTGGCTGATGGTGATATCGATAATCTAGTACTACACAGAACCAACCATCCAATTCCAATGAAATGGTACTTCGAAGTTCTCATACTTCATAGTGTCCACACTCACGAAGTTAATACTCGAAGCTATTGATGTGAGCTACCGTTGAAGGCATTTATCAAATACGGTTACTTCCATCAACTACTGCTTCGAGTGTCTACATAGTTTACACGTTCAATACCATCCACAACTCTTTCTTTACTGCTGTGGGTCGTTCGTTTCCTTGAGTTTCCCCCTCCCTTTACTTTGGCATCATGACGGAGGGAGTATTATCATCATCATCATCATCATCATCATCATCATTAGAGACTGATTATGCCTTTCAGCGTTCAGTCTGGAGCAAAGTACCTCTAATAAAATTCCTCCATGATCCCCTATTCAATGCTAACATTGATGCCTCGTCTGATGTTATGCCTTTTACTTCAAAATCATTCTGCACCGAAACTAAGTACTTTCTTATCGGTCTACCTCGACTCCTCTTACCCTCCGCTGCCGAGCTCATGAGTCTCTTAGGTAACCTTGCTTCTCCCATGCGTGTAACATGACCCCACCATCTCAGTCTGTTCCCTCTAACTGCTTCTTCTATGGTGTTCATTCCCAGTTTTTCTTTGATTTCCTCATTATGTACACCCTCCTGCCATCGTTCCCATCTATTAGTACCTGCAATCATTCTTGCTATTTTCATATCTGTAACCTCTACCTTATGAATAAGGTAACCTGTATGCACCCAACTTTCACTCCCATACAACAAAGTTAAAATTAAATCGACTGTAAAATTAAGCAACAATTAATTAAGGTAATATTTAGCATTTATGGAAGTGGTTGTCATATTTCTTCGGTTTTGGATCAAAGTATAACATTGTTGGGAATATTGTTGCTAACCATGGAGTTTTAAGTCAGTAATAACAAGCGAGAAATGAACAAAAATAACGTGCTGGGGAAAAAAAATATTAGAGCATCAAAATCACGATAATCTCCATCTTATCGACGCTTGGTGATAGGAGTGGCAATTCTCAATATAAATAGTTGTAATATATTGCGAATGCCGAGATGGAAAGGTTCCTTATAATATGATTAATTCACTGCTGAACAATTACTGGAAACAGCAACTGTCATAAAATATCTTCGTGTTAGCATAAGGAGCGATTTGAGGTGGAACCGAATTAAGATAGTCGTGGATAAGGCAGCTACCACACTGAGATCCATTCGAAACATCATCAGGAAGTGTAGTCCATAAACAAAGTAAGTAGCTTATAAAACACTCGTGCGATCAATATTTGAAAATTGCTCAATAATGTGGAATACATTAGTGGAAAGCAAAGATCAAAATGAGAGCAGCACGCTTCCTTATAAATTCTTTTAGCAAGCGCGAAAGCGTCACGAAGATGATAGACGAACTCAAAAGGAGACGTTTCTAGAAGAGTAAACGGATATATTGCTTTCTCCTAAGTACCGGGTGATCAGAAAGTCAGTATAAATTTGAAAACTTAACAAATCACGGAATAATGTGGATAGAGAGGTAAAAATTGACACACATGCTTGGAATGACATGGGGTTTTATTAGAACCGAAAAAAGAAAAACCAAAGTTTAAAAAATGTCCGACAGATGGCGCTTCATCTGATCAGAAAAGAAATAACTGGCATAACAAATTAAGACAAAGCAAAGATATTCTTTACAGGAAATGCTCAATATGTTCACCACCATTCCTCAACAATAACTGTAGTCGAGGAATAATGTGAACAGCACTGTAAAACATGTCCATAGTTGTGGTGAGGCATTGGCTTCGGATGTTGTCTTTCAGCATCCCTAGAGTTGTCGGTCGATCACGATACAATTACGACTTCAGGTAACCCAAAAGCCAATAATCGCACGGACTGAGGTCTGGGGACCTGGGAGGCCAAGCATGACGAAAGTAGCGGCGAGCACATGTTCATCACCAAACGACGCGCGCAAGAGATCTCTCACGCGTCTAGCAATATGGGGTGGAGCGCTATCCTGCATATAAGTCGTACGTTCCAGCAGGTGTTTATCGGCCAGGCTGGGGATGATGTGATTCTGTAACACATCGACGTACATCTCACCCGTCGCAAAACCAAAATCATACAGTTCCTCGAAGAAAAATGCCCGATAACGGTTGATGTGGTTCTAATAAAACCCCATATAATTCCAAGTATGTGTGTCAATTTTTACCCCTCTGTCTACATTATTCCGTGATTTATTAATTTTTCAAATTTATACTGATTTTTTGATCACCCGGTATATATCCCTGACCACTAGAATGACGTTGAAGAGTTTAGAGCCCACACGGATGCGCAGAATGTCTTTTTTCCAGCGAAGCATATGCAACTGCAGTAAGGAAAGCGATACTGGTGGGTTACGGCGTGCCGCGGTGGAATAGTCGAGTAGTCTAATGCTGCGAAGTGAAGTCACATATATTTACAAGTCCTGTCCATCTCAAATGCCCCTCTAAGGTTCAAGTGCAGCATACTAGATTGATTGCAGATATTGTATCTCAACAGAACAAGGAAAGAATTTGGAGGAAGCACTTGCAAACATGCTCTCTACACCAACTTACACGGTCATTCGTCATTTATTTGAGATTCTGTTTTCCATGGTCTACTGGCAACAAAGACGGAATCATCGCACTTTTAGTGCTGTATGGTACATATTACAAGACGGATTGCTCAGCACATTTACTCAGAGTATTATTGAAAGACCTGGATTACTTTTTCCATGTACACACATTCAACATCAAGTTAAAATACAATGAGGTGACAAATCATGAAATATAGATATGCACAAATATATTCGACATTGGTATCGCATAAGCAAGGTATAAAATATCGGTACATCAACAGAGCTATCTGTACTCCGATGATAACGATATAAATGTTCAAATGATTGTTTAGTTTATGGGACTTAACTACGGGGTCATCAGTCCCTAAACTTACAAACTACTTATGAAATAACTAAGACTAATGACGGCACAAATATCCATGCCCGAGGGGGGAGTCGAACCCCCGACCGTAGTGGCCGTGCAGACCCTGACTAGAGCGCCTCAGTCCCTTCGGCCACCGCGGCCAGCCGATATAAATGATAAGAAGTTTCAAACATAAAATACATAACTAGTCACCGGAAACCGAAATGACGAATTATGGATTTTATATTTTTTAAGAAATTAATTTTTATCTCCTTGTATGCTGGCATTTCAGTCTGTGAAATGCATTACTTTCATTGGTGTACATATACAGAATACCTGATTCAATCTGCCTCCTTAAGCCGATTTTATAATACAGAAATTTTTATCAGCAGCTGTTGCTGATGAATCATGTAATTTTTCCAATTCACTTAATGAAGAAAACAGCAGTCCTCGGACAACCGGATAAAAACCTTCGAAAGTGGTTTCCAGTATCGAAACACGGCCCTCAGAGAACACATATGTGAGAGTCATTCAATGATTA
The DNA here is from genome assembly GCA_026315105.1 of Locusta migratoria. Classification (NCBI taxonomy): domain Eukaryota; kingdom Metazoa; phylum Arthropoda; class Insecta; order Orthoptera; family Acrididae; genus Locusta; species Locusta migratoria. The sequence continues at coordinate 179,218,450 of CM048747.1, forward strand.
AAGCTGACAATGGAATGATATAGTGCATAGACGTTGTTTTATATCGTTTCATCTTTAGGTCAGAATCATTAGGATGGATTGAGCTGACGGGCAAAACTTTATTCGTTTCTAACATCAGTACAGTATTGCATATCAACGATTGACTGGAAGACCTCACATAAGGTCAACTAAGTTCGGTACTTTTTTTAAAATTTCCGAATGTTTTTTCTCGAGTGGCAGTGCAGTTTGATGAAAATTCTATGAACCGTGAAAATCGTGTATAAGAGTATAGAACCATTTAAACACGATCGAACGTCAGTGTACAACGAGCAACGTCCTGGCCCACCAGTTCTCGTGAACATATTTTGCTTTATATTGTCACCGACGACTTCATTCGTGAAGACCGATGTATTACAGGTAAACACACAGTAAAAACAGTAGCAGAAAGTGTTGACATGGTTCTTACCGTTATCAGTGATGAGCTCAGGTACAGTAAAACAAGAGGATAATGGGATCTGGACGAGTTAACGCAATAGCACAACGAAACAAGGCACAAACAGTGAACTCACTTTAAAGAACACTATGAAAAGGAACGTGACTGTTTTTCAAACAAGCTTTAGCGTTTGACGAAACTTGAGTTCAACATTTGCGTTGAACAAATAAAACCAACAGTAAAAATTAAACATTGCGGATCTTAATGAAAGGGCGTGATATTGATATACAAGAATGCTTATCTTAACCACACTACGCAAAATTGCTTTGGGGAACGAAACGTTGACAGCGCTACCACCAAACTCATAATGCCATACTATTATATCATGGGGACAAGCGTATTAATATTGCTGGGAGGGCGATAAGGCTGAGAAGTAGCAAAAAGTATATTTTCAAATTATATATTCCTCTATTGTTAAGTACTCTGAAACAGTGCCCTTATTATTGGTATTTGATTATAACCGAAATCATTGTTAGAGCACGTAGAAATGGTTACAATATCAGAGCTCCACATCGGCAGAACGACTACAACGAGAGACATTTCATATATGTTTCAGCTGCGGAGGGTATAGGCTGATAGCTCACGAAGTTTAACAACGAGCGTTGGAAGCTAAATAGAGTCAGTGATTTATTTCCCTATTAACTCATATGTTTTTATCTGCCCCTTTTCACTTCTTTCACCTCCAGCAATGTTGTTGACGTTGAAAACGCCGATTTACACCGTGGTTATATTGAAATTGTACAAAAGCCAGACAGCAAGGTCATGAAAGGGTCACAGTGGTTGGGATGCGAGTAAGACAGGATTGTAGTCTTTCTCCGATGTTGTTCAATCTGTACATTGACCAAGCTGTGAAGGAATGCAAGGAGATATACGGAGAGGGATTGAAAATCCAGGGAGAGGGAATAAAAACCTTGCGGTTTGCTGACGCCATAGTAATTCTGTCAGAGACAGCAAAGGACCTGGAAGAGCAATTAAACGGAATGGACAGTGTCTTTAAAGAAAGGTAAAAAATGAACATTAACAAGAGTAAAGCGAGGGTAATGGAATGTAGTGTCAGAATATTAGGCAAAGCTGAAGGAATTAAATTAGGTCATGAGACTATAATAGTAGAAGATGAGTTTTGTTATTTGGGTACAAGATAACTTCTGATGACCGAAGTAAAGAAGATATAAAATACAGAATGGCTATAGGAAGAAAAGCTTTTCTGAAGAAGCGAAATTTGTTGACATCCAATATCAGTTCAAATTTAGGAAGTCCTTTATGAAAGCATTTGTCTGGGGTGTAGCATTATATGGCAGTGAAATGTGGACGATAAGGAGTTCAGGCAAAAAGATCATTGAAGCTTTCGAAATGTGGTGCTACAGTCGAATGATGATTAGATGCGTAGAGCACGTAACTAATGAGGAGGTGCGCTCAACAGAATTGGGGAGGAAAGAAGTTACTGGTATATCCTGACCAAGAGAAGGGATAAGTTGGTGGGACACATTCTGAGACGTCAGGTAATTGTCAACTTAACATTAGAAGGAAGTGTGTGGGGTAAAAATCGTAGAGGGAGAGTGATACAGGAAGCAGATTCAAAAATGTTCAAATGTTTGTTAAGCTTATGGGACTTAACTACGGGGTCATCAGTCGCTAAACTTACAAACTACTTACGAACTACCTTATACTAAGGACGGTACAAATATCCATGCCCGAGGGGGGATTCGAACCCCCGACCGTAGTGGCCGTGCAGACCGTGACTGGAACGCCTCAGTCCAGGCGGCCACCGCGGCCGGCGAAGCAGATTCAAAAGGATGTAGGTTGCTATGCGCATTCTCAGATGAAGAGGCTTGCACAGAACAGGGTGGCGTGGAGAACTGCACTAAACCAGTCTGCGAACTGAAGACTACGACAACAAGTAGTTTTAATATTTACATCAGTGACGCAGTATTGCAATACATGTTTGTAATTCTATGGAACCAAGCTAATACGGTAATCAGCCACTAGACTTACAAGTTACTTACACTAAGTTAAACTAACCTAAGGACAACGCCCGCACCCATGACCGAGGGAGGACTCTAACCTCCAACGCGAGCGGCCGCGCGATCCATAACTTGGTGCTCCAGACCAGACTGCCTTTACCGTGCCGCAGTTTTTCAATGTATGTTCGATGAATCAACGATTGTTTCAAAAACTCCATTGGAGCTCATCTGGTGAATGCAACAATTTGTAATAAAATTTGAAATGATTAATAATTTCGTCAATAATTCGATTCTATTTCACAGCATCACATTTGTGTGCGACAAAGATCGTTGCGCTACTAAGCACTTAAAACAACTCGAGGAGATAAAGTGACTTCAAAGATATAGGTAATGCAGTAGTCTAATCCTAAAACATGAAATGATCACAGCATAAACGTGGAAAATGGATGTATTTATTTGCAATTACTTCCACCGCTACCTCGTGTTAATAGTTTTCCGCTAGACAAATAGATCTGCCCACATGTAATATTACTATGTAATGGGGCTTGTTAAATTATATATATATATATATATATATATATATATATATATATATATATATATATATATATAGCCGGCCGCGGTGGCCGAGGTGACTGAGGCGCTCCAGTCACAGTCAGCACGGCCACTACGGTCGGGGGTTCGAATACCCCCTCGGGCATGGATATTTGTGGCGTACTAGTTCGCAAGTAGTTCATAAGTAGTTTGTAAGTTTAGGGACTGATGACCCCGTAGTTAAGTCCCATAAGCTTTACAAACATTTGAATATATATATATATATATATATATATATATATATATATATATATATATATATATATGCCCGTGTAAATCGCTCGTAAGGACTTACGTATACTAGTCAGTTGATGCGTTTATCTTAGTTGGAAACTATAGGGACATCAGATTTATGTCGAAGTAGTTACAAAATATACATCCATCATTATTTTGCTACGACCATTTGTCTGTTTGTTTGAAGATTATTATAAAATGGAATCTTCTGAAAGGATGTGGAACCTAGAAAATCCACAAACTGCACATTTTGTAGCGAATTAAGGTATAAAAATACATTACTTTTAATGTTAACTGATTCTTCTGTCGCTTCTTGGTAGAACTTATTCATTATGAAGATTAAAATACAAAATTTTGTGTTTGTTCTACGGTTTTGTTTATTTTGTGAATCGATTTTTAATGTAAATTAACTTCTTTGATGGAGCAGTTACAGTGTAAATAAATATTTGAATTAAATATGTAAATTAATAGGACTGAAGGAAAGGAAACATGAATACCATACATAGAGAAACAGTGCAAACATAAATTCTTACAACATGCCTACAGTGAACAAAAATAAAATTAAACAAGAATCTGATGTTTTAAGGGTTGTTAAAAACACAAATTGATGCAGATATTATAGGTATTAGAAACCTGACACACTATTATAACTAAATAAACAAATAGACAAAAATATAGGGGTTCGATAGGAGGGTATAGGTGGGTTGCATTGGGGAATTGAGAAGCTTAACAAATCGGAGGTATGCACTCTAAATGAAAAATGGTGTAGATAAACATTTTCAATTATAGTGTTCACAGTTAAATAAAGAATTACTATGAGGGCAGAGCACAGAATAATTTGGAACATTACTTGTACAGGTGTAAATGAACACTCGTTTCACGGTCTTAAACCATCACCGTACCCACGACACCATTGGTACAGCTATCAAATATTTGTTGTTGTAATAGTTTTACCGACGTGGTGTTATTATATTTTATCATTTTTTACGTTCTCGAATAATGATTTTCAAAAGAAATGGCCACGAGGGAGTGGTCGCGTGACTTAAGGCGCCATGCCACTATATGCGACGCCGCTCCCTCTCAGGCATTTATGTGCGTGTTGTTCTTAGCGTCAGTGAGTTTAAGTACTTTGTAAGCTTAGGGATCGATGACCTCAGTTGTTTGGTGCAATTATCTGTTATTGGTACGCGATGTTGTTCGGGTAAGGCAATCTTTTTTTCTTAATTTGTAGAATTATAAATTTTAACATGTAGAAGCATTGCGGATTAATGTCTGAAAATGGACCAGGTACGAAACTAATCACTAAACAGACTACTAAACTTAGAAACGATGCCTATTGTAGAAGGAAACTCTCCTGGCGGTATATATATGTGTAAAAAACAGAAATCGAATAACTTACCCAAAGGGCAGGCTCGTAGATAGGAAAAACACACACACACACACACACACACACACACACAAGACACAAGCTTTCGCAACCAATGGCCGCTTCTTCAGAAAAAGAGGAAGGAAGGAGGGGGTAAAAGGGAAGTATGCGGGTTTTAAGGGAGTGGAAGAGGATCATTCCAATCCCGGGAGTGCAAGGATTTACCTTAGGGGAAAACAGGAAAGGTAAACAAGCGCACATTCATCCACACACATACACACGTAAAATGCACCAAGGTAGACATTGGCTTTCTACATATGTCGATATTGCAATACTTTTATATGTTAATTAAGTTCATGCGTTCTAAGGGACTTCACTGCTGCGTTTATCAGTCCCTAGGCTTACGAACTACTTAAACCAAAATACGTTAAGGATAACACACACACAAACACACACACACCTATGCCCGAGGGAGGACTCGAACCTCCGACCGCGAGCAACTGCGCGCTCCGTAGCAGGGCGCCTTAGAGCGCTCGGCCACTCCGCTGCGGCTAGTGTTAATTGTGACTACATGTAAGTGTACCAAATGAATGTGGTTATTTTTTACTGTCAGTCCAGGGACATAATTTCTCTCTCCTGACCTTGAGGCATACGAAAAACAAGCCATTGTTTCTTACCTCAACAGAATATCCCAACAAGAGCATATTTATTTACCATAGTTAAACCTCACTTTCAAGATTCCTAGATCATGGTATCTGATTGTTAACAAGGACCTCGTTTTGGACACTTCCATATCAATTAATTTCTTAAGTAACTGGCAAATTTTAAAAACTCTTCCGTAATGCTTTAAGTTACCTGGCAATCATTTGTATTTCTCACCCATATATAAGAATTCTCTGCCCTACATTTCGGTAAACATTACTGTTTCATCTGGTATTATAAAGTCGAATTAGACTATTACTTTTCTATCACCAGTTGTGAAGGGTCTTCCTATCACCTGTGAATGTAACTCAAATTCAGAGATGGAAGAAGTCTTTGCTGTCTCCACACTATTTGGAACAAAGTAGTCTCCTTGTGTTTAATCTTTCAATATCACTGCCTCAGATTTTTATTTATAATTCCAGTCTTTATACTTTTATCTCTGCCCTTCTATGAGATCAGGCAGATGTCACTATCTCTGATCAAATATGAGGTCAGAAGCTTTCATAACATTATAATCTGCTGCAGCCCCCTTGCAAGTTCTACCTTCACCCGTTCGAACAGAAATTGAAATAATTATAGTAATCTGTGCATGAGTGAAAAAACATCATTCAAGGAAGTAAGTAAACGGCTAGCTAGTGTTCCTGATAACGCTGAATAAGTTCTTTTACCAATATACAGGATGACGCAAAAGTCGCAATACACCATTTCATTTTATTAACTGTGTAGATACTGGGAAACCGGAATATTTCAGTTAGATATGGGTAAGGTGGTCTATCTTTTACGGTATGTATGCTTAAATTTCATAGAATTGCGATACGTTCGCTGTATTTAACCTCTAGAGACCTGAAGCCAGATTTAAACAGTAAATTGAATCAAACAACTTTAAATGTGTTTATTGGCACCATTGATGGTAAAATATTCATGAATAGTATTTTTAAAATTTTTACATGTTGTTGTAGGCTATGTATCATATACGATACATTGGGTTGCTATCGAGACAATGTGACACGCGGTGAAAAAATAAATGTTACTTTATTTTTGCTTATTTCATTGACATATACACCTCCTAATGCTAGAAAATGCACAAAATTGTTGCAAATTGACTCATTACATGTTCTTGTTGGAATAAAATGCAATTGGATATCTGGTACGTTGTTCCCAACACATTCTGAGTTTAGGAAATCCAATAAGTGAAATAAAAATACTTGCAGCCCAATGTTTCTTGATCTCATCTGGGGTGGTGTTGAGAGATTTTCCGTATGATGAGACAGATTTCATATTTGTCTTCTCTGCTATATTAATAAACAAATCTTCATTTAAATACTTATTAAAATATTCAAAGGGGGTCGTAGTTCCTGTACTGATAGCGTCTGCATCGGAATTTGATGATGTAGAGGTCATACAAGTCGACATATTGGGTGAAAATCTAAAATAGCTTAAAATGATTGCCTATAAAAACTACTAAAAACATCACGAACTCTGTTCTGTGGCGCCACGTTGTGTTGGGTGGGCTGAAGTTTCATTGTCTGAAATTTCATCTTCTTCAGTTGCTGCCGTTTGCGTTCCCTGTTTGTTAACTTCAGCATTGTAATCATCATCATCACAGTCATGATCAATTTCGAAATTATAACAACTAGCGTCAATGACCTTATCCATACGCTGAAGAACTTCTGACTCAGATAGACCTGTCAATAATATTTAGATTTCGATTTTTAATTCACGTTTGTGAAGTTTTATTTGTACTAAAAGCATTAGTAATGCCTATCACATTATGAAAGCCGTGAAATACGCACTAAAACATTACATAACATTGAAGTAACGAATCACTAACATAAAATGCAGACATCCGCTATTTGCTGACAGTCATATGAAAAGTAGTCACTGAGACCCGATGTATCATATATGATACATTTACTAAAATACGATTCTTCAGAAGGAAATCGTCTTTCAAGTCACTTTATTTGATAGATTTGTACTCAGGGATCTATTAGCAACATTTCAGTACTGATTTAAAAGAAATATTTAACGAATTAACATACTGATCTTTCTTTCTTTATGCCACACTTGTCACGTTTGTGAAGTTTTATTTGTACTAAAAGCATTAGTAATGCCTATCACATTATGAAAGCCGTGAAATACGCACTAAAACATTACATAACATTGAAGTAACGAATCACTAACATAAAATGCAGACATCCGCTATTTGCTGACAGTCATATGAAAAGTGGTCACTGAGACCCGATGTATCATATATGATACATTTACTAAAATACGATTTTTCAGAAGGAAATCGTCTTTCAAGTCACTTTATTTGATAGATTTGTACTCAGGGATCTATTAGCAACATTTCAGTACTGATTTAAAAGAAATATTTAACGAATTAACATACTGATCTTTCTTTCTTTATGCCACACTTGTTACCGACTCCTCCTGACACGTAGTGGTCACTCTGAGAACTATGAGTAGGCTGCCTCGTTGTTCTGTGGAGTGTAGCGAATACGATACAGTCGGCACTTTTACGAAAAACGGCTCCCAGTGTGTGGGAAACTCATTTGAACGGATGTATCATATATGATACATGAGGTCGCTAGAGATTAAGGTAAAGTGAACTGGCGTCCGTCACGATATTTGAGGTATCGTCTGACAGCTGCTATGCCACGCCCACTATAGAATGTTACCTATTTATATATATCCACGTTTTAAATGAAGATTGACTACTGAATACGGATGCGCAATAACTTCCGTCAGACTTTATCGAAGCTGCGAATTGACTAGCCTCATAGTACATCGCGTAAAAATGCGGTAATGAAATCTCACGAACCTGTCAGTAATACAGTTCCAGTCCGAAGTGTGCCAGTTAGCTGACGTTTGCAGTGTTAACAAAAGTGCCGTTGTGAAAATATTTGTATTGGTTATAATGCAAGTACATGATTTAAACGAGCTGCGAAACATACAGTGAACATTATCATGGATTTGCATCTGTTATTAATAAAGTCTGGTATATATTTATCTGGAGTTTAGTGAAACTCGTAAAACTGGTGTCAAAGGGTTTCGTTGTGAACTTTTGTGGAAGAAATTTGAGTACAAAGATAAAAGTGACGACAGAATACTGAAATAAACATGCGCCTGGGTCAGCTGCCACAAAAGCATTCCAGATCGAAATAACGTATCTTTTCGTTGTTGCCACGCTGAAATAAGTACTTATTTGCTGCAAAGATACAGACATATGCAAGTGAAAAAATCTGGCTGATACTACTGTTTCTACACTTTGCACTGGTTACATGTCAACCATGTTCGATTAAGCATTGTCAACAACAAAATAAATATTTATGAAGATGATGTAGACATTGAAAAAAGAAGAAACAATTCAAAAACCACACCTACGTTAGGTAGAAAACTAAACATTTTTTATGTTGTGTTCTTCAAGGGACTCGCAGGATAGGTCATCTGAAGCTTCACTATTGGGACAGCAAAGTGCCATTAGTCAGACTATCAAACAAGACAAAGAATTTGGTGTTTTTACACAACGTACTTGTCGTTCTATCACTTCAATTTCTGCATTTAAATGCTGAAGACCCATTTCGCTCGTATGTACCAAACATTGACACCATCTTGAAATAGACCAACTAGCCGAGTTCATTCCTGCAAACAGATTGGACGTAGCAATTATGGTTCAAAAGTTACAACAAAATTCCTCTTTTGCAGAGTTATCTAGTTGGGAGATGAAGCAAACAATTTTTTTTTCCAGTGGTGAAGTCAACCGTCACAACCACAATTAATGGAGTGACCAGTATTCACATAGGATGGAACCTTCAAAGGCAACTGGTGAGATAAAGATTATGGTGTGGTGTGGTGTGGTGTGGTATTCGGGTTACCCGTGTAATTGGACCGATTTTCATTGAGCAGAGTTTAAATGCTCAATGCTAACTGGAAACACTGTATGAAATGGTGTTTCCCTTAGCAGCTCTTACTTTCAACATGATCGGGCTGCACCATACTACGGAGCAGTAGTTTGTCAGTGGTTAGACGGTCAATTTCCTGGACGTTGGATTGGCCAGCGTGATTATGAAAAATGTCTCGCAGATCACCTAATATCACACCATATGACGATAATCTGTGGGACCTTTTAGAGCGAATCGTATGTGCAGATAAAATAAGAAACGGACACCATCTGGAACAATGCATTGAAGAAGCGTGTCGAAATCCTGCGAATTCATGACAACTGTGTTCAACGCCTTCAGATTTGCGTTGACCAAGAGGGACAGCATGCTGAACACATTAAATGGCTGAATAAATTAACATAAACTGATATTAATATTAGATTCGTCAAATGACTGTTCTTTATGGAGAACAGTTTATTCTGTACCTTGGAACAAAATGTGTTGTAGCTTTTGAACCATAACTGCTAAGTCGAATCTGTTTCCATGCATAAAACTTGTCAAAAAATGCTTATGTTTTCTGATATATCAAGGAAACCCTTAACACAAAAAATTTTACTTAGATTGAAGGTGGACGATTTCAATCTGGCAACCCTGTTCGGTTCATACCATAAGAGATAGACGACCTCCATGAACTCTGCAGGTTTCCAAATCTCTGCACAGTTTTTTGTTATGAAAGTGTACTGTGACTTCTGGTTCGTTCTTTCCGTGACGTTTGTGACGTCACTTGACTTACAAACCACGCAAGACTAGAACGGAAATGTTCTACTAGCTTATTTATTCGCCACTCGCCTAGAGACCGAATACGCTGTTACAGAGCGAACAAATATGCCAAGGAGGTTAAAATAAAGGGAGATGGCTTTATGCACACAAGGTTAAAACAGCCACACAGATTTAACATGAAACGTTGTTTCTTTAGAAGCCTTCCCGTATTATTCTTACATCCATTACAATCAAGGCTAATATTACAATGCACGCAACGCAAAGATTTCTAAACGTCGTATTCTCATTCCATTTAGTGTATTTCAATTAAATGTTTTGTTTAATATGGAATTTCAATAATTATGATTATGCTACAATTATTTTGTATCCAATCAAAACGTCTGAAAACGATATAAACATATTATAAACAACATTTCTACTCTACTCGCTGCGAGAAAAACAGCCTACCGGTGTCCTGTAAAATTGTGCTGTTTTGTTTTTCTTTTCCCAGTCATTTTTAACACCAGCTGAAAAATGCTCCTGCCGGAGCACAGAAAAGGCAAATATGTTCTCTGACACAAAACCGTGGAACGAGCTGCCTCAATCCTCATTCCGACTTCTTCACCAAAAATTTTGGCATGCGAACACATTCGCGCACTTTTAGCGCATAACTTTGTAAATACTTTTGCCCAGTTAAGATGTATGGTCAGCAATGTCGTCTCACCGTCAGTGTCTATATATGCCTCTGTCCGTTTGTTTGCTGTCTCTCCCACTGCCGCTTTCTGTCTCTGTCAAACTTTCAATGTCTTCATCTCTTTCCCCCGCGATTCCTCACCGCTGTCTGTTTCTCCCACTTTCATCATCTCTCTGCCCCACTGACGTTGTCCTGTTGCCAGTATCCTTTCTTTCTCACTTAGTATCGGCTTTCATTGTCTTCAATCACGATTGTCTCCTGTACACATATGTCCATAGGGATGGTTTGCTTGGGGTTTGACCTGTAGACCGGAAAACTTTAGCACGCGGATAGTGGGGATGGGAAAAATTTGACAAATTATTTCGTGCTATAGTATTGGAGAGCCGCACGCTCATGCTTTATGTGTGGTCTCCATTCGTCTCTGTTTCTCACTGTTTTCTCTTTTGCTCTCTGAGCGTTGCACTGTCTCTGTCCTACTCACATTCAGCCAAGAAAGCGCGAATATGTTCGCATACGAAAATCTTTGGTGAGGAAGTCGGTATGAGGATTGAGGCAGCTGGTTCTACACTTTTGTGTCAGAGAACATATTCGCCTTTTCTGTGCTCCGGCAGGAGCATTTTTCAGCTGGTTCCCTCCTGTTACATCAGAGAGTACTGCTTATATAATATGAAATCAATCGTGAGTAAAATTTAGATAGTATAATATTAGAACGCATCGTAAAAATTTCAACGATTTGCCATGAATAGAAGTGTAGATTTTCCAATGCACGCAGTTGGATCTTTTGATACCACAAATTATGATTTTTGTAGCGTATCGCGATAACGAATACATATTTCCAAAAACACCTAAGCAACATAGACATAACATTTTAGTCATTTCCTACGTTACCTCAAAATCAGGAATATCTTTTTCGAATCTATTACTATCATTCACGAACCGATATCTCAAGAACCATGTAAGATATCATTCTTCTATAAACTTTAAAATTTCGATAAGTTATCTACATTTCATACGCAGCTATGTGTAACCTAAAATCAATCATACGAGAAGTCTACGCAATGTGTTTTTACTTCTGCAAACTCTTTAAAATATGTTGCAATAGTTCACTAAACCGGATGCTGCATATTAACTGTAAAGTAAACGAAAACAAAAATCACCCCATCATCGACCGACAATCTTTAAAATGTACAAAAATCAAGTTTTTCGCCGAATACCTTTTTTCAAATCGCATGGTAAGTTTCAGAGTTGTCCGAACGCAGTCTTTCAGCACAATACGCACTTTTTCTACGAAACTATAGCAGTTTTTCGGCCGTATCTTGCTAACGGACAAAGATTAAAAAAAAAAAAAAACTGAAAAATGCCGTTTATAGGTAAATGTCTACAGGATGTATTGTAAATATTTGAACAATTTTCTATGGTTAGTTATTTAGATATTTGCGATTCACTGTACTAAAATGGCTAAAAATCGGGTTTTGTGATTTTGTGCAACACTATGATAAGTTTCAACCTCTGGATCTCCGAAACGGATAAAGATATCGAAAAAAATTTAAGAACGGCGTCGAGAATATCATCATAAGAACACAAGGTAAAAATTTCGAAGATTTGCAAGGAATAAAAAGTATCGAAGTGACCATCCCCACAATTGATTTTTTTTTTTTTTTTTTTTTTTTTTGTGAACCCAAAAATCATGTTTTTTTTATATTTTCGCAGAAACCGCCCATGAATGAATAGTGCTTTTGTAAGCCGTTTAAAGCCCATCATAGACTACACGTCATGTACAAATGCCAACTGATTTGCTCAATTTGGATGGGCTCCAGGAAGTGGGTAACTTTGAAAATTTTGACAATGTATTGTATGATAGCTATAGTTAACCATTCTTCTAATATGTACACAAATGATCACTAGGCCAAGATATATCTAGAACACTTTACCCTTTCACTCTGAGATGAATAGTACCTGAGATATGGGCCCTTAAAGAATCACAAATTCTCACGCGTCGTTTACGAACATATTAATACCGCGCACTGCAGTGCGCGGTATGATAAAAGTGGAAAGTTGTTTTTATGCCTAAATTTATAATCATAACTGTTCGTAGAATACAACCATTAAAAGTACGGTCATTAAACCTGCTAATCTGACAGACAGATTAGGTCTGGAACGATCATGTAAGGACATTTGTAAGGCGGACAGCCGGCTTCGGTTTATTGGGGGAATTTTGGGAAGATATACTTCACCTGTAAAGGAGACCGCGTATAAAACTCTTGTACGACCACGTCTTGAGTATTGCTTGAGTGTTTGGGACCCGCAGCAGATCAGTTTAAAGGAAGACATAGAGGCGGTTCAGAGGCGAGCAGCTAGATTTGTTACCGGTAGGTTCGACCAATGCGCGAGTGTCACGGAAATGCTCCGGCAACTTAATTGGGGATCGCTGGAAGAAAGACGACTTTCTTTTCGGGAATTTCTGTTAAGTAAATTTAGAGGGCCGGAATTTGAAGCTGAGTGTAGTACGATCTTGCTGCCGCCTACTTATATTTCGCGTAAAGATCACAAAGACAAGATAAGAGAAATTAGGGCTCGTACGGAGGCATATAGGCATTCTTTTTTTCCTCGTTCAATTTGGGAGTGGAATAGGAAAGGAAATGCCTAGTAGTGGTACAGTGTACCCTCCGCCACGCACCTTACGGTGAATTACGGAGTATGTATGTAGCTGTAGATGTAGGTCTGTCTAATAACCCGTTTCCAGTTGATTTACTCATCCATTTTGACTTCTATCCACAATCAGGATCACGATTGCAATAACAATAAATAAGATCAGAGAGAGGGGGAGGAGGAGATAGAGAATGGGGGAATGAAATGGATTTAAAAAGGGGGGATGATAGGAGGGGGAGGAGATGGATATGGTGTGGGATAAGGTAGGGGGAGGAGGAGATGGACAAAGGAAGGGGGGAGAAGGCGAGGGGGAAACAGAGGAGGGAGGAAGGAATAGACATAGGAATAAGAGATTAGGGTATATATCCCATACAAATTAGCTACTGGGAAGCGTTGTGGGCTTGCTAGTTAAATAAACTTTGAAGGCCGTATAATTTTCTTAGTATGCATTGAGCAGCATCTGCTTAAAGGTTGTGTGTGTCAGTCTTAGTAATGCTTACACGTTTAATTGAATTCACTGACTGTTACGTCATTTTGATAGAAAAACACAAGATAAGTGTGTAATATTCTGAACATTTACTGTTTTAACCAACCGGATTTCGGCTGTTAAGCCATCATCAGGTAAACACGACAAAGATGTAGCAATGCACAAATACGTTTATTTCAGATAACGGAAAGAGCGTTCAGTGATTTATGTAGCTATTTTTACAGTTTGAAGAAATGGTCAGGAAATGCGTGGCGTTGCGTCGCTTCTATAATCATAAGCCATTCAGAAGAATTTGGAGAGTATCGGCAGAGCAGCCTCTTCCACGAAGCCACAGACGTTAACCTACTATCGATTTAGACGTGTCAGGCACGCTGAGCGAGCACCTGACAGATTATGTATCACTTTCACAGCCACTCTTACGAAACTGCTGTTTTCCGCTGCTGACCAGATGACAAAAGAGACAGTTATTATTATTTTGACAACCTGGACGTTTTGACTGATAGTGGTAATCTACTGTACCATACAAATTTCAGATATAATTGTTCCCGTAGTTTGGGGATCGTGATAATCTCAGCATTAAATTATCTTTACATCTGCAAACATCACATGTCCAGAGAAAAGGAAGAACTATTAGTGGCGTTAGGCCACTTAATTTAAATCTTCTGAGTGCGGGAGGGACGCAGCATCCCAAAATATCAGCACTTGAGCTGAAATGTAAATGTGTCCCACCACCTGCTATTGGAACACAATTTGCAGAGTACACGACTAAAAATAAATACAACTTCATGGATATGTCTCCAGTTGGGGAGAGGGAGGGGGAGAGCAGGGATGAGGACGGGAGCTTAACGCCCCGTCTTCCGCCTTTATTAAGTCCGGAAAAACTAAAGTAAATCGAGTGGAATAAAAACTTTTAACAAAGAATCTTCTTGCATCTATGGCTGATTTAAGGGCAACACTGTGGCATGTATATTATGTGAAACAGCCAAATTTGCTAAATTTCTTTATTAGGAAGAGCGGTTTCTGCAAACAACTGCCATCACCAGATTTCGCATTTTCTGTGCCACGATGTCAGTTTAATCTGTCGTACACCATCATATTAATGATGATAATTAACGTTCTTGGCTGTTTTAAAAGATATATTAATTGAACAGATCGCCCCCACCCCCAAGTATGACAAAGTTTTATACTCTTTCATTTGTGTAAGCTGCATTTCTTTTGGTGATCATACTCTGGAATAATGTCCCTCATCTTAAAATAAAGTCACCACTAAGCAGACAACAAAACAGCCATTGTAATGACACGAACTTCGGACATCATCTACATTTACAAGGGATACTCTGCAAATCTCATTTAAGTGCCTGGCAGAGGGTTCATTGAACCACCTTTATACTATTTACCTCCCATTCCATTCTCGAACAGTGCGCGGGAAGAAAGAACACCTAAATCTTTCCGTTCGAGCTCTGCTTTCTCGTATTTTATTCATATGATCTTTTCTATTTATGTAAGTGGGAGTCAACAATATATTTTCGCATTCGGAAACGAATGTTGGCGATTGGAGTGTCGTAAGTAGCCCACGCCGCAGCGATAAATGCTGTTGTTGTAATGATTCTCATCCCAGATCCTGTATCATTTCCGTAACGCAGTGTCCCCTGTATCGTGACAATACAAAACGAGCTGCCCTTCTTTGGACTCTTTCGATGTCCTTCGTCAAACCTACCTGATAAGGATCCCACACTGCGCAGCAATACTACAAAAAAAGGGTGGACAGGCGTAGTGTATGCGGTTTCTTCAGGAGTTCTGTTGCATCTTTCAAGGGTTTCCACGACATTATCTACGTGTTCTATCCAGTTTATGTCTGAAGTAAGAGTAATTCCTAGGTATTTTGTGGAGTTTACGGCCTTCACGTTTGATTGATTTACCTCGTAAACAAAGTTTAATGGATTTCTTTTCGTACCCATGTGGACGACTTCACACTTCTCATTATTTAGAGTCAATTGCCAATTTTTACACCATAGTGATGTCTTATTTTGATCGTTCTGCAGTTGGTTTAGATCTTCAGATGATTTTACTAGACGGTAAATGACGGCGTCATCTGCAAACAACCTAAAAGAGCTGCTTAGATTTTCTCCCAAATCGTTTATGTAAATAAGGAACAGCAAAGGACCAATAACACTATCCTGTGGAACGCCTGATATCATCCTTACCATCGATTACTACAAACTGTGTCCTCTCTGACAGGAAATTCCCTATCCAGTCGCAATTTGGGACGATATACCGTAATCACGCAATTTGAGTAACAGGTACAGTGTCAAAAGCCTTCTGGAAATCAAGAAACACAGAATCAATTTGAGAGCCCTCGCTTTTCTTATTCGGAGATGAAGGGGCTCGCAACAGAACAGGATAGCGTGGTGAGTTGCATGGAACCAGTCTCGCGGCTGAATGCCACAACATCAGCGGAGAAATTACATAAACTGTACTGCTAAACGTGTAACAAGAATGCGAAAGTAGTTTTGTTGTTACCGAAAAAAAAAAGAAAAAACAGACAGTTGCACTTCACATTCCTCGTAATGGCGAAAACGGCTTCCTTCCCGGAGTCACGTGACTTGAGAACTAGTTTCATTATGATATTAAGCGCAATCTGTTGTAAACTTTGGTCTATGTCAGTCACAAACGACTAACTTGACTCTCATTGATCAGCTCCTGAATGTAATAGTTGACGACAATGAAAGGTTCATACATTGCACAATAACCTTAAGAATCTTTTGTACCACTAAATTCAAATTGTAAACGCCTTATAAAAATACAAAGATAGTACAGGCAATAAAAGATAAAAGAAAGTAAGGTAGAAAGGTGGAGGTACTTGTTACGTCTAATAAAGTACTAGGAGCCAGTGTTCCCAACCTGTGACATGACAACTATCGTACTATGAGCGTAAAATTATCGAAAAGAGACCAACTTAAGCAAAATTATCGCCCTCATCAGCATAATGACCATAGTGCATAGCATTTACTCAAATCTGTTTGTATAGCCTAAACTTTATGTATTCGATCCACGCGTCTCTGATTTTTCACTGCCGGCCGCGGTGGCCGAGGGGACTGAGGCGCTCCAGAACGGTCTGCATGGCCATTACGGTCGGGGGTTCGAATCCCCTCTCGGGCATGGATATTTGTGCCGTCCTTAGTTGTAAGTAGTTCATAAGTAGTTTGTAAGTTTAGGGACTGATGACCCCGCAGTTAAGTCCCATAGACTTTTGAACATTTTTGATTTTTCGCTGACGATGTTTATTGGTAACTTTGGAAATTTTTCTCGGGGTGATTCAGTTTGCTGTGTGTTATCTTCGCATGAAGGATTGATATATCTTACTCATCGACTGTAACGATATGTTCCAGACAACTGATTACTTAGGGCTATCAGTGAATAAGAAAACGCTAGGCTCATTTCGTTGCAGTACAATATCGCTTCATTTATTGAACACAAGAGCTGTGGAAAGCCGTACGTATTCGGTACTGAGTAACGAATACTTTGGCTGATACCGAATATTGAGTCGTTTTTCATGAATTCATTTCGTTACTCTCATCTACCGTATCGATCCGAACTTACTCATGAGCACATTTCGTTATTCACAGCTACTGTATCGATACGAACTCTGTAACGAAAACCAATACGGACAAAACAAATATTCTGTGATACTATTATGAGATGAGTAATTTATATAACCATCCGTGGCGAACTTTTAGTGCATATTGTGTAGCTCTACGATTTTAAATGGTTATTTTTGTTTTTGAACATTTTGGATTATAATTATTTATGAACTAACGTCCGCTTTTAACGGAAACATACGTTTCAGATAATTTCCTAGGACCCGTGTACATCGAATGAAACGGAATTGCGATCGATATATACAGAACGTTCGACTCTCGCTTCGCTACCATTGACGATTTAGTGTTTCTAATCCGGAGATTCGGACGCTACGCGCCCTCACGTACTAAAATAAAAACTTCTTGTTTAACCTATACCTAACTTTAACTTTTAAAAAAAGTGATCTGTAGCGCAACCTTTAGAAGGTTAGGTATAGGTTAAACGAAGTTTGCCGGCCGCGGTGGCCGAGGTGACTGAGGCGCTCCAGTCACGGTCAGCACGGTCACTATGGTTGGGGGTTCGAATCCCCCCTCGGGCATGGATATTTGTGCTGTCCTAGTTCGTAAGTAGTTCTTAAGTAGTTTGTAAGTTTAGGGACTGATGACCCCGTTGTTAAGTCCCATAACCTTAACAAACATTTGAACATTAAACGAAGATATTTTTTTTTTCTTTTTTAGTACGTGAGGGCGCGCAGCGCCCGAATATCCGGTTCGTCTTCCGGAAGATGTAGTGAATGTTGGTGACATTCACCCTTCGCATACGTTTATATCAAAGAACAGCACTGAATTACTAGCCGGTTCAGTGGCCTTAGACACACAGATATGCGCCACAATTAATTATACAAAACCGTCCCGTGCTTAGTTCGCAGTTTGTTTTTTCAGCCGTGGTTAATAGTTCGTCAAAAGTGTTAATTAATCAATGTCCAAATAACCGACTCATTCAGATTACTAGCGTCAGCTACATGCAAAACAAAATGCAGTTCAACAAGTAACACGACAATCATTGTTCATTCCAGTATGTTTATTGTCAACACCGATTCTTACTCTTATATATCTTTTAATATTCGAGCAGTTTCACACTTCTTGAAGCATCGTGTCAACGTCTCGTTTGAACTGCATTAGCAACACAGATAACCGACAGATTTTGTACTCGGTAAAGGATGATAGTTGAGCACATTTCAATACGCAATTTCCAGCGAATGTTTTCTTTACTCGCGACTATAGCTTCCCTCTACATTTTGATAACACAGTTTAACATGTACTTACACGACAATCGCAGCTGCGAAAGTCGTTACCGTTTGACAGTTGGTAGCGGCCGTAGCAGAGAGTAAGCCACGTCACAGTAATCTTTGTATTTAATTATTTTCCTGTGTAATTAAGAAGATAGTTACCATATTTTTTGCTTTCCGAGGTTTATTAAAATATCAAGAAACACGATGAATCGTGAAATAAACGTAAAAAACGGGCGAATCTCACTGAATCCATTACATATATCACAACATATTCATGAAGAAATATTTTCGAATATGCCCATAAGTGCAGCTTACTCCGTTGAAATTAAAATAATGTAAACACACAACAAACATAATTTCAGCTGTGGTCCGTTCTTATTACGACTGGCACTTTATTTTCGATGTAATAATTTGGTATGGACAACCTAATTATTCATACGTTCTTTCACTTCACTCGACTTTCTTATTCCTGAATATATTTCTAAGTGTGAAGAGAATGTGTTGAAAAATGCTTACGCATCAAAAGTTGCAATAATTGTGGAAAAGGTTTCTTTTCTTTTGTGCTGGATTGTTTGGTACATTAAATATTGTAGGTATTGCATGCTATACAATTTTCTTCTTTCCACATTCACTGATTTGACTATAAAAGTAGTGCAGAAAACTTAAAAGTTCCTAAGTAAAAATAACGCGTCCTTCACAAAAGTTAAGCTCATCTGATATTTACTGTTTTTTTTTCTTTTGTTTACAAAAGAAAACGATAGCATTACTAAATAAAGAGATGTTATAAGAGAGTCATAGATGAACTGCTATGTAATATACCGTTTAATACCTCCCCAGAGCCTGTAGGATACGTGAGGAAGATTAATGTGGGATATTTTTTTAAATGCCTTTTTATGGCACTAAATATGCTCTTTATTGTAAAAACTGTACCATTGGCACTCATCCAATATCGTATTGCAAAATGTAGCTTGCCATCCACTTGGAGTGATTATATTGTACTATATAACAAAAATTAGTTGGAGTATAATGGCTACATACTAGACTATGATGATAGTAGCACTATCTACAAAATATCTACGCCACGATCTACAAACCACAGACTTAGTATTACGTCATTATACTGAAAACAACGTCTCGATCGTATGACTCGGTGCAGGAAGCCGTATCCGTTATTAAGAGAAATGTGAAGTGGAACTAACAATTGTAGATTTTCTCTTCTCTATGAGGATCTGCCTTGAACAAAACGCTGTTTTTTTATGGTTGTAGTTTTCCTACATTATCTGTGTAGGTCCTCGTTGACAGTTTGTCATCTGCAACTATATGGTTCTTAGAGACAAAACTGTTTTATATCGAAATATTTGATCTGCTTTTTATTTTATTTTTATGGTTATTTCTAGTACTGTACAATTTTACATGAATGGCATCTCTATCCCTTTGCTTACGAACCATGTCCAACGTACATGTGTTGGTGTCTTCATTCGCGGAATGTTGGAAGAAAATGGCATTGTTCAAACATTCACTGTCACTGTTTGAGATTTTGAAAACAAGATGAACGGTGGCTAGACAGCTGACTGTGTTTTGAGTGGGAAGTTTGAATCTGGGTAAAATGGCAGGTGGAGTTGACAATTGACTGTGTAGGGGGGTGGGTTGTTGTTGTGGTTGTTGTTGTTGTTGTTTAGAGGGGACTAGACTACGTGGTCATCAGTCCCCTGTTGCGAGCTAAGTCGATACAGCGTAATGCATCCTGCAAAACAATGCGTGACTCACACAGAAGATAAACTCATAATGGGCACGTAATGAGGGGAAATGAGTTCAGGACACTCAAAGAAGAAATCCTAAAGAGGAAAGAAACGTAGAAAGAAGAAAACTGAAAGAGGAAAAAACTGTACTAAAAGGTTTCAGCAGAAAAGTGTGGCTGGCTGATCGCGAGAATAATAAAGGATGAGCCAGCCACTCCGCACATTCTAAAACATACGGGTAAAAGCGGGGAGACAGCACAAAAGAAGAAGAGTAAAAATTTGTGAAAGATGGGTGCCTGAGATATTAGGCTAAAATACCCACCTTTAGATCAAATGATAAAACCCAGCTGCACGGATAAAACGTAAAACACAATCAGCTGTAGCAGCGTCGTCACCGAGAATAAAAGGAAGTGCAGCTGGCAGGTCAAATGACTGTCGTAAGGCAGCTAAAAGGGGGCAGTCCACAAGGATGTGGACCACTGTCAATGAAGTGCCGCAGCGACACTGTGGAGGATCCTCCCGTCGAAGTAGATGGCCATGTGTCATCCACGTGTGGCCAATACGCAGACGACAAAGGACAACTGACTCCTTCCGAGAGGCCCTCAGAGAGGACTTCCACGGAGCTGTAGAAAGCTTCACTGTACGGAGCTTGTTTGGGGTAGGTGAGTCAACCCACTCAGTGTTCCAAAGCCCTACCACCTTCTTTTGTAACTGTAATCGGTGGTCCCTCTCCTGAATACCAATTTCTAAGAGGCTTGCAGTAATCGCCTGCCTAGCCAGCCGATCCACGCGTTCGTTCCCCGGAATTCCTATGTGTGCCGGGGTCCAAACGAAAACCACAGTGCTGCCAGACTGAACGAGAAGGTCAAGAGATTCCTGAATTGACCGCACCAGTGGGTGTTTTGGAAAGCACTGGTCAAGGGCTTGCAAGCCACTCAGGGAGTCGCTGCAGATAACATACGACTCCCCGGGACAGGCTATAAGGTGCCCCAGTGCTCGATGGATAGCTATCAGCTCCGCAGAGAAGATAGTACTCCCACAGGGTAAGGCGTGTAGTTCAGTATGCTCATTGTGGGTGTAGGCATACCCACAACGGCCATCAACTAGGGACCCGTCGGTGTAGACAATTTCCGCGCCATGGAACGAACGAAGTACCGCCTGGAACTGGCGGCGGAGAGTCATCGGTGCAACAGAGGCTTTAGAGTCACGTGACAAGTCCAGCCGAAACTGCGGACGCGGTATAGACCAAGGAGGAACACGGGAAGGGTAGTGGAAAGCAGGAGGAATAGGAAGGGATTCAAGTGAAGAGAGAAGGGAACGAACACGGACCGCGATCGGGAGACCCGACCTTGGCCGCCGTCGTGGGAAAGGAAGGACAACATCCGGAAAGAGAAGCCTGTAATTAGGATGGTGGGGTAAGGCATGTACATGGGCAGCATAGGCAGAGAGTAAGCGCTGCCGGCGGAAGCGCAGGGGCGGAACCCCTGCTTCAGCTAGCAGACTTGTCACTGGACTTGTGCGAAAAGCCCCTGTCGCCAAACGGACACCACTATGGAGGACCGGGTCCAATACCTGTAGTGCTGACGGTGCTGCAGAGTCATATACGATACTTCCGTAGTCCAGGCGCGATTGTATCAGAGCCTTATAGAGCTGCAGAAGCGTTGGGCGTGATGCTCCCCAAGCCGTGTGGCCGAGACAGCGAAGGATATTAAGGTGTTTCCAGCATTTCTGTCGCAGCTGACGGAGATGTGGCTGCCAAGTCAGCCGGGCATCGAAAACCATACCAAGGAAGCGGTGTGTTTCTTCAACTCGAAGGAGTTCGTTATCTAGGTACAGCTCTGGATCGAGGTGAAGTGCCCGACGACGACAAAAGTGCATTACTCGGGTCTTAGAACCCGAGAAGTGGAAACCGTGGGCCAAGGCCCATGATTGTGCCTTCCTAATGGCTCCCTGCAGCCGCCGTTCGGCGACACCAATGGTGGCGGAGCTGAAGTAAATGCAAAAATCGTCTGCAAACAGGGAGGACGAAACTGAGGACCCCACCGCTGCTGCGAGAACATTGATGGCAATCAGGAAGAGGGGAACACTGAGAACAGAGCCCTGTGGGACACGATTCTCCTGGACATGGGGAGAGCTGAGACAGGTGCCTACACGAACTTGAAAAGAGCGGATCGATAAAAAGTTCCGTATAAAAATTGGAAGGGAGCCCCTCAGACCCCAACCATGCAGTGTAGCCAGAATATGGTGGCGCCAGGTTGTATCGTATGCCTTACGGAGATCAAAAAATACCGCAATGAGATGTTCGCGCTTGGTGAAGGCAGTGCGAATAGCCGATTCCAGCGAGACAAGGTTGTCAATGGCGGAACGGCCTTGACGGAATCCCCCTTGTTGTGGGGCAAGAAGTTCGCGGTCTTCAAGGAGCCACATCAGCCGCCGACTCACCATTCGGTCAAGCAGCTTGCAGAGCACATTGGTAAGGCTGATTGGGCGGTAACTGTCAGCCACCAATGGATCTGCTCCAGGTTTGAACACCGGGATGACGGTGCTTTCCCGCCACTGTGATGGAAAGACCCCATCTGCCCAGATACGGTTAAACAGGGAGAGGAGTCGGTGTTGAAACTCAGCCGAAAGGTGACGGATGAACTGGCTATGTATCCGATCAGGTCCCGGAGAAGTATCGGGGCATGCAGCCAGAGCAGTTTCAAACTCCCACTCGCTAAATGGGGCATTGTAAGGTTCCTGGCGGCGTGTGCGGAATGATAACTGCTTCCGCTCGACCCTCTCTTTGAAGGTGCGGAAGTCTGCACTGTACGTTTCAGTTGCTGAGCAACGTGCATAGTAATCCGCCATGTACTCAGCTATGGCTTGCGGGTCAGTGCAGAGTGCACCCTGAATAGTGAGCGATGGAATTCCTGCCGGTGGGCGATATCCAAAGAGGCGACGCACTTGGGTCCAGACCCGAGAAGGGGAAGCGCGAGAGCCGATAGATGCTACAAACCTCTCCCAGGAATCCTTTTTACTCTGGCGAATCAATCGCCGAGCTCGTGCGCGGAGCCGCTTAAAGGCGATTAGATGGTCTAGAGAAGGGTGTCGCCGGTGCCGCTGAAGTGCGCGCCGACGTTCCCGGATGGCCTCAGCGATTTCCTGCGTCCACCAAGGGACCGACTTACGTCGAAGTGACGTAGACGCGGTCGGGACAGTGTTCTCAGCAGCAGAAACTATGGCCTTCGTGACTAGCTGGACAGCCACATCAATGCCGGCTGGAAGCGTAGTTGGTACCACTGCAGCTGAAGCACATGCCGGCCAGTCAGCCCTATGGAGCGACCAATGAGGTAGCCGGTTTGCGGCCTGAGTCTCTGGGAGCGACAGAAAGATGGGAAAATGGTCGCTCCCACAGAGATCATCATGGACGCTCCAGTTCAGACGAGGGAGGAGACTCGGGCTACAGATAGAAAGGTCGATGGCCGAATACGTCCCGTGAGCTACACTGAAGTGCGTCGGAGCGCCCATATTAAGAAGGCAAAGGTTTCGCCGAGTGAAGAGCAGCTCCACATCCCTACCTCGAGCCGAGGTCTGTGTCCCACCCCACAGAGGGTGGTGGGCGTTAAAATCCCCCAGAAGGAGAAACAGCGGGGGGAGTTGAGCGATCAAGGCATCAAGGTCAGCAAGAGAAATAATCTCATCTGGAGGAAGGTAGAGGGAACAGATTGTTAGTTCCTGCCTGACTCTGATCCTTACAGCCACTGCCTCGAGATTCGTGGTGAGCGGCACAGCTGCACAGGGGACAGTGGCAAGGACATAGAGGCACACACCTCCAGAGACCCTGTCGCAAAAGGGGCGATTTTTGAAATAGCCCCGGTAGCCACGCAGGGCTGGGGTCCTCTGCACAGGAAACCATGTTTCCTGTATCGCTATGCAGATAACATGGAAGTTGCTCAATAGCTGTTGCAGCTCAGCCAGATGGTGGAAGAAACCGCCGCAATTCCATTGGAGGATGTGGTGGTTAGTGACGTTAAAAGCCATGATGAAAAGGAAAAATATAAAATATAAAATATTAAAAAACGTTATTCCATAGGTTCATCTGCTGCAGCCGATTGAGAACCTACGGAGTCCAGGACAAGACGTTCTGGGGATTCAGTGAGCGTCAGATCCTCACGTGACGCGAGGATCTGCACCTCATCGTCTGATGCAGAAGATGAGGTAGCGGGTGGCCTGAGAGCCACCGAAGACACTTTTGTCTTCTTTTTCCGTCCCTCTCGCTGGCCCTTAGGTTTGCAGGGCCGGGAGGGCTTCTCTGTAGTGACACCAGGGGTAGAAGAAGAGCGGGAAGCCCTTCCACCCACAGGTTTTGGATCCTTCAGCCATTGGCTGGGATCTGCTGGAGCACTAGGAGAAGCCTCAGAAGGGAGTGCCCCGAGGGACCCCTTCCGAGCGAGGGGAGCCAGAGGAGGCTGCTGCTCCTCCTCTGGCTGGGAGGTGGGGACTTGTGTCCCCGGTGGTGGGGGTGGAGGTGCCCCCACTGGTGGTGGTGGGGGGGGGGCAGTGTGAGGAGTGCCCCCGACCTTGATGGAGGCTGACGAGCTTTGACGGCCCTTTGGGCCCACAGAAGGTAGTTGCACGGTAGGTCTGATCAGAAGTGGTGGTGATGAAGTAACTGCAGCGAAAGATGTAGTCATGGAAATTGGGTGAAGCCGTTCATATTTTTTACGTGCTTCTGTATATGTCAGGCGATCCAGGGTCTTGTATTCCATTATCTTTCGCTCCTTACGGAGCATGGTACAGTCTGTAGAACAGGGTGGATGTTGCTGCCCACAGTTGACACAGATAGGTGGAGGGGTACACGGAGCGTCCGGGTGTGATGGACGCCCGCATTCCCTACATGTGGGGCTGGAACTACATCTGGAGGACATATGTCCAAATTTCCAGCATTTGAAACAGCGCATAGGGGGAGGAATGTAAGGCTTTACGTCACACCGGTAGACCATGACCTTGACCTTTTCGGGCAATGTATCGCCGTCAAAGGCCAAGATGAAAGCACCGGTGGCTACCCTATTATCCTTCGAACCCCTATGCACGCGCCGGACGAAGTGGACACCCCGTCGCTCTAGGTTGGCGCGTAGCTCGTCATCCGACTGTAAAAGATCCCTGTGATAGATCAGACCCTGGATCATGTTAAGCGATTTATGAGGTGTTATACTGACCGGAACGTCACCCAGCTTATCGCAAGCAAGTAATGCTTTTGATTGGGCGGATGACGCTGTTTCGATCAGTACCGAACCGCTTCTCATCTTCGACATGCCTGAGACTTCACCAAACTTATCCTCGAGGTGTTCAACGAAGAAAAGTGGCTTCGTCGACATGAAAGTTTCCCCATCTGTTCGACTACAAACAAGATACTTAGGTGAGTATGTCTCATCCCTTTCTTTAGCCCGCCGTTCCTCCCATGGGTTGGCCAGGGAAGGGAACGTTCGGGGATCATATGTAGCTGCATTATAAGCAACTCTTCCACGCTTTGAGACGCCGTTTTCGCGGCCGGCCACGCTTTTATTTGCTCGTTTCATGTTCGTCCCACGAGCAGCTAGGGAACTAAAGGTCCACCCAGGCAGAGCCCCGCTTGCCTGGGTAAGCCTGATACAACTGAGGTGCGGCAGGTTCCTCAGAGGTTGCTCGCTAGCGGCTGTTCAACCTCAACAGCCATGCATAGAGGTTTGTACCGTCCTCGCGACCCGGGCGATTAAGCCAGGATCCCCGGGCTCTGAAACGTACAACGTTCCACCGTCGCGCCGAACGATGGTCGTTGAGGCACGCACAGAGCTTACGGTGTAGCGGACTGTTGGCGCGACACAGCCCACAGCTCAGGACCCCGGGTTCGCCAAGCCCGTACCCAGCAAATTAATGCTGAGCCCCTGAGGGGTAGGGGGGTGGGAAATTTGAATTTTGACACCATGTGAGTAAATGCGTGGATGCGAGAAGGTGGATGTGTATGTACATATTGTAGGCTTCTTGGTGTTGATGATTTATTTATTTATATATTGAAACATATACATACTTTGTTGTTATTATTTTACTAGCGAACCCGGCAGCACTTCGCAGTAACTGATGTGTATAGGATATATATCGTAACCCTTTCTCCTCTCCACCCTCTCTTCTTCCCTCCTCTATTTTCCCATCGCCTTCTCCCCCCTTCCTTTGTCCATCTCCTCCACCATCACCTTCACACCACTTCCTCCTATCCGACACCATGTCCATCTCCTCCCTCGTCCTATCTGCGTGTATATCATTCCCAATTTTTAAATCCATTTCTTTCCCCAACTCTCCTCCTCCCCGCACAGCTTAGCATGTTTTTGTCGTAGCGAGCGCTTTTGAGCTAAAAACAAAATAATTGTAGATTGATCATACTTTAATGATAAAAATTCCACATGAAACAAAACAATTAATTGAAATACAATAAGTGGAATGGAAATACAACGTTTCGAAAGTCTTTGTGTTGCGTTCATTGTAACGTTTGTTAATGATATCTTTCCGTCCGTAGAGAAAACGAACAGTGTAGATGGTTTACCAACTCCCGAACACGCCACATACAACTGCCCATGGGAAAAACACGGCGGTTCAAGATTTATTCCACAAACTTCTAACGACTGGGCTTGCGCTTTATTGATCGGCATTAGAAATGCAAGGCGAACGGGAAACTGGACACGCTTAAATTAAAACGGCAAGTCGGTTGGAATCAGTGGTAGTCTTGGAATCCGCAATGGAGGCATTAAAAAAATAAACCACGATCTATACTCAGTTTGTTTGCAACACTAAAAAAAAAAACAACAAAAAAAAAAAACAAAAAAAAAAAAAACACGAACTGACATCAATTCTGTCTTTGCAACGCTCCAAATATATTATTACCACCGATAACACCATGGTGGTAAGAATAACACGGAGGGTCGTCTAAAGAAACAAAATTTCATGTACTACACTACTGGCCATTAAAATTGCTACACCAAGAAGAAATGTAGATAATAAACAGGTATTCATTGGACAAATATGTCATACTAGAACTGACATGTGATTACATTTTCACGCAATTTGGGTGCATAGATCCTGAAAAATCAGTACCTACAACAACCACCTCTGGCCGTAATAACGGCCTTGTTACACCTCGACATTGAGTCAAACAGAGCTTGGATGATGTATACAGAATACAGATGCCCATGCTGCTTCAGCACGATACCATAGTTCATCAACAGTAGTGACTGGCGTATTGTGACGAGCCACCATTGACCACGTTTTCAATTGGTGAGAGATCTGGAGAATGTGCTGGCCAGAGCAGCAGTCGAACATTTCCCGTATCCAGAAAGGCCCGTACAGGACATGCAACATGCGGTCGTGCATTATCCTGCTGATATGTAAGGTTTCGCAGAGATCGAATGAAGGGTACAGCCACGGGTAGTAACACATCGGAAATGTAACGGCCACTGTTCAAAGTGCCGTCGATGCGAACAAGAGGTTACAACCAATGGCACCCCATAAAATGACGCCGGGTGATACGCCAGTATGGCGATGACGAATGCACGCTTCCAGTGTGCGTTCACCGCGATGTCGCCAAACATGGATGCTACCATCATGATGTTGTAAATAGACCCGGGATTCATCCGAAAAAATAACGTTTTGCCATTCGTGCACCCAGGGTAACCGCAACCATGGTCTGCGAGCTGATAGTCCGTGCTGATACAAACTTCGTCGAACTGTTAGTGCATTTGGTTGTTGTATTTCAAACTTCCCCATTTGTTGAATCAGGGATCGAGATGTGATTGTACGATCCGTTACAGCCATACGGAGTAGATGCCTGTCATCTCGACTGCTAGTGATACGACGCCGTTGGAATCCAGCACGGCGTCCGTATTGCTCTCCTGAACTCACCGGTTCCGTATCCTGCAAACAGTCATTGGATCGCTACCAATGCGAGCAGCAATGTCGCGGTACGATAAACCGCTATCGCGATAGGTTACAATCAGACCTTTATCAAAGTCGGAAACGTGATAGTACGCATTTCTCCTCCTTACACGAAGCATCACAACAACGTTTCACCAGGCAACGCCGGTCAACTGCTGTTTGTGTATGAGAAACCGGTTGGAAACTTTCCGCATGTCATCACGTTGTAGGTGTCGTCACTGGCGCCAACCTTGTGCGAATGCTCTGAGAAGCTAATCATTGGCATAACACAGTATCTTCTTTCTGTCGGTTAAATATCGCGTCTGTAGCACGTCATCTTATTGGTGTAGCAATTTTGATGGCCAGGAGTGTATAATAGTGAAGGATCATTTTTTAAACGCGATCCCACCTGTCTGGGAACGTTTTTGTCACATTCTGATATTTTACGGTAGACTTTCCAATTCCTCCCTGGCTTCAAGCAAAGCCTGTTCTCAGCATAGATAACGCCATCTCCTTCTAACGTCCTTGACGTATTTGCTCGCTGCGTTACAGCGTCTTTGGTTGATAGGCGAGAAGCGAATGAATAAGCTGATTGTTGGAGAATCTAGAAAATTATCCGAGCTTGAAGCGTACTTTCAGTTTTCTCAAATGCTGATATTTTCCGGGAAATTTACCAAAAATTTTCTTTGATACAAACCTAGTCCTGAAAATTATGAACATAACAAAGAAATGATCAGCCAAATCGGTGAATCCATTCTCAAATCATATGCTTTCATACAGATGGCAATTCATTTTTATTGATATAGATCTTGTAATGCTATTATTCTTAATTGTGTATGTGTATGTAGGGGTGGTAGTCTTGTGGACATTTTTTATTATCTTTTTATTTATTATGTTTCTATTTTGTGTGTGTGCGTTGTCGTGTTTATAGATTGGTTTTGTTTGCCACTTTTTGAGGGCAGAAAATATAGTTCCATTGTCGAGAGCTGTGTATTAATTTATTATTCGTTATCCTTCAAGCATGGCTTTCAGTATTTGATAGTTTGGGGGTTTTCCTCAATTAGCATTTCATGATTTTTAGATCTCAATTGTTTCATGTCCAAAAGATGTACGGCAAATGTAGATTAACGGCTGTTACCTCTTTGTGCTCTTATGTGTTCTGCATATCTTTTGTTAAAGTTTCACCTTGTTTGTCCAATGTAAATGGTATCGCAGTCCTGACATGTCAGTTGGTAAATACCAGATCTGTTGTTATGTCTTCGTTTGTGTTTGTTGTTCTTATTTTCCTCTGAAATGAGTTGTCAGTTCTGTGATTTATTTATTTATTTATGTTTTGTGCTTTCTATTGTGTGGGTTGGTTTGTTGTTATAGGTGAGACTGTTCCAGTTCCTTGTTATTTCAGGTGTTTTGTGATTATGTTAGATTTTGTATGTGGTTCTATTTTCGTGTGTCAATCAGTCTGTTGATAGTGATCTGTGATCTGTTTGTTGTTGTGCTTGAGGTGTTCTTTTCATCCCTTAATTTGGTTCCGATATTGATACTGGTCGAGCACAGGACTTCTTCGTCGTCTGTCATATGGGACCGCCACTTCGGCCTTCCTGTTCTCTCGATCTGTCGTTTTTCCAAAAGTCTGGCCTATAATTGCTGAAAGACTGCTCCGCAATATATTACCCGCTGTACACCAGATCAACTCTGGCAGAATGTGAAAGGAGCATGGACTGCTTTACACCAAGAAAACATCCAAACCCTATTTGATGTAATGCCAAGACCTTTAGCAGAAGTTATAGCCAGCAATAGCGACCACATTCATTACTGATTCCATCATCTTCCTCACTTAATATGAGGCTGTATTTTCAATCATGTTATCTTTGTACAACGCGTTATCTAATAAATGTAACTGTGATATCTCCGGTCCTTCTTGGTTTGCGTTTTGGGTGGACAACAGAGTGTTCCAGTCTTCATCTTCCTAATCTAACCATTTCTCCTATTTCTTGTTTCTGGGTACTCTTAATTGCGCATCTAGCCTTCTACAAGCTATCTGACGAAGTTCGCTATATTTAGGAACAGCTTCTGTTATTTTTATCTGTCCAGTACATACAATGAAATTATTCAAAATTTCTTTCATTTATTATACATAGTTTAAATCTTTTGTTCCTCAAAGAAATTTCGTTTCTGAGTTAAGGTTTTGAGAAGATACCATCGTAGTTACCCTTCGGCTAAATAGGATCCTGTATTTCATTCAAGTCGAAAAGCAAATGTTCAGTGCAGCCGACCACGCTATTTTTGGCTGCCCGAAGCCACAAATCATCGACGTAATCACTGATTCCTTAATCAAGATGGACTGAGGTGACAGTTCAGGGCATAGCGCATTGATCAAATTGGTTCAGGGCAACTGCGTGACAGATCATGACAGCTGTCTTTCAGAAATGTGATGGGTTAAATCTCTTCTTCGATTCCATTGAAGTAATAAAAACAAACGTACAAGAAAAGATTTCAACGGAAAATACCCCTCGAAGGTCACGCAATATTTAACAAAACAGTATTTTTTTGCTCAAGAAAGGGCAGGAACGCCTTTTGTGTACCTATTTATTTTTATCATTTCCTTACAAAACATGCTTAAGCACCTGGAAAAAAAGAATAATAATAAGAAGAAGAACACTTCTTAACACAACATAATCCGATTTCAAAATGCCTTTGATTGTGTTTTGAATCTAGTTTTTATTTCCTGCAGAAGGGGAGGCACAATCATAAGGGAAGGTAGGTATACATGTACAAAGAGTGTTACCGGACTGATACGTACCGTAATCAACTTAAATTTAATGTCATTTCATACGTGAATCATTTGTGTATGAAGTTTATTTATTTATTTTCATTTATCATGTTCCCCAAGACTGAATTGATAACAAAATTACCACGGCCATGGAACTAGTCAGCGCAGCAAATTCTAATAAAAAAAAGTAAAACGTTTAGCTATCCTATACACACGACAAGCCAAAGCATAAGTAAAAAGAATGAACGACACAGGAATTAGCTTATTTTTAATTTTTTATAGGAATTCCTCACCAGAATAGAAAGAGTTGGCTATGATGAAACTATTTAGTAGAGACTTGAAAGATCGTGCATTACTACTAAGCTATTTGAATATTTGTGGCATCTTATTAAAATGGATGCGGCAGAATACTGCACACCTTCCTGAACAAGGAGGTGTGATCAAAATGTAGATTCCATTTCTGTCTACTATTAACTAAGTGAAAGCTGCAAATATTATAAAGAACAAAAGACATGACAGAAAATATGAGTTGAGAAGCCACTGTTAAAAAAAATCTTATTCAATAATTGAATGAAAATAATCAAAGTAGTCTACTTTTCGTATTGAACTATCATACATTCAAGAACCTGTTCGAATGGTAAATAACGCAGCATTTAGTTTTTGAACAAGATCATGAACATGGGCTTTCCCCTACAGCTCATTATCTATCTAAACGCCTAATAATTTGAAATGTTCAGTCACATTTACCATGTGCCCATTCTCCGTCTGTTTTTGTTGGACTGTGTGTTACAAACTGAGCCTTACTGTGATTTAGCATCAGTTTTCTTCATTTGCGTTATTTGATACCGCGTCGGTATTGTCAACAACGTTCTTTACTATAAATATGGTGTCACCAGTAAACAGAAATATGCTAGAATTACCTGTTTTACTAGGAGACATGTCATTTATATAATTGAGAAACAACAGTGGCCCCAAAACAGAACCCTTAGGCAGCCCTCTCCTCACTTCGCCTCATTGTGAATGCATGACATAGCCATATTCAACACTGCAGAGAATAACCTTCTGCTGACTGTTATTAAAGTAAGAGGTGAATCAATTGTGAGCTACTCTCCTTACTCCGTAATGTTCTTCGACTGTAACAATATTTTGTGATCAACACAACACTTTTCTTAATTCAGAAAACGTGCCTATCGTCCTCAGTTCTTTATTTAATTCATCAGGTACCTCACAGAGTAAAGAGAAAATAGCATTTCCGGTTGTTAAACCACGTCCGATACAAAACTTTACATTTGACAACAAATTATGGGAACTGAAATGATTAATTAACCTGTAATATACAGCCTTTTCAATAACTTTAGCAAAAAACTGATGACAAAGAAATAGGTCTAAAGTTTTCTACATTAACTCTTTCTCCTTTTTATATGGTGCTTTCATTTCTATCAGTAAACTGACTATTCCGAAAGTAAAAATTAGAAAATATGCCTAAATACGAGACTAACAGAGGCGGAACAATACTTTCGTATTCTGCGAGATATCTATAAGAGCCCTTTCACAGTACCTCAGAGGATTATTAAAGGTAACCGACTAGGAATGTTATTTTCCAGTGATACAATATGATTATCTGTAACAGCTAACGTTTAGTTTAATACACCTGCTACATTCCGGAATTAAGTATTAAATTTTGTACATTTATCTGCACATGTACATGTAAAAGAAAAGTTTCCCTTGTCCATTGACTTTACATCCTCAAATTTATGCTGCTGACCACATATTTCCTTTTAATCTTACCCTGAGAATTAGGTAATAATGTTTACTTACCACATACTTTTTTCCTTAATTTCATTTTTCAGAAACTTACAATACATTTTGTAACAAGTTAATGCGACTTGATTCTGAGGGCTTCTAAAAATTTGATGTAATTCCCATCTCATCCTATACATGGTTCTTATTCCTCTTGTCAGCCACCAAGGCTGCCTGATAGTGGTAGTACCTTGTTCTGAACATTCTAACGGATAGTAGCTCTCATAGACCAAGAGAAATGTTATAAGGGAAGCATTATATATTTATCTTCTATATCATCTGTACTATAAAAATCGTGCTAATCTTGTTCCTGATTTAAGTTTTGCAACTGGATTAGCTTTTCTAAATAGTTTATAATAAAATTTAACAAATGTTTTAAAATAAAACCATTTAAAGTTAAAGTTAAAATTTGTTCATCGTGGCCTTAAAGGCCATTCACTATTTTGCTAACGGAATGCCCCTCTAATAATAAAGAACTAATAAAAATGTTGTCTGTGATAGTGCTACTATTCTTTTGCACTTTCTTTGGAAACAGGAGATAAGAATCAAAGAGGAAGCATCGTTTTTCTTGCACAATCGCTTACACTATTAAAGTTGCAATCACCAAATACATCTAATTCTTTGTACTTCCTATAAAGTGAACATAGAACCCTCTCTAGATTCAGCAGAAATATTTCAAAATCTTAGACAGGGAACTTGTAAATAACAACAATTAGTTTAGCTCTGCTACAATGGACCACTGCTGCACAATATTAAAATATCTTTACGGTATGTTTTAGAAACATCGATGGACTCGCCTGCAATACCGTTTATCACGTACAGGGCCACTCCCCCAAACAGCGAAGAATCCTGGGTACACAGGAATGTAAGTTGTACCCTGGTATAGGAAGCTACTGAATTGTAATATTATTTGAGAAGTGCTCTGATATCACCTGTGTGGTGTCGCACAAGTACAAAGTGCGCGCCACCTACTTTCGCCGCGCGCCGCCAGGCACGCACGGCGCGGCGTTCTCACGACGACAGCCACGAGCGCCCTCTGGGACAACCCCGCTCGTGGCCACCACTGAAGGACGGGCCACTTCGGACTGAGATAGCAACGAGTTAGGACCTTCGTAATCAGATAGGCACGAGTGAAGACTTTGCTATTGTACAGGCACTAGGCAGGCCTCTAACAACTATGTATCAACATTCTGCAGTACTATGTAAAAGTTAAGTATTGTTACATTCTGTGCAAAATATATCTCTTTCTAATTTACTCTAGTGTTTGTAGTTTCTGGCTGCTCCCCTCCGTACCTGCACCGGCGTGCTGTCTTGTTACTGTGTCGGTCTCGTTCCACTCGGCCACCGACACCTACGACGAGGCTGGGACATAAAAGCGGCGACGAAGTTGGGACACAAAAACCTGAAGATCAAAACCAACTGCCGAACGATCTAAATAAGATATCACTATGCCGTAAAAATTGGCAATTGACTAAATAATGAGAAGAGTGAAGTCATTCACATGAGTACGATAAGAAATCCGTTAAACTTGGTTTACAAGATAAATCGATCAAAAGTGAAGGCCGTAAACTCCACAAAATACCTAGGAATTACTATTACTTCAGACTTAAATTGGAAAGAACACGTAGATAATGTCATGGGAAAGGCGAACCAGAGACTGCGTTTTATTGGCAGAACCCTTAAAACATGCAACAGAACAACAAAAGAAACTGCACACACTACGCTTGTACGTCCTTTTTTGGAGTATTGCTGCCCAGTGTGGGATCCTTATCAGGTGGGTTTGACGGAGGACATCGAAAGAGTCCAAAGAAGGGCAGTTCGTTTCGTATTTTCAGGATACAGGGCAGACAGTGTTACGGAAATGATACAAAATCTGGGATGGGAATCATTAAAAACAACGGCGCTTATCGCTGCGGCGTGGGCTACTTACGAAACTCCAATCGCCAACAGTCTCCTCCGAATGCGAAAATATATTGTTGACTCCCACTTACATAGGTAGAAATGATCATCAGAATAAAATACGAGAAATCAGAGCTCGAGCGGAGAGATTCAGGTGTTCTTTCTTCACGCGCACAAGTCGAGAATGGAATGGGAGATAAATAGTATAAAGGTGGATCGATGAACCCTCTGCCAGGCACTTAATTGTGATTTATTGAGTATCCCATGTAGATGTAACTGTTGATGTAGACAAGAGCAATTTGGAATAACATATTGTGATTAAACATAGTTTTATCTTTTACATACCAGTTCATAACTCTTTCTTCGTCGCCGTAAGAAAGCACATAAGATTCTTGTACATTGCAAAGTTTGTGGTTTCCAATAATGTTGGTAACTGGTAGTTCCTGCTCACAACATACCTTAACGACTTTGATGTGAGATTCCATCTGTTAATGCATTTTAAAAAAAAGTGATTTGCCGCAGTCACAAAGTGGAGAAGTCAATATTCCGACGTGATGTAGGCTTTGCGCCGTTCGACAATGGTCGAACGTCAGTCTCGCTAGTGTGACTGCAAGCTTCCGTGAACACCTAAGTCCATTGTACTAAGGTCTAGGCCGGCCGCGGTGGCCGAGGGGACTGAGGTGCTTCAGTTACGGTCTGCACGGCCACTACGGTCGGGGGTTCGAATCCCCCCTCGGGCGTGGATATTTGTGCCGTCCTTCGTTGTAGGTAGTTCATAAGTAGTTTGTAAGTTTAGGGACTGATGACCCCGTAGTTAAGTCCCTTAAGCTTAACAAACATTTGAACATTTTTTGAACCAAGGTCTGGTTGGCAGCACTGCTGTTATTTGCGCATAGTATTCTCCGTTAGCTGTCTGGGAAGCTTTCCATTCTTTGTCCCATTGCCCGAATTCTCTTTCTGTTTTCTAGTAAAAGATCCTCCGCTGGAACCTGAAAATGTTCAAATGTTTGTATAGCTTATGTGACTCAACTACAGGGATATCAGTCCCTAAACTTACAAACTACTTATGAACTAGCTAATTCTAAGGACGGCACAAATATCCATGCCCGAAGGGGGATTCGAACCCCCGACCGTAGTGGCCGTGCAGACCGTGACTGGAGCGCCTCAGTTCCCTCGGCCAGCTGGAACCTGAGTACATTCTTTCGTACCAGTGGTAACCGCTTCCTTGGCAAGTGTGTCAGCGATCTCGTTCCTCAGAACGTTGTTGTGTGCTCATGGTCCCCACATTCGACAGCGGGCCCTGGACCCAGAATCAGAGACGGGCCCTCCCTCCAGCCTCTGCCAGGCACTTAAATGTGATTTGCAGAGTATCCCATGTAGATGTAGATGTACATTGATTGGTTAGCCGCGGGTCGCTGGTTGGCGACCGCTGCCCTGTAAGTTTCGCTGCCTCGCTGCTTGCTGAGGGCCTGTTCACCACCGCCTTCCGAGGACACGGGGCCAAGCCGGCGGTCTGCTCCTGCGGAGGTGACGGCGTGCAGCGGGCGACCCGATCGCAATTGACCCAGGGCAAATGTTTGCCGCGCCGTGACAAGTTAATCTGGCCTCCGCCGCCGCCGTCGCCACCGCCGCCGCCTCCGCCGCCCCCGCCGCCGCCCCCGCCGTCGGTGGCCATCATTTACCGGGCTGTCAGCCGCGGCTAATCTAATCTGCCGCCTCCCCGAGATTTCCAGGCTGTCACTTGCCCGTGTCCTAATCAATAACGCAGCGGGGTCCGCGGCCCATCTCTCTCTCTCTCTCTCTCGCTCGCTCTTCCTCCCTCCCCCCCCCCCCTCCGGCGGCTGTCTCGTATGATTGACAGACGGCCGGCTTTCGCCGCTGCCAGTAGCAGCGCGGCCAGTACACACACTTCGTGTTGGTCGACTGTCACCCACGTCTGAGCGCGGCTGTGTATACGTTGCTGCCCGGCCGTAGCGGAGCTTTCGCGGACAGCCCCTGCAGACAGACGTCCGATCAAACAGTCGACAATCGCGTCACTCCCCGCCTCCCCCCCCCCCCCACCCTTCACCCTTCCTTGCCGTCGCGCGCACATTCTGTGTAGCCGGTCGCCAGCGTATTTCAAAGCGCAGACAGCCAAGCTTTTTGCGCCAAAGCCGAATTCCGACATGAATCACGATAAGGGCACACACGGGTACATGCAAGCACACACACACACACACACACACACAAACACGTGACGGGAAAAATACGCAAGCTACCCACCTGATCGACGGTTTCTCATTTATTGACAGTGCGTGGTTTTATTCGTCACTGTGGAACTCGAGACGCCTATAAAATTCATCCAGTATCTGTTTTCAGAAAAAAAAAAACCACATGTGCTAATTTTTTTCTTACTACAGTGGAACCCCCGATATCCGACCTTCACGGGACCGCGCCGTGGTCGCAATGGCCAAAAGGTCGGATATACCGAGGGGCAATAAAACACGTTATTTCGGGCCAAAACAGCCGTATACTGCACCAACTTTTAAAACTTTTCTACAAAATCTTTTGCAGCATGCCGGCCGCGGTGGCCGAGGAGACTGAGGCGCTTCAGTCACGGTCTGCACGGCCACTACGGTCGGGGGTTCGAATCCCCCCCTCGGGCATGGAAATTTGTGCCGTCCTTAGTCTTAGCTAGTTCATAAGTAGTTTGTAAGCTTAGGGACTGATGACCCCGTAGTTAAGTCCCATAAGTTCTACAAACATTTGAACATTTTTGCAGCATCGTCATCAGCAGACAACTTTTCGCCCGCAATAACATGTCTAATACCGGTGAAACTAACCTTCGCTTGCCTGGAAAGTCTCAACAACAAAATGTTCAAATGTTTGTAAATCTATCGGACCAAACTGCGTGGTCATCAGTCCGTAGCTTACAAACTACTTAAACTAAGGTAAACTAACCTAAGGACAACACACACATCCATGCTCCAGGGAGGACTCGAACCTCCACAGCAAGCAACCACGCGCGGCAGCGAGATGCTTTAGACCGCTCGGCTACTCCACCGCGGCAGTCTCAACATCTCCTTCCAATTTTTCAAACAGCTTTACGTATTTTTCTTTCACTAGAGGCCCCGACAAAGGAGACCCTTTGCGCCGTTCTTGACAAAACCAAACCCAAAGAGCTTCGTCTACAAGTTCTAGCTTAGGTTTTTTTTAACATTTTCCGATTTTTTAAAGCATCTTCCGTTTCAACTGTCATAGAATAACTTTCAAGGTCTTCACGATTTTTTTCTCCAGTCTTTTACAGTTGTCACGCTGACCCCTAGCTCTGCGGCTAATTTGACTATACCCGGGCCGCTGAAACTTTGCACTTGACGTTTACAAATAACAAGTGAAGAGCAAGAAGCGCGAGGCGCTAGACGCTAGGAACGATCCAATCACAGCGCGGTAAACACTTCCAGTGGTCACGTGCCGTGACGTCAACGTTCCCGCGTTGCCGGCTTTGTTCAGTTCTAACGTAAACAAAATTGTGTGTTGTGTTTATCGCGTGTTTACGTTGTGTGTGCTTTTTTTTTCGCTGTGATTTGTTTTACTGTGAGTGTTATAACTTGACTTTCTGATTTCAAGTAATTGGATAATGTCACCGAAAAGATGCTTGTCTAGTGACGTTTTCTGAGTAAGTTCTCAATTTCGTATGAATAAAAACTTCGAAGCTTATGCTCTGAGCGGGAAGTTCATTGTCGCTTCAAACGATCGGAAAGAAGTTATGGTGCAGTGGTTACAAGAAAGAAATATTGCTGCAGATATATCAATGTCAAAACTTCTTTTATAATCGCTCGTGAAACAAAATAAGCCTATTATACCCATATATGCAGTAGACGAAGTCGCAAAGGAGCGGCGTCACAATGTAATAAATCTGCCCCCATTTCACTGCCGTTTTAACCCTGTAAAATTGGTATGGCATGACGTGAAGAATTACTTAAGAAACAATAAGTCTTTCACAATAACAGAGGTGGAAAAGCTGTTGCCTGAATCTGTTGCCAATGTGGATGCTGCATCTTGGGAAAAAAAAGGGTGGAGCATGTTGAAAAACTGATTCGGGCAGCGCAAACAATGGCAGGTATCATCAGTAACTATTAACGGTTAATGGTTTGTCTTGGTAATGACGACGATTTTGGCAATGACGACAACAGTGAAGATGGGGAGCTGGATGTAATTGTACCATTGTCGCCGTAAATTGGTGAGTGAAAAGCATTCTGATTATAAAACGTAGAGAGAAGTTACTATCTAGATTATTGTTTATTTCGTATCTGTCGTGATCCAATGCTTATTTTCTATATTGCTTTGCTCCGTTATAGAAAGCGTGTGCATTGTTGTGCTCTGGTCTTCATTAATATGCCGTTAATTAATTGCTGTTCAAGAACGAATTATTATATGCACTTTAATTGCTCAATAGCTTACATTTACGAGATGCAACTGAAAACCGTTTCGTCTGCTGTGCGTATAGAGGCTAGTGTTGCAACATCGCTAAAGCAGTGTAGCCAACTTAACTCGCCGTAACGCGAAACGTCAAGTGCAATGTTTCAGCGGCCCGAGTATAGTGACTCACCACGGCCCAAACGTTGAAGCGCTTCACGTTTTTGTTGAAGGGAAATGCACACACGCTTACGTTTTTGAGAAGCCAGAGCGAAATTTCACTAATCGCACAACACAGTTTATCACCAAAGATACAGTAATAACGAAAACAAAAAACAATAAAGTAGAGCAACATTCACGTCGACAATCAGAACACAATTGGCGGTTTAACAGAGAAACAATGCACAGCCACAGAATAAGGAGTACACAGAAAGGAAACTCCCGCTGCAGTCTGTCGTCCAAAATTTAGTGCGCATGCGCGGGATCGGCCATCTTGAAAAGCAGTAAACGCGTGATCACTCCCTACTCTGTAGCTTGGTAATTCGCCGTCTTTGTTTGTTAATTGTGTGTTTTAGCTGCCTGAATCGCATAAAATCAAACAAGTATTTGGTGCAATGAAATGAAAGAACTGTGTGTCAGTAGGTGTAGCTGTTCCGTTTTTATTACGAGCAGCAATAAAAGTAAAGGCGGCCGATGGTGTTCAGCACCTAATTGCCACAATAATTCTCATACTTTCCCAAAAGATGTTGAACGGTTAGTGAACGTCGCTATATGTGTGGTAAAAGTTAAATGTTGTCAGTTTCGAATGAGACCAATGTGTGCATAATTATTAAAAGTAGCCTTGCTGCTTCTCTTGTCGATAACTCTCGCTGTTGCTGTAGCAGTTCAACAGCATCGAAATGTTGAAGTACATTTATATTTTATAAGTTTAACGTCGCAGGGAATAATATAAAATGAAAGACAAAGAATAGTGCGTAAGTAGCGGGACTTCAACATTTTGCGCGTGTGTTCCCTTTTCCGATTGCCCACATAGGCGAGATATTTCAGGAATTTTTAAGGCTCAGCTACCTGCTCACCTTCACATAATTTAAATGCAAAAGGTAAAATTTTACTAACGGCAATGGAGGCGTAGCGTGCTAATGTTAACGACCGTTGATCCCCTTACAAGGGGAGGTCGGCAATCGGGACCCGCCGATTTCGCCCGACCTCTCCTTGTTACGATATTCAAACAAATGGAATAAGGGGAATAATGTTACTATTCTTGCTCTATGGTTGGCAGTTTCTTGTATCTACCTTTCTCTGGTCGGTAAAGTAATTGTCCTCGTAAAACGAACATTATGTTGCCAACATTAAACATTACTCCTCCATTGCCGTAAGTAAAACCGAACCATTCAAATCGATGACACTCATCCTGCCTCCTCCCCTTGTTCTACGCTGCTTAGGCAGGTGAAATTTTACTTACGGCAATGGAGGCGTATTGTGCTAATGTTGGCAACGAATGCTCTTCGGCTACTGGAACAAATAGATTAAGGGTAATAATTATTTTATGCTGTTCCTGCCCTATGGTTGACAGATTTTTCCATATGCCCTTCTCCGATGACTAAATTAATTATCCTCCTAAAGCAAATACAACTTTTTCAACATTGAAACACAACTACATCACTGCCATAAGTAAAATATAACATATAGGTATGTTTTAAAGGCAATATTTATTTCCAGTGCTAAGAAACGGACTGAGAATGCAAGGAGAGCTTATTTACTTAGAAATATATTACCCAATATATTTTGTCGGAGTGAGAATTTTCTATTTCTTGAAGTTCACAAGCAGAGACTTGAAATGTAAAACCAAAATTGAAAAAAAATTCTAGGTGATAAAAGTGACCCATCTGTGAGGTACAAATGGTATGTAATGTTCTAGTGAATGCATATTGACAAGAAAGACTAAGAGGAAAATGAACACTTTTTTCTTTTGCTGTAACTGAAACAACGTGTGCACAATATGACAAGTACAGAGTAATTTTGTTTTGTAGTTTTGTGTTTCCGCTACCTGTCCTCCATTTGTGTGTAATTTAACAGTTTTATACATGCGCAGACGTCATTACTTCTGTGTAATCACGTTGTACTGCCAAGTCTGACTTGTGCAAATTTATTCGTGTCAAATAAAACCTGGCAGTTGTAAAGCCACTTTCTTGTTTATAACTTATTTCCCTAACATAACTTCGCGTTACTTGGGATTTTTCTGGAGATAAGCACCAAATAAAACAACCGTTAATTCCATCGTACATTTTCGTAGTTGTATTAAAATTTATGCCTACTTTTTTTTCGTTGGATTACAATTAGGTGCAAGAACAGGCCGCAAAATAGAGGAGAGCATAATGAAAAACTGTTTCCTTTTTTAAAAGTCGGTGAGTTTAGCTACAGTTCGTAAAAAGTCTATTTCCAGCCAAAGTACTATGTGGCTGTAGTTCCGCGTTTACTGCTTTTCAATATGGCGTCGAGCGCAACGCTTGGTAACACACAGATCAAAGGCACCGCCTCCAGCTTTCCGTTCTGTATACTCCCTATTCTGTGGCACAGCACTGTTAAGTCAGTTTGACTCGTCGTCGGCAGAAGACAGTCTGGCACATGGTCGGATATCCCGAGGTCGGATATGAGGGGTTCTACTGTATTGACATAGGGCCGTATGAATAAAACGAATATCTACTTTATACTCTGAAGTCCAGAAAACATACTCAGGTTTGCATGAATAAACCGAGCTGGAGAATATAAAATGTGTTAAAATATTTGTAGAGCTTGTGGGACTTAACTACGGGGGTCATCAGTCCCTAAACTTACAAACTACGTATGAACTAATACTAAGGACGGTACAAATATCCATGCCCGAGGGGGGATTCGAACCACCGACCGTAGCGGCCGTGCAGACCGTGACTGGAGCGCCTGAGTGCCCTCTGCCACCGCGGCCGGCCTGGAGAATATACTGCAACCGAGTATGTTCTCAGCGTGAGTAAAAGGGTGGGGGAAGTTTTTTACTACAGAGAACGTTCTCCGATTTCTTATGAATAAAACTAGAGAAAACGTCCTGGCAGATCAAAATTGTGTGCCGGAACCAGGACTCAAACCTGGGACCTTTGCCTTTGCCCGCGAAAGGCAAAGGTCCCAGGTTCGAGTCCTGGTTCTGGCACACAATTTTAATCTGCCACGAAGTTTCATATCAGCGCACACTCCGCTGCAGAGTGAAAGGTTCATTCTAAAAACTAGCGAAGTTTCTTACGACCGGAGAACATTCTCCGTTTTATGAAGTAAGCCCTGTACCATACTTCGTGTTGAGTAACTTCTATTAAGTTTTACTGTGATTTAAAATGAAAATAATCAAATTGGTGTTGTTTAGAAGGCAAAAGAAGCTCCTTTATAAATAAGCTAGTCTGAAGAAACGTGAGGGAAACTAAAAATTTTATGCAGATAAAAACATATTCTGTAAAGTAGCTTCCTTCGAAATAATCATAAGTGTGAGTGTGTCAGATGAGTTTTTTCATTGCCGACATAGAAATGAATGACAAGTGGATTCAACTGCGTGTTTTACCCATTTGTTAGGAGTGTATTTTTACATTTTAAATATCTGAATAGCTAAATACTATTGTATGTCTTAAATAGGGTCTGTTAATAAGGCCTTATGACCTTAATTCCAAATATAGTGCATCCCAGGAGTTCACAGTCTGTATCACAAATTAAATAAATCTGTAATACAAGATACTGAAGTATTTTTGTACTGCTCCTGTTCATTCTACCCAAATCGATTGGTCTATTTAAGATGCTTTTTCTGCCTTCATAATCGTAACTTCTGTTATGTTATGCGTAAATAAATACTACATTAAAATTAATAACTGCTTAATTACATACCTAGCAGTCTGTTTCTTGTGACAAAATCGCATGGACTATCGTTTATGAGCAGACCATCGAGTGTTATATTTAACAAAAAGTATCTTGTGTTAGGTCGCCCTTACAGTGTTTCACATTGAAACAAATGAAAATGTAATGCATTCTTAATATTTCGTTGGCAAGTTGTGCTAACCCAACTTCATTAACAACGTCGTCAGAAGAATAAATGTTCGTAAAAAGCCCAAGTTTAGTCTTAATAATATGCTGCTGCCCAGCAAACAAATTTGTAAACATAGTAGAGTTATTCTTGAACACGTAGATACATATACCACATTTGTACACTGAATAATTTGCCTGATTAGGTTAGTTTAAAGAAATATACGATTGAACAGCTTAACTGTGGAACCTACTTTAGAAGGAGGGGAGATAGCGAGAATACACTTCCTGCTCAGAGCATATGCTTTGAAGATTTCATTCATACGAAATTGCAAAGCAATTTAGACAAAATTTCTACATGGTGAGAAAATTGGCAATTAACACTAAATAATGAAAAGTGTGAAGTAATACACAGAAATCCGCTTAACTTCAATTACACAAATTAATTATTATTCTAAAATTTAAGCAAACAAATTACCATCTTTGTTAACTACAGTAATAAAGGCCATAGAATAAGATAGTCAAAACACGTTTAAATACGGTAATCTTTAGTCAGAATTTAGTATAAATAATACCCACAGTTGGGTTACTCCTAGGCGGTTAGAATTTCTGGACAT
This sequence comes from Locusta migratoria, assembly GCA_026315105.1. NCBI lineage: Eukaryota > Metazoa > Arthropoda > Insecta > Orthoptera > Acrididae > Locusta > Locusta migratoria. Next base: position 179,262,294 of record CM048747.1, read on the forward strand.
GCCCTAACATTGAGAGAGTGAAGCCAGTAAAATGTGCATTTCGGCATTTGTTTGTGCTCAAAACATTGGTCTTACTGTGTGGTGAAGTTGTTCTAGTCGTTGAAATATATGTCATATCTAAGTAAATACTCCGATACGACTACCAGTTTAGTAGTTTTACATAAAGAGTGCCACATTCACAGAGGATTTTAAGCGAGAGATCCTTGTTTTGGGCACAAAAGCAAGTCCTCAGTGGGTTCAACCAATGCTTCTTCTCAGCACAGATAACGCTAACTCTCTAGATTCTAACCTCCCTGGGTTACTCTCTCTTTGTAAGTTTAGCTTTCTATGAGATTAGCTCTATGTAAGGTTTAGGTTTCTATGAGTTGAGTCTCTCTGTAACTTTAGCCCTCTCTATCAGTTTTTGTCCAAGTGCATTTAATGTAAATTGTGTTATTTTGAAGAATACAGAGACGACTGAGATTTTAATTTGTTTTAAAATAAGTCGCATAGAAAATATCTTTGACTTTCAATAGATCGTTAAAATGTATGAGGAAGAATAACTTGTCAACTATGTAGTGAAAAGAAATTTACCTAAAATATAATGTACAAGGTCAATCCGAAGATAAAATCAGGCATAAACTATTTCTTTTGTAACTGGCTTCGTCATAAATGAACTAACGGGACTTAAAAATATACATATATTTCAAATATTATCTTATCAAATTTGAAGCCCCTGAGAAAAAGAATCTTCATCTTCAATCTTTACAAAAGTCTTAAATTAACAAATAGGTTCAGAAAAAAGATTAAATACGACGCGCCGGCCGCGGTGGCCGAGGGGACTGAGGCGCTAAGTCACAGTCTGCACAGCCACTACGGTCGGGGGTTCGAATCCCCCCTCGGGCATGGATATTTGTGCCGTCCTTAGGATAAGCTAGTTGATAAGTAGTTTGTAAGTTTAGGGACTGATGACCCCGTAGTTAAGTCAAGTCCCATAAGCTATACAAACATTTGAACATTTTGAAATACGACGCATTGCATCAAGTTAAATAAGAAACAGTATTTTATTACGAAAATTATTAGTCATACCAACCTACATTTCATACAGACAAGCCAAATAAAATTTAGATCCATTTCATCCACGATGAATTACCACCTGACCGAAATCAATATAAAGAAGCCGAGTTACATCTGCTGTTTGAATTGAGTGGCGTCAATTAAATATCTAAGCGTACCGCTGTACGGGTATATGAAATGGAACGAGCATATAAGAACAGTCGTGGGGAAGGCGGATTGTCGACTTCGGTTTATTGCGAGAATTTTGGGGAGATGTGATTCGTCTGTGAAGATCACTTATAAAACGCTTGTGCGACCCCGTCTTGAGTATTGCTCAAGTGTTTGGGATCCCCACCAGAACGGTTTAAAGGAAGATATGGAAGTAATTCAAAGGCGGGCGTCTAAGTTTGTTAATGGTAGGTTCGAACAAAGTGCGAGTGTTACTGAGATGTTCAGGAACTCAAATGGGAGTCACTAGAAGGAAGGCGACTTCTTTTCGTGAAACGCTATTGAAGAGGGCCGTAATTTGAAGGGGACTGCAGAAATATTACAGTGCCGTCAACCTATCTAGGGAACCTAGGTAAACTGTTCTGTAACATTCCATTTCATGTGTTCCAGGGTTATCAGAAAACTAAAGAAAGACACATACAGATATTTTGTTGGAGTTATTGCGTAAATGTATGTCAATGCATACGCACCCTATTGCGAAAATCGTATAAGATAAATTTAAACGATACCACTCGCATTTGTCCTTGCCTGCCTCTTGGAGCACTGTTGACGTAGTGAATATCAAATTTCAGCGGAGTGTCGTGCTTGTACATGATTTTGGTCACACTGTGTTTTCGTATCACAGTGCTAGCGCACATGTTTTTTGAAAATTGTTTACCTTTAATATTTCAGAATACTAACAGACACCAATGAAGCGGGTTACTATCAGCTATTTTCTAAATAACGAAAAACTCTGTACCTAAATAGTTTTGTTTTGTTTGTTTGTATAGTCTATGGGACTTAACTACGGGGTCATCAGTCCCTAAACTTACAAACTACTTATGAACTACTTACGAACTAGGACGGCACAAATATCCATGCCCGAGGGGGGATTCGAACCCCCGACCGTAGTGGCCGTGCAGACCGTGACTGGAGCGCCTTAGTCTCCTCAGCCACCGCGGCCGGCTGTACCTAACTAAATAGTTACATTGGCACGCATTCGCGTCAAGCGAGCGTGCAAATAAAAGTGAGCGATATGGGATGACACATTCCCGCACACTGTCCCTCTCTCTGATACCGAAGAAACAACGAAATGCCGATGACAATGTGGTTGCCACCGCTCTTCATTCGTGCTAGGTGACAATGGATTGCTGAAACACGTTATTTCATTCGTTACACGCCGCACCGAACGAATACTAATTTCATTGAATTTCGATAAGTGTGAGAGGTTTATTTGTCACGAGATTTAACAGAACTAAGCAGCATTGTGTTATCCCAGTAGTTTCCAAACTTTTTGGTATTGGGACCTACAATCTTCCAGGAGAAAATTTCGCAACTCAATACGACTGCCACAGCTGCTATACAGCAAATTAATAGTAATACAAAAACTGTACGTAATATGACAACTAAGGGCGAATCCTTTGCTGAGTACGCTTTTAAAAATGGCGAAGGGAGCACTATTAAAGAAAACAGAAGTCGCAACACTGGAGAAGAGTACCGAAATGCAGGTGGGTCTGCAGCATATTGACGCATGTTGCAAGGAATGGCAGTAGAGTCCCGCCATAAACAAGTGTAAAGTGTTACGTTTACATACAATAACATTCCTTTATTATACAACTTCGCAATAACTGAACAAACACTGGAAAAAGTTACTTCCATGAAATATCTGGTAGTAGACATAAGGGAAGATTGAAATGGAACGACTATATAAAATTAAACCTGGGTAAGGCAGACGCAGGTGGAGGAATTCTCCGTCAACAAAGGAAGTAGGTTACAAAACTCTGGTTCAGCCAGCGCTTGAGTAGGCCTATTGTTCATCAGTGTGGGATTCGTACCGGATAGGGTTAATAGAAGACATAAAGATCCACCAGAGTGCAACGCGCTTCGTTACTGCCTCATTTATAAAGCGCGAAAGCGTCACAGAAATGATTATGAAACAGCAATGGCAGATGTTGGAAGATAGATGTTTTGACGTACGGGCTTCTCTCAAACTTCGGAGAGCGTACATTTCATTTCCAATATATTGCTATCTTCTACGTATATCTCGCGAAGCGACTACAAGGAGAAGATCAGAGAGATTAGGATCCACACGGAGGTACACAGGCAATCATTTCTTCTGTGAACCATACGCGACTGGAATAGGAGGAAGTGACAAAGTTACGCAAGTACCCTCCCCCACACACCTCGTACTGGCTTGACACACTACGGTCGGGGGTTCGAATCCCCCCTCGGGCATGGATATTTGTGCCGTCCTTAGGATAAGCTAGTTGATAAGTAGTTTGTAAGTTTAGGGACTGATGACACCGTAGTTAAGTCCCATAAGGTCCAAAAAAATTAAAAAATTAAAAAAAAACTGGCTTGACAATTATGGACGTAGATGTAGATGAACAACATTTTGTCAACTAAGAAATTTATTTTCCACGATTCAACTGGTAAAATCCACACAATTTGTGGTATTGTTTAATCTTGGTGCAAATGTTGATGGAAGCTTGTTAGTTTCGCACGTAAATCGTTTTTCCAGCAAAGTTTGTGTCTATATTTAAAAAAATGAATAATTAAAAAGAACTACAAAATGCACTTTCGCGTAATTATCTAGTTGTGCTTCAGATTTATACCTTGTAAGTCATACTTGCAAGTACTTATTGTAGTCCAAAACGGTATAAAGTTATAGAGGAAGGTAAAAAAAAATATATATATAGTCTCACAAGGTGGTTTTATCAGCGAGTCTCCCTCAGATGCTGAAAGTTTCTGTGATTTATGGTTGCACCACAGTCTAACATACACAGTCGCCATACTCACTACTGTGAAAGTTGTTACCAACTGACAGTCGCTACGACACTAGCGCTGCTAGTGGTGGGGAAGCTGCCGTAGGAGTAATGTTTACTTGTAATTATTTGTGTGCATAATTAACGAAATAGTAGGTATAGTTTTTGCGTTACAAGCATTAGTAAAATATTAAGAGATATTCATAACACGGACATTAATGTAAAAACAACCGAATTTAACTGATTCAGAGCTGTAGTTAACAGCTTCGTCATGAACAAATACTTACAAATATGTGTTATTTTGTAACTTATTCCGCTGAAAGCAACTAGAATATAAACATAAGAGAAACATAAATTTCTGTTATGATGTGTTCTTACTATGACAAGAGTTTTTTGACGCGTATCAGAACGGTATTTAATCTAATGATTCGTAGATTTTTAGGCTTTACTCGTCTTTCTGATACGCGCATATTCGTTTGAGTGTCATTACTTTAGCTTAAGAAGACAATATCTTGAAGATTCTTGCCGTTTGTAGTTCAGTTGCAACAACAATTGAGGAATTGGGTTCTCCTTTGTTGAAAACAGTTTCATTGCTTTTTCCGTTTCTTGCCAGATCTGTGACTTTTTCCTTCCGCTACAGCTGTGGTGGCTGCTTTGGAACGTTAAATACTGCAGTTATTCCATTTTATATGCGATTCCTACGTTCCACCCTCACAGATTTTACTGGCATTGTAGTGAAGAAGCCTTAACGTTCCTGAGTAGAAAAGTGACAATTTTTTTTGCCAAAGGCAGGTCTTCTAGTGTTTCTTAGACATTTCTTATTTTTAATAGAAAATTATATTATTCAGCAGAAACCTGTAGGTTACAAGATAATTGTAAATAAACTGTCATGAAATGTACCTTTTAGTACCTCATCAGGAATCTCCGTAAACCTAATAAAGACAAAGGTGGAGCTAATTTTAAATTACTACCTATTTCCCCCACGAACCACAGACATTGCCGAGGTGGGGTGGCTTGCGTGCCTCAACGATGCAGATAGCCGTACCATAGGTGCAACCACAGTGGAGGGGTATCTGTGGAGAGGCCAGACAAACGTGTGGTTCCTGAAGAGGGGCAGCAGCCTTTTCAGTAGTTACAGGGACAACAGTCTGGATGATTGACTGAGCTGGCCTTGTAACATCAGTTAATATGGCTTTGCCGCACAGTTACTGCGAACGGCTGAAAGCAAGGGGCAACTACAGCCGTTACTTTTCCCGAGGACATGTAGTTCTACTGTATGAAAATATGATGATGGCATCCTCTCGGGTAAAATATTCCGGAGGTAAAACAGTCCCCCATTCGGATCTCCGGGCGGGGACTACTCAGGAGGATGTTGTCATCAGGAAAGAGATTACTGGCATTCTACGGATCGGAGCGTGGAATGTTAGATCCCTTAATCGGGTAGGAAAATTAGAAAATTTAAAAAGAGAAATGGATAGGTTGAAGCCAGATATAGTGGGGATTAGTGAAGTTCGGTGGCAGGATGAACAGGATTTCTGGTCAGGTGAGTACAGGATTATAAATACAAAATCAGTTGGGGGTAGCCGGCCGCGGTGGCCGAGGGGACTAAGGCGCTGCAGTCACGGTCTGCACGGCCACTACGGTCGGGGGTTCGAATCCCCCCTCGGGCATATTTGTGCCGTCCTAGTTCGTAAGTAGTTCATAAGTAGTTTGTAAGTTTACGGACTGATGACCCCGTAGTTAAGTCCCATAGACTATACAAATATTTGAACACATTTTATATTCTCCACCTCTTTTTATTCATGCAAACCTGAGTATGTTTTCTGGAATTCAGAGATACTTCGTTCTATTCATACGGCCCTACGTCAATACAGTAGAACCCCTCATATGCGACCTCGGGATATCAGACTCCAACATTTTAGTTGGGGGTATCACAGGAGTAGGACTGGTAATGAATAAGAAATTGGAATGCGGATAAACAACTATGAGAAGCACAGTGATCGCATTATGATTGTCAAGATAGATACGAAGCCAACACCGACAACAGTAGTAGAGGTTTATATGCCAACTAGCTCTGCCGATGATGAGGAGATCGAAGAAATATATGAGGAGCTAAAGGAAATTATTCAGACATTTAAGGGAGAGGAAAACTTAATTGTGATGGGAGACTGGAATTCGGTAGTAGGAAAAGGAAGAGAAGGAAAAATAGTAGGTGAATATGGACTGGGCAGAAGGAATGAAAGAGGAAGTCGCCTGGTAGAATTTTGCACGGAACATGATTTAATCGTACAAACACGTGGTTTAAGAATCACAAAAGAAGGTTGTATACGTGGAAGAGACCAGCAGACACCGGAAGGTACCAGATAGATTTTATAAAGGTAAGACATAGATTCCGGAACCAGTTTAAAACTGTAAAACATACCCAGAGGCAGATATAGACTCTTACCATAACTTGTTAGTCATGAACTGTAGGCTAAAACTGAAAAAAAACTGCAGAAAGGTAGGAAAATAAGGAGATGGGACTTAGATAAATTGAAGGAACGTGAAGTTTTGGAGAATTTCAGAGGGAGATTTAGGCAACAATTGACAGAAACAGGGGGAAATAAAGCATTAGAAGAGGAATGGGTAGCATTGAGAGATGAAATAGTGAAGGCAGCAGAGGACAATATAGGTAGAAAGGCAGGACCTACAAAAAAATCCTTGGTTGTCACAGGAAATCCTAAATTTAATTGATGAAAGGAGAAAATATAAAAATGCAGTAATTGAAACAGGCAAAATGGAGTACAGACGACTAAGAAATGAGATTGACAGAAAGTGCAAAATGGCTAAGCAAGAGTGGCTAGAAGCCAAATGCAAATCTGTAGAAGAATGTGTAAGAAGGGGAAAAGTAGATACCGCCTACAGGAAAATAAAAGAGAGATTTGAGGACAAGAAAAGCAACTCTATGAATATCAAGAACTCAGAGGGAAAACCAATTCTCAGCAAAGAAGGGAAAGCTGAAAGGTGGAAAGAGTACATAGAGAAGCTCTACAAAGGAAATGAACTTAGAGATGATGTTGTAGGAAGGGAAGAGGAAGTAGATCAAGATGAAATAGGAGATACTATACTGAGAGATGAATTTGACAGAGCCCTGAAAGACCTAGGTCGGAACAAGGCCCCAGGAGTAGATGACATACCCTCAGAGTTACTAAAATCTCTGGGAGAGCGAGCCATGACAAAACTATTTGAACTGGTGTGTAGGATGTATGAGACAGGCGAAATACCCTCAGACTTTAAGAAAAATGTAATAATCCCCATTCCAAAGAAATCAGGCGCAGACAGGTGTGAAAATTACAGAACCATCAGTTTGATAAGTCATGGTTGCAAAATTTTAACACGAATTATCTGCAGGAGAATGGAAAAGCTGGTAGAAGCTGACCTTGGGGAAGATCAGTTTGGATTCAGGAGGAACGTAGGAACCCGGGAGGGAATACTCAGTTTACGTCGTATCTTAGAAGATAGATTAAGGAAAGGCAAACCTACATTTTTAGCTTTTGTAGATTTGGAGAAAGCATTTGACAATGTTGACTGGAATACACTCTTTCAAATTCTGAAGTCAGCAGGGGTAAAATACAGGGAAAGGAGAGTTATTTACAACTTGTACAAAAGCCAGACCGCAGTTATTAGATTAGAAGGGCATGAAAGGGAAGCATCAGTTGGGAAGGGAGTAAGACAGGGTTGTAGCCTTTCTCCGATGTTATTCAATTTGTACATCGAACAGGCGGTGAAGGAGAGCAAGGAAAAATTTGGAATAGGTTTTAAAGTTCAGGGAGAAAAAAAAATAAAAACATTGCGTTTTGCTGATGACATTGTAATTCTGTCAGAGACAGCAAAGGACCTGGAAGAGCAGTTGAATGGAATGGACAGTGTGTTGAAGAGAGAGTATAAAATGAACATTAACAAGAGCAAAACATAAATAATGGAATGCGGTCTTAGAAAATCAGGCGATGCTGAAGGAATTAGACTAGGTAACGAAACAATGAAGGTGGTAGGTGACTTTTGTTACTTGGGTAGTAAAATAACATGCTATGGTCGCAGTACAGAGGATATAAAATGAAGAATGGCAATGGGAAGGAAAGCATTTTTGAAAAAGAGAAATTTGCTAACATCGAATATTAAGTGTAAGGAAGTCTTTTCTGAAAGCATTTGTGTGGAGTGTTGCCTTGTATGGGAGTGAAACATGGACGATAAGCAGTGTAGACAGGAAGAGAATAGAGGCTTTTGAAATGTGGTGCTACAGAAGAACGCTGAAGATTAGGTGGGTAGATCGCATAACTAATGAAGAGGTACTGAATAGAATTGGTGAGAAAAGGAATTTTTGGCATACCTTGATTAAAAGAAGCGATCGCTTGGTAGGACACATTCTTAGACATCGAGGAATCGTAAATTTAGCATTAGAGGGAAGTGTGTGGGGTAAAATTCGCAGAGGGAGACCAAGAGACGCGTATAGTAAGCAGATTCAAGTAGATGTGGGTTGCCGTTCATATGAGGAGATGAAAAGGCTTGCTCAGGATAGAGTAGGGTGGAGAGCTGCATCAAACCAGTCTCCGGACTGAAGACCATAACAAGAACCTATTTTTATGGCACTACATACGTTCCCTAGTGTGGAAAGTCTGTAAAAATCAATACAAACGATACTATTCCCACTCATCCAAAATCGTATTCAGAAATGTAGCTTGCCGGCCACTTGGAGCGCTGCAGTCGCAGTGTTTAACAAAAATCTGCTGGTGTGTCGTGACTGTGTATGTTACACTGTGGTCGTACTCTACTAATGAGTTTTTTATCCATAACACTCATGAATTCTATGAAAGTAACTTTTAAAGCAAGGGTCAATATAAATTTAGTCTTGCATAAACAAACAACTTTTAGTATGCTCAAGGAAAAAAAAATTCAGTTCGTAAAACGTACGCTAACCCGTAACCATTATTATTTAATGATGATCATATAATCATTAAAGAAACAATATAACTTTATTATTACATTCATTTATTGAGTGAAAAATTAGAATGAAAATAATAAGAGTAAAGAAGTACGATTTTTCTAGTCTCAACTGAAGAAACCCCACGCTCCGCTTGTGGATCGAGACCCACATTTTTGCAGTTTTACTTTTTAAACACGGCAACACTTCTATTGTTGTTGAATTTAACCCCGGTTGTCTGCTCTTTTTTAACAAATGGACAAATTTATACTTCCATGTTTTCCTTCTTCATTAGTATATAAAGAAATATAAACCGTATACCGCGACATAATCAAATATGGGAATGTCCCCTTAAATAAAATATAGTTTACATGTCTAATAGGGACATTTACGAGAGCACCTGTTGTTTCAAATAAATCTTCTAGTTTCATTTTATTGTCTTAATATTTCGTCCCAAACACCTGAATTTGAGAAAATTGCTAAAATTATTTCTCATTAGAAGTCATATTACGGATTTTTCTTGTCAATTTTGGTCTGTGAGAGAGATGTGAGAGTGTACCGTTCAAATGGGACAAAATCTATGGGTGTGCGTTCCAGCACCTACAATTTTAGAAATTAAACACTGGAAATAGCGACCGATTTATCACCGATTATAGAAAAGTGTGGCCCGCCTTTACTTCACTTTACGACTTCAAGTGACCCTTGCCTCCCGAAAGATTGCCGACTGCTCATGTAGAGGATAGTCATGTAAAGAAAATTTTGAGGCTTGGTACCTTAGCCACGGAAATTAACGTATAGCGAGCTACGGAGCAAGACTTACTTTTCCTTAGTTTTGGTCTTCGAGTATACAGCTACATGGGCTGGACCAAGTAGTAAGAAAACCTATCGTTGATGCATTTTTTTTATTAGTACGCGGTTGGCCCACCGTTGCTTTGAGAATAATTGCAACTCTTTGAGAAACAGATACGTAAAGTGTGTTCACAGTTTTCAACAGTAAGTTATCCACTACTTCACCTAAGCATTTGCCAATTACTTCAGCGATGTTGATGCTGTGATTTTGCTCCTCACTCTCTATTCTAAAACTCTCCATAATGGCTCAGTTATGTTGAGGCATGGCGATTTTGCTGTCCAGGGGAGATATTTGATAATTTTCTGATTACATTAGATTTGATTAGATTAATACTTGTTCCATATATCATAAATACATTTCGCAATGATGTGCAACTTGTCAGTTTACGAAATGGTGTCTATACATGACACTCAATACTTTAAGGATTTTTAATTTTTATTTTTTATGTTTTTTTTTATTTTTTTTTTAATTATTTTTTTAATTTTTTATTTTTTGCCACATTACTAGGTTTTATCTAGAAATTCATCTATAGAAGGAGTTGCCATTCAGAAATTCCTTTGATTTCTTTTTAAGTACTAGTTGGGTATCTATCAGACTGGTAACTGATCGAAGACATTTGTGGTAGAATAATTCACCCCTTCTGTGACAATGTTAGATTTATGTCTCTCAGGCGCACTGATTATCGATGTTATCCACGGATTTTAAGACGCCTGGCGACCAAATGTGGCAGCAGTCCTTGTGAATCACATTGTTAGCTGAGGAATTTCTCTCGATATCTCCCTCAACAAGAAACAATATCATTCACAATGAGAATTGCTGCCCCATTTGGCAGCCAGGCGTTGTGAAATATGTGGTTGACATCGTTAGCTGAAAATCGTTTCAGGAGATCTTCAATATGTGATATTGTACAAAGCACGGCTGAACCTTTTTGGCTGTGTGTGTAGGTGCATTATTACTTGGGCAGTGTCTGTTACCAATACATTTGTCGTAGTAATCAGTTTTCTGTCGATAATGCTGAGATCTTCATTTCCTGTAAAGAACATCATCTTTGTTTTGAATTAATTTGTTATGCAAATTATTGCTTTTGAAGCAATCAGATGAAGCGCCATCTGTCGGAAGTTTTTGAACTCTTTTTTTTTCCTTAATAAAATCCTTGTCATTCCAAACATGTGTGTCAATTTTTACCTCTCTGTCTACATTATTCCGTGATTTTTTAAGTTTTCAAATTTATACTGACTTTTTGATCACCCGGTATTACAGCGATGTGCTTCATTGAGCTTAATATCGGATATTTATATTTGTAAGAAAAACTACTAGGAAAAGTTGCATTATTTTCTAGTATTACTATCTGAGTAGTAAATTAAAGTGTGCAAGCGCATAATGCCTTGAACTAGAGCAGGCGATCGGGTGAGCGGGCAGGAGGTCATTGGAATAGAGGGCGCTAGAGACTTCGCGATTTTTTAGCAATTTTCGCCATTTTGACTCTACTTGCATGAAAATGAATATTTAAAATTTCCTATACCCTCATATTTTTAGCTTTCAGGTAATTTTTTTTTTTTTTTTTTTTTTCAAATTTAACACTACGTGGTCATGCAACGCATGGACAAAATGGTTATCTTTTCCTATGAATCGCCGGACTACAAATGATAGTTCTGCCAATACACTGTCGTTTTATACGTTTTGTAGGCTATACTACCGCCAACTGTCTCTGGGGAAATTGCTGTTGCATACTGTTGATATCTAAGCACATTATCTTTGGTAGCAATCACTGCAACTAGAGCCACAGTTGTATAGAATTAAGCTTCAGAGAATGTGCTGCGTTAGTCCGCACTTCACCGGAGATCGATTCGCAAAGTCCTAATGTTACGACATCGATAAGTATCTATAATTTTCGATCATTAGATGTTTCTCCTGTAGTCGTGTAAAAGTATCGTGCTTCCATCAGATAATGTCCGTGTGCTGGCGTGTAAAGTTTTCATAACAAATTTCCTCTCACTTTACGAAAGGACAAGAGCGCAACAGTTTCCTTAACTGAGCTACCAGTGCGCTATATACGGAAGAGGTTAGTTAAACTGGTCGAGAGTCATTACTGGCGTCAGACACTCTCCACCATTAGCGCTGTGTAAATATTTGCCCCTCCCTTAGAAAGTTTCGATTGCTATCTGTGCTCGGTTTTAGAGTTACTCAGACTCCTTCAAAAGCTTTTATTCATCATCCACTTAAATGCCTAATTAGCCTTTATCGTCGCCGATAGAAGTGTTTAAAGATTACACAATATTTAAACGCTCAGTTTTCAAAAGATAGCTATTCCATGAAGTGGTATGGCTACTCATTTATTTGTGATATTCTTTACGGTTTTCCTCCTAAATTTTCACAAAAGTAAGTGTTTTCTGAAAATTAATCTTTTGAGACACATCGTTTCAAACATACTTTGTCATTATCTGATAGTTACAGTTCTTTTATTGTACGGAGTACCTGTTTGCGAGATGTCGAAACACTAACGGATAATCTTACAGTATTAACTCATTAATGACTGGATTTTGTGTTGTACCACAGTCTAACATATTCAATCACGACACTCCCCCGGATTTTTGTTATACGCTGCGATAGCAGCGCACCAAGCGGTCGGCAAGCTACATTTCTGAATACGATAGTTGATTAGTTTGAATAGCATCGTTTAGATTGACTTCGGCATACTTTTTAGATTAGGGAACTTATATAGTGTCTCATAAATAGGTAATAATATAAAAATAGCTCCCCATTTGTCTTTCTTAGGTTTCGTAAGATCCCCGACAAGGTACGACACGGTACATTACTGGACAGTTAATTTACAATTAACCTTTAACATACAGGCTTTAAATGAATAATTTCATTTTCTACTAAAGATAAGAATGACTAGGAAACACCAGGAGACATGCCCTTTTGCAGAGAGACGTCAATTTCTACGTGGGAACGTTAGGTATTCTTCATTACAATTCCAGTAAAATCGGAGAGGGTGGAGAATAGGAAACGTATATAGACTGCAATAAATACGGTATTTAACATACAAAATTAACCATCACAGCTATAGCTGAAGGAAAAACGTCACAGACGTTGCAATATAACGATAAAAGCAACCAAACTGTTTTCCAACAAAGAAGAACCCAATTCCACAATTGTTGCTACATCTGAACCAGAAAAGGCAAGAATCATCAAAATATTGGTTTTTTTAAAGCTAAAGTAATTACACTTCAAAGAATATGCACGTGTAAGAAAGTGACGAGTGACTTGTAAAAATGTGAGAATCGTTAGACTCCATAGCAAATTGATACACGCCAAAAACTGCCTGTCATAGTAAGAACAGACCGTAATAGAAATTTATTATACCATTATGTTTATATGCAACTTTCTTTCAGAGGAATAAGCTGCAAATATACACATATTCGCAAGTATCAGTTCATGACGGAATTGTTCTTTATACCATTGAATCATTTAAATTAGGCCGTTTTTATATTAATTTCCGTATTATGTTTGTCTCTCGATATTTTAATAATGCTTGTAACGCAAAAATTATAGTAAGTATTTCGTTAATTACGTACAAAAGCGATTACAAACAAACATCGCTACTTCGGTGGCTTGCCTACCGCTAGGAGCGCTAGTGTCGCAGCAACTGTCAGTTGATAACAACTTTTACAGCAGTGAGTGTCGTGACTGTATATGTTTTACTGTGGTTGTACTTTAACTCCGTGCACGGGGATGTAATAAATATTTCATTCAAGCAGACCGGAAATACCCGCAAAATAAGTGCTTCACAAACAGCATGTAATTTACACTAAGCTGCCCTCTTCAAATACACAACACTATGCAAAATTTAAGAGACAAATCGTATGTTACGCAAAAGAGCTTTACGGTGCCTTCCTTGGTAGCCTTCTAAAGTGAATAACTACTAGCCAGGGGATAATCACAGCCTAAGCGTCAGAGAACTGTTAAACAAATGTCACCCGCTGACAAAGAAGCTTTTTTGGCACTCCTGTTGCGCAACAGACGCTTGGAGCGGTCTCGCACTAAATAAATCAGACAGTCCTCTGTTTATATTCTGTTCTGCAGTTCATAATGGAACAAGCAGTTTTGCCCCTCCCTCAGACGAGCATCATCTATATTTCACGCTCGTGTACGTCGATAAAGGGTTTGTGTATTCCATATTAAAGACACCAGACGCTACGTAAGGAGCGCATGCAATAAGTTGATGGATATTGATTTGTGTAACGGTCTTCTGCTGATAGTCTTCGGGAACGTGCAGCAGGACGAAGAGACCCATCTGTTTTCTCGTTAGATACTAACTGAAACAAACAAAAACTTTTACATAACTTGCGTCTATTCTTTTACAGAATGATTTTCTTGCTCCAAATAACGTCCGGGAAATAACTGCTTTCTGTCCTTGTATACTACTTTGGCATGGACGTATCATATATATCGTCTACTTTTCTGCAGTTGAAACTACCTCTTACTGAAACTGTACTCGGGCCGCTGAAACATTGCACTTGACGTTTCGCGTTACGGCGAGTTAAGTTGGCTACACTGCTTTAGCGACGTTGCAACACTAGCCTTTATACACACAGCAGACGAAACGGTTTTCAGTTGCATCTCGTAAATTTAAGGTATTGAGCAATAAAAGAGCATATAATAATTCGTTCTTGAGCAGCAATTAATTAACGGCATATTAATGAAGACCAGAGGACAACAATGCACACGCTTTCATTAACGGAGCAAAGCAATATAGAAAATAAGCATTGGATCACGGCAGATACGAAATAAACAATCGAGATAGTAACTTCTATCTCTACGTTTTATAATCAATGATTTTCACTCACCAATTTACAGCGACAATGGTACAATTACAAACAGCTCCCCATCTTCACTGTCGTCGTCGCTGCTGAAATCGTCGTCATCACCAAGGCAAATCATTAACTGTTCATGATCCCTTCCATTGTTTCCGCTGCCCGAATCAGTTTTTCAACGTGCTCGACTCCCCCGCCCCCCCCCCCCCCCCCAAGATGCAGCATCCACATTGGCAACACCTTCATTCAACAGTTTTTCCATCTCTGTTATTGTAAAAGACTTATTGTTCCTTAAGTAATTCTTCACGTCACTCCATACCAATTTTATAGGGTTAAAACGGCAGTGAAATGGAGGGGGGGGGGGGCAGATTTATTTCATTGTGACTCTGCTTCTTTGCGATTTCGTCTACTGCATATGTGGGTGTAACAGGCTTATTTTGTTTCACGAGCGAATATAAAAGAAGTTTTGACATTGACATATCTGCAGAAATATTTCTTTCTTGTAACCACTGCAGCATAACTACTTTCCGATCGTTTGAAGCGAGAATGAACTTCCTGCTCAGAGCATAAGCTTTGAAGTTTTTATTCATATGAAACTGAGAACTTACTCAGAAAACGTCACTAGAGAAACGTCTTTTCGGTGACATTATCGAATTACTTGAACTCGGAAAGTCAAGTTAAACCACTCGCAGTAAAACAAATCGCAGCGAAAAAAGCACAAACAACATAAACACGATACACAACTTTGTTTACGGTAGCACTGAACAAAGCCGGCAACGCGGGAACGTTGACGTCACGGCACGTGACCACTGGAAGTGTTTATCGCGCTGTGATTGGATCGTTTCTAGCGACTAGCGCCTCGCGCTTCTTGCTCGTCACTTGTTATTTGTAAACGTCAAGTGCAAAGTTTCAGCGGCCCGGGTATATTGTGGGTAAACATAGTATCTTGCAATGAATTACCTTAAAGCGTCCCCGTTTGTTAACAAAGAAAACTTCCGGGAAATCATCAAAACTTAAATAAAGATTGCCAAACATGTAATTTCAATACTCGTTCCAGCAAATGTTAATCGTTGTGTCTAAGCATTAATGCATCCATATGCATCCCTGTTCAGAAGAAAAAGCAGGACACCATTAAGAATAGAGATAGGAAGTTGATTTTCATAAGACACGTTCGTTAGTATCTTCTTGTGACGACTCCGTTTCCCCCCTTCTTTGTTCGTGTCCACCTGAGTTTTGCTAACAATATAAAAACGTAGACTTCACTTAATGGGCAGGACACACGAGAGTGGTGGCTACACAAACACAATGTGAGCTAAACCTTGATTCTGCAGCCACTTTGTGATCCCATCACTACGTTGCTCCAGGTTCTCGGCGCTAGTAAGATATTATCTTTCAGGCGCAAGAGATCAATTTTTAATATAAAATCCAACTTAAAGAATGTTTTGAGTTTACGCCATTTACTTTTCCAAACTCACATTAAAACACTTTATAATTGGTTAAACATGGAATCAGCGTTCCATCCACAAAAACAGGCACACACCAAGACAGATGATCCCAGAGTAAGTTAACATGGTGATCCCAGAGTAAGTTAACATGGCTGTCTGTTGGGAATTTGAATAAAGACTGCCTTAACATGAAAACAATATTATACAGTTTTTATACAAACATTAAACTAATAGTTAAAACAGGTAAAAAATAGTTAAACTAAAATTTGAGTCTTGGGTACTAGATCTTAAGTTAAACAAGGATACATTATTGCTATAATTAGATTTAACAAAATATGAAGACAATAAGTATCGTTTGGACTTATTAAATTTACTAGTAAACTAACTCAGTAGAACTTCCATAATTTACTATTCAGGTATCAACACATATAAAGGTTGGTAACATTATTTGCGAGTACTGTTATTTAGACTTATAATTTTAGTGGCATAAATTTGTGGAATTCAAATTTATTACGTTCAGCATTACGATTAGTGCTTTATTTCGCCATAAATTGTTTATATCAAGTGGACAGTCTAATGAGTAGCAGATTCATTATTACATTCAATTTATCTCCTAGTAATATGTAAAATATCGTTTGCCTTAATTTATTGAAAAACAAGGTATATGTGTTGTGGTCTTCAGTCCGGAGACTGGTTTGATGCAGCTCTCCACCCTACTCTATCCTGAGCAAGGATCTTCATCTTCTCATATGACCTGCAACCTACATCCATTTGAATCTGCTTACTGTATTAATCTCTTGGTCTCCCTCTGCGGTTTTTACCCGGCACACTTCCCTCCATAGCTAAACTCACGATTTCTTGATTAAGAAAGTGTCCTACCAATCGACGCCTTCTTTTAATCAAGGTATGCCAGAAATTCCTTTTCCCTCCAATTCTCTTCAGTACTTCCTCATTAGTTACACGATCAACTTACCTAATCTTCAGAATTCTTCTGTTATACCACATTTCAAAAGCCTCTCTCCTCTTCCTGTCCGCACTGCTTATCGTACATGTTTCACTCCTATATAAAGCAACACTCCACACAAATGCCTTCAGAAAGGACTTCCTTATGCTTAAAATAGTGTTCGATGTTAACAAATTTCTCTTTTTCAAAAACGCTTTTCTTCCCATTGCCATTCTGCATTTTATATCCTCTGTACTGCGACCATCATTTGTTATTTTACTGCCCAAGTAACAAAACTCATCTACCTCCTTTATTGTTTCGTTACCTAATCTAATTCCTTCACCATCGTCCGATTTTCTTAGACTGCACTCCATTACCCTTGTTTTGCTCTTATTTTATACACACCTTTCAACATACTGTCCATTCCGTGCAACTGCTCTTCCACGTCTTTTGCTGTCTCTTACAAGATTACAATGTCATCGGCAAAATGCAATGTTTTTATTTCTTCGCACTGAACTTTTAATTCCTTCTCCAAATTTGTCCTTGGTTTACTTTATAGCTTACTCAATGTACAAATTGAATAGGATTGGAGAAAGGCTATAACACTGTCTTACTCCCTTCCCAACCTCTGCATCCCTTTTACGTCCTTCAACTCTGATAACTGCTGTCTGGTTTCTTTACAAGTTGTAAATAACCTTCCGATCCCTATATTTTACTCCTGCTGATTTCAGAATCAACATTATCAAAAGCTTTCTCCAAATCTACAGAAGCTAGAAATTTAGGTTTCCCTTTCCTTAATTTAAGATGAGCCGTGAAGTCAGTATTCCCTTCCGTATTCCTTACTTTCTCCTGAATCCAAACTGAGGTCGACTTCTACCAGCTTTACCATCCTTCTGTAAATAATTCGTGTTAGTATTTTGCAACCATGACTTATAAAACTAATGGTTCTGTAATTTTAACACCTGTCTGCACTTGCTTTCTTTTGGAATGGTGATAATTACATTTTTCTTAAAATCTGGGGGTATGTCGCCTGTCTTATCCACCAGGTGAAATAGTTTTGTAATGGCTGGTTCTCCCAGAGACTTTAGTAGTCATCTACTCCAGGCGCCTTGTTTCGACTTACGTCTTTACTCCGTCAAATTCTCTCAGTATAGTATCTCTTATTTCATCTTCATCCATTTCCATTTCTCTTACTACAATATTGTCTTTAAGTTCCTTTCCTTTGTAGAGCCCCTCTATATACTCTCTATACTCTTTCCCTTCTTTGCTGAGAACTGGTTTTCCATCTAAGTTATTTATATTCATATAGCTGCTTTTCTTGTCTCCAAATGTCTTTCTTATTTTCTTGAAGGCGGTATCTATTTTTCCCGTATTCAAACATTCTTCTACATACTTGCTTTTGCCTTCTAGCAATTCCTGCTTAGCTATTTTGCAGTTCCTGTTAATCTCATTTCTTAGTAGTCTGTATTCCATTTTGACTGTTTCATTTACTGCATTTTTATATTATCTCCTTTCATCAATTAAATTTAGTATTTCCTGTAATATCCAAAGATTTTTTTGTAGGTCTTGCCTTTCTACCTATTTTGTCTTCTGCTGCCTTCACTATTTCATCTCTCAATTTTACCCATTCCTGTTCTACTGTTTTATTTCACCCGCTTCTGTTAATTGTTGCCTAAAGCTCCCTCTGAAATTCTTAAGAACTTCAGGTTCTCTCAATTTATTCAAGTCCCATCTCCTTATTTTCCTACATTTATGCAGTTCTTTCAGTTTAAACCTAGAGTTCATGACCAATGACTTATGTTCAGAGTCTATATCTGCCCCTAGGTATGTCTTACAGTTTAAGACCTGGTTCTGGAATTTATGTCTTACCATTATAAAATCTATTTGGTACCTTCAAGTTAGGTTATCCAGACGCTTCCCTTCCTGCCTAAATACTCAACTTACAGGACACTAAGATCTTTCACACCGCGCACATTTGTTTCTCTCGCTCGCAGTCTGTTCTGGATTTCCGCAAGGGATCGAGCATAGATGTGCATTCGCACAGAAATAGTCAGTTGCCTTATGGGATATATGTATATATACATCCGAAAGAACCGACACCATATTATAATTGTATATGTGTGGCACAGCAGGCAACTATTTCTGTGCGGACGCACAGCAGCCGTGGTGGAGTAGCCGAGCGGTCTAAGGCGCCTCGCTCCGGAACTCGCGGTTGCTCTCCGTCGGAGGTTCGAGCCCTTCCTGGGGCATGGGTGTGTGTGTGTGTTGTCCTTAGGTTAGTTTACCTTAGTTTAAGTAGTTTGTAAGCTACGGACTGATGACCACGCAGTTTGGTCCGATAGATTTACAAACATTTGATTTTTTTTTTTTTTTTTTTTTTTTTTTTTTTATGCACAACTGTGGTGGATTCCTTGCGGGAATCGAGGACAGGCGGCAAGGAAGAGGAGCAGGGGGCGCTACGATCGTGGTCTTCTTTAAGTTGAGAATTTGGGCAGGAAAGGGAGTATTTTATTTCATTTTTTCAAATTCTTGATGTGCTCTTATTCAAATTTCGGGTTTCCGAAAATATCAGGTATAAAAGGCTTCGTTAGTTGTAGTAACTAGTTTGGCACCATAGTCATAGCAACCAGCCGTGTTTACAGTTTGTGTCTTGAGTTTTTGCGTCGTTGGGAGCTGAAACGCCACCTCGTTACCAGGCCCGCAAACAGGAATACCTTTCGCGAGGAGAAGGAATGGGAGAAACCGGATAGCCAATTATTTAGCCAATATGACTTTAATATACACATACTTGGAAAACTAGTCTTTTACTAGTGGAATAATATATACACGGTATTCCGATAATTTTGGAAAACTAGCCTTTTACCATGGGAATATATATAAGTTTCTTCCGAAATTTCTAATTATTTGGTAGAAATTTCCAACTTTTTATTTTGTATAAACCTTGTCGTGACAAATTATGTATTGTGGGCATCCGCAGCTGTAGACTTAAGTCATAATGATGGATACCGTTTCAGCTGTATGGTGTTCTTCTATTAACCGACTAGTTTCGTGGCATTAGAGCTACAACATCAGGGTTATCTGTATACAAACGCCATTGTTACTGGCATTTGCTCTTCATTGTATACAGATAACCCTGATGATGTGGCTCTAATGTCACGAAACTAGTTGGTTAATAAAAGAATACCATACAGCTGAAGCAATTTCCATCATTATGACTCTTGTCGTGACAATTACGAATACAATACATGAATCCCAGCCGATTCTGTCAAGCTGTTCTGAAGTATTGTTATTTCATACATGCGGGATTTCATTATTATTTTTATAAATATGAGGATAATTGGCAACTGACTGGCACCTGTGCAGCAGCTCAACGCGCTCGGTCACAGAGCTGCACGCACTTTTGTTGTTGTGGTCTTCAGTCCGGAGACTGGTTTGATGCAGCTCTCCACATTACCCTATCCTGAGCAAGCCTCTGCAACTCCACATAAGAACGGCAACCTACATCTGTCTGGATCTGCTTACTGTATCCGTCTCTTGGTCTTCCTCTGAGGTTTATACCCCACGATTCCTTGATGTCTAAGATTGTGTCCTACCAATCGATCCCTTCTTTTAGTCAAGATATGCCAGAAATTCCTTTCCTCCCCAATTCTGTTCAGTACCTCCTCATTAGTTATGCGATCCACCCACCTGATCTTCAGCATTCTTCGGTAGTACCACATTTCAAAAGCCTCTATCCTCTTCCTCTCCACACTGTTTATCGTCCATGTTTCACTCCCTTACAAGGCAACACTCCACACAAATGCCGTCAGAAAGGACTTCCTTAGGCTTAAATCAATATTCGAGGCTAACAAATTTCTCTTTTTCAAGAACGCTTTTCTACCCATTGCCATTCAGCATTTTATATTCTCTGTACTGCGACCATCATTTGTTATGTTACTGCCCAAGTAACAAAACTCATCTACCTCCTTTATTGTTTCGCTACCTAATCTAATTCCTTCAGCATCACACTGTCCATTCCTTCAGAAAGGACTTCCTTAGGCTTAAATCAATATTCGAGGTTAACAGATTTCTCTTTTTGAAGAACGCTTTTCTACCCATTGCCATTCAGCATTTTATATCCTCTGTACTGCGACCATCATTTGTTATTTTACTGCCCAAGTAACAAAACTGACCTACCTCCTTTATTCTTTCGTTACCTAATCTAATTCCTTCAACATCACACTGTCCATTCCGTTCAACTAGTCTTCCAGGTCCTTTGCTGTCTCTGACAGAATTACTATGTCGTCGGCAAAACGCAATGTTTTTAATTCTTCACCCTGAACCTTAATTCCTTCCTACACGCACTATGTTAACAATATGACAGACTCACCGAGTCAACGATCAACATAGAACGAAGTCCGGAAAGGATCGACCAAACCGTAGAGAGATAGAAAAAAAAAAAAAATAATAATAATAATTAAATTGTCCCCTGGCCTGAAGCGTAAAATCCGTGTTCTAACACCGGTCTAGCACAAATTTCCAACTTCGCCGTACAATTTATTTTAGTGTTCTGAAATGGCCGAAATGTTTGAAAATTCCGATATGATTATTATTAATATTTAAAAGAAGTAACTGGTTTCTCAATTTATACTTGGGAATATTCACAGAATATATGAAATCAACTGCGATTGGGCAAAGCTGAAAATGTGTACCCAGCCGGGATTCGAACCCGGGTCTCCTGCTTTCTAGGCAATTGCGCTGACCCCTACACCACTGGGGACACAGTGATCACCGCACCTGCAAGGACTACCTAAGCACGACTCCCGTCAGATACAAATTCCCAGCTTCGCCCTGCCCACAGTACTCAAACTCGTAGTTATGAAACTAATTCCCGTAAGAGTAAGGGCTTCAAACTTGCCCGTCACCGGCATATTATATATATACATGTGGCGTCTGTTCCGAAAGAACATCATATTCTGTGAATATTAAATAATAACAACTGCAGGATCAGAAGTGACGTCTGTTCTTTCGGAACAGACGCCACATGTATATATATACTTGGGAAAATTTAAATTTT
Organism: Locusta migratoria; assembly: GCA_026315105.1. NCBI lineage: Eukaryota > Metazoa > Arthropoda > Insecta > Orthoptera > Acrididae > Locusta > Locusta migratoria. The sequence continues at coordinate 179,284,369 of CM048747.1, forward strand.
TGGAAAAGAAGGACTTATGCGGGAACTTACAACTTGACATAAAAGAAGAAGAAGAAAATAACGACGTACCGTCTCTTTCTTTGGAGCGAGGTGACTGAGTGTAGCCACGAGTGGGCGGGAGGTGTGTGAAAATTGCCAGCGGTGTGCCGACTTCCCGACGCCTGCGTCTGGCTCGGGCGTTGCCGTCCTTTGGTGGAATCCACGGCGCGGTAATAACAATGTTTGTCGGAGAACCTGTTTACTCGGCGGGCGGACGGATTATAGGCGTGTCCCGACAGCGGGACCATTCATCACTCGCGGCCCACCGCCCACAATGTATGTCCTTGTTCACCTTTCCTCGCCGGCCGCGCCGCCGTCATTTACGCCTGTGAATCGCATAATGACCTCACAAAGCAGCAGCTAATTCTACGTTACTCGACGTCGGCTGTACAGTGCCCAATTACATCGAGCGAGGTTGCCGCAAACACCTGCCGAAGAATTTCTCAACTGCGTTCTCGTAAAGGACTGGCTCGATTTATGCGACCTTCTGCATTAATCAATAAATTACATTATTTATTCTCCGGTGTTATAAGTACGACTAGCTGCGCAATTTCACGCCCAACTCAGAACAAAGGCTGCATCGTCAAACGGTGCTCATTGTCAGCAGAGTTAATTTTCTTCGATAGTCTCCAGGCTGCCACAATGAAGTACGTAATTCAATAAATCGTATTTAAATAAAAACCAGAGCTGCGTTTATTATACGTGAGCTTTGCTCATTCTCAAGCAGTACCTGTAAAGAACAGTTATCAATGCATAAACTATATAAAGTAAATGCTGTTGTTGTTGTGGTCTTCAGTCCGCAAACTGGTTTGATGCAGCTCTCCACGCTACCCTGTCCTGTGCAAGTCTCTTCATCTGAGAATACGTTCGACAACCTACATCCTTTTGAATCTGCTTACTATATTCGTCTCTCGGTCTCCCTCTACGTTTTTTACCCCACACGCTTCCTTCTAATGCTAAGTTGACAATTCCTTGATGTCCCCGAATGTGTCCAACCAATCTATCCCTTCTCTTAGCATATGTCAGAAACTCCTTTTCTCCCCGGTTCGGTTAAGTACCTCCTCATTAGTTACGTGATATACCCATCTAATTTTCATCATTCGTCTGTAGCACCACATTTCAAACGCTTCTATCATATTTTTATCTGAACTCCTTATCGTCCATGTTTCACTCCCATACAATGCTACACTCCAGACAAATGCTTTCAGAAAGCACTTCCTAACATTTAAATTAATATTGGATGTTAACAAGTTTCGTTTCTTCAGAAACGTTTTTCCCCCCATAGCCATTCTGCATTTTATAGCTTCTTTACTTCGGCCATCAGAAGTTATCTTGATACCCAAATAAACAAAATTCACCTACTTATATTGTCTCATTACCTAATCTAATTCCTTCAGCATCGCCTGATTTTCTGACATTACATTCCATTACCTTCGTTTTACTCTTGTTAATGTTCATCTTATATCTTCCTTTCAAAACACTGTCCATCCCATTCAATTGCTATTCCAGATATTACTATGTCATCGGCAAACCGCAATGTTTTTATTTGTTTTACCTGCACTCCAAATTTCTCCTTCCATTCCTTCACTGCCTGCTCAAAGTAAATAAAAATGTAATATTAGGCATTATTTGGAAGAGAATCCTATGAAATTCTGTTCGTATGTGAAGTATACTAACAGTAAAACAGAATCAGTACCTTCACTGCGCGATAGTAACGGTGATGCTACTGATGTCAGTAGAAATGCTTAAAACATCCTTCCTTCTTCGAAAGAAGACGAAGTAAATACTCCAGAATTCGTATCAAGAACGGCTGCCAGCAAGTGTAATTTAGAAGTTGATACCCCTGGTGTATTAAAGCAACTTAAACTACTTGAAACAAAAGAAGCCTCCCGGTCCTGATTGTATACTAATTAGTTTCATTTCAGAGTATGCTGATGCAGTAGCCCCATACCTAGTGTTCACAAACAACCGCTCTCTCAGCGAACGTTCCGTACTCAAAGACTGGAAAGTTTCACAGGTTACGCCAATATTAAAAAAAGGCAATAGGAGTGATCCGCAAAACAACAGGGCTATATCAGTGACGTCGGTCTGCAGCGCGCGCTAGTGGTACAGTGTACCCTCCGCCACGCATTTCACGGTTAATTGCGGAGTCTGTATGTAAATGTAGATGTAGATTTTAGAACATATACTTTCCTCAAATAATATTAACTACCTCGGAGAGAATGACCTATTGACCCATAGTCAACGCGGATTCGGAATGTATCATTCTTGTGAAACACAGCTAACTCTTTACTCACATGATGTATGAGTGCTATCGACAAGGGATGTCAAATAGATTCAGTATTTTCAGATTTTCGGAAGGCTTTAGACACTCTACCTCACAAGCGTCTTCTAATCAAATTGCGCGCTTATGGAATATCGCCACAGTTTTGCGATTGGATTCGTGATTTCCTGTGAGAAAGGACATAGTACGCTGTAATTGACGGAAAGTCATCGAGTGGAACAGAAGTGATTTCTGGCTTCCCCAGGAAAGTGTTATAGGGCACCTACTGTTCCTTATTTTTATAAACGATTTAGGAGACAATCTGAGTAGCTCCCTTAGACTGATCGCGGATGATGCTGTCACTTATCGTTGGTAACGTCACCAGAAGATTAAAAGCAACTGCAAAATGATATTGATAAGATATCTGAATGCTACAAAAAATGGGAATTGACCCTTAATAATAATAAGCGTGACGTGATCAGTATGACCACTAAAAGAAACACGTTAAACTTCATTTTCATGATTCATCAGTCACAACTACAGGCCGTAAATTTAACTAAATACCTAGGAGTAAAAATTACAAACAACTTAAATTAGAAACAACACATAGAAAATGTTATAGGCCAAGCAAACCAATGACGTTTCGTTGGGAGAACACTTACAAGATGCAACAGTTCTACTAAAGAAACTGCCTACACCACAATTGTGCGTACTATTTTGAGTACTGTTGCGTATTGTGAGATCCCCACCAAGTGGGACTGATAGACGATTTAGAGAAAGATTAGAGAAGGTCAACTCGGTTTGTATTATAGCAATGTAGGGGAGACAGTGTCACGGAAATGATGCACGAGTTGGAGTGGATATAATTAAAAGAAAGGCATTATTCGTAGCGACGAGATCTATTTGCGAAATTGCTTTCACCAACTTTCTCTTCCGAAGGCGAACATATTTTGTTAAACACCCACCTACATTGGAAAACTTGATCATGAAAATAAAATAAGAGAAATCAGATCGAAAACGGAAAGATATAGGTATTCCTTTTTTCCGCGAGGTATTAGGAAATGGATCTGTAGAGAAACATAAAAAGGGTTCGATGAACTCTCTGTCATGCTCATCAATCTGACTTGCAGAGTATTTATGTAGATTATAGATTTTCATTACCTAATAGGTTGGTAAGTATTATTTATTAATTACGTGATGTTACATACGTTTTGTTTAATTTGTCTTTCAGAGATGAGCAGTTACGTTATTAACAAAGATAATGTATGCCTTTAAATTTTATCTTTGCTCTAAATCGATTTATTTCTCACGAAACTGGCTTTTGGCTGAATAACCCAAGATCGATAAGAATTTCATCCAAGTTTTCATAATACTTTTTGTGTCTTAGTGGTCATTACAATACATTTCATGCAGTTTGTAGCTGCGTAGAAGCTCACGTGACACATATTAAAGTCAATAATGCCCAACTTTGAACTAGGAAACAGTTGCTATTTATTTATTTAGATGAGTCCGCCTTGAGCAAAACACTAATTTTCTTCTTCTATTGCTGTACGTGTTTTCTGAAGTTACAGCATCTTCGGCGGATTTCTCTTTCCATTAAACAAAAGAAAAAATATCTTTACTGTCCGTATAAGCTTTAATTCTTTTTAAGATCGTATTCACTATGGTAGAAAAATATAAGCTTTTATCTTGGGTGAGATGGAACACCATGTGGTAAAGAAGTTACTTTCTTGTGAAAACAATCATTTAAAGGTCGGAGGTTGTGTCATAGTAAATGTATTTTTTCAGAATATCGGGTATGCATAGGAACCTTTTACAATGTGCTCCTGTGCGGGACATCTTGTGTTTCTTAACTGTAAACAAATGGTCGTACACATGTTCGATGGGGGATGGATCTGGGTTTATTTCTCGCAGTGGTGTACCTCAACATCACGCAGATAATTCACAGACACAAGTGTGAAATGTGGACGAGGAACGTCCTTTGAAAACTGCCATCACGTTACTATCGCATCAGAGGTTGCACCTGACAACGTAAAATGTTAGTGACGTATCGTAATGCCGTCAGACTTTCTTCAATCAGTACTGTACCTCGAGGAACGAACTCGCGCATTTCCCGGCATCTCCAGCGTTACAATTCCTTTTTTTTAATCCTCCAAGCTTCTTTATTGACTGCTTCTTTCTTCTGTGTATTTTGTTAGTCATATTTCAAAGTACTAACGATAGTTCAAATTTCCTGACCGACAGATCTCGAAGAGTTTCGTGTAGTAGTGGATTCTGTTATCGACATTTACTCTTTATGGTGTGTTTGTTACTACTAATTGTTAGAAAGAGGTGCAAAATGACATACCTACGCGTGTGGCGCGGGAATGCATACTTGCTATTCGGTCAGTACCATAAATACACAAATTCGGCACGTACCGATCAGCGGGTATGGAATAAGCAGCACACGTTGAATCATTAGTATTCAAAAACACGCGTTACATTGCCTACGTTTCAATTAATTCACACAATACAACAATATTCCGCAACGCTACGGAAAGAAACTCCAGAAGCTTAAACTTTCCTGTATTTTCACCATGAGTGAGGACTGCCTGAACAAACAAACTTTCAAGTATCATCAGAGGGGTGAAGGAGAATTACTTGCATCAAAGGTCTCTAAATCAATACGCGCGAAATTTACATTTTTTAAAATACTGATGCACTTTCAGGCAACATAGAAACAATTACACTCAGCACTAAAAACAGGTAGGGCGCCCTCCCCCGCCCTAGAAATTTCTGGACTTACACTGGAAACAATGGAATTTTTCTAGTACAGACATCATTGTATAATAATATTCATGCGTGATTATGAATGAACTTTAAATACCAAAGTTGACAAACAGAGGAAGATTCATGTAACTATTATGAGACTTCAACTCTTGTAAATCAGAGCAGATTCTGAAAAATTCCATGACATTTACAAATCTGTATTTGTACAAAGATTTCAGGGTAGTTGTAAACAGATCACAGCAAGGAAAATTTTTCAGTCTTCTTTTAGTTCATCTACACTTTACTCCTATCACTATTCATATCCTGTCTGTGTGTGTTCTACCAAATATGGAGAAATGTAATTCTTAATTATCTTTGTACTGCGAAAACTGTGTAAAAATGTAAGGAAATGATACTTAGAGGGGACATTGTCATCTAGGTGTTTTCTTCCAAAGCGATGTAGGTTCGTCAATACGAATTTACAGACAAAAATAAATTATACGTTCGGTGTGTGTTTTACTAATCTTTTAGCTTAGAAATCACTTCACCAAAATTTTTGTGTAATAATTGATTAGACATATCTACAATTCTGTCTTCCTATAACTAAATTATTTGAATATTTCTCTCTTTATTGTTCTCCGGCAACTCCAGGACGAAAGCTTGCTCTTGCCGGCAAGAGCTGCTAGTTCGACTGCTGTAAGAGGTGCGCAGGGCCGAGGGAACCTGCTTTTGTGTGCTCTGTCAAAAGGAAATGGTCGCCTAAGCCAGCGGTTCTTTGAGTGCCGCTTGTTCGTCTTTCCTTTCGAAGCCATAACCCTGAGGAATAACAACAAACTTCTTAGGAATGATGGCTTTCCGAGAAGGACGTCACGTTCCATTAGCTTCAGAACAAGTTATGGGTAAAATACAGGCTCACCAACTTACAAGGCGTCAGGGGCCCGACGTAGGGATACCAGCTAGACAAGCACAGACGGAGCAACTGAGCATGGGAGTGCAGTCCCGTGAAATTGGCACACCTTTTTCTAAAAAACATTTTCTGAGTTCTATACAGATACGCTATGGTTATGAAGTTATCTGTACAAAATTTAAGTAGTTCTGTTAAATTTTGCGAAAAAATAGATAAAATTACAACAAATTTTAGTTTTTTTTATTAATTATTTCCATAGTAGCACAGGCATAGTTCTGATAACAGTTCTAAGTAGCTACCAGAGAGTTCTACAGGAAACCCTGATGGCATTTTTCTGTGCAGATTATACTTTATAATTGCAATAATGTGGAATCAATTTTCACGCTACTGTGAAGTTGGCACCCTTTTATTAAAATGTACATTTTTTCAGTGTTCTAGGCAGATTTACAATATTTCTGGAGTTCTATGCACAAAATTTAAATAATTCTGCCGAAATTCGCGAAAAAATAGAAAAAATTACAACAAATTTTAGTTTTTCAAAATAATTATTTGCCTATTAGCGCAACCACTGTTCTGATCACAGCTCCAAATAGCTCATAAAGAGTTCCAAAGAAAATACTTATGAATTTTTTTTGATCAGGTAACAGTTCATGAGATAATTGCATAAATGATGAACATAAACTATACAAAAATGTTCAAGTGTTTGTTAAGCTCATGGGACTTAACTGCGGGGTCATCAGTCCCTAAACTTCAAACTACGTATGAACTACCTTATACTAAAGACAGCGCAAACAACCATGCCCAAGACGGGAGTCGAACCCCCGAAGGGGAACGGCTTCACGCACGGAGCATAGCGCCTTAGTCCGCTCGGCCACTCCGCCGCGGCTAAACTATACAAAATTGCTCTAGAGTAATGTGATGTTGGCACTCCTTTTATGTGGAATATATATTTTTTCGGAGTTCTGGGTAGTTAATCTATAGTTCTAGAGTTATTTGAATAGTTGTGCAGAATTTCGTGAAATAAAAATATATTATCGCAATCCTGAATAGTGAGAACGTTTATTAAGACACTCATATGAGCAGAAGGTGCATAGTTCTAGGTGATTCTTATTACCACTGTCTAATACTTCCCCTACTTAGTTTTTCATCAGCTGCTGTCACCAGAGTATGAGCTATTTCACCAGAAGTCAATTTGTTCCAAACCTTGTAATAATCTGTATCATAAACGTCTAAGATTGATATTATGAACTGTATACTGCCAATGCCACTACTTTGTAAGTTTAATTCATTTATTGTACCACAAGCTTATTTCGGCCTTGTTGACATCTCCAAGTGTTTGGATCGAAAATTCCATCGGAGTGCAAATTACAGTTCTGCCAATATCCACATGAACTTCATTTATCCAGACTAGGAGGGACCGAATGGAATGCTGATTATCGAAAATCCGGATAATCCAGCAACCTCACACGATATATGTTAAAAATCAAATGTTTGTAAAGTTATTGACCCAAACTGCTATGATCAGCAGGCCCTGGACTCACAAACTACTTAAACTAACTTACACTAAGGAGAATACACACACACACACACACACACACACACCTATGCTCCAGGGAGGACCTGAACCTCCGGCGAGAATGGGCGTCCAGTCCGTAGCATGACGTCTTAGACTACGCGTCCATTCCCGCACGGCTACACTATAACGAAAACTTTTAATATGTACTGCAATATACGTACAAACTTTTATTCTGGCACTAACAAGAGACATTTTCGGCACTTAAACTCTAAATATACTGGAGTCAAGTAAAATACTGAAATTACTGAAATAGTGGGGACTGATGACCCCGTAGTTAAGTCCCATAAGCTATACAAACAATTACTGAAATAGTGTGTAAGTTTCTTCAGCTTCAAACTTGTTTGGCGTTTTACTGCGGCACGATTGTATAGACGTGTCACCAACATCATTTCAGCTAGAATTGTTTCCGGCTGTCGTTCAAGGTAAGTCATTGTCACCAGCAGTGCCACTGCTCCGCATGAAGCATTATTATTCATTTAACTGAAACGCCATAGTCCTTATCTCCTCCACCGTTTTCTGTAGCAGAAAAGGCTGCAATACAAATTTCGTCGTAGTCATAATCTTGTAACGATTATTATTAATATTCTGCAATCAGACATCTACGTCAGCATCATCTACACCAGAATCATTAATATATATATATATTTTTTAAAATAGTCCTAAGAGTAAGAAACCAATGTTTAAATTGTTTTGTTGATGTTAATATTAATACTAGTTTGAACACTTTATATTTTCATACACGGAATTACGTAAAAGTCTTACACTTTTATAACTACGAGACGATTTCAAAAAGTATATTTATCATGTCATCACATACAATGACTAATGCGCGATAAGAGAGAGTGTGTGTTCCTTGTTTCTTACATTTATACTCGCGAAAAGAATACTGGCATAAAATTAGAGAGATTTCAACTGTACAAAGTCTTATAAAATTATTCTTCCAGTGCAACATTCGCAAGAGGTACAGTAAACTTGGAAGTGACAACGCATGAAATACCTGTAACGCATTTTTAAGCCATCGTCCTAGATGTGGTGTACTGCGCAAGATATGCGTGTGGGAGTGCTTGCATAGATCCTGAGAAATCAGTACCCACAACAACCACCTCTGGCCGTAATAACGGACTTGATACGCCTGGGTATTGAGTCAAACAGAGCTTGGATGGCGTGTAAAGGTACAAATCCCCATGCAGCTTCAACACGATACCACACTTCATAAAGAGTAGTGACAAGCGTATTGTGACGATCCAGTTGCTCGGCCACCAATGACCAGACTTTTCAATTGGTGAGAGATCTGGAGAATGTGCTGGCCAGGGCAGCAGTCGAACATATTCCGTATCCAGAAAGGCCCGTACAGTTTATGTTGATGAAATTTCATTATTGTAGCTCGAATCCCCAACACACTGTGTGCAATCTATAAAATAATTTGTCCAGGTTACACGGGCCAAGTGATACAGTTAAATACGTAAGTACGTGTTTGGCGTCGTTTCAAATCTAGAACCAACTGTAGCCTCCTAGATTCAACGCCCAAAATTATTTATAAAACATAAAAAAACAGTTTACATCACCGCAACAGGTTACCTCTACAAATAACTGACAAATTCCCGGATTGTTTGGTCTTGCTACAATATGTGAGTTTATTTGCCCAATTTCTCCACACAGACGCAAGTTCAAATGTTTGTAATTCTATGGGAGCAAACTACGTTTGTTATCAGTCCTTAGTCTTACAAACTACTTAAACTAAGGACAACACTCACATCCATGCCCGAGGGAGGATTCGAACCTCAGCCGCGGGAGGCCTCGCAATCCGTAAAGAGGCGCTCCAGAACGCTCAGCTACTCCTGCGCGGCCAGACGCAAGTCCTGACGAGTAATGACCCAGATCAGTGAATACATTATGAATAGCGAGCACTTTGCGTTCAAAATCCGAACTTTAGTTCACAATTTATGTACTTTGATTTTCCATAAGTCCCTTCGCGAGAGCGAATGTATCACCTCATGAACGTAGCCAAAGGGGGAGTTCCACGTCTTCAAACCACTACAAAAGTTTTGAGAAAGATAATAAAAAGGGATCAAATGCTCTTAAAATTTATTTCAATTTAATCTCATATTGTCGCCTTTTCAGACTGCAAGGAATGGCTTAATTGTCCATTGTGATGATCCGTTTTACCCATTTTCTCTCATGTTCTCTTAATAATTCTCATGGGACATATTAGATATCCTACCGTTATTTTTTTTTTTTATTTCTGACTACTTTCTTTATAATCAGGGTTTTCATGATTGTTCAAATATTCATGCTTGACATAAGGAAATCAGTATTTCCTTAGAAGCAGAGTCGACTATGAATGTCTCCTGAGTATGTGATTAATGGATCTCCAGCATTCATGTTTATTACACCACGAAAGTTCCATCTATATATACAGAAGCAGCAAAGAATCCACTTGCTTTGTTTGTAAGCGGATTGGTAGTAGCTGCAACTATAAACCATTCAAATTCTGTAGACGAGTTGCAAACAGAATAATTGTCATAAGTATTAAGAAAAATTAAATGAAATATAGCAATGGCAGTCTGTTTCAGTAGTAACCAACAAAAAGAGGAGAATTACGCTAAGGTAATGCTCTTGGATGTCGACAAAACTGCCGCATTCGTGATGGCTGGTTTTGAACTAGAACAAAAGCGATGCAGGGCTGGGAGTAAAAGAAAACGAGACAGATGGAGGAAAAGTAAACTGTTCATTATTTCTAAAATAAACGACGTAAATTTACAGAATTATTTCGCCTTGAGGAAGGACAGCCACTGTCCTCATGGAAAAATGTTTTCATTTCCTTATTGTTGGTTGGTTGGTTTGAAGGTTTTAGGGAGACTAAACTACTAAGGTATTTGCTTAAGGAACCATGAATGTACACAGGAGTACACCTCTTAGTCCGAAGAAAATCTACAGTCGTAAGTGTCTGCATTGGGTTCTAACGTTAAAAGATAACGTAATTTTTTACGATGTTCATTTGTCAAGCCCCATTCCGAAACGAAATCCTGGCTACGCCTATGTATCACCTAACACAAGTTCAACATTCCCAAAACGAATACGCAAACTTCGAATGATCGAAGTTATCTGATATACAATGTGATGTTACAGGGTCGGTGTATTCTTCAGGTAAAACTTTCGAGATGAGAGCTCGTGTTCCATGCATAAAACTTCTTCTTCCTGACGTTTCGTCTCTATCTGCAAGCGACATCGTGGTGTACTGCGCGAGATTTGCATCTGGGTCACGATAAACACACGGCAGTAGTATTACTAGGTAAAATTCACCAATCTTCTGAGATGTCAGAGTTTCCTTTCGTGGCTGGAAACTGAAGTCTGCCATTTCCCGTGCACCTCTGACGGCAGGAGTCGAGCCGTGCACTTCGATGCAGTGGCGTGAGTGGAAGACGCCAGAAGTGTAGTCACACTGCTACACTCCTGGCCATTAAAATTGCTACACCACGAAGATGAAGTGCTACAGACGCGAAATTTAACCAACAGGAAGAAGATGCCGTGTTATATAAATGATTAGCTTTTCAGAGCATTCGCACAAGGTTGGCGCCGGTGGCGACACCTACAACGTACTGATATTAGGAAAGTTTCCAATCGATTTCTCATACAAAAACAGCAGTTGACCGGTGTTGCCTGGTGAAACGTTGTTGTGATTCCTGTGTAAGGAGGAGAAATGCGTACCATCACGTTTCGGACTATCGCGATTGCGGTTTGTCGTATCGCGATACTGCTGCTCGCGTTGGTCAAGATCCAATGACTATTAGCAGAATATGGAATCGGTGGGTTCAGGAGACCAATACGGAACGCCGTGATGGATCCCAACGGCCTCGTATCACTAGCAGTCGAGATGACAGGCATCTTCTCCGCATGGCTGTAACGAATCGTGCAGCCACGTCTCGATCCCTGAGTCAACAGATGGGAACGTTTGCAAGAGAATAACCATCTGCACGAACAGTTCGACGACGTTTGCAGCAGCATGGATTATCGGCTCGGAGACCATGTCTGCGGTTACCGTTGACGCTGCGTCACAGACAGGAGCGCCTGCGATGGTGTACGCAACGACGAACCTGGGTACACGAATGGCAAAAAGTTTTTTTTATTTCTTTTATTTTTCTTTTTTTTTTTTTTTTTTCGTACGAATCCCGGTTCTGTTTACAGCATCACGATGGTCGCATCCGTGTTTGGCGACATCGCGGTGAACGCACAATGTGAGCGTGTATGCGTTCGCCATACTGGCGTATCACCCGCCGTGATGCTATGGGGTGCCATTGGCTACACGTCTCGTTCACCTCTAGTTCGCATCGACGGCACTTTGAACAGTGGCCGTTACACTTGAGATGTGTTGCGACCCGTGGCTATACCCTTCATTCCATCCTTGCGATACCCTACATTTCGGCAGGATAATGCACGGTCGCAAGTTGCAGGTCCTTTACGGGCCTTTCTGGATACGGAAAATGTTTGACTGCTGCCCTGGTCAGCACATGTCCAGATCTCTCACCAAATGAAAACGTCTGGTCAATGCTGACAGAGCAATTGGGTCGTCACAATACGCTAGTTACTACTCTTGATGAACTGTGGTATCGTGTTGAAGCTACATGGACGACTGTACCTGTACACGCCATCCAAGCTCTGTTTGACTCAATGCCCAGGCGTATCAAGACCGTTTGTTGTGGTTGTTCTGGGTACTTACTGATTTCTCAGGATCTACGCAGCAAAATTGCGTGTAAATGTAATCACATGTCAGTTCTAGTATAATATATTTGTCCAATGAATACCCATTTATAATTTGCATTTCTTCTTAGTGGCGCCGGCCGCGGTGGCCGAGGTGACTGAGGCGCTCCAGTCACGGTCAGCACGGCCACTACGGTCGGGGGTTCGAATCCCCCCTCGGGCATGGATATTTGTGCTGTCCTAGTTCGTAAGTAGTTCATAAGTAGTTTGTAAGTTTAGGGACTGATGACCCCGTAGTTAAGTCCCATAAGCTTAACAAACATTTGAACATTTTTTTCTTGGTGGAACCATTTTTAATGGCCAATAGTGTAGTAACCAGTTGGCAACTGTATCGACGCTTCTGGGCTCACAAACCCTCTTATCTGTACTGTGGCTGCTGTACGATGTGCACTACCGCTCTTATCATATGACGACGCAAACCGACGTCTGAGCTGCGTGTACTTCCAGAACTAGTCTACTGTTCTGAGAATGTTGACTTACCCATTGTCATCAGCATAGTTGCAGAAATGGCGCAGCACGTCCAACTTACGAGGCAGTGCTCCTAAAGGACTATGACGCCTCTTGGAAGGCTACAGTTTTACCCCTTCATATTTGTTCAGTTGGCTGCAGGAAGTACGAGTGCGTCTCCATGGCTTGGCACCTGTTTGCTTCACACGTTCGTATCACACTGAGTCTTATGGCTGTAAACATTCCCTATTAAAAGGTATACCACGATATCTGTCGACGGACGATGTTGAAACGATTATCATTCCATTTACTGTGCCTTAGGTGGCATCAGCCGTCATCGGATCAAAATCGACGTCGTATTTCCAGTTGTATGTTTATAAATTAGTGGCCTAAATATTTTCATAAAATGTCTGGACTTAAACTGAGACTGGAAGGAAATATATAACAGCAGAAGAAGAGAATTTATTCTTGAACTGGAACATCTGTAGTACAAAAAAGCAGAAGTTGATGAAGGAAAGCTTCTTTTCCTCCTCCTCCTTCAGCAGCAGTGAGACAGAGGGCACAACGTGGACGGTGCTCCTTGTGCGAACGCCCTGTGGGCAGCAAACATCCAGAAAAGAAGACTTTTCCTTTTGTAACAGGGAATTCATTGTTTCTTATGGTAAAAGGTGCTTTATTTTAAGTGTAAGTATATCTTAGACAAGAAAAATTGTAAAAGTGCTTTTGTACATTGTTTATTAGCTTCAGTGGTGTCTGTTATAATAAAACACATTAATAATCAATATAAATAAAATACTGTGTTAATAATTTGGGGGCATATTCACTCCAGCGTTATTTCGTGTGACAAAAACGAAATCCCGTTAATACGAGGATTAAGCGATATAAACATAAACTGTAGTCTGAACATACGAAAAAATAAAACAAAAAAGCTGTTTTTGATAGAACATTCGGTAAGGACTAACGTCATAAGGGAAGGAAGACATCAAGTAGTATGTGGGAGGATAAGAAGACTAGGATACTACACGAAGACAAACTGAATTTTTTTTTTTTAATTTATGTTATTATTATTACAGACGTTACAGTCCACGCAAAGCATTCATGACTGCTTGTTCTTCCTGTTCTTCCAGCATTCCTTCTTTTTTTCACTAAAGGATCTCTTCCTTTCTTCAGTCTACTTTGGTCTTTGTGCTTTAGGTTTGTTTTCTCCAACATTTTTCGCTAACCTTTTGTCTAAAGACGACTTTGTCGATGATACCTGCTGAATCTATATGTGCCCTTTCCTGATCAGTTTTGATTTGTATCATCCAGGATTAGTGGACCTAAGACCTGGATTTACCTGAGGATTCTGTTGGTAATTCTGCCCGGTGAAAGTATGATGATGTGAATAAAATTTTAGTCGCCTCTTCCTATGTCCGCTGCGCTGTTCGAGAACTTCTCTGTTGTATCCCTGGACTGAAGTCTATAGCCTTCCTCTGTAAGTTTTGTCCCAATAATTTTCCTAGTGATTCTTCTTTTCCGTGTGAGGATGATCTGAAAATCGAGTTTCGTGTGTAACATTGGTGTCTCACTGGCGTATAGCTCCTCCGGTTTGACTACGGTACTGTAGTGACGAACTTTGGTAAAGGTGGAAACAAGTTTCTTATTGTAGATATCCTGTATTTTGTGTAAAGCTCTGTTCATTTTCAATACTCTAGTGTTTTGTGCGATTTTCTTATTAATTATGGCACGGCGGATTAGCCGTGAGCATTGGGGCGCTGTGCTGCAGTGCGCGCGGCTGTTCGCCGTCGGGGGTTCGAGTCCCTCCTCGGGTATGGGTGTTTGTGTTGTTCTTAGGTTAGTTTAGCTTGTAAGCTACGGAGTAATAACCCCGTAGTTGAGTCCAATAGTTTTACAAACAGTTGAACATTTTATTAATTACTTAATTAATTAACTAATTAATATTTTGTCTTAGCACAACCGACAATAATATATGCAGCAGAACTTGGATATTAAGATCTAGAACCCTAAGAGAACGTGTAACATCAGAAATCACTTCCTCAGACAGCAAAAAGGTGCGCCAGGAAAAGAAAAATAATAAAAGAAGAAAAATTAATGGGATGCAGCCATAAACTGATAAAGTATTCAAAGGAAGGCAGGACTGGAAGAAACGTGCATTGCGTATTCAATCTCATTGGCATAATGGTTCTGGGAAAGATAAGGAAAGAACGTGAGCCCGAAGCAGAGCTTAAGGACTAATCCAAGATTGGCAGAAGTACAGAAAGTTATCCCTGACGTCTTTATGACGTTTCAAAGTCCAAATACACACTTAATCAGGAAAAGTAACTGCTCTTCGCGCTACTAAGGGATCGTAATAAATGGATCTCACGTTTCATTTTCCTGAATTCTGTTTTTCAATAACGTACAGATAAGATATGCGGTACATCTGAATGAACTGACACAGACAGAGAAATTGGCTTCCTTATCAGTAGATTAGTGGCTAAAAAAACAATTCTTAGTTATCTGTTAATGAAATTTTAAGGATCTTGAGACACGTGTGCTGTGTTGTCCGGTCTCACTTGCAACGTATCTTGCTTCTTTGTCTGGAGGCGGAGGCAGTACTGTAGAATTAATCATCTGAATTCTATTGAAAATAAGCTGCCCTTCTCTATGCTACAAGAAGATTCAAAAGATTGTGGGTGGCATACACTGTCACTTATCTAGGAAATAATCCAGCTACTTGAGGCTCGTAGTTCGGATGATCCGCGGGCAGTCTGTATAATAATGTTTGTATAGCTTATGGGACTTAACTACGGGATCATCAGTCCCTAAACGTACAAACTGCTTATGAACTAGCTAATCCTAAGGACGGCACAAATATCCATGCCCGAGGGGGGATTCGAACCCCCGACCGTAGTGGCCGTGCAGACCGTGACTGGAGCGCCTCAGTCCCCTCGGCCACCACGGCCGGCCAGTCTGTATATAATACACTGTAACAGACCCTGGTAGACCGCGGTGACCACCGTTATAGAATCGAGTTACCAGCTATCTAAAACAACAGTTGACGGTCTTGACGCGGTTTCTCCTGTATTTGTACTAATGGCACTCTATGACTTGGCCTCTGTATGGAGTCATGTCGGACCGAAAGCTTGGCTCGTAGCGAATCGGACCCTACGACAAGCCCGTCCTCCTTCTCTCAGGGCGGCCGACCTATATCTTGTATGATGGACGAACGAGTTGAGTTTAATGAGGTGCACAAGTGACACGGAAGTTAATGGTGACTGGTAAGTCACTACAAGGAGCAGGTAACGGTAAAACTTGTTCACTGATTTTGCTAAGTAATATTGGCAATTACTAGGCAGAACACTGCTCACCAATCGACACAATGGCTACTTATTACTACTGCGAACAATTCCATGACGTGACTATTGTTGGCAGCGATCGTAGACACTCCGGGTCTGGACAGTGGCAGACGTCAGTTAGTCTTACTGTGACTCGGTCGAATTGTTGATTAATATACAGCTGAAAATTGACAAGTTTGTAATTAAGAGTTGAGCCAACAATGTGCCAACTGTTTGAGATGTTGAAACTTCATACTGTGTAAATGGTGCCGCGTGCGGAAACGGAGACACAAGTATGGGCGAAAGTGTGGCGGTGATAAAAAAAATGTTATTGGCGGAAAAAAGTCGCCCTTTTCAACCCTCTTGTAGCCAACAGTTTCCATAGATTTATTACAAAAAGGTAGTTTTTCTTTTTCCTTTTTTTGCGAACAAGACAATCGTTTCAATTTTTCTCGCAAAAGGTTAAAAATAATCTTTCATGGAAACTGGTTATTCGAACTAACAAAAAGTTGTAGAACAACTGAAAGTACATGAAACATGAAATTGTTAGGCCTACAGTGAGTCTGTACCTGAGGCGAATATAGCTTTTTCTT
Organism: Locusta migratoria; assembly: GCA_026315105.1. Classification (NCBI taxonomy): domain Eukaryota; kingdom Metazoa; phylum Arthropoda; class Insecta; order Orthoptera; family Acrididae; genus Locusta; species Locusta migratoria. The sequence goes on from CM048747.1 coordinate 179,301,017, forward strand.
AGGGGGGGGGGGCAGATTAATGTAAAGATAAGTAATTTTAAGTAAATGATGTTTTGTATATCAGTTTTGTTGCTGTTATTCAGAAAATAATTTGCGTTGAAGCCCCTTTAACTTTACCAAGATCAAGCTTTTTTTATTGTTGAGAAACTGGCTCTAATTTAATACCACTAACACCCCACTTCCCTCACAAATACAGTGAAGTATGACTGTATACCAAGGTGATGCCTTCACGTACCATTCATTAAAATAATTCAGATATTGAACTTATTTTTTTTTCTTTGTATTCATCATTTCGGGGTTCGGGGGGCCCTTATCCACCTCCCACCATATATATATATATATGCCCCTGGAGTGTACTGAAATTCAAGTCCTTAAAGCGAAATGGCAATGTATTTAGTCTTATTTCCAAAGAAAATCAGACACTCAGGAAATCAAACTTAGCCTGTTTATTAAAAATCATATTTTCCCTCCGTCACTCAAAGAGTGCAGGGGCTTGCAATACGAGGGAATACTGCTGATACAAATGACTGACTATTGAACCCTTTGTTTGGGACAGACAGGAACGAAGTGAAGAAAAGCATTAATTTAGTTAAATTAGACTTTTATAGCGATGTGGTCAATTTTACATGAATTTTTTTAAAATCAATTTTTTGGTTGAAGGCAAATAAAAAGGCGCACGGGTTGTACAAGTATAAATACTACAGTGTTGTTCCTGCGGCTCTAAAATTATTGTATTTCAAGTTTTACAGTCAAGTACTCGTGAAGAAAGTTGCACTTTTTTTTCTTTTCGCCTGCAATCTGGAAAGTGGCCAAAGCGGGCATGGGGTACATCAATCACTGGTGCAGAAGATGTTGTCTTCTTCTTGAGGGCTGCTTGTCCTACACAGTAGTCTGCCAGGCCGCCTCTTTCCAGTCAACACCAGTATTTTTGGGATGTCCCGGATAAGAGTTGGCTAACGCTTTCCATAATATCTAACCTTAACGGCTTCCTGTTATAATAAATATTTCCTTGTGTTAGAACAAAATAGCCACAAAAAAACGAAAGCAACTAGTACACAGCTAACGTATACTTCCAGTGTCTGCTAAGATTTCAGACTATTGCAAACTTTTCCCAAAAGGGACTGGGAACACCGCTGTTCATGGCAGGATAAATGTTGGTTCCTAGAGCGATTGCCCATACAACGACGAAACTTGAAACAGTAAACCGTATGCAATTTTCATGTTGCTTGAGAGTAAAATTGCCCAATATTGGTTAATGCGTCTTTGATCTGAAGATAATCAGCAACGTTTAAAGTGCTTACAGTACGAAACTTGCAAACGGACAAACCTTTATGCACAAAACGAAATTGTGGCTATTTTTAAGTATACACTTCTTGGCTGATATCAAGAGTGCAGAGTATTTGGCAAAAATGGCAGACGAAACGACGACATAGCCACGAAAGAGTAATTTAATGTCCGTTTGAGGTTTGCGAACGCCTCGTTAGAAGAAACGTTTTTATGGCTATACACTGCGCGAAGTACCACAGCTAAGGCAGTTTGATACTATTACTGTATAAGGCACTATACCATGTATTATTGCTCGACGGCCACTGCAGTTCGTCAGTCGCAAAGTGATAGCAGAGTATACTTAATGGGACATAAAATAATGACTCTGTGCACAATTTTCTGGCGCTGAAGATGTGCTTGCATCTGGATCTACATAATTACTCTGAAAATCACAATTAAATTCCTGGCAGAAGGTTTATCGAACCGCTTACATATTATTCTCTACCGTTCCATTCTAAGGCCGCGATCAGACAATCGGGATTCGCGCGGCTTCAACGGCGCAGTTTGAACCGCTAAATGACGGCCAGTTTGTGCAGACAGGCGCTGTGCGCCGCGGTTAGTAAGCGGTTGTCATTCGCAATGTGTAGCGGTAAGTGACAGTGTCAAAATGGAAGTCGAAGAAGAAATATTGTGTTTACTCTGGTTGCTTAAAAGAAAGAGAGCGGCAGTGTTGGATGCATCCTATACTAAACGATCGACTCGTACATGGCCAATTCGTAACGTTGTTTGCTACATTAAGAATGTATGGACACATTTCTTTGACTATTTGAGAATGGCAATGAATTCTTTTGGCGAATTACTTCAATTTGTCAGGAAAGATATTTCAAATTCTGAAACACGCATGAGAGAAAAATATGATTCTTTGTAAATTAATTTTTGTTCAATAAACACCTACATACAACAAGTATTCTTTTTTTAACGTATCTTCATCATTTCCAAATATATCCACCAACTCTTACCAAGCTTGGTTTTTGGCAGTTTTATTAGAATATTCACCGCTCTGAAGATCCCATATCTCAGGTCGTTTCTCCACTTCACCAATAAATAAATCAGTATCGAAGCGATCCATTGCAAGCTCGTGGCACTAAGACGTCCGAACCGTGGGGTGCCCGCAACCAAACTAATAGTCTTGTGTAGATCGCGAACGAACTAGTTCGGAAGAGCGCTCCCACATGCGAACTACGCGAAGACTGACGGGGAACAGCGAGAGAACGCGAGAGCGCGCATAATTGCGAGATTTCCTTCTCCCAGTTAACTTCATTTCGAGCTGAGATGCAGCTCAGCTGTAGTTTCATAGTTCACTGCCACAAGAAATCTATTTTAAAAATAAAGTACTACGAGTACTCTGTATGCAATGTAGTTGAATACCATTGTATCACCCATGGTGTCAAATTGCCCAAAAATACGGGTAATAGCACACGCTTTGGCAAGACTGATTCATTATATATAAAAAGCTGTCATAAAAAAGAGCTCTTTTACTAGCGTTAACAAAAGCCAAAAAGAGCGGACGAACTGTAAGGAGCGGACGAACTAGGAGCAGCGGACGATTATGCCAAACGCATCTCGCTTCATAGTACGTTGGATTCTTTTCCGAAGTTCGACGGGCAATAGCGAGAGGGCGCGTAGCAGAATTAAAAATCACGTGTTTGCCTTCACGTGTTTGCCTTCTGCTGAAGAGTCATTTCGAGGTGAGCGTCTGCCTGCTAGATTACATAGTTCAGTGCTACAAAATTTCTGTTTTGATGTGTTCCGTACTCTGCAATATCTGACTAATAAATTCCATAATGCCACGATATAGAGATAACTCAAACGCGAAAAATTATTCACAAGCTGTTTCTTTTGGTTTGCGTGATATTGTTAGCGGCTCAAGCAGCTAGTGACTGAAGCATCTAGGTGGGGGAACTTCTCCCTCCACCTGCACGTGCAGACTACGTCGCTCAGCCGTCACTGGGAGCGGACGAACTAAAAGTGCGAACTAGAGCCGCGAACTATAGTGAGCGCTCCTGAATTACTATGCGCAAGTGTACAAACTAAACGCTCCTATAAGATTCCACAGAATTAGAAACGCGCGGGCGCCGCGCGATTGTTTTCCGGCAGTTGAAATGCGACTACCGCGCGATAGGACTAGCCGCGCGGTTACGTGTGAACAGCTACGAAGATACTCAGCTACCGCGCGATTAAAAATGTTCAAATGTTTGTAGAGCTTATGTGACTTAACTACGGGGTCATCAGTCGCTAAACTTACAAACTACTCATGAACTAGCTGATACTAAAGAGGGCACAAATATCCATGCTCGAGGGGGCAATCGAACCCCCGACCGTAGTGGTCGTGCAAAACGTGACTGGCGCATCGCAGGCCGCTCGGCCACTGCGGCCGGCAACCGGTTGTCTGAGCACGGCCTAATAACGCACGGGAAAAAGGAACAGCGAAGTTTTCGAGCTGATTATAGTAATAATTTTGAAAGAGTAAAAGGAACATTATTCTAGAGGAGAAATAATATTTCCTTTAAACAAAATAACGGGTAACTCAATGAGATTTCTTGCGTAGTTTTGGTGTTAATGATACCATCATCAACCATCCTCTCGCACACATTTTCATATCTAGTGCGAAGAGGACTTAGGTGAGATGCGAATAAATGAGAAAGAAGCGGCAGATGTGTGCTGCAGAACGGCGGTGTTCGGCCCGCGCTGGGGCAGTGCCTGGCTGCCTCGGTGTGAATACAGGTGTCTCGCGTTTCCTGGCGCCCCCGCCTGCCGACGGCGCGCTGTCGCGGGTTTCACAACACAGGGGGCTCTGTTTGACACGGCGCGGTGTCAGGCGATTGTTTTAACGGCGTGCCCCGCCCTTTGTTCTGGGCGCGGCGCGGAGGCGTGCGGCGGACAATGCCGGCGACAACTGCCCGCCGCCAGCCAGGGCGCGCGCCTCTAAGTGCCCCACTCACTGCCTCACCTGGCCTCGCGCTGACACCCGCTCAGGATGTTCAGTAAAGGAGCCACACCTGTGGGCAGACCCGAACTGGGCAACCTTTAGTGGCCTTTAGAAGCGTACTCTGGAAAGGACAGTTAATCCCACACTCGAACTGGGCAACTTCCGCTCGCAGGTAGGAGGACGGTTCGGCCCAAGGTGTTCCTGGCTCCAACCACACAGTAACATATACAGAGGAGAAGCCCCTCGTAGTTCCGTAAGATGCTAGCAGGTGTCAGACGGTTCCATGACTTAGTACCGGTAGACCACATTAGAGGCACTTCTGAGGGTGCCTCTCGCACGTCAGAGGGTAGCGTGGAGGGGAGGCTGAGGGGAGAGCTCGTGCCATCTACCACGATTGCTGGCGTTTGAGGGGAGGTGGTGGTGGGGACAGCCGCTACCTGCCGCCTTCTCTGGCCAGTTTAAAGAGCTGCTTCTGACCGCAGCACCATCATGGGACATCTTACATAAATGCTTCAGCACACCCCGCCCCGCACCCCTGAGCATAGGACCAGGCCCTTACGGAGGTTTCCCGTCTGTATATATTTGTCTGTGCTCTAAATGAGCTCGCCAGTCCTGTGAATGACTCCAGCTCGCTGCCATCTGTGTAGAATCACATAGTGTTTTGTTTTGTTCTTCAGTTTACTCATGGAAGCGAATAATCAGGCAGAAAGTCACGATTTTCCACCTGTTATTAGTGATTGTGGTAATACACATTTGATCTGTGACGGTTATAAATTCAGACGTTACATAAGAGTTGTAGGAACGGAAGACCGTGGATGGCGATGCTGCAACAAACGTTTGCGGTGTGCTGTTAAGCTATTTACAGTAGGCAGCGAACACATATTTTCGCGTTTAGAAGGTACTCATGACCAAGCACCTATGGCAGAAGAACAAAACAGGAGAATGATATCTAATTCTCTAAAAACAAAAGGCGACGCTTTGGTTGAAAGACTGTCAAAGCTATACACAATGTAGTTGACGCCAATCCAACAATCTCGAACACATTAACAGGGAAGGACATAAGGATAATTCGTAACAATATTATTTTCACGCATTTTTCAGCCATCATCCGAGATGTGGCATACTGCGCAAGATGGGCAAGCCCGAACTGGGCAACTTTTAGTGGCCATTAGAAGGGTTTCTAGAAAGGACAGTTAATCCCACACTCGCACTTGGCAACTTCCGCCCGCAGGTAGGAGGACGGTCTGACCCAAGGCGTTCCTGGCCCCAACCACAGACAAATATATACAGACGGGAAACCTCCGTAAGGGCCCGGTCCTACGCTCAGGGGTGCGGGAAGGGAGGGCCAGAGCAGTTCCGTAAGATGTCCCATGATGGCGCTGAAGTCAGAAGCAGCCCTTTAAACTGGCCAGAGCAGGCAGTAGGTAGCGGTTGCTCCCACCACCACCTCCCCTCAAACGTCGGCACGCCAGACACAGCCTTGGCCTCGTGGCAGGTGGCACGATCTCTCCCCAAGCTCTCCCCTCATCGTCCCCACCACGCTACCCTCAGAAGCGCCTGTAGTGTGGTCTACCAGTTCTAAGCCAGGAACCGCCTGACACCTGCTAGCAACTTAGGGAACTATGAGGGGAGCGTAGGACAGTGGTCCTCTCTGTATATGTTGCTCTGTGGTACTGCGCAAGATGGGCAGCCCGAACTGGGCAACTTTTAGTGGCCTTTAGAAGGGTACTCTGGAAAGGACAGTTAATCCTACACTCGAACTGGGCAACTTCCGCTCACAGGTAGGAGGATGGTCCGACCCAAGGCGTTCCTGGCCCCAACTGGTCAGTCCTGTGAGTGACACCAGCTCTGTGTAGAATCACATAGTGTTCCGTTTTCTACTTCAGTTTAGTCATGGGGGCGTATAATACGGCAGAAAATCACGATTTGCAACCTGTTATTAGTGATCGTGGCATTTGATCTGTGACACAAGAGTTGATGCTGCGGTAAAAGTTCGCGGTGTACTGTTATTTACAGTAGGCAGAGAACAAATATTTTCGCTTTTGGAACAAAAAGACGACAATATCACAAAATTTGCGGATTACATAACTGAAAACTACATTGATAAAGAAGATGCAGCCTTTCCTCCAAACATTTGGGCAGCAGATTGCGCCTCCTTGTGGAGGACGACTAACACTTGCAACAGCTTTCATTTCCGATGTAATGCTTCATGAGAGTCTCCCCACCCAAACATCTTTCAGTTTGTGCAAAGTCTGAAGCATGAACAAACTGATACTTATATAAGAATCAACTCAGCATAAAATAATATCACCGTACAAAACGGACTGAAAAACCAGGAAGAGGCACGTTTTCCTGCAACAGAAATTTGAATTACTTAGGAATGGTAAAATTTGCAAATTAGACTTTGTAAAGTTCGTTTCATACTAAGCAGCCATGAGCAGAAAATGAGCCAAACTAAATGCATTTGTTTTCTGCAAATATTTTTGTATGTGGAATTTGGAATAAAATCTATGTATTTGTATATAATTTATATATATATATATATATATATATATATATATATATATATATATATATATATATATATTTGGTTCCTTGGCACAGTATTGACATTATTCCTTTAGAACTCTACAAATAGGGGCAGAGGTTGTGCACTCGGTAAGTTTAGTTTGGAAGCATTTTGCGAGATTGTGCAGTCGATCTGCCAGGAGCAGGCAGGAGTTGTCAGTCTAGCCGGAGCAGGTAAAAGTTGCCCAGTTCGTGGGTGCCACTGGGGGGCACTTTGTGGACAGTTGCCCAGTTCGGGTCTTCCTTTTATCACCAACACGTAGAAGTTGCCCAGTTCGGACGAGTCCACACCAGCAGCCCCAACCTGAGCACAGGCGCCGACTTCGAAATACGAAAGGGGGCAGGGGGGGGGGGGGTTGAGGGAAAGGGGAAAATCACTGTGTAAAGCACGAATTACACGATACATCTGAGGGGTACATCTATGCAGCAACAACCCAAACGCGACTACCTTATTTGGTAAAAAAACAGTCTTGGTTGCATAAACGTGATTTTTTATTTATTTAAACATGACGCGTTTCACCTATTCTGGGCATCATCAGACGTTTGAAAGGGGTGGGGGGGGGGGGAGATTTACAAATTTGTTTAAAACACAACTAAAATACATTAAATCTCTCCTAAGCAAGAAATATTACAATAGGGAGGGTGCAGACTGAAAAAAAGAGCAAGCCACATAATCACATTCACGTATTTGACGTAGGGAGATGAAAATTGAACTAATAAAAAACCGCCAAAGGGCATATCTTACTTAACTCTACGCTTCTGTTGCACAGTGGCAGAGTAACAGACTATGAATCCAAAGGTCGCGGGTTCGATCCCCTCCAGGCCCTAGGATTTTTATCTTTCACTTTCCACTTCTTTCACCTCTGTCAGTATTGCTCATGTGAAAAATACCAGCGGCCGCGGTGGCCGAGGGGACTGAGGCGCTCCAGTCACAGTCTGCACGGCCACTACGGTCGGGGGTTCTAATCCCCCCCACGGGCATGGATATTTGTGTCGTCCTTAGTTAGTTCATAAATAGTTTGTAAGTTTAGGGACTGATGACCCCATAGTTAAGTCCCAAAAGCTATACAAACATTTGAACATTTGAAAAATACCGAGTAACACCGTTGTTCGGAACCCACACTAAACTGTAGGTCTCCCTATAACTGGCTGGGTAAGTCATTTCGAAGGTCGGAGGAAGGCAACGGCGTTACCACCTCGAAACAGGACCATGCCTAGTAAAGCACTGTGGTGTTCAAATAAATCTTTGGATTGTTTTACCTTTTTTTACTTAACTCTGAAGTTTCAGAGCGTTAAATTATTAAAATTCAATAAAAACAAACTTAACTGTTTCTCAATAATGGGGACAACGAATTCAATGGAAAAACTTAAAAGTCGACCACTGTACGAAACAAGAGCCTTGATTTATCACTACAATTAGCAAATGAGGTCCGTGTGAACTACTGGTTACTCCCTGCTACAAAGCCTTGTTCCTGGCCCAAACTGAGTAATGTTTGTATAGCTTATGGGACTTAACTACGGGGTCATCAGTCCCTAAACTTACAAACTGCTTATGAAATAGCTTATCCTAAGTACGGCACAAATATCTATGCCCGAGGGGGGATTCGAACCGCCGACCGTAGTGGCCGTGCAGACCGTGACTGGCGCGCCGCAGTCCCCTCGGCCACCGCGGCCGGCGTTGTTGTCTTTGAGCGCGGGTATCTTCTCGGTGCGTTTCCATGATCGACATACGTCAGGGGCCCGACAGAAAGACTCATTTTTTATCGCCGCCCGAAACCATAAATGATGAACGTATTGAAAGACTTGACTGAAGGTACATTTCCGTGTCGTGCTTCTGACAGCTCTGTAATTGTGTTTCCTTCCAGGTTTATCCCTTTTTCATTACTTCTTTTTTTTCATTATTTGTACGAAGTGTGATGGACGTTCGAATTACAGCACGAAGTGACACGTTCATTACAAACTCTACAAAATCTGGTATAAGAATTTTACCCCAAACAAACGTTTTGATTGGCAGAAACGTAATTATATTGACACAGCAATCTAAAAAAAATAACGGACTCCCGGTGGGGAACCTTATCTCGGCGTGCCCGAAACTGGAGAGAACACAATGGAAGGGGTGACGTTTCTGACTGATAAGCGGGCCTGAGCCTGTCAGCGGAGAGACCTCCGCGCGCGCTGATGCCACGGCCGCGCCTGCGATTGTCCTTACCGGCAGACGTGTCACACGAGGAACTAATCAAGCGGTGACAGGTAATTCGATTAACGCGCGGGCCCTCTGTAATTGTCACCAACTTAATTATAATCTACGCTGCCGATGAATAAACTTGATGAGCACCTGCGATTAGCAAATAAATTCGAGTTATCCGGTAGACTACAGATTTCGTATCAGGAATTCGTTTTGCGATTTATTATGTATACGAATACAGTGTGTGTGTAAGCAATCCCAGGCTGCTACATGCTGTTCAATAAGTACGACATCTAGTAGGTTCCGTATATGTTTGTCACGCGGAAAACACTATGAATCATTAACCCTTTAGGACCCTCTGGCTACAAATGTGTACATAACTTCTACGGTGTCTAAGACGGTTCAGAAGCGTTTTTTCTCAATGGAAAGAACGTTCAGGAGTTGCTTCCTGCTAATCTGCAAGCAAGACAAATGTTCACATCAAATTGAAAAATGAGTGCCCATGGAGCATTCTGTGGACATATGAAGCCCATTGGCATCTGCAAAATTACATCAATACCTAGAATTGTAGAATATGGTCAATGGAAAATTTGCACACACATCAACACCATCATTCATCTTAGGGTTGTACTTTTTCGAGATGAGTCCAGCAGGTCATTTTACCTGTACAGTAAATGCTGTAAACATCTTTTGCACACCAACACCACTGTCACATTTTTCATGCAATATGGCAGTCACGTCGATCATTTCATCATGCACTATTACTGCCACCTGCCGTTGCACGGCGCAGCAGTTTGTGAACTTCAAAGAACACGGAAATTGTGGATTACTTGTATTCCACTGTATAACTGAAAGTAGTAGTTGTTATTTTGTGATGTAGTTATTGAACGATCGGTTGATTTAGTACAACAGTTGGTACTACAAAATTAATAAATTTAGTCCTTAAAAAAGCCTTATTTTTCAGTATATGTAGTGTTGTAGAATGAAAATGGGTGTATATAATTGCATAAATCTTGCTTCTAAAATCATTGAAAATTTAACTTAAGAGTATTACAGCATTAAATATAATTTCCTTCACAGAGAAAAAAATCAGGTCTGAAAGGGTTAAAAAACTGAAGTACTGATTTTTTATATAATTGTACAGGGAGACAAACGAAACTTACGTAATTCTTCATGTTATTTGACACGGATGTGCACAAAATAAAAATCATGAATGTACTTAGGCGTGATAGTGGTAGGAGGAAGTAGATGTGTTCATACGCATCAATCTGAAGTTGCAGATCATATCACGCATGAACATATCTAACTGCAATAACAAGGGAACATCGAAATTTAAAAAAAAAATGAAATGTTTGTAGAACTTATGGGACTTAACTACGGCGTCATCAGTCCCTAAGCTTACAAACTACATATGAACTAGCTAAGACTAAGGACGGCACAGATATCCATGCCCGAGAGGTGATTCGAGCCCCCGACCGTAGTGGCCGTGCAGACCGTGACTGGAGCGCCTCAGTCCCCGCGGCCGGCATCGAAATTTAAAAAGGGATATATATATATCGTGCGATGCTAGTTGACATTCTGTCGGGCAGAACACTCAGTAGCTTACGTCTCCAGACGGTATTAAGAATTTTAAGTGTCATTTGTATGGTAGGAAATTCAAAATTGTGATGAATCACGCTTCGTTGAAATGTGTTCTTGGATTGCGGGATCCCTGTAGCCGTCTAATCCATTGGTAGTTGTGTTTGTCAGAAATGGACTTTCAGATGGTTCCTACTGATTGTCTCAGTAGAAAAATAGCGTTGATAGAAACAATGGGTAGAAACAAGGAGGAATGGCGAAAAGCACAAGCCAGGGATGCAGAGCGGAGACAGCGTTGTTTTTGGTGTTGTTATTTGTTTACTTTTCTGTAAGAATAGCTTTGTGGTAATGTACCGTCATTAACTAAAATTTTGATGAAAGTAACTCATTTTGTATTTATTGATTTTTAATATCTGCGACTAGGGAAAAAGGAAATGATTTATGACAGGGATGGCGAAGCATTGGCAAACGTCGTATTAATGGCACGCATGCAAAAAATTTGGACACGGCATCAGTTTTTAAGAATTTGCCTGCCTAATTGAAGTTTACGATTGATGACATAGTACCAAAGAACATCTATTAGATTAATATTTGTTCCACAGATCACAAATAATCATTTCGTGATGATGTAGAACGTGTCAGTTCAATAACTGGTGTCTATATAATATACTCAAAATTTTAAAGATTTTTTTATATCTTTATTTTTGTTTTTATGTATTTTTTTAGCGAAGTTACTAAGTTATATCTAAATATTCATGTAAAGTGTAGACGGAGTTAACGTTCAGAAATTCTTTTAATTTCTTTTTAAATACCAGTTGGCTACTTATCAGACTTTTGATGCTACTTGGTAGTAATCAAAGATTTTTGTAGGAGTATAATTCACCGCTTTCTGTGCCAAAGTTAAATTTAACCTTGAATAGTGAATATCAACCTATCTCCTTTTGTTGTAGCTATACACACTGTTATTACTTTTGTATTGGGTCGGATTGTTGATAACAAATTTCGTAAGTGAATATTGTGAAGCTACAGTGAAGATCCCTAGATCCTTAAATAAATGTCTGCAGGATGATCTTGGATGGGCTCCAGCAATTATTCTGCTTACGCCATTTTGTGCAATGAATACTGTTTTACTCAATGTTGAATTGCTCCAGGATATGATCCCACACGAAAGCAGTGAATTAAAATATGCATAGTAAACTAATTTACTGGATGTATTTCACGAAACTTTGCAATTATAGCATAAGTAGCTGAACTCAAGGGTCTCAGCAGATCTTCAATGTGTTTCTTCCAGTTCAATTCCTCATCAATGCAAACACCTAAAAATTTTGAATTTTCTACCTTAGTCACAGATTTCTGTTCAATGTCTATATTTATTAGTGTGTCATGTATAAAACAGTATATACTGAGTTTTGTAAAAGTATAATGAGAGTCCATTTGTAGACAACCACTTAATAATTTTCTGAAACACCTAATTACAGATTTAATCAGTTATTTCCTGTTTGTCAGGCGTGATAGCTACACTTGTATCGTCAGAAAAAAGAACTGGCTTAGCATCTTCGTGAATATAGAATGGCAAGTGCTTAATATATATTAAGAACAGCAAAGGACCCAAGATCGAACTTCGGGGGACCCCATTTTTGTTAGCTCCCCAGCTGAGGAATTAGCTGTCTCTTAATAATAATGTGAACTGCTTATTTTACCTTTCTGCACTCTTCCAATTAAGTATGCCTTAAACCATTTGTCCACTGTCCCACTCATACCACAATACTTAAACTTATCTAGAAGAATTGTGATTTATACAATCGAAAGCCTTTGAGAGTTCACAAAAAATTCCAACAGGTGATGTCCCGTTATTCAGAGCTTTTAAAATTTCATCAGCCAATCGTCAACGGGATATCAGTGCCGTTTTAATGCCGCAAGTTCCACGTGATGAATGGATTTCGTTAGAATGGTAGACCACGCAGGAGAGGGCCGGTGCTGGATATGGAACGGAAGAGGACGGAACGCGAAACGAACAGCAGTTCACGCTCGACGACTTGGACTCATTTGTTACGGAGAATACCGCGCGCAGTACTTGTCGGTAGAAGACGGAAGTTATCATTGTTGGAACTAAGGTACGGGATCCAACAATGAAATAGCAACCACATTTGAATTGGAAACATGTGTACTAGAGATGGGAAAACTGAAACATCTGACGGTTTCGAAACGAATGAAACCGTACCATCGGTGGTTTCGAAACCATGAAACCGTGAAGCAATGTATGTTTTTTCATGAAATCTTCGTTCTAGGAGGGCAATATTTTTCATTATGTGGACAAGGGTACATACAAGAACCTGTCAACCATAGAGTATATATTTACTTCTTGGTCTGTACGGAACATGTTGATAAAGATTTTCTCCCGTGTTGTTGATGTTGCCAACATAGTCAAACGAGGCTGCAATACGGTATGCATATTACAGTGATGGATCATAAATGCTACTTTCTACACATACTAAATAAATTATAGGGAATAAAGGGCACACTAAATAATCACAAGTAATGCTATGGAATTACAAAAATAATCAAGTAAGAGGCAAGTTCACCACTTGTACGTCTTGACCGTTACATCACCGCCGCAATTGTTTTAACATGAGTGTCGAAAAATTATAACGACAGTAGGTAACTTCGTTTTCGTTCGTAAGAAACTAACTCTTTAACACGAGATTAAATATGCGATGTACCCTTGTTAGTATAAAAATGTCATTTCAGGCTTCATGTTGTATCTTATTTTAAAAAATGTAGTTTCACTCGTGTGTCTTTAATATGGTAGATAAACCTAGAATTTAACTGGTTTTTCAATGCAAATAGTGAACGTTGTTTTATTGTTCTTTTACATTTATAAAGCAGACATTATGTCATTTCGGAATACAGCAGTCTCTTGCAAACGAATCTTGATATCAGTAATCATAAGCTGCAGGCTCACGATACCATTAGTTTGTTCCGCGTTTCTGCATTATTGGTTTGAAACAACGGTGTTGTGAAACCGACATGAAATCGTGAAACCGACATGAAACCGACACGAAACCGTGAAACCGACACGATACCGTGAAACCGACAGGAAGAAACGGTTTCAGTGTATCGACAATCGACCGCGAATGTGATCCGAAACAGAACGGAATGAAACCGCATGGTTTCGAAACCGTGAAAGATGCCGGTTTTGAAACACTAAAACTGTTGTGTGTATCGAAACCTGGTTTGGAAACCAAGAACCGTAGCCAACTCTAATGTGTACGACACTCTTTAACCCTGAGGCAGGCGCGCTTAAGATTGTTACGTCAGCGGGCGCGTGCGGCACTCAGTGCCGCTTACATTTAAATACATAGAAAAGCTATATTTTTTAAAATTTTTTGGGTGGAATTAATTATTTATTGTGTATAACATCATTATTAACAGCAACTTTTAATATGATCTGTATACATATATAGAGGGTGCATGGGAAAATTAAAATTATTACATAAGTTTCCAGGATATTTCGTAAGCACTACTTTAATAATAAATTCTAAATAAACTATAACCACAGATATGATTTGATTGTTTACCATTGTGAAAGGAAGTTTTACAAAAGAGTGTAATATGTATAAAATCTTTGTAGTAATAATAAAGAATAAGGCTGTCAGCAAATACATATCAAGAATCACACACTTTCTTCCTCCAGACAAGCTCTGCAATCATTACATGTGACAACATTGTGGCAATGTCGTTTGCAAACGAATCTTTTGCAGCTATTGCAAGTGACAGTAGTTTAATAATTTTTTTTTACTACCACAAAGATGACACCTCCCACACCTTCTTACTGAAGAAGATGCTCAATTTCTTCTGGTATTAGTCCTTTCTTTTGTGCGGACCTGGAAGACAATAAAATAATTCTAATACCAAAGCAATGTTAATAACTAAATCATCATACAGCCACAGAGTTGTAAAACAAAGCTTCTAATCATCAAGACATCCGACAGTGGTGCGGCTACATGTACTTACATTACCGGGCGCGTGCGGTATGCAGTGCCGTCTCGGTGCAGTCGTCCACTCCAGACGTCAGTCACAGCTGTTATGGTGAGTATATTGGTGACGCAGTAACGTAGTTTGGCGAGTGAATAAACAACCGAAGCATATCTAGCACCATTGATGCGTGCTCTGCACGCTGACGTAATTATTGAAAGAAAACAAAATTGGCGGCTAAAGTTTTCTTTTTCTTGTGTTGTGTGGTACAGCCAGATTTTCTGAATTTCGCCTACGACAGCGGCACCTGCTTCTGCTTCGTATCAGCACGCTGAGTTGGGTGAGTTTCGCTTAGCTTCGCGCGTGTGAGTGGCTGAATGCTTGTTGATTGTAAATCCCTCCCCCGATGGTGTTCAGTTCAGATTACTTTAGGTTAATTTCCAATGGCTTGCATTTTTATTGTTTAACAGAATTGGTTCCCCCATTTGCGCATGTTTGAACTGAACAAATAATTTATTGTCAGTGAAATGTTATGCTCCTTATGAATATTAGATAATGAAAAACCCTCTCCTTTTTATTTAATGTTGTTTTTCACCAGTGCTGAGAACAAATTCAGATGCATATTATCATATTTTTAATTCCGTTGCGCCATAAATGTTCTCACAGCCACCTTCATGAAATGGTTTAGTGGCTTCTATATTAATGATTGTATGTAATTCTCGTGATCTACGACGTGTGTCGGCCACCGTCTCTTTGTCTTCCTGCTTCTAAAGTAAATTTTAAGTCAGTTCTATATTTTGGGGCGGGGAACAAGATTCTGTAGCAGGAAGTGGTCAGTAGTTCACGCGAAGCCTTTAACTGGTTTTTACGGCCAGAATTATATGTTTAAAGTAAGCTTTTAACTGGCTCCTTTCACCAAGAATTAATTTTCCAAATAACGGTGGCCTTACATTTCTTGTCGATTTGCGCGTATCGTTGCTGTCTGGAGGATGCGTTGCAGCTGATTTTCATTCAGCCTCCTTCCTCGATGGGCTGTTATTTAGAGATAACGGTCATCTCGTGGATGACCTTGGCCTTGCCTTCTTTTAACGGTTCCAGTTGTCTGAAATAGCTTCCAAACAGCCGACGACATTATTTCATAACCTAGACAACTCAACTGATGCCCTAATTGTTTAGACCAGTGCAGTAATTGGTAACCTTTCATCCATTTACTGGAGTTAGCAGCGAGAAAAGTTTGAAATTATGTGTAAAATTTGATGCAACTAGGATGAATAATATGGTGTTTTTAACGCATAGAATAATACGACAATTTTTTGTGATCCTCGTGGTTTCTTTTCTGAACTGTATGTCGTACGAGATCGTTACCTACACATCGATTGTTATGTTAAGAAATAAAGGAATATGTTTATCACGTTTGGTTCAAGTCGGCCAAGCAGTTAAGTAGGAATGTTGAACACACAGACACACCTTCAGTTCCTAGAATTCCTTTGTGTCACTTTTCATTGCAATCACCAAATAGGACCATGCCTAGTATAGCATTGTGGTGTTCAAACCAACGGTCGGATTGTTGACAGTTTGTATATGTTTTCTTCTTCTTTTAGTAAATCTGTCATGTGACATGTATCAACTGGACAACCTCCACGTCTTTCTGTTCTGGGCATCCTCCATTTGCTGGTAACTTCTTCGTTTCTTCACATCTGTTAGCATTCCAAACCTTTCTCTTCCTCTCCCTCTATTTCTATCTACTTTCCCCTGCATTATCCTTTTCAGTAGACAGTTCCTGCGTAATATGTGTCCCACCCAAGATGTTTTTCTCTTTTGGATCATCGTCATGAAGTTATTTTCTTCTTTTACTCTGATCAGTACCACTCATTTCTCACTCTTTCAGTCCATTTCACTATCTCAATTCTTCTCTATAGCCATATTTCAAAACTTTCTAAATATTTTTGTTCTTCGTTTTTCTAACTGCCCATGTTTCAGATCCATAAGACACTATGCTCCACACAAAACATTTGGCGAACCTCTTCCGGAGATTAATGCGTATGCTCCTGGCTGTCAGTTAATTTTTCACCTTCCCAAACTCTTTCGTTCCCATGTATATTCTGCGTTTCAATTCGTCTGTACAACTTCCATTAAAATTTATCAAGTTTCCCAGATTTTGAAACGATTGAACCTGTTGCAATTTCCTTCCTTCTAGTGATACTGATCATGTCACCTTCAAAAATGTTCAAATGTTTGTAAATCTATCGGACTCAGCTCCTAGGTTATTAGTTCATAACTTACAAACTACTTAATCTAAAGTAAACTAATCTAAGGACAACACAAACACCCATGACCGTGAGCGGGTTCGAACCCCCGACGGCGAAAGGTCGCGCGCACCTCAGCATGACGCTCAAGTACGCACGGTTAATCCGCTGCGGCGTGTCATCTTCTTTTCCAATTTTCATCACTTCTGTCTTATCGATGTTCACTTTCATTCCGAATTCTTTCCCCACCCTTACAATATTCTCCATTATTACCTGTATCTCATCTTCTGATTCTGTTGGTACAGTCATATCATGTGCATACTTAATAGTTTTCATTCTTCCCTCTCCCACTACAAGTCCTTTTGTTTTTTCTAAGGCTTTGTTAATTAATTTTTCGGCATATATATACTAAAAAGTGCTTGTGACATACAACAACCCTGTCTTACATCTTTTCCAATCCAATAGTTTCATCTTCATCTACTCGTACTACTTTCTGCCCCACACAGAGTTATTTGAGTTGTTTTTCAGCCTTCTACCCTTCCAATCAATACCAGTATCTTTCAGGATCTTCATATATATAGGGTGAATCTAAATTCGCGCACTCGGTCTTCGCAGCACGATTCCTCACCTGCCAGCAATGAAAAATGTCTCCCACAAAATTTCATCCTGCGCATATTTCCGAGACTGAGATGGCTGTGTGTTCCATACGTTACTGTGTTTCATAATTAGACTAACAAACTTGTAAGGTATGTATTAGGCGTCTTGAGGTACAAAATGAGCATGCCCGGATATCTCCATTCAACGACACTACGGAGAGTCCAAGTTAAAGGCACCAGCTCCTGCCGCTAGACATCCCCTCCAGCAACTTCGACGTTCTGTACCGTCATTGGATGACGTTTCCGGTCATGGGTTTCTATGCTCAATTTGTTCATGCTCGCTTTGTTCCTCGAGACACCTCCCACATCTCCTAGAAGTTTGTTGGTGTATTAGTGTAATTCTGAAACACACGTGACGTGACCCATCTCAATCTTCGAGTCCATTTACTGCCGGAAATATGCGTAGGGCGAAATTTTGTGAAAAAAAAAAAAAAAATATTTGTTAAGCTTATGGGACTTAACTTCGGGGTCATCAGTCCCTAAACTTCCAAACTACTTATGAACTACTGACGAACTACGACGGCACAAATATCCATGCCCGTGGGGGGATTCGAACCCCCGACCGTAGTGGCCGTACCGACCGTGACTGGAGCGCCTCAGTCACCTCGGCCACCGCGGCCGGCTGTGAGAGAGATTTCTTATATCTAGCATGTGAGGAATCGTGCTGCGAAGTGCGCGAATTTAAATTCGCCGTGTGTGTGTGTGTGTGTGTGTGTGTGTGTGGAGATTGAGTGAGACAGCCAGTTTATTCAATAAATGATCGTTCGAAAGGTAAGGAACTGTGCAGTATGGGCAGGAAGTATTGAGGAACTCTCTGAAAGGCCAAGCAGCTGCCGTTAGCACCTTGAGGGAGAGCTGTTGTGGGCTTCCGGTTTGAATGAAGTGCGCGACAACATCTTGTTTTGTCGGCCTCGGATTATGCCGGCCCCCCATCAGGTGCTTGGCGGAGACGGTTTCCGATTAGGCCCATTTACTGGCGGGTGTCACGGAGCTGTTGGCGGGCCTTTGTGGACGATGCCTCCCAGTGACAGGCCGCGGCGGCAGGGGCGTCAGCTGACAGCCGCGGGCATCGGGAGTGGCCGCGCATTGTGGCCGCCCAAAGGAAACGCTAATCCCCCAGAGGGCGACAGCGGCTGACAGCCCGTGATTACGGACTTGTAAAAGGGCGCAGCAGGGCCGCAATACGAGCGCACCGTGCGAAAGCTCGGCCGCGCACTCCACACTCCCAGGTGCCAATCTAGTCGCCTCTCACCAGGAGGCCCGGCAGGGGTGCGGCGGGGCTGCAACACTTGTGCCGAGTGGCACTCCTGAGGAGGACATTTCTGCAGAGCCCGAGGGTCTTGCTGCGATTAGCGGCTTTTCTCAGGTAACAAAAGGAAGTCCTGAGAATTTTTTAGTCTCTAACGATGGTAATATTCCTGGCTTACTGTCATCATTTTTTTTTTCCTTTTTTATTGACCTTTGAATAGTCCCCATACAGCCATCCGTATAAATACTCATAACATGCACTGTTCCAGTTATGAAAGCAGCTAGGTGAAAACACCCAAACAATCGTTGAATATATGAGTAGCATATGATCAGAGACGGACATCTGGCCGGCCGTGGTGGCCGAGGAGACTGAGGCGCTCCAGTCACGGTCTGCACGGCCACTGCGGTCGGAGGTTCGAATCCCCCCTCGGGCATGGATATTTGTGCCGTCCTTAGGATAAGCTAGTTGATAAGTAGTTTGTAAGTTTAGAGACTGATGACTCCGTAGTTAAGTCCCATAAGATTTACAAACATTTGAACATTTGAACGGACATCTGTTGTTTGCCAGAAACTGAGATAAACGTCTTTTTTTTTTTTTTTTTTTTTTTTTTTTTTCGGAACGTAGAGGTAATATCCAGAATGAAACTTTCACTCTGCAGCGGAGTGTGCGCTGATATGAAACTTCCTGGCAGATTAAAATTGTGTGCCGGAACCGGGACTCGAACGTGGCACCTCTGCCTTTCCGGGAAAGCGCTCTACCGACTGAGCTCTCCCGACACGACTCACGATGCCGCCTCACTACTTTACTTCCGCCAGTACCTCGCTTCCTACTTTCCAAACTTCACAGAAGCCCTCCTGCGAAACTTGCAAGACTAACACTCCTGGAAGAAAGGATATGGTGGAGACATGGCTTAGCCACAGCCTAAGGGATGTTTCCAGAATGAAACTTTCACTCTGCAGCGGAGTGGATAGGTCTTGTCTGTGGAAGTCTGCTGATGTGTCCACAAAATGTTTACCGGGCGCCGTGGCTCAGCGCGCCCGGTCAGGAGGCTAGACGCCCTCTGTAATAAAAAAGCTGAGCCAAATAGTCAACGAACAACCAAGAACGAACGCAATTAACGACCGCAGGTCACAGATCTAGCAAAATAAGAAAAAAAAAAAAAAAAAAAAACACCTGTTGCTCTGCCGGAGGTCGTCGGTTCAATCCCGTCCACCGGCAAGAATTTCTTTCTTTCTAATTATCATTTCCAGAGTATTCTACATGTTTCTTACGTTAACTACTCTTCTAATTTCTGGTATATTCTGCCTGTGTGTAAATACCAGAGCACTCTGCCTGATAGGCAGTTAGTGCTGCGTGTAAGTTAAGTTCGCAATAAATCAGCTGTGCTGTGTTCAGTTGACAACCCTGCCTTCGAAGGCAAGCCTGCTTCAATTTCAACGTGACAATATTCCTGTCTTACTGTCATCATTTTTATTATTGGCCTTTGAATAGTCCTCATACAGCCATCCACATAAATACTCATAACATGCACTGTTAACAGTTATGGAAGCAACTGGGTGAAACAAACAAAGAATCATTGAATATATGACCGAAAACAATGGCAAGAGCAATTTGAAATAACATAACAAACCTTAAGGATAAGCAGAAAGAGGAAAGACAGGTCACACCTATATGCAATAAAGGCAGTAGAAGTAATCCACTAAACTACAAGCCTATTTCATTGACGTCAATTTGCAGCAGGATTTTGCAACATATCCTGAATTCAAATATTATGAATTATCTCGAACAGAAGGATCTATTGACCGAAAGTCAACACGGATTTAGAAAATATCATTCATGCGAAACACAACTAGCTCTTTACTCACACGAAGTGATGAGTGCTATCGACAACGGTTCTCAAATTGATTCCGTATTTCTTGATTTCCAGAAGGCTTTTGAGACAGAACCTCACAAACGGCTTTTAATCAAATTGCGTGGTTATGGTATATCGCCCCAAATTTGCGACTGGACGGGGATTTCCTGTCAGAGAGGGCACAGTTTGTAGTAATCGATTGTAAGGCTTCTACTAAAACAGAGGTGATGTCGGGCGTTCCACATAGTAGTGTTCTGGTCCTCTGCTGTTTATTATTTACATAAACGATTTGGGAGAAAATCTAAGAAGCTGTCTTGGGTTGTTTGCAGATGACGCCGTCATTTACCATCTAGTAAAATCATCTGAGCCGGCCGCGGTGGCCGAGGTGACTGAGGCGCTCCAGTCACGGTCAGCACGGCCACTACGGTCGGGGTTTCGAATCCCCCCTCGGGCATGGATATTTGTGCCGTCCTAGTTCGTAAGTAGTTCATAAGTAGTTTGTAAGTTTAGGGACTGATGACCCCGTAGTTAAGTCCCATAAGCTTAACAAACATTTGAACAATTTTGAAAATCATCTGAAGATCAAAACCAACTGCAGAACGATCTAAATAAGATATCACAATGATGTGATAATTGGCAATTGACAAATGCGAAGTGTGAAGTCGTCCACATGAGCACAAAAAGAAATCCGTCAAACTTTGCTTACAAGATAAATCAATCAAATGAAAATATCTAAGAATTACTGCTACTTGAGACTTAAAATGGAAAGAATACGTAGATAATGTCATGTGAAAGGCGAACCAGAGACTGCGTTCTGTTGGCAGAACCCTTAAAACATGCAAGAGAACTACAAAAGAAATTGCATAGACTTCGCTTGTCCGTCAATTTTTAGAGTATTCCTGCCCAGTGTGGGAGCCGTATCAGGTGGGTTTGACGGAGGACATCGAAAGAGTCCAAAGAAGGGCAGCTCGTTTCGTATTGTCACGATACAGGGGAGACCGCGTTACGGAAATGATACAGGATTTGGGCTGGGAATCATTACAACAACGGCGCTTATCGCTGCGGCATGGGCTAGTTTCGAAACTCCAATTGCTAACATTCTCCTCTGAATGCGAAAATATATTGTTGACTCCCACTTAAATAGGTAGAAATAATCATCACAATAAAATACGAGAAATCAGAGCTAGAACGGAGAAATTCAGGTGTTCTTTCTTCCCGCGCGCTATTCGAGAATGGAATGGGAGATAAATAGTATAATGATGGTTCGATGAGCCCTCTGCCAGGCACTTAAATGTGATTTGCAGAGTATCCCATGTAGATGTAGATCGTTGAATATATGACCGAAAACAAAGGCAAGAGCAATTTGAAATAACATAACAAACCTTAAGGATAAGGAGAAAGAGCAAAGACCAATTTGGAATAACATATTGTGATTAAACATAGTTTTATCTTTTACATACCAGTTCATTTTTGTACATTGCAAAGTCTGTGGTTTCCAATAATCTTGGTAATTGATAGTTCCTGCTCACAACATACCTTAGCTACTTTGATTTTTATTTATTTATTTTTTTTTTAATTTATTTTGCTGTCTTTTACAATGACCTGTTATCTAGATGCTAAAACAGGTCGTATTTTGCACAGGTAATTGGTTTTTTACACTTAATAGTTTCTTCTTATAACTAGTTAAATTTAACAATATACAGCTTAACTAACTTATGAAATAAAACTTTTAAATAATTAGAAAAATTAATTAAATAATACATATCCATTTTTTAAGAAGAAGAGGAAAGACTAGAGCAAATACACACGTTTATGTTGAAAAACATAGTGAAAGAATAACATGAATTTATTTAATAGAAAAAGATGTTAGGAGAGAGAAAGATGCAGAAGATGGAGTCCGACACTTTGTGATACTTGAGGGTCGAGGACTTGGCATTCCCATCAAGTCGTCAACACTCAACCATCATTAGTATTATCTATAACAGTTTAACAGGTTTATAGTGCTGTTTTGCCGGTGACAAAGAGTGACAATTTCTTATTTGTCCTTACTATTATAGCTACACTAATTATTGTCTATTAAATGATGATCACTGTCCGCGCCAGTGTCCGTGTTGGTGTCTGTGTAGGGGTCCGTGTTGTTGTCCCTGTCGTGTTCTCGATTTCGGTTCCTTTGCTGGTACACTCTATGCACTGTGTTTGCTCGCTGCATATGTTGTTGCCTTCTGTATGGTTTATTTCGTTTGTATTCATCATATGTCGCGTGCGAGATTTTACCTGTTAGTATACTGAGTGTTGTCCATTGGTTCTCTTGTCTTATGGCTTCGTATATTTGTCTTTCTGTGTGAGCATGTAGTGCTGGTGATGTGTCTCTGAGGTGATTGTAGGTTCTGCAGAATAAGACAATGTGCAGGATGGTGTTACTATAAGACTGTCGCGGTGTAAGTGCGTAGGATAAGGGCCGTGTCCTGTCAAGAAGTGAACCATGCCGCGGCTGGGATCGACGTGTGTTATTTTTAGTTTCTCCGCTATGTCGGGGAAGAATGAATGGACCCTCCGACCATTACCATTTGCCTCCCATTCCTGCTGCCAGGAGTCATTTCTCCAGCGTCTCAGCAGTTTTCTTATTTTCCAGAGCTGAACCAGTTACTAAATTCACCAGGTCTAACCTGCCCTAGCGACTTTGATGTGAGATTCCACCTGTTGATGCATTAAAAAAAAAGTGATTTGTGTATTCCGCTTTGCCGCAGTCACAAAGTGGAGAAGTCAATATGCCGACGCGATGTAGGCTCTGCGTCGTTCGACAATGGTCGAACTTCAGTCTCGCTAGGGTGACTGCAAGCTTCCGTGAACACATAAGTCCATTGTACCAAGGTCTGGTTGGTAGTACTGGTGTTATTTGCGCATAGTATTTTCTGTTAGCTGTCTGGGAAGCTTGGCATTCTTTGTCCCACTGTCCGAATCTCTTTCTGTATTTTAGTATAAGATCCTCCTCTGGAACCTGAGATTTTCTTCCGAACCAATGGTAACCGCGATCTCGTCCCTGAGAACGTTGTTGTGTGCTCTTTGCTCCCACATTCGACAGCGGGCCCTGGACCCAGAATAAGAGACGGGCCCTCCCCCCAGACTTTTTTTTTTTTTTTTTTTACTTTTGTATGCAGTAGTTTGTAATTGCAAGTTAAGGTCTTAATCATGCTCTTTTTAAAATATACTTTGACTTGGTATAACAAGGTATAAATATATTATGAATAGCAGTGTTTGTCCGTCTTTGCAATTACAATAAAATGCGATTTTTCTCACCAGGCGCGTTTCGTTTTATTGACAGTAAAACATCTTCAGTTGTCTGTAATAATAGAAATCTACAGTTTGTTTTGTTTTTAGATCGAAAAACAGTTCGTTAACGGAACATGAAAAGTAGGCCTAACGTTTTGTTACTTACGGAAATTTTGACATGTTTTCGCTTCACATCATGGAATGCCGGTCTGTTTCATGCAGTACCGTCGGTACTTCTAGCTTTGTCGTTTTTTTCCATTACTTCCACTGTCACTTTTGCTCTGCCCATAATTGTTTTCACATATCAGACGTGTTTTTTGTTTTTTTGTTTTTTTTTTGTTTTTGTTTTACTGACAATAAAACGAAACGCGTCTGGTGAGAAAAATCGCATTTTTATTGTAGTTGCAAATACGGACAAACACTGTTATTCATAATTATGAAAGCTACTACAGACATTATGGCCACACAAACGAAGAAAGGTATAAATATGATTCTGTAAGCTTCATTTATAAAATTATTTTGCTTAAAATTGAGACTTTACTTACAGTGCCCATAGCAGGCCCGTACTCATAATTTGGTTTTGGAAGGGTTGGGGGATCAGCCAGTTATGACGTATATTCCTAACATGTGAAGCTTTACAACTAAAGGTGCAGGTGTATTTCAATAGAGACAGTATTAAATTTTATTCAATACAAATCTCAAAGAAGCAACTTCAGCATACTTTTGAATTACATTATCAGGAATTAGGTGAGGGGGGAAATTCATCCACTTCACCCCCCCTCTCCGGCTATGGCCCTAGGCCACAGTAAGCCCCAGGTTAGCTAAAAAGAACATTTGTTCCTACTTCTGGTAAACATTGCGCCAAGTAAGGCGGAATTGCTGTACACACATGAAAATCTCATCTTCGCAGGAAGTTGGCGGAAAGAGCCCGCCTTGCAACCTCGTGTCGGACCGCTCGATGATAATCAGCTTTTTGGAATCTTGAAATGTTGTCAGCTGTCTCATTTAACACTTGCCATCTTTGCAGGTCTCGTATTAACTCATGCAAGTTTATGTTACTGTCTTCGATATATCCAGGTTGCATATATGAAGATTTGACTCTAACATATTTCAGTACAATAATTACATATCTGAAGCATAGAATTAAAATTTGTGATGCGGCCGGGAATCGAACCCGGACCTCCAGACGTCTTAACGGTTTTTGTTTAATTTATTTTTTATTTTTATTTATTTATTTTTGCTCTATGGGTAGTTTTTGTCCTTGCGGACGCTAATCCTGATCGTTTTGGTTCTACGTGTTCTTTGGCTCAGCTTTTTTATTACAGAGAGGGTTTAGCCCTCTGCCCGGGCGCGCTTAGCCACGGCGCCCGGCCTGTTAAAATGTTTCAAATGTTTGTATAGCTTATGGGACTTAACTACGCAGTCATCAGTCCCTAAACTTACAAACTACTTGCCGGCCGCGGTGGCCGAGGGGACTGAGGCGCGTCAGTCACGGTCTGCACGGCCAGTACGGTCGGGGGTTCGAATCCCCCCTCGGGCATGGATATTTGTGCCGTCCTTAGTGTTAGCTAGTTCATAGGTAGTTTGTAAGTTTAGGGACTGATGACCCCGTAGTTAAGTCCCATAAACTACACAAACATTTGAACATTTGAACAAACTACTTACGAACTGCTAACACAAAGGACGGCACAAATATCCATGCCCGAGTGGGGATTCGAACCCACGACCGTAGTGGTCGTGCAGACCGTGACTGGATCGCCTCAGTCCCCTCGGCCACCGCGGCTGGCTTTTTGCTCTATGGGTAGTTCTTGTCCTTGCTGATCGTGTTTGTTCGTTTTGGTTCTACGTGTTCTTTGGCTCAGCTTTTTTTATTACAAAGAGCGTTCAGCCCTCTGACCGGGCGCGCTGAGCCACGGCGCCCGGTTTTTTTAAACTTACAAACTACTTATGAAGTAGCTAATACTAAGGACGGCACAAATATCCATGCCCGAGGGGGGATTCGAACCCCCGACCGTAGTGGCCGTGCAGACCGTGACTGGAGCGCCTCAGTCCTCTCGGCCACCGCGGCCGGCACCGTTAGACCACCACATCACTAACGTTTAAGGCGCCTCGGAATAGTCTAAATACGAGTTCCCTCCACGTCACAAACTTTAATTCAGCTTCTGTGTTCCAAAGATAATTGCCACTACTGCCAAGGCTCTCCATGCAGCGGAATAGCACCTCAGCAATGGACGTATTGGAACAATCCTGTTATGATGATATAAATATCAATTAATACAAATAAACAATCCCAGAGACGGATTTTCGTCTCTAATATGTCAAAGACAATAATTACAAATCTAAAGCATCTACATCTACATCTACATGGGATACTCTGCAAATCACATTTAAGTGCCTGGCAGAGGGTTCATCGAACCACAATTATACTATTTATCTCCCATTCCATTCCCGAATAGCGCGCGGGAAGAAAGAACACCTGAATCTCTCTGTTCGAGCTCTGATTTCTCGTATTTTATTCTGATGATCATTTCTACCTATGTAAGTGGGAGTCAACAATATACTTTCGGATTCGGAGGATAATGTTGGCGATTGGAGTTTCGCAAGTAGCCCACGCCGCAGCGATAAGCGCCGTTGTTGTAATGATTCCCATTTCCGTAACGCTATCTCCCCTGTATCGTGACAATACGAAACGAGCTGCCCTTCTTTGGACTCTTTCGATGTCCTCCGTCAAACCCACCTGATAAGGATCCCACACTGGGCTGCAATACTCCAAAAATGGACGGACAAGCGCAGTGTATGCAGTTTCTTTAGTAGTTCTGTTGCATCTTTTAAGATTCTGCCAATAAAACGCAGACTCTGGTTCGCCTTTTCCACGATATTATCTACGTGTTCTTTCCAGTTTAAGTCTGAAGTAATAGTAATTCCTAGGTATTTTGTGGAGTTTACGGCCTTCACATTTGATTGATTTATGTTGTAAACGAAGTTTAACGGATTTCTTTTATTATACATGTGGCGTCTGTTCCGAAAGAACAGACGTCACTTCTGATCCTGCAGTTGTTATTATTTAATATTCACAGAATATATGACAGCATTTGCGATTGGGCAAAGCTGAAAATGTGTACCCAGCTGGGATTCGAACCCGGGTCTTCTGCTTTCTAGGCAGTTGCGCTGACCCCTACACCTCTGGGATTGTTTGTTTGTATTAATTGATTATTTCATTACGTTACGGCCACCGTCGCATTAGTTTCAGAAACCTCCTAGAGCCGATGCTGTGGTGATCGAAGCAAGCAGCATCGATGTCGAAGCTGAAAGAGCCGTCTCAGGCCGACACCTGCTCGTGCAGGCGTGAGCATCTAGCTGTACGTAACGCTGAGTAACGACGGCGGCTGGCTCGCGGCTCCCCCGCGTGAATTCTTGGGTAATGGTATAATCGCGGCCAGATTATCACCCGCGCCGCCGTATATCACTCGGGGAACACGGCCCGCTTTATTTAGGACGTGTCTGCCGACAACCCTCGACATTCCTGCCTAATCGCGTCGAGGGCGCCGTAGAAACTGTCCGCGACTAACTCGCTAAGTGGTCGAAAAAAATTTATGTTGCCGGCCTCCTAGAGTACGTCTGGCTGCCATGCACCAGCAGTGGACGGGCGCCGCGTTAAATGCAAATGCTATTCCGAGGATCGGCCCCGGCTCTGCGTTCTGCTATTCACTGCCTCACGCGACCCTAACTTTCTGACCACTGTGTAAATCCGTTCCGGTCGAGTGGATTCAAGTATACGCTATCGCGCCTGCGAAGTACCGACTTGACTGAAATTTTAAGACACATTTGCATTACGCGCCTCTCGCTCACTACGACAGTACAGTACTATAATCGTACGAAAGAGCAAAGAACGAGCGATGCCAACAATATCCCACGCTATTAAAAGTGTAAAAAGTTCACAATGTGATCTTTTTTCGGCTTCTTGATTTACTTGAAATTGTATATTTCGTCGACGTCATCAGGGATAATAGGAAAATATTTTTTTATTATTTTTTATTTTTTTATTTTTTTCCTACGCAAGCAGGGATTTAATCCATAAAATGCAAAAATAATTTATTTCCAGGACGCTGCTTTTGAATAAATTAATTATTGCGACAGGCCTGTTTTGCCGTGAATGCTACCGTCATGTTAAATTCATAGCTCCTCTTCTCCTTATGATATCGCTGTTTATCTATTCTCTTCATTTTAATTCTCTCCATAATTAATGGGCTGGGACAACAGCTGATATATGTGAAGATCAAAACGAAGTACCAGAAGCGGTGTTAAGATATTTTAATTAATGAAGCAACCGGTTTCGGTGCTATATTTGCACCATCCTCAGGCTCCTAACCAAAAAAGACAAGTACAGCAGTGAAGATACTATTGAACAATAAATGTAAAAGTCGGTATATAACAATTTTTGAGAATATTTTTAAATATTTTTTATATATCGACTTTATTATACATTTATTGTTCAATAGTATTGTAACTGTAGTACTTTTTTGGTTAGGGGCCTGAAGATGGTACGAATATAGCACCGAAATCGCTCGCTTAAGTAATTAAAAAATCTTAAGAAAGCTGCTAATTCTGTCTTTCAATCATCGTATTCTCTTTAGTTGTTATATTACCAGATATATTAGAACTGTTGTTTTTGTAGTTATTTATGTTACCTTGTAACATCGCTGACACATCTGTCAAAATCGCTGTCACATAAGCACAACATAAGAATTAATTTAATATGCCAACAGCTACAAAAATAACTAAAAGAACTACAGTTATAATATATGTTAATATAACAACTAAGGAGAATAGATAAACAGCGATATCACAAGGACGAGAGGAGCTATCAATTTAACCTTACGATGGCATCACACCAGAACAGGCCTGTCGCAATAAATAATTTATTTGCAAGGAGCATCTTTTTCAATGTCTCTAAATCACATATATGACGCAGGGGGTCCAGAAGAAAACAAAGTAATCTGTAAATATTCCTTAATCACAGAATTGGTGCAGAATCTCTTAACACACTATAGTTTATAACCTAAGTTTTAAATCTATAAGTTATTCCTCAATAACCAGACTAATTTAGTTTTAAAGCTTTATGATGTTTTCTAGTCCTCTAACTGCATTTATTTTCCGGAGATCCTAATTATTTTAGCTATTGACAAGCACATTTTTGGTGGATGATGGTTTTGACCTGCACCAAGGCTTTATTTATCATATTTGTTTACTGATGTAGAAATGGCTTACGCTTAGAACGCTATAGCTGTGTAAATGTCTTATGGCCTTATGAAATAACAACTATGCACTCGAAGACGCACTTCTAATGCTGTGAAACCAGTTGTGGACCTAATAAAGAAATAGAATACATATAATGTGGCACTGGTGAATTTTCTGATACAACTAACTGGAAATATAGGCTTGCCTTATTCTAATTGCCGCATACCTCTTACAAACCTGTGCTTTCAGAAACTAAAATTTATATGCAAGCCCATATTGCCAGCTGCCAATTTTCGGTCGCCAATGGCGAGCAGGAGACCATGAATTTTGCCCACTGACTGTGTTTTGGGGGTGTGACTCTGTTACTATCCTCGGACGTACCGATGATTGAACTTGAATAACCAATGTAAAAACTGATGCTAGGATCACGCCAGTAAGTGAAATCGATTACACAGTCTCTCTGCCACAGGGAATAAACTCTCTTGAGGGTTTCATTTGTCAGAAAGAGATAATGGGCACGATAGGTGGACAACCAGCTGTAACCTTTCACAGTTTCAGACTAGCGAAAAGCGGAACTCGTGATCTGCCATCAGACTGACGTTAATGAGTACTCTGCACTAGTTGCTGACGCCTGTTGAAACTCATTCAATTTCTTTTATTTTCTTTTTAGCAGAGAAACTTAGAAGAGACATGTGAAGTGCGTCCCCGTATGACCTCGACTTTATCGTACCCGTCTGTCAAAATGTTTTACTGCTGCCATCGGGGCATCTCGTGCCTATGATTTAGCTGCTGAGCAGTATTTTACAGTAAATGATCCTAAATTACGACCCAAGCTGCGGCAGCTGTTGCCAGAGCGACAACAAGAAGCGGTGTCCAACGTAGTTAACGTCCGAAGAAGCAAACAACGATGGAACTACGATTCTGAGTGTCCGTATTTATCGACGAATTACAATGTAGATTATTTCAAACATTCATGCAGATCTGAAGGAAACGGACACTGCGGTATCTACATATGTCAGGAATAAGAGAAATGTCTTCCCAATTGCGAATTAATTTATTCTAAGGCTGGAAGTGTTTTTCAGCCTGCAGCAAAGACTATTAGTTGGACGCCAAAACTGCTGTCTTTAATGATCACGAATTCTTCCTTTGCCAAAATAAAATAAAATAATAAAAAAAAGTCTATTGACATTGATGCATGGAATAAAATATTCTGGAATCGCGAACTACGGAATATTCTAACATCATCACGGGTACTGGATTCTTCCAACAAAATAAGTGCAAGTGCTGAATCTATTTACATTCTTCGCATCATTTTTAACATACCGGTATACATTTAACAGACACAGTTTCATCATCATACTTTCCTGTTATTATGTACGGACGTTCATTCCAACGCCAACACACCAGAAACGCGTATGTGTGAGTTACGTTAATTTCTGTCTTAAAGCACATCGCAATGAAGCAAATTCCGCATTTAAAACAGCAATATACACTGTTCAAAACAATCAGGGGGCTAAGTGCGATATCTTCCTCAATATACATTATATTCCATGTTCAATTAGTGGACATTCTAATATGTAGTGTTTTCAGCAGTTTTGTTAATACAGTAATTATGATTTCTGGTGGGTATATGTCCCTAAAACATACATAAATATATTTTTTATTATTTACGATAATATCAACACTTCCACAATGAACAAGAACCACATGTTGCCATTCAATCAATTTAATTTTTAACTAATATTCTAAATATGCAAAATGAGTTAATTGGATGGAGATAAAATACCTGTTACAATGAAAGGTGCATAAAAAGCTGTGTATATAAGATTGAATAGCTAAGGATTACTTCAAAAGTCGTGTATAACAACCGAAGAAGGCGATTTCTATATAAAAAGTAGGATCTAGTCTGTCCTGTTTCTTTATAATATAGATCATCATCATCATCATCTCAGCCTTTTCCCACGTAATTTAGGATTGGTGTTATTTTGCTGGATCCTTCTCTTTCACTAATGTCTATCCAGTGCTTCTACTCTGAGCCATCCTTTCTTCCGTTGGTCTCCTGCTACCATGTCTTTCCATCTCAGTTTCGGTCTTCCTCTTCTCCTTGTCCATACCATGTTAGTTTACTTTCTTGGATCTTCTTTCCTATTGGCCCCAATTTCACTGCTCTCCTGATGAACCCATTCCTCAGTCTATCCTTTTGTGTAACCCTACTCATCCACCTTAACATTCTCATTTCTGCCACTTCCGTTTTCTCTCTTGAGCTTTTGTAATTGGTCAGGTTTCTGCACTATACAGCATCGCTGGCACCACAGCAGACTTGTATAGCTTTCCTTTCATTCTACGGCTAAACTTCTTATCTCACAATACACCGCTCAGTTTCCTCCAATTCGTCCACCCACAATTTATACTGTGCTGTATTTCGGTCCCACTAAGAGCCTAGGTATATAAATATCTTGTTCACCGTCAGTTGTTCTTCTTGCAGGTTAGAATATCTTTGCCATCCTTTGTACCCATATACTCTGTTTTCATCCTGCTAATTCTCATTCCCCTTTCCTCGCAAACCTTTCTCCACTGTTCAAGCTAAAGTGCCTATTGGGCGGGTTCACAGTTTACAGCATCATCGATTAAACATCATGCTTCAAGGAGCTTCCTTTTTCACATCATTGACTAGCACATCCATGACAAGGTCAAAGACGTATGGGCTGAGAGTAGATCACTGATGTAGTCATACTCTCACTGGAAATGTCTTTGTTGCATCTACACTGCTCCTGACTTGTGTCATTGCACCTTCATACATGTCTTCTAACACCCTGATATATTTTTCTGGCAGACATTTACTTCTCAGACATCTCTACTTCTTGACATCTCTTGCCTCAGCACTCTGTCATATGCCTTCTCTAGATAGATAAAGACCATGTGCAGTTTGGCTTGTACTTTTCTGTGGATTAGATTAGATTATTTATTTGTTCCGTAGATCCATATTGAGGGGATCCTCGTGGATGTGGAACATGTCAAGAAACAAAATTTACAAGTTGAATAACAAGTAATACTAATAATATAAATACATACACTTATAATATAAATACAGAAACATAATTTTTTTTTTAATATAATAATACTAATATAGTATGAGTGCATGCATCATTTGGTACAATTTAGAAATTCACTAATGGAGTAGAAGGAGTTGGCCACTAGAAAGTCTTTTAGGTTCCTCTTAAACTGATCTTTATTTATAGCTAAATTTTTTATACTTGATGGTAAATTATTGAAAATGTGTGTTCCTGAGTAGTGGACCCCTTTTTGAACTAAAGTAAGTGCTTTTAAATCCTTGTGTAGATCATTTTTATTTCTAGTATTGTATGTATGAACTGAGCTGTTTGTTGGGAAAAGGGATATATTATTTATGACAAATTTCATTAAGGAATAAATATACTGAGAGGCAGTAGTTAAGATACCCAGTTCTTTGAAGAGGCTTCTACAAGACGTCCGTGAATTTACTCCACAAATAATACGTATTACACGTTTTTGGACTCTGAAGACTTTTGACTGACTTGAAGAGTTACCCCAAAATATTATACCATATGACATTAAGGAATGAAAGTAAGCAAAGTATGCAAGCTTTGTTATTTTTATGTCTCCTATGTCTGATAACACTCGTATTGAAAATACAGATTTGTTGAGTCGTTTCTGCAGTTCTGTGGTGTGCTCCTCCCAACTAAGTTTATTATCAAGCTGTAATCCCAGGAATTTAATTCTGTCAACCTCTTCTATCTGCTCTTCTTCATATTTAATGCATATGCTGTCAGGAAATCTCTTACATGTTCTGAACTGCATGTAGTGCGTCTTTTCAAAGTTTAATGACAATGAGTTGGCTTTAAACCATTTATTAATGTTCATGAAAATATCATTAGCAGACTTTTCTATCAATATACTTGACTTACTCTTTATTGCAATACTTGTATCATCTGCAAACAAAACGAACTCTGATTCTGGTAGTGTAATTGATGAGAGATCATTAATGTACACAAGAAAAAGCAATGGCCCTAAGATGGATCCTTGTGGGACACCACATGTAATTTCTTCCCAACCCGATGATGACTGTTGGCCTAATTCACTAGTCACTTGCACTGACACCCTTTGTTTCCTGTTAGTGAGGTACGACTTGAACCATTTTGCAGCATTTCCCGTGACCCCATAGAATTCTAATTTACTTAAAAGGATGTTATGGTTCACACAATCAAATGCCTTTGACAAATCACAGAAAATACCTGCTGCTTGCAATTTATTATCTAATGAATTAAGTACATTCTCACTGAAAGTGTAAATAGCCTTCTCAATATCGGAACCTTTCAGAAATCCAAACTGTGTTCTAGACAATATGCCATTTGTGGTTAAGTGGTTGAGAAGCTGCTTGTACATTACCTTTTCTATAATTTTTGAGAATGCTGGCAAAAGTGAAATGGGTCTGTAGTTTGATGGTATCTCTTTATCCCCCTTCTTGAAGAGAGGTTTAATATCTGCATATTTTAGCCAATCAGGAAATGTTCCCGTTATAACAGACTGGTTACACAAATAACCTAAGATTGTGCTAAGTTCACAAGAACACGCTTTAATTAACTTTGTTGATATTTCATCATATCCACTGGAATTCTTTGTTTTTAAAGATTTTATTATGGAAGATATTTCTTGTGGTGAAGTGACTGACATATTCATGTGTGTGAAGTTATTTGTAAATGCTAGTTTCAAATATTCAAGCGCATTATTTACTGACCCAGACAATCCCATACTATCAGTAACGGATATAAAGTACTTGTTAAATAGATTTGCCACACTATGCCCATCAGTTACTAATGTCTCAGCTACTCTTAACCGTACCTGTTCTTGTTCCTTTCTGGTTCTACCAGTCTCTTCTTTCACTATATCCCATATTGTATTTATTTGGTTTCCTGATGTGGGGTGGGTTGACTACTCTCCTGTATGTACATTTTGCAGTCTTCATAATCTGTTTAGAATCTATACCTAAAACAAGGAGCTGCATATCATGATCTGACAGACCATTTATTATTGGTTTTATGATATGATTTTTTTCCTTTGATTTGTCTATAAAAATATTATCAATTGCTGTCCTAGAGGTTTTAGTTACCCTAGTTGGAAAGTTTACGGTGTGTGTTAGATTGAAAGACAAAGTTACTGACTGCAATAAATTTTTACTGGAGGACTGCATAAGAAAATCTGTATTAAAGTCACCAGCAACCAGGATTTCTTTATTTCTTCCTGTTAAATAACCCAATAGAGCTTCTAGATGATTTAGGAATAGATTAAAATTTCCTGCAGGTGCTCGGTAAATAGTTACTATTATATAGCATCTGTTATGGAATTCTACTTCTGTTGCACAAGCTTCTAAATGCTGCTCTAGACAGAATTTATTTATATCAATATTCTTGAATTTATAGCAGTTTTTAATGAATGTGCCTCTCCATCAGTTGACTTACTGCAAATATTGCGTTGGTTGTTCCTCTTCACGGTATGAATCCAAACTGTTCTTCACATACATCAGTTTTTGGACGCAACCTCCTCTCAGTTAACATTTCCCAGATTTTCATTGTGTGAGACATCAGTTTTATCCCTCCATAATTGCCACAGTTTTGGATATACAATTTCCCCTTATATATGGGAAGCAGAATACTGCTTCTCCACGCATGCGGCATCCTTTCTCCTTTCCAGATCTTCTGCATTAGATCCCGGAGAATATCAGTTACCTATTCTCCCAGACTTTTCCATGCTTTTATTAGAATTTGGTCTGCCCCTATGGCCTTCCCATTTTTCATTCTTGATCGCAAGTTCAACTTCCTCCCTACTTATACTTTGGGTCATCATTTATATCTCCATCATCATTCTTTCGTACATTTTTCTCATTCAATAGCCTTTTAAAGTACTCCAATCACCTATGCATGATTTTCTCAAGGTCGTGTAATACTACACCTGATTAATTCTTTGTTTGCCTCTCTGATGTTAAGTCCTTGGTCGCCTTATTTCTTGCTTTAGCAGTTGCCTGCCATCCTGTCTTCTTCCCAGATGATAATACAGATGTGATATATATTTGCTAGATTTAAAGTTAAATAACATAATCAGAATTAGACTGAGACTTTTACAAGTCACAGACAATATCACTGGTCATAAAAAATGCAACACAGAGAAAAACTGGAGACGTAACAGTCTATCTGGGAGATATGCGTTGTACGAAGATCACAGCCCCATGTGAGGAAGATAATAATAGCGGTATGGAGAGCTGCTGCCACTGGTGGCAATAACAGGTGCTCCATACCACAGCATTGAATCAAAGAGGCTCTAGATGTATTGTGGGATACAGCAGCCCACATATTACCAAAGTTAATGTGCTATAGTTTGGTCCAATCATTTCGCAATTATCGACCAGTGACAGAGCGAGAAATTATATAAGTCAACAAAGCAATCTCACGGACGTCATATAAGTCTTCAACATTGAGTGCCTCGTCTGGTCGTGCATTGTTGTAATGCCGTCATTGGCAACCTCCCTACTTATATGAGGACACTGCCGCCAATTTAGCATTTTTATGACTAAATTTAGTAGCATATTTTTTTAGCATTTTTGCTGATTAAGAGTTTTTTTAGTGTACTCCTCGGTTGCACAGTGGTAGAGTGCCAGACTACAAATCCAAAGGTCGCGGGTTCGATCCCCGCCAGGTCCTAGGATTTTTATCTGTCACTTTCCACTTCTTTCACCTCTAGCAGTATTGCTCATGTGAAAAATACTGAGTAGCACCGTGGTTCGGAACCCACGTTAAACTGTAGTTCCCCTATAACTGGCTGAGTAAGTCAGTTCGAAGGTCGGAGGAAGGCAACGGCATACCACCTCCAAACAGGACCATGCCTAGTAAAGCACTTTGGTGTTCAAACCAATCTTCGGATTGTTGACTGCTTTACCTTTTAGTTCAAAAATAATCGAGTTATTTGCAACGTTTGTTTTCCCACTGCTATATTGACCTGCCATCTACTGTCATAATGTGACTCATACCCGACATCGCATATGGATATGGCCGAAACTATCAATCACTAACCGAAACTTTACATACAAACCCAGTGTTGGCAACGGGGATGAAGGATATGGCGCGCGGGGAGCACGTTCCACCTCCAAGTGAAGTGAAAACAACACAAGCCTGCGTTTACAGCTCCCAACTGCTCCTGATAACCTGATTCCTTACCTGAGCAGGAGTACAAATGCGTCCAATGCAATGTTTCAGCAACTATGTTACTGTCAATATTCGAAAAAAAATTTGCATAAAAAAAAGTCACCAGAACCACGGGCTGCATCTGTTAAAGAATATACAAACGAGGCTCTAAATATTCCGTGTCATAAAGACTAATTTTAATATTAAGACTTGCACCATAGACGTCTCACAAAATTTAAAATGAATTTGTTGTATTTTAATTATGAAAACTTCTTAAAATATCTGGTATTGTAACAAACAAAAAAGATCCTTCATGGCGATATAAAATTTTAGTAATGTTCATTTAATTTATCATTATGAATTTATATGACAGATATTTAATTTATAATAATTTTTCCTGTTGGCGTTCCAGAATTATTCGTAAATGTTGGCATATTCTTTGCATTTTTGCGCTGAGATTTGGCATAAAATATTTTTTATAGTTGGCAGGACTGTGTGAGGACAGAAGGCTCCTTCAGAAATGTACAAAGGGGGTGCGGGAGTAGAAGCTAAAACCAAACGGAAGGAGTCTGACGATGCACGAAGCAACAGTTCCACTCTCTCCACGATCTCTCGCCGACTCTAGTTTGTTCATTGAGGTGAAGACCTACGGATCGAGATTCGGTCCTCGTAGTTGTATATGTCCTATCTTTGTTGCACTACTGCTGGCGCAGTCGCCTGTGGCGTAGTCAGTGGTGAACGCAGCAACGGACGCCATGTGTACAAAGTCCACTCTGCTACAAACGTCTTTGAACGTCACGCCCGCAAACTGCTTGTTGCGAAACACACCGGATTTATTGTGATATGCTTCGTGATGTGGCACAGTGATCCATCACTGCCATGCGTACAATTTGCTCGTCATCACATGTGGTCGTGTAACGAGGTGGAAGCAATCTGTCCTGTCGGGCCTTCCTGCTACAGCCTGTCATTACAGACGCGCATCGTATTTGCTTGACTGCGTCCGTCACGGTCGATTTTTCTGAAAGATAGTCTGTAATTCCCGTAGACAACTATTCTTCCTCGGTCCGAAACGTGCTCGGAAGTAGCTCACTGTTTTTTACGTGGCGTATCTGCTGCTGCTTTTGCAAAACAGTAACGGTAAAGAACTATTTCTGTACTACCACACGGCGTCTGTTTCTTCTTTAAGTAACTCATGCGGGTTCTTGCACCGCTTCCGCTGAAATTCTAATCGTGTGCAACGTACGTCAAATTTCGCCGGCCGCGGTGGCCGAGGAGACTAAGGCGCTCCAGTCACGGTCTGCACGGCCACTAAGGTCGGGGGTTCGAATCCCCCTCGGGCATGGATATTTGTGCCGTCTTTAGTGTTAGTTAGTTCATAAGTAGTTTGTAAATTTAGGGACTGATGACCTCGTAGTTAAGTCCCATAGACTATACAAACATTTGAACTTTTTTTTTTTTTTTTTTTGTACGTCAAATTTCCCTGGTTTGGATATTCCTTCAGGGTACCGGTGCTAGTCTTCTTGTTTTTATATGAAGCTGAGTGTTCGTGTGTTTGTGTGTACATATTGCATGCAAATCTACAGTTTTGTTCCAATCCTCTTGAAATTTTGTACACGTAAGCTTCAATCAACGATGACGGTCGCCGTAAGTGTAAGTATCAGGTGCAACACTTAGTTCATAAGGTTGTTGTTGTGGTCTTCAGTCCGGAGACTGGTTTGATGCAGCTCTCCACAAT
Source organism: Locusta migratoria (assembly GCA_026315105.1). Classification (NCBI taxonomy): domain Eukaryota; kingdom Metazoa; phylum Arthropoda; class Insecta; order Orthoptera; family Acrididae; genus Locusta; species Locusta migratoria. The sequence goes on from CM048747.1 coordinate 179,339,035, forward strand.
ACCCTACCCTGAGCAAGCCTCTTCATCTCCACATAAGAACGGCAACCTACATCTGTCTGAATCTGCTTACTGTATCCATCTCTTGGTCTTCCTCTGCGATTTTTACCCCATACACTTCCTTCCAACGCTAAATTCACAATTCCTTGATGTCTAAGAATGTGTCCTACCAATCTATCCCTTCTTTTAGTCAAGATATGCCAGAAATTTCTTTTCTCCCCAATTCTGTTCAGTACCTCCTCATTAGTTACGCGATCCACCCACCTAATCTTCAGCATTCTTCTGTAGCACCACATTTCAAAAGCCTCAATCCTCTTCCTGTCCGCAGTGTTTATCGTCCATGTCTCACTCCCATACAAGGCAACACTCCATACAAATGCCTTCAGAAAGGACTACCTTAGGCTTAAATCAATGTTCGATGTTAACAAATTTCTCTTTTTCAAGAACGCTTTTCTACCCATTGCCATTCTGTATTTTATATCCTCTGTACTGCGACGATCATTTGTTATTTTATTGCCTAAGTAACAAAACTCATCTACCTCCAGTTCATAAGGTATGACGTCAAAAAGCTGCTGCATTAAGTGACAAAACTGCTCCTAAACCACTAGACCGATTTCAACCAAATTTGGTACACATATTACTTACGTGAGGTAACAATTGCAGCAGTAGTAAGAATGACATAAGACACATCGTTCAGGAGAAATAACGTCATAAACAATAGGAGTTCGAAGAAACTGCCACATAATGCGACGAGACTATATAAATACATTATATGAAAATAACAGTACTTAGCGACTTGCAACGAACTTTAAACATAATTTCAAACCTTTATTATACTTTCCATCGCTGGCAGCCACATCAAACTAATGAAAGGAAAACAGTTTCTCGCTTACTACTATACCGCCATTCATGGCGCAAAACTACGGCATTCAATATGACGTTGCAGTTTATAATTGAAGACCTCGGGGGATGATAGCCCTCATTTATAAAGTGTCGATATTTATGACTTCTATGTTTGAAAAGTAGTTTCTATTACATGTTTTAATATTTATATTTGCCATCTCTCTGCAGATTCATGTACTACTTGAAGAAAATGAAACATTCTATCGGAAATGACTGTTTGCGCCAAATACACTAAAATACAAAAGTTGAGGGTTGTCATTATTTACCCCCAAGGTCTTCAATCTATACACAACAAATTGTAGTCGCAGGAAATTTTACAGATAACATACACACATACAAAAGAATGTCCTTTAGAAATTGTATCACATTACGACACATTGTTCTTGAGATATGAGAATAAGAGTAACGTTCATGGAAAACCACCCCATCGCGCATCAAGTTTTAATCTATTACTTCTTTACAACTATCTCTGTTCGCAACGAATTTTACCAACGTACACTACTTATACAAATGAATATATAACTGCAAAATTATACAATTGTACAACATATAATTCAATAAATATGCGATGATATACACTGCGATGGGTGAAAACCAGTCACACCATGCAACACGTATTCCAGTCAACTTAAGGAAATTCGTGGAAAGATGACAGCGGTGTTGACAACTTTGAGCTCTGAAGCGCAACGGATGCAGGCGATAGCAATAGAATCTTTAGAGTTATAACGAATAGCTATTATTTACGACAGATCTAGTTTTAACTTCATGAGAGTGCAGTATCCAGTGGGACTTGATTTTCTATTACGATTAATAAACCTCAGAGCAATCTATTCAATGCTCACTTGCCCATGAGTTGCCTCACCAAAGACATTATTAACATTAGAACCAGGACAAGTAACAAGAAATATTGTTTATAGTAAATTTGTAAATTAAACGAATGTATGAATGTAACATATCATTTGTATTTTGATTACTGTCTTCCTTTGTTTTGATACCATACTTAAAATTTGATGTATTATGCAAGATAGCCTTATTTCTGATAAATATAACATGTTATTAGAAAAAATGAGATGGACAGAGAGAGAAGGGACAGGAAAAGTACTAACTCAAGGCTTGGATAAAAAGATAAATACCCGGGCAACGCCGCGTTTTCAGTTAGTTTAAAGATAAAAAAATACTGGAAAAGATGACCTTTTATGTGTACCGCTGATTTATTGACGCTGAAGTTTCCTTTTTAATTTTTATGCAGTTAAATTAATCTTTAATTAGTATTGTAGGCAAAATGTTCTCCGGTATTGTTGAAAGGAGAGTGCGAGTATTAGTCGAGGACAAGTTCGATGGAAATCAGTGTAGATTTAGACCTCCTAGAGGCTGCCAGGCCAGATCTTTAGCTTAGGGCAGATAATGGAGAAGTGCTATGAACGGAACTGGGAACTGTGTCAATGTTTCAAGGCTTATGACCGTGTTACTGGGAGGAAGCTATTGTCAGTTCTACAAGATTATGGTATAGGAGGCAAACTTCTTCAGGCAATTAAAGGGCTTTGCGTAGACTGTCAGGCAGCAGTTAGAATAGATGGCAAATTAAGCTCATGGCTCAGGGTAGTTTCAAGGGTAAGACAAGGCTATAACCTGTCACCACTGTTGTTCATACTATTCATGGACCATATGCTGAAATCAGTAGATTGGCAGGGCGGGATTAAAAATAGGTGAAAACAAAATAAGCTTTCTTACATATGCGGATGACTTAGTTGTAATGGCAGATTCGATTGAAAGGTTGAAACCTAATATTACAGAGCTCGATTACAGGTGTAAGATTTATGATATAAAGATCAGCGTCTCCAAAATGAAAGTAAAGTCTGTGGACAAGAAATTTAAGCAGATTGAGTGCCAAATAGGAGGAAAAAAATTAGAACAGGTCGACAGTTTCAAGTACCTGGGACGTATTTTCTCACAGGATGGTAACATAGTGAAGGAACCGTGAATCGAGGCGTGCCAAAGCTAATGCAGTGAGTGCTAAACTAAAATCTACTCTCTTCTGGAAGAAGTAAGTAAGTATCAATACAAACTTAGCAGTGCACCGCTCTATCTTTCGACCAACTTTGTTGTAGGGGGGTGAAAGTTGGGTGGATACAGGTTACCTTATTCATAAGGCAGAGGTTACACATATGAAAGTAGCAAGTATGATTGCAGATACTAATAGATGGGAACAATGGCAGAAGGGTGTCCATAAGGAGGAAATCAAAGAAAAACTGGGAATGAACACCATAGATGAAGCAGTTAGAGCGAACAGGCTGAGATGATAGGGTCATGTGACACGCATGGGAGAAGCAAGATTACCTAAGAGACTCATGAGCTCGGCAGCGGAGGGAAAGGGGAGTCTAGGTAGACCAAAAAGAAAGTACTTAGATTCGGTGCAGAGTGATTTTGAAGTAAAAGGCTTAATATCAGACGAGGTATCAATGTTATCATTGAATAGGGGATCATGGAGGAATTTTATTAGAGGTACGATGCTCCAGACTGAACGTTGAAATGCATAATCAGTCTCTAATGATGATGATGAAATTTTTTGTGCGTTAATTTGGGTTTATATATTTTCGCTATAGATTCATTTTTATTTAGTTTCAAAGCGGAGGAAAAAAATTTTTCTGCTAATGTTAAGAAATTATCGAGCCGCGACCATGCGCTCTAAGCTGCCTTACTCCGGAGTGATTGGCTGCTCCCCGTCGGAGTTTCGAGTACTCCCTCGGACATGGGTGTGTGTGTTGTCCTAAGCTAGTTAAAATTATTTGTAAGTCTGAGGACTCGTGGCCACTGCAGTTTGGTCCCATACATTTACAAACATTTAAACAATTGATCTTTATTGAAACTGAACTGACTATAGAACATTTGATGAGAATAACATTATTCTTCCATCTTCTTCTCGGTATCAGTCTGATGTGTTCCTCCATAGTTAACGGATTTCGTTGTAAGTGTGTCTATGTATGCTACAAATACACGTAAACTTTATTTCCATGTCTAATATTCCCTTTCTGTACTGACTTAATAATCTTTCCTATTTCAGCCTAGATATTTTCATTTTAATCTTTATTTTTATTACAGTATGCATTTTGTTAGTGAGAAACATTTGCGGCGGAACGACCTCTTCGTACGGCAGAACGTGTGCTAAAACCTTATCTTCAAAAGCACTCGTCTTGTATGATTAAGGTTGAATGTGGCCGTGTCAGACTTCGTAATCCTTGAGGTGTCCACTCGCCCATAAAAATTTATATAAAATTAAAATAAATATGTTCATGTAAAATCTTTATACGTTGCAATATTTCAAAATCAGATTCTTGCACCGAGGGAAGAAGTCTTTAACTGTCACTCTTGTTAAAATATTTCTAAGTTCTCTCATAGATAAGACGGTCAAAAGAAATTCTTCAGTTTGTGTTCGTTGCTATAGCCACAGAGAAAAAATAATATTTCTTCAATGATTATCGATCAATATGTATGATCGATTAATCAAAGTTATAAAAGAAACATTTATCGAAGCCTTCTTGACGTAACTTTTCCACCAATAAAAATTCATAAAAAAATTCCCTTCAGATTGAAAAATATTTTAAATTAAATATTCTCGTCGTTTCATTAATATAGTATTTATAGTAAAATAATCCTTCATAAATGATGTACTCTGACACTTTCGTCAAGTTTAAACACGATAACATTTATTGCTTTCTAAGACATTACATCGACAGACAAAAGGGAACCGAACTTTTAAAATTTGTTATTTGAACATTAAATGTGGACAATAATGTCAACTCTCGCGACGACAACCGCAGAGATCAACATCTTCTTGCCTCGTGGCCGTCGACCCGCGACTTGATGTGGCCGGATATTTACTCCTTGGAATCAGCGTCGAAGATGTTGCCCTCGTAGGTTGACTCGCCTCACAGCACATGAAACAAACAAAAAATATACAAAAAACATCTTTAAGAATCATAACATTAAACATTTACATAAAAATCATTTAAGAACACAAATATAAGTAAGTTATCCTGCACAAACTGAGCTGACATGAGATATGTAGCGGAAACAATAATCCGTCCCACTACACATTGAGGGGACAATGATCGCATCCTTTAGCCAAAAATCATGTGTCCCTTAAAATTCGACCCGACTTTTAAATTAACAGTCTTCTCATGTCAGATTTCTAACCTGAATGTTTGTAGTACACATGACCACTAAAAGAAATCCGCTGAACTTCAATTACGCGATAAATCGGTCAAACCTTAAGGTCGTAGATTCTACCAAATACCAAGGAGTTACAATTACGAACAACTTTGACTGGAGAGAACACATAGAAAATATTGTGGGGAAGGCGAACCAAAGGTTACGTTTCATCGGCAGAACGCTTCGAAGATGCACCAGCTCCACCAAAGAGACTGACTACATTACACTATTGCGTCCTCTCTTGGAGTACTGTTGCCCCTTGTGGGAACCTCACCAGGTGGGATTGACGAAAGACATTGAGAAGGTTCAGAGAACGGCAGCTCGTTTTGTTCTATCACGTTACGGGGGGGGGGGGGGCGTCACGGAAATGTTGCACGAATTGGGGTGAAAATCATTAAAAGAAAGACCTTATTCGTTGCAGGGTGATCTGTTTGCGAAGTTTCAATCACCGACTTTTAGTTCTGAATGTGAAAATATTTTGCTAGCACCCACCCACCTACTTAGGGAGACATGACCATCCCAATAAAATAAGAGAAATCAGATCGAAAACGGAACGATTTAGGTGTTCTTTCTTCCCGCGCGCTATTAGAGAATGGAATGGTAGAGAAAAGTTATGAAAGTGGTTAATAAACCCTCTGCTAGGCACTTGAATGTGATTTGCAGAGTATCAATGTAGATGTAGATGTAGAAGTAGATGTTTGGGATTTCGGTCACACTCCCAGACACCCTTCACGCTGTCTCGTTCTGTCGTCCACGCACAACAATCGCATTTCCTTTTCTATTATAGTTGGCGTCATGTAAGAAGTCGCTTCCACGCATAGAGGTGGAGCGATAAGAAAGCGTGAAGGGGAGGAGCGCCAACAGCTGAGGCTGCGACCAGCCACGTGCCTACAAAATTAATATTATTGGTTGCCAGTGCGGTAATGGATGTAGATGCGCAGAACGGCTGAAAACTTGTCCGCCTTCCTGCGTGATGCGGGCTATAGTATAGGGGTTGCTTTCGTATTTTGGCAGTTGGAGCACAGAAAAAAAAATGCTCAGATGTTTGTCAGGCTTATGGGAATTAACTTGGGGTTCATCAGTCCCTAACCTTTCAAACGACTTATTACCTACCATATACTAAAGACAACACAAACATCCATGCCCGAGGGGGGATTCGAACCTCCGACGTGGAACGGCCTTGCGCATCTCAGCATAGCGTCTCAATGCGCTCGGCCGTCCCAGCGCGGCTGGAGCACAGATGCGTAATGTTTATATTAATGTAAACATTAAGCATCTGTGTTCTGTCAAAAAACGAAAGTACGTCACATTTCAACGATGTACTGAAATATTCGTCTGTAAAATTATTATACAATAACAGACAGTTGACAGTTGTCTACCAGATGCTAAATGTATGGTACTAACTCCTTGCTACGCACTTGAAAATACTCGTTTGAGGGTGTTTCACTAAGTGGCCGAGAGGCTATCCTCTGGGGCACAGCCCACTGTCTCATGACCACCAGCCAGTCAGATACGCTGTCATAGCCTCCGCCCCATAAAATATGAAGGGTTGTACCTCCCAAACTAACAGTGATAGAAATGTAGTTTAAATTGATTTGGATGCAGCTGGTTTCAACGAATCCAATGCCCGATAGAAAAAACTATTGTTCCATTTAAAAAATTATATCTTTGTGGTGTAACTCTTTGGAAAATGATATAATAAACTATGTTCATCTCCGCAGAAAGTGCAACATTTCTTGTGTTGACCTACCGCATTAAAATTTCCCGTCACCTATTATTTTATAAGTTACAGAGGCAAACACACTTCGTGAAACATCCTGTATATATATCTGGAGTACGTTGTTTGTTACTCCAAATGCGTAAAGAACAAAAATACAACTAATTGTTCAAAAAATGTTCTTCATGGTGTAAATCAAACTATCAGTAAGAATAAAAATACGGAAGAACATATTAGAAACAATTTAAAAATTTAGTCGTTAAAAAGTCCAAAAGGAAATTTACGAGCTAGATCTTTCAGGACACTTCTTATCCAAATCAAAAATCTTCATTACATCTACTACTTCAATTTTATATTCTGTTATTTCAGAAACAGTTGAAGTTTCACAAGCTTCATGGATTATTAGCTCACAGAATTCATGCGACATCTAAAGCAGACGATTCTCAACGAACCTCGACGTTTTGTAGAGCGTGCGACAGCGACACGATTCAAGCAGGTTTGAATGTCAAATGTCGCGCGTTTTCGCGTCTGTCGCGCAGCGCAGCAGATGCCATTCACGTAGGGCACACCCGTAGCCATACATGCAGGTGAGATTTGTCGCTTGAAGCTGTCGCTTGCTTTTGTCGCTTACGTGGGACACAGCCTTACGGCGTCTCCCCATACTCTAACCTCTTTGGTACTAATGCTAGTTTAAAGATAGAACAAAAATTTATCTTTTTCTTTATAAATCCCACCAAAACCTCGGAGATCACTGTAGGACCTACTACCCCTGCTTTCCGTCCCCATCTCCATTACCGTCCCATCTGCCTCACCCCTATCCTAAAGTACTTGGGCCTCACTACTGATCGCACCCTATCCTGGACTCCCCACCTTCGTACCATCCAAGAAAAAGCCCACTCCTGCCTCCGTCTCCTCGAACTCCTGGTTGGCTGAATCTGGATCCTAAACCCTTCCACCGCCCTATATACCTACAAATCCCTCATCCGTCCTATCCTCTATGTAGTCCATCCTTCTACAAATCGCTGTTGATACTGGAGCGCCATACCCTCTGCCTCGCCTTCCATATCCCCCTTCTATCCCCCCTACCCCTTGCAGATCCTCTACGATCTCTACTATTCCCACCCTCGTCATCGTTATCGAACATCTCTGCATCCATTACCCATCCCGCAAATTGTACCCGCCTAATCCTCTAGTCCATTCCCTCCTCTCAGCACCCGACCCCTTGCCACACTTTCATCTTTGTATCCCCCCTGCTCTACACTTATCCACTCTCCGGATCCTTTCCTGTTGCAACTTCCGTACCCTCCTCCTCCCGGATGATGCCCTCCGACCTGACATCTACCATTCCTACCAGTTGCTGTGATCCTTTCCCTTGCTCCCTCTTCCTCCTCTCCCTGAGGGCCCCGACTGTCCCTCCCTTTCTCCCCTCCTGCAACTTCTCCCCTCCTCATTCCACCCTGATGTCTCTCCGGGCATCCTGGGGCATCGTTCCCCTAGTCCCTCCCACACCTACTCTATGGTTCACCCCTCCCCCTCCAACCCTTCATTCCTCTGTCCCCCACATATCAACTTTCTTTTGTGAGTGCTCCGCCATCTGTGGAACCTTTTCATATGCTGGTTTTTATTTTTTTTTAATTTATTCTTATTTTTAACGTACAATGCACGACAAGACATCGACGACATCTCAACTTTCGAGTATGTGCTTCGACTTTTAGTGCATCGTTTTATCTTAAAAACAATGAACGGCCAACCCGCAGCCGACGCCTTCAATTTGCGTGTTTCTTCGAATTTGTGGTCTCTTCATGTTTCTTCTTCCTATTCAACAGCGAACGGCTAACCCATAGCCGCCGCCCAATGTTATTTTAATTGTCTGTATTCCTTTTTTATACCTTCTCATATCCAGCAGGCATTTTACTCATCGTCATCGCCAAGTGGCGAAGAGGTGTTCTTGGAGGTGTTCTTGGAGGAGACGGTTGGAACGGGCGAGGGTGGGAGCTAAGGCAAGGAAACTGGTGTCATCAGCATATTGGAAGAGGTGAGAAGGAGGGGAGAAAGGACGGAACCTTGGGGCACGCCAGCAGAGGGATAGAAAAGACGGGAATGGACAGTAACATATCTACATCAACATCCATATTCCGCAAGCCACCTGACGGTGTGTGGCGGAGGGTACCTTGAGTACCACTATCGGTTCTCCCTCCTATTCCAGTCACGTATTGTTCGCGGAAAGAAAGATTGTCGGTATGCCTATGTGTGGGCTCTAATCTCTCTGATTTTATCTTCATGATCTCTTCGCGAGCTATACGTAGGAGAAAGCAATATACTGCTAGACTCCTCGGTAAAGGTATATTCTCGAAACTTCGACAAAAGCCCGTACCGAGCGACAGAGCGTCTCTCCAGCAGAGTCTTCCACTGGAGTTTATCGATCATCTCCGTAACGCTTTCACAATTACCAAATGATCCTGTAATGAAGCGCGCTGCTCTCAGTTGAATCTTCTCTATTTCCTCTATCAACCTCACCTGGTACGGATCCCAAACCGGTGAGCTGTGGGCGATCAAGTGTACTGTAACCTAATTCCTTTGTTTTCGGATTGCATTTCCTTAGGATTCTTCCAATGAATCTAAGTCTGGCATCTGCTTTACCGACGACTGATTTTATATTTATACATATTTAAGAAACTTTCACACAGTTAAAAATTAGGTGTTAAAATTGTAAGAATCTGAATGAAAGTCCACTTGAGCTGGACCAAGGACTTTCATTCAGACTCTTACAATTTTAACACCTAATTTTTTGACTGTGTGAAAGTTTCTTAAATATGTATAAATATTTTAGCTGTGGTTGCCCGTCATACCCAGTTCTTTGTGATTTTATATTGTCGTTCCATTTTAAATCACTCCTAATGCCTACTCCCAGATAATTTATGGAATTAACTTCTTCCAGTTGCTGACCTGCGGTTAGAGAGGAAGGAGGCAATGACCCGGACGAGGTTGATGGGAAGAGCGTAGACTTGGGGTTTGAAGAGCAGACCAGAATGCCACACCCGATCGTAGGCCCGTTCGTGGTCTAAGGACAGAAAGATGGCAGCACGACGGGAATTTAGCTGGAGGGGAAGGAGTTGGGTAAGGCGAAAGAGTTAGTCGTCAGTGGAGGTAAAAAAAAAAAAAAAAAAAAAAAAAAAAAAAAAAAAAAAAAATACTGCCGAAGAAAATAAGAAGCCTTCTGGGTACCGACGATATATTGAGAAGATGAACCACATTACAGTATTGGCACCAATGACGTGCACCCTAGGAACGGCGAAGAAACGCGTTCGGGTGAATATTTATACGCCGTCGTTCAATAGGAAGGGAGTGGCGAAAAGCGGGAAATCAATCTGTGGATATACAACTAAACTAACTAATCTAAACTAAAGAACTACTAACTACAACTAAAAGAAATGCCAACACTCGTCTGGGCGAACACAAAAGGAACTGCCGCTTCAGACATACTGATAAATCGGCTGTAGCGGAACACGTGTATCAAGAAGATGACCACGAAATAAAATTTTACGAGACGTCCGTCATAGTAAAGATGTCGCTTATTATGCGCGTTTGTACAGAGAGGCCGTTGAGATTTTTAAACATCGAAATATTTTTTTTTTTTTAAAGAGGAAGGTCTCAATCTTGATCAGATATGGATGTCAACACTGCAGCAACAGCATGACAATCGATAAATTTCAATCGAGGAGGTTGGCAATAACAGAGACCACAGCATAGCCGACATCACGTGACTGATAGCGGCGCCTTCTGTTTTGGCTATCTATACGGCGCTTACTTGCGCTCTCGTTGCAGTACGCCGCTTTACCTCCGAGGATGCCTTCCGCAGATGAGGGCGAAACGTCAGGGGAAAGTTTTATGTATGGACCACGGCATCTCAGCCCGGAAGCTTTAAGTAATGAGTGGACGGTAACATAAGTGGGGCGGTGGTTGAGGGGAAGAGCGTAGGCAAGACTCAACGCAAGTAAGAAGACCTCTGAAGATGTGCGGTGCAGCTCTGGACGAAACGTTAGGTGAAACTGAAAAGTTTTATGGACCACGGCCTTATAACCCGGAAGTTCTACCAGCAACCATGACATCCGGTCGCGAAAGCCTTCACTGCATGACGTAGGCTTGGAGTTTGAAGAGCAGGCCAGAATGCCAGACCCGATTGTAGGCCCGTTCAGGGTCTAAGGACACAAAGATGGCGGCACGACGAGTATTTAGCTAGAGAGGAAAGGAGTTGGGTAAGGCGAAGGAGTTGGTCAACAGAGGAGGCAAAAAAAAAAAAAAAAAAAAAAAAAAAAAAAAAAAAAAAAAAAAAAAAAAAAAAAAAAAAAAAAAACTGGCAAAGTTAATAAGAAGCCTTCTGGGTACCAACGATATATTGAGAAGATGAACCACATTACAGTAATGGCACCCATGACGTGCACCCTGGGAACGGCGAAGAAACGCGTTCGGGTGAATATTTATACGCCGTCGTTCGATAGGAAGGGAGTGGCGAAAAGCGGGCAATCCATCTGTGGATTTATTTGGGAGCGTCAGCGGGTGACAGGTGGCGGCGGAGGGGTCGCCGCTGCCGCCGAGTGAATCCCGGCCAGGACCATAAATCACGGCGGCAGTTAGGCCGGCCCAGTCTTGCAAGTGCGGCCGTCATAACTGATGAAGATTGGTGGCGCTAGTTGATATTGATGCGGAGGCGCGTGTGAAGGGAAGCCCGCGACAGTTCCCGGGAGTCGGCCTCCTCCTGCCGGCCCATTTGTTTCAATCTGGCAGCCGCGGCTGCCCTGCCGCCATTCATTACGCCGGGCCGTGCGTGCCGTGTCGCTTCGTGTCGACCCCGTGTCGCCCGCCGCCGCCCTCCGCCGCCCCCCGCCGCCCCCGGCGCCGCCACCCACCTCCGCGACGCCCCGTCACGCCGCACGCACCGCCGCTGCCAGCACGCTGTCGGCGCGGCGCCCCACGCAGGGCGTTACGGACTGTGTTTTGTTTCAGGAGCAACACTGGCAGGACGAAAGTTCTGATATCCACTGTTTCTAATACCTGTTCTTTTTAACTCTGAGGTAATCCCGGTTTCCTTAAATCGGTTTATTACTTTTTAATTTTTTTCTAAAACTGAAACACGGTTTTCTGTTTCCATGATTCGGTTTTCTACTTTTTGAACATCGTGTTTGTGATTGTCAGTTCTTATTTGTTCAAAACAATTATTAAATTCACTTCTTAGATCTAACATCTTTCATCAATTACCTTATTTTGCTCCTCTGGTAAAGTTTTCTATTCACCTCCACAGATTTTAATCTACTTTCAAAATTTTTTTAATAATGTAACAGATAATGTGGATATTTCTGTCTACATATTTACTAATTTACTGTCTATATTTTTAATCTGATTTGATAAATTTTGCTACGTGTTGGTTGGTCATAGTTAAATCGTCTCTCAAAGTCTTGGTATCTGTCTCAATTTGAGAACTCGTTGTTGTTGTTGTTGTGGTCTTCAGTCCGCAGACTGGTTTGATGCAGCTCTCCACGCTACCCTGTCCTGTGCAAGTCTCTTCATCTGAGAATACGTTTGGAAACCTACATCCTTTTGAATCTGCTTACTATATTCGTCCCTCGGTCTCCCTCTACAATTTTTACCCCACACGCTTCCTTCTAATGCTAAGTTGACAATTACTTGATGTCTCAGAATGTGTCCCACCAATCTATCCCTTCTCTTAGTCAGGATATGCCAGAAACTCCTTTTCTCCCCGATTCGGTTAAGCGCCTCCTCATTAGTTACGTGATCTACCCATCTAATTTTCATCATTCGTCTGTAGCACCACATTTCAAAAGCTTCTATCTCTTTTTTTATCTGAACTCCTTATCGTCCATGTTTCACTCCCATACAATGCTACACTCCAGACAAATGCTTTCAGAAAGGACTTTCTAACATTTAAATTAACATTGGATGTTAACAAGTTTCGCTTCTCTAGCAACGCTTTTCTTCCCATAGCCATTCTTCATTTTATATCTTCTTTACTTCGTCCATCAGACGTTATCTTGCTACTCAAATAACAAAATGCATCTACTACTTTTATTTTCTCATTATCTAATCTAATTCCTTCAGCATCGCCTGATTTTCTGACGTTGCATTCCATTACCTTCGTTTTACTCTTGTTAATGTTCATCTTATATCTTCCTTTCAAGACACTGTCCATCCCATTCAATTGCTCTTCAGAACAGTTCAGACGGAATATCACCTATTCTAGGGGCCTTGTTTCGACTCAAGTCCTTCAGCGCTCTATCAAATTCGTCTCGCAGTATCATATCTCCAATCTCATCTTCCTCCACTTCGTCTTCCATTTAATTTAGTAATAAACTCATCGGCTATTGTGTTAATACCAACAGTAACGTTCTCCCTAATCGCGTCTTGGAAATTTTTGTTACTACTTTCTATTTTTACGCAAAAGTCACTATACAACTGTTTAAAGTCGTTCATAAACGTAACAAGAGTTGCCTTTTGAGCCATCGCTCTAACTCTGGTATAGTACATCCACAAAACACATTATCTAATTGTCATAAAACACAACAGTCGCTTTTCTATCACACAATTTGTATTAAACAAAAATTAGTACTTATCTCTCGTGTCTCTCAGGACGACGTACCGGTAATTGCAACTGATGTTCTGTGTACGATGTATTTCAGCATTTATAATTTGTCGTTATCAGTATTTAACTCCAAACTCCAGCGACGGCCAATTTCCATAGTTTTAAAACTTGTTGTACGTATTTCAGCTTAACGTACGATATGTCTATTTACGGGCTTTAACATCACTTGTCACTCACTTGTTATTGAAAACAAAAGTTTATCTTAGTTTTTTGAGATTTACTTTAAACAAGCTCTTTATATCGATATACACTGTTCTTGCAGTTGGTCTTTTAATATGTTTGTTAACAGTTATCTCTGTTGTGTTAGCTGCCGGCCGCGGTGGCCGAGGGGACTGAGGCGCTTCCTTCACGGTCTGCACGGCCACTACGGTCGGGGGTTCGAATCCCCCCTCGGGCATGGATATTTGTGCCGTCCTTAGTTGTAGGTAGTTCATAAGTAGTTTGTAAGTTAAGGGACTGATGACCCCGTAGTTAAGTCCATTAAGCTTAACAAACATTTGAACATTTTGTTGTGTTAGCTCTCAGTTTCACTCAATATATATATTCTTCTATCTTCAAAACATTCTCCCCTTTTTTATATTTAGATCGGGTCCCGTTATGATCGCCATAATGGAGTGTTTCTCATTACTTGCTTTATTCTTTGTCTAGTCACAACTCGATAACACTCCAAATTTGAAGTTGTAAAATTTGTGAGATAGGATATAACTTCCCCTTATGTCTACTGCTTTTAAAGTAAACGTATCTTAATAAATTTGGTCGCCGTGTTAAGTCTTCTTTAGAAATCTTGTAACCATGAAGTTTTTAGGCATCATTGATTTGATTTTTCCAGGGAAGCCAAAACAATCTTGGTCTAACCCGCCACTGTCCGCACCGAAACTAAGTTTATTGTGCGGTATCGCTCCCTGTATATCTAGTAAAGCCAACCAATGCCCTTGGACAGTGCAAGGAGTCTCTGTGCCAGTTCTTTATTAGACACAATTTCTTCGGGTCTGGTTGTCCCAAATGTTCTGTGCCTTTTACTCTCCAATGTAATGCATTCGAAGATTAGATGTGATGCAGTTTCATCACCGTCATCACAGATCCTACATTTAGGGTCCTCTTCTGTTATTCCCAATGTACGTAGGTGTTTTTTTTTTTTAAATTCCCATGGCCTGTCGGCAATCCAACCATGAGTCTAATCTCTCTCCTGTTCAGGCCCAGGATTGCAGAGCTTCTTTTAAAACATGGCTTTGGCATTATTACCTTGCCATGTTTTTGTTGATGGACTTTGGTCCAATATTCTACGTGCTGTCTTCTGAGCCAGTTACGTAGCTCCAATTTGATCATTGCCTGGGTGATTGGCTAATCTGTCGGCATGTTCGTTGCCACTGATCCCCGAGTGGCCAGGGACCCACAATAGGTTTACTCTATTGCTTTCCCCTAGCTCCACCAGAACCCTGTGACATTCTGCAACAATTTTAGACCTTGTTGCAGGAGCTGCCAGTGATTTCAGGGCTGCCTGGCTGTCTGAATAGATATAGATGCTACGATCTTTGTAGCACCTACGAAAATTCTCCTCCACACAAGCCCTGATGGCAGTGATTTCGGCCTGGAATACTGAGGCCAGTTTTCCTAGAGAGATGACGCCCTCCAGTCTTGGCTGCACCCCATATACCCCGGCCCCAACACCTTGGTCAGATTTTGACCCGTCAGTGAACCAGACAATATCCCCCGTACGGTGTCGAACTAATTTCTCCCATTGCTCCCTACTTCCAATTGTTATATTGAAAGGCTTGTTGTTTCGGCATCATAATCCAATCTTCTGCAAGTAAAAGGTATCTTCTTGTAATAATCAGTTTATTATTTTGAGTGTGTTTAAAATAAAGATACATGAACAGGATGTTGGCTTTCACAACAAACTCTATTTGAACACCATAAATACAATGATTCACAATAGTCACGTCCCTCTAATAGAAACCGTCTCGTACACATAGACTTTCTTGTCTAAGCATATTACTGTAACTAAGTAAGTTTCATTTTTTTATAAACAAGTATTGTTTTTAATTTTCACTGGAGAGAGCCTTTCTCCATGGCGTTTTACACCGTCCACTTTGCTGCATAGTTAATGTCTCTGACATATCCAGCGTTCGTCAGCAGTGCACCGTGTAATCTTCATAAAAGATCGAAATTTCCGTGCACAGTATGTGACTGTGTTATAACTCAACCTAACATTTTTGAATAACAATACGACATCCTTTCCTTTCACGACCCATTGCCCAGTAGAACCAGCAGTTTTGCTTGTTTCATTACAAGTTATAAGGAGTCCGGTCACGGAGAGATATTTTCCCTGCATATTCGGATCTTTTACACAGTATTTATTACTTGCAATTAATGTTTTGACGGCTTAGTTCATTTACTTATTTCTTTCAGAGTAGGTGTTAGGAGAAGTACAGCATTCGCTCGCAAATGCGATAATTAGCTTTTCTCGAGGCTGGAGCAATTAACAGTTCTGACAAATACATAGAGGAAATATTTTAGGGCACAAATTGTCATTTAGGATGCCACTACAGACAGTGCTTGACAACTGTATTTCATTTGGTTGCAAACTATGATGAAACATGACGCCGTACGCGAGCGGAAGTCCCTGCGCATCGTGAGACAACCACGTAAGCGTGGGCGAATCTAAACGCTGTAGTAGCTGGTCCGTGATGGGTCGGTTCGTGGGCGAGCCTACCGTCATATGAAAGCGCGTCTCCGGTAGGCGGAGGCTCCGCTGACGTGACGCAAGCTGGGGCGAGAAGTTGGAAAAAGACAGGTAAGGATATATTCGGTGGCAGCGGGAATTTTCGTCACTCCGACGCTTCGTCTGGTGAGCGACACACTGTGTTGGCGGTGTGGGCACTCTGTGGGCGCATTTTACACATATTCGAGTGTGTACGGAGAAGTGAGAGAGAAGACTCTTCTTCCGTACTTTATTGGAAAGAGCAGCTCTGTCGCAAGAGTAAGCAAATTGTGCGACATTTGCTGTGTTGGTCAGGCGCTTCTTGTCTGATGCGAGTAAGTAAAGAGTGGTACAGTTAACGCCTGTGGGCAAATTGTATTGGCACCATGGTGGGTTGATTTGTTAATCAGCGTACCACATCAGTAGCAAGACCAGAAAGTGTTAGGTGCTCTCAAAATCGTTGAGACATAGGAGTTATTTCGATCGACAGAAGTTCATACAGGCAGAAAAGTTAGGTTTGTTTCAGTGACGACGACCCAGCTTGTAATCATCTCAATATACGGGACTGTGTGCAAAGCACTTAGGCATCCAACACTCCCAACAGTAACAGGAAGTACAACACTCATTTATTGCGACAGTCTCGAACGTATCTGTAACTTTTGTCAGTTTAAAGCCAAGTTAGCTGCGGTGTCTCATCCATTTTTCCAATTGTATATTTCATCACGTAAAGTCCCTTTTATAATTCTGAATATATTTTCTATATGGCTTTATGCCTCAATCTCATTTCATCCTAGTTTAACAGCTTCTATTAAAGTATACTTTGAAATTCTGTAATTAAATTTTTTGTTCTGAGGAAGTTAAGATTCAAGACGTGTTCTTAATCTAAATAAATTAGGTGAACTTTCACTGTGTTTGCTTTCAGTAGCTAGTGACGTCATTTTTGTACCCATTCTGACCTTACTAGTATTACATAGATACACGTGTGGTTTTCTTACAGGAGATGTGATCTTGTTTAAGTAATGTCACCTAGGCCTGCCTTAAACTGACGAGGATCATCTTGCTGAATTCTACATGACTCGCTGTTAGGTACTTCCATGCAGGAGTCAACGGTACATTGTTAGATATCCACTGCGAAAAAAAATTTACTTGGAAGTTTATGCAGAGTTGCACAACAGCAATTTTTCACGGTTAGAAGGTGAATTCTTAAAACTAAATACTGGGCACGTGGGAAAGACTATCAACCCAATATGCCGTCAGCTTTCAGAGTGAATGGGTACACATATGAAAGAGGTGATAGCTTCAAGTATATTGTTTCCACAGTCACTTAGTGTCAGAGGGGACATGTGCGATACATATACCATGTCACTCGTCACTGTCTCTGTCACTCGTGCTATCAAATGGAGTGCCTAAAATATTGGACATGAAAAGGTAAACGTTTGTGTGGTGATTAGTAATAGTATAAGCTACTTCGGTTTTCAACATTTTTACTCTGATTTTGAAATTTTTACAAAATTATAAATTGTATTACATCTGCAATTATTTATTTTTCTTTTCCTGTTACCTATTAAACCAATCGCTGCCATAATTTAACATCGGTGTAATTTTTTCAATAAATAATCTGTATATTTCAACTAAGGCGATACATTTTTATTTAGCTCATTGCGTTTCTTTGTTGCACCATGATAAATGTTTGGACCAAATATGGGGGTCGTCTACAAGTAAGTTCCGTTTCCATTTCTATCCCTGGCAGCACTACGACAGATGTTCCAACCATTACGATTTAATCGTAATTATTACTAAAATTGTTTAAAATTACGAGTTTACGATTGGAGTGTTTCGGATTCCGATTTTCAGATTTAAATAACAAATCGGTCATTTGTTTTCTGTCAGCAAAACTCGTTTCCCTTTGATTTCGATCGTGTGATGTCATCGACAAAAATAAAGTGGTTCTGAGCAGCATCTTCGAACGTGTTGTTCAAATGTTCAAATTTTGTTAAGCTTATGGGACTTAACTACGGGGTCATCAGTCCCTAAACTTACAAACTACTTATGAACTACTTATTAACTAGGACGGCACAAATATCCATGCCCGAGGGGGGATTCGAACCCCCGACCGCAGTGGCCGTGCTGACCGTGACTGAAGCGCCTCAGTCACCTCGGCCACCGCGGCCGGCACGAACGTGTTCTTGTAGAAATCACCGGTATTGACAGCAACCTCTACGAACTGGAAAACTACGCAATACGGCATACGGGAGGAATCCACAAAGGAGCACCATTTTGGAATCCAGCCAATGAAAATGCGTCATGTCACTTGACTTGTACCTTTCATACACTGCACACCCACTGAAATATTTTAACCTGCTTTGTTTCTGTCAGTTATGATTTTGCGTTATCTTGTGGTTGTGTGCAAGTTTTCAAAATGTTCAAATGTTTGTTAAGCTTAAGGGACTTAACTACGGGGTCATCAGTCTCTAAACTTACAAACTACTTATGAACTAGCTACAACTAAGGACGGTACAAATATCCATGCCCGAGGGGGGATTCGAACCCCCGACCGTAGTGGCCGTGCAGACCGTGACTGAAGCGCCTCAGTCCCCTCGGCCACCGCTGCCGGCGTGCAAGTTTTAATGATTCTTCTATGTATCTCTGGAAATCACCAAATCTAATGTGTTCGGTTCTGAGAAAGAAAACAATTAGTTTTGCTTCACCTCTCCCCACCCACACATATTCCTGCTGTACACATCAGAACTAATTACTAATACGCCGACCATATATCATCTGCAATCTTACAAAACTGGCTTCACAATTTTGATTATTTTGTATTCACTTTTTCTCCTTGGAACCCTTCAAACACCCCCCCCCCCTGCCTCCCTCACGGCTCATACATATTGCGTCGCATTACTGTTTGCCATATTCAAAAGTTGGAATCTCTGCTACGATAGCAGTTCCGAGCATGCGCGGCAGTTAAAATGTTCAAATGTTCGTAAATCTATGGGATTCAACTACTTGGTTATTAGTCCCTAGCTTACAAACAAAGTAAAACTAACCTAAGGACAACACACACACCCATCCACGAGTGGGGACTCGAACACCCGACAGCGAACCGCCGCGCGCACCGCTGCACGGCGCATCAGTGCTACGGCTATTCGGCCACAATGCGCGCCAGTTACACTGACTCAAGGAGAAGACACGTAGGCCATTTTCAGATTGCTGCTGCTGACGTGTACTTTGTAGTGCTTCTTTTAATGTCAGCCGTAATTGAAAATGCTGCGGCCTGTGAAATCAGATCTGTGATTCGTTTTCTAAATGCAAAGGAAGTTAAACCAAGGGAAATTAATCGGAAAATCTGCGAGGTTTACGGACAAAATGCTATGAGTGATTCAATGGTTACAAGATGGGTCAAGTGCACGATGAAGAACGAAGTGGACGCTCGTCTGTGGTTACTGATGAACTGGATCACACATTTCAATCACAACCGTAAGATTACACTTAGTGCCCTTGATATGGAAGTTCCGCGAATCTCACGATCACTCATTCATGAAATTGTTACTGAAAAACTGAAAGTTCGAAAACTTTGGTCAAGTTGGGTACCCAATATTCTTTCTGAACAACACAAATAGCAACGGATGGACAGTGCACTTGAGCTTTTGAAACGCTACAATGAAGAAGGTGATGGTTTTCTTTTCGGATAGTCACTGGGAATGAAACTTGGGTATTGTACGACATCCCTGGAACGAAACGGCAATCAATGGAATGGAGGCACACTTCATCCCCAACAAAAAAAAAAGCTTAAGAAAATCTTGACACCTCGAAAAGTCATGTGCTCCGTGTTTTGGGACTGAAAAGGCATTTTGTTGATTGATTTTTTACCACGAGGCCAAACAGTCAATGCACATGCCATTAAGAAGTTGCACAGTGCGATACAGAACAAGAACCGAAGGTTACTATCAAAAGGTTTTTTTTCACGATAATGCCCGAAATCATACGGCTAATGTGACCAAACAACTCTTACGGGACTATTACTGAAACGTGTGTGATCATCCTCCGTACAGCCCGGATCTCGCTCCTTGTGACTTTCATCTCTTCTTACACCTAAAATACGTCTTTTGTGATGAACGCTTCAACGATGATGATGCGACGAAAGAACATTTACCATATGGTTGAATGCACAGACTGCAACATTCTATGCAGAAGGCATACAAGAACTTGTGCCTAAAAATTTCGGAAGCTAAGCCGAAAAGTAGAAACAAGGCCCCTGGAATAGATGATATTTTGTCTAAACTGCTGATATCGTTAGGAGAGCCAGTCATCAAGAAATTGTTCCACCTGGTATGCAAGATGTATGAGACAGGAGAAATACCCCCAGACGTCTAGAAGAATCTAGTAATTCCAATTCATAGAAAGCAAATGTGAAAATTGCATAACTGTCAGTTCCATAAGTCATAGTTGCAAAATACTAACAAGAATTATTTACAGACGAATAGAAAACTTGAGGAATCCAACTTTGGGGAAGGCAATACTCACATTACATCTTAGAAGATACGCTAAGGAAATGCAAACCTACGTTTTTAGCATTTGTAGATTTGGAGAAAGCTTTTGTCGGCTAGAATAAACTCTTTCAAATTCTAAAGGCAACATGGTTAAAATATAGGGAGCGAGGAGTTATATTCAACTTATAAAAAAACCAGACAGCGGTTATTACAGTCGAATGGCACGAAAGGGACGCAGAGGTTGGGAAGGGAGTAAGACAGGGTTCACTATTGTTCAATCTGTACATTGAGCAAGCAGTAAAGGAATGCAAGGAAAATTTGGAGAGGGAATTAAAGTTCAGGGAGAACAAATAAAAACATCGCGGTTTGCCGCCGACATACTAATTCTGTCGAAGACTGCAAAGGATCTGCTGGAGCAATTGAATGGAATGGACAGTGTCTCGAAAAGAGGATATAAGATGAACATCAACAAGAGTAAAACAAGGTTAATGAAATGTAGAGTCAAAAAGGAAGGCGATGCTGAAGGAATTAGATTAGGTAATGGGACAATAAAAGTAGTAGATGAGTTTTGTTATATGGAAAGATGATAGAAGCCTTTGAAATGTGGTGCTACAGACGAATGACGAAACTTAGATGGGTAGATAACGTAACTAATGAGGATGTGCTTAACCGAATTGGGGAGAAAAGTAGTTTCTGGCATATCCTGACTAAGTGAATGGATGGATTGGTAGGGCACATTCTGAGACATCAAGGAATGTTCAACTTAGCATTAGAGGGAAGTGTGTGGGGTAAAACTCGTAGAGGCAAACCGAGGGACGAATCCAGCAAGCAGATTCGAAAGGATGTATGTTACCGAACTTATTCTCAGTTGTAAAAACTTGAACAGGACAGGGTAGCGTGGAGAGCTGCATCAAACTAGTCTGCGGACTGAAGACCACAACAACAACAACATGCAGAAAAGTTATTTAACAGTTGTCGATTTATGTACAATAAATATTTTTTCTGTGTGTGTGTGTGTGTGTGTGTGTGTTTTATATAACCAAACGGAACGTACTTTGTGGATATACCTCCTACATGACCTGTGAGAAAGCAAATCTACCTAATATGTCATTAACTTTCACTCTGAATTGATACACATTTGAAAGAGTTGATAGCTACAAGTATCTTGGTTCCACAGTAACTTACTTGAAGGGGTGCTAAATATACTCTAGTGTTATCAAATGGAGTGCCTAAAATATCGAAGACGAACAAATAAAAATTTTGTGTGGCGATTAGCAATAGTATAAGCTACTTCAGTTTTCAACATTTTATTCTAATTTTGATATAATTTCAAAAAATTATGAATTTCAGTACGTTAACAATTATTTAGTTTACTTTTCTTCATAACTTATTGAACCAGTCACTGTCATAAGTAAACAGTTTATATGATGACAGTCACTTTCCTTAAAAATGGGTCGAGTGAATGCGCCATCTTTGAAGATCAAACATAATAACAGTTTCATTGTCCCTAAGTTTCCATCATTAGAAACAATCGCAGCATCATATGTAGCATGTTTGACTGCTGTAGATTTTGACAACGTTGTCTTGGGTCATCGCATTCAGAGGCGCATTCGTATTGTGTGTTTTGCCATGGACACACTACCTTAGTATATCAGGAATTGCCAGGAAACTAAATGCGGGCTTGACAGCATTCATGATACAACCAGGAATGCATTTCTTGTTGGTGGAGGAATTGTTATCCCCTTCTGGGCCTGCTGTCAGTAATTTATTATTCATTTCCGTGAATCTATGACATGGTGGCGGCATATTCAGTATCCCACACAGCAGATTTCTTCCTTCCCTTCCCACAACAATGCACCTTAGACCATAAGACAGTCACAAATTTGATTCATGGAAACATTTATGATTTTAGAAGACAAATCAAAATAAATAATCTCGCCGGGCACAGCTATCAATAAGCTGTTAAGTGATTTCAAAAATGACCATAGTTATACATCACAGCCTTTTTCTCGTTGGTTCGAAGATTTGCTTTGCAGAATCACATAATAATTACGAAGATCAACCTAAGGTAATAAAAAACGTTGCGACTGGGGGTATAGATAGAAATAATCAATCAACGTAATTTTGTTTTCGGCACTTCCCATGCGATTTAGAAATTGAATCATTGGGAAATAGTTGTCAATAAATTTCACTATTAAATGCATGAAAAATCAAAAAATGAAATTTTTGCTCACTTTTGCACACATCACTCCTCATGACATCTAAACTGAAATTCAAATTAGGCTAATATAAGCAAATAAGGCATCTTTCGACTTGAGTAATTTATTCTGGTCAAGACTTCTCGACCATCGAATAAATATTCACTTTTTATAAGACCCTTGTCCACTCCCATGAACCACAGACATTGCCGAGGTGGGGTGGCTTGCGTGCCTCAACGATACAGATAGCCGTACCATAGGTGCAACCACAGCGGAGGGGTATCTGTGGAGAGGCCAGACAAACGTGTGGTTCCTGAAGAGGGGCAGCAGCCTCTTCAGTAGTTACAGGGGCAACAGTCTGGATGATTGACTGAGCTGGCCTTGTAACATCAGCTAATGTGGCTTTGCCACACAGCTACTGCGAACGGCTGAAAGCAAGGGGAAACTACAGCCGTTACCTTTCCCGAGGACATGCAGCTCTACTGTATGAACGTATGATGATGGCATCCTCTCGGGTAAAATATTCCGGAGGTAAAATAGTCCCCCATTCGGATCTCCGGGCGGGGACTACTCAGGAGGATGTGATCATCACTAAAGACAATACTGACATTCTACGGGTCGGAGCGTGGAATGTTAGATCCCTTAATCGTGTAGGAAAATTAGAAAATTTAAAAAGGGAAATGGATAGGTTGAAGTTAGATATAGTGGGGATTAGTGAAGTTCGGTGGCAGGATGAACAGGATTTCTGGTCAGGTGAGTACAGGATTATAAATACAAAATCAGTTGGGGGTATCACAGGAGTAGGATTGATAATGAATAAGAAAATAGGAATGACCA
The DNA here is from genome assembly GCA_026315105.1 of Locusta migratoria. NCBI lineage: Eukaryota > Metazoa > Arthropoda > Insecta > Orthoptera > Acrididae > Locusta > Locusta migratoria. The sequence goes on from CM048747.1 coordinate 179,362,742, forward strand.
GCACAGTGATCGCATTATCATTGTCAAGAGAGGTTGGTAACACTGCGCCCGCGCGAACGTTTCGAGTATTTGCTCCAGTAAATAATTACAAAAATCGTTGTTTTTAAGCTATATTTAATCGTTTGCAGTTGTTATAAATATAATATAAGTGTTGTTACATTAGTGGAAGTGTTAGTGTAGTGTTAAATAAGGAAAAACGGTGTAAATAGTTTATTTTACCTGTCGCGCCTATAGCACGTAGTTGTAGGCCTAATTTAACTCGCGCGAATCGTTGTAAACAGTGACTAAAACTTATTTCTAATTACCGATCGTTCTATTTTTCACTCGCGGCGTACAGTAGTTAGGGTTTATAAAGTTTGTCAGACGTAAATTTCGTGATTTATCAAAAGTGAATATAGTAATCCGTGTTTATAGGCGTAAATTTTGTTTTCGTGAGCGTGTTTTTTTAGGCCTAATTTTTGTTTTCGTGACCGAGTTTCTTTATATCCAGTGCCCTTTCAGTTAATTATATTTGCGTGAACAGATTTTAGTGTCTCTTGGTGTAACTTTTACGTTTTAGTCAGTACTTAATCAAGTTTTTTACGATTTCTATTTTTACCATGGGTGAGAAGTGCGTGACATGCCGTAGGATCGTTAGTTCCGGGGTGTGGTGTGATGGTTGTAGTGGTTTTTTTCATTGGGGCGAATGTAGTGGCGTGGGAAATGGGGATGTAAATGAGGCTCACCAGTGGTTTTGTAGGATCTGCAATAGAGATAGGAAAATAATGGAACAGGAGGGGAAAATTGCAGCTCTTCAAGCTGAATTAGATAAGGCAAGGGAGACTCTGAGCAGGTTAAGGAGGGAGAAGGGTGAACAGCGGTGGGAAGTGGCAACAGGTAAGAGGGGGAACAGACTTAGGACAGTTTCAGACAGCTTTGTCCTTTATGTGAAAAATAGGTTTGACCTGTTGCCTCAGTCAGGATCGGATGAGCCTCATGTAGCTGTAACTGTAGAAAGGACACAACAGACTTTCAAAAAGGACTTGAAAAAGGTAGGGAAAACTGAGAAAAGAAAGAAAGTCTTGTTGTTAGGTAGTTCCCATGGTAGAGGTGTTGGCCAACTACTGCAGGAAGAGCTAGGACCAGGGTATCAGGTCACAAACGTTTTCAAACCAAATGCGGGCCTGGGTCAGGTAACAGAGGATATAGGTTCTTTATGTAAGGATTTCACAATGGAGGATACCGTGGTTATAGTGGGTGGTCCGGGAAACAGCATTGACAGAAACTGTGAATATTCTATAGAGTGTGACCTGGTGAAGATATCATCGGCAACGAAGCATACTAGTGTGGGATTTGTATCTGTCTTGAGTCGCCATGATCGGCCTCATTTGAACTCTTCTGTCACGAGAGTAAACTTGGAGTTGGAACGGCTACTCATGTCAGATATGGGGTCCCATATTGGTTTGATTCCTGTGGATGATATCTGTAGGTGGGACTATACTAGGCATGGCCTTCACCTCAACAGGAAAGGGAAGGGAAAATTGTCTGGGTTGATTGCAAGTAACTTACGGGGGGGCACTGTCACAAATGGTAAAATACCAGTGGTTACAGGTGTCAGAGGGATGCCTTTTTTAGGATAGGGAGGGGGGGAAGAAAACCAGTTTTGAGAGAGCTTGTAAGACACCCTCAGTTTGGAAAAGCAGATAAACAGGAGATAGATTTTAGCAAACAATATTTAACAGAAAGTAGTCAGAAACTTCCAGTAAATCTTACTCAAGCCATTAGTATGCAATATCAGTTATCTTTATTACATCAAAATATTCCGGGACTCAGAAATAAACTTGATGAACTACTCATTTGTATTGATGAAATAGATTCCTCTAGCCCAATTGACATAATTTGCCTCTGTGAACATCATGTGGCCACTGGTATAGATATGTTAAACATTCCAGGATTTAATTTAGCTTCACACTTCTGTAGAGTAGATATGGAGGGAGGAGGAGTTGCCACATTCATTAAAAACTGCTATCAATTCAAGAATATTGATATAAATAAATTCTGTCTAGAGCAGCATTTAGAAGCTTGCGCAACAGAAGTAGAATTCCATAACAGATGCTATATAATAGTAACTATTTACCGAGCACCTGCAGGAAATTTTAATCTATTCCTAAATCATCTAGAAGCTCTATTGGGTTATTTAACAGGAAGAAATAAAGAAATCCTGGTTGCTGGTGACTTTAATACAGATTTTCTTATGCAGTCTTCCAGTAAACATTTATTGCAGTCAGTAACTTTGTCTTTCAATCTAACACACACCATAAACTTTCCAACTTGGGTAACTAAAACCTCTAGGACAGCAATTGATAATATTTTTATAGACAAATCAATGGAACAAAATCATATCATAAAACCAATAATAAATGGCCTGTCAGATCATGATATGCAGCTTCTTGTTTTAGGTATAGATTCTAAACAGATTATGAAGACTGCAAAATGCACATACAGGAGAGTAGTCAACCCACCAAAAATTGAAAATTTTAGAAAACTCCTCAAAGACATGAACTGGAAAGATGTATATAGTGCTAATGGCATGAATGAAAAATATAATGTATTCATTAATAATATTAGTATCATGTTTGAAAACTGTTTTCCTCTAAAAGTAACGCGAATTAAACAGAAGTCTATAATAAAACCTTGGATTACACAAGGAATAAAGATTTCATGTAAGACAAAAAGGAGTATGTATCTATCAGCCAAGAGTAGTTGCAATGATGATGATTTAACTAAATATAAGGAATACTGTAAAATATTAAAAAAAGTTATTCAGGTATCTAAACAAATGCACTATGAAAAGAAGATAGCAACATCAGGAAACCAAATAAATACAATATGGGATATAGTGAAAGAAGAGACTGGTAGAACCAGAGAGGAACAAGAGCAGGTACGGTTAAGAGTAGCTGAGACATTAGTAACTGATGGGCATAGTGTGGCAAATCTATTTAACAAGTACTTTATATCCGTTACTGATAGTATGGGATTGTCTGGGTCAGTAAATAATGCGCTTGAATATTTGAAACTAGCATTTACAAATAACTTCACACACATGAATATGTCAGTCACTTCACCACAAGAAATATCTTCCATAATAAAATCTTTAAAAACAAAGAATTCCAGTGGATACGATGAAATATCAACAAAGTTAATTAAAGCGTGTTCTTGTGAACTTAGCACAATCTTAAGTTATTTGTGTAACCAGTCTGTTATAACGGGAACATTTCCTGATTGGCTAAAATATGCAGATATTAAACCTCTCTTCAAGAAGGGGGATAAAGAGATACCATCAAACTACAGACCCATTTCACTTTTGCCAGCATTCTCAAAAATTATAGAAAAGGTAATGTACAAGCAGCTTCTCAACCACTTAACCACAAATGGCATATTGTCTAGAACACAGTTTGGATTTCTGAAAGGTTCCGATATTGAGAAGGCTATTTACACTTTCAGTGAGAATGTACTTAATTCATTAGATAATAAATTGCAAGCAGCAGGTATTTTCTGTGATTTGTCAAAGGCATTTGATTGTGTGAACCATAACATCCTTTTAAGTAAATTAGAATTCTATGGGGTCACGGGAAATGCTGCAAAATGGTTCAAGTCGTACCTCACTAACAGGAAACAAAGGGTGTCAGTGCAAGTGACTAGTGAATTAGGCCAACAGTCATCATCGGGTTGGGAAGAAATTACATGTGGTGTCCCACAAGGATCCATCTTAGGGCCATTGCTTTTTCTTGTGTACATTAATGATCTCTCATCAGTTACACTACCAGAAGCAGAGTTCGTTTTGTTTGCAGATGATACAAGTATTGCAATAAAGAGTAAGTCAAGTATATTGATAGAAAAGTCTGCTAATGATATTTTCATGAACATTAATAAATGGTTTAAAGCCAACTCATTGTCATTAAACTTTGAAAAGACGCACTACATGCAGTTCAGAACATGTAAGAGATTTCCTGACAGCATATGCGTTAAATATGAAGAGCAGATAGAAGAGGTTGACAGAATTAAATTCCTGGGATTACAGCTTGATAATAAATTTAGTTGGGAGGAGCACACCACAGAACTGCAGAAACGACTCAACAAATCTGTATTTTCAATACGAGTGTTATCAGACATAGGAGACATAAAAATAACAAAGCTTGCATACTTTGCTTACTTTCATTCCTTAATGTCATATAGTATAATATTTTGGGGTAACTCTTCAAGTCAGTCAAAAGTCTTCAGAGTCCAAAAACGTGTAATACGTATTATTTGTGGAGTAAATTCACGGACGTCTTGTAGAAGCCTCTTCAAAGAACTGGGTATATTAACTACTGCCTCTCAGTATATTTATTCCTTAATGAAATTTGTCATAAATAATATATCCCTTTTCCCAACAAACAGCTCAGTTCATACATACGATACTAGAAATAAAAATGATCTACACAAGGATTTAAAAGCACTTACTTTAGTTCAAAAAGGGGTCCACTACTCAGGAACACACATTTTCAATAATTTACCATCAAGTATAAAAAATTTAGCTACAAATAAAGATCAGTTTAAGAAGAACCTACAAGACTTTCTAGTGGCCAACTCCTCCTACTCCATTAGTGAATTTCTAAATTGTACCAAATGATGCATGCACTCATACTATATTAGTATTATTATATTATCACAAAAAAAACCTTAAAATTATGTATCTGTATTTATATTATAAGTGTATGTATTTATATTATTAGTATTATTTGTTATTCAACTTGTAAATTTTGTTTCTTGACATGTTCCACATCCACGAGGATCCCCTCAATATGGATCTACGGAACAAATAAATAATCTATCTATCTATCTATCTCGATACGAAGCCAACACCGACAACAGTAGTATAGGTTTATATGCCAACTAGCTCTGCCGATGATGAGGAAATCGAAGAAATATATGAGGAGCTAAAGGAAATTATTCAGACAATTAAGGGAGAGGAAAATTTAATTGTTATGGGAGACTGGAATTCGGTAGTAGGACAAGGCAGTGAAGGGAAGATAGTAGGTGAATATGGTCTGGGCAAAAGGAATGAAAGAGGAAGCCGCCTGGTAGAATTTTGCACAGAACATAATTTAGTTATAACAAACACCTGGTTCAAGAATCACAAAAGAAGGTTGTATACGTGGAAGAGACCAGGAGACACCGGAAGATATCAGATAGATTTTATAATGGTAAGACATAGATTTCGGAATCAGGTTCTACAGTGTAGGACATACCCAGGGGCAGATATAGACTCTGACCATAACTTGTTGGTTATGAACTGTAGGCTGAAACTAAAGAAACTACAAAAAGGTAGGAAAATAAGGAGATGGGACCTGGGTAAATTGAAGGAACCTGAGGTTCTTAAAAATTTCAGAGGGAGCTTTAGGCAACAATTGACAGAAACGGGGGGAAATAAAACAGTAGAGGAGGAATGGGTAAAATTGAGAGATGAAATAGTGAAGGTAGCAGAGGACAAAATAGGTAGGAAGGAAAGACCTACAAAAAATCCTTGGATATCACAGGAGATACTAAATTTAATCGATGAAAGGAGAAAATATAAAAATGCAGTAAATGAAACAGGCAAAATGGAGTACAGACGACTAAGAAATGAGATTGTCAGGAAGTGCAAAATGGCTAAGCAGGAGTGGCTAGAAGGCAAATGCAAGGATGTAGAAGAATGTATAAATAGGGGAAAAATAGATACAGCCTACAGGAAAATAAAAGAAACATTTGGAGATAAGAAAAACAGCTCTATGAATATCAAGGACACTGATGGAAAACCAGTTCTCAGCAAAGAAGAGAAAGCTGAAAGGTGGAAAGAATATATAGAGGGGCTCTACAAAGGAAATGAACTTCGAGACAATATTGTAGGAAGGGAAGAGGATGTAGATGAAGATGAAATAGGAGATACTGTACTGAGAGAAGAATTTGACAGAGCCTTGAAAGACCTAAGTCGAAACAAGGCCCCTGGAATAGATGATATTCCCTCAGAGCTACTGAAGTCTCTGGGAGAACCAGCCATGACAAAATTGTTTCACCTGGTGTGTAAGATGTATGAGACAGGTGAAATACCCTCAGACTTTAAGAAAAATGTTATAATCCCCATCCCTAAGAAGGCAGGTGCAGACAGGTGTGAAAACTACAGAACCATCAGTTTAATAAGTCATGGCTGCAAAATATTAACGCTAATTATATACAGAAGGATGGAAAAGCTGGTAGAAGCCGACCTCGGGGAAGATCAGTTTGGGTTCAGGAGAAATGTAGGAACACGTGAGGCAATACTCACTTTACGGCTTATCCTAGAAGATAGATTAAGAAAAGGCAAATCTACATTTCTAGCTTTTGTAGATTTGGAGAAGGCTTTTGACAATGTTGATTGGAATAAACTCTTTCAAGTTCTGAAGCAAGCAGGAGTAAAATATAGGGAACGTAAGGTTATTTACAACTTGTACAAAAACCAGACAGCGGTTGTCAGAGTTGAAGGGCATGAAAGGGATGCAGTGGTTGGGAAGGGAGTGAGACAGGGTTGCAGCCTTTCTCCAATGTTATTCAATTTGTACATTGAACAAGCTATAAAGGAAAGCAAGGAGAAATTTGGTGAAGGAATAAAAGTTCAGGGGGAAGAATTAAAAACATTGCGTTTTGCCGATGACATAGTAATTCTGTCAGATACAGCAAAGGACCTGGAAGAGCAATTGAATGGAATGGACAGTGTGCTGAAAGGTGCATATAAGATGAACATTAACAAGAGCAAAACTAGGGTAATGGAGTGCAGTGTAATAAAATCAGGTGATGCTGAAGGAATTAGATTGGAAAACGAAGCAATAAAGGAGGTAGATGAGTTTTGTTACTTGGGCAGTAAAATAACAAATGATGGGCGCAGTACAGAGGATATAAAATGCAGAATGGCAATGGGTAGAAAAGTGTTTTTGAAAAAGAGAAATTTGTTAACATCGAATATTGATTTAGGCCTAAGGAAGTCCTTTCTGAGGGCATTTGTATGGAGTGTTGCCTTGTATGGGAGTGACATGGACGATAAACAGTGCGGACAGGAAGAGGATTGAGGCTTTTGAAATATGGTGCTACAGAAGAATGCTGAAGATTAGGTGGGTGGATCGCGTAACTAATGAGGAGGTACTGAACAGAATTGGGGAGAAAAGGAATTTGTGGCATACCTTGACTAAAAGAAGGGATAGATTGGTAGGACACATTCTTAGACATCAAGGAATTGTTAATTTAGCGTTGGAGGGAAGTGTGTGGGGAAAAAATCGCAGGGGAAGACCAAGAGATGGATACAGTAAGCAGATTCAGACAGATGTAGGTTGTCGTTCTTATGTGGAAATGAAGAGGCTTGCTCAGGATAGGGTATTGTGGAGAGCTGCATCAAACCAGTCTCCGGACTGAAGACCACAACACACAAGACCCTTGTTAGACCAGTTCTCCCATATGATTCAGAAACGTGGCCCTTTACGGAAACCGATGCAAGGCTTCTCGACGGATTTGAGAGGAAAGTTTTGAGCAGTATAATTGGCCCTGTGTATGACAGAGAACAATGGATATATATATATATATATATATATATATATATATATATATATATATATATATATATATATACCGATGCTCCTGTAACGAAAATCATACGATCTGGAAGATGAAAACAAAAGTCTACATATACTGACTGTTATTAACGTGGTTTCATCTGTTTCTTTTCTTTAAAGTTTTAGTAGAACAGGGATTTTCTTTTCATTGCCTCATGGAAAGTGTTAATTATTCGTAGTCTACCTGTTTTATTAGTTCATTCGGATCTTGGTTCACTAGACATACCTACTTTTGAAACCGTATTTCCATATCAATATCTTTTTAACCTTTTCTCCTGCATTTCCATACCATAGTGTCCCAAAAGACTTCATTGACATCATCACGCATACTTCTGCTAGTTATGATTTTAAATTATAATATTCTTGATTCGTTACTGGGACTGGAAAAGTATTTGTAATAAGGAAGGTATAATGATAATTTTCTGCAGCATTAACATGTGTTTGATAGCTCATTTAAAATAACATGTGCGAAACTTGTGCCATTCATTACAGGCAAGGCAAGTAACAAAATCGTAAAATGCGAATCAGGTAATGATACTGCTGAAAAGGTGGATAATTATCAGGTCCGGGTGGAAACGCTATATACCTTTCTGTGGACGTCGCATTTTGTTTGGAGATGCAAGGAGAAACATGGGGTATGAGAGACAATTGCGCCTGACGAATCGTGAATCGGCTGGCCAGGCGTACAAAATGGATGTTTTTACAATGCAGTCATTGTAAACGGTTATGATGCCGAGAGCATCTCCCAATAAAACAAGCCAAACATTTTAACTCAAACGGAATAATGCTGCAAACAATTTGCGTTAAAGTAACCGGACAGGATATAACGAGAAGTTCTACTAATTTGGATGTGTAGTCAAGATATGATTCCATTTAATCACAGCTTCATATTCTAAATGTCGAAAGCCTACAATATCTTAAAAATTTCTGACTAATTGCTAAAACTATGTTCTGAAAAATTATTTAATCCTGATTTATACTCCCATATTTTTAGATATGACTTGCTGCTAACACAATCTCTTTCTCATCTTTGTTTGTTTACACATTAGTCCCGTTGTCAGTGCAAATAATTTCTGTTAAGCTTTCCTGTAGGACACTTTGAATATTAATTGGGTCTAAATATATTATGTAAACTAAGATTAAACCTGTAATTAACTTGAAACGTAACAAACAGTAAGGGGTGACAGTGAATCACAAATTAACCTAACTACTGCTTCAAGCTGTATCTCTGAATTGTGTCGACTTGCTTTACCGAATATTACAATATTTTAAAGAAAAATACAAAATGGTACTGCTATAAGGACATAAGTTAATGTTCACTCAAGTGTTATAAAGGCTGAATAATTACAATGTTTTTGACATATGTGACACGAATTGAGCTGACCAGCTTTTCAATCATGTTAATAACCTGTTCCAAATGGACCATCCGAGAGACAGGGCGACATATAATGCATATAATGGAAGGGAAAAAAACTGAATCTCGCGTAATGAGTTACGGCTACTAGTTTTCATAAAATAATTAACGGTTACTAACAGCAGAAGGTGAACTACCTACTGAATAAAATACCTTGATTCATATTAACCTCAAATTTATGGGAAAAAGAAGAAACGAAGGAAACTGCAAAGGTTTCTTCACATGACAGCAAGCAGTCGCCTATGTAGATGATTTTTGTTTTTCCATTACCGGTTTCAAATTGCCTCGCAATTCATCATCAGATGATAAATAAATAAGTTTTTAATCTAAATTTCGAGAAATGTGGGAGACATATCTGTGTCTACTAAAGAACAAAACGGAGAAGTTTTACATCAGACGAAAATTATTTACAAAGAAAAAAAAAAAAATACCGAGCGATGTGGCGCAGTGGTAACACACTGGACTCACATTCTGAAGGATGGTGGTTCAAATCCATCTCCGACCATCCAAATTTAGGTTTTCCGTGATTTCCCTAAATCACTCTAGGCAAATGCTGGAATGGTTCCTCAAAGGGCACGTCCGATTCTTCCCCCATTCTTCCCCAAAAATCCGAGCGTAAGCTCCATCTCTAATGACCACGCTGCCAGCGGGACGTAAAACCCGAAGCTTCCTTCCTTCCTTTACAAAGAAAATAATATCGACTTAAAACGCTGTTTTCAATTGGGAGCATCCATATTAAACGTGTTTATGTTTTCCAGTTGCATACGATGAGTAAGCATTCTTGAACACAGGTCCCAAACGCTAAACGGGAGGTCAACATACCACCAGACGTATTGTGCAAAGAGTTTGAATTGACAGAGATTTTTAATTAACACTCGCAGTTTTTGAAATTGATACATTGATTAAAATGTATCACTGTATTCCATTATTTTTGACAAGTTGATGTTAAATTTATATAGTACAACTGACCTTTGGTACTTAAATTCTTTTTACTAATGTAACAGATCAGGATAATATTTCGTCTATGATTTGGTAGAACATATTTAAAATGAATATTTTAGGCATTGGGCATTTACGAATTCATGAGAATTGGCATGTGAAAATTGTGCGGAGAGAGGGGGGGGGTTGATTTCTGTTATTTCGAGAAATCTTTATTCACCACAGTCGCAGTGTTGCTGATCCATAATGGGTAAAAATTTTACGAAAACGGTACTTTAATATGAAAGTACCAATATATACAGTGACAATGGATTAAAAATATGGAACACTCTTTAACTAAGTTTCGGTTTGGTACACTCTAATAACACCTGCAACGCATAAGTAATCTTTGAATGACCATCTTAAAAGGAAGTGCTCTAAAAATATGTAATCTTAATTGGGTGCGCAGTGACTTAAAGGATCACATCAGGTAACAAGGTTTAGATAAAACGTGCAAACCCGACCGATCATTGAACGAGCCCTCAAGTACGGACGGGATACTGAATCACGCTGCATGACAATGATTGAGGTGAAAAACCTTACGGTGTAGCAATATCCACAGATGCAGAAAGCGGTTAATATCTCGTCCACGAGGTATGAAGAGTGCTGCATGTAAATTGTACACCAATAAATTACGCAAGTGAAAAAGTTTCCGAAAAAATTGTCGCAGGACGGGAATTCAAATGTTCAAGTATATGAAACCAATTGGACAAAACTGCCAAGTTCATCAGTCCGTCAACTTACAAACTACTAAAACTAACTTACCCTAAGGGCCCGAGGGAGGACTCAAACCTTTGGCGGGAACGGCCGCCCATTCCGTAACATGACGCCGTAGACCACGAGGTCATTCGGCGCGGCCGACGATGACAGTTAACAAACATCGAACGGGGAATAATGGTGTTTGGAGCTAGACGCAGGGGGATATTCCATTGAGGAAACCGTTAGAGAATTCATTTTCCAAGACACACAGTGTCAAGAGTGTACCAAGAGTACTAAATTTTAGGCATTACCTCTTCCCACATGCAACGTAGTCGCCAACGGCCTGCAGTTATTTATAGTTACTTGAACACAAAGGAAGTGACTAATTTAATCGCAATCTATTTAGTATCTTAAAAAGTGCAATTCCACAGATTAATGATTTCCGCCCCTTCTAGTGTGTCATTTCCGCAACACTTTTCCCCAACAGTCTGATAATACAGAACACACTGCCCTTCTTTGAACTTTCTGATATCCTCCGTCAATCCTATGTGGTAAGGATTCCATACCGCGCTACAGTAACAGAAGGCGAACGACGGTAGTGTACGTAGTCTAGTTGATTTGTTGCAAAATTTGCAGTTTTTTGTTTCGGTCGATACTCAATCGAAGTACTGAAAAATCTCTTTTCTTCCCCTATCATTCCAGAATATTACAGGATCTTAATTTGTCCATCGACTTTAAAACTCGAAGTACTTAAAGAAGAAATTGATACATTAAACCAATTGCATCAAATTTGAGAAACATCAGTTGGCAAACTTTCAAGAAAAATACAAGCTAACATTGTGAACAAAAACACAGTCAGTAAAAGCACTGACAAAACACAAATCTGTACAAGTATTGCCTATTTGGGCAACTTATTAAAGAACACCAATATTACAAAATCTTTTTCCACTAACAACAAAGTAGGACACCATTTACCACACACAGTGAACAAAAATACTCCAATAACATACATAAATTACAATGTAACAGCTACTCTGCATTTTACATAGGTAAAACTGGAAGAATTTTCTATACTCCTTACAAAGAACACACTTATGGTTTTAGATTCAATCATTTTTACAAATTCAGAATAGTTACTGCAAAAAACACTAAGTAAGACCCGCAATAGCCTCACAGTACTCCACATACCAGTAAATGGCAAAAAACTTGATGTACCAGAACAGTTAGCAATAATGTTACATTACTCAACATATACTGAAAACATGTTACACAAACGAACAGAATTTAGCAACCACAGTTTTGTCAGCACTTTCAAAAGTTTATTTTCTCATGGTAACTCAAATACTTAGCATTACAAAGCAATTGCCAACTTACAGCAATAACTAATTTCTACAAACCTCTCATGAAGTAATACCAATTTATAATTGTGTAATGTAGAAAGAATAACGTTAAAAATCGGTATCTCTTTTTTCTAAAACAAAACATCTCTTTGTATATAAAATTGAACACCTTCATATGTGAAGCGTATATCTGTAATATAGAAGTGGGACATCTTCATAGCTGTAAGTCTTTGAGTTGTTATGATTTTACTATGTGCTTCAAGATGGGAATCGTTTGAGATTATGTTTATTTATATCTGCAAGTGTGCTGCAGGACAGACAGTGCATATATCTCATGCTGCAACAGACTAGTTTGTATACTTCAGTTAATTCGTAGCTTAATTTTTTCAATTTACTCAGTTATGTGAACCTGTATTTAAAATTGGCCCTATTGTTAGCACCCTTATTTTGTCTTGTCAGGTCCAGGTCTTTACGTAAAGCGTCAAAGAAGCACCTGAAGACGAGTCCTCAGAACTCGAAATCTATAGTACACCAATAAACCGAGCTTATTTTGACTGAAGGAGAATTCGTTTTATTATATTACAGAAATACTGTTCCGTTCTGCATGTAATTTATCGAGTAATGTTGGGCACACAATCAGAGCTTGCATTTTGATGTTCGAGTCGTGACCAATTTGAAGACTTTTTAGAATATAATCATACATTAAAAGTTTAACAGGTAATGTAGTCGACAACTATTTTTCTTCAGGCATCGTAACTGATGGTGGACAAGTACGCGTAACGCATTGATCCAGTATTTAAGATTCTGAGCATTTAGAAATTTGCAACTCTCTTTACACAAAATTTCAAGGTTTTATGAAGGTTATGGCGCCTAGATCCCGCACAAAAGTTTACTGTTTATTATATAAATGTATTCAAACCAGGATAAAGTGTGAGGTTTTAATTTATTACTTGCCTACTTTCTATTCTATTCGCAACATCAGACAGCATCTAATTTTACAACTGTATATAAAGTATGAGAAAAATTATATTATTGTACAATGTTTGTCCTTTCTCCAATGTTATTCAGTCTGTACATTGATCAAGCTATAAAGGAAAGCAAGGAGAAATTTGGAGAAAGAATTATAGTTCAGGGGGAAGCATTAAAAACATTGCGTTTTTCCGACGACAAAGTAATTCTGTCAGAGACGGCAAAGGACCTGGAAGAGCAGTTGAACGGAATGACCAGTGTGCTGAAAGGTGCATATAATATGAACATTAACAAGAGTAAAACTAGGGTAATGGAGTGCAGTGCAAGAAAATCAGGTGATGCTGAAGGAATTAGATTACGTAACGAAACAATAAAGGAGGTAGATTCGTTTTGTTGCTTGGGCAGTAAAATAACAATTGATATTCGCAGTACATGGGATATAAAATGCAGAATCGTAATGGGTAGAAAAGCGTTCTTGAAAAAGAAAAATTTGTTAAAATCCAATATTAATTAAAGTGTAAGTACGTACTTTCTGCAGGCATTTGTGTGGAGTATTAACTTGTATGGGAGTGAAACATGGACGATAAACAGCGAGGAGAGGAAAAGGATAGAGGATTTTGAAATGTGGTGTTACAGAAGAATGCTGAAAATTAGGTGTGTGGATTGCGTAACTAATGAGGAGGTGCTGAAAAGATTTGGGGAGATAATGAATTTCAGGCATCCTTGAGTAAAAGAAGGGATCGATTGGTAGGACACATTCTTAGACATCAAGGAATTGTGAATTTAGCGTTGGAGGAAAGTGTGTGGGGTAAAAACCGCAGATGAAGACCAAGAGATGGATACAGCAAGCAGATTCAGACAGATGTAGGTTGCCGTTCTTATGTGGAGTTCAGAAGGCTTGGTCAGAGAAAGGGTATTGTGGAGAACTGCATCAAATCAGTCTCCGGACTGAAGACCACAACAAGAATGTTTGTGTCAGGACTTAAGACGTAATGAATTTTTAGATACGTGGAACGATTAACGTTTGCTTACAGTGTCGCGGTATAAAAGTAGACATTTAAATTTTTTATTTCCTTCCTACCGAATCTATTCGCAATACACTTTGCATGCAGCGTGTGTCAGCGTGCACCACAGAATTTAACTGCAAAATACTATCACCCTACGACCCACTGTTGAGAAAGGACGGAGCCGTGAACACTGAGATTCGAGAATGACTTAGTTTTGCTTCCAATGGAGCGCAAATTACTCAGACTTTAGTAATCCAGGAGGTGCTTTATGAATGGAAATTCGTTCCTTCAAGGAATCGAGGTTTTCTTAGGCACGTCTAAAAAGGAGACAAAATAATATGCGGAGAAGAAGGAACGGAAAAGTGCGTTAGCGGATCCAGCGCGTGTGACAGGTGAGCAGTTAAAGGGAAGTGATTTACTGCGCTGCGTTCAGTTCTTCCCAAATGGAATTATATCACACAAACGGTATGGGGCCCACAGTAAATTATGCAGCCACCCATCATACCGCGCCTAGTATACAATTTCTGTTTGTTTTCCATTAAATTTACGGCCGCTGTGGTAATGGGGGAGGAGGGCAGAACGGGGGGTGGTGGTGCGGGGGGTCATGAGGTTTTCCCTCGTCGCCGGAAGCGGATTGGCCTGGTGAGCGCGCCCTTATTTGGCATAATTATTTTAATGGGGCGCCGCCAATCACAGGGCAGTTGGCCTCCCCGCCGCACCTGGCCATACATCACGGCCTGTGGGTGGGGCCGCGATGCCACGGGGCAGGCAGACTGCCGCCGTCTACCGACGGGCTCGGGTATGGAAGACGAGCTCCAATTTCATAGAGCGGATAAGACACGAGTTACAGCGCTCTTTGCTGCAACCTGTGCAAACTCGGCCGCCATATTGGTGGTGGTCAGTACCAACGGACGAGCTAGAATTTCATAGAGTGGCCAACACACGAGCTACAACGCTCTTTGCGGCAGCATGGTGGTCAGTAGAGAGTAGTCTGTCTATCGTATGTATCTGTTGAGCTTAAAGTGTTGTATTTGGTACATATTGTATTTAGTATGTATTAGATGTACAATTTTCGCTGCTGAAGTATGCCTTAAGTGTGTTCAGCATTTAAATGCACAAATTGAAGTGATAAAACGACAAGTACTTCGTGCAAGCTTTGCCTTGTTTGTTCTCAGTTTTTCTATATTCAAACAAAATTTCTGACTTAGCTGTCCCAAGAGTGAAGCTTCAGATGATCTATCCTGCAATTCCTTTGAAGTACACACCATAAGAAAATCCTCAGTTGTTGGTGTGTTTTCGAGATATTTCTTCTTCTGTCGCTCCTGTGGTTGATGAAACGACACTTTTTTTTAGTGTCTAGACCTTCTTTAAAAATCTTTTCATTTGTTGTTGACAATACCTGAACGAGCATGGTTGACATGCAACCAGTGCAAATTCTGGAAGCAGTAGTGTCAGCCAGAATTTTTTTCACTTGTGTATGTCGGTGTTCTTTACAACAAATGTATACTTATTTCAGCGTGGCAACGACGAAGGTAATTAATAATACATTATTTAGGTGTGGAATGATTTTGTGGCAGCTCACCCCGGCACAATTTTATTGCAATATTTTGTTGTCACTTTCGTCTTTGTAGTCAAATTTCATGTGCCAAACGTTACTTTTTTTTTAGCATGGCAACAAGGAAAGTTATTAACGACACCTTATTTCGACGTAGACTGATTTTGCGGCAGATGACCTAGGCGCATTTCTAACTGCAGTATTTTTGTCACCTTTGTCTTTGTACCCAAATTTCGTTCACCAAAGTTTACAACCAAATCCTTTAACAGCAAATTTAGAAGTTTTTAGACGTAATAGGTTGAGTAAATACAAGATAAGTATATACTAGACTTTATGAAAGCAGTTGTTACAACACAGTAATAGCAGATACAAATCCATGGTTATGATTGTTCGTCATAGCAATTACCCTTCAATGTATGTTTCGCAGTTCCCTCAGACCATGAACATTTATTAAAATCAACACAAATATTTTCGCAGCGACACTTTCCTTGTTATTTCAAACCTCAGATAACTGTTATTCTTAGAACTGGAACTCTATTAATGACAGGTTCGCGATAATTTATTACCGCATTTTTTAGGAAATTTACTACCAGGCTCGTCAATTCACAGCTTCGGAAAAGTCGGACGGAACTTGACGCACATCCTTATTCAATAGTCAGTCTTTATTTACTACGTGGAACTGTAAATACGTAAAATTCTCTAGTGGGTGTGGCATACCAGCTATCAGCATGTACCCCAAATAACATGGCAGACGCCAGTTCAATTTGCCATTTTTTTTAACGTCTAGTGCGCCGAATATGTGTTTTCGTTTCACATATTATGTATCGTAGTAAGCTTGAAAGGTTGTTTATTAAGCTGAAATTGTGCGCAACATATATTTCGTAGTAAGCTTGAAAGGTTGTTTATTAAGCTGAAATTGTGCGCAACATATAACTGTACGAATCGCAGTAAAACGACTGTTGGAATATTGTATTTTCAGTAAGCACCACATTTCTGCATACAATAGTCCTATGGGTTGTTTGTGTGTTTAACTGTAACTAAAGTAAGGTGTGATTAAATTTTTCAGTTTTCCTTTGAAAAATGAAGAACTTACGAAACGATGGTTAGCCAATATGAGTCGAGATAAGTAGAAACCTACTGCATACAGTTACATTTGTTCACCGCGTTTTGAGGAGAAATCATGTATACAATAAATGATACAAATCGGCTTCTGGCTAATGCGATTCCGACGATATTTTCGTTTCCTCAATATCTTCAAACAACAAAAACGCCAGAAAAAGGACTAAAAAAAAAGTCAGATAGCTGAATCAGCTTCATTTGAAGATATGTCATGCAGCCAAGCAGGAGACAGGAGGCATGGAATCTCTTATTACCTATTGCAAATCATGATTTAAGTCATCCAGAGAGCCGTAGGTCTATTCAGTTTGACCATGACTATGTGCCAGAATATGAAATGCTGACATATTCCGAAAAAGTAGTTGAATATTTTTCTGGAAGCATCATTAAGTGTTTAGACTGCTTGGAAGTTCTCCTTGCTCCTAAAAATGAGACTAAAACATGATTAATCGGATTAAAAGGTATAAAAGACAGTCTGTTTAATCCCTCTAAAGATCTTGTAAAACTTTTCGAAGTGGCAGAAGGGTTTCTGAGGAGTCATGAATCGTCATCAAGGAAGAAAATTTTTGTTTTGCGAATGTATGTAGATATATTTAGAATGTTGGGATACAGACCTACTTTATTTACCAACTACGAGCACCTAATGGTATACACGGAATTTTGGGACGAATCTTATTACTCCAGCCTAATAAAGCTGGTATTAAAACATTGTTTCAATTGTAGAATATATCATTTATGTAAAGCCAAATATGCGGAGGAAAGAGGTAAGTAGATTAGGCAAATGTCCAAGAAATTAATACTATTTAAAGGACAGTGAAAATGCATGTTTTTTGTATGAATGAGACGATGTTTAGCCGATCCAGTATATGTGACGTTTGTAATTAAACTTTCCGATTTGTCTACCACACACTTGTTGTCTGTCCCTTATCCATAACACCTTGGCTATAAAAATAACAATAAGCAGGCAGAGAATGGTTTGTTAAGTCATTGTACAAAGTGAAGGTGATATGATTTGGTGCTATAGCAGACGACTGGTTAAGCATATGTGAGATTGGCGGCCGAGAATGGCGGCCGAGCTTTCAATTTGCTTCAAGTATGGCAGCACCTTAGCCAGTCTATGTTGTTTATATAGGTCGTTGGTCAGTACACTTGAGAGGAGTCCGTCCATCGTATGTTGTTATTGAAAGTGAAGTGCGTATTTAATGTACATTTTTTTGTAGAATTTTTGCTTCTGAATTTGCTTAAAGTGTGTTCAGCATTTAAATACACAAATCGACGTGTTAAAACGACAACTATTTCGAGCAATAACACCAGTTCTTTTGCCTTGTTTGATCTCTGTCTGCCTATACACAAACAAGATTCTTGATTGATGGCACACACCTGCCGCAACAACGAAGCCTCAGGTGACCTATCTCGCAATTCTCTTGAAGTGCACAGCATTCAAAAGGCTGAGTTTTCTGCCTAGATGTTGTGTGTCTCTTCTTCTGTTGTTGTGATTGATGAAAGAGTGTCACATCTGTTGAATAATAAAATAAAATAAATAATTTTAAATGTCTACGCCTTCTTTAAAATTATTAATATTTGTGGTTAATCAGCGTGGCAACAACTTCAATTGTTAACGATGCTTTTGTGGCAGCTCACCCAGGCGCATTTTTAACTGCAATATTTTTTGTCAGTTTCGTCTTTGTACTCAAATTTCGTCAACCAAACTCCACAACCAAACCTTTAACAGCAATTTTACGATTATGTGGACTTAATTTGTTTAACCCTTTGCTTGGCATACACAGAAATCACGAGAAGAAAAAGCATTATACTTAAATGTGTACGGCCTTGTGAACAGATTTATACGATTTTTTTCAAGATATAGTTTCTGGTTTGTAAAAATCGTTGCTCAAAAACTTCGCACAGTGGTACAGTATCAGTACTACAGTGTTGTTCTTATGACTGTAGAAATTATCGAATTTTGTAGTACTTTTTGTGAAACCTGTGAAAATAAGTCGTTTTTGGTGCAAAGTTCAGAACAGTCCCATGATTTCCACATTTTACAGTTAAGTATCCCTGAAGACAAAACTTGCGATTTACTTTTGGCCCTTAATCTGTCAAGTGACAACATATTGTCATATCTGCCATACCGTACATCATTGACTCGTAAAGGACACGCTGTTTAATTCTTCTTTTGGACTTATTGCCCAATTTGTAGTGGTCTAACAGGCCTCCTTTTCCCAATAAATATAAGCCCATTTTCAGTCTCCCACATAAGAACTCGTCAACAATTTTCCATAATTATTGAACTTCAAAGCTTCCTCTTTCCCTTTTATATGCAGTTTTCCCTGTATCACGAAAAATATTGTCACAAAATTGAAACTAACATTTACCTCGTTAACGTATGCTTGGAGTGTCCGCTAAAGATTTAGTTTATTGCTAAACTTTTCGCAAAAGACAACGAAACATCACTTTATTGAAGATCTTAAATGTTAGTTTCAAGCACTGTTGCCCATACAAGGATGAAACTTGAAACATGTTTCAGAAAACCACACGCAATTTTGATGTTGCTTGAGAGACTTTATGAAAGCCGTTGTAACAACACATCAACAACAGATGCAAATCTATGATCATTATTGTTCATCATAATCATTACTTTTAGACTATGAACTAGCATTATAATTAACAGTAATATTTTCAAAGCGACACTTTCGTTGTTGGGTCAACCATCAGCTGCTGTTATACTTCGAACTGGAAGAGTATTACTGACAGGTTCATTGCCGCATTTTTAGGAAATACGCTATCTGACTCATCAGTTCGCAGCTTTGATGAAGTCTTGAGACATCGACGGAACTTGATGCACATCTGTACTCAATAGTCAATCTTTATTTAAGACGTGGAACTGTGTAAATAGTTAAAATTCTTTAGTGGATGTGGCATACCAGCTGTCAGCCGGTACACCAAATAACATGGCGGACGCCAGTCCAATTTGCCTCAAACATGGCGGACCTAACGCCACTCTGTGAAATTCAAGCTCGTTGGGTATAGATGTCAAGGCGCCATCTGCTACACTTATCTACGAGTCTTACATCCAACGACGTACTCCTATATACCGATAGAAAAATATTTGAAAATATCGATATCCTTACTGTAGCCATAATTGTAAAAGATATCGATAAGATTGGGAAAAAAAGGATTGCTAATTCGATGCTTAATTTTTTTAATAATTGCAGGTATTATTTTAAAAAAGGTCAGTGAAAGCTACAGAAAACAGTATAAAACATTTCAGAATGGACAGAGACTATTTCAGTAGCTTTATTAAACACATTGTTCTAATTTTGAAAGCATGCATCATAATCCACTACTGACTTGCTGGGCCTATCGTAGCGTCACAAGAGCCCCGTTAGCCGTCATTTTTGAGAGTTTCTGTAGGACCTTCACAGCTTCCGTAACGGTTCCGGGGCATGCACAATCCCTGCTGTATCTCACTCCTACAGGCAATCCCCTACTTTATGACGTTGCCCGTCTCCCACGACTTGGACGAGGGTTTGCACTTGTGAGAGGCAAGTAATTGGTGAAGGAAAGATGAAAGCTATGGTCTTTGCAGATAATCTGATGATTTGGGGGAATAAAGAGGAGGAAGTACAAGAGCAGTTGGATATATGGAACAAACAGTACAGGAATATGGGATGAAATTTAGTATAAGTAAGAGTGAGATGGTTATCACAACAAGAACAAAGAGAGAGAGAGAGAGAGAGAGAGAGAGAGAGAGAGAGAGAGAGAGAGAGAGAGAGAGAGAGAGAGAGAGAACAACTGGTGTAATAATCGGTGGGGAACGATTGAGGAAAGTGGAGAGTTTCAAGTGGCTAGGACGCCTAATACAGGAAAATGGGAAAAATCACAGAGAAATAAACGAGATAAAAAAAAAAAAAAAAAAGAAAAAAAAAAAAAAAACTTAAAAATTAAAAAAAAAAAAAAAAAAAAAAAAAAAAAAAAAAAAAAAAAAAAAAAAAAATAAAAAAAAAATAATAAGGTAAAAAAAAAAAAAAAAGTAAAAATAAAAAAAAAAAAAAAAATCTAAAAAAAAAAAAAAAATAAAAAAAAAAAAAAAAAAATTAAAAAAAAAAATAAAAATAAAAAAAAATTAAAAAAAAAAAAAAAAAAAAAAAAAAAATAAAAAAAAAAAAAAAAAAAAAAAAAAAAGGGTGATATGACATGGGCATGTTAATTAATGGACGAGAAGAGGATACCGAGAAGGATACACGAGATGGAACTCGAGGGAAAGAGACCAAGAGGAAGACCGAGGGCTGAAAGGAGTGGAGGAATGTGTCAGGAAGAAAGGAGAAGATTGGACCAAGGAGAAGGCGCAAATATAGTGGCAAGACAGAAGACGATAGAGAGACTTATGTTCGAAACAGGCCCGGCCAGAGGCTGCAAACTATCTAAGACGATGATGATTAAACACCTTGGGCCATATGATTAAGAAAGAGCACCAGCTCCAGAGAAGATTCTCACAGCAAAATAACGTTCTCTGAGCAAGTTCTCAATTTAATATGAATAAAAACTTCGAAGCATATGCTCTGAGGAGGAAGTTAATTCTCGCTACCTCCCCTCCTTCTTGAGTAAGTTCTCCGTGTGTCATGTCCGGCACATAACAGGTGTTCAATCGTGTATTCCTTTAAACTAGCCGAATCAGGCAAATTATTCAGTGTACAAATATGGAGTAGGCATCTACGTGTTCAGGAAGAACTCTACTATGTTTAAAAATATTAAGACTAATTATGGACTTTTTTCGAAAATGTATTCTTCTTACGATGTCACAAAATTTTCGTCACTTGAGAAACTTTTTTGTTATTGAAGTTGGGCTACCGCAATTTGCGAACGAAATTTTAAGAATGCAACAAATTTTCATCTATTTCAACTTAGAAACCCGTAAGAGCTTTCTAACACGAGATACCTTCTGTTAAGTATGACACTTAATGGTCTTCTCAGAAGCTATAGGCCATACGATGTTGTTAGAAGAAATAAACTGCTACGTATGTAATGAATCAGTTATTAATTTTGCCGTCATGTCTACTTACTTCTATCACAATAGACGTGACCATCACGAAGTCAGAAAACGCATCTTAAATAGGCCATCCAGTTTGGGTAAAATGAACAAGAGCAGTACGAAAAACAATACTTCAGTACCCGGTATTGTAGCAATATTTATTTTATGATAGAGACTGTGAAGTCTAGTATGCAATTTATCTGGAATTAACGTCATAAGGCCTTATTAATAGACCCTATTTAAAAACAGATAATAGTATTTTGCTATGTAACTGTTTGCAACAGTACATATTCACTCCAGACAAACGAGTAAAACATGCAGATGAAGCCACTTGAAACAACTCATCACTCTCGTCACTATATAAAATGCTTGAACTTATAATTTTTATGAAGGAAGCGTCACGTTATCAAAATGTTTTTATTTGCATAATTTTTTTAGTTCCTCTTATATTTCTTCAGACAAGTTTACGTATAAAGGACCATTTTTCCCCCTTCTAATGAACAAAATTTTGTTATTTTTACTATAGAAGAACACAGTAAAACGTAACCTCAATAGTACTCAGCTCGAAGTATGTTAGAGAACTCACCTCAAAAAACGGAGACTGTTCGGTTCTCGTGAGATACTTCTCTAGTCTTATTCATACGAAATATGGGAATGTTCTCTGTTGTGAGCAACTTCGCCCACCCCCTTCCCTTTTTACTCACGCTGAGAACATACTCGGTTGAAGTAAATTCTCTGACTCGCTTTCGTCGTGCAAACCTGTGCATGTTATTCGGAATCCAGATACTATGTTTTATTCATACGGCGCAATGTCGACATATAAATTACGTTTATGTTAAATTACATTATGTATTAAGGAGTATATGTGAGAGGTTACTGCCAGTAAAATCTCATGGACCTTCCTTTCGGTATTTGTAATTTAATTAGAATGACGAGTTGTCAGTACATCATTAACTAACGCAGTACCGAATTACTTTGGAAGTGAGATGACAAAACTGCATTATATTTATTATTTCTTACTCCCAGTTCTTTTCTTGAAGCACATCCATTTATCCAATTCCTGTTTAAACTAATCAGTGTAATTATGTGTAGTTGGTAAAAAACATTTTGCGAGGCAATAGGTAGACCTGAATAGTGCCACAATAATTCTTGTCAACCTGTAGAACAAGGATGTAAGGTTAGCGACTCACGTGTAAATGCAAAGAGTGGCGGACATGTCGATCAGCCTGGGGCTGGGTCCGCACGATTTGTGGCAACCGCCAATTTTCAAACACTTTGCTGCAGCCTGTCCCTGTGTTAAGTTGCCTGGTGTCACGGAACCACCGACTGATACTGATATCGGTAAATATGTTGGTAAATCCTATAGAATTGCCTAGCAATATGTATTTCAGGTGCATCGAAGTTACAGTAGGCTCAAATAGGACATTTGTAATCAATGTTTCAGTAAAATCATCACAGTAGGACTTGTGAATTTTTCAAGGTCATTCTTCCATCTGAACAAAGGCAACTTTCATTGCGAGACACGTATCACGAGTTTAATATGTTTGAAAGTAACTTCACATAGGATTTTAACATTCAAGGTAAGTCTGGAGTCTCTGAGTAATTTATTAGTTTTTTTTTTCTTTCTAGTAAAGACTTGTAGCTTCACATGGTCAAGGGATCCAACATCATCGACCTACAACTATTGTCTAATCCATTTGCAGTTGGTCTGTTTACATTCAGTTCTGTTGGTATAAGCAATGCCCCAACACTCATCCTAAATTTAACTTTAACTAAGAAATACGTGTGACAATTTGCAAAAATATATGAAGAGAAGAAAAAAAGGTTGCTACGGGGAGGCAAATGGTAAGATACTCCATGCCCAACAAAATGCTCCAAATGTTCTAGTTGTAAACTCAGTTAGGATTGCGAGTGCAGTACCAGGACGGACCTTGAAGGTGAGCTATAAAAGCCTTGCAGACGTAGTAATGAATTAAGCATTAGTGTCCGTCCTCTGGGTATAGTAAATGTTAGAAACCAATGCAATGACCGACTGCAATCATAATAGGGTGTATAGCCGTAAGTACAATTACATTTTATTCTATGACTGGCTCACATCATAACTTGCCCACTTATTGCCAATACTCAGTTCCTGATGCAGTAGTAACAGAAGTATTGGCACTATCCAGCGCGTAAAACTGTACTAACTTTGGTAATGAATAAAGAAATAATGCCAGAAATTTATGGCACAATCGTAAACCCGAGTAATATCCATTCCTTGTGCCTCTGGAAAACTTCGTTACGAGGTCCCCATTTTCTTTCAAATAATAATGTTAATTTTAGATGCCTGTTATTTATGGAAATGTTAAGTAATTCCTGGTCGTTGACCCGATTTTATTCTTTATATGGAATAATCACTATTGCAGGGCTGTGACCCAAATAAATATTTTTAGTTATATCCAGAGCACTTACTCTCATTTAATCCCACAAATGATTCTCAGTATAATACCCAATACCTTACTGAAAAGAATATTATTCCATTACACATTACGTGTAGTAATTAAAGGAGTCTTTTGCAAACGATACGTAGTCCCAGTGATAATAGTCGTCTCTATGTATATTGAGATAGTTTCCGTTGCACGTTTGAATAAATAGCTCGGCCATTACCTTGTCCAAGAGTAGGGACTTACTATAATATATCAATGTGTCTACTGTACTCGCCGTTACTACGGAATGCAAGGCAGGACTGAATAACGGAGGCAAAGGAACAAGTTGAAAGGAGATAGTAATATTACTAACTTGAAATGTTTTAAATCTGTCAGTCACCTGCTGGATTATTAGTCCGTAGCTTACAGACTACCTAAACTAAGGTAAACTAACACCCATGCCCGAGGGGGGACTCGAATCCCCGACGGTGAACGGCCGCGAGCACCGCAGCCAGCGACCCAATGCGCACGGTTAATCCGCCGCTGCTAGTAGTATTTGACTAACAGATCTGATCTCGCCTAAATAATAGGAGATACCACATCTTATGTAGACAACTGTAATCGTTCATATGTACCAATTTTGATTGAAATCCATTTAGTAATTAAGGATGTGATGTGGAAGATACGCATACACACATATATATATATATATATATATATATATATATATATATATATATATATATATATATATCTCTTCTGAAACTAACCCACATACCTTGTCCTCAAGCAGATCTGAGCAGTTCATTCCTCTCCTTCCAGCAACCATGTTCCTAACCCCAGACCACCAAAACGCATCTTCTTCGTCACCCAGTATCATCCTGACTTTCTCAAGTCATGCCCTGAAATGAGAAAATAGCTCCAAAGCATCCTTCGCTCACCTCCCAGAGTAGCCTTGCGCCTTCGCAACATCCTCGTCAAATCTTACAACATCAAAGAAACCATCCTCCGTACCTAACGGTTCCTACCTCTGAAACCAATCCCGCTGTAAAACCTGTCCCGTGCATCCTCCTACAATCACGTACTCCAGCCCAACCACAGGAAAAACCTCCAACATTCAAGGCTGGGCCACATGTGGAACAACACATGTCATCTAACAATTAACTTGCGTCCACCGCACAGCTTTTTATGTTGGTATGTCCACCAACAAATTAGCCTGAACGCATGAACCGCCACAAACGGACTGTTCGCCGGAGAACACCTAATATCATGGGGCAGAGCATGCCCTCCAAAATAACTCCAGGATCTTGGTACATGTTACACCTAACTACCACTTAGCACCAGTACGAGGTGAGAATTTGCCCTTCAATACGTCCTGTCCTCTCGCCATCCTGGCCTAAATCTACGCTAACCTCTCACTCTCCTCCATTCTCACTTATTCATTACTCACTTCTCACCCCTCCCGTGCCTTCCTCCCGTTATATATTTGTTTGTGTTTCTCAGTATCTAATTAATAAAAAACCTTTTACCTAACCACCCCCCCCCCCCCACTCAGCATTATTGGGTGCACCTCTCGTTACTGCTTGATGTATCCTCCTTGGTTATCTGTCCTCTTTGGTTTGCTATTGGCATGGCTCACGTATGAACAGTGTCTCTGATTTCCACACATCACCCATCATCAACTCAGGCCTAGGTTGTGTGTATCCTTTCAATTTTGTTCTCATCTTACCTTCTCTCCTACCGAGTGAAAGAACACAGTTGCGTAAGCTACTATCTTTTTTTTTTTTTTTCGCCTTCATTTGCGTCTTTTGTAACTATCGTCGGTGCAGAACCAAGGTAAGTATTGGCCAACCAGTCTATCTCTTTCTAAGAATGTTTCCCTATTAAGAGAACGGTTGAACTTATGTAGTAATGATTTTTCTTCTTTCTCCTTTCTTCCAAAAATTTCTTTATACACTCAGTGTTCGAAATGGTAGTTTTCTGACCATTTATTTCCTGTTTCACTTTTCGGTGGTTTTTGTGTGTTTATTTATGGTGTTTCTGAATTTCCCTCGATTGTTGATGCAGTCCTGTGTGATTCCCAATTTTGTAATGTCTTCTTCTCTTTCGGTGATCCATTGTCTCTTGATTTGGGTGTTTGACGAAATACGCGAAGAAATAAGTAATGCGATGAGACACATTAAGAGACATGAAAATCTGATTGTTATGGGAGACTGGACTGCAAACGTGGGGGAAGAACCGGTGGAGGGTATAGTTGGCAAATATAGACTTCGAAGAAGATATGGAAGAGAAGACCGACCAATTGAATTTTGCTCGTGGCACCAGTTAGTTTTTGCAAACACACTCTTCCAACATCACAAGCGAAGTAGATCCACAGGGAAAGCGCCAGGAGACTTAAGGAGACAATAGATTGATTACATTCTAGTAAAATCACGTTTTAGGAACGGAGCTATTAATGTGCACATATAGGCAGTGATCGTAACCTGCACATGAAGAAAAGTTCATTCAAATTCAAATTTCTGAAGAAGGGGTCAGTAAAACTAAAACGGAAATTAGAAAAACTGAAAACCGATGGACTGGCAATGCACTATGCACACGAAACAGATAACCTAGCTAACAATTTTCGGCATGGTGGAGTAAATGAAGACGAGAAACTAATTAAATCTTGTATATACAGAGAAGCAATATATATATAGTTGGAACAATAAATCCAAGCGCAAGATGAAATGGATTTCAGCTGATGTTATTCAGCTTTTAGAAAAACAGGAGATTATACAAAAACACAATGACGAACAACGTAAAACTGAATACAGGAGACTAAGGAATTTAATCAACAGAGAAGCTAGAAAAGCAATAAATTTTCTTAAAGAAATATGCGGGGAAGTTGCAGAAAATATGCAAACTGGAATTGATTTAGCCTACGAAACAACTAATATGTTTTTAAATAAAGGCAAAACAACAAACGCAGGTACAATAGAAGACAAAGGGGGGAAACTGCTGTTTGGTGAAGACAAAGAGACGAGATGGAAAGAATTGTATGACGGAACATCTCTTTAGGATGACATAATAGGAAAAGGAGATTATCAGGTTACAGGTAGAGTTGACGGTTAATTGAGTTCATGCTTCACGGTAGATTCAGCACCAAGACATGTCTGTAACCTGTCATCATTGTTGCTCATATGTTGAAAACAGTAATCGGGCACGTCGAGTTGAAAATAATGACTGTAGGAAATATATTTACATATATTGTGTGCCAAAAAGGAGGAATAAATTTAGAACAGGTACACAGTTTAAAGTACGTAGGATGTATTTTCTCACAGGATGGCAACATAGTGAATGAACTGGACTCAATGTGTAGCAAAACAAATGCACTGAGTGCTCAGCTACGATCTACTCTCTTCTGCAAGATGGAAGTCAGTACCAAGACTAAATTAGCACTGCACCGCTCTATCTTTCGAGCAACTTTGTTTTATGGGAGCGAAAGCTGGGTGGATACAGGTTGCTTTATTAATAAGGCTACAGATATGAAAGTGGCAAGGATGATAATATGTACCAACAGATGGTAACAATGGTAGGAGAGTGTCCATAATGAAATCAAAGAAAAAGTTGGAATGAATGTCATAGATGAAGCAGTTACAGCGAACATGCTGAGATGTTAAGCGCATGGGGGAAGTAAGATGTACTGACAATCTTAAACGAATGGCAGACATTGAGGTACGCAGCACTATTTTCCTCTAACGAAAAAAATGTTCATATGTTCGTAAGGTCTATGGGACTTAACTACGGGGTCATCAGCCCCTAAACTTACAAACTACTTATGAACTAACTAAGACTAAGGACGGCACAAATATCCATGTCCGAGGAGGGATTCGAATCCCCGACCGTAGTGACCGTGCAGACCGTGACTGGAGCGCCTCAGTCCCCTCGGCCACCGCGGCCGGCTGCCTCTAACGCCGTTCGATCTACGGTTGTTGTTGTACGTACTGGGTGTTGAAACATTATTTTTTTTTATAATTAGGTTCATTATATTTGATGTACTGTGTGTTTTGTTCGTTTGTTTCTTTGTTTCATGTGATCGAAAACGCTGAGGCAACGACGTCGACAGGTATCAGCAGGCTGTGGCAGTGAAGGAATCTTGCCAATACATGCTTCCAGCCGTCAGCCATGCCTCGGCAGAGGGAGACGTCGTTAAGCCAGCGGACTCTAAATAAAAGTAATATATCTCTGGTGATATTGATGTTGTTAGTGTTCCGAAATCTGTATGTTCATTACGATTGTAAATTATACTGCAAATAACCAATTTGTAGAAACAGACTGGTGTGTGTTATTTTGATGTGGATTTCTGGCGAAGTATGTATATTAAAAATAAATAAATAAAAATAAAAAGGAAAAAGTGAAGAGGATGGAAATAATTGTGATAAAAACATTTATTCCACTAATGCAAATGTTTCAATCTCAAATATTACGTGAGTATTTACATGTTTTGCGTGTAAGACTGTATTTACGGGTGTTACGTTAATCTATCAGAAGTATTACCAGTAAAAAATTTCAGTATTTGTATTGATTACGTTACGTTAACCAAAGATATAACTATTGCAGTTGAGGGATTGATAGCAGGGAGGTTAGAATACGGAGAGAAGCCCTTACGCTGCAAAAGTGCAGCCTACCTCTGCCATATTGCTAAGTTTTGGAGAAGTGTTCGTATTGTAGAGCTAATGTTTAATGTCACTTAAAATAGGAATAAAACGTCCGGCGGTCTTGTCGTGATGTACAACGTGTTAAAAGAGCGCAAATTGGCCGTTAATCATCATCATCATCATCATCATCATCATCATCATCATCATCATCATCAGAGACTGATGACTTTCAGCGTTCAGTTTGGAGCATAGTACCTCTAATAAAATTCCTCTATGATCCCTATTCAATGCTAACATTGAAGCCTCGTCTGATGTTATGCCTTTTACTTCAAAATCATTCTTCACCGAATCTAAGTACTTTCTTATTGGTCTACCTCGACTCCTCTTACCCTCCGCTGCCGAGCTCATGAGTCTCTTAGGTAACCTTGCTTCTCCCATGTGTGTAACATGACCCCACGATCTCAGTCTGTTCCCTCTAACTGCTTCATCTATGGTGTTCATTCCCAGTTTTTCTTTGATTTCCTCATTATGGACACCCTCCTGCCATTGTTCGCATCTACTAGTACCTGCAATCATTCTTGCTACTTTCATATCTGTAACCTCTACCTTATGAATAAGGTATCCTGTACCACCCAACTTTCACTCCCATACAACAAAGTTGGTCGAAAGATAGAGCGGTGCACCGCTAACTTAGTCTTGGTACTTACTTCCTTCTTGCACAAGAGAGTCGATCTTAGCTGAGCATTCACTGCATTAGCTTTGCTGCACCTCGATTCCAGTGCTTCGTTAAAAATTAAGTTTTCAAATATATTATGATGAATATTTATTACTATTTATTCAAGAAAGTATATTCTTTGAAAGTACGTACTTTCAGTGACTTCAGTTTAATGCATTAACAGTAAGAGGGTCGACTTAACTCATTTTAACGGAGAAATAGCATTCCAAAACGGAGCAAGATGGCAGACAGTCTTCTACTGACGTATGTGCTCGGCATAGATAATGCCATCTCACTTTATTCTAACCTCTTTGATTGATAGCTTTTTATATCAAAAGCTATCTGTGGATTGCCTTGGTTACGGAAGGAAGAGCGAGTATTATCGTAATAAACAGTATTACAGATTGACAATTTTGATAATCAAAACGTCCTTTATTATTATGAACATCCAAAGAAAGAAAGCCATTCTTCGAAAAATAAATGATTAAAATATTATTAGTCACTATAAAAAGGTTACCTAAGGGACTCATGAGTTCGGCACTAGAAGGTGAGAGGAGGCGAAGTTGACCAAGGAGAAAGTACTTGGATTCGGTCAAGAATTATTTTGAAGTAACAGGCTAAACATGAGACGAGGCATTAATGTTAGCATTGAATAGGGAATCATGGAAGAATTTTATTAAGAGGACTATACTTCAGACTGAACGGTGAAAGGCATAATCAAAATTCAAAATGTTTGTCAATCTATCGGACCAAACTGCGTGGTCATCAGTCCGTAGCTTACAAACTACTTAATCCTAGGTAAACTAACCTAAGGACAAACACACACACTCATGCCCCAGGGAGGACTCTAACCTCCACGACGAGCAACCGCGCGCTCAGCAGCGAGACGCTTTAGACCGCTCGGCTACTCCACCGCGGCAAAGGCATAATCAGTCTTTAATGATGATGATGATGATAATTATAATTCTCCAAGGTGATAGTGGTCATCACGTCGAATAAGTTCTCGGGCGTCTGCGTCAAGTAGTTAAAACTTTACGGGCTTTCGGCGAAGCAGTCCTTACCCATTGTCAAGTGGTCAGTGGTCGTAGCACATGAAAATGGCCAAGGAGTGCTTGGTCGAAAGCTATGGACGTTTTAGCCACTTCACGTGGACGGAAGTCCAAGAAATTTTCATTCGATGTTATCGTCACGAGAATCTGGATTCTTATCCACCAACGGTTCCAGGAAGTTGCATGGGAGATCGAAAGACGAGAGCCCAGATTTTAGCACATCGAGCATATCTGGGAGTTCATGGAATTTAGGCTCCGTGCCTTGGATGCTGTCCTCGCGAACAGACTGGCACTGGCTGTAGCTCTGGAAACGGTTCGGTATCAGCTGCTTCCAGAGGAGTACCAGTGACTTGCACAGTGTCTGTTGCACTTGCAGGATCAGAGGAGGCCCCACACGACTGGGTGCCTCTTGCACGACATTTGCCAGTCATTGTGCGTCACATCGGGGAGGGGCTCCACTACGTCGCCTCTGAATACCTCCTCTGGGCCACAGCTGCAGCGCTGAAGTGTATTTCGACAGGGACCACTCCTCGCAGCCAAAGACGCCGCCTGCTGCTGAGTGGCCGGCGTGCCCAGCCCTGCCTCCCATTGTTTGCGGCGGCGGATTAAGTGAGGTGGTGCGGCTGTCGCGGCATCAGATGGCGCGCCACACAATGGCCGCCGGCGCGGCTTTGTAATTATTTCAATCTGGACAAGCCGCCGTATGCTAATTAGCGAGTCAATTATGTGGCCGCCGGCGTGAGAGGCCGCTCGTCGCGCCCTCCCCTTGTCTGCCTGCCGGCCGGCCGGCGTCTGTCTGTCACACCCGACCCGCCAGGGCTGCACAAGCGCGCCCACCGCCGCCACATGCGGCCACACCTGAAGGAAATCAAAGGGGGCCTGAGGGAGCCAATCTGCGGTATTTTTTTAATTAATTCAGAATATGGCATTTCAGTGCATTTCTAACTCTGATTACATTATTCTATTCAACAAGTGGAGGTAAAAGTTTGATGTATATCAGAATACTAGTCGACCCGGCAATGCTTCGCAATTGCTAATATGTATGTACTCTTGCTTTGAACGTCAAATGTACAAAATTACAATCGTACGAATGAAATTGATATCCCAAAGAAAAGAGTTGTTTTAGTTTTCAACAAATTTTCCAATTTTCTGGCCAACTATTCCAAACATTTACTTCACTCAAACCTTCGTCTCGCTTTGAACGTCGAATGTGCAACATTTTTTCGCAATCACATGAATGGTATTGGTTTTTCATAGAAAAATCTATTTTTTTTTTAATTTTCCAATTTTTCGCGAAACTTTTCCGTATTTTTATTTCATAAGAAAGTTAGCCTACTCTTGCTTTGAACGTTAAATATGCAAAATTTTATCGCAATCAGACGAATTATATTGATATCCCATTGAAAAATACCTCTTTCAGTTTCTCGCGAATTTTCAATTTTTCCGGGTAACTTTCCCAAATTTTTATTAATCTTTCGTAGAACGTCAAATGATTAAAATTTTGTCGCAATCGGTTGAACGGTTCTCAACCTACAGTGTTGAGAACATTTAGAAACACATTGAAAAAGGAATATGGTCCGAATTTTGCGAGTTTCCTTTTAACTATCCGTATTTTTTTACTAAATTTTTTTCCAAAACCATAAAAAAAAAATATCCCCCTAAGTCGTGCGAATAGCCAGTTATAGTGCTGAATTCAATCAAAATCACATTGAAAAACGCACTTCGGTCTTTTTAAAATTTCCAGATTTCCGGTAAATTTTCCAAAGATATTATTTCATACAAACCTTGTCCTGTCGAGCTGTGCTCAAATGATGCTCTTACAACCATGTGGCAACTGATTTTTATTCATAGAAAAAAAATCTCTTTTGGTTTTTCCTACATTTTCCAACTTTCAAGGTGACTTTTCCAAATTTTTATTTGATGCATACCTTCCTCTTGCTTTCAACATCAGACGTACAAAATTTTATGACAATTGGACGAACAGTATTGATAGCTCACTGGAAAAAGCTGTTTCAGTTTTTCCCGATTTTACACTTTTCCGGACAACTTTTCCATATTTTATCACCGTTTAAACCTTCCCTGGACTTACACGAATATTTCAAGACTAAAATTAGCCAAATAGGTTCAGCTGTTCTTGAGTTTTAGCGAGACTAACGAACAGCAATTCATTTTCATATAAGTAGATATAATTTGCATCGGCACAGGTATCAGATACATGTATATGCGACTTTGCGACATGTATCGTGACTTGTATGAGCTGGCAAGTTTCTACCACATACATGTATGAGCGTGCATTTATATTTATTGATTTGTATCACTGTGCGATGGCTTCTGACGACGATTTGGAGGATTTCATTTTCATGTGCTGGTGCGCTTGCTCTTCTGGAAGAATATAGGGGGGAAAAAAGGCGGAGGAAGCGTAGATGGTGGCAAAGAGAGTTTTTTCGCAAACTACTCACGGAGCTTACACAATGCTTGTTCAGGAATTAACACTAGAAGATGTCGCGTATTTTAGATGTTATGTTAGGATGAGTGAGGAGGATCTTCGCAATTTGTTATCTCCTGTGGCTCCACTTGTGTCCAAAACCAACACAAACTTTCAGGAAGCGATTCCACTAAAGGATCAGTTGGCAGTAACACTCCTTTTTTTGTCCACTGGAGATTCCTTTTGCATAGACTATCAAAACGGGCCTTTTGCATAGAATATCAAAACGGGCCGTAAGCAACATTATTCTTCGTGTTTGAGTGGTCGTTGTGCAAGTTTTATCCCAACAAGTGAAAGTAAAAGCTTCATATATATCAGAATATACAATACGTTAGAAAAAAATTCGTGCAGCTGGCACATGTATTAAATTTTAGTTCTTATCCGGCTGCCTCCCATATTAATGTTGGCAATGGATGCTGAATGCCAAGAATCATGTATGTGACGTTGACATTAGCAATCGCGCAAATGTTTTGTAATGAAATCTTCGCTTTACTAGGGCAGTTACTTTTACAGAGCGGAGAAAGGTACATACAAGTACCTGTCAATAAGGAACAGCGGCACAAATTTTCTACCGCGTCGTTGTTGTTGCCAACATAACCACGTGAGGCCGCCGGAATAGGAACTAAAATTTCACCGGTACATACATTTTGCATCATATTTTTCTCAAATTCTGCTAAAAATGGGATGGTTTTTAGTTCTTTGGAACGACTGACATGACTCACTCAGTAATAAAATACTAAAATTTCTGAGGACACTTTGTGCAGAGTAAATTAACCAACAACATTAATTTGTACTTATTTAATTTTATTGTTAATTCACATTACAATGAGTAGCCTAATATCAAACCTGGACATCTGATCTAATGGTCGAATTTTAGTTAGCAGTTGATCCGAAAGGATGATTTTCCGCTATTTTCATTGGTGAACTCCGTTTATTCCAAAAATTGACGTAAATGTGATAAATCACACATTAAATTTGACTGTTCACATCAGAAGTGGACACCTACATAAGAGCCTCATATCAAATTCGGACATTTGTTCAATGAAGCAGTCTGCACCAATGGGAACACAGTATATGATCACATGACCTAGAAAATGACACATAGCGACAGAATGTGCCAGATACTAAGACGTATTAGCCCGTTAAGTTTTTCAGTAATGTTGTATATTATTATTACTAATAACCATCTAAACGCGAGTGAAATGGAACATAATTTATCACCAGCGTCCGAAGGAAAAGCTAAGAAGCGTTTGAGACAACCTGAAAAGTGGAAAATAAACATTGAAAAGAAACAAAGGTTTAATTAGCTTGTACACTGTTCTATTGTAAGGTGTGTTGTAAGAATCTGTTACTTATTGGAAGGAAGTTCGATGTCAGAAATAACCTAAGGATGTTTAAGAAAAAAATCTGGCGACAGTTTCAACTGACCTTATGCTAATAAATTTAGAGATTCAGTGCCGTAACATTTCATTTTGTATATAAAATTAAAAAATTTATTATTATTATTGTAGTTCTTCATTTTTCCAATATGTACTAGAGTTCATGATTTAATATTTTCCACTTTATGTCGATATTCCTATGATTTCCCGGATTATACACTTGTAAAAGATTCTCGTCAGCTGTAAGCGAATCTCTGTGTATCAAAAACAAACATCTGAAAGCGTGTTCACATCAAAAGCGGACACCTACACGTTTTGGTTTCAAAGACGGACATCTGTATTTTCAAACACAATTTGAAGCTGCTTGAGTAATCATTTTGATATTAGCCACTTCCAGGTATAAATCATCGAGTATTAAAGTTGATAATGCTCAAATCAGCTTATAAATATATTAGCTCTACGTTTCGCAATAAAAAATGGCATTTATCTCAGTTACCGTCTTTGATAATAGGCTACTCACATATCAAATGAATGTTTCAACATTTATATATATATTTTTAAAAGAAGCATATCTTATGGTCTATCTGGGACTGCTTTAATCAGTTCCTCGTTTCCCTTGACACGTTGAATGCTTTAGCGATTTCCTCCCACTCGTCGTAACTTTTTTGAGTGGTCTTGTACTCCACTAACTCCACATCCCAAATACAGGGATGCCTCTGCACTGGATCTATGAAGTTCAACGTATTTTGCTTCGACCAAGAAGTCATGGCAAATTTCAAAATATGTAATACTACTCGAACACAACACACGACAGTTGGCACTTCCAAAATTGAAACAGCTGCCAAAGAGCTTGGTACTATGCATGCGCTACTTCTCCTATTTGTCAAAATAAGCGGCAGACGACTAGGCGATAATAAATAATAGTACTGCGCATGCGCGAGTTCTGCGAAATGTCGCTTATACATGTCACGTATATGGCCAAAAAGTGATACACAAAATGTATACGCGACATGTATGAGCTGGAGGGTCCGCATACAAGTAATGTGGATTTTTGTATGAGGTGATGTAAAGCGACATATCAAATTGACATGCCGCTCATATATGTCGCGATACATGTATCCCACTGTAAACGTACCTTTACATACATTACAAGCGTTTGACATAAAAACAGGAATCAGGCAAGGATTATCACCCCTCTTGTAAATAATACAGGAAGCACTGGATGCAGTAAGTGAAGCAGAAGAGGGAATTAAAATAGAAACAAAAGTAAATGTACTAGCTTTTGCTGATGATGAAGCACTAATCGCTGAAAATCTGGATGACCTTAAAATACTAGCAAAAAGACTCTTCCAGAAAACAAAGGAAGTTGGTTTGCAAGTAAATGAGGATAAAAAAAATCATGAGGGTAGAAAGAAATTGGAAAACAAAAAGGCAATAAACTCTGAAAAATGATAAATATACTTTTGAAGAAGTAGATGAGTTCAAATATCTGGGAGTTTAATAATCAACAGAAATGACGAGAAGCAAGAAATAGAGGAGAGAGTCAAAGATGCATCCAGAGCATCATACTCAACGAACTACTTTATTCCAGGCTGTAAAGCAGTGGTGCTAATACGGAGCCTTGAGGTACGCTATTTTGAAGGAATTTCTAGCTACTTTGTTTCCCATGATGACCTGGAACCCTCTGTTGCTAATCACGTTACAAATAAGCTTTGTCTCTTTTTGACAGGGAAATATTTTCATCAGTTTACGCCTTGTCTCCAGACGGTGTCATAGGCTGCTGACAAGTCAATAAATGTCACAGACGATTACTCACCATACGAGGGATCTAGCAGCACTCTCCCATTACCTCAACAAATTGTTCTCATTATTAATAATAAGTCCAATTACAAATTAGCTTCTGTTGCAATTTTATTTTTATTACAACAGGCCTGTTTCGACTTTTATTGCTATTTTCAAATGAGGTATTGTAACCACTTACCTCTAGGTATAGCTACTAATCAAACCAAACACGATAAAACCGCGTCTAAAGCGAATATAGGGCACAACCCATGCTGTGTACCTAAGAAGACACTCTTGACATGTATCAGCCGTTGGTCAGAATGGCAACAAAATATTATGTACAATAATTAATCAATTTACTGACTGTTATTTATGCGGTCGCCAGCTTGATTAGGCAATAAAGTGTTCAAAATATAATTCATAACCTGATTCAAATATGTTGTAAATATTATTTTAAAACAACTAGATACAAACGTGCGGAAAGCGTTAAGTTTATGGTCTATTAAACCACTGTGATCTCAATGGAAAGCAATATATAGGACAAGGCAGACCAAATCACTCGTTTACTACTTAAATATAGTCCTGAATATGAAATAAGTGTTTGCACTTTATCAAACAACAAAGAATGTTTGGAAATAAATGCCCCTAGTTCAGTCACTTCTGCGTTGCACATATGAACTACGCAAAATTAACAGTCACAAACCCATATTAATCTACCTTTTGATTAAGCACTACATAAATAATTTTACGGGAATTTTGCTGCTAGGTTTTCTTTAATGGTAGCCCTGAAACTAGTATGGTCCACTTTTTACTGTTTTAGTTAATTTTGATCTACATCAATTACAGTTGCAGATAAGTTAAGCTGTGTTTATAATTTTTTAATAAATACCACTGTGATTAATTTGGCTTTTAGAAAATTGCAGACAAAATATAATAATTTGAACAAATCAGTCATAGTTTGCTATTAACAAGTGATCAATACTGACACTCGAAATTATTTACTGTTATTTCAATAATTTTATTTTAATTGTTTCTCACTAAATTCAATTTGAAATATGAAGTGCAATTTTGACTAGTGAAGAACAAAATGCAATAGTCTCACAAGTTTTAAATTATCTACTACAAAAATGAAACTAAGTACTTCAAATTATTAATTAGCTCAATAAGAAAATCATTTAACTTTTCATACGGAACACAATCTCAAACGGTATGAGTCGCGACTGAGGAGAGGCACTTGTGCTATGTTGTGGTTACAATGGAACTTTACAGTAACGAAGAGTATGCAGATATACATTTCATGTACTGTACGGCTAATGGCAATGCACGGGAGGATGCACGCTTGTACCAACAAACATATCCTGCATTCCGAAAAGAACAGACCGCATATGGATAACTGTAAATAAGCCCACAACAAGCAAAAACAGTTTCAATAGCGACGCATTCATACGCTCGGACCCTTGCTGGAATACAGTATAGGCTGCCAGTAAGAGGACCCAATCCAGTTGTGCAGTAACTTGAGCAATTAGGTGGGAAGGCAAATGTGCCTGGATATCCCTCTGAAGAAAGCTGAGCCAACGACCACAAGAAACAAAACTACCACTAGCAAAAAGATAAAAAAATAGATTGGTTGAGGCGACTGCTTGCACCGAGCTTCGGCGGATTGGCCGAGCGCATTGAGGCACTATGTTCCCAAGCGCGAGGCTGTTCCCCGTCGGGGTTTCGAATCCTCCCTCGGGCATGGATGTTAGTGTTGTCTTTAGTGTAACAAATATTTGAACATTTTGCTGGCCCAAGGTGTGAGATGGAAGTCTGGGTTCGAATCCCGGTACAGCACAAGTTTTCAACTTTGTCGTCGAATTTATTTCAACACCCCGAAACGCCCGAAATGTTATCACAATTCGATTTCGGAAATTTACGGCCGTTACTGTCCACTCATGGTGTCTATCCTTTCCGAAATGTCCGAAAAGAACAGACACCATATCAATAATCACAACTGACCGCGCGACTGTTTTAGCGCAGCGCAGTTTCGTGACAAACTGATGCATAAATATGGTGAGATTAACATCCAACCGGAGGTAATGTATCACCGATCGCTGTGTGGCGATTTAACGAAGCAGATAATCGCGGATGGTCCCAATTCTCTCCACCCCTCCTCCCAGCCACTTCCCTAAAAACCCGCGCTGCCCACTTGGCGGCGTTCTATTTTTATCCATTAACGACGGAGTGTCAGGCGGCCACAGCCAGACCGTATTTGCTATTCCATCCCACCGGCCGTGACGGCATAATCATGGGGCAGGTTTCTCGCCACCCTAATTCGGCCAATTGCAATTGGTGGCCGGGTGCGCGCGGGCAAGGTAATGCACTAGCGCGGCGGGTGAGGGTAGTGGAGGGGGTGAATGGAGGGGAGGGGTGGGGAGAGGGAGGGAGGGAGGGGGGAGGGGGCAGGGTGCCGCAGCCGTCCATCACGGTGATTAATGGCCGGGCGGTTAGCGCGCCGTCATCAATTAAATCTGCACTCATCTGTACCGATTAACAAAAGTGTCAACCGCTATATATGGGCCCGAACAGCGGCGCGCGGTCGGCGCCGCTTCATTTGCGACAACAACCGGCGACGACTGTCAACCGCTGCGGCGGCCGACGCCGACCGCGAACTCTGCTGCTGCAGCTGCGCGTAGCTCGCGCTCTCTCTCACCCATTCACACACACACCTACTCTCTCTCTCTCTTTCTAATTTTTTCTTTTTTTGATGACTTCATTTTCCGCATGCCGAATATCGATAACTCGATTTCCGATAACGAATTAGCCATGTATGACGAACACAAATTACGCACGCGCGCGTGTCCGCTCGAACGAGTACGATTTGGTGTCCCACAACATGTGCGCACGTTTACGCGGCTGTTCCGTGAGAACAATGGAACTGGGAAAGCGAGGCGGGGGTGCGAGTCAGTGTGCTACGTAAGGAGAGACATCGAAACTCTGACAGTGTGCGAGTAATGGGGCAGACTCTCATACGGAGGATCCGGATTCAATTCAGGTGCCAAGGGAAGTGTTATAGGACCCCTATTGTTCCTTATTTTTTTAAAAAGGTTCAAATGTTTGTAATTGTATGGGACCAAACTACGTTTAGCCATAAGAGGCGGAATTAGCAGCACACCGACTGCTGGGATGGAAACCATGCTGGATATCCCCCATTACTCCTTTGGGTCGTCAAGATGGAGGCAACGGCTGGTGCATACAGGCTCAAATCTGGCAAAAACTGGAACTCTTTTGGATATACAGAATCACACACTAACATATTGAGTGTTAAATATAGGACGGGTTGGGAAAATGCCGGCCGACTATATTATAACCCCATACTGCTTCAAAAGGGTTTCAGTATAACAATTGGAAGTAGGTAGCAGTGGGAGAAAATAGTTCGACACCGTACGGGGGACATTGTTTACTTCACTGACGGGTCGAAATCAGACCAAGGCGTTGGGGTCGGGGTATACGGGGTGCAGCTAAGACTGGAGGGTGTCAACTCTCTAGGGAAACTGGCCTCAGTATTCCAGGCACAAATCACTGCCATCAGGGCGTGTGTGGAGGAGAATTTGCGTAGGTGCTACAAAGACTATAGCACCTACATCTATTCTGACAGACAGGCAGGCCTGAGATCACTGGCAACTCTTGCAATAAGATCTAAAATTGTTGCAGAATGCCACAGGGTTTTGGTATAGCTAGGAGAAAGCAATAGGGTAAACCTATTGTGGGTCCCTGGCTACTCGGGGATCAGTGGCAATGAACATGCCGACAGATTAGCCAGGATAGGGGCAGAGACTCCATTTATTTGACCGGAACCTGTCCTGACAATCACCAAGGCAATGATCAAATTGGGGCTACGTAACTGGCTCAGAAAACAGCACGTAGAATATTGGACCAAGATCTATAAACAAAAACATGGCAAGGCATGTTTTAAAAGAAGTTCCGTAATCCTGGGCTTGAACAGGAAAGAGATTAGACTCATGGTTGGATTGCTGACAGGCCATGGGAATTTCAAAAAACACCTACATACAATGGTAATAACAGGATCTGTGATGATGGTGATGAAACTGCATCACATTTAATCTTCGAATGCATTGTATTGGAGAGCAAAAGGCACAGAACATTTGGGACAACCAGTCCCGAAGAAATTGTGTCTAATAAAGAACTGGTAAAGGGACTCCTTGCACTGTTCAAGGGCATTGGTTGGCTTTTCTAGATATACAGGGAGCGATACAGCACAATAAACTTACTTTCGGTGCGGGCAGTGGCGGGTTGGACCAAAACTGTTTTGGCTTCCCTGACAAAATCAATCAATCAATCAAACTACGTTGGTCATCAGTCCCTAGACTTACAAACTAACCTAAGTACAAGACAGACATCCTTATTTTTACAATCGATGTAGGAGACAATCTCAGTAGTTCTCTTACAAGTAGACCAAATAGGTATCGGATTTTAAAATTTTTTGATATTTGTGGTACGTGAAGTTCAGAACTCGAAAAATAGTCAACTAATTCCATTCGAAGCCACTCTCAAAAATTCTCGAGAAATTCGACTTTGAAGAATTGCAAAGTACACGTAAGTACCAATCATTAAATTAGTTGCATCGTCTGTCGGTTTAGCTAAAACGGCATCGTTCTGACCTCTCAACCCTAGAGTAGGTGGTTCGAATCGTATCATGACATTTTTTAAAACCTTTTCCCATTGCGTTCGAATACTAACGCAATTTTAATATCTATTGATAATTTTTACGAAAAGTGCACGTACTTTTGTTTGTTCGTAAATGTAGATATTTTATAGAAGGTTGTAAATGATGGTGGATTGAATCACAAAAAAAAAAAAATGTTACATTTTTTTACAGTATAGGCTTCACTATTAGTTGACAACGGTAGCCTTTGAATGTTCAGTTCGTGAAAAGGTAAGGCACTGTTTTTGGAACGTTGTCTCCATAATTACTA
Source organism: Locusta migratoria (assembly GCA_026315105.1). Lineage (NCBI taxonomy): Eukaryota > Metazoa > Arthropoda > Insecta > Orthoptera > Acrididae > Locusta > Locusta migratoria. Next base: position 179,403,917 of record CM048747.1, read on the forward strand.
ATGGCTTTCCAAGCAGCTAACCCTCTCAACCATCGTTTTACGTGACGACAGGGTTTTCAGCTCGTCTATATACACATAAACAAAAATGGACACAACACGTGGAGTTAGATATCTCAAAATGTTTTATATAACTGAATTCGAAAACGAAAATAAGAATAATAATCTGTCGTACTGGAATCAAAACTACCGATTGTATGGTTGTGAGACCAGAACGCTACCAACTGCGCTGCATTGACAAATGCCGAAACGGTTTTAATTATTGGTACTTCGGTGTACCTTGAAAAACTCAAAGTCGATTTTCTGAGAATTTTTGAGAGTTGCGTCGAATGGCTTTGGCTGATTGTTATTTAAGTTCTGACTTCAGGTACCATAAATATAAAGAAATTCTAAAATCCGATACCCATGTGGCCTCCTTGTTAGACATTTCGGGGATGATATTGTTATTTATCTGTTAATAAAGTCAGCGGAAGATGAAAAGCATCTGCAAAACAATTTAGATAAGATATCTGAATGGTGCAAAAACTGGCGTTTGACCTTTACTAGTGGTAAGTCATCCATATGACCACTGAAAGAAACCGTTAATCATAAATAACGCGATAAATTAGTCAAATCCACAGGCTCTCAATTCAAATAAATACCTGATAATTACAATTGCGAACAACTTAACCATTTAATGCGTAGTGTAGCTGATCAGATACATACCTTATTGTTCACATTTCCTATCAAACTTTTTGTGTCCCAACTTCGACGTCGCTTTTGTGTCCCAGCCTCGTCGTAGGTGTCGGTGGCCGAGTGGAACGAGACCTACACAGTAACAAAGATAGCACGCCGGTGCAGGTACGGAGGGGAGCAGCCAGAAACTACAAACACTAGAGTAAATTAGAAAGAGATATATATTGCACAGAATGTAACAATACTTAACTTTTACATAGTACTGCAGAAGGTTGATACATAGTTGTTAGAGGCCTGCCTAGTGCCTGTACGATAGCAAAGTCTTCACTGGTGCCTATCTGATTACGAAGGTCCTAACTGGTTGCTATCTCAGTCCGAAGTCCAAGTGTCTTTCCGTGGTGGCCACGAGCGGGGTTGCAGCAGAGGGCGCTCGTGGCTGTCGTCGTGAGAACGCTGCGCCGTGCGTGCATGGCGGCGCGCGGCGAAAGTAGGTGGCGCGCACTTTGTACTTGTGTGACACCACAAAACTGACCGACATTTTAGCACAGATTCATTCGTAGCTGCTTCTATACATAGTGTTACATATGCTAGTAGCTCGTCCTATAAATGATTAATTGCAGAGAGCTACTAAATCATTTCGACAGTTAGCTGCATTGAGTTACCCCTAACAAGTGCGCTTGTTTACTTTTGTATTCCTCCTTTGCCGTGAAAAAGTAGTCAATCACACACTACTGTTGCATTACTGTGACATTTATTGCATCGGGTACATCATGGAAGCACCATATAGCTGACTAGCTACGAACTTTATGTTTCTAGATTTGTGGATAAATCCGCCTTATGCAAGACACATTGTTTTGTTTATATACCCAAACATGTTTCAGCACTTATTGTGCCATCTTCCCTGGGTTTTTGCTTTTATTTTCTTATGTCATTCGTAGTATTTGTATCTGGTTTAGTTGAGGAATGACATATTCGAGCTGTGGTGTTGCTGTTTGCTTGTTTGTGGCGTGTTCTTAATGTTATGTGATATTTAGTGCGCTTTTTGTTGTGACCTGGCACTGTTTATATCGCCATTTCTCTTGTTGTGAGGGGGAAACTTTTCGACAACTACCCACTCTTAAAAAATATGAACCACCAGGTGGCGTCCATTCATAACAGTACATCACTATGCCCTTCGGTATAAAGAATGACGCACCCTTCGAAGTATATTCGATTGATGCCGGGCGCCGTGGCTCAGCGCGCCCGGTCAGCGGGCTCCACGCCCTCTGTAATAAAAAAGCTGAGCCAACAAGACACCGAACAAGAACGAACAAAAATGATCAACGTCCGCAACGAAGAGAACAACCAACAGAACAAAAAAAAAAAAAAAAAAAAAAAAAGATTGTCGTCGTAGTATTTCCTGGCTTTCATTGAATACTCGACTGTGTACCGACTGCACATCGTGGACTGGAGTTGCATAGACCACTTCTGTCAACTATTCCCATAACCGCCGGCCGCTGTAGCCGAGCGGTCTGCGGCGTGGCAGTCATAGTCTGCACGGCCACTACGGTCGAGGGCATGGATGTTTGTGTCGTCTTTAGTATAAGGTAGTTTGTAAGTTTAGGGACTGATGAACCCACAGTCAAGTCCCTTAAGCTTAACATTGAACATTTTTTATTCCCATAACCAAAAGCCTAGTGGATGGAGATCTGGGAGAACGAGCAGACAAATCTATTGAACCTTCCCAACCATTCATTACAGCTATAACCTGTAATATCTGCGTCGGGTATTAGCTCCATCATGCAGGAACCACTTTTGTAACACTCTGAAAACGGCTCAATATTGGGATGAAACTAATAAAACTAGTTGGTAATCAATAACCAATCTTTATCTTAAGGACGCTGTCATTCTGAAGAAACAAAATGTTTCGAAAAATATGTGTCAGTGATTTCCTTTCTCTATGAAACAGAAAGGAAGGAAAAGAGGGGGTTAGTAAGAAATATTCAAAAATGTTCAAATGTTTGTTAAGCTTATGGGACTTAACTACGGGGTCATCAGTCCCTAAACTTACAAACTACTTATGAACTACTTACAAACTAGGACGGCACAAATATCCATGCCCGAGGGGGGATTCGAACCCCCGACCGTAGTGGCCGTGCTGACCGTGACTGGAGCGCCTCAGTCCCCTCGGCTAGCGTAAGAAATATTGAAGGTTGATTTACCGATTAGAAATAAATCGTCATAATATAAAATTAAAGAAGCCAGCATGCGCAATTAAGAAGGAGATATTATTGGAATAGTAAAGAAACCAATATGATTTAATAGCAGCAAGTTTTCCGGTCCAGATTGTATACCAATTAGTTACCTTTCAGAGTATGGTAATCAAATAGCTTCATACCTAGTTATCATATACATATAAATACTCGCTCAACGAAAGATCCGTGCCCAAAGACGAAAGTTACACAAATCATTCCGATGTTCTACAAAGGTAATAGGAGTGGCCCGCAAAATTACAGGTGGCTCGTGGTCTTCAGCGATGTAAGCAGATTCTGCCTACATGCCTACTTGCACGTACTACGTAAATCTAGAACGCTGTCTCGTAGAGTGCATTCGTTCAAGACTCATTGGCCCAACGCAGGCCTTATGGTATGGGGTGCGATAAGCTACAATTTTCGCTCGCCTTTTGTGTTTGTGGAAGGGACGGCGGCCAGCGCTCAGTACAGGATCTTGTAAGACCTATTTTTATACAGTGACAGCACCTGAGGACTAGCAGAATAGGCGCCACTCCACACCGTCTTCAAGAAACACACTGAAGATGGGCCAAAATTGGGCAGAAACTAGTTGATAATAAATAACCGGTCCTGCACTCTAGAATGTTTTATATATACATCTACATCTTCATAGATACTCTGCAAATCACATTCAAGTGCCTGGCAGAGGGTTTATTAACCACTTTCATAACTTTTCTCTACCGTTCCATTCTCTAATAGCGCGCGGGAAGAAAGAACACCTAAATCGTTCCGTTTTCGATCTGATTTCTCTTATTTTATTGGGATGGTCATGTCTCCCTAAGTAGGTGGGTGCTAGCAAAATATTTTCACATTCAGAACTAAAAGTCGGTGGTTGAAACTTCGCAAACAGATCACGCCGCAATGAATAACGTTTTTCTTTTAATGATTTCCACCCCAATTCGTGCAACATTTCCGTGACGCTTTCCCCCCCCCCCCCCCCCCCCGTAACGTGATAAAACAAAACGAGCTGCCCTTCTCTGAACCGTCTCAATGTCTACCGTCAATCCCACATGGTGAGAGTCCCACAAGGGGCAACAGTACTCCAGGAGAGGACGCACAAGTGTGATGTAGCCAGTCTCTTTGGTGGAGCTGGTGCATCTTCGAAGCGTTCTGCCGATGAAACGTAGCCTTTGGTTCGCCTTTCCCACAATATTTTCTATGTGTTCTCTCCAGTCAAAGTTGTTCGTAATTGTAACTCCTAGGTATTTGGTAGAATCTACGACCTTAAGGTTTGACTGATTTATCGCGTAATTGAAGTTCAGCGGATTTCTTTTAGTGGTCATGTGTATTACTTCACACTTTTCTTTATTTAGTGTCAATTGCCAATTTTCGCACCATGCAGAAATTTTGTCTAAATCGCTTTGCAGTTGCTTTTGATCCTCTATTGAGTTCACCAACCGATAAACGACAGCATCATCCGCCATCAATCTAAGGGAGCTATTCAGATTTTTTCCTATATCGTTTATAACGCTTCCCTGTGGAACGCCAGATATCACTTCTGTTTTACTCGATGACTTACCGTCAATTAGAACGAACTGTGTTCTTTCTGATAGGAAATCGTGAATCCAACCGCACAATTGGGGAGATATTCCATAAGCACGCAATTTCATAAGAAGCCGCTTGTGGTGTACAATGTCAAAAGCCTTCCTGAAATCCAGAAATATGGAATCGATTTGAGATCCCTTGTCGATGACACTTAACACTTCATGTGAATAAAGGGCAAGCTGTGTTTCGCAAGAGTGATACTTTCTGAATCCGTGTTGACTACTGGTTAATAGGTCGTTCTCTTCGAGGTAGTTCATAATATTCGAACAAAGTATATGTTATATGAAATCACCGACGCTGGAGGTATATGTCATTTTCCATAATTACGTCAGCAAGGCTTGTGTCACGTTAAGGAATACTATTGTGTCATCAATCATCAGAAAATGTGGCTACATGTACATTCATTGCTGAGAACACCATGTCCTTTCCCACGAAACTAACTGCGTATTGTTGTGTCGTTCTGAAGATCGCCTATCAAGATTCGTCTTTAGTACAAGGGGCCACCCAGTTGTTGAACCGTGAAATTGTTGGACTTTCCATAGGATGAAAGTTATTTATCGTAAAATTTTTGCCATAACGTTAGAGATCCTGATGACATCTCCGACGCACTTTCGCTGTGAAAAGAAATGCAGCACGTAAGGGAAGCTTGTCCTTGATGTTTAATGAATAAGTTGTAGTAAGTGTGACATGTCGTAGATAAGACTCTGACATCGGCAAGACTCAGAGTAAGTGTCTCATAAGCTGGGTACTCTTGATTATAATATTATTTCTATCGAGTTAGAAGCTCTGCCTTCGTGTTAAGAAATTAGTTACTTAGCATGTCACTTTATAAACTTGCACGAGTATTTATTGATCATACACTCTCGTACTCCAGAGCCTCTTCTCTCCCTATCTCTGCATCCACCTCTTTCTCTCCTATCTCTCTTTTCGTTCCCACCTTTCCCTCTACCGACAAAGTTTTCTGCAAAGTACCCTCTGTCATGTACCAAACAAACATTTATGTATCCAGTAATCTTCTTCTTGGTTAAACCAAGAGGCCATGTGGGCAAAAATTCAAAACGATTGGAAAAGAACTATGTATTTTGTAAAATTCCGTATGTTAAGTACTCTCCACCATGCACCGAAAGAAATTTCATAAAGACAGCGAAATTCCTCTTGTTTTTTTTTTTTTTTTTTTTTTTTTTTTTTTTTTTTTTTTTTTTTTTTTTTTTTTTTAGGTAGAGTGTGCAGAATTTCATCAATATCGGAACAAAACTATAGATTTCTATGCAATAGAAACGCGGGGTCATACTGAAAAACACACTGTTGTTCTCAAACATTCCAGTTTCATTTCATACAATCCTTGTTCTGAGAATAAAGTAAACAACGAAAGAAAGATCTGTGAAATCAGTCGAGCCGTCTCAAGATATGGTGCGACCAAGGTATTTAAGGATCCAATTTTATGTTACAATGTACCCTTCCCCATACACCGAATGAAACTTAAGGTAGACGGTGACCTTCCTCTTGGTTTGAAGATCAAGAGTGCGAAATTTCGTGAAGATCGTGAAACTGTAGATTTCGTGAGTCTGTAGGAGAAGTATGCTCCACCATGCACCTATCATGAAATACTTTCTTAGCTGACGTTTTCTACCTATAAACTACATTATTGCCAAATTTCATAGATGAAGTAGTTTTTGAGATATCATGTTTAGTCAGTGAGTGAGTGAGTGTCCTTTCGCTTTTATATAGATAGAGATTAAGAAAACATATTGCTTAATTTTGGTTGCAAGAGAATTAAGGGAGACTTGCAGACAAAAATAAATAGTAATATGCAAATCTATAATGCTAACTTTATCTGGTACAAGGTCATGCCTGGTGCGACAGTTTCACGGCATCTACTGCTAAACTGTTGTAAGCGGTATACTTCTTTTCATCATTTTGTGAGAGGGGGGGGGGAGTAGGTTACAAAACGCTTCATAAACGTACGAAATTACATGAAAACTTTGTTGCAGGTCCCTAACTACTCCCATATTCCAATAATCGACGCATAAATCTGAATATTCTCACGAGGTATCCACTCATTTTTATGACGTCATATCTCCTAAACTGTATGTCGCACTCTTTTGTTTTTGGGTCAGGAACCTTCGTGAGCGTACGGTGAACAGTTCACCAAAGTGTCATTGCTATCGAATGAATGGTTTATGAAGACATAGAGGACATACAGACAAACAGAGTGTACGAATTATATTTTTTAAGTTGATTGCTGTTTCCCATTTTCTGTTCTAAAGTGACGGAAAATACAGTGCCAAAAATGAAAATTACTACACCCTCTTAGAGTGATACAATTCGCTGAAGGTCTGTTGATAAATTGAAACAGTGTCGCGAGGGAATTTCCGCGCGGTTTCAGGCGCCATGTCATGGATTACGCGGACGCTTTAGCCGGAGAATCGAGTCTTCTCCCGGGGTACGGGTGTGTGTGTCATCCGTAGCGTAAGTTAGTTTAAGTAGGTAGGCCTAAGTGTAGGGACCTATGACCCGATTTTTGTATCTTAGGTTTGCAAATATTTTAATATTTTGGACAGTTGTTGAAACAGTGCATATAGAGTAAATAAAATGATGAAATTCACAAATCAATAACTTAAGACGTACAAGGTGTCTCTCCATGCTGAAACATATTAGAACTTGGTGTAGCTTCCATCATACAGATGGTGAATACGGTCTCGGTATATACTGCTCTACGTCGGCTCTGCCTGCTCTGCTAAAAGAGATGTGGGTTGACGCGTCATACATGTCAGTTGTCATACTACTATAATCCCACATGGGTTCGATTGGAGACAATTTCGGAGAACCTGCTGGAGAAGGAAGTCACTGTACTTATAACCCTTTTAAGGCAGATTTACGATCTTTCTCGGCCTGAACATGTCGCACATCCCAACTCTATAAATTTTTCACTGCTTCACTAAAATTCTTTCAAAACAACTTACTGGAGAGAAAAAAAATGCAATAAATGATGAAGAAAATATATTCGTTATATTAGTTGTCCTCCAGACAAACAAAACTGCAACCCTAGATCCATTCCGTTGTCAGACTAATTATGAAGTGTCTCAAGATTAAAGTTGTTCAGAAATATTTCCTAGCCATTACTTTTGTGCCTTTTCTTTTGTGCTCTCTGCATCACTGGAATTCCTCACGGCGCTGCAACCTCCTTACACGACTTGTGACGTCATGTCCCACACGTTAGGATCCGCCGCCGCTAGAAGCTCGAAGGAATACCTTGAACAAAGAAAAGCAAAAGTAGAAATCACAACAAATAGTTTACTAAAGAAAAAATTCCTCCTTAATCCTTCCTTGCAACATAATTGTGTGATTATCACTGACGTTCACATGTAGGGGCATTTAACCGTTCACGGCATTAGTAATTCAAAAATGACCGGGACATTGCCACCCGCCGTAAGTGTGATCGCCTGGGCCGGAAGATCTGCAGCTAGGAGATCTGCTGGGAAACAATTTTAGTGCTTCATCGAAGTTTAATTCTTAAGACCCTAGATATACCGTCATACATCAATATGTAAAAGCTGTAGTTTGAAAAGCTTCTAATATATTGTTCAGAGTTCTTGTTGATACAGTTTCTGAAGTAAAAGGCACAAAATATAGTGGACTGAAAATTATATACAACTTGTACAAAAATACAGCAGTTATAAGGTAGAAGTGTATGAAAGGGAAACATTCGTTGGGGAGGGTGTAAGCCTTGTAGCCAATCTCCAGTGTTGTTCAATCAGTACACCTAGGAGGATGTGAAGAGAAGCAATGAGATAATTTGGATGGGAACTATAGTTCAGGAAGAAGAAATAAAATTAAAACTCGGTGGTTTGCCGATTTTATTGTAATTCTATAGTAGACAGCAAATGATGTGAAACGAAACATTGTCTTAAAAACAGGGTATAGAGAAAAACAAGGGTAATGGAATGAAGTCGAATTAATACAGGTGATGCTGAGAGTATCAGATTAGGAAATGATGAAGATGGTAGAAGAGTTTCGTTATTTGGGTAGTAAAACAACTTACGGTGGCAACAGTATAGATGATATAAAATACAGAATGCCAATGGAAAAAAAAGCGTATGTAAAAAAGAGAAATTTGTTAACATCGAATATTCTTTTAGGTGTTAGGAAGTCTTTTGCGAAGGATTTGTCTGGAGTGCAGCCTTGCACAGAAGAGAAACGTGGACGATAAATACGGGGGTCGTCCACAAAGTAAGTTCCATTTCTATTTCTATTAGCGGCTGCACTACGATCGCAGTTCCGAGCATGCGCGACAGATACTCTGAGTCAAGGAGAAGACATGTACGCCATTTTTAGATCGTTGCTTTGGACGTGTGCTTTGGAGTGTTTCATTTAATGTCAGCCATAACTGAAAACGCCTCCGCGTGTGAAATCAGACCTGTGATTCGTTTTCTAAATGCAAATAAAATTGAACCAAAGGAAATTCAGCTGCAAATCTGCGAGGTTTACGGACAAAATGCTATGTATGATTCATTGGTTAGAAGATTGGTCACACTGTTCAATGAACGATGTGAATAAGTGGACTATGACGAACAAAGTGGACGCCCGTCTGTGGTTACTGATGCTGCTCTTGACAATTGAAGAGAAGATTAAGCACAACCGTAAGTTTACTCTTAGTGCCCTTTCTATGGAAGTTTCGCAAATCTCACGATCACTGATTCATGAAATTGTTACTGAAAAACTGAAATTTTGAAAACTTTACCCACGTTGGGTACCCAAAATTCTTACTGAACAACATAAAGACGGATGTGCAGAGCACTTCAGATTTTGATAGGTTACAATGAAGAAGGCGATGGTTTTCTTTCTCGGATAGTCACGGTAAATGAACTTGGGTATATTACGACACCCCTGAAACAAAACGGCGATCAATGGAATGGAGGCACACTCCACCCAGGGCCGGCGCAAGCCGAAGTGTCGCCCCGTGCGGCCTGCTAAATTGCCGCCCCCCTCCCCCCGGTTGTTCCTTTTTTTAGAAACTGTTTGTGAAATTTTATTTAAACCAATCTGTAGGAAAAGTCAGCAATCAATCGCAATTTTTGTTTTTACTTTTCTGATCTACCTATGTTTCGGCCACTGACTGGCCGGTTTCAAAGCTTTTAATATGTGCTTACATCTAAAACGTCATGTTGACAGTTACGTTCAGCACGACGGTATAGATGTAAACGTAACTCAAAGCATTGAGAATAGCCACTCTGTGCCAGAAATCTCTGAAGATCTGGAAACTAAAAATAGTTGAAACGGCCAAAGAGTGGGGCAGAAGACAATGGAGAGAGGAAGAATAAGGAGATGGAGTAACATAATAATGCAATAAATACACACTCCGGATTCGACGGGTACTGATGCTAGTCGAAATATATTAACTCACTGCACTGCGGTTATTCATTTCAAAGAACTGACACTCGTCATCTGTCGTAATTTGCATGTGTCAGTTCTGTCGTGTCTGATTATGAAATAAGGGGTAACAAATTAGTCATCACCGTATCACGTCACTTTTCTGCGCTTTATTTTCATTCTAGCTACTGGGGTGACGCGTGCTTATTTGCCAATATTTTAAGTAAGAGATCCTAAGAAAAACAAATTTTCCTATTCTGAATTCTTGAAGGAGAAAAATTCTAATTTATGAGTAATGTGCATGCGAAATACTAATTGTAGGTTATGTGAAAAGCACGTACCTTTTACATCCCAAGTCGCACTACGGTCGGGGGTTCGAATCCCCCGTCGGGCATGGATATTTGTGCCGTCCTAGTTCGTAAGTAGTTCATAAGTAGTTTGTAAGTTTAGGGACTGATGACCCCGTAGTTAAGTCCCATAGACTGTACAAACATTTGAACATTTGAACCCAAGTCGCAAGAAATTCGGACGCACCAATTCTTCTGTTCTTGTGAAACGCAATGAAAGTGCTTCTGACCAGTCTTGACTCACTCGGCCAACTATAGAAACGATTTCTGTAGTTTTCGTTGTAGAGAACGCAACAACACCTGTTGCCGGGAAAGGCGAAGTGGTGACATAGCAGTGCCAGGAACTAGGTCACGTGAAGCGGTACAGCGAGGCTACGGTTAAACTAGCGCCCAAGAAAATGAAGCAAGAAGTTCACAATAAGTATGTGACCGATGATATGGATAAAAGTATTATCAGGCAGTAATTTTTACAGCATAACGAACAGTAGAAACAAATACGAACTTTGCGGATAATGCACAACTTTTGTCAAACAGAAATGACCTTCAAAGCTAACAAGGAAACCCTTAGAAGCAATGTTCTGTCTATGGATTTTCGTTTTACTAGGTGTCAAAATTAACGTTTTGTTTCGATTGGACGAGAAGGCATTGTTGCTAAAAGACTATACTTTCTCAGGTTTTCATGAGAATCAAAGCGAGCAGTAGTTTACTTAGACGAAAGATGGATTCACACGCATTATACAGTAAATAAGTGTTGGCAAAGTGATAGTGTGTGAGTAGTATTGTCACACAAAAGTGCTGGTCAGAGTTTGTGTTCCAGAGACAGGTGTTTCAGGTCTCAAAAACCAAAACGTCCAACTATCACTCAGAAACGGATAGCAAACATTTTCAAAAATAGGTCGAAACTCAACATATGCCAGGCTTACTATCAATGTCTTTATCCCTCGTAATTACTCACAGCGTATTTACCTATTCTGAATACATCTAGCCATTGTAGGTGTATTACATGTTTGACTGTAGTAATGTTCAACAATTTTTTTTCCATAGCTCGGGAAGAATAAAACATTAAATTGCCATTGAAGGACTACGCAAAATTGCTTCAGGCTTAACATGTAACCGCAGTATCGAACATTACTTTCGAATTTCGAAATCAGATTTCGTCTCCTGCAAAATTAGATGTGAGTAACCGCACGGCGCGTAACAGGCTGGCAGCGCTCCACTTATAAGAATACTGGCCGGGCGTGTGCGCCTGACTGCTTCTCTTACGGCGTAAACACGACGGCGCTGCCACAGTGGCGACCAAGAAATTAGCCCTCCTCCCACCACTTGTTCAACAGGGGCGGCCGACATGTAGTCGAGACTCATTGCCACAGTTCCCGAAGCCACTCCCTCCGAGTTTTGGTTTCGAATCACCTCTTTTGAATAAATGTTGCGTTTGTACAACAGAAGAAAGGGTGGGGTGGGGCGCGGCAGATTTGCCGCCCCTCGGAAAGTGCCGCCCCGTGCGGCCGCACGTTTCGCACGTGCCTTGCGCCGGCCCTGACTCCACCCCCAACGAAGGTTAAGCTTAAGCAAATCCTGACCCTTCGAAAAGTCATGTGCAACGGTTTTGGGACAGAAAAGGAATTTAGCTGTTGGTTTCTTACCGTGAGGCCAAATAATCTATGCACATGGATACTGAGAGACCATTAAGAAATTGCGCCGCGCATTAACAAACAACGGCAGAGGATTATTGTCAAAAGGTGTTGTTGATTTATTCCCACGATAACGCTCCTAGCGCCGAGCGTGGGTTGCCGAGCGATCTGGAGCGCCACTTTACGGATCACGCGGCTTCCCGCGACGGGGGTTGCAATCCTCCCTTGGGCATGGATGTGTGTGTTACCCTTAGGTTAGTTTAAGTAGTTTTTAAAACTAGGAGCCAATGACCGACATAGTTTGATCCCATAGAATTACAAACAATGCTCCTAGCGACTTTCATCTTTTCTGACACCTTGTAATATGGTGCTACATGCGAATGCTGAAGATTATGTAGCAAGATCACGTAACTAATGTGGGGGTGCTGGGAAAGGGAAAAGAAATTTCAGGCATATCTTGACTAAAAGACGGGATAGATTTGTAGGACACATTCTTAAACATCAAGAAATCGTTAATTTACTGTTTGAGGAAATTGTGGGAGATAAAAAATCGCATAGGAAGACCGAAACGCCTGCAGAATGGCCGCGTAGTCTAAGGCATCATGCTACGAACTGGGCGGCCTTTCCTGCCGGAGGTTCGAGTCCTGCTTTGGGCATGGGTGTGTGACGTGTCCTTAGTGTTAGTTTACGTAGTTAGTTGAGGTAGGAACTGATCGCCGTAGCATATTTGGCCCAATAGGTTTACAAACATTTGAACATTGACACCGAGAGGGAATACAATAAGCAAGTTCAAATGGATGCGGGTTGAAGGTGTTATTCGGAGATGAAGAGGCCTGTACAGGAAATGGTAGCGTGGAGAGCTGCATCAGACCAGTCTCTGGACTGAAGACGACAATAATAACAGTGACGTTTCACATGCCAAGTGCAACAACTACATCTACATCTACATGGGATACTCTGCAAATCACATTTAAGTGCCTGGCAGAGGGTTCACCGAACCACCATTATACTATTTATCTCATATTCTATTCTCGAATAGCGCGAGGGAGAAAGAACACCTGAATCTCTCCGTTCGAGCTCCGATTTCTCATGTTTTCTTCTGATGGTCATTTCTACCTATGTCAGTGGGAGACAACAATATATTTTCGCATTCGGAGGAGAATGTTGACGATTGGAGTTTCGTAAGTAGCCCACGCCGCAGCGATAAGCGCCGTTGTTGTAATGATTCCCATCCCAGATCCTGTATCATTTCCGTAACGCTGTCTCCCCTGTCTCGTGACAATACGAGACGAGCTGCCCTTCTCTGGACTCTTTCGATGTCCTCCGTCAAACCTACTGATAAGGATCCCACAATGGGCAGCAATAATCCAAAAATGGACCGACAAGCGTAGTGTATGCCGTTTCTTTTGTAGTTCTGTTGCATGTTTTAAGGGTTATGCCAATAAAACGCAGTCTATGGTTTGCCTTTCGCACGACATTATCTACGTGTTCTTTCCTGTTTAATATGTACCTGTCTCCACGATTTTCACCAGGGCTACATTTGTGAATGGCACACTGTGCAACACTGTAGCCGAATCGTCGTATGTTTCAGCACTCGCTGCTTCATATGTGAGTTTTTAAGCCTGATGAAAAGGCTGCGAGACGGCATCCAGTGGCGGCGACACGCAGGCGTGCCCGGGCGCTGAAACTTGCTCTCGACGCGCCGGTTGCTCCAGAAAAGAGTTCTCATCCGCGCGTCAGCGGCCGCCCGAGAGGCAGGAAGCTCTCAAGACACACGCCGACAGCTTCGAAAAGCTCCGGATGCTGCCTGCGGCTCCCGCCGCCGCCGTAGCCATGCGCCAGACTTTGGTGCTCTTCGCCGCCGCTTGAAACCACGTGGCGGCGCGTGTCAAGAGTAGCAGAGTAGTCAGCGAGTGAGCTGAAGGAGTACTTGACGTCGACGATATCAGTCGTCATTAAAGTTCTACAGTTTTGTCATCAAATTCCCCTAGTACGCAAGCGTGCAGTTTAAGACGCTGCACTAGGATGCGGAAAGAGCTTATTGCCACCTGGTCATTCATCGGAGAATACAGGGATATTTTCTATAAAAGAAGCTCAAGGGGGAAATCCCTTATCCCAATTCAATCCAACCTTATGGTCAGCGGTGATTCGCAAAGGCTCAGAAAGAATTAAATACAAGTTCCCTGGTAGATGCCGTGTTTCCTTATTTCCTAAGGGCGCTCTACCGTACGCAATTCCACACAAACTATGTGAGTGGAAAGAAAAATATCTAGCATAGGAAGAAAAAAAACGCAGTATGTCTTTCTCAACGCAGAGAAGTCTAGAGACATGGAGGTAATTTCTGGTATTCCTCATTAGTTTTCAATTAAAAGAGTGTCATCCATATTAGCACTAAAAGAAGTATCTTAAACATCATTTAAACATCAAACAGTCAAATCCATGGGCGAGAAATTCAACTACATCTACATACATACTCTGCAATTCACCGTAAGGTGGGTGGCGGAGGGTACACTGCACCACTACTAGGTACACTACTACTACAGTCCTGGTAATTACAATCTCTGATAATAAGGTTTGGTGAACGAAGTCAGAACGATCGCTTGACTAACACAGGCGAATCTCAACACAGCAAGTGTATAACGACCGGTTGTGATTACCTGTCCCCACCGTAATTCAGTTGGGCATCGAGTCTGTCCCTTGTTAGACGGACGAAGTGCTTGTTTAGTGTGTTGGTTCTGAACTCAGAAAAGGACAATGTTTGAAGCTTGACAAGACACCTACAGACATCTTCGCAGCGTACGACCCCGATACGTCCAACAAGGCTCCTAGTTTTTTGTTCACGACAACGCTTGCCCACACGAAGCCAATATCGTGAAACAGTTCCTGGCAAAATAGGGAATAGTGCAAGTTGAAGGTCGACTATACTCGCTTTGAAAGGAAATAAATTTGACGATACTCCTGACATCCAAAGAAACGTGACGCGGCCTTTGAACACTGTCCCAAAGGAAGACTTCTTGCAAAGTTTCCAGGACATGTACAGCAGAGCTCATCGGCGCAAGGCTGTGGGAGGTGACTATTTCAAAAGACGGTAAGGTAATTGTAGTTCATAGTTCATCTACGTTGATAATACAGGACTATTCCCCAAATTTTATTGTCAGAGGTTGTGTAAATACCTAAAGTGCAAAGAACATTGAAAGACATTTTAGTATGTATATCTCTGACTTATATCTCTGGCTTCGCGAGGGCAGTCTTTGGTTCTCACTGTCACGCGTTTGAGCAGTGGTAGTTGTGGCCTGGATTCAGCGGAGTGAACAGTGAGAATGTTATCAAGAAGTAGTGGAATGAAGTTAAAATTTGTTAGACGAGCTCAGCTCTTTGCCTTGTGTGTTTTCTTTTAACATAATTGAATTGATGTTTTTGGAACATGATGAAGAGGTAAGGAAGGTTATAATTCCATTATTGTACTTTTTGAGTAGTTGTATTCCATGTTCGTCATTGAACTCAGCAAAAGTGTAATGCAGGAATATCAATATACCCCCAGAAAGTAAGGATAGTTTTGTTTTACAATTGCGGTTTTAATAAAAAGACGTAATGAACAGATTTGTAAGAAATTAATTCAAAAATTGTAACTTACTGCCTAACTTACGTTTGCCTGATGTGAGGGGAAAAAAAAACCAAAATTAATTTCTTTGTTTCTTTGAAGACAACAAAAATTAACTGTATTTGTGTGTTAGTTTGTGAATTCGCATGGAACCTCCGCGAATTCCGTAGTTAGTGCTATCTTACTGGTATTTGCAGAAAAAAGTGCACAGACAGCTTATCCTTGCGCAGAAATAGGCCATAAAAAAGAGACAGTGTTAACAGTTGAGAGAAATATTTCACGAACTATTTTCGTACCTCCATATTCTTGTCAACCAGTCATTTCTGGGCCTATCCTTTATCAAATTGTTTAAGTCATGTTTAACATTTATTACCAGAGTTCAAGATGCATATTTCATTAACATAGTTACAGGGTCTGAATTTGCTTTATTGCCTACTTAGGTTTTTTGTTTGCTTTGTTAAGTATACTTTAGCCAACTTTCTAACAGTTAGATTGACGAGTTGTAGTTGAAATGCAGAATTAGTCTCAGACTATACACACACAACAAACAATCACATTCCACAACGCACATAAAAATTTGTTTCTGAAGTTACCGAAGGTGATTCAGATAACACACCTTTGCCAATCTGCAATTACAACGCTAATCATTTAATAATTAATTTTGTAAACAATTTTAATTATTATGTACCAAGTTTCTACAACAACGCAAAGCTTTTAAGATTGTTTAACTGGTGGCTTTCACTTAGCTAATGCAATACAATTACGATTATTACCATCATCTATAATTTTAATATCAAATTCGATTCAGCAGAAGCATAATTATTATTATCATTACTATATTGCATGACTAAGGAATTGCAACACAAAAATAACCGTAGGGAAGGCCACGTGTAATTGGCAGAACATATACTAGAATAATGAGACAGACACGTTCCACATCATTACGAAATGTGTTTTAATCTAATCTAATCTAGTCTGATATCCACCTCAGGAGTAAGAGTCGACCACTGTACGTAACAAGAGCTTTGATTTATCACTAATATTAGCAAATGAGGTCCGTGTGAACTACTAGTTACTCCCTTATACAAAGCCTTGTTCCCTGGCCCAAACTGAGAACTGACTTGTTTCAAATTACTTCAATAACAGGAAGTTAATATTACAGTGGTCAATATACATAGCAGCTCACACGTTATTACACACAGACATTAATAAGCAAGCCACCACAATTGAAGTTATCTTAGATGGTTGGCTATGAAAACATTTATGACGCAACGGAATTTAGACAAAAGAAAATTTACATCTGATCTTGTTCTCAGCAATTGTGGAGAATAATCTATGTATAAAAGGCTAGTGTGTGTACGTGCTGATAGACTTTTCTCCATGACCACATACTGCCACTCACTCGTGGTTGTGGTGGTAGATAGCCCTTGGTCTAATTATGTTAGTAAGGGAGTTTGGTCGCGGTGCGTGGCAGTGGGTGAGTGTGACGAGCAAAAATTCGCAAAATATGCAATAAATACTCTTAGGAAAAGCTATATACTCTGTGACTTACGAACTTTACGGTACAAGTCAAAATCTGTTTATTCTTTCATTCGTCAGACAATGCGGTTCTTTTAGACTTTAATAACGACGAGGAATATCAAATACGCAATTTTTTAAATAGATCACATGTTTCCGTCAACCACACATTACCGACTATGAACAGAGACACAAAACAAAGAGAAAAAAATCCAGATAGACTCAAAGATAAAAATACTCGTGAGACATTGATCACTGTCGTGGAAGCGTGGTGGAAACACAGACATACATTAATGAATGTGCCAGTAAGCTCAGTGGTCTGTGCTAATCAGTGATCTCTGATACATATAGCCGCGACACTCTCTGCTGTGAAAGGTGTTATCGTTTGACAGCTGGGTCAAGTAAAACTATGCGACGTAGTCCTATTCATATCCCGGCGGCCTCCTGCGATAATGTTGGCAACAGATGTTGAATAACGAGAATCATGTGACATCGTCATAAGCCAATCGCGTGACACGCAAATATTTTGTCGTGAAATCAAGCATACAGCAGGAACAGCATTAATTATCTACACTCTATGTGGTTCGGTCATCTTTGCAAGGCCGCGGTGGAGTAGCCGAGCGGTCTAAAGCGACTCGCTGCGGAGCGCGCGGTTGCTCGCCGTGAAGGTTCGAGTCCTCCCTGGGGCATGGGTGTGTGTGTTTGTCCTTAGGTTAGTTCACCTAGGGTTAAGTAGTTTGTAAGCTACGGACTGATGACCACGCAGTTTGGTCCGATAGATTTACAGACGTTTGAACATCTGTGCAACGATTTTATATCGTGTTATTGATGTTGTCAACATAAAAACACGAGGCCGCCAGGATAGAAAGTAAAATTTATGGGGCAACATATAGGCATCATTTTATCAAAATCAAATCAGGGAAGTAAAAGATATAGTAATTTGAAATTTTAAGTGTATTTCATGCTTGGAAAGAACGGCGTAATGCAGCAAAGAACTAAAAGATAGCGCTGTGGGTGTTCGTGTGAAATTCGGGGCAGCGATCGGATTAATACCCTTTGAAAATACTACTTACTCTTTGACTTTTCAAATTTATCATATTTCTGGAAATCGTTTTCTTGGTTGCTATGTTCTAAGAAATATGATTTAACGCAATGAATACAAAACTGATACAATCCTCGCCGTGTTTAATCTATTTATTTACATACTGATATCACAGTCTAACGTATATGTACCACTGCTATGGAAGTTTAAGCCTCACGCTTGGAGCGACAATAGCGCATTTAACGGAAAGAGAGCCAACCGTAAGAATAATAATTTTTCAGTGATATTTCTACTTCATTAAGGAAGTACTTACTACTTATTATATTTCAGCTTTCCATGCCTCAGCCCATTGTCCAGAGATATGAATGATCATGAAATAAATTAAATGGCGAATATAACTGATGTATGATGCAAGCTACATCATATACATGTAGATATGCCAATTTCTAACACGTTTCGCATACGTATTAAAAAAAAAAAAAAAAAAAAAAAAAAAAAAAAAAAAAAAAAAAAAAAAAATTACAACTGACACATTTTCAAGCGGTTTTCACAGGAAATTTGAGTTAAGATTGAAGCAACATATAGGCATGATTTCATCAAAATCAGATCACGGAAGAAAGATACATCGCAATCTTAAGTGTATTCAGTAACTGTCTGTTCATCTATTACAAATACCTAATCTTCTAAGCTACTTCACGGAATTGCACGGAACAACTTCGTTTCATAAAAGTGGAATCAGGAAAATTGTTTTAGATGTAGGTTATGCTTGAATTATGGATTGCGTAGTGCAGCAAACAAGCGATAGAGGCGCTGTAGTGCATCAAAGAACTAATTTACACCGCAGCTGCATAATAAGTATGGGGTAGTACAACTACGAAGCGAACGTCTTTGACGGAATTAAGCAGTCTTATTTCTACGAATATCAACAAACAATGAACAATAGTGTTACGGATTTCGCTTTGTGTATTAAATATTTAACGACATTTCTTTGCTTATTTTGGCACGTTTCACCTTTTGTATCAAAAACTTCATGAAGATACATCATTTCGAACAATGAATTTTACTTACATTTGACATCTTGGCTGGGACAACTGAGTTTATTGACAGAGGGATCCAACAAGGATTCTATTTTCACTGACTGAGGTCCGGAACCCTACAAACCATGATAACACAGGCCCTCCTTCAACAACCGTTGCGAAGCACGGGTATATAAGCTAGTATTAAATAACAGAGGGGAGGTGCTCTAAAACTACAATTCATAGGCAACTGACGGATTATGCTGAACTTAAACTTGTTTATTTAGATAAAAATCAAGCAAAATGGGGAACCAATTTTGTTAACACAATAAAAATGCATCTCTTACATGGATTAATGCGGACGGTGCCCAGCTTAATTATACATTATTTAACTTTACTGGAAGGAAGGATTCACAAACAACACTCATTCGCTCACATACACGCTATGCCACAGCAAAATTCACCAAAATCAGCGTGCTGAGACGAGTCGGAAGCAGGCGCCGCTATCGTAGGCGAAATTCAGCAAGTCGGAGGTAGTACAAAACACAATATACAAAAACACTTTGAAGCTGGCTCTGGTCTGTCGTGCCTGTTTTGAGATGGTGCATCTGTATAGCCAAGTTAAATTAAATCGGAATTGGACCGCGAGCAAACACGCTAACGGCGACACACGGCTACGTTACATGAACACACTCCACTGAAGGTGAAGTGGTTGAAAATCATATTCATTATACAAAATCCCGGTGGATTCTTAAGTTGCAGTCTGTTAGATATCAATATAGGTACTGGTTTTATATGAGAGGTGGCGTGCATTTAGGCGACTAGATGCAATCCCCGGAAGTCGGAACTCGGATCCACGTGGTTCCAAAAACCGATAAAATTCAGTTTCCGAAAAATAAAGAAAATTAACAACAGCATGCAACCCATAGAAATGCTTAGAATTATATAAGGAAGTGAATGAAATACAGCTACACGCGATAGGGGGCGATTACAGAGACGGATGAAGACCAGTCTCAAAAACCCGTAAAAGTGAAAAAATTACAAAGTCGGAAAAATAAAATTAAGAATTACAGCATGCAACCCATAGAAATGTTTAGAATTACATAAGGAAGATAATGCAGGAGGCTGTACAAGGCTCATAGAGATTTACTGACAAAGTAAGACGGAGTGCGTACTACCAGTCGGAGAAGAGGCAGCAACATTAAAATAGGCGGGGAGAGTAGCTTGCGAAATATTTGTGGAAATCAGACGGATACCCGCATAATTACTTGCCTCATGGGCATGGACCAAACAAGAGTGGAAGCTGAAGGCTTTGTTCTATGAACCAACCACGTGGAACACATATCACTCACAGAAGGAAACGATGAGAAGATTTTTACATGCACTGTATTAAAATGAACATATCACCTATTAGAAATCGGGCCCAGAAAACTAGAAATTATTTACACAGAGTTCATACGCCGCCATATGATCACAAAAGGTTTTAACAAAATGTTCAAATGTTTGTAAAGTCTATGGGACTTAACTTCGGGGTCATCAGTCCCTAAACATACAAACTACTTATGAACTACTTACGAACTAGGACGGCACAAATATCCATGCCTGAGGGGGGATTCGAACCCCCGACCGTAGTGGCTGTGCAGACCGTGACTGGAGCGCCTTAGTCTCCACGGCCACCGCGGCCGGCAGGTTTTAACATACCGAGCTGTTATCAAACTGCAACTAGAATCAAACACACCACGTTTATCTATTGGAAATCACTGAATTGAAAAACGAGAACACATTTCCGCACACGATCAGAGAAAATATTCCACAAAAATGATTCTAAGTTCACGAATCTAAGTTAAACGTGCTAGTCAATGAAACGCTACCATCTCCAAAAACAAGATCAGAACCAACCTTACATCACCAGACGACCAGCCCAGAATGACCAGACCGAGCGGTCACAAGACGCGGGAAGCCACCGGAAGCCGTAAAAACCAAGATCAGCGGTGTTGGGGATGGAGGGACACGCCCTAGAGTAGGCTCGATGACAGGACTGTAAGCAAAGGGTGTAGAAACCATTTTCGTAGCCTCAGCAGGTATCGACTCTGAGCCAGAGAGAACGATGCAAAGCGGGCTATCACCCCCCCCCCCCCCCCCCCCACATTCAGACAGCCATAGATTCTCGCACCCACTTCAAAGTAAAACCATTGCACATTCTCACAGGGACAGTGGCGTAGCGGAGGAACCGTGCTTGTGCCACATTAATTAATATAATAATAAATTATTAACATAACAAAATAAGAAAAACCTTGCAATATTAACTAATATTTTTACACATGAAATGCTATTCCTCAAGCCTTGTAAAGAGTGGGGTTCAAGTTTTAATAAAATGATAATCTAGCGACATTAAATAAATTACAACTGTACAGAAATATACAAAAAGTATATGGAAGACGACAGACGCTCGTCTTTGAGGAGGGAGTGCGGAAAAGATATGAAAACTTCACAGAAGAGCAGCTCATTTCGTACTATCGAGGAACCGAGGAGAGAATGTAACGGAAACGATGTACGAGTTGAGGTGGAAGTCATTTTCAAAAAGACATTCGTTGCGATGAGATATTTTTGCGAATCTACATTTATTAACTTCTTCCACCAAGGCGCACATATGAGGCATGATCATCACAATAAAACACGAAAATTGGTTTAGGTGTTATTTTTCCTGGACTCAATTAGAGAATGGAACGGTAGAGAAATATTATGAAATGTGTTGTGTAGAATAAGAATGTAGATGTAGATGAAGGGAGTGTTACAGACCAATTTTATTTACAGTATATGTACAAAGTCTGTTCAAAACATTCCGGAGCATTCTTAAACTCGTGCCAATGTTGAATACAATTGCGGTTGGCATCCCTGAACGTGCATGTGCTGAGTGTGTAACTGCCGGAAGTTTCAGTCCAGTTTGTCTGTTAATTAATGTTCAGTGCAGCATTGAGTAGACCGTTTCGTCGCATTGTTCACGAATTTCGAGATGGCAGAGTAACAGAAGCAGAGCATCTGCATTACTCGCAGCTCTTTGGCCGCTCCACAACATCTTGGAGAAACATCCTGAAGATGGCCTAACATTTGGATGTAACTATTCGGTAATAAATAACCAGTCGTGAACTCTAGAGCCGGCCGCGGTGGCCGCGGGGACTGAGGCTCTCCGGTCACGGTCTGCACGGCCACTACGGTCGGGGGTTCGAATCCCCCCTCGGGCATGGATATTTGTGCCGTCCTAGTTCGTAAGTAGTTCATAAGTTGTTTATAAGTTTAGGGACTGATAACCCCGTAGTTAAGTCCCATAGACTATACAAACAGTTGAACATTTTTTGTGAACTCTAGACTGTTTTTACATGTGAAATCACCGACGCTGGGAAGATATGATATGGTATTTTGCCAATGAGGCTTCTCTCATGTTAGGGCGTACTACTGTGCTACATATCATGCGAATATGTGGCTACACGTACATTCATTGCTGAGAAGACATGTCCTTTGTCACGAAACTAATTCTGTAATGTTGCGCTGTTCAGAAGATAATAGCCTTCAAAGACTCGTCTACAGTACAACGTGACACCCAGTTGTTGAACCGTGAAACTACTGGACTTTCCATTGCATAACAGTTATTTATCGGAAAAATTCTGCCGTAACCTTAGAGATCGTGATAACATCTCCGACGCACTTGTGCTGTGTAAAGAAATGCAGCACGTGAAGGAAGCTTGTCCTTGATGTTTGATGAATAAATTGTAGTAAGATCTCTTGAACATGAGTGACATGTCGTAGATAAGAATCTGACAACGTACAGACTCGGAGTAAATGTCTCATAAGCTGGGTACTCTTGATTATAATATTATCTCTATCGAGTTAGAAGCTCTGCCTTCATGTTAAGAACTTAGTAACGTAGCTTGTCACTTTATAAGCTTATTTAAGAATGCACGAATTATATATTTTTTAAGGTGATTGCTGCTCCCGACTTTGTCCTAAAGTGACGGAAAATAGGATGTCGAAAATATAAATTATTACACCCTCTTAGAGTGTCCCACTTCACTCAAGATTTTTTGTTGAATTGAAACAGTGTCGCGGGGGAATTTCCTCGCGGTTTCAGAGGCCATGTCATGGATTAAGTGGACGCTTCATCCGGAGAATCGGGTCTTCTCCGGAGTGCGGGTGTGTATGTTGTCCGTAGCGTAAGTTTGTGGAAGTAGTTTGTAGGCCTAAATGTAGGAACCAATGACTGATGACCTGAATTTGGTATCTAAGGATTACAAACACTTCAGCAATTCGGACATTTGTTGAATCAGTGCATATAGATTACATGAAATGGTCACATTTACATATCAACAACTTAAGCGTTACTGACGTACAATGTGTCGACTCATGCTGAAACATAATGCAACTTGGTGTAGCTTCCATCATTGTTGTTGTTGTGGTCTTCAGTCCGCAGACTGGTTTGATGCAGCTCACCACGCTACCCTGTCCAGTGCAAATCTCTTCGTCTCAGAATACGCACGGCAACATACAACATTTTGTTTCTGCTTACTGTATTCGCCCCTCGTTCTCCCTCTACGATTTTTACCCCACACACTTCCTTCTAATACTAAGTTGACAATTCCTTGATGTCTCAGAATGTGTCCAACCAATCTATTCCTTGCTGTTTCAGGCTTTCCCGACGTAACATATTCTTGAATGGTTCACGGGAGTAGCGTCGGATACTATTGTAATAATCGCACAATATTTCTGTGAGACAGCTGCTCGCCCTCTTCAGGTGAACTGCCGCTGTTGCTGCTCTGATCGCAATATATATGGTGGCTTATTACCACGACGTCATGGCAGACCAGAGCGTCGACGGCGTAATCATGGAGAGCCTCCTGCCCTACCGGAGGGCCGTTGAGCGGGCCGCTGGTGGTCTGCGCAGGCGCGGCGCGGGCAAGAGCGGCCGCTGGCGGTGGACCCCTTGTGCGCGCGCGACGAACATAAACGCCACACAAGATTGTGTCAACCAGAAAAATCGGCTGTGGCTGAACACAGTCTTGACTCGGGACACTGCATGAATTACGAAGAGACCAAGATCATTTCTTCCGCTTCCACCTACTGGGATTCAATAATTAAAGAAGCCGTCGAAATACGTATTGCAAAAGATTTAATTAATAGAGACACGAGATTCCAACTTAGTAAAGCATGGGAACCGGCCTTGGCAGTACTGAGGCAGCATCAGCCGCAGACAGACGATGGTCACCAATCGACGCAGATGGGTCATGGAAGTCGAGACGCGTAAAACACGCACTTTTTCCTCCGGCTGGCGCGCGCACAAGGGGTCCACCGCCAGCGGCCGCTCTTGCCCGCGCCGCGCCTGCGCAGACCACCAGCGGCCCGCTCAGCGGCCCTCCGGTAGGGTAGGAGGCTCTCCATGTTTACGCCGTCGACGGTCTGGTCTGCCATGACGTCACAGCAGCGGCGCCTGCGCCGTGGTAATAAGCCACCATATATATTGCGAGCAGAGCAGCAACAGCGGCAGTTCACCTGAAGATGGCGAGCAGCTGTCTCGCCGAAATATTGTGCGATTATTACAATAGTATCCGACGCTACTCCCGTGAACCATTCAAGAATCTATCCCTTCTCTTAGGATATGCAATAAACTCCTTTTCTCCCCAATTCGGTTAAGTACCTCCTCATTAGTTACGTGATCTACCCATCTAATTTTCATCATTCGTCTGTAGCACCACATTTCAAAAGCTTCTACCATATTTTTGTCTGAATTCCTTGTCGTCCACCTTTCACTCCCATACAGTCCTACACTCCAGACAAATGCTTTCAGGAAGGACTTCCTAACATTTAAATTAGTATTGGATGTTAACACGTTTCGCTTCTTTTGAAATCATTTTCTTCCCATAGCCATTACACATTTTATACCTGTTCTATTTCGGCCATCTGAAGTTATTTTACTACCCAAATAACAAATCTCATCTATTAGTTTTATTGTCTCTTTACCTAATCTAATTCCTCCAGCATCGCCTGATTTTCTAACATTCCATTACATTACCTTCGTTTTACTCTTGTTAATGTTCATCTTATATCTTCCTTTCAAGACACTATCCATTCCATTCAATTCCTCTTCCAGATCCTTTGCAGTCTCTGACATAATCACTATTTCATCATAAAATGTTCAAATGTTTGTAGAGCTTATGGGACTTAACTACGGGGTCATCAGTCCCTAAACTTACAAACTACTTATGATGTACCTAATACTAAGGACGGCAAAAATATCCATACCAGAGGGGGGATTCGAACCACCGACCGTAATGGCCGTGCAGACCGTGACTGACGTGCCTCAGTCCCCTCCGCCACCGCGGCCGGCTACGTCATCATACAGACGGTGAATACTGTCTCGGGATATACTGCTCTAGGCGTGCTCTGCCTGCCTGCTCATGTACTTCTAAAAGATATATGGGTCGGTTTTCATACTAACGTATCACACATGGGTTCGATTTGAGACAATTTCGGAGATCCTACCGGAGAAGGAAGTTGCTGCACTTGTAATCCTTTTTAAGGCAGATGTGCGATATTTCTCGACCTGAGAGTCGCTGCGGAGCGCGCGGTTGCTCGCCGTGGAGGTTCGAGTCCTCCCTGGGGCATGGGTGTGTGTGTTTGTCCGTAGGTTAGTTTACCTAGGTTATGTAAGCTACGGACTGATGACCACGCAGTTTGGTCCGATAGATTTAGAAACATTTGAACATTTGATTTGACCTGAGAGTGTCGCACATCCCAACTCTAACAATTATTCACTTCTTCACTAAAATTCTTTCAAAACAACTTACTGGAGAGAATAAAATGCAAGAAATGTTGAAGGAAATATGTTCGTTATATCAGTTGTCCTCCAAACAAACAAAACTGCAACGCCGGATGCACTCCGTTGTCAGACTCATTATGAAGTGTCTCAAGATTTTGTGTGAAACTCAAGAAAAACTCGACAAAGAGACAGCAAATGTTGCAGGAACCATATTCACTGTTACGAATGGTGCATGCTGTTTAAAAATGGCCGGACGGAAGTTGCAGATAACCGTCGTTCAGGTGGCCCCGTCTGCCTACGATGCTCGTGCCAGCGTTATCGAAGAAACGAAGCATGCCAATCGAATACTGCGTTCCCGAAAGACTGCAGAAGGATGTAACATTTCATTTGGATAACGTAGCGAAATCCTGGAATGCATCGCGTTGACGCCACGCTCTTTACAAGGAATATGAATCAGAACGAGAAAGAGCATCACAACGCAATCTGTGAGTAGCTTTCGGAACGCCCAAGTAGAACGACCTGTCCCCTGTGGACGTTTCTTAATTCAAATTTGAAAACTTCGTTGAAAGGACGAAGATTTGGAAGTAACAGACGAGATAACAGAAAATTTGCAGGCGGCGCTTAACGCCATCCAGCAACAGTCGTAGCATGACTGCTTCCGGAAGTGAAACGGCGTTGGGAGCGTGTTATCAATTGTGACGGAGACTAGTTCGAAGGAGACCTTGCGCAATAAGTAGAAGCTAAGCGTAGGAATAATTTGTGGAAAAGTTCCCGAATTTTTTAAACTTAATTCGTAAATGACCTAGTAGATAATATTTCAGTGACGCTTACTGTGAATGATGGTATAGTATACAAAGAAGTCACAAAGATGGAAAATTGAAGTGGAATGCATTCTAGGAGTGAACTTGCTGATAAAACTCAAGAAAAGGCTGAAGACTTGTAGGAGTGCAGGCGTCGTTTGTATTGCGAATGCCTTCTCGTTCATAATCGCATGTTGCCTCGCATATATTACGATTTTAGTGTTTTCGACAATAACTTGGATCACACACAAGTCTGATGATTTTTCTTTGATTCCAGGGTAGCACTAGAAAATGGCCTAGGGCCGAAATCTGGATAGTGCAATAAAGAGCAATTAAACATTTAAATGATACTTTGCTCATATGCTGGTAAGATTTGAAAACATTACAAATATGCAAAATAAAATTTTCTTATACTTGGAGAGCGATCTGTTAAATTAACAACCAAGATCGCTTACAACATTTATTCAGATGATCGGTTTTGGCAGATTAAACTGCCATATACCTATCTTTCATTTCATGTGCTACGTCACAAAGGAAAGCTTTTAAAAATGTACTTATTAAAAAATGTTCAAATGTGTGTGAAGCTATTGGATCAAACTGCATTGGTCATCAGTCCCTAAACTTACAAACTACTTAATCTGACTTCCGCTAACGACACCAAACTCACCCATACATGAGGGAGGACTCGCATCTCCGATGGGGACATACTTATTCATGTTGTTGGCTTGTCATAATACAAATTAAATATCAAAAACCAATTGTTTTAATGTGATGTGGTCACACTAAGCTTAGCTGTTAGTGTGGAGAACCGTCAGAGTAGAGAATGATCTACTTTGCCAATATGCTTGTTTCACAGATATGACACAGTTGTGTAATCCACATGTCTCTTGAACGTCTGTGCAAAACGGTGTAGTAGAAGAGTACAATATTTATAATACCGCAGAGTAAAAGAGTGGATTCTAGTTACTTACAGACCATTATCTGATCAAGAGATTCAAGAGATGAAACTCTCTAACCACTTGATATAACCGGCGAAAAGAGGGGAGGAGGTGGGAAAGGAGAAATATAATAAGATACTGTTCGAAGGAGTAAAACAATATACTCCCTAATGCTATTCTGAATTGTCACTTTGAAATGGAAAATTTTTATTCAAGACCGTTATCTGCTCTACATTTTTAACAAAAGTGACTTTAAGCAGCTCCTTCAGCTATCTAAAGTGGCAAATGAAACACTCCATCAGCAACAGGAAATGTCTATTGAACTGCTTGATAAATAAGAATGATAAACTCAACACTGATAGCCCATTTATAACTTTGTCTTGAGACATCGGGCACTGAACTGAAGTATTTACTGCAGAGGTTTAGCTTGGCATATCTTTCTTAGTGATGAATCACAGGAAAATTATCTATAAGTGAAACTAACTTGTAGTTTTGTGCAACCTGCCCCATTTTTTCCGCTGTGCACATTGACATGGACAATGAACATGGAAGTCGGACTTTTTCTTGATCACAACGCCAACGTATATATTTCATGCTAGTACTTTTTCAGGATAGGAATTGTACACAGTAGAGACGTACCATTTCATTTCATTATCATAAACTGTCACAGCATTACTAGCGTTGTACCGTAGGATCAGGAATCTAGAAATGTGAAAACAGACTTACTTTGAGCTGTGGCCATACGAACTGACTGCTTAATTCTGAAATGTCCTTACTGCTCAGGGAAAAGCAATTTTGTGTGAACCGTAAGGCGCATGCAAATTGTGTCTGTGGTATCCCCCACAACGTCTTCAGCACTAGAGCTCCTAAGAATATATACCTTCTTACAAACTAAAAGAAGATTCAGAGACTACTGCGAATTACGGTGTTTGGAAGCCGTTGGTAATTTCATGTGAATTTGTACAGCCGTGGACTGCGCCTCTACTCCACTTTCTTCCAGCCAGTACAACAGATCACAGATTAGTAAGCAGGTGGTCCCGGGTTAGAATCCCGCTGCGATATAAATTTTAATTAATTGCCTCTTTTTCAGTTTAATATCTTTAATAGATATAGAGACAAACTATGTCTCTAGACATTGTTTATTTGATATTTATAGATCACACTTGTTAAAAAATTTAATTTAAATATCATGATAACAAGTACCTCATTAACTTGTAAGGAACCGTAAATCAGCTAGTTACTGAATTGTGCCACGCGGGAATAGCTGTGTGTTCTGGAGCGCCACGTTACGGATCACGTCCCTACCGAATTCGAGTCCTCTCTCTGCCACGTGTGTGCGGGTTGTTTTCAGGTTAGTTTAAGTAGTATGTAAATCTGATGGCCATAGCATTTTGGTCCCATATGCTTACGATCACGTCCCTGCTGGGTTCCAGTCCTCTTGGCCACGGGTGTGCGGGTTGTTCTTAGGTTAGTTTAAGTAGTCTGTAAGACTGCTGACCATAATATTTTGGACCCATATGGTTACAAATATTTGAAAATTTATTGAATTGTCTCACCTCCAAAAGGTTTAATAAAAACATGACAGATTTTGTAATTTGATAGCGTAATGCAAGATGTCAGAACAATGAATTTAATGCTCGATTAGGATCTTTACAAAGGACATAATATGAATGACATCAAGTTTTGGACGCCAATAGTGGAATACATATTAAAAACAATAAACTCCGAGGCGCGTCAAGTAAACAAGATTTCCTATATTTTAGAACAAAGACAACGAACACTGCTCGAAACAATCAGGGGATTAGGCGAGATATCATATACAATATACATATGGGAAGGTATTTTATTCAGATATTGGTTACAATTGCAATTTATGTGTGACGCAGTACGATATTTTGCTGCCTCAAATCTTTACTAGAGGTTTACATGTCGGTTACTTAAAGCGAATTACTTTTGGCATACCATAATAACGAAAAATAAAAACATTCTTGTTTCCCTCTAATAGGGTATGTTATCACGTCGGACAGCCAGCTTCACATTCGCGTGGCATGGACAGTATGAGAGTATCAATCAGCTCTTAAGGGATATTTGGCCATTCTTCCATGACTGCAATATCCAGATCTTAAAACGTTTTCGGAGGCGCTAGTCTGGTTGCAATGCGTCTACTGATTGCATCCCAGACGTGCCCATCTTCTATGGCACTAGCGTAGTGCACAACAAAAAATCAAAACATCTGGTATCTATATATCTGAGCAGTCAAGATGCCTATCTGAATGACGAGAGGTGCGTACTTCCGCCATTAGTGACACTCCCCAAACTATTCGTATGGCGATGTTTCCTGTACATAAGCCTCTTCAGCTGAGGAAACGATGATTGCCCGGCTAAAGACGAAATATTTTTCTGCTGACTAAACGGTGTCGTGGTTTTAATGGAACACACTCCATAGGCCTCCACGGGTAGAGGCCACATTGCCGAAGGCTGTTTTGGACTGTTTGTGTTGATATTGGGCGCCATTGCTGTCTGGAGGTTGCGTTGCAGCTGTTTAATTCAGCAGCCTGTCTTGACGGGAATACTTTTGTTAGACTCGACCGGTTTCGGCAATTGCTGCCATTGAAAGGAAACCAACAAAATACGTTGCTCCAAAGACACTAAGATAACATTTTACATCGTCAAATTTACAGTAAAAAAAAGCTACCATGTAAAGTGATAGCTATTTTTATTGTAAACTTGACGATGCTGTACTCAGTGAAAATGTTATCTTAGTGTCTTTGATGTAAAATATATTGTTGATTTCCTGTAGATGGCATCAATTGCCGAAACTGATCGAACACAGCAAAGAAAAGTATTTTACAGATCTCGCACAAGATTGATTTTTTCAAAGTACATCGCGGCTGCAGACTGCCACATAATAACAACATTAACCTTTAAAAATAGATGGAGAAAAGAAAACTTTGTTTCATTGCCTAACGAACCCCGTTCATATTGGTTGTTAAAATATTTTTATTCTCTTTCTCAGATGCGCTTCACTACCATCAGAATATCACATTAAAAACCACAGTTGCCGCGCGGTAGTACCCCAGCGGTCTGGAGCGCCAAGTTGCGGATCGCGCGGCTTCCTACACCCACACCTACGTGGGATTACTCTGCAAATCACATTCAAGTGCCTGGCATAGGGTTCATCGAACCAGCTTTATGCTATTCATCTCCCATTCCATTCTCGAATAGCTCGCGGGAGAAAGAACATCTGAATCTCTCCATTCGACCTCTGATTTCTCGAGTTTTATTCTGATGATCATTTCTACCTATGTAGGTGGGAGTCAACAATATATTTTCGCATTCGGAGGAGAATGTTCGCGATCGGAGTTTCGTAAGCACACCACGCCGCAGCGATAAGCGCCGTTGTTGTAATGATTTCCGTCCCAGGTCATGTATCATTTCCGTAACGCTGTCTCCCCTGTATCGTGACAATATGAAACGAGCTGCTCTTCTTTGGACTCTTTCGATGTCCTCCGTGAAACCCACCTGTTAAGGATCCCACACTGGGCAGCAATACTCCAAAAAAGGACGGAAAAACGTAGTTTATGCAGTTTCTTTTGTAGTTCTGTTACATCTTTTAAGGGTTCTGCCAATAAACCACAGTCTCTGATTCGCCTTTCCCACGACATTACCTACGTGTTCTTTCCAGCTTAAGTCTGAAGTAATAGAAATTCCTAGATATTTTGTGGAGTTTACAACCTTCACGTTTGATTGATTTATCTTGTAAACTAAGTTTAACGGATTATTTCTCTTCGTACTCGTGTGAACGAGTTTATACTTCGCATTATTTAGAGTCAATTGCCAATCTTCACACCATAGTGATATCTTATTTAGATCGTTCTGCAGTTGGTTTTGATCTTCAGATGATTTTAGTAGACGGTAAATGACGGCGTCATCTGCAAACAACCTGAGAGAGCTACATAGATTTTCTCCCAAATCGTTTATGTAAATAAGGAACAGCAGAGGACCAAAGACACTACCCTGTGGAACGCCCGATATCACCTCCGCGTAGGAAGTTCGAATCCTCCCTCGGACATAGATGTTTGTGTCGTCTTTAGTATAAGTTAGTTCATAAGTATTTTGTAAGTTTAGGGACTGATGACTCCGCACTTACGTCCCATAAGCATTACAAACATTTGAACAAAACCATAGTAACGTAAGATGCGGAAATCGAACCCACGACCCAGCCTTCAGAAACCAACAACGTTACGCCACGATCGCGAAGAAAACTAGAGAGAGAGAGAGAGAGAGAGAGAGAGAGAGAGAGATGGGCACGGCATTACAAAACTTCTGGTGGATCGTAGGTGGGGCGAGACTCTGTAGCGCGATAACGAAACACTACGCTAAATCACCGAACAGAAAACGAAGTGTCGGCGGCGCGGGCGCCGTGTGGGGCCGCGGCGGGATTTGCGATGCTATCTGGCGCGCTACAACGCCATAATTAAGGACTCGCCGGCTGACGGGTCCATTCCGGCGCCGCTGACGTCAGCGCCGGTCCATTATCTGCGGTCGCTGTCACAGTGTCACTCCGCGTAATCTGTAAGCCGCCGCCGGCCCGTCCGCCCGGCTGACAAAGCGGATTAACAAACGAAAGCTGCCGAAATAAGACCGGGAGAGAGAAAAAGAAGGAGAGGAGGAAAGAGTGTGGGCGTCCGACCTCGCTCCGGAGAACCGGCCGCGGCTACTGTGCGCGGATAACGAACGGCCGGTCGCCGGCAGCGCCCGGCCTGCCGACCAGGCCCGATCGGTAATGATAATTGGGTAGCCGCGAAGACGCATCGGGGCGACCGCAGGCGGCCTGTAATCGTGCTCGGGGTCACGTTAATTAACATGTGCGACCGGCCGACGCCGGACGCCAGCGCGCGCGGCCGCACGCGACGCGGCCGCTACACGGCCGCCGGGTCACGCTCTGCCGTCGCGCCACGCCGGGAGGTGTCTCGCCGCTGCCTTCGTTAAAGCGCGAGTACGTCGGTCGCGTAACAGACGCATGCGGCCGAGGATCTCGTTACCAGGAACAGTGGCGGAAACGGAAGAAGTTGCACAATGGAACACCAGTATTTACTAGGGAAGTAATACAGTAGTCCCAAAAACTCTGCACTCGGTAACCCGGCAGTCCGGGTATCTCCACCATCACTCTAAAAGCCCTCTGGAGTTACTTCGTGTTCGCAGAATGCAAGGTAGAATTGAAATTTTAGCGCGTTGCAGTTACAGACTATGCTATAAATGGGCCTAGACATATTCTTTCTTGTGCCACCTACATCCTATTTAAAAATCCTTTCAGTTTCATTAATACAGTATGTACATGGGACCTCATATTAAAAAAAAAAAAAAAAAAAAAAAAAAAAAAAAAAAAAAAAAAAAAAAAAGGTCGTGATCAAAATTATGGGAGTCCATTTTTCACATTCCCTTTGAAAATCAGCTTGAAGTAAACACTAGTGTCCATACTTTTCGTTGTTCAACGCTTTATGCCTTCTTTAAAGTAATTTTCTAAATATAAAGTACGTACAGATAAGTTAGCAATATCATTTCTTAGATATTTTCTAACATTTATTTTCAATTATTGTATTCCACCATTTGTATTGTATTCTAAAATAACAATAGAAATTATTTTATAACAAAAAATCTTACTTATACCTTTTTAACACCGTTCCTGATAACCTGGTATTTTCACAAACTCGGCCAAGCTTCGGTCCACATTATACCGAGTTTTCGGTCTTGAAAATTTTCGCCACGCAGGTCATCGTTAGACGATGCTATTCAGATAATTGTTCTCTTCAGCTTCTTATTGGTCAAGTAGGTACCGAGAAATTTCCATTCGACGATTCGTTTGATTTTTTGGTAAAAATGCGCTTACCCTTACATTATAACGAGGAATGAGCTTCATTTTGAACATATTATTCGTTTGAACCTGTTTATAGTGAATATGTAGTAACTAACTTCTTATGTGACTTAATTAATTATCGTGACGCACAATGTATGTAGGTAACTTAAGTGTGAACATTTTCTGTCATTTATTTATTATCTGTATTGTAATTGTTTATGTATATATTATTTTATTTTATTTGTACTTTGTAGTTTTTTATATGTGATTGCTTGGTATGTTTAATTTGTCAATGTAAAATATTTTTCTGTGAACAGTTATCGATAAGGCTCCTCAGGTCAGCTCTCCCCTGTGGGAGAGCAGGCAAGCAGCAGTATCTGCCGTCCCGTGCCGTACATCAGACGTTCGTACGCCGTCCGAGGAGTGCTCAAACAATATAAGTAATAAAGTTAAAACAAAGTGAAAGTTATAATTTGTTATAAGTGCAACGATATGAAATTTTATGTGAAACCTGTGAACATAAGTGAAGTAAGAATTGATTTTAATGAAACATCTATTCGTTCCTTCCGCTGAGACAGAAATTCGTTACGTGTTCGGTAATCGTCCCAGACGTCCGAAACGCGGTAGCGTCATTGCGGACGCTAACGGTCGTGATTAATTACGCGATTCGCGAAGCATCACGGCGAACTGCTAGCAAGCTGCCAAAGGAGGAGCCACCATCAAAATGATTTCTGTATGAATTTGTGTATCATTTATATGACTGCAAAGTACCACGTCGCTGGACTGATAAATGAGATAAGTTAAATGCTATTGGTTGTAATTTACTGTGAATGCATGTTTAAGTTTTGTTAAAATACAAGAACATTAGACAGTACTTTTGCTATCTTATTTGAACAACTAATAATATGACAATCCTTAATAATGGATGAATATTTCTACACATTTTTACAATCAAGTGAATGTCATTAATTGTTAGAATCTGTGAAATTAATTTCTGTTGAGACAATTTTGCTAAAATTGATGGTAGAAGATAACAGACAGTTGAATTAATGAATAATTTTTCTATTTCGTTTTGCACTGAGTTCAACAATAATAGCCACCGCCACATCTATCCTATAAAGAACCAAACTCGTACAATTGCCATATGCATAGCATCAATTAAGACTGATTTACTTAAATTTTCTATTTGCTTGAGTGAATTAATTTTTATTAGATACTGACTATAGTGGTTGGACTGTACCCATTTGCCAATCACTTGATGTTAAAAATCCTACTATTCATAATTTTCTAAATTATCATTACCATTAGCGTACTAATTGAGTCGTACGCATTGCACAGACGGAGTAAGTTAATTTCTGCTATCTGTGTGTGCACAATCTCTGTAGGAGATTTTGTAAGGAAAGGAAAGGTGAGTGATCTTTTGAAATGTTTGTCAGATAGGGCCAGCGTATTTGTTAATTACACTAATTATCTTGCTAAATATTTTCAAAATTTAACTACACCACTTGCATTAATCACGAGTTTAACGTAACCAACCACGAAATTAAGGTAAGGTTTGTTATGTTGCTCAAACATCACAACAACAGCCACCACAATTAATGACACGTAAAACAAAGTTTTTTATACCTCCACGCATACTTTTCTTCAATGAAATAAACACCTTTCACCCAAAATATTACCAACAAAATATTTTCTTTCCTTACAACAGTAGAGTCCGTAAAACTCGGCACTCGATAGCCCGGCAGTACGGGTAACTCGGCCACCCCCCTGCTCACCCTCTGGATTTATTCCCTGCTCGAAGAATGCAAGATAGAATTGAAATCTCAGCGTTTAGCAGTTACAAGCTTTGCTATAAATGGGCTTAGACATTTAGACATATTTTCTTGTGCCACCTACATCATATTTAAAAATCGTTTCAGTTTCATTAATACAGTATGTAGATGCGACTTCATATTAAAAAAAAAAAAAAAAAAAAAAAAAAAAAAAAGGTCGTGATCAAAATTAAAAATTATAGGAGTGCGTTTTATCACAGTCCCTCTGAAAATCAGCTTAAGCGTGATGGAAATTTTAGTGGAATAAGTTTTATGAAATAAATCACTAGTGTCAATACTTTTCATTGTTCAAGGCTGTATGCCTTCTTAAAGAAGTCTTTTGAATGTGAAGTGCGTGCTGATAAGTAAAAAGGTAAAGCTGTCAACAATCCAAATATTCGTTTGAACACCACAGTGCTTTACTAGGCATAGTCTTATTTAGAGGTGATATGCCGTTGCCTTCCTCCGACCTTCGAACTGACTTACCCAGCCAGTTATAGGGGAGACCTACAGTTTAACGTGGGTTCCGAACCACGGTGCTACTCGGTATTTTTCACATGAGTAATACTGCCGGAGGTGAAATAACTGGAAAGTGACAGATAAAATCCTAGGACTTGGCGGGGATCGAACCCGTGACCTATGGATTTGTAGTCTGACACTCTACCACTGTGCAACCGAGGCGCACTACTCGTATTTAAGGAATATCATTTCTTAGATATTTTCTAACATTTATTCTCTGTTATTTTATTCCATCATTTGTATTGTCTTCTAACATAACAATAAATCCTACAAAAAATCTTACCTATACTTTTTTAAACACCGTTCCCGATAACCCGGCATTTTCACAAACTCGGGCAACCTTCGGTCCACATTAGACCGCGTTTCCGGGACTCTACTGTAATTTATTAAAAATTACAGATATTAGGTAACAGTACAGAAGAACAGAGGGCAAAAAGTCCACCTGTACGATGCTAGTTCCAAAAGTAATAGCTTCCATTTTTTTTCGTGGAAACTACAGTAGATCACGACAAAATAGGGCAACATTTCAGCTGCAGTCTGCAATTTTTCAACAGTCACCATCAATCGTTACGCACTTTTTCCAACAATAGACCAGACCTTCCATTTTATTTTGCATTTGACTTTATGACTGCTTCTTCATTACTGTTTGTAAACCGTAACACATTACCTTATCTATTAAATGGACCTACATTATCTACATTACAATACATTGCTTATTATTTCATTATTTTTTGTTCTATGGTTCTACGTTTAACTGACTGTTCTACTGTTAATTTAGTTATTGTTGGGGTTAGTATTAACACGAACTTTAACAGGGCACATTTGTTTTGGAAGTCTAATTACTTCTATTCTACGATTGATTAGTTGTCTACTTTACATTAGTGCTCCCCCCCCCCCCCCGCCCCACCCACCCACACACCTTCCTGCAGAGGGCAGAGTGTTACAGATGTGCCAGCAATTTATAAACCAAGTATGGGTAGCCTGTGTCTACATCTACATCTACATGGGATAATCTGCAAATCACATTAAAGTGCCTGGCAGAGGGTTCATCGAACCACCATTATACTATTTATCTCCCATTCCATTCTCGAATAGCGCGCGGGAAGAAAGAACACCTGAATCTCTCTGTTCGAGCTCTGATTTCTCGTATTTTATTCTGATGATAAGCGATAAGCGCCGTTGTTGTAATGATTCCCATCACAGATCCTGTATCATTTCCGTAATGCTGTCTCCCCTGTATCGTGACAATATGAAACGAGCTGCCCTTCTTTGGACTCTTTCGATGTCCTCCGTCAAACTCACCTGATAAGGATCTCACACTGGGCTGCAATACTCCAAAAATGGACGGACAAGCGTAGTGTATGTAGTTTCTTTTGTAGTTTTGTTGCGTGTTTTAAGGGTTCTGCCAATAAAACGCAGTCTCTGGTTCGCCTTTCCCACGATATTATCTACGTGTTCTTTCCAATTTAACTCTGAAGTAATAGTAATTTCTAGGTATTTTGTGGAGTTTACGGCCTTCACTTTTGATTGATGCCGGCCGCGGTGGCCGAGGGGACTGAGGCGCTTCAGTCACAGTCAAGGTCGGGGTTCGAATCCCCCCTCGGGAATGGACATTTGTGCCGTCCTTAGTATTAGCTAGTTCATAAGTAGACCCGTAGTTAAGTCCCATAGACTCTACAACCATTTTGATTGATTTATCTTGTAAACAAAGTTTAAAACAAAGTCCACCAAACTAATTGCTATGGGAATGCCCCTGACGCTGGGCAAGCCAGATGTTAGAACACTGCAGCTTACTTCTATGTTATGTATTTATTTGATTCTACCTCAATCTAGTTATTCTGACTTAATCAGTCCTCACGATGCGCCACTGCTGGCGGCCAGTCACCGCCCCGAAAGAACGACTCTGGTGCAGCAGTCTCATCCTGAAAAATATGACGGTCCAGGTTGTGAATGTTGTCATCCGTGACCTTATTAGATATTATATCAGTCAGTGAATTAAATACATTGAAACTTCATTCAGCTCTTATAATTTCTGCGACGTTAATAGTATGTAACTGCTGACGTAATTCGGTAGCATGAGGGGTAATCGAATACGATATGCTTTGGTGTTCCCTCCGGGGCTCCACAGTCACTCTCTGATGTTGCCCTTTTCCCGAACCGACATAAGAATTTCCGATACGGGCCATGACCAGTAACGTAGTCCACAAATCCTCTACTGATGCCCGCATACAGCACTTGTAAAAACATCGGAACCATCTGAAACTAACCTTCCTTACAGCACTGATAACAGCATCCGAGTCTTGGAAATGTTCGCCACGCAGGCCACCTTTAGACGATGCTATTCAGAAATTTGTCTTCTTCAGCTTCATATTGGTTTAGTAGGAGCCGAGAAATTTCCATTCGACGATTCGTTTCAATTTTTTGTAAAAATGCACGGGATACTCCTTGCACAAACCTTGCCATAAGAAAGGTGTTCCAACATTGTCTCCAAGGCATTACAACCGACAGTCAGGTTTTCACACACTTCTCTGGTCGTTGTCCGCCGATCAGCACGGATGTCTTGATCGAGACGCTGTTTATTGCGAATGATGGCAGCTGTGCAGGATCGACTACGTCGTG
This sequence comes from Locusta migratoria, assembly GCA_026315105.1. Classification (NCBI taxonomy): domain Eukaryota; kingdom Metazoa; phylum Arthropoda; class Insecta; order Orthoptera; family Acrididae; genus Locusta; species Locusta migratoria. The sequence continues at coordinate 179,442,281 of CM048747.1, forward strand.
ACTTGCCACGCACACACTTTTCACCACTTTGAAAGTGCCGTGCCCTTCACCTCACATCGTCACGACCATTGTATCGTCCCCATACAGCTTTGTCACTCGTCAATGGATTACAAGCGACGCAATTTCTTCAGCAATGAGGAATGCAATCAAACATTGCTGTTTTATACCCACGACCGTATCAGTTTTGGCGCTACCTACTGCAGCACAACGGACCCATCTGCAAATTAAAGAGAAGGTTCATGAATTAGCAGTACATCAGTGATTACTTTCGAAAACCACCCTCTTACTTACATCTTTAACCTACTTTTCCCCATAGTCACGAAGGTTATCAACCCATTTCTATCTTCGTGGTACTACTTTCAATGCGTCCTGATCGTAGAAGTTTATTTGCAGTATAGCTATCTGCGGAGTGTTGATTCCATTCTCGCATCTTCGCAAAACGTTGTCTGACAAGGACTTTCTTCCTGGAGAGAAACACTTGAAACTCTGGCGGTGAACGTTTCGGACTGTATGGTGCAAAGAGGAACACCACTCACCCGATTCTGCCAATTTTCTGACGCACAGGAATAACAACGTGGGGTCGAATACTGCCCGAAAAAATCTGACACCGCCAACACTAATTTTGTGGTGTTTGTCGCGAAGGACTCGACGCAATGTAACCAAAGTTGTAATAGAGACTGCAGTATAAACTATGAGCCTGTGTTAAGCAAAGCCCATGAATAACACACTGTACATATTCCAGAACACTGTAACAAGCTCTTTCCAAACAGACTGAGTAACTATGATATATTTTCCTCTTCTTAGGCTAACTAAGTTTCGGGCATGTAGTGGTACGCCCTCGATTCATCACCAGCGACGAGTTCTTCAAGAATGTCATGCTCTTCTGCAGCGTATAGCTTTCAGTGTTCCAGGCTTTTCATCAATGCTCTGGCCCTTGTAGTTGTTTGTCAAATTCTTTGACAAACGTCGAGCACCTATGACTGCTTCAACGGCTCCGACATTCTGGATGTTATTACTGTTAGCAGCCAACTGTTGTTGTTACTGGGATTTTTAAGGCGACCAAACAGCTAGGTCATCATTCCCCTGTTCCTGCCTAAGACGTCACAGCGAAAGGCTCAGCAAAATAAAAATCCAATGCTCATCACTTAGAGGAAAAACCCACATGGTGTGTAGCGCTTTAATCAACGCTGTAGTGACAGAAACTACACATAAGAGCGAAAAACACAGAAGGAATAGAGCAAGTGATTAAATGAAGTAAGACATTACAGTAGAACCCGTGGCATGTTGATCACTATGATAAGCCAGCCGCTCCGCACACACTTAAGTCCTCCAGCCAGAAGGACAGACAACAAAAATGTGGGGAATATATTAAAATTGCTGAAGTGTTGAGAATCTGAGACCTCAGGCCAAGGTACCCAACACTAAATGAAGTGATAGAAACCATCTGCTAGAGTAAAGCGTAAAATACATAGAGGCATTGTCTCCGAGAACCAATGGAAGCGCAGCAGGTAGTTGAAAGAATGCCGCAAGGAAGTTAAAAGGGGGCAGTCCACCAGTTCGTAGAGCGACCACTGTCAGTAGAGTGCAGAGAGCCACACCGACATCTGGGCTGGTCCTCTCGTCCAAGAAGATGGGTGTGTGTTAACCGCGTTCTTTCATCGTCTATTTCAAGATTCAGAATAGAAAGAAATATATTCTGCAACCGGGAGAGAAAATTGAAGTCCATAGAATCACAGACCTACTTGTAGTGTCTGAGAACATGATTTTGCAAATACACTCCTGGACATTAAAATTGCTACACCACGAAGATGACGTGCTACAGACGCGAAATTTAACCGACAGGAAGAAGATGCTGTGATATGCAAAGGATTAGCTCTTCAGAGCATTCACACAGGATTGCCGCCGGTAGCAGCACCTACAACGTGCTGACATGAGGAAAGTTTCCAACCGATTTCTCATACACAAACAGCAGCTGACCGGCGTTGCCTGGTGAAACGTCGTTGTGATGCCTCGTGTAAGGAGGAGAAACGCGTACCATCACGTTTCCGAATTTGATAAAGGTCGGATTGTAGCCTATCGCGATTGCGGTTTATCGTATCGCGACATTGCTGCTCGCGTTGGTCACGATCCAATGACTGTTAGAAAGAGTATGGAATCGGTAGGTTCAGGAGGGCAATACGGTCTCGTATCGCTAGCAGTCGAGATGACAGGCATCTTAATCGCATGGCTGTAACGGATCGTGCAGCCACGCCTCGATCCCTGAGTCAACAGATGGGGAAGTTTGCAAGACAACAACCAACTGCACGAACAGTTCGACGACGTTTGCACCAGCATGGAATATCAGCTCGGAGACCCTGGACGCTGCATTACAGACAGGAGCACCTGCGATGGTGTACGCAAAGACGAATCTGGGTGCACGAATGGCAAAATGTCAGTTTTTCGGATGATTGCAGGTTCTGTTTACAGCATCATGATGGTCGCATCCGTGTTTGGCAACATCGCGGTGAACGCACATTGGAAGCGTGTATTCATCATCGCCATACTGGCGTATCACCCGGCGTGATGGTATGGGGTGCCATTGGTTACACGTCTCGGTCACCTCTTGTTCGCATCGACGGCACTTTGAACAGTGGCCGTTACATTTCATATGTCTTACGACCCGTGGCTCTACCCTTTATTAGGTCCCTGCGAAACCCTACATTTCAGCAGGATAATGCACGACCGCATGTTGCAGGTCCTTTACGGGCCTTTCTGGATAAGGAAAATGTTCGACTGCTGCCCTTACCAGCACATTTTCCAGATCTCTCACCAACTGAAAATGCCTGGTCAATGGTGGGCGAGCAACTGGCTCGTCACAATACGCCAGTCACTACTCTTGATGAACTGTGGTATCGTGTTGAAGCTGCATGGGCATCTGTACCTGTACACGTCATCCAAGCTCTGTATGACTCAATGCTCAGGCGTACCAAGGCCGTGGTGGTTGTTCTGGGTACTGATTTCTCAGGATCTATGCACCCAAATTGCGTGAAAATGTAATCACATGTCAGTTATAGTATATTTGTCCAATGAATACCCGTTTATCATCTGTGTTTCTTCTTGGTGTAGTAATTTTAGTGACCAGTAGTGTAGCTTTCGATAACACTATGGATCGTCAGAATGTAATGTGGCCACTGCCTTTACGCGCCCCCCTTCATTCTACTGCCGCCCTGATCTGCTGGCATATCGGCAGCCCCATAGCGGCTTGCCCCTACTTTAAATTTTTTATTTGTTCAGACTGCTAGGCAGTAACTAGCATATTGTTTTTAATCCTTTACTTTTGTAAAAGTCTCATGTGGTAATTTTACATTCTGATGATGACTTCCATAGTTTTGTCGAAATCTAGATAAATTTTGAAATTATTTTAAAGCAAATTGTGGGGCCGCAGTTGTCAAGATTATTTCATATCCAGTTGCTGCGTTTAAGGCCTGGTTTAAAATTGTAATAATTTTCAGTGGTTTTTATGACTGGAGAAGATGGTGACAAACCTAATCTTGTGACGTCGTTATCATGAAGGAAAGTATTCACAAGATGTGCACAATGAGCGCGAGCATGTTGTCCATTAAGACGAATTACTCACCGAAATACTGCCGATATTCTTGCATTATACGGCGGATAATGTCATCCCTGTGCCGTATTGCTTTCTACGACCAACAGTGGCGTACGTTGGCCCTACATAATGCCACCCCGAAACATCAGGGAACCGCCACCTTGCTGCACTCGCTGAAAGGTGTGAGTGTAAGACAATCAGGCTGACTAGGCTGAAGGCAGATGCAAGTCTCTTCTGTAAGTAGCATTTGCTGCCAATTCTGACGAGTCCATTGAGCAAGCTGTTGGGCCTTTCTGTACCGCGCTGCATGGTATCTACGTGTGAAAGCTGAACCTCGTCATGGACGTCGGGAGTGAAGTCGCATGTCGTGCAGCCTATTACGTATAGTCTGAGTCGAAACCCGACGTCCTGTGCATGCACGAAAATCGTTAATCAACTAGTTAGCTTTCCTCTCAAGATTCCTCCGTAAATACTGGTCGTCAGCTGATGTGTTTGCCTTTGCGCAGCCAGAATGAGGCAAGTATCGTCAGTACCTGTATCTCTGTACCAACTACACGTTTGAACACCACCACTTTAGTACACTCCCAAACGTCTGGAAACTTTCCTTGATGAGAAACCCTCCAGAAACGATGTAACAATGCGGATACGATCAAACTTCGGAATTGACCTCGGCATGGAAAGACTGACCACCGATAGTGTACTTCATTTCTCGTTTTTTGACTGCAACTGATCGGCAGACTTGTGCGTGTTGAATGACATCTATGGACTATATGGGAACTGTGTTTTTCATGCTAAGTGCGTTTTGCCGATGAAATTGCAATTCTGTCAGAGACAGCAAAGGATCTGGAGGAACAGTTCAAATGTTTAAATGTCTGTAAATCTATCGGACCAAACAGCGTGGTCATCAGTCCGTAGCTTACAAACTACTTAAACCTAGGTAAACTAACCTACGGACAAACACACACACCCATGCCCCAGGGAGGACTCGAACCTCCACGGCAAGCAACCGCGCGTTCCACAGCGAGGTGCTTTAGACCGCTCGGCTACTCCACCGCGGCGAGGAACAGTTGAACGGAGTGGACAGTATGTTGAACGTAATCGACAGTGTGTTGAAAGGTGCGTATAAGATGAACATTAACAAGGGCAAAACAAGGGTAATGGAGTGCAGTCTAAGAAAATCAGGCGATGCTGACTGAATTAGATTTCGTAACGAAACAATAAAGGTGTTACATTTTAAATTTTAAAATTTTAACCTATTGACATGGAGTCAGCCACATTTTAACAACTTTTTTAATGTGAGCTTTATTGTATCCTTCTGAAGAAGGCAAAATTAATTTTGCCGAAACCTGGGTAAAGGTTTATAGATGTAAACTATTTTATGCAACTGGTCGGCTGAAACTGTGTTGACTCTTGGATTGTTACATGAGATTTGTTACTTGGGCAGTAAAATAACGTATGATGATAGCAGTAAAGAGGATATTAAATGCAGAATGGCAATGGGATGAAAAGCGTTTTTGAAAAAGAAAAATTTGTTAACATCGAATATTTATTTAAGTGCAGGTAAGTCCTCTCAGCAGGCATTTGTGTGGAATGTTATCTTGTATGGGAGTGAAACATGGACGATAAACAGCGAGGACAGGAAGAGGATAGAGGCTTTTGAAATGTGGTGCTACAGAAGAATGATGAAGATTAGGTGGCTGAATCGCGTAACTAATAAGGAGGTGTTCAGCAGAATTGGGGAGAAAAGGTTTTTCTGGCATAGCTTGAGTAAAGAAGGGATCGATTGATAGGACACATTCTTAGTCATCAAGGAATCGTAATTTATCAATGGAGGCAATTGTGTGGAGTAAAGATCTCAGAGGGAGACCAAGAGATGAATACAGTAAACAGATTAAAATGGACGTAGGTTGCCGTTCCTATGAAGAGATGAACAGGCTTGTTCAGGGTGGTTGGAGAGCTCCATCAAACCAGTCTCTGGAATGAAGACCTCAACACATACATATTCAACGTCAATGTTCAGCAGAATTTGGAACCAATGTGATGTAACACTCTTTTTGACTTGTGTGTAATGCTGTAGAAAAATGTTCAAATTCAAAGAAGAGGTAAAGTAGGAACTGAAGAAGTTCTTAAAGAACCACCAGAGGAGAAAAATATCTGCATTACACTTAATAGAAGATGCGACAGTCCAGTGGCTCGTCTGCAGAAACATTCGGAAACACGTATTTGAATTGCTGTTTTGTAGACTAAAAATAGGGTGGAGTTTAAGCAAGATCAGAATGTAAAAAATAAGTTATTTAGGAGAGAGAAATAACGGTCTCTTAAAAGTAAATGGGTGCATAAAGAGGGTTCCTACAGCGATACAACGTGTTACATGAAATAAGCCAATTTTTACGTGACAGGAAAAATTGTTCGAATGAAACTGGACCTGAATGATGTTTCTGCGCGTTTTCTGGACTTAGTTACTTACGAAGTGTGGCATATGGACGTTTGAACGGTCCTGGAGTCGTGTTCGGGTACCTAGTGGTTAAAGCGACCGCTCGCGAAAAGCGGGAAACCCGGGTTGAAGTCCTGGCCAGCCACAAATTTTCATATGTCACCATTTGGTAGAACACCCATATCTTATACAGTGACGCTAAAAGAAATTCGCTATTGCGAGATGCAGGAGTGACTGTACAGTTTTCCTCATGGAGTTGTTATGTTGAAATTGTTAGTGTTGTGATCAAAGACAATTAATACGAAAATTTAACTGGCAATAAAATTAAATTAGTGTTTTTTGGTAATCACCGTTTTGGCTCACTGAAGTGCGATGTCGTCTGGTGTGCCTCCTTGGTCATTAACGTGATTCTCCCTGCTGGAGCGCGATAAGAAAATAGTGTCTCTCACATTTATGCGATTTTTATTGAAGGAAGTGCAAAAATACACGTCAGTTTTAACGATCACATAACAGGACACTCTCAACTTGGCGCTTGCAGTGTGTAGTTCTATGTAAATTTCGTATGAATATGTATACCGTCGTATCCTTTATGTTTCAAAGCACTCTATCAACATACAGGACAAGCTGACGACGTTAATTGCGATATATTTGGCGTTGCACCAACTTACAGATGTGAGTAATAAATTAGCATGTTAAACGCAGGTTAATATTCGATAAAAAGCAGAAAAATGAACAAGAATGCAAGACAGTATTCATTACATAATTTAATATCAAAGTATCAGTTGCTGCGCGTACATGTAGCAGATCCTGAGGTCCGTATCGCTCCGCAAAAAAGTACTTTGATTTTTACACTCTCGCGAAGTTTTTTGGCATAATTGTTCACGAATAGATGAACACTTAATCTTCTGTCCAGCAGCATATAATGTAATTTAATATACTAACGATGAATTAAGGTAATAACCTAGAGACCAAAATACATGTTTTGTTCTAGGTCTTTGTCTTGCGACTACTCAAGCTTTACGTTATTGGCATTCGCAATTTATTTGAGTACAAGCAGCTCCTTTTGTGTTCCATATTCTTCCGGTAATCATGCAAGTAACCTATGTATCAATGAGTAGAAATATGATCCTTTGTACCGTACCGGATAACAGGGAGAGATGGTGGCATCTGTGCAAGTTAGTGTACGACAAATACTAAATTTAAGTTTGTGATCTTTATTTATTATGGATAAATCTAAAATTTGAATTGTTTCATTTAGTCACATCTCTTATGCTTCTTACTGAAATAGTAAATAGCAGCCGTCTCTTTCGGTACCTTTAAATATGATGAGTGTGCCATCAACATTTTTCTTATGGTAAAATAATACATGGCTTTATAGGGAATACAGAGCTGTAAAGGCATATAGCATGCAGTGACCCGTAGCGGAAGCGGCAAACCAACAGTCGGACACGCAATTCATATTATTGTTTTCGATTGTGTGTTTACAGCGCATGGCTTAATTTTGGCAGTAAAGGCGTTCCAGCACGTAACAGGGGATTTATTTTAACTCACTGGAACAGGTTGGCACCAGAGATATAAAATACTTCACGTGTATTAAATTACATCGGAATTACAATTTGCTGCTGTGTCGGCACTAGTAAATTGAAAATGGATTAGTAATGTGACGCCATGAGCAAAACCGAGGGCCGAGATGTTTGCGTGTCACATTTAAAGCATTCACTAAACGTCTAAATCAGCGTGGCATTGCATTTTTTCCGTCAAAATTTTATTATGGCAGTGTCAATTTGTGTGCAGAGATTGGCAAAACCGGATTACATACAATGAGAGGAATAATATTTTGATTTGATCATGAAATGAATAATTAATGCTGAACTTGCTCTATTGTTGACAGGATTTTGTACGTACACTTGACTGGTCACTAAATAACTTTCGTCCTAAAACGAACACTTCATATCTAATATTAGTACTATACGCGGCCGCTGCCGTAAGTAAAAGATTAGATCGCGGGATGGGTAAAACTGATTTGGCTCAAACTGCAAGATAAAGCATTTAGATGAACCGTTTAAATTCCCAAGCCGCGGCGAAAATGCCGAGCACATTGAGGCACTATGCTCCGATGCGCGAGGCCGTTTCCCGTCGTGGGTTCGAATCCTCCCTCGGGTATGGATAAGTTAGTTTATAAGTAGTTTGTAAGTTTAGGGGCTGATGACCCCGCAATGAAGAGCCATAAGCTTAATATTCACCTGAATGGGGCATTAGGAAAAGGAAAAAAGGCCCATGAAATATTTATGATTACAGTATAAACGAAGTTTAAGTGAGTTTGAATGATATGTCAATTACTGTCAACTTAGCCTGATAGGTAATGCAGTATACTATTAATTTTGCGGACGGGTGTAGATCCCTAACTGATATTTTTATTTTATATTATTCCATTATAATAACGAAATTCAAATTAAACATTCCAGTGTTCTTGAATTGTACATCTGCATCTTTAAAGACAGCATGTTTCGATACAATCAAAACACCTTTAGTAATAGAGTATCAGTTTTCAGTCATCCTGTTTCATCACAGTGATTCAGTATGTGTGGTATGCATCAAAGAAAAGTTATTAAATTCTTGGATAAAGTATGCTCTGCACCGAAGCACTTTTCCGAAAAATTGTCTTGCCAAAAATGTCTACATAAAATATGAATGATGATCATGCAAAATAAGTGTAATGTACTTTTCGCAGGAAATAGCTATTATCTTTGTAAATGCTTTTGTCATCGAAAACTTCACAAAATAATGAATATTATTTACATACTTCAGTTAAAGTAATTGTAACTAAAACTAATATATGATATATTAATTGTAAATTTCGTAGTTTAACATTGCAAGGAATTATATAAAATAAAATAAAAATAGGAAGTGTAGGGATCGAACACAGAGCTCTAAGTCTGTGGTGTAACATTCTATCCACTACACTACGCTATCTTTGTTGAAAAAGTTGATTGTGCAGCAGATATACCGTAATCATAAATGTTACAACCGTTTTCTTACGTCATAAGGCTTACACCGGGGAGATATACAGTATTAGGAATTTGAAAGGTTCATCTACCTACTTCTTCTCAAACACTTTGATATAGATGAGACCCATGCCAAGATCTTCCCAGAAGGTGTTAGTGTGAAATTCTACCTGATATGTTTGATACATCCATGTACATATGTAAAACGTCATGCGCTCATGTGACGTAAGTAGTAAGATAAGACACTGCCCTATATTTGAAACAACGGTTTTGTTCTCTATTAAATTTTCTTAGTCTAAGACCAAAGTGATTTTATATTTACTATTTAAGCTACATATCCCTGTTTAGTTTGACGTTTGTACTGACTTTTGTGCATACTTATATCAGATTCATTACGAAAAATGTAATAATAATGCCGCCAAAAGTCGAGATCACTGTCAGAAGTAACGTAGGTGGAGCTTCAGTAACGTTCATATGTTGGCAATTAACCGTATTTCGTGTAGCCAATGACATGCAACTTGGACTTTTACAATACAATCTGATCCATATATTGTATTCATTGACTGTTCTGCCGGTACTTAACAGAATATTTGATCGATTTTGAATGAAACGCACGAAATCATTTTGTTATATTCTACAAAGTTTTTAGACCAATTTACAGCTATTATCAACAGCCGAAAACTGGTTTTACAAACAATAAATTGCAGAATATTACATATTAATCGCTTCTATTTTATTCCTAATGATTCATATATGTTCACCCATGCACGAACCGAAACCCTATGTTATAATTAAACAAAGCTAATCATTTGAAATGAATTGTTTGGTGCAAAGTTAGGACGATCAGAAGAGGGCTACTGGCCCGGGATGCATCACCTGCTGCTAGACCAGATGATACGTAGAAGCCGTATTGGTTGCTGTACCCCAACAGTCTCTGTGTTTCATTGCCGAGGCAAGTAGCAGCGGTTTCAGCCAGCAATGGTGGTAAACAATGCTGACTTGAGCTTCCTATCGGGCTGTGTTTTAAATCGTGTGATCTTCGTACACTGCTCAAAACTGGAGATAACGGTAATTTCTTGCTAATTTTACGCAACCAGTTCATGTAAATTACACTTTAGGACACTCCAATAGCTGCAGCCATATATGTTTTTGTAAATAACGTTGTTGTTACATTGAACTTTATGTTCAGTTCAGAATATGAAGCCACTGATCGGTTGGTTACAAGGGGTCATTTGTTTTCCCTTGTGAATTAGTATGACTCACCAGTACATGCATAAGGATAGACAAATGCGAAATTACGAAGGTCTGGATTTCCTCACATTCACTATTTAGAGTATACAGTGTTTACTAAATAAAACCTTACCTGTGTTTACTAAATATCAATAGGAAATACCCAATTACCCTTTTTTTAATGGCAAATATCTTACAGATAAACAAAGCTTCCCAAAGGCATGAATTTTAAACCCATTAAGAGAAAGGCAAATATAATTTAAAATTTATGAAGAGGGTTCACTTAATTTATAACAAAATAAATTCACAGGGGGAGACAAGCAGTTTAGCATCGGCACACACTAACAGGTTCAGCAATAAAATGAAGATAGAATAACTTCAAGGTAAACGGCAATTACGAAAAAGAACTAGCCCGTATCAGCAACAGACCATATACATGATATCAAGGCGCAATTTCCTAATTAAACTTGCCTGCAGGACAAAATGCAAAATAACAAACAATAATTAATTACCATAACCTAACATTAACCAACAATTAAGAACAACACTCCTCTCTCTCTTTTTTTTACTTCTCTAAAGCAAGAAAGATTGCAGTTAAAAGGTCTGAAGGACACAGCTAAAAAAGAAAAAAACAGGGACAACAACAGCAGTTCACAATTCAAATTACACATCCGTCAACAGTCCATAATAATTAACTGCCAAGGGCAACAATAGAAGAAGTACCACACACTTTAAGCAAATACCCCAACTATATGTTGCACAAACAGGGCTCACAGACACATGGCTCTGCAAACAAGCTAACAGTTTAGGTGAGCAATAAATATTAGACATAGCACAAACAGCAACACTAATCACAGCCCCATTGCAACAAACTCGAAGCAGCAATGTCTTTCCTAGCAAGAGAACGGCGAGTGTCCACCAAAAAAAGGAAAGAGTATGGTTTAAGGAGTGTCCAAACGAATTGAGAAGCTACAGACTTAACCCGAAAGGAAGCTCTAAAAGTACCACAACACTGCCCAATAATGCGACTACGTGTTGGGATAATTTGCCCGTAGAAGGAAAACACTCCGCCCATGATTACGGCTGACCCCCTGACGGACCACGTGGTCACAGTCAGGTAACTTTTACCAGAAATGAAAACAGAGACACTTAAGAATCTTGCAGACGGAAAATAGCATTAGAAAACATAAAAGATCAAATTTCATATGCGATTAGTCAGTCAAACAGAAAATCTAGTTGCTATCAAGCAAAACAACCGCTATCAGTCATCAGAGTACACATATTGACAAGGACATAGGCCTAGAAAACCGCTGGTGTTCAGCTAATTACCCCAAACTAACATGAGGTCACAAAGACAGGCAAGTACATAGCGAGCGAGGAGGGAAAGGGCACCAACTAACGCAAATAATTAGACATGACCAAGAAAAGCAACTAGTTAACTGCAAAGTCCAAAGTAGTTGTACGCCCGGAAGCCTTGATAGACTATTCGGAGATGGAAGCGAGTCTGATTTTAATCCAAGTTGAAGACTGCGGAGAAGCATGTAGATCGCAGGCTCAACTGTACATGAGGATGCCATCGTCACATGGAACGTACTAGGTGACACCGCTCGCCCGGCATATGGCACACCACTCGGTAGACATTATCCGCACAACCGGCCGATGCCCGTTCAGAGTACCATCGCCGAGCACACCACCTTCAGGCTACCGACCCACTTGCTGGCTGAGGACACACTGTCCCGCTCAAAGCACTGCCTCGCTTGTTCTTGCTGTGTCCTTAGTAGGCGCCGAAATCCCCGTGCCTCGCGCACGCACCAACAGATATATCTGCCGATCAAGGCAACTACCGCAGGCCCTGAGACAAATGACAAACTAAAACTAGCCACGCCACCCCCAGTAAAGTAACAAAGTGATATCGATACGCGAGTTGGAGTGAGGTAATTGGCGCCAATACCAACAAATCGAGCCAGCACGGCTCACACAACTGCTTGTGTACTTCGTTTGGTAAATAAAAGTCAACACTAACCCTCTCTGCAACAACTTTCGGTTATTGCCACTATCCTGGTTACCGTAATGTTGTTGTATCCATTCTGTAGATCTGACAGAAAGAAGTCAAATCATTCTAATTCATACTGCTGTTAACAATACATCAGAACCGAGATATCTCAACTGATCCTGCAATTGCATGAGCAGTCATTCATTTTTATTTCGGTGTCTATATCAGATTTTGTTTCTCCAATAGGTAGGCACCGCCACAGCTTTGCCATTGGATTGTAGCAGGTCACTGAAACTGAAGGGATCCGGCAATAGTCAGCACATAAGCAGATGAGCCTCGTCCTGAATCTCTCCACATTCTCGAAGAGCATCGTCATCTATTATCTATCTAGTTATACTAGCCTTCAGCCTGTTTAGTGTTCTCCTTACTGTATAAGGGAGATTGTTTCCAGGTTCCATATCCTCTTTTGGTGTTATTAGCAGTGCGGTTTGTTCATTCTTCCATTTACAGACTTCAGGCAACTGACAAGGATCTTGGTTACTGCAATGAAGCTGTTTCTAGACTTAATCCTTTCTCTTTCTTTGTTCTCTCACCGTCTGCTGCCACATGCTTTCTGATCATGGGTGGAGCAAATTCCAGCAAGGAGGTACGTATTACCTGTAGGTGTGGGTCTGAGACAGCCTGTAACAATGCGCACTTACGTCAACCTGTTTAGCGTGCGTGGATGGATCCCATGCTGGTGCTGCATATTCTGCTGCTGAGACACACAGAGCAAGTGCTGATGTTCTCAGTACTGATGGATGAGCACCCCACTCATAGTTTGTCAGCCTTGTAATGATGTTATTCCTGGAGCAAACTTTGGCCTTGGTATTTTGGAAATGTTGGAAGGAAACCGGCAGCGGTGGAGTAGCCAAGCGCATTCAGGCGCTCTGCTGCGATGCGAGAGGCCGTTTCCCGTCGGGGTTTCGAATCCCCCTCGGACATCGATGTTTGTGGCGTCTTTAGTATAAGGTAGTTCATAAGTAGTTTGGAAGTTTAGGGACTGATGACCCCGCAGCTAAGTCCCTTAAGCTTAACAAACATTCGAACATTTGAAGGAAACCGTTATGTCAAGTGTAACCCGCAGGTATTTAGAGTTTGGACAGTGCTCTAGCTTCTTACCCCGCCACATAATGTCGGGCTCAACTCCGGCACCTCTGTTGTGCAAATGGAAAGCACATACTTAGGTTTTGCAAGGGTTTTGCTTTAGGTAGCCAACCGACCTGCTTAATGAGAGAGAGATTCCTCGTCACCGCCAGGACCTTCTACGAGAAGACGGAGCAGTCCCACAACCAGCTCATCCGGCAATTGGGGACACAACAACAATTCAGGCCGACAACCTGTTGGCCTGACCTGCTGCGAGAATAATAAAAATCTTGTAGCAAAACAGGAAAAAAAAATAGTACATCGTCAGTAATCTGACAGTCTAAGTCCACTCAAACAGCCAGGTTCTAATACTTTTACCTATGTTTCATGTACAGCAGGAATAGCAGCAAATGATTAGCCTGCACAACCATCGGACCAAGGTCGAGGTCCGTCAAGAAAGTGAAGCGTGCTTTAGGTAGTATTGAGCTAGTTCTTCAAGACATCTGGAGACTTTTTAGGATATCTGTGAAAATTACAGAACCATCAGTTTGATAAGTCATTGTTGCAAAATTTTAACACGAATTATCTACAGGAGAATGGAAAAGCTGGTAGAAGCTGACCTCGGGGAAGATCAGTTTGGATTCAGGAGGAACGTAGGAACCCGGGAGGCAATACTTACCTTACGTCTTATCTTAGAAGATAGATTAAGGAAAGGCAAACCTACATTTTTAGCTTTTGTAGATTTGGAGAAAGCATTTGACAATGTTGACTGGACTACACTCTTTCAAATTCTGAAGTCAGCAGGGGTAAAATACAGGGAAAGGAGAGTTATTTACAACTTGTACAAAAGCCAGACCGCAGTTATTAGACTCGAAGGGCATGAAAGGCAAGCATCAGTTGGGAAGGGAGTAAGACAGGGTTGTAGCCTTTCTCCGATGTTATTCAATTTGTACATCGAGCAGGCAGTGAAGGAAAGCAAGGAAAATTTTGGAATAGGGATTAAAGTTCAGGGGGAAGAAATAAAAACCTTGCGTTTTGCTGATGACATTGTAATTCTGTCAGAGACAGCGAACGACCTAGAAGAGCAATTAAATGGAATGGACAGTGTGTTGAAGAGAGCGTATAAAATGAACATTAACAAGAGCAAAACAAAAATAATGGAATGCGGTCTTAGGCGATGCTGAAGGAATTAGATTAGGTAACGAAACAATGAAGGTGGTAGATGTGTTTTGTTACTTGGGTAGTAAAATAACATGTGATGGTCGCAGTACAGAAGATATAAAATGCAGAATGGCAATGGGAAGAAAAGCATTTTTGAAAAAGAGAAATTTGCTAACATCAAATATTAATTTAAGGGTAAGGAAGTCTTTTCTGAAGGCATTTGTGTGGAGTGTTGCCATGTACGGGAGTGAAACATGGACGATAAGCAGTGCGAACAGGAAGAGAATAGAGGCTTTTGAAATGTGTTGCTACAGAAGAATGCTGAAGATTAGGTGGGTCGTCACATAACTAATGAAGAGGTACTGAACAGAATTGGCAAGAAAAGGAATTTTTGGCATACCCTGACTAAAAGAAGGGATCGCTTGGTAGGACACATTCTTAGACATCGAGGAATCGTAAATTTAGCATTGGAGGGAAGTGTGTGAGGTAAAAATCGCAGAGGGAGGCTAAGAGACGCGTATAGTAAGCAGATTCAAGTGGATGTCAGTCGCCGTTATTATGAGGAGATGAAAAGGCTTGCTCAGGATAGAGTAGGGTGGAGAGCTGCATCAAACCAGTCTCCGGACTGAAGACCATAACAACAACAACAACAACTCATTAAAGTTGAACCCCTGGACAGCCACAACCGTGCCATCAACATATACAAATAGTTTCGTCATTAGTGTACATATTATACTCATCCTTGAGGTAAGCTGTTCTTCTACAGTTGGCATCTTCTGTTCTTACCGCTTAGAGATACATAAAATGGTTTGACCAGTGTGGAACGGGCTGCCCCTTCAGTTTGGCTGTGATACCCCCTGTCCTTCTCGGTGAGACGTGCTGGATGGCCAGCAGTGAAATGGCTGGCGGGCGCAGCCTCCTGGTGGGCCGTGCGAGATGGATGGTGACGATGACAGTGGCTGCGCTCGCCCCCGCATTCGTCACCGCGGTCCGCCGCCTCTGTCGCCGCCCGGCGCGGTCCAGCTCCGGGATCAACGACCCTGGCGGCGAGATGGATGACGTCGCCCTCGAGCGCCATTTGTTTTATTCCCACGGCCGTGAGTCCAAATGAGCGCCGCGAATTAATTACGAGCGCGCCACACTGTGGCAGCCGACTGGCCCTGTAATTGACTACTTCTGCCACACCCGCGCTGGCCCTCTCCCCTCCAGCTGACACCCAGCGACAGTGAGCGGCGAGCTGCTGTACTGCCACTGTGCGACTATGTTTAATGACACACTTCCGCCGGTCATGTTGCTAAAGGCCTCTTTACACGAACGAGTTGCTGGTTAAAACGGACTACTCGAAGTGAGTGCAGCTTTCGTACCTGAGATTAGATTAGATTGGCTGTTCGTTCCATAGATCCGTAACGTCGAGATCCCCGTAGATCTGGAACACGTCACTATACGAGGCGCGTCCAGAAAGTAAGTTCCGTTTGGTAATAAAGTGAAATTGTAATTCTGTCAGAGGCAGCGAACGACCTGGAAGAGCAGTTGACTGGAATGGGCAGTGTGTTGAAGAGAGCGTACAAAATGAACATTAACAAGAGCAAAACAAAAATAATGGAATGCGGTCTTAGAAAATCAGGCGATGCTGAAGGAATTAGATTAGGTAACGAAACAATGAAGGTGGTAGATGAGTTTTGTTACTTGGGTAGTAAAATAACATGCGATGGTCACAGTACAGAAGATATAAAATGCAGAATGGCAATGGGAAGAAAAGCATTTTTGAAAAAGAGAAATTTGCTAACATCGAATATTAATTTAAGGGTAAGGAAGTCTTTTCTGAAGGCATTTGTGTGGAGTGTTGCCTTTTACGGGAGTGAAACATGGACGATAAGCAGTGTGGACAGGAACAGAATAGAGGCTTTTGAAATATGGTGTTACAGAAGAATGCTGAAGATTAGGTGGGTAGATCACATAACTAATGAAGAGGTACTGAACAGAATTGGCGAGAAAAGGAATTTTTGGCATGCCCTAACTAAAAGAAGGGACCGCTTGGTAGGACACATTCTTAGACATCGAGGAATCGTAAATTTAGCATTGGAGGGAAGTGTGTGGGATAAAAATCGCAGAGGGAGGCCAAGAGACGCGTATAGTAAGCAGATTCAAGTGGATGTGGGTTGCCGTTCTTATGAGGAGATGAAAAGGCTTGCTCAGGATAGAGTAGGGTGGAGAGCTGCATCAAACCAGTCTCTGGACTGAAGACCATAATAATAATTCAGATACAGAAGAAAATTTTATTGCACAAAATTCTACAACTCTCAAACTACTTTTCCACATAACTGCCGAATTTTGCAGGAATTTGTCATAGCGGGGCACCAGGTTTTGTATACCTTCTTCATAGAAATCTGCCGCCTGTGTCTTCAGCCATTTGGAAACAGTTTCTTTCAGCTGGTCGTCATTGGTGAAGTGATGACCGCCAAGGAAAGACTTGAGATGTCCTGGATTTTATCATCAATCGCGTGAAGCACTTCTTCTGTAACCAAAGGTGGACGCCCACTTCGTTCTTCATCGTCCGCATCACTACGCCCGCCATTGAACTGTCGGACCCATCTTCTCACTATCGAATCACTCATCGCATTTGGTACGTAAACATCGCAAATTTGCCGATAAATTTCACTTGGTTTCACTTTCCTCGCATTCAGAAACCGAATCACCGATTTCACAGGCGGCGGGATTTTCAATCAACGCCGACATTTCAAACAAGCACAACAAAGCTTACGTAACTGACAGCGATCTCCAAATGGCGCACGTTCTTCTCCTTGATACACATTGTCTACAGCGCATGTTGCGGAACTGCATTCGCAGCGCTGCAGCGAAGATAGATGGAAACGGAACTTACTTTCTGGACGCGCCTCGTATATATAGGGGGATTTAAAAGTCACTACACATTTAAGTGATATAGTAACGGAATATTTGTTTCTTGCAGGTACTACGACAGAATGATAATCAATGAAGAACGAATCGCCGTTATTTCTGCTCGTCTTCGTGGACTGTCGTATGAACAGGTGCGGACAGACTTTGCCCGTCGATTCCAGGAAACAGGACCCACCAGGCTTGTTATCAAGACCCTAGTCAATAAATTAGACCTTACTGGTAGTGTTGCAGATGAATAATGTCCAGGAGGCGGGCCATAACGCCAGACACCGTGCAAAGTGTGGAGGATGCGATCACACGCAGCCCTTCCGCATCTACCAGGAGGCTTAGTAGGGAGCTTGTATTCCTCAAACCACTGTATGGAGAGTTCTTGATTATACGTTGCACAAACGTGCGTACCACATACAGGTCGTACATAAGCTTGTAGCGGAGGACTATGCACCCAGACAAGGTATGTGTCATGACATGCTACAAGCTGTGGAAAATGATAATTTGATGTAAACTGTCTTGTTCAGTAATGAAGCTACATTTCATACCTGTGTACTTGTGAACAGACACAACTGCAGGATCGGGGCAAACGAACAACCAAGTGTGCTGCAGGAGTAGCAACGGGACACATCAAACGTGGTTAGGGATAACGAGGTGAACAGTGTAAGGACCCTTCTTCTTAGCAGAACAAATCTGTACTGGAACCACATACCTACATATGTTGCAACAGTTTTTGGAGCTCCAGTTAATATCTCATGGAATTATGGATACTGTTGTTTTTCAACAGGATACAGCACCACCCCATTTTGCCCTCGTTGTTCGGGATTATCTGAATCAAGCATTTGGCAGATGGATTGGTCAAATGTTCAAAAATGTTCAAATGTTTGTAAATCTATCGGACCAAACTGCGTGATCATCAGTCCGTAGCTTACAAACTACTTAAATCTAGGTAAGCTAACCTAAGGACAAACACACACACCCATGCCGCAGGGAGGATTCGAACCTCCACGGCGAGCAACCGCGCGCTCCGCAGCGAGACACGTTAGACCGCTCGGCTATGGATTGGTCGTGCCTTTCACAGATGTGGGCACCCTTCTCTCCTGACATGACACCCTTAGACTTTTTTGCATGAGTTTATCAAGTCGAAGATATACCAGGTGAAGATCCACAGCACTGAACTCTTAACACAGCGGATTCGAGCCGCAGCTGCTGAGATTACACCAAATATGCTTGGGCAAGTTTTTCGGTCTACAGTGGAGCGCTGGGACGTTGCATAGACAAGCACAGTGGTCACAATGAAATGTAATGAATTTATGTCATATTGTAACAAAAGTTGCAGTGCCATTACATATTGGTTATTAAAATTTGTTTAACTACAAAATGTATAGTGACTTTAGAATCACCCTGATAGTGTTATGTGTGGCAGACAGGAAGGAAGCTGGAAAACTAGTTTTTCCAAGCACATTGTGTGTAAGAGAAAAGGCGCAACCTAGAGATCAAGCAAGACAGCCTATCTGCTTGAAACAAAGCATGAGGTACCAAGCATCACAATTAATCTCAGGTTGCTGTGAGAAGGGAAGATTTCTCGATCTGCACGAAGAGCTTAAGATTTTTTTGCCACCAAAGATCCGTGGGATACTACTTAATGACCAAGCTACTATGAAAAATACCACCTTTTGATAATTGTTTGATAATTGATTGTGTATCAATAAGAAACATTCGACCCAGGAGGGACGTTATAGATCTTCTTTCCTTCCCAATATGTAGCAGCCATTGACATATCCCTGTACGAGTACCATAACTGTGTTCAAATGTTGGTAAATCTAAGGGATTTAACTACGTCGTTTATCAGTCTCTACACTTACAAACTGCTTTACACTAACTTAAAGTAACTTATGCTAAGGACAACACAAACACCCCTGCCCGAGCGAAGACTTACCCCCCCCCCCCCCCCGACCGTAACTATAATAGAAACTTATTTTGCTGTCACTTTGTATTGTTTTGAATTCGTGTACTTTGTTTTTCAACGGCAATTGAACGTATTTTCACCTTACGGGTACATATTTTAAGGGTCATCAAAGTTAACTGAAAAACGAGATTTGCACTTGTGGAATCATAAATGAGAGGTACTAAATCAGCAATCTGTTCCAGAGTCCAGCGACGTTTACGTGTAGATATAAATACTCAGTACAATACCACCAGATTATTTTCCAGATAAATTATAATATTTCAAAACGTAATAATTTCTAACAATAAAGCTGAGCACCTAACGTAAACCTCTCCTGCTTGTGTAACAACACCACAACAAAGCTGAGCACCTATCGTAAACCTCTCCTGTTTGTATAACAATAGCTAAGTATAACATCTTTAATATAAAAACGTTACACATGCAACTACGTATATAGTTAATTGATTTACTTCTATATACTTTGGCTATGTATTAACTGCCGGCCGCTGTGACCGAGCGGTCTGCGGCGTGCCAGTCACGGTCTGCACGACCGCTGCGGTGGGGGTTCGAACCCCCCCTCAGGCATCGATGTTTGTGCCGTCTTTAGTATTAGCTAGTTCATAAGTAGTTTGTAAGTTTATGGACTGATGACCCCGTTGTTAAGTCCCATAAGCTCGACTAACATTTGATTTTATGCTCTAACTGTTTTACGATTGTTTCAAGTTAAAAAAAAAAAAAATAAAAAAAAAAAAAAAAAACCACAGTCATAAAAAACAAACCGTTATTTTAAAACTTAACTTTGTTGCATATTGTTCATTGTTACATATTGTTCTATTTCACAAGTTATAACAAACTGGAAAAGATATAATATGCATGTAAAATATAGACGATGCCAAATGCCCATTCGACCCTTCCTACGACTTGCCCCCGTTTTACTGACAATAGTATTGCAACTGTGAAAAATGTATTACATATCGTCTATGACGGTTAAACAATTCACATGCATAGCATACTAATATAAAAATTTACGGTATGTAAACTACTTCTTGTTCGCTCTTTTCTAATTTGTCTGTATTATATTTCATGTAATTTATTTATACTGACGGTGAGGTCTTTTTATTTTTGCATTGTTAATGGCAAGTCACTTGCCGAAATCTAGATCTGCAAGATAAAGCAGTTTCTTACAAAAATAACGACTGATTGCTGCAAGACACCCATTTGTGAAGAAATCCGCCTGATGCAAGACACATTATTTTTCTTTTTATTACCCAGGCATGTTTCAGAATTTAGTGTGTCATCTTCTGTGGGTTTTTGCCTTTTATTTTATAGAATATCGTGCTACAGATTTTTGATTATACAGTCATTTGAATGATTTGACAAATTTTGTTGGATATATATGAGACTTAATTTTGTTCGAACAGTCCACAGAGGTACTGCCGCTTCATAGTGCCAACGGGTACATATTTCGACGATCAGACATGCCATTGTCAGGTGCGCTGACGAACTGAGGTCCTGAGGGCGGGCGGTCTTCTTACATCTCCATTCCCCGTGAGGCGTTCATTCAGTGGCTCTCGTCCGCGGTCGTTGAGACGCTGGTCGCGTCGATGTACTTACCTCGTCATCTGAGGTCGCCAGATCGTGTTCTTTGCTGAATGTCCTCTAATTAATTAGACTCAGTGCTGGTTCCCAAGCCTTGCTCAGATTGTACCCGCAGTCTCGGTTGATGAACCCTTCCCTGGTGCGGATCTCGATGGCCTCTCTAACAACGTTGTCCCAGTATCTTGAAGTCTGTGCCAAGAAACTGGTAGGTTCGTAATCCACCGCATGATTTTCTGACAAACAGTGCTCTGCAACCGCCGACTTGTGAGGGTACTTAAGTCGAGTGTGCTCTGATGTTCACGGCAACGATCCTCATTGGTGCGCACTGTCTGTCAGATATGTCTTCCCACACTGACACAGAATCTGGTGTATGCTGGCCTTCCGTAATCCTAGACTATCTTTGACATTTCCCAATAACGTTGGTGTTTTATTGAGCGGACAAAAAACAATTTTTACTCGGAGTTTCTTCAATATACGAAGTATGTCCACAAAGTAAGTTCCGTTTGGTTATATAACCAAACGTGAACAGATACAGAAAAAAAATTTATTGTATAAAAATCTGCAACTGTTCAACTACTTTTCTACGTAACTTCCGAAATTTTGTAGGCATTTGTCATAGCGTGGGACAAGTTTTTGTGTGCCTTCTTCATAGAAGGTCGCCGCCTGTGTATTCAACCATGTGGCAAACATGTTCTTTCAGCTCATCACCGTTGAAGTGTTGATCACCAACGACAGATTTCAGGTGTAAGATGAGATGAAAGGAGTCTTCTTCTTCCCTTCACATTGCCGCCCGACCTCACAAGGCGAATGTGACCAAACAACTCTTACGGGAATTTCACTGGGACGCGTTTGATCATCCTCCGTACAGTCTCGCTCCTAGCGACTTTTTTCTTACACCTAAAACCTGTCCATGGTGGTCAACACTTCAGCGATGATGACGAGCTGAAAGATCATGTTACCACATGGTTGAATACACAGGCGGCAACCTTCTACGAAGAAGGCATACAAAGACTTCTGCCACGCTATGACAAATGCCTACAAAATTTCGGAAGCTATGTAGAAAAGTAGTTTAATAGTTGTATGTTTTTGTACGATAAATGTTTTTCCTGTATCTGTACACGTTTGTTTTATATAACCAAACGGAACGTACTTCGTGGACATACCTCGTACGTGTTCTTTGCTCCCGATAGTGAGCCAGTGTACGGTATAAAGACCGTGGCTACCTATTCCTCCGTGATTTCTTCCATTTCACACTATTTACTACAGTGGTGGGGCGGAAAGCGCGTCGAATCTGAGTACTCGTTTCCTCTGAATACTGTTCTGAGGTGTTCCAGCTCCTGAGGCAGACTATCTGCACCTGAAAAGGTGCGCTCCATATGTGCTAGTGTTTTTAGTACCCAATTCCTCTGCGAAGGGTGATGACAAATATCTGCATTCAAGTACAGGTCACTGTGCGTTTTCTTCCGGTAAACACAATGGCCCAAAGTACTTGTTGGACACTATGAAGCGACATTACATCTGTGGCCTGTTCGAGAAACAAATACGTGGGAGAATTTAAAGAATCAAGGGCCTAATTTTGTTTACAATACTTATATAATGTCATTTGCATGCTACTTTAATTCAGGTATGACAACTTTTTACAGCTTCTCATCTGTGGACAACAAAAGGTTTTTATTTCGAAAAGTAAGCAGAGTGGGCAGAAAGAGGATAGAGGCTTTTGAAATGTGGTGCTACAGAAGAATGCTGAAGATTAGGTGGGTGGATCGCGTAACTAATGAGGAGGTACTGAACCGAATTGGGGAGAAAAGAAATTTCTGGCATACCTTGACTAAAAGAAGGGATAGATTGGTAGGACACATTCTTAGACATCAAGGAATTGTGAATTTAGCGTTGGAGGGAAGTGTGTGGGGTAAAAATCGCAGAGGGAGACCAAGAGACGCGTATAGTAAGCAGATCCAAGTGGATGTGGGTTGTCGTTCTTATGAGGAGATGAAAAGGCTTGCTCAGGATAGAGTAGGGTGGAGAGCTGCATCAAACCAGTCTCTGGACTGAAGACCACAACAACAACAACAATTTACTTATTACACTTTCGCCTGGATGTTATGTTGAAAAGTAGTTCTGTATAGCTGTTTAGTGCCTTACTTACTTTCGAGCTGCGGTATTGCTGCTTCTTTTTTGTGGCTTGTGATTATGTTCCGTGATGTTTCTTTCTGTTAGTGCACTTTTCTTTTGGGAACTGGCACTGATTACATTGTCATGTGCCTTGTAGTGCTGGCTGCATCGTATTCTTTAGTTTATATGATTTGTCTGTGATGTGGTACACAGTTTTTGATTATCAAGGATGGAAGAAACAAGAGCTGCACCATCACAAGATGATCATCAGCTCATACAATACATAATTTGGTTCTATTCAAAATTAGACAATGCTGTAGAAGGAGTTCCCACTTGTAAGTCTTTCAGGTTCACGCATAAAATGATCTTTATTTGTGATTTCTTAATTTCTCCCGGCGTATGACGTATTCAAAAAACTTACGGGTATGCAACAAGGTATGAAACTCGACATCCGCTGATATTTCGCAGGTATTTAGACGATATGTTTGTTATTCGGCCTCATGGTAGTAAGAAGAAAAATACTTTGGAACATCTAAATTAAATTAAAATATTTCAATATTTAAAGTATTTTGCAAGCAGTCTCAAGTAATTTACTTATTGGAATGGTTAATTTTTTAAAATGCTTCACACAGATTTTATAGATTCAAATTAAGATTGTTCCTGGTACCCCCTCACTATATCTGTTAATGACTAGCTTAATTCCCTCTACTTCGCACGCGTAGACTGGATGGTCAGCATTGGTTGTTTCTACCTCTAAATATAAATTTTCGTAGATTTAGCTTTAAAAACGCTTTCCTAATCAAGTTTTTTGATACAACTTCCCACCCCGTATTGCACCATTGATGGCAGAATTCAGAACATCCCGAAACACATTTAAAAAATTCAAACTATGGTTTCAAATCCAAATATTCGCGTTTCTAGCATCAAAGTAGTTTTAGTAGCATCCTAAAGGATTTCCCTTATTTCAACATTTTAATGGTTGAATTTCGAAAAATATCGAAACACGTGTTTTTAAAATTCCAATAAAATCTAAATCCGAAGTTTTGTATTTTTTGCTTCAAAACTGCCATTAATAGCAACGTATTTTCAAAAAACCGTTCATCCCGTATTTTACCCTCTTAGGGATGGGAATATCGAAATATTGCTAATATCTACAGTAGATGGTAAACAACGTCTACAAGTTTCAAGTTTCTATCGTCTGTAGATTCACTTTTCAGTGATGTTTTCTGTCTTTTAGAAACGGATCGAGAACGCTTTGGCATCTTTCTTGGTAGTTTTACTTTTCAAACTGCAATATTCACTTACTTTTCTTTATTCGTACGTTGTTGCATATAAACAGCCGAAGAATGTGCATCGCGTTTTGCTATATATAACCTCTTTACAGTTATAGTGTCAAAAGTCATTGCAGGTCTTCAGTCCGAATTTTATATATGCTGACAACTTTCAACCACTATATCTTTCACCCTCTTACAGCTATCGGCACGAAACATATGGTGTACAACGGGAGACTTTGTACTACAACAACACAGACAGATCGTTCGTCTCCATTGTGCAGTTTTTGCTGAAGAGAAAAATACTGACACCCACATGCAGAATTTTATATAAGTCCCTAACTTTCAACTCAAGTCTGTAACAAAACATTGTAACTTTTTCGACATATAAAGTCTGAAGATGGCCTTATTAGACGATGATCATTTCATGAATTAAAATAAATTTGTGAAACATACTCAACATTGTGATTTGTAATTCAGTATGATGATGTTACACAAAGGACCGGCGGAAGAATGAGTCTAAATGTAAATGTGTTGTATGTTACACCATCCGTTCATCAGCCTTGTTTTGTTAGCGCATTGTCTTACAATAGCCCGTTATCTGCACCTTCTTCAAAATGAGCTTCTAGCATTTTTGGAAGAGATTTCTTTGGCTACAAGAATGCGTAAATGTTTCCAACATATTGCGGCTCCTACACATTTTTGTGCAGAGTCTCCCACTGGAGTCTATCAATCATTTCCGTAACGCTTTCGCAATCACTAAATGATTCTGTAACGAAACGTGCTGCTCTCCGTTGGACCTTCTTTACCTCCTCTATCAACTCTTCCTGGTACGGATCCCACACCAGTGGTTAGTATTCAAGCAGTGGGCGAACAACTGTACTGTAATATACTTCCTTTGTTTTTGGACTGCATTTCCTTAGTATTCTTCCAATGAATCTCAATCTGGCATCTTCTTTACCGACGATAAATTTTATATGGTCGTTCCGTTTCAAATCATTGCTAGTGCATACCGCCAGTAATTTCTGGAATTAACTGCTCCCAGTTTCTGACCTGCTATAGCGTAGCTAAATGATAAAGGATCTTTCTTTTTACGTATACGTAGCACATTACACTTGTCTATATTGAGTCTTCTGTGGACTGCCCACAAACAGGCCACGTCCCTTCTCAACTAACACTTCTGTTCCCGCTTTCTTCTTCCTAGAAGTTGGCTTTCGTTTTACTTTTCACTTACTGTCGGGGGTGTTTCGTTTCACAAACTGGGCGTAATGAGTAACGTAGAAGTAGATATCATCGGAGTAATGAAGCAACTAAAATCATTTAACAAGAACAAGTATTCTGGCCCGAACTGTATACCCATTAGATTTCTATCGGATTATGCTGAAGCGATAGCTCCTTACTTAACAGCCATATACAACCGCTCTCTCATAGAAGGATCTGTACCAAAAGATTGGAAAATTGCACAGGTCACGCCCCTATTGAAGAAAGGCAGTAGGAGTAACCCACTAAACTACAGGCCTATTTCATTGACGTCAATTTGCAGCAGGGTTGTGGAACATATCCCATATTCAAATATTATGAATTATCTCGAACAGAATGATCCATTGACTCAAGGTCAACACGGAGTGATGGGTGCTATCGACAAGGCTTCGCTAATCGATTCCGTATTTCTTGATTTCCAGAAGACTTTTGACACCGTATGAGGTACGGTGATTGACCAGGTAGATGTCATTTTTAAAATCGCTGTACGTTTGTAAAATCTCTTGCGAGTATGGTTAGTATTTAAGAAGTAATATATTGAAACCTCATGCGTGATAGGGTGGTTTTCCATGTCCTCATATCTCGTGAACTATGTGTCGAAACGTTCAAAAGTTTGTGAAGCTTATAGGACTTAACTGCGGGGTCATCAGTCCTAACTAATACTAAAGACAGCACAAACATCATGCCCGAAGGGGATTCGAACCCCCGACGGGGAACGGCCTCGCGCATCGCAGAATAGCGCCTCATTGCGCTCGGCCGCGTCAACTATGTGTCGTACTGCGATACAATTTCGAAGGTACAATCAGTTGCATGTGTGTATAGTGTCTGTAAAATGTCATCCAAGTCCGTATTTTAGAAATTATAAAATGGAACGTCATAGCGAATGCCGTAGTTTTACTGCATGAATATCGGAAAAGCTGTAAGCGAGAAAAAGTTTAGTAAAGTTTAAAATGATGTTTAAACTTTGTTGCAAGTCGCTAATACTCTCAGTATCATATAGTTTATTTTGAAAGTCTCGTCGCATTATATTGCAGTTTCTCGGAACTTCGATGGTTTATTACATTATATCTCCTCAATCATGTTTCTATGTAGTTCTTACCCATAGAGCATTTGTTAATTAACGGTAAGGAATGTGTCTACCAAATTTGGTTGAAATCGGTCCAGTTGTTAGGAGGAAATGTGTAACATTGTCGCATGATGCAGCAGTTTTTCGCGGATGTCACAGTTTCTGACGTCATATCTGCTAAACAATGTGTTGTACGTGATTCTTACCCTTATGGCGACCGTCCTCTGAGTCCGAAGGTCATGCATGAAAAATTTCATTAAGATTGGAACAAAACTGTAGATTTGTATGCAGTACGTACGCACTATAACGTTTTACTTGATTTTTAAGTAATTACATTCTACCACTTTCAGACATAATACTCCGCTTTTCAACATTACGATGTATGGGGGTTCTGCTCGTTGCAAATTTATTGTCCCTGGGCGTCGTTGGAGAAATAAATACTTGTAGGTACAATTTTTCACTTCTTTAATTTCCAATCAACCTGCTTCTCCATCAAAACATTACATTTCATAACGTACACAATGCAACAGAACTTAGCTGACAGTAATTCCATTTTAAAATGCAGACTGACATAGCTTACAGAGCACTTGAGAACTCCCCCACGCAAGACGGTGAGGCAAATATATAACATCGACAATAATGACATTACATAATACATTGTTCATAACAATTGAATATACTAATTTACAATAATTAAGGAACACAACAGTAAAACATTTCGTGTACACAAAAATAATCACAATATAAAATGAAAACTATACATAAAACTGTTGGACAACAAACAGCAAAGTTAAATGTCAATTAATTTGTTAATGAGTATATCATTCATGTTCCAAACATATATTGAACTATCAAATATCTTCGCAAATCTGAAAATAAGTTCACAATCTCACGTCAGTCAATATATACAAAGCATTACAATATAGAAATTTTGACTATTAAATTAATTAACACAATTAGCTGGTCAACACAACTTTTTTATGAGCCTGACATATATACAATGCTATTTATTTTCATTTCTTTTTGTTTTACACAAGATTCTCAAATGTTCAAATGTTTGTATAGCTTATGGGACTTAACTACGGAGTCATCAGCTCCTAAACGTACAAACTACTTATGAACTAGCTAAGGCTAAGGACGCCACAAATATCCATGCCCGAGGGGGGATTCGAACCCCCGACCGTAGTGGCCGTGCAGACCGTGACTGGAGCGCCTCAGTCCCCTCGGCCACCGCGGCCGGCACACAAGATTGTACCCTTTGTCTGTCTAAGTCTTGAAATAACATACAATGATGAAACTATTGTTTATAGAACTGTCTGGAAAGAAAATATATGACTCTCTTAATTAATGAAATCTATCGCTTGTTAACTAATCACAATATCACCGAGACACTGTCCTACACTGATTCCTAGGCTGGCTATTTCGTTTGAAACTTCACACGCAACATATATCACTATTAAACCACACGATTCCGGCTCCGACGCAGATGGTATCGTACGATAACATTGAGATGAGAGGGCCAGTAGTATCATCGCAACACAAACAAACAAACATAGGGACACACTGTTTTATATATAAGAAGAAGACTCGAATACAGACATCGTTTTGGGATCTAAGATTAAACATTCAAAATATGTGAAACAGTCTACTGTTTTTAATTGAAGCTTGAGTGTGAAGTCTCCCGTTAATATGAAAAGTAGCTGTTTTAAAGAGTTGAAAGTAGCAAGATGATTGTGTAACTACGAACTGTTCAGACTCATTAACGTTTCTGTTCCGTATGTCTAATATATTTATTCTGTGCAAAGGAGTCTTGTTATGCTTAGTGTTATAAATAAAATGCTTTTAAGCGGTATAAAGGAAGAAAGTCATTATATGACAGTAGTGAAATATACGTCTGCTATAATTTTCCAAACATTTTCACTGTGAAAATACAGTTTTGGTTTCAGGAGAAACGCTCTTCTAACTATTCTGTAGTAAGATCAAGTTACTACATTGCTCTTCAGCTTGCATAAGATTGTGCCTTTTCGCTGATTTTTGCGTTATGTTCACAGTGTGGAAACTTGTCTACTACTAGAAGTAGCACAGCGTAAAATTAGCGAAATTAGTTTCATTGCAATATGAATTTCTTAGACTTAAGTTTTACTATGTAAATTTGCATCTACGATTATGTCAATGTTTAGATTTACATGTACATGCTGCTTCTTTTACGCAAAGTACTAAATTCACACATAGAAACTCACTGGCAGATTTCATCTTAAGAGCTTGTCTTCGAATTAGCATTTCTGGAATAGTGGTATCAGACATTGATCCTTTAGCGAAAAGGAAAACAATATGAATTAATATTATATGTGTTTTTAAGTTTAATATTGAAGTAAATTTACAATGAAATATAAATATGTAAATTTAAATTTTGTACTAAAAGAGCAATTTTCCAAAGGCTGTAACAGTAGTAAAGAAATACGATGTTACGTAGTTGGATGCTCCCCTGTCTACGAGCGATCAAAATTACTATAGCAGTCTTAAAAATAAATGCGCCACGAAACGCGTTAGAGAGCCACCTCGAAGCGATATACGGTTGCTCAACCAGAGCGGTATGAGCGGCAGCCAGCACGCTGGAGCAACTGTGCCGAACTGCTGGACTTGTTAGCGCGCCCGTACCTGTGGAGAGCCGGTTAGCCCGGCAGAAGCTCCGGTCTCTGGGCAAGTGTCACTCTGCGCCATAGACGTATTAAATAAAAACTAGACTGATCGCTGGAGCCAGTGTCGCGTCCCCACATTGAATGTGACAGAAGCGTTCCACAAGGTAGTGTTATTGGTCCTCTGCTATTCCTTATTTACATAAACGATTTAGGGGAAAATCTAAGTAGCTCTCTTAGGTAGTTTGCAGATGACGCCGTCATTTACCGTCTAGTAAAATCATCTGAAGATCAAAACCAACTGCAGAACGATCTGAATAAGATATCAGTATGGTGTAAAAATTGGCAATTGACTCTAAATAATGAGAAGTGTGAAGTCGTCCACATGAGTACGAAAAGAAATCCGTTAAACTTTGTTTACGAGATAAATCAATCAAAAGTGAAAGCGGTAAACTCCACAAAATACCTAGGAATCACTATTACTTCAGACTTAAACTGGAAAGAACACGTAGATAATATCGTGGGAAAGGCGAACCAGAGACTGCGTTTTATTGGCAGAATCCTTAAAAGATGCAACAGAACTACTAAAGAAACTGCATACACTGCGCTTGTCCGTCCATTTTTGGAGTATTGCAGCCCAGTGTGGGATCCTTATCAGGTGGGTTTGACGGAGGACATCGAAAGAGTCCAAAGAAGGGCAGCTTGTTTCGTATTGTCACGATACAGGGGAGACAGCGTTACGGAAATGATACAGGATCTGGGATGGGAATCATTACAACAACGGCGCTTATCGCTGAGGCGTGGGTTACTTGCGAAACTCCAAACGCCAACATTCTCCTCCGAATGCGAAAATATATTGTTGATTCCCACTTACATAGGTAGAAATGATCATCAGAATAAAATAAGAGAAATCAGAGCTCGAACAGAGAGATTCAGGTGTTCTTTCTTCCCGCGCGCTATTCGAGAATGGAATGGGAGATAAATAGTATAATTTGTGGTTCGATGAACCCTCTGCCAGGCACTTAAATGTGATTTGCAGAGTATCCCATGTAGATGTAGATGTAGATGTAGATGTAGAAGCCGCCATTTGCAGGGCAATCGTGCATAAACATGGTTCGTTCGTATGCTGCTTTTAACTGTAACATTGAGAACGGAAGCAAAGACAAAACAATGTTATATTTCACAGATCAGTCACTACTTGTATACCATACAGTGTTTTCATGGAGAAATAAGAAATCATGAGCGGTTGTTTTTGTTTAGCTTTCCTCTTACAAATGATTCTCTAAAACTGGGAAACGTCCTTTGGTGCATGTCAAGTACTTATATTTTATTTGCATATAAATTACTAAAAATACTAATTTGAGCTGAATGAATAACTAGGGATGTCGAATAATTGTTTTTAGATACTTAACAGGTGGTAATTGTACTTCGTAAATGGTCGTTACTTGATCTCTGTTAAAAAGTAATGTGCGAATGAAATGCGAATTTAAAATTTTATGAGTTATTAAAATTATTCATACCCAAATTTGAGGAAGTTGAAAGAAAAATTCTATGTAATATAGAAAGGAATGTAGACAAAAATGTGAGGTACAAAAATAAGCGTGCAAAACGTAAGAAGTAGTCGGCAAAAAGTAAAAAGGACCTGACAGAAAATTACGTGAATTAAAAAATAGTCGCGCTCTCTGCTACTTTACAAGTTTCATTGAATCATCTTATGCAAATATCTCGATGAAAAGTCGTTCCATCTTATCAGAAAAGAGCCTTATATTCAAAATGTTTGTATAGCTTATGGGACTCAATTACGTGGTCATCAGTCCCTAAACTTACAAACTACTTATAAACTACCTTATACTAAAGACGGCACAAATATCCATGGCCGAGGGGGGATTCTAACCCCCGACCGTAGTGGCCGTGCAGACCGTGACTGGAGCGCCTCAGTCCCCTCGACCACCGCGGCCGGCAAGAGCCTTATATTCTTAAATATCCTGTCTCTATGCAGACGTTATTTCGAAAATTAGGAAACTTCATTCATTTAAGAATACTTTTTAAACAGACAGCAATAATTAGTACTATTTTTAAACAAACATGCGTTAATTTTGTGCTTTTTTTTTTTGCTCTTGTTGCGTCTCGTATACTTCGAATCACAGAGCCAGTACTAGGATTCTTCCGTGCAAATGGCGGCGATAAGCCGCTTCAGTTTTGGAACAGTTGCCTCGCTTCTCCGCTACGGCGTGGTAGGGGCGTGCTCTGGGCAAGTGTCACACTGGGCAACTGTTCCAACCCCTCCGGAACACTCTCCTGAGTTTTTAAACACCTCCGCTTGCTGGCAAACTCACCAGACATGAACATTATTGGGACTACCTGGGACGTCTTACAGCTACCAGTTCACTTCTCCACCCCTCGTATTCTTACGAATTTATGGACAGCCCTGCAGGATGCTTGATGTCAACTCGGTTGGTTTCAACATCAGTCGAGTCCTTGTCACGTCTTCTTGCGGAGGCCCTACATGATACCGAGCAGGCTTACCGGTTTGTTTGGCTCTTCGGTGTAGTACCGCCTTCCCGCCGCCGGCCGTGCTGTCCCTGGAGACGCGGCCGTCGACGACCGGCGTGTCGCGGAAGCCCTGAAAGAGACGCCGCCACACGCCGGCCATCAGCCGCTCCACTCGGCGCCGCTGTTTGCTTTCCCGCGCTCTGATTGTTTTCTTACCAGTGAGCGTGCTAAAAGCTCCGGGGCAGCCGGCGGCTCCTCGCTTTTTGCCCCTCTGCATTAATATTTAAGTGCTTGGCGCCCGGACAGCGGGCGGTATGGAGCAGCTCGAGTTTCCGCCGAACGGAAGAACACCGTCCCTGGAAAATGGCGTCGCCAAACTCGAGCTCCAGTTGAAAGGAGTATGCAATATAATTTTCATTTAATTTTTTGCCTTTCATACAGCCTTAACCCTTTCCGGCCCAGTGGTTTCAGCCTGACGCCACATTTTTAGTTTGCGTGCTTTTCCGGCCCCACTGGTTCCTTCGTGAAACCACCACCACAAATTGATTACTGATGACATCTAGCGTCAGCGCCGGATACTTGTTACAGTAGCGAAGTGATTGTTGTTGGGTAAAAGCTATTTTTGTGTAGCGCTGCGACGAGTACAAGTGCTTTCGACCCAGACTTCAAAATAAAGTTAGTTATGACTTCTATAGAGCAGATAATTGGTATTTCAGGTGTAGCATTATTGTTACAAACCATTTTATGATATTTGGAAGATGTTTTCACTGACAACTGGAATGTGAAGTTTAGTTTTTTTACGAAAAGTTAGGTGGTTACAAAATGAAACCACTGGGATATAACGACCTTCAATAATGGTACATCTACAGGTTGCATTTTATTTTATTCTGTACAGCGTGACGGCATGTATAATAGATCACCATGAAGAGTAAAGCAGCAATTCAGATCTTGTGAGCTTAGCACAAATATGCTAATGTATACGTGCTGAAATTCCGAGTGGTATTGAGTCAGCTGCTTCGGATATTGGAAGTGAATGAGACGAAATTGATGGACAACTTCGACTACTTTGGCCTGATGAGTATGTAGTTGAATTTGCAGAGGTTGTCAATGAAAGTTTGTGCTGAAAGAGTCTCTTTATGTTAGTAGTAGCAACAATGACAACGATGTGCTACGTGTGATAATAGAGAGCTAAAAGAGCATACTTAATGGGTGCAATAGATACAGTGCTGTCAAATGAAGGAACTGAGTTTTCACAGGAATATGGTTCAATTTTTCCTTCTAACGAATCAAGCCCCACTGAAAACTGTCTATCAGCCCAGTGATTACACTATGAAACCACCTAGAATATGTTTTTGTGAAATACCAATGTTATTGTTATTACACTATATTATTGTTTTTTGAGACAGTGAAAGTAGATTTTGGAAGAAATTGTTATAGTTTTCTTCCTGTCTTGCACTCGCGGTTGTTGCGTTTAAAGGGTCGTTGAGTGACCTCCGTGCTGTTGAGGTGTGCCTGTCGTGGAGAGCAGTCGATGTCTGATTATGGTAGAGTTGAGTCGATGAGTAGTAGTCGTGGAACTGTCGGGTTGTTGTTGTTATGGTCTTCAGTCCGGAGACTGGTTTGATGCAGCTCTCCACCCTACTCTATCCTGAGCAAGCCTTTTCATCTCCTCATAAGAACGACAACCCACACCCACTTGAATCTGCTTACTATACGCGTCTCTTGGTCTCCCTCTGCGATTTTTACCCCACACACTTCCCTCCAATGCTAAATTTACGATTCCACGATGTCTATGAATGTGTCCTACCAAGCGATCCCTTCTTTTAGTCAGGGTATGCCAAAAATTCCTTTTCTCGCCAATTCTATTCAGTACCTCTTCATTAGTTATGTGATCTACCCACTTAATCTTCAGCATTCTCCTGTAGCACCACATTTCAAAAGCCTCTATTCTCTTCCTGTCCGCACTGCTTCTCGTCCATGTTTCACTCCCGTACAAGGCAACACTCCACACAAATGCTGTCAGAAAAGACTTCCTTACCCTTAAATTAATATTCGATGTTAGCAAAATTCTCTTTTTCAAAAATGCTTTTCTTCCCATTGCCATTCTGAATTTTATATCCTCTGTACTGCGACCATCGCATGTTATTTTACTACCCAAGTAACAAAACTCATCTACCACCTTCATTGTCTCATTACCTAATCTAATTCCTTCGGCATCGCCTGATTTACTAAGACTACATTCCATTATTATTGTTTTGTTCTTGTTAATGTTCATTTTATACGCTCTCTTCAACACACTGCCCATTCCATTCAACTGCTCTTCTAGGTCGTTCGCTGTCTCTGACAGAATTACTATGTCATCAGCAAAACGCAATGTTTTTATTTCTTCCCCCTGAACTTTAATGCCTATTCCAAAATTTTCCTTGCTTTCCTTCACCGCCTGCTCAATGTACAAATTGAATAACATCGGAGAAAGGCTACAACCCTGTCTTACTCCGTTCCCAACTGATGCTTCCCTTTCATGCCCTTCGAGTCTAATAACTGCGGTCTGGCTTTTGTACAAGTTGTAAATAACTCTCCTTTCCCTGTATTTTACCCATGCTGACTTCAGAATTTGAAAGAGTGTAGTCCAGTCAACATTGTCAAATGCTTTCTCCAAATCTACGAAAGCTAAAAATGTAGGTTTGCCTTTCCTTAATCTATCTTCTAAGATAAGACGTAAGGTAAGTATTGCTTCCCGGGTTCCTACGTTCCTCCTGAATCCAAACTGATCTTCTCCGTGGTCAGCTTCTACCAGCTTTTCCATTCTCCTGTAGATAATTCTTGTTATAATTTTGCAACCATGACTTATTAAACTGATGGTTCTGTAATTTTCACACCTGTCTGCGCCTGATTTCTTTGGAATGGGGATTATTACATTTTTCTTAAAGTCTGAGGGTATTTCGCCTGTCTCATACATCCTACACACCAGTTCAAATAGTTTTGTCATGGCTGGCTCTCCCAGAGACTTTAGTAGCTCTGAGGGTATGTCATCTACTCCTGGGGCCTTGTTCCGACCTAGGTCTTTCAGGGCTCTGTCAAATTCATCTCTCAGTATAGTATCGCCTATTTCATCTTGATCTACTTCCTCTTCCCTTCCTACTACATCGTCTCTAAGTTCATTTCCTTTGTAGAGCTGCTCTATGTACTCTTTCCACCTTTCAGCTTTCCCTTCTTTGCTGAGAACTGGTTTCCCATCTGAGTTCTTGATATTCGTAGAATTACTTTTCTTGTCCCCAAATGTCTCTCTTATTTTTCTGTAGGCGGTATCTATTTTACCCCTTCTTATACATTCTTCTACAGATTTGCATTTGGCTTCTAGCCACTCCTGCTTAGCCATTTAGTCTGTCTTATTATTATTATTATTTAACATGCCCCATTACATAGTAATATTACATGTTTGATGGTTAGATTCAGGCGATTACATCAAATATTTTTGCAAACACAAATACAGTATATAAGTTGACAGGGTTTACAAGGAACAAACAATTTTATACATCAGGAAATCTTATTGAGTTAGAAAAATTGTAAAAGTCTGTAGTGAATTTATGTACTAAGTCATATTTACTGACGGGCCATCCTCCTCCTTTGGCAGCTATTTTTTTTCCTGAGATGGTCCCTCTCTTTCAATAAATTGCAGCAGTCAAAAAGCACGTGGTCAATAGTTTGGACAGCACTGTTACATGTGCACGTTCCGTCTTCAATTATTTTGAACCGCTGATAGTAGGCTTTCAGTTTCCCATGACCTGTTAACATAGCTGTAAAATTCGGAGATATTGGAAGTTTAATCAGTAAACGTTGTCGGATCGTAGGAAAATACGGTTTAGTGCTTTCCCCGTTTTTTGTTCTGTGCCACTCAATGTCCCATTTGTTCCTAAACTCTTCTTGGAGTTTCTTCTTTACTGCACTTGTAGGTATTTTGTTATAGCGTATTGATTGTCGTGATAGAGCTGCTCTTTTAGCAAGGTTGTCAGCTAGTTCATTTCCCCATATCCCTTGATGTGCCTTAACCCATTCGAAATGCACCAGCCAGTTGTGTGTCTGCAACCTTCTGATTTTACATCTTATTTCTTCAATCAACAAGTTGTGGTTCTTCGGATTTCGCAAAGAGTCCAAAGTAATCCTGCTGTCAGTGTGAATTACTGCAGTTGTATCAGTATTCGAGAGATTATTTATGAACTCAAGAGCATTGGGGATGGCAAATTATTCGGCTTTATTGTTTGAGCATTCATTAGACAGTTTTAGCTGTATCTGGTAAGTAAGCCTCTTATTAACAAATATTGCTATCCCCGAACCCACTCCGTCGTCTGTTAGACTCTGAGAGTAAAAATTCAGACAGTTTTGAAGAGTCGCAGCCAAGTCTGCAGATTGTAATTTTTGTATGGAAATTAATCTGTCTCAAATAAGGTAAACTTGTACTTTTCTATTGTTATGTATGGTAGCCTGTATTTGAACTATTGTAGTTGGTGTTTGTCTTTTTTGCTAATAAATACTGTTTAGTGCAGCTTGCATTTATCATTTAACCCAGAGTCATTTTACCAGTTCCTCGTTCTTTTCACCAATTTGAATTGCTATCCGTGCTGATCATTGTTTCTTATGATAGTGCTGCATAATTATTGTGTTTGTAAATTTATGTGCTAATTAATTAGAACAGTTCAATGTAGGGATTTTGTCATGATCAATTGGTCTATTAATAAGAGCAGGAAGTAGTTTGTTCATAAATGCAGTAAAGATCATAGTTAGCGATTTTCTCAGTTTTTATGAAAGTTCAAATAATTACGTTAGTTAATGTTAGTAACAGTTAAAGTGACAAGTGTAGGACATTTTTTTATTACGTTGAATCAATATGGTAATTGTTGTACATTATCAAGTGCAGTGATTTTGATATCCAATTAATCTCAAATATCTTTGTTTGACATCCTGTTTATTCAAGTAACACAAATTATCACAAGA
This sequence comes from Locusta migratoria, assembly GCA_026315105.1. NCBI lineage: Eukaryota > Metazoa > Arthropoda > Insecta > Orthoptera > Acrididae > Locusta > Locusta migratoria. The sequence continues at coordinate 179,479,096 of CM048747.1, forward strand.
GTAACAAGCTGTTTTGTTGGCTCTCGCAGTCGAATTGTGCATGTATAGTCTGGCTACTGGTATATGGTGCACGCTAATAAATCTGAACATTTCATTGCTCACATTGATTCTTACACGCGAAATGAATGTGTAGACAAATTACGAGTTTAATTACTGTTAATTTATTAAGCACTGTACAATTTAAAGTGTTATCCATTGTGCATCAAACAAAACCACATACACATAAAATTATTACATTCCATGTCAGTTGCAATTTGTTCTAACAGGGCAAAGGAAGGTACTAAGTCTCTTTGCTTAGTCAAGTTATTTTATAGCCAAAACCACAACATGAAATTTATTTGTGAATTTTAGCGGACACGGTCACTTAGCACAAACAGTGACACGCTCGCCCCACACACATACTACCTTTAGCATTCGTTCAAACACACACACACACACACCACATTTACAGTATTTTTCAGACACGCTGCCACAGTCGCCGGAATAGTTATACAGAGGCGGAGGAGTATACACCTCGTACTACTCTACATCAGCTCTGTTTTTCAGGATATTTATAACGAAAGTATTAATTTTGTTTATAAATATTTTATCATGAGATACTTAAATTATTATGTTATTTGATTTTTTGTTTGTTTCATGTAGAATCCGTTTTGATGTCATCGTTTAACTGTTTCACTAATTATTAATGCGAATCACGCACCAGTTATCAATGGTAAAATTTATCATTTGTTTAGACGCCATCACACAACTGTTCCACAATTATTACTGTACTACACGCACCAGTTGTCAGTAATAAAATATATATGTCTACACGACATGTTTCGGGACATTATCCCAATATCAAGTTCTGTAAAACAAGGAAGCGTAGAAAAATAAGGGCACTATATACAAGCGACTGTACGACAAATATTCCAATGAGACTAACCTACCTACCATAAAACTTATCTGCTGCTAGCCAGCATCGTTAAACACAGTAACTGTGTATGTAGATTGTCAAAAATAAAACTTTGCGCATTACCAAATGTTTCTCAGATGGTATAAAGTTGTGTACTAACGGTCAGCTGATCCAACTTCAAAGATCGTCCATATGCTTAACCGCTGTCATTGGTGGCTAAAGATATTCTAGTCAAGATACCTAACATTTATTCATAAAATCAGTTACTAAATTAAAGGTTTTGTAACGGAACTACGTTCTAAATTTTTCAGTGAAGTTAAATGCAAGAAGTCGATATTTAATCATGCACACACATCAGTGTTTCTCAAGGAGGAGGTTGCTAAAATGTGCCCGGTAATGGTTTTTAGATAGTTCTCTCTTCGTTGAGCATGCTGCTTGAATCCTCTCTCAACGCACAAATGATCTCAATTTCTTCGAGATTTGATAGTAACCAACCTTTGTCCTCATAGTTTTCATTATTGCGGCAGTTTAAAAAAGAATGAGAAACAAGTACACAGTCTTTATGAAGACCATAATTTGTTTAAGTTACTCATGTGTGACAAAGTGAAAATAATATCAAATGTTCAAATGTTTGTATAGTTTATGGGACTTAACTACGGGGTTATCAGTCCCTAAACTTACAAACTACTTATGAACTATTTACGAACTAGGACGGCACATATATCCATGCCCGAGGGGGGATTCGAACCCCCGACCGTAGGGGCCGTGCAGACCGTGACTGGAGCGCCTCAGTCTCCTCGGCCACCGCGGCCGGCAAAACAATATCCTTCCTGTCAGTCTGCAAAACCTTAATTCAGAGATGCTGGAGATTACAGATTGTGATATTACAGATACAGGGGGAAGCTGACTGTTTCCATGTGAAAGGCGGATTTTGCTGGGGTGTTGGGTTCCCCAGCCGGCTGGCTACCAGTTTGTACCTAGTTAATTATTTTACAAAATAATTAATGGAAGGCAAACCAAGTTTCTAGCTATTTTAGATATGGAGTAAGTTTCGACAATTTTCATTGGACTACATTCTTTCAAATTGCGAACTCATCAGGGCTAAAATATAGTTTAGGAAAGGATATTTAAACCTTCTAAAGAAATCAGAGTCGATGAGCACGAAAGAGAAACATTGGTTGGGAAGGGAGTAAGACGGGGTTGTAGCCTTTCTCTAATGTTGTTAAATTCGTACAGTACTTTTGATCAAGCTGTGAATGAAAGCAAGGAGAAATTTGGAAAAGAGATTGAAGTTCAGAGAGAAGAAAGAAAAAAATTACAGTTTGCCTACGATATTGTACTTCCGTCAGAGACAGCAAAGGAGTTGAAAAAGCAATTGAGTGGAATGGACCGTGCCTTGATAGGACGGTCTAAGACGAACTTAACAGTAGCAAAACAAGTGTAATGGACTGTACTCTAAGAAAATCAGGTAATGCTGATGGAAATAGTTTTGTTACATACCATGGAAGCAGCGCAGATGATATAAATAGCAGATTGGCAATGGGAAGAAAAGCATTTTGTTACTTGGGCAGTAAAATAACATACCATGGACGCAGCGCAGATTATATAAATAGCAGATTGGCAATGGGAAGAAAAGCATTTCTGAAAAACATACAAACATACATTTGTTGACGTTATACTAAGTGTTGGGGAGTCTTTTCTGAAGGCATTTTCCGGGAAACCTTGACTAAAAGAAGGACCGATTGGTAGGACACATTCTTAGTCATCAAGAAATATCCGATCTATAATTGGAGGGGAATGTGTGGGACAAAAATCGCAGAGGGAGACCAAGAGAAGAATACAGTTGCAGCTACAAATAGATGTTGGTTGCCATTCCTATGAGGAGATTCAGAGGCAAGCTCAGCATAGAACAGGGCGGAGAGCTGCGTCAAACCAATTGTCGGACTGAAGACACAACAACATTACACTTGTGTATACTACAACCACAGTCTAACATACCAGTCACGACATCACTGGTTTAAAATCTGTTATCGCCTGACAGCTAAGACGACACTAGCGTTCCAAGCGGTGAGCAAGGGAGCCGCCTGTTATCGTCATACGTATCGTATGAATAACACCATTTTCTACGTAATTCACAATACGACGTTTTATTTTAGATACAAAGGTTTTAGTCTAATATCAAACGAAACGGGTTAAGCGTAAATAAACAGTAGTGGCACTAAAACAGATGAATAAAACGATGGAAGCTAGAACCTACTCAAGCAGAAACATGTGCCTCCGAATATTTTTGCAGCTTTCCCCATTGAAACGGAGGTAATGTAAGCCTAAGAAGCGTACCGTGTAGCTCCAAAGTAAACGCGCATGACACACCATTTATTTTCATTTCCTTCTGTGTTTTAGTTTTTAGGACAACTGTTAGCAAAACTACGACTATCGTCTTTCTTATTGTTCTGTGTCGGACTAAATGCTTTCAAGTAATAGTTGAAAAACGCAGAAAACATTTTTACAGTTGAAAGTTTACAAACTGTCCTTCTTAGGTTTACGTGCATATTTCCGAACAAAAAAGGAAGAGTATGACCACTGACGCCCAGATTTCAGTTTTGTGTCGATATTTTCTACAAATATTGGGTATTTGCTTATCATCCTAGATGGTTTTCATCTTATCTTCCGATCTTTCAATTTTTTACTAAGGTATAAGGTTTTAGAGTTTTGTAGCTTATTCTTCAGAATGTTACTTTATATCTTAGACATATCATACGTTTTTTATTTTTATTTTTTTGTTTCTGTACCTTTAGACATCCAGATTGCAGTACATAGTTGCCTATACACACTATGATCCATTTTCTACTCCTAAAAAGGTCAAACTATCACTATTACACATAAAAATATGCAATTTTCAGATGAATCGTAACGGAAAATTCTCAGTAGAATAATTGTTACATACCTCTCAGTGTCTTTGAAACGTTGAAAACAGACAAATGAGGTATTTTTTTCTGGTGGTTGCTACATTTAATTGCGCTGCAAGCGTTCTCCGTTCCGGAAAGCATCACGAAAACGAATATAAACTACGAGTAATCCGACGTGCAACGCACGACATACCGATGGCTCAGTAGTGTCCTCTGCTGGCCGCTTGGTGCGCTGCTGTCGCGGTGGGGAACAAAAATTCTCTAGTGTGTCGTGACTGGTGTGTTAGACTGTGCTACAACGTCCACCAACATAAAAACATCACAGAACAAAGAACATTCTTTACGTTATACACTTCTCTTAAGTACCAAGAGTGCCTCAACTCGCTTCCCACATAAATACATGTATATGTGTCCAGGATACTGTAGAATAAGGAATGAAGGCGATTTGATTAAAAAAATCTCACAGCAGCTCGAGAGATGGGAACGCACTCATTTTATATCCTGAGAGACTTCTACAAGGTCACTTTCCCAGTTTGAAATTCAAAAGATAAAGTTTCATTGTGCTTTTCAATATGTGATACTTGCCCATGTAGAGTATTTTTTCGAACAACGTCGAAGACTGCAAAAGACATTGCTTTTTTATGCAAATTATGACTAGGATTTGAAACGAACCATGTTAAGCATAGATGTTCGTTGCACTTCATTTCTTACCATATTAGGACCATACTGCTTCGTACAAAAGAAAAAAAAAAAAAAAAAAAAAAAAAAAAAAAAAAAAAAATTTGCGTTTTACATGACGAGGAATGTGCATGCACGTTGAGTTCTATGCCGAAAGACTTACTTATACATCCAGATTATTAGAGATCACTGGGCAATAGACATTTAGTACAGATTAAAGATTTAAAATCTATGTATGACTACGTATTCTCACAAAAACAACTGAAAATTTAAGCATGGTATCTAAGATTGCTGGACCTTCTCCTTACTAAATCATTTCCGTGCTTATGGTATTCCAGTTAACGAAGCAACAACTGCGGTTTACTGGAGATCATTAAGTTACACATGCTGTGTACTAAATTAGTAAATACGGTAGTTTTGTTTGCTGAGATGTTGTAGCTTGTTAATGAGTATTGCCTGCGCGTTTAGTGGCGACTTGGAACAATCTGTTTCCTGGAACACTGCAATGTGACCGGCTGTTTTCATTCATTGGACTATTTCCAGCAGTCTACGAAGGGAGCGATGCTCCAGCCTGTGCCAACAGCACTTTGCTGAGAGAGCTTTCGTCGGAAAAAAGAAAAAAAGACTACAAAGAAGAAGAAAAGCTGCAAGTTAGAGGAACGTTTCCGACTGCCTATAGTGCTGACCTCCACTACAAGTATAGGGCTCGCAGAAGATGTTTGTTATTAAAACTGAATTCCAAAACTTACGATGAGACGTTATTTGTCCCTGGAAGAGAACGCATCGGAATACTCTCTTGTCTCAAAATGACAGTAACAAACAGCTTATTTTGTCAGCACGTCATAATTTTGATTAGAGCTCTTAATTCCTAACGTCGGCGTGTTTTTATGGGTGTGATAGCAAGTATCGAAAGAGCTAGTTTAAAATTTAAATTTCGACTGCTTATTATCATACAAGTAATGATCAATACTTTGCTGCAATAGAATATTTTTATGCGGACAACTTCCCCCTTCTGCCTTGGTTAAGAGGGTTTGGTGCCATAATATTTGCTGCAAAACAACAATCAAAACAATTGTACAGTGTTTCTATCACTGATTATTCCTTGCTATTTCCAGTTTAGACAGATACTCATTTGCAGTTGGCTACCGATCGTTAATAATTTGTAAAACGTTTTTAAGTTCCAATGTGTCCCATACTGAAAATAGAAAAACTATACTACAATATAAAAACGTTTTTGGGTGTGCACTCGTTCGGCCGTCCATTCATCCACTCATCCGTTTATCCATCTTTCTGAACTTTTGTTAAGCTGTATGATGGCTTCTAGGAGCAACACGAATTTCTGTTCGAAGGAACTGACACCTGATGCCTACACTGGTTAGAAGAGGCCCTCTTCCAGTGGAAATACGCTTCCAGATCCGACCACCATTGGTATTCAACGCAAATCCGAGTGCTGGGAAGTGGATAATCAGGGCATTACTCCTACGGGAGTGTGGTTCGGGCGGGTGGCTTCGGAGTGGTCCGTGCCATGGTACATACACTTTCTTACCTCGATGAAGGACATTGGACATCTGAAGCAGCTGACTTTGAATCAATTGAGTGACAGCTTCACAGCCCAGCAGCTGCGATGTCTGAAAATGTTCTCTGAGAGAAAAGTCACAGTACGTAGCACACACTGCACAAAACAAGGATCAGGTGAGACACACACAATATACATATGCCAAAGTATTTTATTCAGGTATTGGTTACTGTTGTAATTTCTTTCTTGCTGACTGTAATGAGACTCTGGTGAGATGTAGTGGCCAATTGGATGCACTGGAAAATAATATGACTGTCTTGACCACACTTTGCTAATGCCTTACGCTTTTCGTCATTTCATTGTTTTCAAAGGCTACAGAAGGACATTGGTATTGTAATTCCATCACACATTTTGCTAAAACATAACAAATACCTAACAAATAACATTTAATTCCATTCCATGATGGTGGTTGTGGCGGGTGGTGGAGCAACAATGTTGACTAATTGAATAATTCTCAGTCTCTGTTTCAGTATCCTTTATTACTCCAATTACGCGTTTCGCGCTGTTAGCGCATCATCAGACTGGAAACAGACAAATGTTTTATTACAGTCCGTGTACCTGGCGGGCAGTGAATCTAATGTGGGTAAGGTGAGTAATTTTGAAAAGTCAGACTTACTTGGGCGGAGTTGGAGCCACAGAGCTTTCTAAAGCTGTGGTGCAGGTAGCTTAACAACTTGTGTTCTGTCATTGGGCCTCTGAAAAGAGGTAAACGTACGAAGTATGTAACGGCTATTTGAAGTAGAATAACTAGGAACTAAAGGGGTACAGTATGGATATTAATAGAATGCTTTTTATATGATAAAACTCACCATAGCAGCAGAGGAGTCGCTGTCGCGGCAGGTCCACGTTTGCAACTGGTAGTATTGTTAATAACTGCGGAACATAAGGCCGCTTTGTTTAACGGTCGCCTTTATGTTCCGCAGTTATTAACAATATTACCAGTTGTAAACGTGGATCTGCCGCGACAGTGAATCCTTTGCTGCTATGGTGAGTTTTATCATATAAAAAGCATTCTATTAATATCCATACTGTACCCCTTTAGTCCCTAGTTATTCTACTTCAAATAGCCGCTACGTACTTGTACGTTTACCAGTTTGCAGGGGCCCAATGACAGAACACAAGTTTTAAGCTACCTCCACCAGAGCTTTAGATAGTTCTGTGGCTCCATCTCCGCCCAAGTAAGTCTGACTTTTCAAAATTACCCACATTAGATTCACTGCCCGCCAGGTACACGGACTGTAATAAAACATTTGTCTGTTTCCAGTCTGATGATGCGCTAAAAGCGCGAAACGCGTAATTGGAGTAATAAAGGATACTGAAACAGAGACTGAGAATTATTCAATTAGTCAACATTGTTGCTCCACCACAACAGTGTACAAAGGTCACTTATCAGTGGTTTCTACAACACACAAGTTTGAATTGTGCTTTACATTTATCAAATAAAGATTTCTGTTACATAAATAAGAATTGAATTACATAAGAGTTATGGGGAAGAGAGGTTGATGAAGGGATGAAACATCGAGTTATTTGTGGGTGCGGAGGGATTAAGAGAGCAGTTTACAGAGAATAAAATAAAAACCTTAAGTTACAAATTTTGGCTTAGTACCTCCGGTATAGTGTATTAAATTAACTCCAAATTTATATAAAAAATGATCATTATTTATGAGAAGCTGAGTCAGGAAGTACTGTGTATAGTAATATCGTTTAAAGACTACTGATGTGGAAACGGTGTCCTTGATCTAAAATATGAATGTAGTTAAAATTTCCTGCAATTCAACTTCTATAGATTAGTCGCACATGCTTGCTCTCTATTATAAGTCATTAGGTTAAAGACTGTTAAGAAAGACGGACACTGATTAGAACCATTCGGATTAAACCACTTAAAATAAAAGATTGACATTTTCAAGTGAAATGTATAAAATTTTGAACATAGCAGCTATTTTCAGCGACCGTTACAACGTCAATGGATAAACAAGCAACCCTCGGTCGCAAATTAAAAATTATTTTACCAGGTTTCGGCAATGACTAAGATTGCCTTCATCAGAAAATATAAATAAAACAAATCACATAATAAAATACACTATTCAGTTGTACAGCTTACGTCACAAAATTAAAAAAGAAATTTTTAGAAAAAGCTAGCCATATGGGCTCCACGCCTGCACGGGGGAATCAGTCTGTAAGCTATATAGCTGAACAGTATATTTTATTATGTGACTTGTTTTGTTTTATATTTTCTGATGAAGGCAATCTTAGTCATTGCCGAAACCTGGTAAAATAATTTTTAATTTGCGACCGAGGGCTGCTTGTTTATCCATTGAAAGGTATAACACAACATACAAAGACCAATAATTTGTGTATTTTACAGTGTAATACATAAGACTGCACTGTGTGCTCAATTTGTCAGACAGTGATCTCACACCTCATACACGGGGTTTCTTATTACTATACCATTGTCAGATGTTAGTCTGTGATAAGTAGATGCATGGATAGGGGAGAATGGAGCATAAAATGATTTGACAGATACATCAGAAATAAAATTATCGATATCAGCCACAGACGTCGCTTACTGTCAGCTGAAGTAAGCAAGATGCAGGAGGGCACTCTTCAAGTGACAGCTTATTTGATGGGAGAAGAAACAGCAAAAGAATGCCCACGATGGTGAACCTTAGCACTTCCAAAACAGTAACAGAGCCACAAACACTTGTCGCACTCTCAGCAAGTTATGGTTCAACGGCATCAATAACAACCGCTCCCCCCCCCTCCCCGCCCTGACGGCAGAAGCACCGGAAAAGAACCAGCCACAACTAGTCGCGCTTCCCCCCCCCCCCCCCTTTCCACTCACATAAACACGACCGTGTTAGTCCCCGCCCCCGGAATAACAGCCGTATTATTAGTATGATAATTTAATACGGGAGCGATTATTTCAGCTTCGGGCATAATTTCCACGTTATTTCTGATTTGATTTAACATAATTAATTCATCACTGCGGAGCGCTGTATTTACGATACACGGGGGGAATTTGAATTTCATGCAGAAGGTTAAAAGAAATATTTAGCCTCATTTGCATCGGGTTGTCTGCAGCGGCACCGGCTCGGGCAACGAGTCGCCCACAGCCGGCATAAACAAAAGCCTACCCCCTCCCCTCCCCCTCCAACACCACCAACACCCTCATTCAAAGCTTTTTCCTTCTGCCGTTCTCGATCCCAGTTCAGCTCTGTCTTTAAACGAACACCGTATTACCTATAAAACACAGTCATCACAAGGGGTATATCATCTCAGATATTACATACGTATTTCGTAACATATCGATACATGTAGTTCATCTCATAAAATACAGCTAAGCGAAGTGTAGCCAGAGTCCTCGTGTATATTTTGAATATGTTCAAATGTTTGTAGAGCTTATGGGATATTACTACATTACTTACAGACTTTTTGTGAACTACCTTATACCAAAGACGGCACAAACAGCCATGCCAGAGGGGGATTCGAACAGGGAACAGCCTCGCGCATGGTAGCATAGCGCCTCAATGCGCTCGACTTCTCCGCCGCAGCGTATATTTTGACATTCCCGACTTTTGCCTGCATTGAAGAGATGTCATGTGTACCATAATTACATAAACAACACCAACCTCATAACAACAAGCATATGTTAGGAATGGTCACGTAGTAGCCTGAAAATCTGCAAGCACTGGAGTACACCCCAGTAAACTTCAGCAAGATCACATAATTCCAAAGGTATAACAAAGTTGTTGCCTTCAGTTGTTGCCTTCTATGATATCATATAACCTGTCCAATCAGTAACAATTGGTTGATCAGTAACTTTATGATTTGTTAGTGTTTTTGTGGCACTTAAATAAGTATTTAATCTCAAAAATGTATATTTATTTCATCACATGTAGTTCATGACGTAATGTACAACTTAGGGAGGGATAGCCAGAGTCCTCATGTTTACTTTGACGTTCCGCACTCTTGCATGCATTGAAGTGATTTCACATGTACCATAAGTGCCCAGATATGAATTCATTTCCTTCCTATCTTAGTTTAAAGGAATAAGTTAGGTTTTCAGTTGTAAACTTCTTCAGGACTGAATGTGACGGCATTGTTTGATTTTATTTATTTATTTATTTGACATGTGCTCTATCGGAGACGCAGTGTTGCTCGCTGCAGTATGATCTTTACGTTGTAGCAGTAACTGTGGACAACTTTGAACCGCCTGAGAACAGGTGTCGGCAGATGTAAGCAATTAATGAAGAAATGGGGCCTGTCAGACAACTCTGAATGTGAGTGTGCTGAAACCCAAACAGTGGACCATTTACTCGTGTGTGAAGTGTTCGGCTATGATGGTGACTTGAAAGACATACACAGACTCAGTGACTTGGCCTTAAAGTGGCTTGAGAGAATATGTAATGTAGTTTAGTACTGTAAGAGCCTTGTATTGTTAGAATAGTTGTATAATAATATTGTAATTAACTAAAGGATATTTCCCTTTATATAAGCGGAACGAGTAAATAAATAATAATAAGTAACAGTAGAAGAGTTAAGTGTAAGCTATGGAGCAGTTAACAGACATCAACAGTGCTTTTAAGATGTAGCAGTGACTTTAAGCAGAGCGAAAAATATATCAATGAAAGGCGTTGTTATTTGATACATAAAAAGAATTGATCTAATTTTTTAAATGAGCTTTAAGTAATACGGTTATTTTCGGAATAGGATGAACAAGGTAATACATTGCATTTCGTTGCTTGCTATGACACATATTTTTTTTTTAATTTTTAAATTTATACTTTACTTACACATATATTCACAAAGGGAGGGGTTATTTTTTCACAAGGTATTTGTCTAAAATGTTAACGATTAATATAGAAAATGTTTCTTCCACTGTTTTCGAATAAAATGAAGATTCTTCGTCTAGCAAATTAACTTTTTTAAGTTTAATAATTTTTACAGAAAGAAACAATGTAACTGTTTTTCGGAATAAGTTTGTTTGATACTTCTGAAATTTAGATTCTCATTTGAGTTGAAAAGAAATTTTAACTGTTTTCAGTACAACTGTTCATCACCCGAGTCATTTCATTGTTTCAGTAATTTACGGTCAGATATCATTAATGATTTAGAATGAACAACTAAGTAGGAAAATTGTTGTGTGTATAGTTTACTGCGCTTCAATTGCACCTTGCGGAGTCAGAATTTTGAGCTTGGTAGCGACGCAGTTGTAAAGAGCAGCGACGCAAGTCGCAATTTTCAGTGAGCACGGATAAGCAAATTATTTTAGTAACCAGATCAGGAATAGGTTATAGTTTAAGTAAATCGAATAAATTAACTTAATTCAGTTCAACCATTATCAAATGCAGGACAGTGAAAAAAGATGCAAATTAACAATTGGACGTAGCGGGAAGGCAGGAGGAAAGGAAAGCATACAAGATTGCAAAAAAGATCGCCAAAAGAGTAGTGGCGCAAGGAAAGGCTGAGGCAATGGAAGAGTGATATGAAGAGCTAGAAAGAAGACAGAACGGCAGGTAACTCTTACGGATTCTAAAGCAAGAGATAAGGCAGCCAAAGACATAACATCAGTGAAGCAGAGAAAGGATGAATCAGGTGTAGTATTACCCGACCTTTAGAAAATCCTGAATAGGTGGTAGAAGAACTTTGAAAAGCTGCTGAATGAGGAAAATGTATGATATAAATTTGAGGATAGAGATATAAATGAAGGAATGATCCAAAGCATAAGTAGGGAAGAAGTCGAACTTGGGATGAACACTTGAAAAATAAGAAGGCCCTAGGGGCAGACCAAATTCAAGCATGGATAAGTCTGGGAGAACAGGGAACTATATTCTCTGGGATCTAATGCAGAAGATCTGGAAAGGAGAAGAAGTATACTGGTTCTCATACATAAGGCGAAAGAGGATATCAAAATCTGTGACAATTATAGAGGGATAAAACTGATATCCCCACACTGAAGATCTGGGCAAGAATGCGAAGAGAAACTGAAGTATGTGGAGAAACGTTTGAATTTATGCCGGAAAGAGGAACAATAAGCAACTGATGGAGAGGCACAGAGAAGTACAAGCCGAACTGTATATGGCCTTTATCGATCTAGAGAAGGTATAGGACGATTGCCGAGTCAAGTGATATAGAGTTGTCTGAGAAGTAAATGCTGCCAGAAAAATATATCCGGGTGGCAGAAGACGTGTCTGAAAGTGGAATGACAAGTCAGGAGCAGTGCAGGTGCTACAAAGGCGTTTCCAGTGAGAGTAGGACTACATCAAGGATCTGATCTGAGCCCATATCTCTTTGATCTTGTCATGGATGTACTAGTCAAAGAATTGAAAAAAAAAAAAAAAAAAAAGAGGCACCTTGGAGCACAATTGCCGATAATACTATAATCTGTGAACCCACCCAGGAGACACTTCAGGACAAGCTTGAACAGTAGAGAAAACCTCTAGAGGAAAGGGGGATGAGAATTAGCAGGGTGAAAACAAGAGTATGTGTTTACAAAGGATGCCAAAAATCTATATATTTGCCTGCAAGGACTACAGCTGTCGCTGGTGAAGAAATTTAAATACCTAGGTTCTTGCATCCAATATGATGGAAGACTGGAGGCCGAAATACAGCACAGTATAACGAATGGTCGAAACGTTTCAGTATTTCGAACTATAGTTTTGTAAATGTTTGAAACTGTGTCTAAAATGTGTTAAAGTCGCTAAGGGCACTCGTTCTCTTAACAGTGGATTATTGAAGTCTGGTTACTCACGCATCGCGTGCTTTACCTTCGTTCTGCACCCCCCGTCCTTTGGGAACTATATGGTTCTTAACCTACAGCTTTTGTTGCCTGACAATAGGCAATATGTTTTGGTTGGAACTGGTGGTTTAGTTTAGGAGATGTGGAAACCCCCCCCCCCCTCCCGACATAAGTACACGGACGCACGCACGTACAAACACACATGCGCACACACACTCATACGTGTTGAATGTAATATGGATATTGCGTAATTGTTTCTTAAAGTTATCTTTCTACCAGAATACGACAATTACAATGCCAGTGACTCTATACGACCTGAATTGAACTTCATCAGTCCGATCATGCTACTCATAGATGATCCTAGTATTTCTTTTCTTATCAGATTACAGCATGCCTGCTCCGAAAATCATGCTCAACCGAAGTGGTGTTTAAGCCTGGCGTTGGAACGAGAATAGATTTACTGTTTCATTTGATGGTAATTGGTAATACTTCACATTGTCCCATTTCGAAATTATTTCTGATTGTAAATCGCTTAAAGCTTTGCTTTAATTTATTAAATTTAATGTTCGGCAACCACAGGTATCAGTAGAAGACTATCAGGTTTTCATATGTATTCGTTTAACTATTCATTTACACATATTTTTGTTTATATTTTGTTAATAAGGACTCGTGAAAGATCAAACGGTAACAACTCATCGTAATCCACAAACAGAAACTAAATGTTCTTGCTGCACACGAACAGAGAGAAACCGACTCAAAAGTCGCGTGTATGGAATAGAAAGTACAATGTTATTGGCCATTCCAATATAGTAGAAAACAATTTACGTAATACCTTACTACTCTGCTGATTGGTAAGTGAGCTTACCGAAACGGAAAAGTCATCGTAACGTGAGACCCTTGCGCCGTGCCACTGCGTGTTGTCGTGACACACACAACTGACGGACTGATATAGAAGTGGAGCACGTTAACGATGTCACGGCAGCTAGTCAGTTACGTAAACCGATATGCATGAAAGGGTATTCGTCCGGAAGCCACAAGAAATAGTTCACTCTACTTTCAAAGGAATTCAGACACTCAACTCCAATACTCTACGGTTAGTGCAACAATTATGTTACTGTTCCATTTTGATATCTGTTGAGCTTTAGTCTAGCTGGATCAATAGCTCACATAGCATTGTGCTATAACCTTCAGTGTGCGCAATGGAAAATCAGTTTACTCCATTTAGGCCAAAACGTTCACGAAATATATAGCCAGCTGGACGACCACTCCTCACTATCGAAGTCGAAGGTCGTACGCTGGTCACACTGGTAAAACAGTACAGGTGGCGAACTGTGTCAGACCTTGAGAAAGGATTACATTAGGAGGATCTCAAATGGAAACAGCAGGTGAACACTGTAGTTGTGTAAAATAAGGTTGGAAGAAGAGCATGGTCTGTAGACTAATGATTTTTGTTGAACTTGGAACCTTTTATGGTATGCTCAATATTCTGTTTTTACAGAATGTTTCGTACTCCAACTCCTGGCCATACCACTGAAAGTTTATCCAGTACCTACATTTTTTGAAGTCCTTATATGAAGGGCTACCAGTAGCGACTTCAAACAAGTACGTCATTACCTGATGACGAATTTGCTAGTTGAAGTCGTATGGTAACTTCCTCTGATTTATTCACTTCTTTTTCGGATTTTATGAGTGTTGTAGTGTTACGGCTTAAGGAAAACTGCAGTCGTTACTTTTCCCGAGGACATGCAGATCTACTGTATGATATATGATGATGGCATCCACTGAGGTAAATTATCCCACAGGAAAAAAATCCCACCATTCGGATCTCCTGGCGGGGACTACTCAAAAAGATATCAGAAAAGACAGCACTTGCATTCTACGAATCGAAGCGTGAAATGTTTGATCTCTTAATCGGGTAGTGGGGATTAGTGAAGTTCGGTAGAAAGAGAAACAGAGTTTCTGGTCTGGTGAGTACAGCATGAAAAATACAAAAATCATTTGAGGGTATTACAGGAATAGGTCTAATAATGAATAAGAAAAGGGAAAGGCCGGTAAACTACTATGAGCAACGCAGAGATCGCATTATCATAGTCAAGACAGATACGAAGTCTGATGCCAACAGTAATACTAAGTTACATGCCCACTAGCTCCGCCGATGATGAGGAAATAGAAGAAATATAGGAGGAGGTAAAGGAAAGTATCCAGACAGTTAAGGAAGAGGAAAACTTTATTTTCATGTGGGACTGGAATTCTATAGCAGGAAAAGGAAGGTGGAGAAAAATAGTTGATCAAAACAGATTGAGGAAAAGAAATGAAAGAGGAAGCCGTATGGTAAAATATTGCACACAACGTAATTTAATCATAACAGACAAGCAGTTTAAGTAACATGGTAGAATGTTGTATACGTAGAAGGGACCATGAGACACCGGAAGTTAGCTGATAGATTTTATAATGGTAAGAGATAGACTTCAAATTCAGATTTTAAATAGTAAGATATATGCAGGGGCACATATAGACTCTGACCATATCTTACTGCTTATTAACTGAAACTGAAGAAACTGCAGAGAGGTACGAAAATAAGTAGATGGGATCTATTTAAATTGAAGGAACGTGAAGTTATTCAGAATTTCAAAGGGAATTTCAGGCAACAATAGACACAAACCGGGGAGGAGGGGGACAGACAGTAGAA
The DNA here is from genome assembly GCA_026315105.1 of Locusta migratoria. NCBI lineage: Eukaryota > Metazoa > Arthropoda > Insecta > Orthoptera > Acrididae > Locusta > Locusta migratoria. Next base: position 179,494,579 of record CM048747.1, read on the forward strand.
GAGGAATGGTTTGCTTTGAGAGACGAAATAGTGGAGGTAGCAGATGACCAAATAGGTAGAAAGGCAAGACGTACAAACTGTCCTTGGATATCACATGAAATACTAAATTTAACTGATGAAAGGAGAAGATATAAAAATGCAGTGAATGAAGCAGGTAAATGGAGTACAAACTACTAAGAAATGAGACTGACAAGTAGTAAAAATTAAAGATCCATCAATTTAATAAGTCATGGTTGCAAAATTTTGACACGAATTATTTACAGAAGAATGAAAAAGTCGCTAGAAGTTGAGCTTGTGGAAGATCAGTTTGGAGAAATGTAGGAACACAGAAGGCAATACTCACCTTGCGACTTAGATTAAAGAAAGGCAAACCTGCATTTCTAGCTTTTGTAGATGTGGAGAAAGACTGACAATGTCGATTGGAATTCACTCTTTCAAATTTTGAAGTCAGCCGGGGTAATTTCAGGCAACGGAATGTTATTTACAACTTAGTAAATAAGCAGGCTGTGAAGCAAAGCAAGGAGTAATTTGGAGAAAGGTGTGCAATTCAGGGTGAAGAAATAAAAACATTGCGTTTTGCCAATGACATAAATCTATCAGACACAGCAAAGGAGCTGGAAGAGCAATCGAATGGAATTGACAGTGTGTTGAAAGGAGTGTATAAGTTGAACATTAGGAATGCAGTCATATAAAATCCGGTGAAGCTGAAGAAATCAGATTAGGTGACGAAACAAAAAAGGTGGTATAAGAGTTTAGTTATCTGGGCAGTGAAAAAACGTTTGACGGTCGCAGTAGCGAGGATATAAAATTCACAATGGTAATGGGAAGAAAGGCGTTTATAAAACAGAAAATTTTTAACATCGAATATTAATTCAAGTGATAGGAAGTCTTTTCTGAATGCATTTGTGTAGAGTGTTATCTCGTACGTGACTTAAATTTTGAAGATAAATAGCTCGGGCAGGAAGAGGATAGAGACTTTTGAAATGCGGCGGTACGGAAGATTAAGTGGGAAGATCGCGTGAGTGATAAAGAGGTACTAAACATAATTGGGGAGAAAAGGAATTTCCGGCATATTTTGACTAAAAGAGGGAATCGATTTGCAGAACACATTCTTAGACATGAAAACGAATTGTAAATTAAGCATTGGAAGGAAGTGTGTGGGGTAAAAATCGCAGAGGGAGACCAAGTGACGAATAGAGTAAGCAGCTTCAAATGGATGTGGGTTGCCATTCTTACGACGAGGTGAAGACGCTTTCTAGGGATAGAGTAAGATGGAGAGCTGCATCAAACCAGTCTTCGATCTGAAGACCACCACAAAAGCTGTGTTACAAATACGATGACAGTGAAATTAACTTCATTATTGACTGTTACCTAAGTCTCAACTATTAATAGAAATTTTGTCGTTGGACCCAACTGGATGCGTAGTTTGTGCTGGGAAGTAGTAACAGCCATCATTATATTTTATAGCCTTTTATTTCCACATTATATTATAGGATTGTTTTGTAGCGTAGCTTTATCGTTCTAGTTCGCTTCTGATATAACTTACACCCTACTAGACCACCCCTAGAAAACGTTTCTTTATATTCGAAATATATGTTACATCAGCCAGTGAAAGAACAGAATAGAGTGTAGATTCTCTTGATACATCTAGAAAGTGGTGGAGGAAATTTCTTTGTATTTCTACGAAACGATGGAAGGAAATTCACAGGTGAGAAAAACTGTTTCATGTATACTTCACGAATTATTTACTGTGAAGACGTTCAATTTCATGGGAGCGATGATGCGTGGTTAGACATCAAGACAGAGTTATTTATTTCAGGAGACTCTGAACTGGTATGTCTGTGAAACATTCTACCTATTGCGATATGTAGCCTAGGGTATAGTTGTCTATTTCATGCACTGTTCTTTTAGACTTGACCGTGTTATTTTCAGTTTATTTAAAGATGTAACTCCATAGATTACGTCCATGACATAACCTGTGTTATAGTACTTGCTGTGAGTGAATGCTGTATCCACATTTAACATAGCTTCATATAGCCTGTACTACATAACTGTACATACCTTGTCATCCTTATGCCTTACCACTTGTATTACATGTCCCAGTGTCTACCTGTCCATTTCATGCACTGCTCTGTCAGACTTGATTGTAATATGTTAGTTGTAGGTCATTTACAAGCTTATCGATACATACTATCTAGCATGCTATGTTATAATACTATGCTAAATACCAACCATTAGTGTACCTCAGCATATGTTCGCTATAATTGTCCTAGTCTGCCACAGGATAACATTCTGCTATATTTAAGGTTGAAAACAAAACAAACTGTTTTTGTTCTACAAAATTTTGTTTATTTACTAACTAGTTTTCGGCTTATTAGGCCATCGTCAGGTAAACCGTTGACATGCGTCGACAAAGACGCTATTGCTTGGTTCTCAAAGATGGTAAAACAAAAATACAATACACAGATTACTTGGTCTTTGGATATGATATTTGTTGAAATTACAAACAGTATCTGGTGCCATGCAGAATTATTTTCACATAATCAGTGGCCTCCTTAACATTTTTACATTTTAATTTGCGAGTGAACAGGGTGAAACACATTACATTTCAAATATTATTGAATGAAAAACTATATTAACATTATTGACACTGTAGCATATGTTGGGATCATCACTTAAGGTGTACATTAAATTCGTTTTCTACACTGATTTTACTTTTTACTTACATGACAGCATTTGGCAAGATTTACATATTTAAATTACCGTACATATTGTTGTATTTTAAAGTGTAAAAGTAAACATAGTAGTCCCCTTTCCTACTATGTTTACTTTTAGACTTTAAAATACAACAATATATAATAAACTGCACAGTAATATGTAATGTACGGTAATTTAAATATGTAAATCTTGCCAAATGCTGTCATGTAAGTAAAAAGTAAAATCAGTGTAGAAAACGAATTTAATGTACACCTTAAGTGATGATCCCAACATATGCTACAGTGTCAATAATGTTAATATAGTTTTTCATTCAATAATATTTGAAATGTAATGTGTTCCACCTTGTTCACTTGCAAATTAAATTGTTAAGGAGGCCACTGATTATGTGAACATAATTCTGCATGGCAACAGATACTGTTTGTAATTCCAACAAATGTCATATCCAAAGACCAAGTAATCTGTGTATTGTATCTTTGTTTTACCATCTTTGAGAACCAAGCAATAGCGTCTTTGTCGACGCATGTCAACAGTTTACCTGACGATGGCCTAATAAGCCGAAAACTAGTTAGTAAATAAACAAAATTTAGTAGAACAAAAACAGTTTGTTTTGTTTTCAACCTTAAATATGGAAGCGTTCTACCAAGATTCTGCTATATTCCTTAACATTACGTTTTTATGCATATTTCATTTACCTTAATTTATACTTTGAGAAACGATGGTTGTCATGGGACATATTTATTTCATGGTCCAAACTGTCATGTTTATATAACACTCTCTGTATCAGTCGCCATGACACCTCATCAAAGATATATCCTGTGATGGCGGTCAAAGATATATTTTTTTCACACCACTAATACTTTGATATCTGCTAAGTTTATCAGATCAAATATGTACTTATCAATCAGTCTGTTTAATTTTGTAAGTATCTTATGGATGACAGTACTGGGTTATGTCATATTTCATTGTAACTTGCGTATAATTCATGATTGTAAAAAGACTCTTCTGATGATAGATAATATCCAAAACCGGTAAAGTTCTGAAAACAATAAACAGCTGATGATTGAGTATGCATTTTGCTCACTTTATGTTACGGTAATAACACTAAAAGTGGACCTTTGCGATCGTCTTTTGACAGGTCGAAATTTAAATGAAAATAACGGCTTAACTATTCATCTGACACGAAAATTGAATAACCGAATTTGTAGAGGAGAAAATTCTCTACAACTTAGCTCCCTTATGTTTTTTTCCATATCTCGTATCGTTTGAGACATATTTGCAAAAATGAAGGAGATTTGACACCCTCCATTGAATTAACGAAAACTAGCCGTTCGGAGATGTCACGTCACATTCCTCGCCCAGAACTCTCTCTGGCATACGCCATCTTGCGTTGCGTATTTGATGATTTTCTTATTTTCAAAGCAATGGCGCACTTAAGAATTAACAAAAACACATCGTTCTTCGTACGATAAACGATAATCTAGTGTCTACAAATGCCATATTAGCTTCAGTTAACAACGGCTATCAATAGTGTGAGATAAAAGGACTAATCTTCTGACTGATAGCCGTAGCGTAGTGGGCAAGGAGTTGGACTATGACGCTAAAGGTCGGTGGTTCGGAACCCCCCACTACCTAGATTTTTTTTCCTAAAAGGAAAATTAATTAATTTTTTATTATTTAGATTATTATTTTTGTCCAAAATGTTTGCAAAAAATTATAAAACTACAAATCTAAAGCGGGCCGTAAAACACGTCAGTGTGATTTTTTAAAAACATTCTAAAAGTTTCTTCCATTATATGAGTTGTAATTGAACCTGCTTAGTTCTGGCTAGCTTCGTACGGCAGGGTACAGGACATATTGGTGTATGGTTAGGGTGACGATGGAGAGCTCTTATAGGATTGTTATTTGATCAGTTTAGCGACAAGGTTTCCTTTTCCTTGAAGAAACATGTTGAAACTAGTGGGCTAAATGCCAAAGCGCATTCTCACCTTGTGTAATTAAGCACTAATTACAAGAGTGAATGTGTATGGGCACCATAGTCTGTTTTGAAAACGACATTGTAAGTAGTAACATATACTGTATTATGACGATATTAACAAGCCACATAACGAAGTGTTCCTAACGTTTATTTGTAAATTTTGTTTTGTTCAAGTCTGTAATCATTGTATTACACTAGTTAGAACATATTTCATAAAGTGTTATGCTGAAGGCAATAAATCCTATTCTCATGTCATTATTACGTAAGCATCTACCACATCAATAAGTAGGGTTCCCAACTTTATAAATGGGAGATAAGGGGTAACACTGCATAAAATACGTGAAAATTAAGGATAAATGCAAAAAAATAAGGGAGGTAAAGTTTACTACTCGTACAGAGTAACAAATGGTAGACAACAGTATTGGTATTATTACGCTTTATAAAAATAAATAAATAATTATTACTGCATTCCCAAAATAGATTTAAGAGTTTTTTTTTTCTTTTTCATTCACGAATGATTGAACATTTCTTTAGTTTCACTCACAATCTACGCTACTTTATGTGAGGCTAAGTTTCACACTGTGACACGCCAGTGGCAGTTCTCCTGCAATTGCTCAGCATACTTCATACACTGAAGAGCTTAGACATGTTGACTTCCCTTTCTCTCTCTTTCTGACTACCAAGACATAAAAACAACTAAACATTCGCAGTTACATTTCCTACATTCCGAAATGAATACGTTAAATAATGACTACAGGCCTACAATTCATACTACCTACCATTATTATCTTCTTTGGCGAATTTTATTTTTCGCTGTATTAACCAACGTCACTAACTCTTCTAGAAATATTTAAAAGTCTACATGGTTTGTCCTCTTGGAACACAACTACAGCAATTGAGCTAAACTGAAAGACAAATACCTCGTCACGCATCGTTATGTGTCCGCTGACCGCAGTACTGAACGGAATTCATATTGCCGAACCCCTGAATCTTAGTAGGAGGGAGAAAAACAAAGGAAAGGAAGTGAGTAAGAGCATCAAAACAATCTTTGTCCAATGTAAATGAATGAACGGCGCCAATAAATAAAATAAAATAAAAAAGGAAAAAAAGATATATATTTTGTAAAATACAGGACATGTGATTTTTGTCCAAATTAAGCAAAATAACGGGATTTACTAGGTTATACGGGATAATTGGTAACCTTATCAACAAGTTACCGTATATCAGACAGTCACTGGGAAGCCATACGGGAGCATATCTCAATAATCACGTTTGCAGGTAGCGTCCATATCATACCAATATGAGTGTAGTCTCTGATGAGACAACACTCGTTTCTTCTACACGCCCTAATCCTTTCTAGACCATTAAAAGCATATCATTACGTCATTCCACTGAGCTGTGTAAACAATACCTAAGAAATAATTATTTCCCAATCAAATAAGGCAAACACCTTTTAATTCATTGCATTAATGCTGTTAATGGCGAATCAGATTGTAAGGAAACTTGTCAAATGTCTACTTAAGAACCACTAGAGATCTCGGACAAACAGGGAAATGTGTATACCAGGAAGAGCGTTGAGTATTTCTGAAGGAACTTTATCGGAAGCTTGAAACTTATCTGATGTATGTTGCAATGATAACAATAATGCTATCCTCATACGTAAGCTGAACTTATTACCTGGAAATTGAGGAAATAAGGCGAATGCCAAACGCAATCACGATATGAGTCAGTAGAATATTAAGTGAAATGCCATCACGATATAGATCACTATAATATCATTTAAGCCGCGCGGGAGTAACCGAGTGATCTGGAGCGCCACATTGCCGATCACGCGGCCTTCCGCATCGGAGGTTCTAATCCTCCCTCAGGCATGATTAGTTTATTAATAATAATAATAATGTTTGTCAAGCTTAAGAGACATAACTGCGACGTCATCAGTCCCTAAACTTTCATCAAACTACTTATTAAATACCTTATACCACAGACAAATATATACAGATGGGAAACTTCCGTAAGGGTCCGGTCCTACGCTCAGGGGTGCGGGGCGGGGGTTTTTTAAGCAGTTCCGTAAGATGTCCCATGATGGCGCTGTGGCACAGACAAATATATACAGACGGGAAACTTCCGTAAGGGTCCGGTCCTACGCTCAGGGGTGCGGGGCGGGGGTTTTTAAGGAGTTCCGTAAGATGTCCCATGATGGCGCTGTGGCACAGACAAATATATACAGACGGGAAACCTCCGTAAGGGCCCGGTCCTATGCTCAGGGGTGCGGGGAGGGAGGGTTTCCAGCAGTTCCGTAAGATGTCCCATGATGGCGCTGCGGTCAGAAGCATAACTTTAAACTGGCCAGGGCAGGCGGCAGGTAGCGGCTGCCCCCACCACCACCTCCCCTCAAATGCAAGCAAGCTGGACACAGCCGTGGCCTCATGGCAGGCGGCACGAGCTCTCCCCTCAGTCTCCCCTCCACGCTACCCTCTGACGTGCGAGAGGCACCCTAAGCCAGCGATCCGCCTGACACCTGCTAGCATTTTACGGAACTACGATGAGAGCGTAGGACAGTGGTTTAGAGGCGGCTGCTCCTCTGTATATGTTACTCTGTGGCTGCGGTCAGAAGCAGCACTTTAATCTGGCCAGAGCAGGCGGCAGGTAGCGGCTGTCCCCACCACCAACTCCCCTTAAACGCCAGCAAGCCGGATACAGCCGTGGCCTCGTGGCAGGCGGCACAAGCTCCCCTCAGCCTCCCCTCCACGCTACTCTCTGACGTGCGAGAGGCACCCTAAGCCAGGGAACGGCTTGACACCTGCTAGCATCTTACGGAACTACGAGGGGAGCGTAGGACAGTGGTTTAGGGGAGGCTGCTTCTCTGTATATGTTACTCTGTGCTTATACTAAAGACGACACAAACACCCATGCCCGAGGGGGGCTTCGAACCCCCGACGGGGAGCGGCCTCGGGCATCGGAGCATAGCGCCTCAATGCGCTTGGTCACTCCGCCGCGGCCCCTAAGTAGTTTGTAAGTTTAGGGACTGATGACCCCGCAGTTAAGTCCCATAAGCTTAACAAACAATTCAACATTTAACAGAAGTTGCCTTTCTCCAGTGTAATCAATGCTAGAGAGAACGAAGATTGAATCAGACTTTCCATTGACGTGAATAACACTGCTTATGACACGAAACGAATCTTTTCTTCTGTCGAACGACATTGAAATCTACATGCGAGGAGCACATTGTGAGGAGTGACAATAAAAGTGCATGTGTGACCTTTTATTAGAAATTAATTAGCATTCGTATTTTATGTCTTCATGCGTATTCTTTAGTGGGAAAAGTTTGTCACTGTCTAACATTAATACCGAAACAGTCACAAAAGTATCATTACATTTGTTACTAATACATCTACGTTTAAAGGCAAACCTCAGATTAGCCTAGACTGATTTTGCATTTAATACGAATGGTGTATATGCTTTTCATTGCATTTAATCTTAATTATCAGCCTCAATTGTTGCATGTTGAATGTCTGGCCATTTGGTTTGATTTTGGTGCTGAATGAAGCTGTTAGAGTGCTTTTGTAACACTGCATCATGAGGGCATTTTCAAATATTTCCTGGTGTTAAATGCACATTGAACCAAGTAATACGACAAATTTCCCCTCGTTAATGGAACTTGCTTTTCGTTATTCGCTTATAAGGAACAAGAAGAACGGTATGTTTTATAAAACGCCTCCGTTTGTAATCCTGTACGTTTCCTAAGATGTGACGGTACTACTGTTTACATATTCTTTGCATACCATATGAGTTCGTATTTTGCTGTGTTTGTTCGGTTTCCTACTCACATCTTTCACTGTGAGAGTTATTCGAGTTAGATAAGCTATCTAAAGTACAATGACAGAAACAACTACTGTAAAGGTAAACAATGCAACGGAAATCCATGCAAATTAAATAGCAGTCTATCATAGCCAGTGAGCGTTTCCTTTTTCAGCCATGGTTCTGAAGATGATTTTGTAAAACGTCGAAACCATTAACCCGTCAAATATTTATGCCATATAGGCAGTTATAATATTTATATTAATTGTTTCTAAAGATCACTTACTTATTATACAAGATTTTTGATGTTAATCAGTTTGGCAAGTTTTGTGATTTCGAGTGAAATGAAATGGGATCAATATGTATAATGGTTAGCCTTAGTGTAGCAGTAACTGAAAAGTGCCTTTCTGCCTGTCTTATTGAGAGATGTTTCTAATGCTATGACATGAGGATTGTAAACCCAGTGACAAAGAGAACAGACCGATACTTTCATTTCCTAACTTAAAATTTGGAAATGTATGTGAGAAAGGACAATTAATATTAGAATTTAACGCCCATGAGATATTTTTATCAAAATTTGGTTTCTCGTTCAATAGAAAATAATTACACTGCATTCCTATCCGCTCTCAGCCTAGTTTGTAACACGGTGAGCTACTAATTACTGTAAAATGTTTGCTCGTATAACACAAGTGGTGAAGACTATCTGACATTTCCTACTGGTCGCATGACCCACAAACCTCGGCACTAGTGATGCCTTATGTTTTAGGTTTATATCATAAATTTCTTTATATACTACTCACTTTTCCCCTGTATGTAACAGCGAATTGTTGACCTAAATTATCAGCTGAAATTCTGCCACTGCATGTAGCAATGATGTCAAGATGTTCGTAATTGAGAACACATAAATAATGAAACAACACAGCGTACCTTAAAAACATGCAGTTAATGTGCCATTAAAAGACGTACCTTGCGCCTTATAAGCAAAGATAGTCCACTTCGTCTTTCTGTCAATATCTACAATGTGAAAGGCATTTCCAACATACTGTTGAGTATTTTATGTGCTCGTATAATAGTTTTCTTCTTTCATTTTTGGTATGGTGGCAGGAAAGCTGAAGGAATCGACTTCTTGTAATTGCCTGGATTGTAGTGCATCACTGCTCACTAAAAATACAAGGTCAGAAGGAATGTAAAGGAGGAGAGTTTTTTTTTATTCGGGCTGGTAGGAAATCTGACTCCGCATTACAGAATATAAAACAACTACAGTAAAAATAAACAATCCAACTATAACGCATGCAAATAACAGAAAATATCACTTGCACTATTCCAATTACGAATGAAATGCCACTCCTTTACACTTTAGACCATGATCGGACTGATGAATTGAACCGAAAATGACGCATACTAGCATTTTTAATCATGACACTTGCACCAGAAGCTAATGTTTGGGGCAACTAACATATAAACAACGGTATAGCTGTGGATTAGTTTAGGGTTACAAAATGGTGTGAGAACGGCCAAATAAATAAATACACTGTGATCTTTTACTTCGGTAAAATTACACATATATTATTAGTCTCATTCAGAAAACAATATTTTGTAAAAAAACTACTGAGTAAAAACTATTTTTTGTATCACACCAGCGTAAACTTCAACTTTTTTTGTATTCTTTCTTCTTCTATGAGAATAATAACAATACAGTAACACAGTTTAATTACAAGAATCTTCACTCGAAGCGTAATCCACCATAGTAAAGAATGATTATGATGCACTGTGGACGTAGCACACGAACTACGCATTTTGATCACTTCTCAATTGCCTATGTGTGCGGAGTTGCGTTACTAACGAGTTAGTAACAGGTTGATAATATGTGTTTCGGTTTCTACTGAGTAGCTCTCTGTGCGGACTGACTTAAGAACGTGGCAGAGGATTTATCAAACCATTTTCAGGCTTTTTCTTTGCTCAACTTTTTTAAAATTTAGACGGATTCCATTTAGTATTGCATGGATCACACTTTTTTATTTAGGGGTCAACTCACACTTTACGCACTATACTGACATTTTGTCTACATCACTTTGCAATTGGTATTTATCTCCTGGTGATTTTACTAGTCGGCATATGACAGCGTCACCTACAAACAACCTGCTTAGGTTATCTGGTAGATCATGTAGATTAGGAACAGCATAGTGTATGACACTTCCATGGGAGACACAAGGTCTTATTTCTCCCTTTCTCGATTATTATCGTCAGTAAAATGGTCGCATTGCTATACCATTAGGTCAAATGTACATTTTGGGGGGAAATTTCTGGTAATAACGTGTGTTCGTACTTTTAGATAAAGGGCTATAATTCGTTGAAATTGAAGCGCAGGTTGTAGTGTCTGTGAAACAGACTACACGTTCAAACCAAAACGTAAGCGCCAGCTAACAATCGACAGTAACGTGGACTCCATCAACCCAGGCCGGTGCTTCATGGCATCTACACTGACTTAACAAATGTCATGGGATGTCGGGGCACAAGTCCCTTGGTTGCGACACCTGATGTTGTGTAGGAGACCTTCTTAGGCAGTTTTGTGCAAGTGAATTGTGTTACATGGGACGTCGCTGTGAGCTGACTCCGTTCTACATCTACATCTACATGGGATACTCTGCAAATCACATTTAAGTGCCTGGCAGAGGGTTCATCGAACCACAATTATACTATTTATCTACCATTCCATTCTCGAATAGCGCGCGGGAAGAAAGAACACCTGAATCTCTCTGTCCGAGCTCTGATTTCTCTTATTTTATTCTGATGATCATTTCTACCTATGTAAGTGGGAGTCAACAATATATTTTCGCATTCGGAGGAGAATGTTGGCGATTGGAGTTTCGCAAGTAACCCACGCTTCAGCGATAAGCGCCGTTGTTGTAATGATTCCCATCCCAGATCCTGTATCATTTCCGTAACGCTGTCTCCCCTGTATCGCGACAATACGAAACGAGCTGCCCTTCTTTGGACTCTTTCGATGTCCTCCGTCAAACCCACCTGATAAGGATCCCACACTGGGCTGCAATACTCCAAAAATGGACGGACAAGCGCAGTGTATGCAGTTTCTTTAGTAGTTCTGTTGCATCTTTTAAGGGTTCTGCCAATAAAACGCAGTCTCTGGTTCGCCTTTCCCACGATATTATCTACGTGTTCTTTCCAGTTTAAGTCTGAAGTAATAGTGATTCCTAGGTATTTTGTGGAGTTTACGGCCTTCACATTTGATTGATTTATGTTGTAAACAAAGTTTAACGGATTTCTTTTCGTACTCATGTGGATGACTTCACACTTCTCATTATTTAGAGTCAATTGCCAATTTTTACACCATACTGATATCTTATTCAGATCGTTCTGCTGTTGGTTTTGATCTTCAGATGATTAGACGGTAAATGACGGCGTCATCTGCAAACAACCTAAGAGAGCTACTTAGATTTTCCCCTAAATCGTTTATGTAAATAAGGAATAGCAGAGGACCAATAACACTACCCTGTGGAACGCTCGATATCACCTCTGTTTTAGTCGATGCCTTACCATCGATTACTACGAACTGTGTCCTCTCTGACAAGAAATCCCCTATCCAATTGCAAATTTGGGGTGATATACCATAACCACGTTCGAACAGGTTATGGTGGTCGGGGGCAGAAGGATGGAATTTTCTATTTCAGTATCACACGTCTAATTGGGTTAAATTTTAGTTACAGCATCGGTGGAGTAGTGTGCTAATTTTGGCAACAAAATTTTCGCTTTTCGAGGACAATTAATTTACTGATTGGACAAGGATGTATACAAGAAGAACCTGTTAACCCTAGAGCAGGAACAGCATTAAATATTTATTTAACGGCCAACACGCAAAATTATTCCATCTTATTGATTCAGTTTTGAAAGAGCATTCAGAGGTCGTTGGGAATATTAGCACACTACACTGCTGTGGCCATAAGTAAAATTTTGCATTTAACTGTTGTGATATTTCTGGCTTGTAGTTATCATATTCACTTTCGTTAGAGCACGTCAGAACATAGGTCTATGAAGGTGACGCAGGTTGGTGAGAGGTACGAATAACAGGTGGAACAAGAGGTTCTGTACTAAAATTCTAGTACTCTGCTGTGACTGATCAGTTCATATGGCGAGTAGACATCAAAATGGATTTCTTCTGCTCAAAATTAAATATATTTCTCATTTCATTTACTTGATTTTCATAAGAACTCATATCTCAATAGCAAGCTACCATTATGGTCTTCCACATCATCTAAAAACACATAAATCAATAAACGAATGTAAAACGAAGACGCAGACGAAACGCTTCTGCTATGTGTTGGCGCGAGTTAGTTCGCGAGCAGACCGACATGGACCGTGCTGTCTAGTCGTTACGCTTTCGGTAGCCAACCGCTGTCTGATGCAGTCGGTCACAGAATAGCACTTGATTATATAGAAGCGCATTTTAACCTAGCTTCTCGGGAAAGCTGAAAGGTGGAATGAATATAAAGAAGGCATGTACAAAGGAAATAAACTTGAAGGCAATATTCTAGAAATGGAAGAAAGAAGTAAAAGAAGATAAGCTAGCAGATAGGGTACAGCGAGAGCAATTTGACAGAGCGCTAAAAGATTTGAGTAGATGGCCCCTGGAATAGATGATCCGTCTGAACTGCTATCATCATTACGAGAGCCAGTCATGAAGATATAGTTACACCTGCTATGCACGATGTATGAGACAGGGGAAGTGCACTCAGACTTCAAGAAGAATATAGTGTTTCCAATAACTTAAGAAAGCAAGTGAAGACAAATGTGTCAATTACAGAACTATCAGTTTAATACGTCATGGTTGCAAAATACTAACACGAATTATTTACAGACTAATGGAAAAACTGGTGGTATCCGACCTTTGGGAAGATCAATTCGGATTTTAGAGAAATGTAGGAACACGTGAGGCAATACTCACATTATGACTTATCTTGGATTAGAGAAAGGGAAACCTACGTTTTTAGCATTTTTTGATCTGGAGAAAGCTTTGTCAATGTTGAATGGAAAACACGTTTTGAGATTCTGAAGGTAGCAGGGGTACAATATAGGAAGTGAAGAGCTATATTCAACTTGTACAAAAACCAGACAATAGTTATTAGAGTCGAAGGGCATGAAAGGGTCGCAGTGGTTGGGAAGGGAGTAAGACATGGTTGTAGCTTTCCCCAATTCTGTTCAATCTGCACATTGAGGAAGCTGTGAAGGAACGCAAGGAGAACTTTGGAGAGGGAATAACAATCTTGCGGTTTGCTGACGACATAGTAATTCTGACAAAGACAGCAAAGGACCTGGTACAGCAATTAAACAGAATGGGCATTGCCTTGAAAGGAAGGTATAAGATGACCGTTAACAAGATTAAAACGAGGGTAATGGAATGTAGTGTCAGAAATCAGACGATGCTGAAGGAATGAGATTTGGTAACGAGACAGTAAATGTAGCAGATGAGTTTTGTTATTTGGGTAGCAAGGTAAGTTCTGATGGCCGTAGTAAAGAAGATATAAAATTCAGAATGGTTATGGATGAAAACGTTTCTGAAGAAGCTAAATTTGTTGATATCCAGTATTAGTTTAAATGTTAGGAAGTTCTTTCGGAAAGGAAATGGTAGTGAAACGTGGACGATTAGGAGTTCAGACAAAAGGATGACAGAAACTTTTGAAATGTGTTGCTACAGACAAATGATGAAGGTTATGTGGATATATCACGTAACTAATGAGGAGGTGCTCAACAGAATAGGAGAGAGAAAAGGATTTTATGGCATATCCTGACTAAGAGAAGGTAGAGTTTGGTGGGACACATTCTGATGTTCTAATGATGTTCTAATGTTATGACTATGGGACTTAACTGTGGGGTCATCAGTCCCTAAACTTACAAACTAATTATGAACTGCCTTATACTAAAGATGACACAAACATCCATCCCCGAGGGTGGATTCGAACCCCCAACACTTTCTGAGACATCAAGGAATCATCAACTTACCATTAGTTTCTAAGTGTGTGGGGTAAAAATCGTAGAGGGAGACCGAGGGACGAATACATTAAGCAGATTCAAAAGGATGTCGATTGCCGTACGTATTCTCGGATGAAGAGGCTTGCACAGCATAGGGTAGCGTGGAGAGATGCATGAAACCAGCACGTTGAAGACCACAACAACAACAGTTCCTCTCTAATTACCTAACAGCCTCAACATTAAGGACACAACTTGTTAAGACAACAGGTTGGTGAACATTTTATTTAGAGACTGTGCTTTTCACTCAGGCCGGTGAAAACAACTAGACACTTAGCGAGTACTGCTCTTATGTATCAACCGAATTCACTCAGTCGAAATCAGTCGCAACATGGAGGAGGCCGCGGAAAAAGATGAAACGTGGGTGGTACTTTTAAACTACTCGCTTTACGTAACAATATCTTTTTCTTCCCCCTCTCATGCCGTGTTCACAGTGTATAGCGCATGTCGGAACAAGGGTGTTACAATCCACAACGGACGAACTATCTCCTATCAAAGGCATCCTCAATGAATGGGGCCGTCGACTTCTGATAGGCGATAGTGACAGAAGGGCAATTGTGCAAGAAATCACGGTCATTTCAACACAGGACATGTCTACCAGTGTCTACCAGTGGACAACTATTATGTAAATGGATTCCATGGAGGTTAGTAGCTGACGCTGTAGAACGGGTTTACAGTTTACACGAAGTCATCGGACACTACACCTTGGTTTGCACCAATAAGCAGAGCTGGACTCTGGAAGAATGGTAGAAGAATGTTGTAAGACGAATCACGATTTCAGCTGCATCGTACAGTGTGAGCCGCATATCACATGAATCTATGTATTTCACCTGCCAGGAAGGTGCAGTCAGAGTAGTGGTGTCGCTCTTATGGTATGAAATGCATTTTCCTTGTGTGGAATGAGCCCCCTAGAGTTCTCGAAGGAGCTTTGAATGGTTCACAATATATTTGCTGTGCGGGACCATACTTCTCCTTACAAGACTCTAGCAGTAGTCTTAGTAGTAGCCCAGTATAGTGCAAATGAATCATTCAGATGTAGTTGCTGTATTTGGTAGCTCTTCAGTTTTACGTGTTTACGTATTGTTATTGGAGGTTTTAATGCTTGATAGAAGAGTACCATCGGAGTTTTGCTGTGTCAAAAAATAATATCGCGTCACCACGTCACTCCCGCGTCTCCCTGGATTTGTTCTAGGAAGACCCAAGGAAGTTACAAAGAGATAAATGGGCATTCTGGAGCAGAGATTTAAACCCAACGAGCAGATCTGGGAGGCCTTCGAAGCAGGATCTGTGCCATGGATCCTGCACAACACCAGAATTTGTTGGCGCTCTGCAAACAATTTGGTGTGAACTGTGCAGTGCCAAATCTACATTTCCCAACTGGAGCACATACCATATCGTGGCACTCGGCATTAGTCGGTTTGGCGCCTGTCCCACTCGACGCCACTCCTTTTGGCAAATGTTCAAATGTTTGTTAAGCTTATGGGACTTAACTACGGGGTCATCAGTCCCTAAACTTACAAACTACTTACGAACTACCTTATACTATGGACGGCACAAATATCCATGCCCGAGAAGGGTTTCGAACCCCCGACCGTAGTGGCCGTGCAGACCGTGACTGGAGCGCCTCAGTCCCCGCGGCCACCGCGGCTGGCACTCCTTTTGGCACCCTCCATGTTCCACTTCTGTCACTACAGTGCCCTCCTCCCCCATTCAAAATCTCTCGTTTTGGTGCTCCCCTCCCCTGCTTGGTTCCACTCCTTTTGGTACCTCCGCTCTCTCGACATCTCTCCTTTTCGCTTCCCCTACCCGCAACTCAGAGTCTCTCCATTTGGCGCGCCTTCCCTGCTCGACATCTCTCCTTTTGCTTCCCTTCCCCCAATGTTTAATGTGTCTCCTTCTGGTGCCCCCCCCCCCCCACACACACACAAGCTTGATGTCCCTCCTTTTAGTGCATGCCACTCGACGTATCCCTTTTGTCGCTCTCCCATGATCAGCATCTCTTTCTGGGGCCTCCACCCAACTTCTATCCTTTCCCCTCCCTTGACGGATCTCCTTTTGGCACCCAACGCCCTACTCGATGTCACTCGTTTTAGCCCTCACCCCAATTTGCCTTTCTCCTTTTGGTACTTCACTTTGTTCGATGTCTCTCCTTCTGGTATCCCCCATCTCTTGACGTCCCTCCTTTCCGCTCCCCTACTCCCATTGGACGTCTCCCCTTTCGCCACCCTTCCTCGACACCTCTCCTTTAGGCTCCCTCCTCCCAATTAACGCCTCTGCTCCAAGTCTCACCTTCTAGTGCCCACCCACCTGCATTCCACATATCCTTTTGGCACTCCCACCTGCTCAGCGTCTCTCGTTTTGGAGCCCCTCCCCTACTCAATGTCTCTCCTTTCGCCCCCGCCCTCCATTCAGCGTGTCTCCTTTTGATGCCTCCTCTCCCATGACACTTGATGTCTCTTCTTTCAGTACATGCCATTAGATGTTTACCTTTTGTTACTCTCCCCTGCTTGGCGTCTCTTTTTGTGGCCCCCACTCTCTACCTCTCGTTTTGGTGCCCTCTCTCCTGGTGACTTTTCTTTTGGCGCCACTCCTCCCATTTACCGTCTCTCCTTTTGCTCCCGTCGACGTCTCTCCTTTCCTCCCCTCCTCCCAATGTTTAATGTGTCCCCTTTCGGTGCCCCCCCCCCCCCTCTCCACGATGTCCCTTCTTTTAGTGCATGCCATTCGACGTCTCTACTATGTCGCTCTCCCATGCTCAGCATCTCTTTCTGGGACCTCCACCCAACTTCTCTCGATGGCTCTCCTTTCGGCACCCCATGCCCTACTCGATATCACTCGGTTTACCCCCCCTTTGCCTTTCTCCTTTTGGTACTTCACTTTGCTCTATGTCTTTTGGTATCCCCCATCTCTTGACGTCCCTCCTTTCGGCTCCCGTCCTCCCATTTGACGTCTCTCATTTCGCCGCCCCCACTCGATGTCTCTCCTTTTGGCTACCTCCTCCCAATTAACGCCTTTGCTCCAAGTCTCACCTTCTAGTGCCCATATTCTTTTGGTGCCCCCACGGCTCAGCGTCTCTCCATTTGGCACCCCTTCCCTGCTCAATGTCTATCGTTTTGCCCCCGACCCCATTCAGCGTGTCTCCTTTTGATGCCTCCCCTCCCATGACACTCGATGTCTCTCCTTTTAGTACACGCCAATGGATGTTTCCCTTTGTTACTCTCCCCTGATGCGCATCTCTTTTTGTAGCTCCCACTCGCTATCTCTCGTTTTGGTGCCCTCTCTCTCCTGGTGACTCTTCTTTTGGCGCCAGTTCTCCCATTTGACGTCTTTCCTTTGGCTTCGTCCCAACATTCGACATCTCTTATTTGCCCTCCACCCAGTCTCTCCTTTGCCGCCCCTCCTCACTTAACGTCTCTCCTTTTGGCATCCCGTCGCTCCACGTCTATCCTTTTATCGCCCCTCTCATTCCACGTCTCTCCTTCTAACACGCTCCCCATCTCCTTTTGGCGCCCCCATCTGCTCTCAGCGTGTCTCCTTTTAGCACATCACCCCCCTCCACTACTACCCTCTTTTTGGCACCCAAACTCGTCAGGATCCGTCGATTTTTCGTGGAGACCATTTGATGATGCTCTGGGAGTGTCACACGGGGCAGAGACCCCGATTTGCCCCCCCCCCCTTACAAGTGGCGCTCCAACTGCGTCCAGACGAATATCAGTAAGATTCATTTCTAGGGTGTCTCACTGTAGTCAGCAGGAACACGGGATGTCCGAAACTATATTAGGTACCTGTCTCATCACAACGTAGTGCATACGCCAACCCTACGAGGCCTGCGACACTTCGCCTTTATTGAGCACGCAACCGCCCACCCCTAGTAAACCGCGCGATACGACCACACTCCTCCTTCACAGCACGCCTCGCTTCTCCGCGCTCAGGGCCAAAGCAAGCAGAGCTGTAAAACCTCACTTGATTGTGGTTGCTTTCTCAGCCGCCGGAAGAAATACAGCCCGTTTACCGAGGATTACGCCGGGGATAACGTATATATTATTGTGACACGGCGCCGCCCCCTCATATACTCGGCGGTGGCCGGGGTATTGGAGGTAATTTACAGCGGTGCCGCCTTTATCACCGCATACGGAGCAGCCGCGGCTGATATATGGCCGGGGCGGCGGGGGCCTGCGCCGGGCTAATTGTAAGCAGCAGACCGCCGCCCGTGAGGCCTTACTCAAATATTAAAACCGCGCCGTGCCGAGGCACATATATCAGCCGCGCAGAGTCGCGGACGTGTCGCTGTAAATCTGCTGCCGCCTCTGGGGCGGCAAAGTGGGGGCGGTAATGCTCCTAGCCGGTGTCGCGGCCCAAATAGTAATAACTCCTGATCTGCACTGCCCATAACAATTAGGGGATCTAATGATATATCATACACAATACGCGCCTGGTAACGTATTTTATTCAGATGTTGGGTACCATTATAATTTGTGTGTGATACAGTGCAACTTTTTGCTGTCTGATTACTTCCGGTTTACTTGGCGTTTGCTTATATCGGGGCACTATGGCGCTACCATAATACTGACACAGTCATTCTCTTTGCCCTCTAATGTGGTGTGTGCCTCAGTACACAGATACAGAAGAAATTTTTATTGCACACAATTCTACAACTCTTAAACTACTTTTCCACATAACTGCCGAAATTTTGCAGGCATTTGTCATAGCGTGGCACTAGGTTTTGTATACCTTCTTCATAGAAATCTGCCACCTGTGTCTTCAACCAGTTGGAAACAGTTTCTTTCAGCTCGTCGTCATTGGTGAAGTAATAAGCACTAATTGTAAACCTACGGTTTTCCTGGAGCTTGTCATCAATCGCGTGAACGAGTTCTTCTGTAACCAAAGGTAGACGTCCACTTCGTTCTTCATCGTGCACATCACTACGCCCGCCATTGAACTGTCGGACCCACCTTCTCACCATCCAATCACTCATCTCATTTGGTCCGTAAACATCGCAAATTTGCCGATAAATTTCATTTGCGATAAATTTCTCTTGGTTTCACTTTCCTCGCATTCAGAAATCGAATCACCGACCTGATTTCACAGGCGACGGGATTTTAAAGTCAACGCCGACATTTCAAACATGCACAACAAAGCGTACGTAACTGACAGCGATCTCCAAATGGCGCACGTTCTTCTCCTTGATACACATCGTCTACAGCGCATGTGCGGAACTGCAATCGCAGCTATGCAGCGGAGATAAATTCAAACGAATCTTACTTCCTGGACGCGCCTCGTATTTGGCCGTTCTTCCGTGAGTGCAATATCCAGCACTGCAACCGCTGTGGGAGGTGCTGGTCTGGCTGCATAGCTTCTGCCAAGTGTATACCCGACATGCACAGTTGCGTTTAACTCGGGTGAAGAAGTTGGCTGCTAAATTCGTTCAATTCCCTCAGTCCCAAACATGATGTCCACCAGTTTAGCTCTGTTGGGACGAGTGTTATCGTACACCAGAAGGAACACACCTCCAATGACACCAGCGTAGGATACAACAAAAGTTCGAAGGATCTCGTCTCTACAACACTGAGCAATCAAAGCGCCATTCTGAACGACATAGAGATCAGTACGTCCGCCAATACCGACTGCTGCCCACATCATTCGTCCATCCAGTGACACAGCCACAGGGTGTAAGGAGGGGGTGGGGGACCAATACGGCTGAAGCCCCCTCCCCCCCCCCTCCGAAGCACCTCCCAAAGATTTTTTAATTTCATTATTTTTTCTTTAATTTTTTTAACAGGTCAGCGCCGTAAATTTGAAATAGTACACATGTAAAACTGCCTGGCAGATTAAAATTGCTTGCCGGAACCGGAACTCGAACCTGGGACCTTTGCCTTTCGCGGGAAAGCGCTCTACCGACTGAGCTATCCCGACACGACTAACTAAGCCGCCTCACAACTTTACTTCCGCCAGTACCTCGCCTCCTACTTTCCAAACTTCACAGAAGCTCTCCTGCGAACCTTGCAAGACTAGCACTCCTGGAAGAAAGGATATGGTGGAAGTTTGGAAAGTAGGAGGCAAGGTACTGGCGGAAGTAAAGTTGTGAGGCGGCATCGTGAGTCGTGTCGGGATAGCTCAGTCGGTAGCGCGTTTGCCCTCGAAAGGCAAAGGTCCCAGTTTCGACTCCCGGTTCCAGCACGTAATTTTAATCTTCCAGGAAGTTTCATGTCAGCGCACACTCCGCTGCAGAGTGAAAACTTCATTCTGAGTACACATGTAGTAAATCAAAACGTAACTATAATTTGTCAAGCACAAGTGAACGTGACAATGGATCGCCAACGTGATGCAGCCACTGAAAACGTGTGCTGCTGTTACTGTGAGCGGTTTTTTCCTTCTATTCTGAAGTTACGAGCCGATTGTTCATAAGCGGCGACCCGCTGCTCAGCAGGTCAGCTGTGCCACCGAAATGAATCTTATGAACAACAATAGTATTATTTTACTACCCTCATAAGCCACAGATATTGCCGAGGTGGGACAAACGTGTAGTTCCTGAAGAGGGGCAGTAGTTACAGGGGCAACAGTCTAGACGATTGACCGAGCTGGCCTTGTAACATCAGCCAACACGGCTTTGCCACGCAGTTACTGCGAATGGACGAAAGCAAGGGAAAACTACAGTCGTTAATTTTCCCGAGACATGCAGCTCTACTATATGAATAAATGATGATGGCATCCTCTTCGGTAAAAATATTCCGGAGGTAAGATAGTCCCCCAATCGCATCTCCGGGCGGAGACTACTCAGGAGGTGGTCGTCATGAAGAAAAACAAAACGGTCATTCTACGGATCGGAGCGCGGAATGTTATAACCATTAATCGGGTAGGTAAGTTAGAAAATTTGAAAAGAGAAGTGGATAGGTTAAAGTTAGATATGGTGGCGATTAGTGAAGTTCGGTGGTAGGATGAACAGGATTTTTGATTAGGTGAGTACAGTGTTATAAATCCAAAATCAGTCGGTAATTACGCAAGAGTAGGTCTGATAATGATTAAGAAAATAGTAATGCAGGTAAGTTACTATAAACAGCATGATGAACGCATTATTGTAGCAAAGATAGACTACAGTAGTACAACTTTATATGGTAACTAGCTCTGCTGATGATGAGGAGATCGAAGAAATTTATGAGGAGGTAAAAGAAATTATTCAGACCATTAAATGAGAGGAAAACTTGATTGTGATGGGGAACTGGAACTCGGTAGTAGGAAAGGAAAGAGAAGGAAACGTAGTGGGCGAATATAGACTGGGGAAAAGGAGCAAAAGAGGAGATCGCCTGGTAGAGTTTTGTGCAGAGCACAATTTAATCATCAGAAACACTTGGTTTAATCATCACGAAAGAAGGTTATACACGAGGAAGAGATCAGGAGACACTGGGAGGTACCAGATTGACATTATAATGGCAAGGCAAAGATTTAGAAACAATTTTTAAGCTGTAAGACATATCCTGGGCTATATAGACTCTGACCATAACTTATTTATTATCAGCTGTAGGTTAAAACTTAAGAGACTGCAAAAAGGTAGAAAATTAAAGAGATATCATCTTGTCAAATTGAAGGAACCATATGTGGTTATGAGTTTTAGAGGGAGAATTAGGGAAGGATTGTCTGAAACGGGGGAAAGTAATAAAACACAAGAAGAATGGGTAGCTATGAGAGATAGGGTAGTGAAGGCTGCAGAGGATCATGTAGGCAGAAGACGTGTGTGGTGTAAAAATCGTAGAGGGAGACCGAGGGTCAAATACAGCTGATTCAAAAGGATGTAGGTTGCCCTAAGTTTACTCAGATAAAGAGGCTTGCGCAGGATAGGTTAGTGTGGAGACCTACATCAGACCAATCTGCGGACTGAAGATCACAACTACAACACAACATTGGTTATCATTGTAATTTGTGTGTGAATCAGTACAATATTTTGCTGTCTCTTTAATTCAGGTTTACATGGCATTTACTTGGAGCGAGGCACCTTGGGGCTACCATGATAGTCAAAATATCTTTATCGATGCCCTTTAATAAGATGTGTGATCATCTCGAACGACCAGTACAGTTTCACACCCGCATGGCATGAACAGTATGAGGTTATCAATCAGCTTTTGTCGGATATTTGGCCTTCTTCCTTTAGTACAATATTCAGCTCTGCAACCGTTGTGGGCGGTGATGGTCTAGCTGCATTGTGTCTACCAAGTGCATCACAGACATGCATTATCGGGTAAGTCCGGTGAACAAACTGGCCACTCCATTCGTTCAATTCCCTCAGCTTCAAGCATGTTTGTTACCAGTGCAGCTATGTGCCCACCAGAAGGAAACCATCTCCTATGTCACCAGTGTAGGCACAACAAAAGGTCGAATGAGATTAGATTAGATTAATTGTTCGTTCCATAGATCCTCGTTGAGGAGATCCTCGTGGATGTGGAACTTTTTTATATTATTTTATTTTTATTTTTTATTAGCTGCTAATATATGATAATACTAATAAAACGAATACAGATACATACATCATTCGGTTCTATTTAAAAATTCGTCACTGTAGTAGAACGAGTTGGCCACTAGAAAGTCTTTTCGGCTCCTCTTCAACTGATCTTTATTTGTAGCTAAATTATTTATGGTTACTGGTAAATAATTGAAAATGTGTGTTCCTGAGTAGTGGACCCCTTTTTGAAGTAAAGTAAGTGCTTTTAAGTCATTCTGTAGATAATTTTTGAGCTGTTTGTTAGGAAAAGGAATATATTACTTACGGTAAATTTCAGTAAGGAATAAATATACTGACGGGCAACAGTTAATATACACGGTTCTTTGAAGAGGCTTCTGCAGGATGTCCGTGAATTTCTTCACAAAGTATACGTATTAAACGCTTTTGGACTCTAAAAACTTTTGCTTGACTTGAAGAGTTCCTTCAAAATATTGTACCACATAACATTATGGAATAAAAGTAAGCAAAGTAGGCATGTTTTTTATTTTTATTTTTATGTCTCCTATGTCTGATACCACTTGTAGTGTAAATACATATATGTTAAGTCGTTTCTGCAGTTCTGTGGCGTGCTCCTCCCAACTGAATTTATTATCAAGCAGCAATCCCAGGAATTTAACACTGTCAGCCTCCTCTTTCTGCTCTTCTTCCTACTTTATGCATATGCTGGATGTTAATCTCTTACATGTTCCGAACAGCATCAGACCTTTCTAGAACAATGCCCCAAATGCTATTTATTGCAATACTTGTATCATCTGCAAAGAAAACCAACTCTGCTTCTGGCAGAGTAATTGCTGAGAGGTCATTAATGTATACAAGAAGAAGCAATGGCTCTACGTTGGATCCTTGTGTGACACCACATGTAATATCTCCCCAATTTGATGATGACTGATGGCTTAATTCACGAGGTACGACTTGAAGCATTTTGTAGCAATTCCCGTGACACCATAGAATTCTAATTTACTTGTCTCTATACTCTTGAGCAATCAATGCGCCATTCTGAACGACACAGAGGTCCATAGGTGCACCAATACTAACTCCTTCACACACCATTTGTCCACCTTGACATGATGATGTTTCCTGCAAATAAGCAGGATTGTTCCGAGTTCTGAAGTTTTGTCATCGTCAGAATTAATTAAAATGATTGGACGTCTTTCTATCGATTCTGCGTAGTGGAATCAACAAAATTACTGCAGGAGGCTGCATTGCTTTGGAGCTGATTTGCATTCAGCCTCCTGTCTCGACGGACTATAAACCGGGGATAACGGTTATCTCTCGCTGATATTACCTGTGGACGATCTTGGCCTTGTCTTCATTAACGGTTACTGTTGTCTGACATTGTTTCCAGGTGCTGGAAATTATACTTGTGGACACTTCCTATAACTGCAGCTACCTCCCTCTGTGTCTGCCCAAAAAAAAAAAAAAAAAAAAAAAAAAAAAAAAAAAAAAAAAAAAAAAAAAAAAAAAAAAAAAAGTTCAAATGTTTGTAAAGCTTATGGGACTTAACTCCTTATGAATTAGCTGATTCTAAAGACGGCAAAAAAAAAACATACCAGAGGAGGGATTCGAAACCCCGACAGCAACGGCTGTGCAGACCGTGACTGGCACACTGCAGACCGCTCGGCCACTGCGGCCGGCTTCACTTCACTATCTGCATTCATAACTGGTTTGGTAAAGTAAACACAACTCAACACCACCCATCTCTGCAGAAACTTCCTGTGTTACCTCTATCTCGGTTGCAGTAATTTTGTTGATTCCACTCCGCAGAATCGATATAAAGACCTCCAATCATTTTAGTTAATTCTGCCAATGACAAAACTTCAGATCCTAGTTGTCACAACGGATCCCGTAAGTGTTTTGGGCCATGTTTGTTGTCGACTGGTCGAAAAGGGAAAAGGAAACAACGGAACGAAGTTCAGATTCCTCCGTACTTTTCTTCAAACGCTATCTTCTTCTTTCGAGATACACCCATATACTGGAAAAATATATCATTGCAGGAAATCTTAATAAGGAGATTTGGTGTCACAAGGACTGGGATATAAGAGAACGATACTGAAATGGACAGTGTTGGGCAGAAGACGAGAGACGGAGGAGGAACAAGGAGCTGTAGCCTACAACACAAGGATGGAATAAGTCAGTACCCGGGAAATGTCCGGAACAAACGCTACTGTAGAAGGACAGTGATATATTAATGCTGATGTACCAAAAATTTTAGGAATACCTACTAAGCAAATAAAGAAAAGTGGCAAGAAGAACAAATTAATGAAACTTAAAAATACGCAGTAATTTCGTAGTTTAACTATATTAGGCAAGTGTATGCATACTGAGAAATGTTAGTGAAACTGATGTAAATGAGGAACTTACAGAAAATTTTATTTGGTTATTTTTTATTATTTAATGGTGCTGCATTGTGAGAAAATTTAAGGAGATATTCTCATTCAAACTGACGAGCGGTCTTGAGGCCTGCAACTAGAAAATACACACAAAGAAAGCCATTGAACAACAGGCTGACAGAGGAGGGCTTTGAGGATCTCGAGAACAAAAGAGACCCAAGTGACTGACTGATTTATGAGGCTACTGAGAAGGAGCACAGTGCAATAACGTAGTAGGATTTTGTGGAATAATGTTGGATGCTCAACGTTACGAAACTGGAGCGGTAAACACGCGGTGATTAGCAGTCTGACATCGCTCCACTTTCCATCTGAAACATACCGGTCTGTGATTTAGTTTATAAAATATCCATGTTTATTATCATAGACAAATTAATAGTAAAGTTAGAATAAAGTGATACTTTTACGTATATTAAGTAACAATAAACAATGTGAAACGTAGTAAATAATATTGTTTCTTAAGAACAACAAGGATAGTAAACTGCTGTATCCAGCTCTAAAAGTTTGATTGCCGAAGTATACATTATTTTCCTAAGCAGATCAAAGTGAAGGAGACATAAGAATAACGAAAGAGACATCAGAAGAAAAAGCAGATAATAAATACAGGTAGTTTAACTCTTATGGGAGGATATATACGCTAAACAACCTGCTTAATGATCAGACTGAACTAAAAACAAAACGTTCCTCCAAAATTTTGAGAACTTTCTAATGTAAAGAAACTAATTCACAAAAAACCTCTCCCTTCCTCCCTTCCCACCCCCCTCAACACTCCTCCACTCAAGACAACTCTTCCATATGCTTCTGATAAGGTGAAAACACTACTAAAGAACAAATATATAAATGATTTCCCACATCTTAATACCTACCCCTTCCATTCAACAATAATAGATCAACTTGATTCGTACTGTCTTTAAACACAATAAACAGAACCTGGTCTATATTAATATTCTAGAACACCACTAGTGTATGAATAAATATAGCAATAATACGAATTTTATTCTCGTACTTTTAACTGATTGTATACATACATATTAAGTTAAAAAACTATGCAAACAATGCAGACAGTATTTATTATTCAACTTTGCAGTTTAATATTGACAAAATTATTTGCTAAATGATCGACTGTATCATACTGAAAACAAACTTACCTGTGCAAAGAGTGTTATATCTTCGAATTAAGACGTTTGTAAATAACAGCAGCTGTAAAAGCACATGTTGGACGCTGGTAAAGTGTTGTTTATAGTGCAGTGTAGAACCCAACAGAAAAAGGTTATGTGTTATTGTGACATAAACAAAATGAGACGCAAGAAATGGAAATTAACCACAAAAATCCGGCCATACAGTCGCAGTAAGTAAATCAACAAATTTCACGTAATCTTACAAATACAAAACACGACTTAAACAACGTGCAATTCCGTTATTAATATATATTTCCATCTTCCCACCACAGAGCCAGCATCCAACATGACGTTTAAAATTATATTGTAACATGATCCATCTGAGGATGAACCTGAAAAGGTTTGAAAACCGGTTCATGTAATAAACATCATTTCAAGAAAAAGTGAGTGATGCAGTTTTCTTAAATCATATTGAAATTAACAGTCACGGGTTTTGGAACATACGTAATGGATAATCTAAATAATTTTAATGTTGAACAGATTAGGTTTTTGAAGATCAAATGAAATTAGAGTTCCTATTTTAAAAAACATGGGATGTGAAAACATATGGAATGTATTTGAATCTGAAGGTTATACATGACAGTAAAAGAAGAAGAATATTCCGAATAGGACACACCAATTACAATCTACAACCTCCAAATAATAATAATAATAATAATAATAATAATAATAATAATAATAACATAACGATAATTCTGAAACATATATTTAAAATTTGTTATGCGACAGGGAATCGAACCCAGACGTATTACGGTTAGACCACCACATCATCAACTATTGAGGCGCCTCGGAATAGTCTAACAAGGGAAGGTCGCCAGTTGTGAAATTCAGATTCGATTCATACTGCGCATAATGAAAGCTCATGGCCAGAGGTGTAATTTGGCAAAGCACCAAGATGCACTTCTCAGCCGTTGACAAGAAAATCGACAGTTAAAAAAAGCCGTTGTGGTGAAATACTCTCTAAGATCTCTAGGATTAGAAATGTTGTACAGAGGCGTGGCGTAGCGGTAAGCGCTCAGGTTGGTAATCCGAAAGTCGCCGGATCGAATCTCGCGGCATGCAACTTTCTTTTTTTATTATTATTATTTATTTTTTTTATTTTATTTTTTTTTTTTTTTTTTTTTTTGTATTTCAAATGTATACACACACACAAACACACACACACACACACACATATATATATATATATATATATATATATATATATATATATATATATATATATATATATATATATAAACTGGCGACTTCGAACATCATTATGTTTTCCGCAAACAAAGTTGTATTTCACAAATGTTATTAATTGTCTCACTTACCGTGTATAGTTAACGGAAGAAGTATAAACGATATTCCGAAACGAATACGTAAAGTGTAAGTCAAATTGACGAACGATAGAACAAATTTTCAGAATGTCAATCAGGTGTGTTTCCCAACAGATAATTTAAAAAAAACAATTGTCCTTGTAAAAACTCATCGTTTATCAGACGTGCTCGATGTCGTGCTGTTTTCTGCTTTCCATATTTCTATGGTAACTATCACTCTGGTTCGTGCGAAATATATATGAATTACAAAATAAGAAAAAAATAGTAATAATAATAAAAAGTTGCATGCCGCGAGATTCGATCCGGCGACCTTCGGATTACCAACCCGAGAGCCTACCGCTACGCCACGCCTCTGTACAAGATTACTCCTCGTAGAGAATATTTCACCGCAACGGCTTTACTTGTCGATTTTCTCGACAACGGCTGAGATGTGCATCTTGGTGCTTTGCCAAATTACACCTCTGGCCATGAGCTTTCATTAAGCGCAGTATGAATCGAATCTGAATTTCACAATTGGCGGCCTCCCCTTGTAAGTACGATTTCCTTCCACGTCACAAACTTTAATTCAGCTTCTGTGTTCCAAAGGTAATTGCCACTACTGCCAAGGCTCTCCATGCTGAGGAATAGCACCTAGGCAGTAGACATATTGGAACAATCCTGTTAAGGTGATATTGAAACGGTACTGTTAGTTCGCTTCATTGCTTTTCTCAACATTTTTTATTCAAATCATAAATTATAACGAGAAGAGGCAGACCTTCTAATTTGGTGTCACGAGATATTTTGTCTGCATTTGGTAACTGCGTAGAGTAAGAGACAAGCCAGTTATTACAAAAAGATAAATGAAATTAAAAAAAATCAAGGAGCAAGTCTCCACAGTTCCCATATACACCCCCCCCCCCCCCGCCTCACTGACAGAGCGGAGCTACAGATCACTTTTTAAAAACAAAATCTTCATCTATAATTCTGTTCTGATTGTAAAAAATAAATAAATAAATAAAATAAAAAATAACGTCGTCTTCAACTCAGCCACCGCATAATTACTCACGCCACCTACAAACACACACGCACCTGAAAACTACCGCCCAGCGGTGACGTCACACACGACAACACGAGGACGTCAAGTGTCAAAGCCGACCGTAGGAATCGCGTCATGTAAATGAACCAAATATTTCCACCATCACAAGGTGATCATCTTTTAGTAATGCAGGGTGATTCTATTGTCAATATATATTTCAGTGATATAGTAACGGAATATTTGTCCCTTGCAGGTCATACGACAGAATGCATTTCAGTGATATAGTAACGGAATATTTGTTTTTCTTGCGGGTACTGTGACAGAATGCAAACCAAGGAAGAACGAAACGCTGTTGTTTCTGCTCGTCTTCGTGGACGTATGAACAGGTGTGGACAGACTTTGTCCATCGATTCCGGAAAACGCGTCCCACCAGGCTTGCTATCAAGACCCTAGTCAATAAATTCCAGCGTACTGGTAGTGTTGCCCAGATGAAGAACGTCCAGGCAGGCTGGCCATAACGCCAGACTCCGTGCAAAGTCTGCAGGATGCGATCACACGCAGCTCTTCTCCTTTACCAGGAGACTTAGTAGAGAGCTTGATATTCCTCAAACCACTCTATGGGGAGTTGTTCTTTACAAGCTGCACAAACGTGCATACCAGATCCAGGTCGTACATAAGCTTGAAGTGGAGAACTGTGTATCAAGTCAAGCTATGTCGCATGACCTGCTGCAAGATGTGAAAAATGATAATTAGACGCAAAATGTCTTGTTCAATGATGAAGATACATTTCATACCTGTGGACATGTGAACAGAGACAACTGCAAGATCTGGGTAGACGAACAACCAAGTGTGCTGCAGGAGTGGCAACGGAAGATAGCAAAAGTGGTGTGGCTAGGGATAACGAGGTCAACAGTTGTCAAACCGTTTCTGGAAACACATACCTAGATATGTTGGGACAGTTTTTGGTGCTCCAGTTGATATCTGATGGGATTATGGATACTGTTGTTTTTTTAACAGGATGGTGCACCGCCCCATTTTGCACTCGTTTCTCGGGATTATCTGAATCGAGCATTTCCAAGCAGATAGATTGGTCGTGACTCGTCAAGGATGTGGGCACCCCGCTCTCCTGGCTTGACACCCTTAAATATTTTTGCATGGGAGTTTATCAAGTCTAAGGTATACCAGGTGAAGATCCGCAGCACTGAACAGTTAACATAGCGGATTCGAGCCGCAGCTGCTGAGATTACACCAGATATGCTTGGGAAGGTTTTACGGTCTACAGTGGAGAGCTGGGGCGTGTGACTAGACACGCAAGGTGGTCACATTGAAATGTACTGCAATTATATCCTGCTGTAACATAAGTTTACAGTGCCATTTCATATTGGTTAATAAAATTTGTTTAAGTACAAAATGTATAGTGATTTTAGAGTCACCCTGTACTTCAAGCGGTCTCTAAGCGTCAGCATAGACTTATATTCTCCTTTCCGCTCCCTTTCATTGTTGACCATTGTATTAGAACAGTCGATTCTATTCAAAATTAAAATTCTTCAGCTTGATCAGGGTGGACTGCAACTTTAGCCATTCCAAAAAACGTGAATTACAAAGAAAATTATTTAAATGTTGCTTGCTTAGTTATTGTGCAAGATAAAAGAAAAAGCTGTTATAAAGAAATATAAAGTTCGAAGATGGTACATCCTCTCGCAGAATTTATTAAAAAATAAATAAATAAATAAAAACTTGAATTCACTATCTTCCAATTAATAAAATTGCTGCTGAGTCCCTGAAAAACTTACAAAATCGAAGAAATTCTGTGATAAGTTCCAAAATATAGTTTCAGCACAATATATAAATGTTATATCTTTTTAATAAGTGAAATAACTGGTTTTCAAACATCGACACTTGAAGTGAAATTTCACCGTTAAACTCACAAACTCAAATCATACATAACAAAAAGTCATATCGTTCTCTAAAGGACTCAGCATAAAGATTGAAACTGTTTGTAACATACAATTCCTAACAGAATTTATTACAATGTAATTCTTCTTTTTCGTCTTATTAATTTTATTGTAGGAGTTGGCAACGGAGGTCCTCCAACAGGATCTTCTCTGGCCGTGTGTCTGTCGACCCGCGATGGTTTGTGGCCAGCTATATTATGTTTGGCTTCAGCAGAGAGGATGCTCTTCTCGTAGGTTGCTCCGTTGTCACCACACACGAAACATAAGAAACAACAAATATTTCTTTTAGGAATCGTAACATAAACATTTTTAAGATAATATTATTAACAACAACATAAACAATGTGATTTTACAGCCAAGATCGCATTTTTCATTTATTATGTTACCGGTTTCGGCGTGCTCGACGCCATCTTCAGACATGTCGTAATTTACATAACTTCACAACATTTTTATATACTAAAAGAGTACATCCAGGTTGAGGCGTCATCAAGCATAAAATTACTAGTCACAAATAAAATAT
This sequence comes from Locusta migratoria, assembly GCA_026315105.1. NCBI lineage: Eukaryota > Metazoa > Arthropoda > Insecta > Orthoptera > Acrididae > Locusta > Locusta migratoria. Next base: position 179,525,980 of record CM048747.1, read on the forward strand.
ATACATCCATCTTCTAATGGTTCTGAAGCGACAGACTTTGAAGTTATGTAAATTACGACAGGTATGAAGATGGCGTCGAGCACGCCGAAACCGGTAACATAATAAATGAAAAATGCGATCTTGGTTGAAAAATCATTAAACCCTCCGTCGGGCGCAGTCGGCCTCAAAGGCCAGCAAAACACTTTTTTGATTTCCGTGCTTAACTGTGGTGGCCCAGCGACCCGCCTCTCCGTTTACTCGCGTAACTTTGGGAACCTCACACAGTGCCGATCCGCAGGGTGCCATCGATTTCCACGCGGATCACGGGGAGCTCCTTGGGCCTCACAGGCCGTCTGCGTCCGAATACGTTATAGTTTTTAAGGTGAGATTTTCAAGATAATTTTAATTTGTTACTTAGTTTCAATCAAATTAAGTCTGTCCTCTGTGATTTTCACCGTTACCTTCGGAAAAAAAGAAGACTTTGACGACCCTGGCCCTTCAGACTGAGTGCACCTGATAAGAGTTCTAATTTCAGTTTTCCTTTCTTTTCCTACGTTATCACATCTATGTTTTCTGCTGATATTTCCAGAAAAGTATATTATGCCTCTAAGCCAATGATCTTGTGGAAATAATGCGCCTCCTCGAGGACGAAACTGCTGAAGATCCAGCCGCGCTTGAAGATTTAGTCGATGAGACACCCACTCTCAGGATGAGGTCGGAGAAGGCAAGGAGGACTCAGCAGCTGAACAGAAAGTTTAGGGAACAGCTCGGGAATATGAAGAAGAGAAGAAAAAATGTGAGGAGTTTTTATTTTGGAAACGATAAGACGACGAAGTAGTCTAAGTAGATACCTTCTACTATTCATAGTGTGAAGAGTCACATCATTATTACACAACATCCAGTGTAAAAGATATTGCTACAAATGACGCCACCAATGGCAAAACCTTGTGTGATTAACTTGTAACTGGACAATTTAGCCTGTGTATGCTATAATTATATGTGGAATATCGATTCGGCTGCAAACTCGACTGAAAAAATTCTTCACCCTACAAGGAACGGGAAAGTTCTCCCACATTACCTCCCAAATGGCTAAAACGTCGACCATGCGTGGCTGAAACAAGAGTTAGGAGGATGAAGAATCACGAATGTTCAGCTTGTCATCAACCAATCTGCTTGAGCGACGTATACGTTCTGTGCCATACCTGTGTTTCAGCTGTTGATTTGGGAGCTATGGCAACGGTTTTTGGCTGCAAATGTGGTGAGAAAAGATGATTCCATGTCAGAATAGACTGCCTAATGTCCTTTAAAAAAAACTTCATTACTTTTATGGATGTCTGTTCGACCAATTTTTAATGCTCTTTGTGGAAAATTGGTAATTTTGGTTACTTTAGTTTATGGTGTATTGTGTTCAATAAATCCATTATTATGCTTTAAATTTGCTGTAATTCCTTCCTTTAGATGCTCTTAAAGACTAGCCAACACGCATTTTGAATTTGATTTAACATGGCGCAGCTAGTCCACAAAATATGTGGGTGGCCTCTCAGGCCGGGTGCGCCTGATTTTGTTTCATATGGAGGTGCGCCCGACGGAGGGTTAAACAATTATAGATCGCCCCCATCGAATAATGAGTTCCTTATGTAACAACGTAAATAATCACGATTTTACCTGCAAAACTGAGCTGACGTAAGGCAGTAGCAGGGATAATAATTCGTCGCACTACAGGCCGACAGCCAACATGGCGCTGAGTGGCCTAATGATGGCCGTACCTGACAACCGGCCGCGGCTGCGAGAGAACGGGAACCCTGGCGTCTGCCGGCGGCTACTGCAGGCCTGGGAAAGGAGTGTGTGCGGCGTGCCGGCCCATCAGATAAACGACGCACCCCTCATTCCGCGGCTTCATAAAACACGCCGCTGGCTGAGGCGCGCCGCGGCGCGGCCGCTTACAAGTGCCAGACAATAGAATATTAATCAAGGGCCGCGGTGATTAAGTGTGGCGTCGCGGCCGGCGCTGGGGGAAACACGCGACACGGCTTGTTAGATGGTATCGCGCGGGGCCCGCCAACCGCTGATATATTTCGGACACACGCGCGCAGCCGCATGCCGAAGCGGGACGGGACGGGACGGGACCCGAATTTTGCGGTCCCACGTGCAGCGAAGGGACTCCCTGCTTCCAACGAAGGGGACGACTGCGGGTGCTGGGTGTCACCCGCGTGACGACAGACCACAGAAGAATGTTCAAATGTTTGTATAGTCTATGGGACTTAACTACGGGGGCATCAGTCCCTAAACTTACAAACTACTTATGAACTACTTACGAACTAGGACGGCACAAATATCCATGCCCGAAGGGGGATTCGAACCCCCAACCGTAGTGGCCGTGCAGACCGTGACTGAAGCGCCTCAGTCCCCGCGGCCACCGCGACCGGCACCACAGAAAAATCCTGGTTACTGACAAGTTATCATATTCGACATTTATTTTGTTTTCGTTTATTCGTAAGGCTTACATGGTCATATTACAGTCCTAATTGAAAAAAGTGATATACAAACAGATTGAGTGCCAAATAGGGGGAACACGTAGACAGTTTCAAGTACCTGGGATGTATTTTCTCACAGGATGGAAACATAGTGAAAGAACTGGAATCGAGGTGCAGCAAAGCTAATGCAGTGACTGCTCAGCTAAGATCTACTCTCTTCTGCAAGAAGGAAGTAAGTTCAAATGTTCAAATGTCTGTACAGCTTATGGGACTTAACTACGGGGTCATCAGTCCCTAAACTTACAAACTACTTATGAACTACTTAACACTAAGGACGGCACAAATATCCATCCCCGAGGGGGGATTCGAACCCCCGACCGTAGTGGCCGTGCAGACCGTGACTGGAGCGCCTCAGTCCCCTCGGACACCGCGACCGGCAAGGAAGTAAGTACCAAGACTAAGTTAACGTTGCACCGCACTATCTTTCGACCAACTTTGTTGTATGGTAGTGAAAGTTTGGTGGATACAGGTTACCTTATTCATAGGGTAGAGGTTACAGATATGAAAGTAGCAAGAATGATTGCAGGTAGGCCTACTAATAGATGGGAACAATGGCAGGAGGGTGTCCATAATGAGGAAATCAAAGAAAAACTGGGAATGAAGACCATAGATGAAGCAGTTACAGCGAACAGACTGAGCTGGTGGGGTCATGTTACACGCATGAGAGAAGCAAGGTTACTTAGGAGACTCCTGATCACGGCGGCGGAGGGTAAGAGGAGTCGTCGTAGACCAAGGAGAAAGTACTAAGATTCGGTGCAGAATGATTTTGAAGTAAAAGGCATAACATCAGACGAGGCATCAATGTTACCAATGAACAGGGGATCATGGAGGAATGGAGGATTTTTATTAGAGGTACTATACTCCAGACTGAACGCTGAAAGGCATAATCAGTCTCTAATGATGTTGATGATGATGAGATACAAAGGATTACATATGCAAAAAATACATTCCTGACCATTAAAATTGCTACACCACGAAAGATGACGTGTTACAGACGCGAAATTTAACCGACAGGATGAAGATACTGTGATATGCAAATGATTAGCTTTTCAAAGCATTCACACAAGGTTGGCGCCGGTGGCGACACCTACAACGTGCTGACATGAGGAAAGTTTCCAACCGATTTCTCATACACAAACAGCAGTTGACCGGCGTTGCCTGGTGAAACGTTTCTGTGATTCCTCGTATAAGGAGGAGAAATACGTACCCATCAATTTTCCGACTTTGATAAAGGTAGGAGTGTAGCCTATCGCGATTAGGGTTTGTCGTATCGTGACATTGCTGCTCGCGTTGGTCGCGATCCAATGACTGTTAGAAGAACATGGAATCGGTGGGTTCATGAGGGCAATACGGAACGCCGTGCTGGATCCCAAAGGCCTCGTATCACTAGCAGTCGAGATGACAGGCATCTTATCAGCATGACTGTGACAGATCGTGCAGCCACGTCTCGATCCCTGAGTCAACAGAGGGGGACGTTTGCAAGACAACAACCATCTGCACGAACAGTTCGACGACGTTTGCAGCAGCATGGACTATCAGCTCGGAGGCCATAACACACAGACCCATGCCCGAGGGAGGAGTCGAAGCCGCGACGGAGTGGCCGAGCGCACTGAGGCGATATGCTTCGATGCGCGAGGCCGTTCCCCGTCGGGGGTTCGAATCCCCTCTCGAGAAAGAGATGGATGCTTGTGTTGTCTTTAGTATAAGTTAGTTTATAAGTAGTTTGTAAGTTTAGAGACTGATGACCCCGCAGTTATGTCCCATAAGCTTAACAAACATTTGAACATTTATTGAGGAGTCGAACCTCCGATAGGTACGACCGCCCAGTCTATTGCATGACGACTTAAACCACGCGGCCATTCAGCACGGCGAGGATAAATGGTCTTACCGTAACTACGCAGAAAAACATATTTCAGTTAACGATCCCGTTCTACGTTTATAATCGGGAGGTATTTGTGGGAGGAAAATTACAATAGTAAGTGAGAAACCTCCTAGAAGATTTAAAACTGTGTGCCGGGTTGAGACTGGAATTCGGGCCATTTGCTTTTCGCTTTCCATTTGGTTTTTATGGTTCCATGTTACGCTAGTGGAGAGCGATCTGTTTAAATGTTAATAAAAATACACCTTCCTTAGGTTCTTAAGCCAAGATCGCTGATAGAATATATTTATTACTATGTCTTTATGCGTACGTGAGAAACATATTTTAATGTTTCATCTGATATGACGACCCATTCTGGTGACATGTATCTTAATACGTTGGCCATTTTATATTTCGACGAGAAACTCTTTATCTGACATGTTCTCCTAAGTGAAAACTTTGTAAATCCTTCTGAAGATGATTTGAATAATCGAAACCAGTAAAGAGCGATCTTTGCTTAACCTTAAAGAAGGTGTATTTTTATTAACACTTCGTTTTTCACTGACTGGTCTATCTACATCTACTTCTATATAGATACTCTGCAAATCACATTTAAGTGCCTGGTAGAGGGTTCATTAACCACTTTCATAACCTATCTGTACCGTTCCATTCTCTAATAGCGCACAGGAAGAAAGAACACCTAAATCATTCCGTTTTCGATCTGATTTCCCTTATTTTAATGGGATGGTCATTTCTCCCTATGTAGGTGGGTGCTAGCAAAATATTTTAACATTCTGAAGTAAAAGCTGATGATTGAAATTTCGTAAATAGATTTCGCCGCAACGAATAACGTCTTTCTTTTAATGATTTCCACCTCAAATCGTGCAACATTTCCGTGACGCTTTCCCCCTGTGATAAAAGAAAACGATAAAAATTAAAAAAAAGTCAGACTGTTCACTGTCGGAAGTTCGAGTCCTCCCTCGGGCTGATGACCAGAGTAGTTAAGTCCCATAGATGTACAAACATTTGAGAGTCCTGGTATGACAGTTAAGCTGATGACCAGAATAGTTAAGTCCCATAAATGTACAAACATTTGAGAGTCCTGGCCTGAAAGTTTAGCTGATGACCAGAGTAGTTAAGTCCCATAGATGTACTAACATTTGAGAGTCCTGGTATGACAGTTAAGCTGATTACCAGAATAGTTAAGTCCCATAAATGTACAAACAATTGAAAGTCCTGGTCTGACAGTTAAGCTGATGACCAGAGAAGTAAGTCCCATAGATTGTCCCGCGGTCCGGCATTTTTAACCTTCTCGCAAATTCCATGTCAGGGCACTCTCCGCTGCAGAGCGGAAATTTCATTCTCGTTACTCACTATGCGACAAATTATGTGTTACCTTTTGCGATAGCGTTACGACAACATAAAGGTTTAATCCGTCAGAACGTCGATTGCAGTAACTCTGTTGCAGGTTGCAAGTTTCACTGTAAGTATTAGAAGGCGTAGATCATCATTCGAGAAACTACAGCTCGAAAGCCTCCCGCCCTTCTCCCTCCGGCCGCACAAAGAAACAAGAAAAGGCGGAGGAATGCCATAAATATTCTCGGCTCTTGCTGATTGCGCCGCCTCGTACTTTTGCCGGCTCTAACGTCAGTGGGCAGATCAGCTGATTACACACCGCAGGTCTTGCGGCATTTTTCCCGAAAGGGAAAACAGGGGTATAATTACGCAGGTTAAGCAAGGAATGAAGACAGAAGTAGGTGTTTATTTTGCAGAATTATTTGCCTCATTGACAAGGCCTCGGTTAGGCGGCAACCGGTGGTTGGGCAGCCGCCTAACAGCTTGTATTACAGAGTGCGGACAGTTGGCCAATTCCTGTAATAAGCACTGTGCGACTCGGCCTTCGGCGGCGGCTGCAGCTGAGCGCAGCCTAATAGAAACGTAGCGGCCCGCAGCCTGCGGCCTGGGAATGAGAACCATTACGCGGGGTCAGCGACGGGGACGGCGACGGCGTCGGCGACGGCGCGCGGCATCAAAGGGGCCGCCGCCGATTTATTGCGCTTGTCTGCCGCCAGGATCGCTAATAGCCCGCAGCCGGCCGCGGCCGCCGGTTCGAAACCCGCTCCGTGCCCCGCGCTCCGAGATAGCGCTGCGGATGCCTGGTGGCGGCTACCTGCGGCCGCGCTGTCTCTGTTATAGGCGGATGGCGGCTCTCCGCCCGTGGGAACCGCCGGCGGACGAGGCGGCAGCTGCGGAGAAAGTGTTTTGCATAGAGAGTGGTGTGGCCCTGATGTCAAAACGTGTTTTTTCCTTCTTTATAACTATTTCGATGCCCCGACAGTCAGTGCGGCTTCTTACCTCCTCAAAATTACTAAAAATTTCCGGGCTGTTATGCCGTGGTCTAGTGGATTTATTATTAAAACCCAACGTTTCGTCCCCGACTGCGGAGGACATTCTCAAGGGGGATCGTGGCACTTTTGGATGTCCGATTCACACCCTGGCTCGCTACTGACTGAAGCCAAATCCCGTTTACAAGGGCTCGCGCGTAGTGGTGTGACGTCAGATGTTTTTGACATGCGCGCGCAATTCGTCGTTGCCGATTGCCTCCGTCCGTTAATGTCGTCCCATGGTGGAAGACTGATACATTTCTTCTTCAAAACTAAATGATATCTGGATTCCGGTTTTGAAGAAGAAATGTAACAGTCTTCCACCATGGGACGACATTAACGGACGGAGGCAATCGGCAACGACGAATTGCGCGCGCATGTCAAAAACATCTGACGTCACACCACTGCGCGCGAGCCCTTGTAAACGGGATTTGGCTTCAGTCAGTAGCGAGCCAGGGTGTGAATCGGACATCCAAAAGTGCCACGATCCCCCTTGAGAATGTCCTCCGCAGTCGGAGACGAAACTCTGGGTTTTAATAATAAATCCACTGGACCACGGCATAACAGCCCGGAAATTTTTAGTAATTTTGACCATTCCGGCCGTGAAAGTTTACATTTTACAATTCTTACCTCCTACATGCATACTCCGCAATCCACCGTAAGGTGCGTGGCGGACGGTACAATGTACCACTACTTGGCATTTCCTTCCCTATTCCACACCCAAGTAGAACGAGGAAAAAAGGGAATGCCTATATGCCTCCGTACGAGCCCTCTCTTATCTTGTCTTTGTGATCACTACGCGAAATACAGGATGTTACAACAAGGTACGGCCAAACTTTCAGGAAACATTCCTCATACACAAAGAAAGAAAATATGTTACGTGGACATGTGTCTAGAAACGCTTAATTTCCATGTTGGAACTCATTTTATTACTTCTCTTCAAATCGCATTAATCATGGAATGGAAACACCCAGCAACAGAACGTACCAGCGTGACTTCAGACACTTTGTTACAGGAAATGTTCAAAACGAGGCGGCAGCTGCGGAGAAAGTGTTTTGCACACAGAGTAGTGTGGCCCTGATGTCACAACGTGTTTATTTTCTTCTTTATTACTATTTTGATACCCCGACAATCAGTGCGGCTTCTTACATCTACATACACACTCCGCAATCCACCGTAAGGTGCGTGGCGGAGGGTACACTGTACCACTACTTGCCATTCCCTTTCCTGTTCCACTCCCAAATAGAAGGAGGAACAAAGGAATGCCTATATGCCTCCGTACGAGCCCTAATTTCTCTTGTCTTTGTGATCACTACGCGAAATGTAATAGAGGAATTCGATACATTGAAACATTTGGACCGCATTGAGGCGTTGAAAGAAATTCAACGGCGAAGTTGAAAATTTGTGCTGCTCCGGGATTCGAACCATTATTGTAAAACTTTTGAGGATTACAGTAGTGAATCGAAAACTTGAAAACGTGAAGCAGTTGAAGTAGATGGGAAGCTTCCTTACAAAGGATGCCAAATGCACAAACGAAATTCGAGCAAGAACAGTCATGACCAAAGCCGCTTTCAACAAGGTACAGTTGCGTCGTTCAAGTATCTAGGCGTAACAATGCAGAGCGATATGAAATGGAACGAACATATAAGGACAGTTGTGGGCCGACTTCGCTTTATTGGGGGAATTTGGCGAAAATGTACTTAATCTTGAAACATGTCCACTGAATGTGTGGTCGTGTTCCATTTTGATTTATTCATTACCCTAAAGTGTTTCTGCAACATTAATACTATCAATTTGTGTGTTAATTATTTTATTCTTTTTATTAATGATCAATGTCCCACGTTTATATATATTTGCCCCACATTTATATGTGTTTCCACCCGTGTGATTGAACTTGTGTGTTCATGTGAATGTGAATGTGTGCTCTTAATATTGACTGACTGCCGCGCAATGGCTTACAGTCCCCGCCTCCCGCTTTAGGCCTCGTTTTGCTGTAGTTAAGAATGCATGGCTTCGTTTGTCGTCTGCGCTAGCGTCTACTGGGTGGCCAGAGACAAGCTTACTTGGCAAGGTGGCGAGGTGGCCGTGTTCTTAGTGTCGTTCCAACCTAATCTTGGACGAAAGAGGTGACAGGAGACCTCTCTGGGAGCGGATGTAGAGGGAATTGTCTAAATTCAAATGTTCAATTGTTTGTAGAGATTATGGGGCTTAACTACAGGTCATCAGTCCCTAAACTTACAAACTACTTATGAACTAGCTTATACTAAGGACGGCACAAACATCCATGCCCGATGGGGGATTCGAACTCCCGACAGTGAACTGCCATGCACACTGCAACATGGCTCTCCAATACGTATAGCTAATCCGCCGCGGCGACGGAATTGTCTTCGTCAGGTAGCAAGGGTTAGTGGACAGGAGGCTCTGAACGCACTCTGCACGGCTTTTAGTGCGCTCTACATCCGGTGTATGGCAGGGGAAGCTTTTTCTGTGGCCTTAAAGTTTCACTCTTCATTCTGGCTCTGACGACTGTGGAAGTAAGTACTCCGCCGAATCATGCTGAGTGGAAGGCATGCTTTCTTTGTGATCAGGCAGTCTTGGTTTCTCAGTTATAGTTTTGTTGAGTAATTCTTTCGCTATGCAAGGTGAAGTGTTTCCTAATTTACAGAACTCGTGTAATTCAGTGTAAATTTATTATCTGCATTTTCATTCCGGTGATGATTTTATGTCTGGTTTTGCTCAAGTTAGAATACATGTGTATGGCCTTCAGCCTTTGTATGAATTTAGTGTGTTTGAATTTCCTTGCTGTTTTTAACTAACTTTTCACGTCGCATCTGTATCTGTGAATATGCTAAATATTTCTCAGATTTTGTGATTGATTTCTTCTTTCCTGTCTTCAATGACCGATTGCACCACATACTTACATGCTTTCCTAACGGTCGTTACTTCGGCCTTCAACCATGCTTTCCTTAACATAGCTTTCTTCTATATGAAGTGTCGTGTGTGCTTCACTCGCTTATTCTAAATTAATTTCTGCTTGTAAATGCTATGAAATTCGGCGTGCCCGCACACCACATGGTACTTACGAATATTGTGCCGTTGCCTCCCCGAACATGAGTTCGTTTATTGCATAGTATACTTTAATTTGTGATAAAGACACCCGCCATCTCATCAAGACGCCGCCAACACTTCATTTCGCCTCTTCTTTCATGTTTTCCAGCTTTCCAATGTACTACCAAGCATTATGTGTGTGTTTGTGAATGAATGAATGTGCTTTCAGCTACCCATTGTGTATTTGAAATTTTCCTCCCACGTTACCTCCATATATTTATAGGGCAGAACCAATTTTAATACGGGCAGTAATTCTATGATTTAATTCACTTTTGTACAAGGTGTGTGCTTAATTTGGTCTCTCCACAGTTTAGTACTACACCATAGAACCAATACATGGCGCTGTTATTATTATTAGTATTTCTCATCGCAACAATTGACGTATTTTCAGAAGCTTTACAAACATTTTAATCTGAACTGAATTTACACCTACAGACCGAAATGCAGATACTACCATTTTCGCCAATGATGGTCATCAGCATCATCAGTGAGGTCCTGCTCCTCATTCCTCCAGTTGCAGCTTGCGTAACACACTCATTAGACCGTTACCCGCTCGAAGATGAGGGCCATTTGTGGCTAGGTGGTGTCGTAACTCTCAGCGTCGAACTGTACGACCCGGCCGGCCGCGGGCTGAAAGAATAATCGCACCTGGTGTCGTAATTACTTATCCTTTCGCTCACTAAATGTCACTGGGGCCGCAGCCGGCATTGCTAACAAACTGCCTCCTCATTCATTCGCGCTGTCCGGACGGGTAGGGGAGCGCCGGCGAGTGGCTGCGGGGTCCGCTCCAAGATTTCCCCACCGCTGTTTTCTCCCCCCTCGGCGGCCACACATAAAACACGTCCCGACAGCGGAACAGAATGATGACATAAATTCCCCATGCCTCATCCCCGGCTAATCCCCCAGGTGCGCGTGCATTAGCAGCCCCTCCTCTCCAGCGCTAACGAGCGGCGCTCTCTGCCCGCCTGATGGATGTGCGAAAGCCGCCTCCGGCGTCATTACCACTCGCCGGACCGGACTCCTGCTGAACTCAATCGGAGAACCCGACCACAGCCGCACAGCCGCTCTTCTTGCGCCACACGAACGTCCTCTAGCCGGAACGGCTCCACCTAAAACTGTCGTCCCACATCGAATAACGGCGACGACCAAAGTGGGCAGGTCAGCGGCCAACTACCGGCGAGTTTGTTGTACACGATATCCTCTTGACGGCGCTGCTTTAGCTCAGTAAAACACCTGTCCAGCAACCGCCCTTACTAGCGTCTTCAGTCCGAAGTCTGGTTTAATCCAACTGTGGAATGTTCAAATGTTCAAATATTTGTAGAGCTTATGGGACTTAACTACGGGGTCATCAGTCCCTAAACTTACAAACTACTTACGAACTAGCTAACACTAAGGACGGCACAAATATCCATGCCCGAGGGGGGGGGGGGATTCGAAAGCCTGACCGTAGTGGCCGTGCAGACCGTGACTGGAGCGTCTCAGTCCCCTCGGCAACCGCGGCCAGCAATCCAACTGTGGACACAACACGACTCTTCATCTCGGCAAAACGACTGCAATGTACAAGGCGAGTTCAAAAAGTAAGGTGACTTTATATTTTTAGGATTTTTTATTATTTTTATTTTTAATTATCTACATTGTTCTAAACAATGTAGGGATCAGTTGACAAATCTAGGTTCTGAAGTATTGTCACCGGAAGAAAGAACTAAAATTGTTTGATAAAGTTCAGCCCAACCAGTTGCAAAATATGATAAAATACCTTGATCTAGATTTCGGCACCATCTAAGGGTGCCTTGATCAGAAGAATAAAAATTAAAACATAAGACGTGCAATTACGAGCAGTGTGCTCAAGTCCAAAAATAAAATTATGCGACATGCTAGCAAAAGGCTAGCAAGTCAAAAATAAAATGAGCTGTTGAGCAGCACTGTAAGCCTAACACAGGCGAGCTGCCTTTATTTTATTTTTGACATGTTGCATAAATTTACAAGTTTGGACTTGAGCACACTGCTCGTAATTGCACGCCTTGTTTTAATTTTTATTCTTCTGATGAAGGCACCCTTAGATGGTTCCGAAATCTAAATCAGGGTGTTTTATAAAATTTTGTATCTGGTTGGGCTGGACTTTGTCAAATATTTGTAAACCTACAGTTGCTGCAGTCGACAAGCTATGTTTAAAATCAGCTAAAATTGGCTTTCTGTCGGTTCTACAGAGTAGAGATAACAACATTAGGCATCCTATATAATGATAAAAAAAAGTTGATGCAGAGGGGTTTGTGTTGACTTGTGTTTACTCTACCAAACTAATTATACAATTAGATGGGTTCACATAGTGTAGTGAAAACATGCAATGCAACAACAACGTGCCTTACTCGAAGCTATGGCAAGGAGAGCCATAGGAAGGTAGCAGATGGGGCGGTCACAGAGGAAGGGGCTGCATCTATAGCAGTGACCCAAAGTATAATTTCCAGGACATGGACGCGATTTCAAACAGGAACTGTTAAAAAAAAGGCGAGGCCAAGGTCGTGCACAGGTAACATCAGCAAGAGATGACCGTTATCTCGGCATAAAAAACAGCCCGTCGATACAGGAGGCTGAATGCAACTCAATCGGAACTCACCCTGCAGGCTCCAGGCAGCAGCAGGACGCGCAACGTCAACAGAAACAGTCCGAAATGGCGTTCGTGAACGTAGCCTCTACGCACCTAAGTCTATGGCGTGTGTCCCATTAAGACTACAACACTGGTTAGCCCGCAGAAACAGGACGGAGGAACATCAGGATTGGATTCATAACGAATGTCGCCGGGTTCTGTTCACAGATGAGTCAAGATTTTGTCTTCAGCCGGACAATCCTCGTCGCCTCATCTGGAGATAACGTCGAACTCTGAACAATCCTGCTTATGTGCAAGAATCATCATCATATCACGGTTGTGGACTAATGGTGTGGGCAGGAGTCTGTGTTGGTAGACGTACTGATCTTTATGTCGTTCAGAATGGCGCTTGACTCTTCAGAGATAGAGAGACGAGATCCTTAGTACTTTTAATGGGTACTACGCCGGAGCTATAGGATATGCGTTCCTTCTAGTGGACGATAACGGTCATCCTCACACAGCTGCACTGGACAACCTGCCTGTAGCTGAGTGAATTGAACGAATGTTCATCTTGTTCGCCGGACTTATACCCAATTGAGCTTGTGTGTTATGTACTTGACAGACGCACTGCAGCCAGACCAGTACCTCCAACAACGGTTGCAGAGCTGGCTATTGCACTCATGGAATAATGGCCATATATCCCTCAAGAGCTGATTGATAACCTCATACTGTTCATGCAAGTGTCCAACTATACAGGGCGTCCGAGGTGATCTCACCCATATTAGAGGGCAACGAGAATAACTTTTTCACTATTGTGGTAGCTCTATGGTGCCTCGCTGTAAGAAAACGTCAGTGAAGATTTGGGCAGCAAAATATGGCACTGTATCACACACAAATTACAACTGCAACCATTATATATATATATATATATATATATATATATATATATATATATATATATATGTACCTTACGTATATTGTGTATAATACCTCACCTGATCCCTAATTGTTTTGAGCATGCATTTATTTATCTATAATCCTGTTGCCCCTTTCAAAGTAATCCTCTTGTAATACACTTGTGCAAACACTTCTTCAAATCCTCTTGTAATACACTTGTGCAAACACTTCTTCAAATCCTCTTGTAATACACTTGTGCAAACACTTCTTCAAATTCTCTAAGCACTTCTCATAAGCACTTTTTGGTACAGCGTTGCAGTTTTTATTTCTTCAGTCGGTAATATTCGTTCTTTTTTAGGGATCTTCAGTTTTGGGAGCAGGGAAACACCACAGGGTGCCAAAGGCGGCGAATATGGTGAATGAGGCAACAGTCCTACATTACAGAATGTACGGTCAGACCTAGCATTGTATGAGTTACTGCTCAATGTCTTTCAAACATCCCGTGTTAAACATATGAGAGGATGTGAGCTTAGTCTCGATTTATGAAATTCCGGTACCATTATTTAACATGAGAGACCTGTTTTGGGAAGCAGTGATTCTCAGAAAACTTCATCTTTAGTGCCTGCCACACCTGCCGAAACGGGCAGACCCGAACTGGGCAACTTTTATTGGCCATTAGAAGGGTACTCTGGGAAGGACAGTTAATCCCACACTCGAACTGGGCAACTTCCGCCCGCAGGTAGGAGGACGGTCTGACCCAAGGCGTTCCTAGCGCCACAGACAAATATATATTTACTCTGTGCTAGCGCTAACTGAACTCGTCAGTCCTGTGAATGACACCAACTCGCTGATCTCTTTGTAGAATCACACAGTGTTTCGTTTTGTACTTCAGTTTAGTCATGGAAGCGAATAATACGGCAGAAAGTCACGATTTGCAACCTGTTATTAGTGATCGTGGTAACACACATTTGATATGTGACGGTTATAAATTCCAATCTTACAGAAGAGTTGTAGCAACGGAAGAACGTGGACGGCGATGCTGAGGTAAACGTTGGCGGGGTGCTGTTAAGTTATTCACAGTAGGTAGCGAACACACAATTTCGCGTTTGGAAGGCACTCATGATCACGCACCTGTTGCAGAAGACTTGTTAAACTGGACAATGATATATAATTCTCTAAAAACAAAAGGCGACGCTTTGGTTGAAAGACCGTCACAGCTGATACGCAATGCAGTTGATGCGAATACACCGGCCGCGGTGGCCGAGGTGACTGAGGCGCTCCAGTCACGGTCAGCACGGCCACTACGGTCGGGGGTTCGAATCCCCCCTCGGGCATGGATATTTGTGCCGTCCTAGTTCGTAAGTAGTTCATAAGTAGTTTGTAAGTTTAGGGACTGATGACCCCGTAGTTAAGTCCCATAAGCTTAACAAACATTTGAACATTTTTGATGCGAATACAACAACCTGGAAAACATTAACAAGGAAGGAGTAAGATTTATTCGTAACAATATTATCGGCACTCGTCTAAACAGTATGCTGAAACTGCCGAAATCGGTGATGTATGTGCAGATTGCTTTGTCACAAATGGAGGTGACAACTAGAAAAGGCGAGGAGATTGTTCTTAACAATGACATGGAAAATGGACAAGTTGTTTTCCCAACCTTTTCAAATCTACAGTATTTGTGTCGGTAGGAAACTATATTGGTGGACGATACTTTTCAGTACGCAGAGAAACACTTTCTTCAGTTATTCACGATCCACAGTTACTCTGGTGGCTCATACATTCCGTTAGTGTTCAGTCTACGAAGAAAGAAACATATTTGAAAATTATACAGTGTGTTCAGGATGAATGTAGGAAGAGACAACAGTCTTTTAATCCAAAGACAGTGGTAATGATTTCGAACAGTCGTGAGCAGAATATGAACCAAACTAAATGCATTTGTTTTCTGCAAATATTTTTGTATGTGAAATTTGTAATAAAATTTTTTTATTTGTATATAATTTGTTTGTTTTTTTATATCTTGTTCCTTGGCACAGTATTGACATTATTCCTTAAGAACTCTACAAATAGAGGCAGAGGTTGCGCAGTTGGTAAGTTAGATTTGGAAGCATTTTGCGAGACTGTGCAGTCGGTCTGCCAGGAGCAGGCAGGAGTTGCCGAGTTCGTGCGTGTCTGTTAGTCTACCCGGAGCAAGTAAAAGTTGCCCAGTTCGAGCGTGCCATTCAGGGGGCACTTTGCCGACAGTTGCCCAGTTCGAGTCTTCTGTTTATCACCAACAGGTAGAAGTTGCCCAGTTCGGACGAGCCCGCCGAAACAATACGGGCACCGCTAATTGCACCGAAAATCACTTTTTGCAGTGGACAATGCTGATTGCCTTCCTCCATGAGCAATGACCGGGACCTTAAATCTCAAACAAAAATATAGCTCTCATTTCACAGAGCACTCCCAATTTCCTGGAGGCGTTGAGTTTCTTCGAGGTGATCACCCATGCCTACCATTTACGATTTCTGGTGTCCATGAGACTCGCCCTGATTTGCGAACAACACAGACAAACTTTGCTCAGAAAAAAAAATCACCGTTTAACAACAATGAAGAAACAAAACAACGAACAGCAACTGCGTTGGGAATTAAGATTTATATTCAAGAACTATCAAATCTTGCAATCCCTATACATATTAATTTGGTCAAGCATAAAGTAGTGCATCTTATTATGATGCTCTCAATATGAGTATGCGTATTAAAAGAAACGTGGCAGAAAGCTCACAATTATTTATCTTGACATCCAAAGGTGTTCATAGCTACAAGGTTTGTTCACCCATCCCTAAGTTTTGCTGAAAATGGTTTCAAAATGGTATATACGTCTCTGTGGATGAATGGCACCTTATTCTTCCTACTTCTCAGCTTCAGATATTTACTTTATAACATCTATCGCACTGTAGGACTGTAGGAGATTGTTATAGAAATCTTATTAAACGTTCGTAGAGTGCAGTTTAAAATATTTTATGTGTTTCAACCAACTAGAACTTTTTAGGAATTTTAAAACCTCATGCTGCAGCGTATGTCGTGTCGTATAAGAGGAAAGTACTTGTTCCACAGAATTATTCATGGGTATCGCAGTTTTACCGAAAGAAAAAACAGACATGTGAATTTACTGTCGACAGATAAACAGTGAAATTGGGATTTTTTTTTTCATGTTATTTATCGTTTGTTATGTTTGTAAATTGGATGATTCTGAATATATGCCAGGATAAGTTCGATCCCTAACAACTGCAGAGCTATTAAAAGCTTTCAAAGAGGAACTGCAAACAGCTGCTGACCAAAACTATTGTTTGTAGGAGTTGCTGTGTAGATATTTACAATATTCCGTGACATAACTGGTGACAATAGACGCATGAGGCTGTCTGGCCAAAATACTGCAACTTTCAGAGATCAGCTTACAACGACTCAACTTGTGAAATTCAGTCGAAATGTATGTAATGTATGTAATATTTAGCAACCTGGGCTCCGAAAGAAATTCATTTACATTGAATCTACAGATCGCCCCCATCACATAAACATGTTCAACCTATTTATACACACAAAAGTTTAAACATTCAGTGAGCATCACCCACAGTATAGCGATCACAAGAAAAAATCCAATCTGTATGCAAACAGAAAAATTTAAAAATTCGTTAAGTATCATCCACGCCACATTCAGTCATACAGACCCGACAGGCCGGCCGCGGTGGCCGAGGGGACTAAGGCACTCCAGTCACGGTCTTCACGGCCACTACGGTCGGGGGTTCGAATCCCCCCTCGGGCATGGATATTTGTGCCGTCCTAGTTTGTATGTAGTTCATAAGTAGTTTGTAAGTTTAGGGACTGATGACCCCGTAGTTAAGTCCCATAGACTATACAAACATTTCAACATTTCAGACCCGACAGGCTTGAAATCCACGACAGATTCCCTTGTATCTAGATAAATAAGTCCCTGAATGATCATCCTGCCTCTCAAGAGTTGTTTAGCTGCAGTACACCATAACGGAATTCTTGGAAAATTCAGAATGGCATCAGAACGGGTCTGGTTCCAGTGCAGAATAATCAAATGAAACGGGACCTGAGAGGGAAAGCATATGACAAATGCTACTGTTAATAAATGGAACACTATATTGATATCAGATCCCTGACTTAAATTTTTACGTAATAGCACAGTCGAAGTCCACACCCATCTCTCGCAGAGATTGTCACACCAAGACTAAAGGCGACTTTGGCGAAGTCGATAATGTGATACATTTGCTTTATAGGTAAGGTCCACCTTGATCAAACACAAATGTTTTTAGTTTCTTCCATACATGTTTCTCTGGCGTTGCAGCATCATCAGTGGGATGTTTAATTCATACTGTCTGTCAAATTAACAATGAACTGATTGTTACTTTTTGTACATTAAGTGTTAAAACTATAGATAATTGTGGAACTATTATAAAACGTTTCTTGTTTTTGTAGGTATACTAGGCCTATCTTAATAACCACATGTAGTTGTGTTTGTGGTTCTTCAACTCACAAAACGACATTGAGAATTTTTGACAGTTTGTCATCTGCAAACCAAAACGTGTGTATTTGATGGGGTGAATGGTTAGCTTGTAAATATCGGGATTTTTACGAAAATATAGGACGTCATTTTTGTGTTTTGGTTTAATTTTACTGTAGCGACTGCTTCTATAACAAAATGTCTACGTGTTTATAGCAAGTTTTTGTCGCTTTGTGATACATCTTGTAAAACGTCGCGTTTGGCCGACGAAGTCTGCCCTTTATTAATTAAAAAAAAATCATTAAAAGTGGCCCAATCTTTTGCTTTAAGAAGTTTAAGGATTCCGTCCCGACGAAAGTGGTGGTGCCAAGAAGGACATACAGTCACCAAATGCCATTAATATTTTCGAAATTCATGAAGTAGTCTATGGTCCATCTTCGTCTTCAGCCATGCGGCGAAGGGCTCATTGTTCTTGCTGCATATCTTCCTCGTGTCTGCGCTGAATATCTTCCACTTCACGCTTATCGTGAAGGCTTCATAAACTATCCGTTCCGCGTCCCTTCTCCTCCTCAGCCCTCCCCCTTCCCCCGCCAAACACCTTCTCCCCCCCCTGTTCATCCTTCACGGCATGTATATTTATTACGTCCTTTGGTGCGGCTTAGTTTGTGGAGATTAGGGCAATAAATCAGATCCGCTGAATGGCGCAGGTTTATATTGTGCTTTGTAAAGGCCAACCAAAGCTACCGGTCTGTACAACTTCCACAATGAATGGCTCATAATTGTCCGGAGTAGTGAGCGGAAAGGGGGGGGGCGAGGCGGCGCGGAGGAAAAGAATGGGGACATAAAAGAAAGGAAAATTTATTATAACATAATCTGTTGACTGCCCCCCAAAAACATCTCGCAGCTCACCGGTATTATGGATGATAAAGAGAGCAAAAAGGGGGAGGGGAGGGGGAGAGAACTGGGCGGGACCAGCTGCCTTCACACGGCCGAGGCGGCTTTTCAGCGCCGGACGCGGAGTTATGTATTACTTTGTGTCCCGAGGTAAGAGCGCCTAATGGGCTCGGTGGCGACGTGTACACGGCAACCGGTCGACGGTCCTCCCCCCCTCCCCCCCCCCCCCCCCAGGAGGCTCACAAATCAGAGCCGTGTCCTCTGTGAGCAGGGGCGGCAGCGCGGTGACAGGACTCCAGCGAGATCTCTGGTTCACACGTCTATATCCTCGGGATTAGCATGCTCAGACGTCAACTGGAGGAGCCCTGCTTCATAGTGCTCTCTCGGGTAGAGCACTCTTCACACTACTTTTTCCAGTCGTGACGTCACTGCTGTGCTTCCGACTATCGACTTTGGCGAAGTCATCGAGTACAACAGAGGTGATACCTGGCGTCCCCCATGGGAGGTGTTATAGGGCTCCTACTGTTCCTTATTTTTATAAACGACTAGCTTATATGCCCGTGCTTTGCAACGGTTGTTAAAGAGGGACCTGTGTATATCATGGTGTTTTAGGGTTCCGGACCTAGATCAGCAAAATCAAAATGTTCAAATGTTTCAAATGTTTCAAAAAATGTTCAAATGTTTGTAGAGTCTATGGGACTTAACTACGGGGTCATCAGTCTCTTAAATTACAAACTACTTATGAACTACTTACAACTAAGGACGGCACAAATATCCATGCCCGAAGGGTGATTCGAACCCCCGACCGTAGTGGCCGTACAGACCGTGACTGGAGCGCCTCAGTCCCCTCGGCCACCGCGGCCGGCTTCAAATGTTTGTAGAGTCTATGGGACTTAACTACGGGGGTCATCAGTCCCTAAACTTACAAACTACTTATGAACTAGCTACAACTAAGGATGGCACAAATATCCATGCCCGAGGGGGATTCGAACCCCCGACCGTGGTGGCCGTGCAGACCGTGACTGAAGCGCCTCAGCAAAAACAGAATCCTTGTTGGATCCCTGTCAATAAACTCAGTTCTCCTAGACCAAAATGTTAAATTTAAGAAGAAGTCATTGTCGAAAGAGATGAATGATCATAATGTTTTTCATACATAAAGTGAAATTAATTTAAGTCCGTACTCTGTAACAATATAAATTCAATGTTAGGTTGTGTTCATAAAGTTAAAACTGCGGTGTGTAATTGTGTAGGTTACATTTTACTTGCAGTGGCAGCGGTTTAGTTTGTTAACGTTGGCAACGAAATATTCGCTTTAGGGGGATCATTAATTCACTGATCGGAACAAAATTAATCATTTATTTCATTATCAACACAAAGAATTATTCTCCTCATTGTTCGTGACTAAATTTTTCAGAAAGGATTCAACATCAATACAATACACCGCTGCCGAAAGGAAATTCGTAGCCCTTGTTTCAGTGTATTATACTTTATTTATGTAAATAAAAAACGCAGCATTGCAATTTTTAGTTATTAGGTGTACTATGTAAGTAACAGCGCCTCTATCCAATCTTTGGTATACTACGCAGCAATTCAAGCGTAGCATACACCAGAAACTACAAATTACGATATCTTTTCTTCCCCTGATCCGATTTTCATGAAATGAAGCTTATATGTTGCCCCAAGGTTCTCTCAGTTGACCAGTGAAACCCCATATAATACCCCCGTACGCTCCGCGGCGGCCTTTCATTGATATAACTTAAGAATGAAGCTATTGCGTCAGCGTGCACTGATAAAAACACAATCGGTGTACAGTCTGGATCGGGAGATTTATTTTGGTAAGTTATTTACATTTCATCACTTCACCGAGGATATCTGTACTGGCAATGTTATGCAAGAGTTTTCAAACGTGTGATAATTTACTGCAATATTTGGGAACTACGTTATCCCGTCGTGAAGTGCTACAAAACTAGGAAACAACTCAATACATCGCAATACCACACCTAGCAACAATGCAAGTATTCAGATCGAGGTAACTCAAATCATGTAATAGCGATATGCACAGATATAAATGGGCGATAATGTTACAACAAAAAATGCAAAACGGCAGTGAATTGGTAGCGCTGTCATTTTTACTACGTTGATTGAAATGAAAAGGTTTCCAACTTGATTTATGGTCCCACGACGGAAATTAACAGACTTCGATCGCGGAATGATAGGTTTAACTAGATATCTGAGAAACTCCATTTCGGAAACAGTCGAGGAATTAAAAATTCTGAGATCCACAGTATCAAGAGTATGCTGAGATAACCAAATTTCAGGCATTACTTTTCATTACGGACAACGTATGATAAGCATTTGTTATGAACACAAAATGTTAACTCTGCGTAGGATAGCACTGGAATGTCTGAGACATTCTTTGATTTTGTAGAGCATCTCTGGCGTGGCTCAGCTTTGCATGGGCATCGAGGTCAATAATGTGATAGCAAAAATTTCCTTCGAAATGATATGGCACAGGATGAATCCTGAGAAAATTATTTCTTTACATTTGTCGAACTGGGGATATATTAACATGATTTTGCAATGAAGACAATTTTGGAGGAAAAGGTAAGGAGTCATATTTAAATTAGTTGCGTCTGGATAACGATCTACCTTGAGCAAAACACCGGTTTTTTGTTTTTGTGTGCCCATATATGTTTCGCGACAGTTGAAGCATCTTCATGGGTCCTTTTTATTGCTTGAAAAGTGAACAACAGAAAATATTTTAGTTTTTATAGTTATTACAAATTCATCCTGTTAATTTGAATTATGTACAAGAATTTCATGTATGTATATATACCTTGTTTTACATGTTGGATTGGTTGGTTTTCCTACATCATCCCTATAGGTCTTTGTTTACATTTTGTCATCTTCAACCGAATGGTAATTATATTCAAAACTATTTGTTGTTGATATATTTGATCTGCTTTCTTGTGTTTTTTACGAATAAGTCTACTACTTAATTTTATGTGAATGTCATCTCTATGGGTGTACTTTCATTTGTTTGCTACTGAAATATGTTCTACTTACATTTGTTCGTGTCTTCATCGGTGGAGTAGAGAAGCAGAATAAAAGAACTTTAGTGTTCACTGTTACTGTTTGTGAATGTAAAACAAGATGGCGGATGGAGTAGACTTCTGACTGTGTTTTGAGTGGGAAGTTTGAATCTTGGTAAGATGGTGGGCGGAGTTGACAGTTAACTGTGTTGGGGATTGGAGGTTCGAGTTTTGATTCTGTGTGTAAACGTGTGTGCGTTTTATAGATGTTTTCTGCCAGTTCTTTGAGTGCAGAGTAAAGTTGCATTTCAGAGATCTGGACCAAAAAAGGGCTTCAACACTAAGTAAGGAGTCCTAAATAAATAAATAAATGCGTCGCCAGTGCCTTTTTCTTAGGCAGCTATTGTTTGAAGATTGTCAGGGACACAACTTTGCTTTTAAAATAATTTGATTGTTTCTTAAATATTATCATGAGACACTGAAATACGTTACAGATTGTGTGTTTTGAATTTCATTATCAGTCAAAGTTCCTACTTTAAACTTCATATCACAGTCTCAATGAAACTTATGTAAGAATAGATATGATCGTAAATTTTGTGTAAGCCTTCACAGAAAATACAAATAATTCGTATAACTTAAACGTCGTGTCGACTTAGTCATTTTTACCTGATCACAGAAATTGATTATCAGCACAATGGCTGAAAGTACTTGCAATATAGTTAAAAGTATAAATATGAACAGAAAATTATTTGCAGCTTGCACCATTGTATCATGAGAGCAGTTGTCGGCCTCTGCAGTTCCAAAAAATAGTATGTTACTTATAACCGTTACTTATTATCAGGGTCACATCATTGTGATTGAAATTAACTTGATTCTTTAATAAAATTATGGCTCAGTCAAAGAGGTTACAGGTGTTATCCTATTCTACACGATACACACACTTCCAACACGACTACACGAACTTAGAGAATCAGTATTGTAGAGGCATTTAATGACTGCATTAATTGACTGATTTCAGTTTGTTCACATATACAGTCATTCATTCACACACACACACATCTGCAGATAGTTTAATAGACAACTTTCACTCAATGACAGTGGGCAACGGCGTTAGCGTAGAGTTGTCACTGCTAATAGACAAGCGACACTCCAGGAAATAATTGGAGAAATCAATGTGAGACATATTAAGACGATCGTATTCGTTAGGACAATTTGGCTATGGCAACAGACGACTTACTCTGCTAAAGCAATACATGGCATGTTACGTAGTCAGTTGTCTGCTGATGCCTGACGTGATAGCGTCGTTGGGCAGCTTTCACAGGCCCCTCGTGTTTTAATCGCAATGTACGTATAACAATCGCTTATTACTGACTTCCTTTCAGACTACGTAACATAATAAATCCATTAACTATAAGAGGTTTTCCGTCTACGTCTGACTGCAATATAAGACAATTATTTTACACCATACGCTTTCCGCGTTTTAATTTAAATTCATCTTCTGTGGTTCTGTAAATTTGTTTCTCATATATAGATTAAAAGCACTTTCTTAACTTTATGTGCACGTTAGGTCTATGTGTTTTTAAATTGATTTAAGTCTACTCACGGTGTTATTGTCTCCTTCTTACACTCTTCTGTTTTTCCGTCTTGTCTGTTGACGTTGGTCGGTTTGTGATGTGTGTGTGTGTTTTTTTATTGTATTGTTGCCGTTTTTTCGTTCCATTTGTTACCACTGCACTTTACTCATTATACTGCATACAGTATGTACACCATTCGTTTTTTAGCGGTATGCCTTTCTCTTTGTTTATCGCTTCACTAGTGTCATTATATTGTTTTTGTCTGTTCAGCTGTTTTTCGTGTGTTCTGTGAGTGTTACCAACGTTTTTTTTATATTAGTGTGTGTGTGTGTGTGTGTTTGCTTACTGTTATTTATTTATTTTATGTTTAACACAACACACAAGAAAACAATAGGATATTATGTTTCTTATTCTACTTCATTTAACGGTACTGACTAAATATTTTTGATAGTTGACCACAATGCAAAACTCACTGCCAACTGCTAGATGAATGTCCGTATTATACTATCTGTTTCGATCAGCAAAATCATCATTAATACACAAATTTTAACTATTTTCTTGGCTCATATAGTACAACAAGAGCTTCATGCATTGTCTGTCGGTCGGTAGGTTATCTAAATTCACTTTCAAATATTTAAATATTGTCCGCTTCGATAGGTTCAGTTTTTATGTTGGGTAGTTTGGGGCTACGAAAATTTGGGAGCAGTTAATTGTTTTTATACATTTGAATTCCTCTAGCACAGAGTTTTCGAAATTATTCAGAGCGACATATTTCTTTTAACATAGCTTCAAGAAGCACCCTTTCACTAGTATTAGTAAAACAAATTCTATTATTTTAAATGATTTTTAGAGATAATTGTTTTTTATCTTTCGTTCCCAAGTACAGTAAAATTATACGTTAATCTCCTGTTCACGAATAAAAACCTTTCAATGCTATTATGAATTCAGCGACTGAGATCGGTAATGTGTCGTACTAATTTCATAAACTAGATTATCGTCGCGAATGGAAACTGATACAATAGTGTGAATTTCATCACATATTGTCACCTTAACAATTACTTTTAATAATTTTAAATTTCAGCTTTCGTCATACTTTAACCTAATATATTTTATTACCGTTTTAACACACACATTTAAAGAAAAAGAACAACAAATTCCATCTCAAAATTTTCTTTACAAAATATGAATATATTTGAGACAACAGTAACGCCTTTTAGGGTCGTTATGACCAATGTATAGTTTGTGGCTCCTGAAGCACAGTTTGTTGAGAACATTAGCTCCAATAACAAGACGTATGTGCCAAGATTGGGGCCTAGTTTACAGTAGAATTACATGACGAAGCAATGTAGATGTTACCTTTATTTTGTGACGATGATATTATGGCTCCACTGTATTGAGAGATGTTGTAGAAACATCAGGTTTGCTGTGTTTCAAATTTAACTTAATTTTGAAAATACGTATGACTGTAACAATTTTCATTCTGTTATTTTCAGTGTTTTGAAATGTAAACTGCCCACTAGAGTATCTGTTTTTGGTTTATTTTCTGCTGCAGATCTGAAGATGGTCATAACTGACGTCAACTGCCTCAGTAACGAGACAGATCTCCACGTTTAACTCTATTTATTTACTGACACGAATATTTTGAAGAAAACTGCAGAAAAACGATCATCACTTTTTTAATTAGGTGAGCTGAAAACCAGAAATTCCGTAAATCTATTTGCTGATTCTTGCGTTTTGTAGTTGGACTGTTCTTTACGTCTACCTGTTCAACCTCTTCAACCAGTTCATGTTGACAAGTAGTGAAAAGCCCGAAATGTCTTGTTATCCAGGCACACTGGTTTATACCTAAAGTTAGGTAACATTTATGCAACCTTTCAGGTGCAATAAATGGCCGAATTTTGATACTAAACGCAACTTTAAATGTCAATGGATAGATACATTATACAGCCTCACCTTTGTTCTCTTGCTATTGCATAATAACACAGAACAGACTAAGTTTTGAAAGTCTCTGATGGATTGTTGTTCTGTATTTATTGAAATTTTAGGTATACTGCTTTATGACCTAGGGTATATGTTTCTTTTAATAAACATCGAATAGTCTCTTTTTTATCGTTAATTTAACCATTTTTTTTTTCAGAATTTAGAAGTCTCGCCACACCCTTGCAGCTACAACCTAGGCACACAGTTTGTAAATCTCTGTTAAGTCTAGCAGATCCAAAAGGTTGCGTATTTCACACGTTTTCGGGCACATACTGGGAGAAACAGCACTCTCCTTGTCAATAATGAAATAAAATCAGTCTAGAGTGCATCATTTAAAATTATTGACAACCTCTTTCAATCTTCAAATGTTCAAATGTTTGTATAGCTTATGGGACAACTACGGGGTCATCAGTCCCTAAACTTACAAACTACTTATCAACTAGCTAACACTAAGGACGGCACAAACATCCATGCCCGAGGGGGGATTCGAACCCCCGACTGTAGTGGCCGCGCAGACAGTGACTGGAGCGCCTCAGTCCCCTCGGCCACCGCGGCCGGCCCCTTTAGATCCTACTATGGATCACCCTCAGATCTACCCAAATGTTGACATGAATAGGAGCAGATGCTAGAGTACCTCACACATCGAAACTGGTCAACAATGAATTCAAATGGTGCGTCCTCTTGTTGTCTCATCATGTCTTTCAGCTTATGTCTGTTGGTGCTTCATGTACAAGCAATGTTGACATTGCTGTTTTCTTTTAGCGTACGCTGTGTGTTCATTAATGCCAGAGTGAAGGCTCCTTCCACTTTGGCCTATAGCGTAGAGAGAGAATGTTTGGCTTGTAAACAGGATGGGCGTAATAATCAAAACATGAGAGAAATTTACGCCCGTTGAAACTGACGGATGTCATCCAGCAGGCCAATAGGAAACTACACGAAAAAGAACGGCGGAGAAACGTAACTGAATGTGTCAGATTTCGTTAGTAGCGTGACGTAAGCACCTGAAGTGAACTCGTTGCCGCGTCGTTCAAATATTTCCTCCCGTCCCCTTTTCACTTACACCTGGGTGAAAATTAACGACCCTTCACCACTTAAGGCTCCGCCCGGAGTGGTTAGTCGCAGACATAACGCTGCAGCAAAATGCAAATAGAGGCAATCAGTGTGAGTGCTGGCGCTGATTACAGCTTTCGTTCATTCAAATTTGAGAGTGTGGCGGTGATATGTGGAGCCCCTGCCTTCACAGCGCTCCGCCCAGGAGACGGGTTGGGGAAAAAAAAAATAAAAGAAGGGAAAAGCTGGCTATTTATTGCCGTCTTCATTAGTGCAATTGTGAAAGCCGGGCCGGAAACGGGTTTGTCCTGACCTGCAAGCTACTCGGCTCTCGAAACACAACAACAAAGGGGAGATAACGCGCCGCCATATTTCACTGCCATATCCTCCCAGGGCGCCCCACCTGCCCCGCCATAAAGGATGGCCAGGGCCTAATGGCGTGCATTCAAGAAACCGCGTTTCGGAGACAAGAAAGGGCCCGGTGCTGCCACGGCCGTAATTGTGACAAAGGCTAATTACTCGCTGTCGGAGCGCGCCAGTCAACGGACGCGCCGGTGCTGTTCTTGTGACAGTATCTCGACGATATTCAAATGGAAGACAGGGTAGACAACGGAAAGTAGAGGAACGGCAAACTAGTGTCAAATGTCTGTTTCGAGTTACGTTTTGAGGTCTTTCTTATATGTCAAGTGTAAGCAGAATAGCAACTGCGAGGGCTCAAAGAAAAGTCATTTCTGTAATTGCTATGGACACGTATCACAGTTTCATTTAATGTCAGGCCAGTGGCGTAGCTATGTCGCCAAGGGCCCCGGGGCAAAAATGACTTTGCAGTCCGCTTTAAACTAAAACTGTATACCGATGCAAAACTATTTCATCAGCTCCTTACCGCCCAGCGGAAGAAATAATAAGGCAAACATAAATACTGCTAAGTAAATTATGTGTCACGCAGCAGATAATATAGTTATAACTGTAAAAGTTTGTTTATTTGGTACTCGTTTACGCAAAAATTACTGGATGCATTTGGATGAAATTTTGCCGAGGGACAGAGTTGGACCTGGGCAGGACATGCAGATAAAACGATCCCATGCGACATGCCGATCAGCTTATTTCTTTGATAGCCCAGTCAAAGAAAGAAAATAGGGGAAATATTCGTGTAGGATGGTTTCAGCAAAACGAAGTTGCCGGATTTTGCATGATGAAACACTTTGTATCAGTGGCGTAACTAGGACTTGGCGAGCAAAATTTTAGTTAGTTTCCAGACAGACTACTATCTACAACTCCCGAGGAAGAAACTAATTCACTCTCATCCAATTAAAGCTTATGGTAAAACACCCCAAGTTTTCAATCTTTACCTTTACCAGATTGCTTTTATACCATTCCTTTTCTTTTTTTTTTCTTTCTTTTTGGGTTCTTGGAGGGGGAGGGGTTCTATCCCCCTCATCCGCCCCCCCCCCCCCCCATAGTTACGCCACTGCTTTGTATTGAGTTGTGCTGCTACCAGGCTGCATAAAGTAATAAGTAAAATAAGTCGACGTCTTCGCTTATTATCACGACACTGGGGAAGAGGGCAGTGTTTAGAATGGACAATTCACTATTCTGACAAAGTAACCATATATAATGGACGGTAGGGTGGGAGAGCAAAAACAAAAAATCGATAGTGTACTGTAACTTTTTTCAAACGTCGCTCACGGTGGTCGAGGAGGGGCCCCTTGAGCTCGGGGGCCCCGGGGCATTGCCCCGCCTAGCCCTATGATAGCTACGCCACTGTGTCAGGCGCATCCTGAAGGTGTTTTAAAAAAGACGTCAGTTCGTTTGCCCAGCGACCTTGTTGAAAGAAACTGTGATTAAAGACCCTAGAAGTTATTTTAATCAATTTAGAATGTCACCAGAGCAGTTCACGTTCCTATTAAACAGAGTTAGTAATGCAGAAAAAAATTACCTGTTATTCGTGCAGTATTGTTTGCCAGAACTGAAATTACAAATTGCATTACGTTTCTTGTCAAGCAGTTATTCGCCGGCCGCGGTGGCCGAGGGGACTGCGGCGCTTCAGTCACGGTCTGCACGGCCACTACGGTCGGGGTTCGAATCCCCCCTCTGACATGGATACTTGTGCCGTCCTTAGTTGTAGCTAGTTCATAAGTAGTTTGTAAGTTTAGGGACTGATGACCCCGTAGTTAAGTCCTATAAGCTTTACAAACATATGAACATTTGAACAAGCAGTTATTCGTCTCTGCAGTATGTGTACCGCGTTCCAAAATCTACATTTGCCGTAATTCGTTTGTATAGGTATTTCGAATTGAATGTATTTTAGTGTGCAGTTCACTAATCGTTAACCCATCAATTTTCAATTCACGAATAATTGCTTCAAGAGCACTAACACGCCGCTGCTTATACCTGAAATTTTCATTGTTAAAATCGCACATACACCTAAGCATCGCATATATGACCAAAAACCGAACTACCTGTATTTCTTCCGTCCCCCTCTTTTTGTGGTCTTTTGTTCTGTTTTGGTTATAACTTAACCTAAAAACACGCGCAATCAGTTTCGTCAAAGTTGGAAAGTGCCGAAACTGTTTAGTTTTGCCAACGAGTTGCGCGTAATCCTACCGCGCATGTGCACTGGCCAGTGGCGTAGTTTCATGAAACATAGTGTCGTCATGTAAACTAGCCTTCAGATACAGTTACTCGTCAGTATTACACCTTTATTTTCTATAAAGCTACTAGCTAAACAGTCGTGAAAACCAAATATGGCTGTATCAAGAATATTTTGGACTGATGACCTAGTTGTCCCGATCCTTACTCTCATCAACCAACTAAGCAAGTAGATCTTGGTGGACCTATAAACATTAATAATGAAAAAGAAAGAAAAGGAGCTTACATGAAAGTTAGAAATTTACACGGTAAGAAATGAGGATATCTACAGGTAAGAAATTGTGACTTGACAATGTAGTCGTAATACCAGAAACCCTGCATGGTGAAGAAACACTTGGTTTAGGCCTATGAAAATTTGCTTTAGATGATCTCGAAAAGAAGGAAAGAAGAATATTACGAAAACACCAAGCCCAACGAAGAATAAGGATGGAAGATGGGCTCTGACATCAAATAAGGATGAATTTTGTCATAACATTGCTGACGACATCATGGGGAGGATATTTATTGTAATATAGAGTTAATGAAAATTGATTGTCAAAAAATATTTATACATTGTTTGAAAATAGTAAAATGGAAAATACAAATGGTTGTTTTGGTGCCGTCAGAAGAGACTTGAACCAATGCATGTTGATGATGATATCATACGAAACAGAGATAAATGATTGAGAGCAACAGTCAAGAAATTCATAGGGTTTTAAGAACAAATGCTCGGCGGAGTAAACTATCTCAGTCCCAAAAACTGATAGAGGAGGATTGAAGAAGATAGTCCTTAGTTGACTTGGAACGAATAAACAAATCCGGACACTCTTCGCTGTCGTTCAGTCTAATATGAAATGATCTGGAAGGCAAATAAAAGTATTTTGCGAAAGTAAACTCAAAGAGAGGAAAACATCATCCAATCCAGCGCTCGCCTTGAATTACTTTGACTATGTGGAATGAATGAAAGGGAAGAAAATAATTTTGACAGAAAATAGTTTATTTATTTATTTTTACTTTTATTTTATTTATTTATTTTGTACAGTGGGTTCACAACATGTGTTTATTTGTCAGATTCCCACATTAAGATTAGAAAGTTTTGCCGCCTCTGGAACTTATAATTGCTCACGAGAGAAACAATCATTTACTACATTCATCTCTCTCCACAAACCCTCTGCCTGTTATCACCGTTCTTCTCTGTGTCGAACTCAAATAGATCGTAGATTTCCCCCTTTCATTCATTATCAGCTTGCACATTTTCGGACATTATCCACGCTACGTTTGCAGTGACCATGTACCTAACTCCCTCTGGAAAAAGTTGATTTCTACAGGACATCATCCATAGATTTTCTTCGTATACAGTTACTCGTCAGCATTTTGGCTTTTTTTCTAATAAAGCTACTTGTTGTCCCTTTCTCTACTCCGTTCCTCTTTCCACAGTAATTTTCCATATTCTCCTTCTGTCAATCTCTTTATCTCCTCTCTTTCCATTTGTCTCGCTCTCCTCCCCCCCCCCCCCCCTCAGAATCTGCTGTGCATTTCCTCATCCCTACTGCTCTTCGCCACTTCGTCATCCATCACCCTGTACTCACTTACATTCTACCCTCGCGGTACTTTTTTTTCAGAAAGTATGTTATTTGTGTACTAAGTTTGATAGAAATCAAACGTATACACAGATATGTCTGATTATCTGGTTTACACGGCACGTATCCAAAAATGTTCAAATGTTTGTTAAGCTTAAGGGACTTAACTGCGAGGCCATCTGTCCCTAAACTTACAAACTACTTATGAACTAACTTACATTAAAACAGCACAAACATCCATGCCCGAAGGGGTATTCGAACCTCCTACGGAAAATGGCCTCGTGCATCGGAGCATAGCGCTTCAATGCGCTCGGCCGCTCCGCCATCGCGATGCATTCAGTGTCACGTGCGGTTATTGTTTGGGAAATACACTAATGTGCCAGAACATTATAACCACCTACTATCGTTATAAATCCGTGCATGCGATAACGGAGACATTAGGAATGACTGCTAGCGAAAATAACACACTTTGCGTGTAGTAACAGTGAGTGCGATGCAATTATGTAGGAAGAGGAAGTGCACGATTTATCTGAGTCTGCCCGAGTGCTGACTATGGTGGCCCGGAGGGCACCCATCATTACAGATGTCGGTCGTCGTAGTATGGGCAAAATGGTAAACAGAGGACAGGAGGCAAACTATGGTGGAACTGACGCCAGACTTCAGTTCTGGGCAGATCATGTCTGAATACGCTGGGCATCGAACACTCCTAAGGCTGGGCTCCTACAGCCGATTCCCAATGCAAGATGCCAATGTTTACTCCACGACATCGCCAACTTCGACTAGAAAGGGCGCGACCATCGTCACTGGACGTTACAGATTTACACAATGAAACTGAATAATGACAACGCAGTCGCGAAATCATGGAGTGGATGCTAAATGGCTTTAGAAGTTCTTGAAAAGAAAGAACGGAGAATATTAAGAAAAATACCAGGCCCCACGAACAATAACGACGGAGAGTAGGTTCGACATCAAATAGGGACCAATTTTGTCCTAACATTGCTGGCGACATCAGGAGGAGACGTATTCATCTAGAGAGAATTATGAAAGTTGGCTGTCAAATAGGATTTATACATTCTTTCGAAGTAGGAAAACAGAAAATATAAATGGCTGGTTGAGTGCCGTGGGAAGAGACCTGGAACAATTGCTTATTGATATACAAAACATTAATTATTTAGAGCAACAGTGAAAAGATTCAAAGGTTTTCAGGAACAAATGCTCAGAGGAGGGTAATATATCTCATTCCCAAGAAAAGACGGAGTTATGGAGGAAGATTAAAGAAGTAACTGTAGTTATTTCAGCGTAGTTCTTAGTTTACCTGTAGGGAATAATTGAACCAGGAAACGTATCGCTGTCATTCTTTCTGGTATGAAATGAACTGGAAGGCAAATAAGAGTACTGTATGAAAGTAGATTCGCGGAGAAAAAGAAACATCACTCAAATCAGTGCAGTGTCTTGACTGTAAGGAATGAAGAAAGAAACATGATTTTGACAGAATTTTCGGTAATTATATGAGTTGTGTCTGCACTTCTACAGAGGCCTCATTGGTTCTTTGACAAGGTGTGTCGCTGCTAGTAACTGTGCTAATGGTTAGGTTCCGTTCCCGATGAAATAGGGTAAAGCCGAGATACATGACCATGATTTTTTCAAAAGCCAGTATCACGAACTTACTACATTGAAACAATTTAAATCATTTGCTAAATTACATTTCCACTTCATAAAAAGCAAAAGTCGACTTAATACTGTAGTAAATAAGGACTGCAACCAGCTACTAAATTTTTGTAACTCAATTTATTTCACCGTTACTAGTTTTGGGCCTGAGCCCATCATTAGACGGTCTACATTGGTGTCCTCAAATAACAAAGTTACTTTACTCAATAGGTTACACAATTTATATATTTCTATCCAAAATATAATTATGTTTTCTGCCTTGTATTGTTTACACTTGAATTAATATTACATCTATTGCTTATACACTGAACTTCCTTCAGAGAAAGGTTTTCTTTATAGATTATAGGAGCGATATACGTGTATTTGTATGGCTCCATGTTGATCTTCGAGGTACACTAAATTCATAAAGCGGTGTCTGTTGACATCAGCTGATTTGATGCACCAGAGAACGTTCCCTTTTTACGGATATTTCTTTGGTTCATCAAATCAGCTCAATTCAAACCATCTTGAATTTAGTGTATCTCACAGAACAACATGAAATGATACAAATACACATATCTCTCTCCTACAGTCTATAAACACGACCTTTCTCTGAAAGCAGTTTAGTGTATAAATAATAGATGTAACCTTAATTCAAGTGTAAACAATACAGGTAAGAAAAATTTCTTACGTTCAGCACAGCAATATATAAACTTTTTAACCGATGGAGTCATATAACTTTGTTATGTTAGAACACCAATGTAGATCTGAAATCAACAATACCGTATGAAGATGTGTCCAGTAACGGTGAAATAAATTGATTTACAAAAATCTTGTGGCTTGTTGCAGTGTTTATTTTCTACACTATTATTACGAAAAAAGCTGCGGTGTTCTCTCACCAAAAATTGATAAAATAAAAGTCGACTTTGTTTACAAAGATTTTTTTTTCCTTTTTAGTTTATCACTCTTTGCCATTTCGCCCGAGTATCAGGGTTACATATGAGAGATAGATAACTAGCGGACTAAACACTTTAAAATCAAAGAGAAGATTAAAGATTATTAAAAAGAACTCTTAACACATTAAACATATTTTATTTAATCTTATGGTGAAAAAATATTTTATAGAGTTATTAATATAGTGTGGTTCATGATGTGTGTTCCTGTTGTCATGTCCTAGTTCATGAACCACGGGCAACGTATGAGTGGCCAAGTAAGTGGTCCTGACAGTTGGGATACCAGTTACTTTGGAATAAGGTTGGGAATCTCGGACATATTCTGGGTCGTGGCCACCTTTGTGCTCAGACGGCAAAGACTACCAAATCCACCGGTTAGTCCCTCAACCGTTAGGGGTAAAACCCAGTGGGGCCCAGGGCAAGGCTAGCAACCTGCTTCCCAGGTACTTAAATATCATGCTGGCAACAATCAGAGCAAAATGCCTGGGACCTTTGGAGGTGATGGAGTCCCACCTCTAATTGACAGACCAGGGACTCCTCTGATACGACTTGGCAAACGATCCGGAATGAGATGGGGAGCTATTAATATCAATGGGGATTACACTGGGAAGAAGGTGGAGCTGGCGGAGGCTTCAAGTGAGATGGGGTTAGATGTCTTAGCTGTTAGTGACGTTAAAGGGAGAGCAAGAGGACGAAGTCGGAGTAGGGTTTTACGTCAGGAAAGCAATCGAACCCAGCATAATTGCAATAAGGTATGCAAATGAACGACTGATGTGGATAGATTTGGCCATCTCCAGCAAGAAAATTAGGATTGTGGCAGTGTATTCACCCTGTGAAGGGACAGATCAAGATGAGATGGACAAATTTTACAACGCACTTAGTGACGTAGTTGTTAGAGTGAAGGATATGGATAGTGTTTTACTCATGGGTAGGAAATCGAAAAGAAGGTTATGAGAAGGTTATGGATAAGTTTGGAGAGGATATGGCGGCAAACTGGAACGGAAAACAGCTCTTGGAATTCTGTTCCAGTATGGGCTCAGTTATCACAAACTCCTTCTTTAAACATGGCATTCACCGCTATACTTGGGAAGGAAGGGGAACCAGATCTGTCATTGACTATATAATAACAGACCAGGAATTCAGGAAGACAGTCAAGGACACACGTGTTTTCAGGGGGTTCTTTGATGATACTGATAATTATTCAATCTGCAGTGAAATTGGTTTTGTGAGGCCAAAAGAGCAGAAAGTCAGGTCTATGTGTGAGTGGAGAAGCTTCAAGACAAGGAAATACATAGCAATGACCTCGGAAAGGTACGAACAGTAGTGTGTAAAGGTAGGAAGAAGCAGACAGCCTGGTGTAATGACACAGTCAAGGCAGCCTGTAAAAAGAAAAAGAAGGCATTTCAAAAATGGCTCCATACTATATATCAGGCAGACAGAGAAAGTTATGTTGAAGAAAGAAACAAAGCCAAACGTATAATTGCAGAATCCAAGAAGAAATCATGGGAAGACTTTGGAAATAAGCTAGAAACTCTGGGTCAAGCCGCGGGAAAACCATTTTGGAAGGTGATTAGCAATCTTCGAAAGGGAGGGAAGAAGGAATTAACAAGTGTTTTGGACAGTTCTAGTCAATCCTGTGGATGCCTTGAGCAGATGAAGGGAATATTTTGTAGAATTGCTCAATGTAGGTGAAAACCTCAATGATGTGTCAGATTTTCAGGTAGGAACGACGATGGAAACAGGATCTCATTTGAGGAAGTGGAGAAAATGGTCAGTAGATTACAGTGCAATAAAGCGGTTGGGGTGGATGAAATTAAGCCAGATCTCGTCAAATACAGTGGAATATCAGGTTTCAAATGGTTACACCGGATAATTGAGAAGGCATGGGAATCGGGACAGGTTCCATCTGACTGGACGAAAGCGGTATTCACGCCAATTTTCAAACATGGAAACAGAAAAGATTGTAACAACTATCGAGGTATCTCTTTA
Source organism: Locusta migratoria (assembly GCA_026315105.1). Taxonomy (NCBI): domain Eukaryota; kingdom Metazoa; phylum Arthropoda; class Insecta; order Orthoptera; family Acrididae; genus Locusta; species Locusta migratoria. The sequence continues at coordinate 179,561,158 of CM048747.1, forward strand.
ATTAAGGTTGTAGTCAAAGTATTCTCAGGTATTGTTGAAAGGAGAGTGCGAGTATTAATTGAGGACAAGTTAGATGAAAATCGGTGTGGGTTTAGGCCTCTTAGAGGCTATCAGGACCAGATCTTTAGCTTACGGCAGGTAATGGAAAAGTGCTATGAGTGGAACAGGGAGTTGTATCTATGCTTCATAGTTCTAGAACAGGCTTATGACCGTGTTCCTACGAGAAAGTTACTATCAGTTCTACAAGATTATGGTATAGGAGGCAAACTTCTGTAGGCAATTTAAAAGGCTTTACATAGACTGTCAGACAGCAGTTAGAGTAGATGGCAAATTAAGCTCATTGTTCAGGTTAGTTTCAGGGGTAAGACAAGGCTGTAACCTGTCACCACTGTTGTTCATACTATTCATGGATCATATGTTGAAAACAGTAAACTGGCAGGACGGGTTTAAAATAGGTGAAAACAAAATAAGCAGTCTCGCATATGCTGATGACTAAGTTGTAATGGCCGATTCGATTGAAGGGTTGCAAACTAATATGTCAGAGCTCGATCAAAGGTGAAAGGATTATGATATGAAGATCAGTATCTCCAAAACAAAAGTAATATCTGTGGGAAAGAGATTTAAACAGATTGAGTGCCAAACAGTTTCAAGTACCTGGGATGTATTTTCTCACAGGATGGCAACATAGCGAAAGAACTGGAATCGAGGTGCAGCAAAGCTAATGCAGTGAGTGCTCAGCTAAGATCTACTCTCTCCTGAAAGAAGTAAGTAAGTACCAATACTAAGCTAGCAGTGCACCGCTCCATCTTTCGACCAACTTTGTTGTATGGGAGTGAAAGTTGGGTGGATAGAGGTTATCTTATTCATAAGGTAGAGGTTACAGATATGAAAGTAGCAAGAATGATTGCAGGTACTAATAGATGGGAACAATGGCAGGAGGGTGTCCATAATGAGGAAATCAAAGAAAAACTGGGAATGAACACCATAGATGAAGCAGTTAGAGCGAGCAGACTGAGATGGTGGGGTCATGTTATACGCATGGGAGAAGCAAGGTTACCTAAGAGACTCATGAGCTCGGCAGCGGAGGGTAAGAGGAGTCGAGGAAGACCAAGAAGAAAGTACTTAGATTCGGTGAAGAATGATTTTGAAGTAAAAGACATAACATCAGACGAGGCATCAATGTTTCAATATTAGCAATGAATATTGGATCATGGAGGAATTTTATTAGAGGTACTATGCTCCAGACTGAACGCTGAAAGGCATAATCACTCTCTAATGATGATGATGATGATGATGATTAATGTAGTTAAATTAAATTATAGCTTAAACTGAACCTCATTTGCAAAACGCACAGTAAAATTCGTAATTGTTTTAACACTTATTAATCGTTGGAACTAGTTTTATTAGAATATAAGAAGGAATCACGTTAGTTATTCATTTAGTTTACTTAAGAGCTATGCTTAATTTATAAACAGTAAATTTTACTGAATTGGTTTAGTTTTTGTTTTTAAACTGGAACTGCCACATCGAGGGCACACATCCACATACGCTGTGCAGGATTCGCGTAACTGACGCTTACACCTGATACGACTCAATCCATTCACAGGATTTATTTGTTTTCGAGTAGTCTGCACCACGTCCGTCACACTGTTCCTCTTCGTTACGAAGACCGTCACTTGAGTCGTCTTTGTACTGGACTTCATCTGTCCAGTCTGAACTGAAGACTCTTTAACCTTACAGAACCGAAAATTTTCACTTTTTTTATAACGTTTAAATTTTAACTTTTTAATATTTTCATTGGACGTTAAGTTTGTAACTTTAATTTTTCTATGTTTCTTTGTTTAAATTTCGAGTCTAGCTGGCAAAGGTGAAATCTTGTTCAGAATTTTGGTAGGAGTGACTTGGTTTAAGTTGAAATCACAGGCCAAATATCATCTGGTCTTGTAGAAGGTCCTGGTAGAGGTCAAGGTGCTCGATATTCAGTGATTTTTGGTCAGATTTGTCTGCCGAAGTGGTGTCGATCGACGTAGTTGTGTGGAATACGGCTTGAGTAATAGAGCTCTTCCAGAGTGGGCATCTATCCTATACGTCTCTTCCGATTGGTCGTGAGAGATGGCTGTAGCGTATTATCAGACATGGTGTACTCACACAAAACCTACGGTATCCAATTAGAGCTAAATAACTATTATACGTAAAGTTCTTTCGCTACTGACTACCCAAGGTAAATTTAAATCGAAAGGTTATGAAATACCACATAATTTCAAGTATACTGGAAACTAAAATCATGAAAATTACTTATTCTTAATTAATATAAGGACTCATGTGAAGGAGCAATGAACTCCGACGTTATGTACTCAGTACCAACTGACCGTCAGCACTGTAGAGTAGATTGTGGAAGGATTACAGCCGCTGGACATCTCTCCCGTATGGCCATCTATTTCGGAATTACCGTATACAGAAGAAACTGACATTTACATACCAGTAGCACGTTTCAATACAGGTTCGTTTACTAATTACGAAAGCATAACGGAGACGCTCAGCCAACTGCAGTGAGACAACTGCATCACAATTCAACTTTCTAGAGCATACGTACTCATATGTCAACCATCTCTGTCTTCCAGAGATTCTACAACTGCCACTTGTTACAGAGAAAAAAAAAAAATGCGTCATATTCGAAGAAATCAATCACAGCATAGTGCCTGTACTTCATCAGCTGGCCAAGGTTAGTTAATTACAAAATCAGATACGTCGCGGACCGCGCGAACTGTGTCTCACATTTTTATTCGGCGAGTTGTGTACAACGAGCTTACAACCGAAGAACAATTTCTCACGTGACCGAAGGCTGCAGTGTTGGTACACTGGGCCCTTATCTTACACAAAAGACTAAAGAGCGCAATAAATCTTACGACGCGAAAGGACTGTGCTAATTCCGGATCGATTTTCACTCGGCGCCACACCTGTAGTGAGACAAATGCATCACAGTTCAACTTTCTAGAGCATACGTACTGTGTTGTTACCAGGAATGGAGTGTTTGGGTATCAGAACAGTAAGAAGCGAATTTTTATTTCATTTTCTATTATTAAAAAGAAGAGAAAAAATTAATAATAATAATAATAAACAATTATTAATTAATGTTGTGAAGGAAAAAATTCATCTGTGGAACCAAAAGAAAAAAAGTGGAAGAGCAGTATCTTTGCTTGAAATTAGCAGTCAGTCTTGTCATGTCTTCTCGAGCAGTTAGAAGTGATGAGCTGTCTTATTTTTTTTATTTTTTTTATTTTTTTATTTTATTTTATTTTTATTTTTTATTTTTTATTTTTTTTTGTAAACTTTCAGTTGCGATGTAAATGTTTTTAGAAAATACAAATCTTTCTCGAGAGTGAAAAGTTTCGTCTTAGTTTATTACTTAAGCCTTAAAGTGAACCACATAATGACCCTGAGATGTGATGAAGCAATCAACAATAAGAAGACATTCAGAAAACTGTCGGTAATTTCTTTCCTTTTTTTTTTTTTTTTTTTTTTTTTTTTTTTTTTTTGTAACATGTGTTTATTCTAAAGTTTCTCTGAAGTTTATTACTATTGACTGCAGTTCTTCTTTGCTAATTTTCATTACAAATTTTCTAATATATATATATAATGATGTTTCACAGTACCCATATGTCAACCGTCAATTCAACTTTCTAGAGCATACGTACTCATATGTCAACCATCTCTGTCTTCCAGAGATTCTACAACTGCCACTTGTTACAGAGAAAACCATGCGTCATATTCGAAGAAATTAATCACAGCATAGTGCCTGTACTTCATCAGCTGGCCAAGGTTAGTTAATTACAAAATCAGATACCTCGCGGATCGCGCGAACTGTGTCTCACATTTTTATTCGTCGCGTTGTTTACAACGAGCTTACAACCGAAGAACAATTTCTCACGTGACCGACGGCTGCCGTGTTGGTACACTGGGCCCTTATCTTACACAAAAGACTAAAGAGCGCAATAAATCTTACGACGCGAAAAGCCGTCAGCCGCGAGGGCGGTGTAGGCCGGGGCATGCCGAAGGTGTAAATACGGCAAAGAAAGCGTATAATTAGCCGGTCGGCGCGCGTAAATCATGTCGGAACAAAACACGCGAACGAGAAGCCGGCAATTATCATTCGTGCCTCTGATAAATCTGCCCCTAATCCGGTTCTGACAGCGTTCGTGCAAGGACTGTGCTAATTCCAGATCGATTTTCACTCGGCGCCACACCTGCGCCGGTCCGCCTGACGTCAGCTCCATTTATTATATCACCTGCATAAACATCTGAGGCGGCTATCTGCTCCGCCAGTGGGCGGAATAATTGCAACCGGACGGCCGGGGAGAATATTTTAGCGCGTCGTGCCCACCCTCCGCCTCGCACCGGCAGTCAGTTTCGCCGCCGCCTGGCGCGCCGACATTAGTTTCACGGTCGCTATCGGGCGCACCTATCTCTTCAAACCGCGGAACGCTCTCAGAAACTCGAGGCACCGGCGGATGAGAAATAGACCCTCTGGTTGTAATAAAGAAATTAAGTGGTAGTAAGCTCGCGCAGAATTGACAACGATACGCTTTCATTTTCTACTTATTACCTGTCACGGCTGCAAAATTGTGTGGCCGACGCGATACCCGAAGCCGGAAATTCGTTGTTAGCTGCTACTGGCGTAACCGAGACAAAAAGTACGTCTCACGAACCTACAAGATATTTTAATGTTCCACGGGTACACCTTCTCCGAAACTCTCCATAATATCACTAGTGATATTATCGCGATATTAACACGAATTATTTACAGAAGGATGGAAAAGCTGGTAGAAGCCGACCTCGGGGAGGGTCAGTTTGGGTTCAGGAAAAATGTAGGAACACGGGAGGCAATACTCACTTTACGGCTAATCCTAGAAAATAGATTAAGAAAAGGCAAACCTACATATCTAGCTTTTGTAGATTTGGAGAAGGCTTTTAACAATGTTGATTGGAATAAACTCTTTCAACCTCTGAAGCAAGCAGGAGTAAAATATAGGGAGCGTAAGGTTATTTACAACTTGAACAAAAATCAGACAACAGTGGTTGGGAAGGGAGTAAGACAGGGTTGTAGCCTTCCTCCAATGTTATTCAATTTGTACATTGAGCAAGCTATAAAGGAAAGCAAGGAGAAATTTGGAGAAGGAATTAAAGTTCAGGGGGAAGAATTAAAAACATTGCGTTTTGCCGACGACATAGTAATTCTCTCAGAGACAGCAAAGGACCTGGATGAGCAGTTGAACGGAATGGACAGTGTGCTGAAGGGTGCATATAAGATGAACATTAACAAGAGTAAAACAAGGGTAATGGAGTGCAGTCGAAGAAAATCAGGTGATGCTGAAGGAATTAGATTAGGTAACGAAACAATAAAGGAGGTAGAAGAGTTTTGTTACTTGGGCAGTAAAATAACAAATGATTGTCGCAGTACAGAGGATATAAAATGCAGAATGACAAATGGTAGAAAAGCGTTCTTGAAAAAGAGAAATTTGTTAACATCGAATATTGATTTAAACCTAAGGAAGTCCTTTCAAAATGTTCAAATGTTTGTTAAGCTTAAGGGACTTAACTACGGGGTCATAAGTCCCACTTACAAACTACTTATGAACTACCTACAACTAAGGACGGCACAAATATCCATGCCCGAGGAGGGATTCGAACCCCCGACTGTAGTGGCCGTGCAGACCGTGACTGAAGCGCCTCAGTCTCCTCGGTCACCGCGGCCGGCCAAACGTGGAAGTCCTTTCTGAAGGCATTTGTGTGGAGTATTGTCTTGTATGGGAGTGAAACACGGACGATAAACAGTGCGGACAGGAAAAGGATAGAGGCTTTTGAAATGTGGTGCTACCGAAGAATGCTGAAGATTAGGTGGGTGGATCGCATAACTAATGAGGAGGTACTGAACAGAATTGGGGAGGAAAGGAATTTCTTGCATATTTTGACTAAAGGAACGGATCGATTGGTAGGACAAATTCTTAGACATCAAGGAATAGTGAATTTAGCTTTGGAGGGAAGTGTGTGGGGTAAAAACCGCAGAGGAAGACCAAGAGATGGATACAGTAAGCAGATTCAGATGTAGGTTGCCGTTCTTATGTGGTGTTAAAGAGGCTTGCTCAGGATAGGGTGTTGTGGAGAGCTGCATCAAACCAGTCTCCGGACTGAAGACCACAACAACAACATTATCGCATCTTCAACTTAGGAACTAATGATTGAGTTCCTTCACTCCTGGATAAATACAGCGTGCTTAAAGAGGAAAAAAATGCCTCACGATCGACAGGGTATCTTAAATTCAAATATTTGTAATTTAACGGGTCCAAAGTACTCATCTATCCCTAGACTTACAAAGTACTTAAACTGACTATACGCACCCATGTCCGAGGAAGCACTCGAAATTCCGATGCGAGTGGCCGTGCGATCCGTAACGTGGTGCCTCACACCACACAGCCATTACCGCGTGGCAAAGATATTTTAATTTTCAACTGGTTCACCAACTCCAAAAGTCCGCAAAAGCTCACCATGGATATTGTCGGATGAGCTGCTTAGGATTCGATGACTAAATTGCTTGACTCCTGGGCTAATATAGGGTATTCGGAAATTCCCCTTATGAAATTTTGAGGACTCATGGAGAGGTGTCAGTACATAACATTCTGATAAGGGACCCTGATCCAGAAAAGTTATCCAGTGATGCTACGAGCACTTTTGTCTTTAACAGACTCAAGCAAATCAAAAATGTTCAAATGTGTGTAAAACTTACGTGAGTTAACTGGGGTCATCAATCACTAAACTTACAACTACTTATGAACTAACTTATACTAAAGACAACACAAACATCCATGCCCGAGGGAGGATTCGAACCTCCGACGCGGGAGTGAAACAAATCTCTACACCTGCAAGCAATTTGCTTTCATTATTCTTCAAAGAGGTGGTATGAACTAAAACAAGAACAAATGTGCTTTAAAATGAATACATCAAGAGCTATGAGCACCTGACGAAGAGAAGAGACGCTTGTATAGTATCCAATAAGAAGAAGATGTTAACTCTACAGTATTGTATTTTAGAAGCCACCTTTACTAGATTTTTTATTTATTTATTTATTTATTTTTTCTTATGTTTAGGTTCATACTACCTCCATCCAAAATATGAGCTGCAAACAGCTTGCAGTGGAAGAGATTTGTTTCGCAAAGAAGTGCTCATAGCCTCACTGGCTATTCCGAACAAGGGGCTCCTTATCAAACAATTATAAACTCAATGAGTCACAGTTAAGAAAAAATAGTTCGAATTATTTACAGACGAATTGAAAATCTGATAGAATCCGACATCGGGGAAGATAAGATTGAATTTAGGTGAAATGTAGGGACACGAGAGGCAATACTTACGACTTATCCCAGAAGACAGGAAGACAAATCTACGTTTTTAGCTTTTGTAGATCAAATCTATTGATAAGGTTTACTGGAAAACATTCTATTCTGAGGGTAGCAGGGCTAAAATATAGGGAACGAAAAGTTATATACAACTTGTACAAGAAACCAGACAACAATTATAAGACTCGAAGAGCACGAAAGGGACACAGTGATTGAGAAAGGAGTAAGGAAGGGTTGTAGCCTTTCCCCCAATGTTATTCAATCCGTACATTAAGCTAGGTATGAAGTGATGCAACCAAAAATTTGGAGAAGGAAATAACGTTCAGGGAGAAGAATTAAAAATTTTGCGGAAAGGACATTATCAAAACAAAGGGTAATGGATTGCAGTGGAAGAAAATCAGGCGATTCTGAAAGAATTACATTAGGTAATAAGACAATGAAATTAGTTTCTGAGTTTTGTTATTTGGACAGCAAAATGACTTCTGATAGCTGAAGTGAAGAAGATCTAAAGTGTAGAATGGCTATGGGAAGAAAAAACCTTTATGAAGAAAGTTGTGAACATCCAAAATTAATTTTGAAATGTAATCTCGTACGGAAGTGAAAAATGTACGACAAGGAGGTCAGACAAAAAGATGATAGAAGCTTTCGAAATGTGGTGCTACAGACGAATGATGTAAATTAGATAGTTATATCGCGTAACTAATGAGGAGGTGCTAAACAGAATTGGGGCAAATGACTAAGAGAAGGGATCGATTGGTGAGACACATTCTAAGATAATCGTCAATTTATCATCAGAGGGAAGTGTGTGGGGTAAAATTCGCAAAGGAAGACTGAGGGACGAATATAGCAAGCATATTGAAACGGAGGTGCGTTGCCGTACTTGAAGACGGTTGCACAGGATAGAGTAGGATGGAGAGCTGCATCAAACTAGTCTCTGGAATGAAGACCACACAACTACAACAACAACAACATGTTGTCATTTCCATCTTGTAGCAACTGTTTACAGCTGTCAAGTATTTGAAGCAATGCATAATTATTTTAAACCATCAGCTGTACAAATTTAATTCATCTAACGGTTCCGTTTGTAGAATTATGTAGGTTTGAACTAACACTGCCCAGCATTGTAGGTATTCTACAATTGCAAAGTTTGTGATCATCTGTGTATCTTTCACTGTATTTGTCACGTTGTTACAGCCCATCTGTAATGATGGTTTAATAAATCGATTGCAGTAAAGGTGGAAGTTGATTTTGTACCTTTGGTGGTTTCAAATTTTCATTACTTCAATTGTTTGACAACTGTAAACAGTTGCTTTAAGAAAGTATAGACTTCAAGAGGAGACTGAGTATGTGTGATACAGAATCCTTATCCGGGAATGGCATCCTGTGAAGATATGAGACCTTCATTATCTTTGACACTACAAGACAAATCTCTTCTACTGCGAGCTCTTTGCTTTTCATATTTCGGGTGGAGCCAGTATGGATTAAAAGAAGAAATAAATATCTAGTAAACATGGTTAACAGAGTTCACGTCTTCTTTTTCTCCGATAGTGCAAAACTCGTCTCTTCTACTTTTCGGTTACTCATTGCTCTTAAGGTGTGTGTTTTACAATGCATGTTTAGAAGACTATTTTCGATTCTATATACAAGGTGAAAAACCAAAACTGCATCGAAAATATTGCTGAAATGGAACGTGCTATTGAAGTGCGAGTTTTACAGGATAGATTGGTAGTAAGGTGCTCGTATGTTAGCCAATAAACATATTTTAATAATATATAGAAAGCATATTTTTGTGCAATTATACACTGGTTTAAACAGAACAATGCTTATTGCCACAAACAGAATAAAAGTAAGGCAAACTAGAATGTCAATGGTGTTTGTTGCAGGACTCTAGGGCCTTTCGTTTGTGATGTATCGTACGGTGAAAAGTTTCCAATCTGACACTTATTTGTTCCGTACGATGTTATTGTGTGTGTTTACATGGTGCTTGTGTATTCCTTGAGTGGATTGTGACTTGCTAGTCAATTAATTAGTTTGTGACAGGCCAAGAAGCAGGTTGTGAGTGGACGATGGTATTTACCAATCCAGAGAAGGGCGACATGCTCATGGTGTATGAAAAGTGTAGGAAGAATCCAGTTCAAAAAGGTCAAATGTTTGTAATTCTAAGGGACCATTCTACTCTAGTCATCAGACCCTAGACTTACAACTTAAACTAACTTCTTATAACGACTACCAACACACACCCAAGCCCGAGGGAGGACTCGAACATTCGATGAATGATTGATTTATCGTGTAAATGAAGTTTAACGGTTTCTTTTAGTGGTCATGCGGATTACTTCACTCTTTTCACTATCTTTTTATCGGCCCCCTGACTCAGACGATGCGGTTGCCGTAATGTTCAAAGAAAGCTTGAATCACATTTCAAATAGGTATCCGAAGCATACTGTTATAATCGGTGGCGACTTTAATTTACCCTCGATATGTTGGCATAATTACGTATTATATTCAAAACCGGCGGCAAATATAAAACATCGTCCGAACTAGTTCTGAATGCTTTTTCTGAAAACTACTTCGAACAGTTAGTTCATGAACCCACTAGAATAGTAAGTGGTTGCGAAAATACCCTTGATCTCCTAGCAACAAATAATCCGGAGATAGTAAAGAGCATCAAAACAAATACAGGGATTAGCGAACATCGAGTTGTAGTAGCGAGACTAAATGTCGAAATTCCCAAATGCACAAAAAATAAACGAAAAATATATCTATTCAATAAAGCAGATAAAAATTCGCTTCACGCTTTCCTGAGTGATAATCTCCAGTCTTTCAAAACTAAAAATGCGAGTGTAGATCAGTTGTGGCTTACTTTCAAAGTCATAATATCAGTAGCAATCGAGAGGTTTATACCAAATAAATTAATAAAAGAGGGGGCCGACCCCCCGTGGTACACAAAACAGGTCAGATCACTGTTGCAGAAACAAAGAAAAACGCACGCAAAATTTAAAAAGACACAGAATCCACAAGACTGGCAATCTTTTACTGAAACACGGACCTAGCGCGGACATCAATGCGAGAAGTCTATAGTAGTCACCACAACGAAATCCTGTCTCGTAATCTTACAGAAAATCCAAAGAAATTCTGGTCATATGTGAAGTACACTAGCGGCAAAACACAAACAATACCTTCACTACGCGATAGCAATGGTAATAGTACCGACGACAGTACTGCTAAGCCAGAATTACTAAACACAGCTTTCCGAAATTCATTCACCAAAGAAGACGAAGTGAACACTCCAGTATTCAATCCAAGAATGCCAGCATGCGAAACTTAGAAGTAGATGTTCCTGGAGTAGTAAAACAACTTAAGTCACTAAACAAAAACAAATCTTCCGGGCCGGATTGTATACCAACTAGATTCCTCTCAGAGTGTGCTGATGCAATTGCTCCGTACTTAGCTATAATTTACAACCAATCAATCAGCGAAAGATCTGTACCCAAAGACTGGAAAGTTGCCCAAGTTACTCCAATATTCAAGAAAGGCAATAGGAGTGATCCCCAAAATTACAGGCCTGTCTCATTGACGTCGATTTGCAGTAGGATTTTGGAACATATACTTCGAATATTATGAACTACCTCGAAGAGAACGACCTATTAACCAGTAGTCAACACGGATTCAGAAAGTATCGCTCTTGCGAAACACAGCTGGCCCTTTATTCACATGAAGTGTTAAGTGCCACCGACAAGGAATCTCAAATCGATTCCATATTTCTGGATTTCCGGAAGGCTTTTGATACTGTACCCCACAAGCGGCTTCTAATGAAATTGCGTGCTTATGGAATATCTTCCCAATTGTGCGATTGGATTCACGATTTCCTATCAGAAAGGACACAGTTTGTTGTAATTGACGGTAAGTCATCGAGTAAAACCGAAGTGATATCTGGCGTTCCACAGGTTAGCGTTATAGGTCCCCTACTCTTCCTCGTGTTTATAAACGATTTAGGAGACAATTTGAATAGATCCCTTAGACTGTTCGCGGATGATGCTGTGGTTTATCGGTTAGTGAAGTCAACAGAGGATCAAAAGCAACTGCAAAGCTATTTAGACAAAATTTCTGCTTGGTGCGAAAATTGGCAATTGACACTAAATAAAGAAAAGTGTGAAGTAATACACATAACCACTAAAAGAAATCCACTGAACTTCAATTACGCGATAAATCAGTCAAACCTTAAGGTCGTACATTCTACCAAATACCCATGAATTACAATTACGAACATCTTTGACTGGAGAGATCACATAGAAAATATTGTGGGGAAGGCGAATCAAGGTTACGTTTCATTGGCAGAACGCTTCGAAGATGCACCAGCTTCACCAAAGAGACTGCCTACATCACAGTCGTGCGTCCCCTGTTGCCCCTTGTGGGACCCTCACCAGGTGGGACTGACGGAAGACATTGAGAAGGTTCAGAGAAGGGCAGCTCGTTTTGTTTTATCACGTTACGGGGGGAAGAGCGTCACGGAAATGTTGCACGAATTGGGGTGGAAATCATTAAAAGAAAGACGTTATTCATTGCGGCGTGATCTGTTTGCGAAGTTTCAACCACCGACTTTTACTTATGAATGTGAAAATATTTTGCTAGCACCCACCTACTTAGGGAGACATGACTATCCCAATAAAATGAGAGAAATCAGATCGAAAACGGAACGATTTAGGTGTTCTTTCTTCCCGCGCGCTATTAGAGAATGGAACGGTAGAGAAAAGTTATGAAAGTGGTTAATGAACCCTCTGCCAGGCACTTAAATGTGATTTGCAGAGTATCGATGTAGATGTATTAAGGGTCCATTGCCATTTTTTGCACCACGTTGATATCTTATCTAAATAATTTTGCAGTTAATTTTGATCTTCGGCTGACTTAACTAACCTATAAGTGACAGCATCGTATGCAAACAGCGTAAGAGAGCTACTCAGATTGTCTCCACAATCGTTTATAAATATAAGGAACATTAGGGGCCCTACAACATTTTCCTGGGGAACGCCAGATGTTACTTCTGCTCTACTCGATGACTTTCCGTCAATTACAACTCCGGCCGCAGTGGCCAAGCGGTCTGCGGCGCGTCAGTCACGGTCTGCACTGTCACTACGGTCGGGGGTTCGAATCCTCGGGCATGGATATTTGTGACGTCATTAATAGTAGCTACTTCATAAGTAGTTTGTAAGTTTAGGGACTAATGACCACGTAGTTAAGTCCCATAAGCTCTACCAACATTTGAACATTTCAATTACAACGTACTGAGTCCTTTCTGCCAGGAAATCACGAATCCAATCGCAACCATGGCGATACTCCGTAAGCACGCAATTTGATTAGAAGACGCGGGTGACGTACAGTTCTCCATCGACATCGGTTCAGTCCGTATCACGTTTGTCTCTATCGTGAGCTGTACAAGCTCGTGAAGGAAAGGACTCTCCACAAGTATGATGTATCTTATTTAGTGATGAAGCTACAATTACCAATTATGGCCAGGGAAAACGACGAAACATACATTACTGGCCTATTAGCAATCCCCGTTGGCTTCGTCAACTGGGACGTCAGCGGTCATGGAGTGTAAATGTGTGGTGTGGTATAGCTAACCATCAACTCATAGTCCCATTTTTCATAGACGGTGTACTGAACGCGCACAACTACCGCAGCCTCCTAATAGGCCATCTGCCACGATTACATGTTTCTCTGCAGACTAGGAACCTGTAGTACCAACATGGTGGCTGTCCATCAGACAGTGCACGGATTACTATAGCATTTCTTCATGAATTGTTTCCAAATCATTTGATTGGACGTAGAGCACCTGTACTTTGGTTTGGCCGTTTCTCGGATTTGAATCGTGTAGACATTTTATTTCTGTTTATAAAGCTGAAAGACGTGGTCTAGAAAGACATACCAACTGCACCCGATGATATGCAATGACGTATTACTGCGGCCTGCTCGAACATCTCCGCTGAAATGCTAACACGTCAGCACCAGTCTTTCCATACCAGACTGTCTTTCCATACCAGGGTGATCTTTTTTACCACAATCTGTGGTGATCTCTTTACTGTTGCGTGGGAGTGACTGAGCGCTCTAAGGCGCCTTACTGCGGAGCGCGTGGCTGCTCTTCGTCGGAGGATGAAGTCCTCCCTCGGGCATTGGTGTATGTGTGGTCATTAGCATAAGTAAGTTTGTTTGTAAGTCTAGGCACTGATGAACACTGAATTTTGGTCCCATAGCTTTACACAATTTAATCATTGTCTCTTTACTGGTCAGAATTCACATCAGTGACGTATAGTCTCGTGTTTTTCTTTATTGTGTGCTATTATGTGTGGTGTGCAAGTGTTGCTGCGCAAACTTTTCAGCTTCGCGGTAGGACCGCGTGGAATAAGGTGTCATGCTACAGATTGGGAGCCCGTTCCCAAAGAAGGTTCGAGTCCTCCCTGGGGTATGAATGTGTGTGTTTTGTCCTTAGTAATTTAGTTTATGAAGTTTGTTAGTCTAGGGACTGATTCCCATAGCAGTTTGGTCCAAAAGGTTCACAAACTATTGAATATTTGAATCTTTTCACATATCTCGTAAACGACATGCAGTCGTGCAACAAACTCCACTGACATTATAAAGTAACCAACTTCCATTTTTTTAATGTCAATAGGCATTTTTCCTTTGGAAAAGTGTATGCCTGATTCATATCTGTTTATTGGCTAACAATACGGATCCCTGACTACAAATCGATTCTGTGAAAACCGCAAATCAGTAATACTTTACATTTTAGCAATATTTACGCTGAAAGTTATCGGTGATTAATCCTGCATATAGGTCTATTCGAAGCGAAGTGAAATATTTAAAACATATATTGCTTCCAAAAAAATCCAACGTTCCTGGCAAAAGGAAACGTAAAATTTTTATATATTCCGTATGACCACTATGTATTGCACAACAAATATAGTAACCGAGGTTAATTTCTTTCCAGTACTGTGCATTTGCCATGGCTTTTAATTTATTACTTTTTAATTACTGTGTTCTTTTGTAACACATTTTGTATAATTCATGTACATATCTCATTAAATGTACTCTTAAAATTACATCACTGTATGACACATAGTTCAGAAGGTATGAGACACGTTTAGACCCCTCAAAAACTACCTTCTGTTTACAATACGCACCAAAACATTAGCTACAGGCGTTTAAATGTTTGTAAACCTATTGGACTAATCTGCTATAGTCATCAATCCTCAGACATACAAACTACTTTAACTAGCTTACACTGACAACAAAACACACACACACACACACACACACACACACACATACACACAGACAGACAGAGAGAGAGACGCGCGCGCGTGCGCTCTCGCGCGAAGGAGGACTCGGACCTCCGGCGGGAAATGCTGTCCGCTCCGTAGCATGATGCCTTAGATCACGCGGCCATTCCACGCGGCATGATCAGACGTGACGTTTCAGTTTATTACTGCAGACATCAACCACATATGTCACTGAATCAGTCTGTCGAATTTTGTCATGGTAAAACACATAGTTCGGGAGATATAACATCGTAAACATTGAGATTATTTCGCCTATAATAAAGCGCTAATAACCATATAATCATACAGTGTTACATCATTATAACACTGACATTAGAAAAGCATTTATACAATTTCGACCATTTACAAATCTTGTTTTAGAACACGTGCATAAAGTCAAATATTTAGCACTTAGCTCATTTGTTACGTAATAATTGAGGGGTTTTACTAGTCAGACACTGAAAGTAATAGAAAGAGTTTATTATTTGGAGAAAGGTGAGAAGATATTACCTGCAAACTCCTACAGAAAGATAGGAAAACCTGCAAAAGAAAAAATCGATAACTTCGAATATAAAAGTAAATGTTAAGAAATTCTTTCGGAAGACTTGTCTGCAGCGTTGCCTGGTATGACACTGAAACATAGACGATATGTTCTTCAGGAAAAAATTAAGTAGAAGCATTCTAAATGCAATTTTTCAACGAATCTTGGTCATTACAGTTTACATGAATAATTATTGAAAAGGTATTGAAACGAATTGGTGAGAAATTAAACTTTAGCAAAAGAAGCGATCCTTTTCTGTAGGACATATCCTCAGACAACAGAAAATTATTATCTTTGCGCGGAGGGGAATAACTGCAGAGGTCCAAGGAATGACTACGGTACGCATAAAACCAAATACGTGCTGCAACAAAATACCAAAAAAATGCTGGAAACGTTACACAGTAACTGCATTCCAAGACTGAGCGCGTAGCATTCCTAGCAGTTATTTGTTGCTGAAAAAGTGATCACCTCCGACTTGTACTGAGACAATTTACAACCTCCTTGCTAAACAGCGGCGAAAATAATATAGCCTCGCAGCAACAAATTTACAGTGTTACGAGACGCTGGAGGACACTTTGAAACTACCGTGGTAGTGTGGACGGACATTTGGAACGAAATTATGTACAAGCAAAATGTTTCGGACTCACAGTATGTTGTAATGAAAGCTGGAAGTAAAAAACCGCTGCCATTCTCTAAATGCAGTTAAAATCCCAGTTACAAAGTCTCCCCTTGTTAATTCATCAGCCAAGTGAAACATTTTTTTTTAATTAACCGTTTTCCATGTGATCTGTACGGAATGTGATGGGAACGTGGTTTTCTTACGGACTTTTTAAGAGTGTTAAAATAGAATGTTATTATCAAAATGCACAGAAACTTCGGCATACAAATGTTTTTCAGGCTAAATTTCTTCACTAATTTCATCGTTTCTAACTCTAGAGTAGGGACTAGTGTACCCAGTTTTGTTGTTGTTAGACATATATAAGTTATGCACAGCATTTGTAAATATTTTACGTTCTATAATTTTCTGTGTTCCACACATCATTCAAACTGTTTGGACGATATTCTTAATTGATTGATTGATTTGATTTGATTCTTTCAAAGAAGCCAAAACAGTCTTGGTCTAACCCGTCACTGCCCGCACCAAAACTAAGTTTATTGTGCGGTATCACTCCCTGTATGTCTAGTAAAGCCAACCAATGCCCTTGAACAGTGCAAGGAGTCCCTTTACCAGTTCTTTATTAGACACAATTTCTTCGGGTCTGGTTCTGTGCCTTTTACTCTCCAATGCAATGCATTCGAAGATCAGATGTGATGCAGTTTCATCACCGTCATCACAGATCCTACATTTAGGGTCCTCTTCTGTTATTCCCATTGTATGTAGGTGTTTTTTGAAATTCCCATAGCCTGTCAGCAATCCAACCATGAGTCTAATTTCTCTCCTGTTCAGACCCAGGATTGCAGAGCTTATTTTAAAACAAGGCTTTGGTATCATTACCTTGCCATGTTTTTGTTGTTGGACTTTGGTCCAATATTCTACGTGCTGTCTTCTGAGCCAGTTACGTAGCTCCAATTTAATCATTGCCTTGGCGATTGTCAGGACAGGTTCCGGTCCAGTAAATGGAGCCTCTGCCCCCATCCTGGCTAATCTGTCGGCATGTTCATTGCCACTGATCCCCGAGTGGCCAGGGACCCACAATAGGTTTACTCTATTGCTTTCCCTTAGCTCCACCAGAACCCTGTGACATTCTGCAACAATTTTAGACCTTGTTGTAGGAGCTACCAGTGATCTCAGGGCTGCCTGGCTGTCTGAATAGATACAGATGCTACGATCTTTGTAGCACCTACGCAAATTCTCCTCCACACATGCCCTGATGGCAGTGATTTCGGCCTGGAATACTGAGGCCAGTTTCCCTAGAGAGATGACGCCCTCCAGTCTTGGCTGCACCCCGTATACCCCGGCCCCAACGCCTTGGTCTGATTTCGACCCTTCAGTGAACCAGACAATATCCCCCATACGGTGTCGAACTATTTTCTCCCACTGCTCCCTACTTCCAATTGTTATACTGAAAGGCTTGTTGAAGCAGTATGGGGTTATAATATAGCCGGTTGGCATTTCCCCAACCTTTCCTATATTTACCTCACTCACTATTTTAGTGTGTGATTCTGGATATCCCAAAGAGTTCCAGTTGTTGACAGATTTGAGTCTGTAGGCACCAGCTGCCGCCTCCATCTTGACCCAAAGGAGTAATGGGGTCATATCCAGCATGGTTTCCATCCCAGCAGTTGGTGTGCTGCTAATTCCGCCTGTTATGCCTAAGCAGGCTAATCTCTGCACCTTACCAAGCTCTTTAGCAGCAACCTGCTGTTCTACCTTCTTCCACCACACGACCGCCCCATACGTGATCCTGGGTCTAATCACTGTGGTGTATATCCAGTGCATACCCTTGGGGCTCATGCCCCAATTTTTGCCACAAGCTCTCCTGATACTTACTAAAGTACGTTTTGCCTTGGAGCAAATATTCCTAATGTGAGGGGTCCATATCAGTTTCTCATCTAGGGTAACCCCTAGATATTTCACTGTCCCCTTCAGAGGTAGCGCTTCATTGAAAAGCTTTAGATTCCAACTTGAGTGTTGGATATGTTTCCTTGTGAATGGTACAACAACAGTCTTCTTAGGACTAACTCCCAGATCCTGTTTTCGGCACCAGTCTTGCACAATGTCCAAGGCACCTTGCGCCATATTCTTCACTGTGTCAGCAAATTTGCCAAGTATTAGTATGACAAGATCGTCTGCGTATCCTTGGCAAAAGTACTGCCTTGAGTTTAATTCTCCAATGAGATCATTCACCACTAGATTCCACAATAAAGGGGAAAGAACTCCTCCTTGCGGGCAACCCCTAGTGGTGTTGATTACCATTTTTTCATTCATCATGGAAGCCTCTACCTTTCTTCCACTGAGCATGGCCCTAGTCCACCTACATATAGTGGTCCCTAGGTCATGCACCTCTGCTGCCCTAACCATGGAATCGAAGGTCGTGTTGCTAAAAGCCCCCTCAATGTCCAGGAAGATACAAAGGGCTATTTCTTTAAAGTGTAGTGCTTTCTCCACCTTCCCAACAAGTTGGTGGAGAGCTGTCTCACATGATTTACCTGGTTGATATGCATGTTGGTTTGAATGTAGAGGAACTCTACTTAACCTCCTTTCTCCAACATGCACATTAACCAGCTTTTCCAATGTCTTAAGAACGAAGGAGGACAGGCTGATTGGTCTCATATCCTTGGCCTTGGTATAATCAATTCTCCCCGGCTTTGGAATGAAGACAACCTTCACTGCCCTCCAGTTGGGAATGATTCCTGCTGCTAGGCTAACCCTGAATAACCTGCATAGGAATCTAATAAGATTTTCTCCCGCTTGTTGCAGGAGAGCTGGAAAGATTCCATCGGGGCCAGGTGACTTGAACGGTTGAAATGTTCCCACCACCCATCGGACCTTACTGAAATCGACACACTCATTGCCCAGATACCAGTCCTCTTTGCGAATACCTGAGAACCGTTGTCTCTCAGGAATCACATTCTGGTCTGAGTTATCCCCCAGAGTATATTGAGGAAAGTGAGTCTTGAGGAGCAGTTCCAGCGTTTCATGTGCTGTCTTTGTATACTCCCCATCCTCCTTCCTCAATGTTCCTCCTGGATTAGTTGGTACTCTAGTGAGGATTTTATGAAGTCTCGCTTGAGACTTCCTCCACTTCCTCACAGAATACCTTCCAGGATGCCTCCTTTGCCCGTCTAATGGCAAGGTTATAATTGTCAAGGGCCTCACGATACTTTGCCCATTGTCCTTTGCGCCTCGCAAGGTTAAACAGTCTTCGTACCTGTTTCCTTTGCATTTCCAGGTTATTATTCCACCAAGGCAGACTCCTGTTTGTGCACTTCTTAGTGATTGAGCAGTTGTCCTGGTATGAGGTCACTGTAGTAGAGGTTACGGCCTCTGCTACTTCCTCAAACTCTGCTGGATTCCTTATTGAAGTTTTAATTTACGATAGGCTGAAGTCTAGGTCTCTCCTATATGTCTCCCAGTCCGTTTTCCTGGAATTCCTATAGGCCATGGTCTGTCTGGTTCCCATTTCAACCTTGAATTTAATATACATGTGATCTGATGAGGATGGCTCCAGGACACATGCCACTGTTTGACGTAGCTTCCCATCATCATGGAACCAAAAGTTATGTCAATTACTTCTTCCCTTCTACTATTCCTGAATGAAGGTTCATCACCCCTATTCAGGATCTCCAAGTTGTTAGATAGGAGAAATTCAAGAAGGTGCTCACCTCTACTGTTGGTGTCCTTGCTGCCCCACGATAGATTGTGGGCATTGGCATCACATCCCACCAACAGTTCGTCACCTTGCTGGTGGCAGGCTTCCGTCAGTCTCCTCACTTCCAAAGGAGGAGGAGAGCTGTCTTCATAAGGAAGGTATGCCGAGGCCAAAACAATTTCCTTCTTGATGCCTTCCTCACGTTGCTGAATCCTGATGGTCACCAAGTCCCTGGAACAAAAATCCATCATTGGTATGAAAGGTATTCCATTTCTAACATAAATGCATTTTCTGGAGTTTTTTTAGATTTCTAGCATAAATCAGCTTACCTCCAGTACCACCGAGGCCCGATACACCTCCTTTGTATAAATAGGGTTCTTGTATCAGGGCCACGTCCACCTCCTGTCTCCCCAGGCGACGGCTCAGGGCAGCAGTGGCCCCTTTATTGTGCTGCAGGTTTATCTGCAGCACTTCCAGTCCCCATCTTGCTGCCATTATTGCCTTTAAGGTCTTTGATTACCCTGACGGCAACCTGCGAGAACCCTAAAAACAGTTTCAGGCCTTGCTCTCGCATTGCCTTGAGGGACTTCTCTCCGACCTCCACCACCAGGGTTCGTCCTTCTGGAACGACCTTTTGGTTAATTACCCTCCAATCCTCTGTCGAGACTTTTGGGTTCTGGACCCTTATTTTCTCGAACAGAGTCTTTGGAGG
Source organism: Locusta migratoria (assembly GCA_026315105.1). Lineage (NCBI taxonomy): Eukaryota > Metazoa > Arthropoda > Insecta > Orthoptera > Acrididae > Locusta > Locusta migratoria. The sequence continues at coordinate 179,581,425 of CM048747.1, forward strand.
GACATCCTTAAGGATCTTTGGTACCCATATTGATACCTTTGCTGTCTTCAGGAGTTCGGTTGCTGTCTTGACCAGCAGCTTCGCGTCCTCCCACGGGGATATCATGGGCACCTTTTCCTTAAGCCATTCTGCTGAGTGCTCCCCCTCACAGACAAAAATGAGGGCACCGCGATCTAGATAGACCCTCCTGAATTTGGGTCCTGGACCAGCGTCTCCCCCAATCTCTTCAAAGAGGGCCACCTGCACGAGCTGCTCCTGCTGCGAGGTGCTGCTCACCAGTGGGTATCCTTCTTGGACAACCGCCATTCTAAAGACTGAGACTGCAGTACTATAGGTCTGTTTCTCTATTTCCTGCCTCAGCCTTTTTCACGTTTGTCCAGAGAGGAGGGAGTCTTAGATTCCTTCCTAACCCTCTTGCCACCTGTCTTTGACGTCAAGGGGGTCTGTGTATCCCCTTCGACCTGAGGCAGTTTCTATTTGGAGGTCTTGGGCTCAAGCCCTTTTGATTCCCTCGACTTATGCTTAGGAAGCCATTCTTTTCCTTCCTTTTGCTTCTGTTCCTTGAGAAGTTTCCTCCTCTGAGCTCCAGACAAGGCCTTAATCCTAATCTGGTCCAACTTCTCTGTTACGGTTCCCACTTCTTGCTCATATTCTTAATTACTTAGGTACAGAATTTTGTGATGAGTAAGATGATGTATATTATTATCTGACAAGCTGGCCCAAAGCTGTGATAAATATTTCTTCATTATTGGTATTCTGCTCAAAAGCAGGGTTTTCACAACTCACCGTTGTGTACTCTCATCGGCTACCTTCTTCAAGTCACTGTAACTTACAGTAATGTCATCTATCAACTTGTATCTCCAACTTCTTCTCAATTCTCTCCCATTCCTTCCAAAGCGACATTTAACACTCCCGTTTCAACTAATCTCCCATCCACTTTTCTTTCTCTCTTATAGCCTGCAGAATTCTTCTTACCAATCCTTTGCGACACTCGCTCATTTCTCATGCTTTCCATCTAGCTTATTCTCCCCATTCTCCATCATATCCACATGTCAAATGATTTCAGCCTTTTCCACCATCCTCTCCTGTCCTTGTCTCCCTCCCTCCACCATATAGGGTTTGTTTATTCAGTCTGAAATTAATAAATACACAGCTAATCAGTCGCAAACGCTTTTATTAACGTTCATCCATATTTCCGTACCAACAAGGGTATCTTTTTCAGAAGAAAAAAAGATTACCTAATATTTTTAAACAAAGAATTAATCCGACTCTCTTAAAGTATACAAATACATATTAAAACAACCATTCACATTGTATGTTTAAAACTGGTATGGCATCGCAAGCAAGCGCCAGACTAAATACATATCCACAGTGAACAGTGCGCACTTGAACTAAGTTTGAGCGCACCACATGTGACAACCTAACGGCCTGATAAGATCTCAAATTTGAAATTTTGCATTGTCTGCAGTGACCTGTCGTAACATGGAAACAAAATTATTCTCATATAAAACAGGGATGGAATACTAGAGGGAAAAAAAATAGTTTGAAATAATATGTAAGTTCTAAATTGTCTTAATTGGTCTTACTAACGTTCATTTTCTTTTTATATCAGAAGGTTTTATTGTATTTATTTATTTTTTCATATTATTTTTTCGTCTGTATGAATTTCAAAATTTGATAGTAATCAGTCGGCGATTCAGTATATGATGTTTATGTCCATAATCACGCCTGAAGTCCCTTTTCGCATGAATCACATGATTGCAAATTTCAGCTTTGCTACTGCACCACCTTCTTATACCTTGCGTGCGCGGTACTATCGTCACCTGCATCTGTGGATCTCGCTATCCCATAAGGTTTTTCCACCTCAGAGTACTTTACTAGTCAATACTAAACACCAAGAACACTAAACCATCCTGGTAGTCGCTTTTCCTATCACCGACATCCAGTCTTCAACTTGCTTGCAACTAAATGGGGAAGAAATTTTTCCCAATCCGTAAAATCCTGGCACCGCCTAGTGTAGTCCAGGGATAACCGCCACCCACGATATCTGAGTAGCGGGGCCGGCCGCGGTGGCCGAGGGGACTGAGGCGCTCCAGTCACGGTCTGCACGGCCACTACGGTCGGGGGTTCGAATCCCCCCTCGGGCATGGATATTTGTGCCGTCCTTAGTATAAGGTAGTAGATAAGTAGTTTTTTAAGTTTAGGGACTGATGACCCCTTAGTTAAGTCCCATAAGCTTAACAAACATTTGAACATTTTTTGAGTAGCGAAAACATGTTGACTGACGTGACAGCTCCTGAAGTGTAGCGAACGATGCTATAAGCAGTGTCTCGAGTGAATGGAGGCGGCTGCGCACGTCTTTTTGTTTCTATAGTGAAAAATATTGTTTTGCTACAGTTTTATTTTTAAACTCCAAATCAGCTAAGGTATGTACCTTTATATACTGTATGTTATATCAACCTTAAAGTAGAAGTTTTAGCCTACATTTTAATCTACAATGTTCAACACTTTAATCTACAATGTTCAACACATCCGTTTGTTTTGATATTTCCACATCTACGTTCGCGCCCTTTTGTCGGACCGGGGTTATGACGCCACCTCTTCACTAAGACGAACTATGTAACAGATGCACTTATTGTGGCAAGTGGGTGCATTCAGAATGTAGTACGGCTAAAACAGCAGAAAACTACAATTGTGATTTTTGTGAATTTTAAGACATGTCATGAAGTTCAAAACTTACTGTCCTTTTTCCATTCATATAAACTAAAATTGTAATATCTTTTACTTTTCAAATTGGTATATTGTTGGTTGGGTTGTTTGGTTGGGATAGGGGAATTGATTGCTAAAGCTATCCGTCCCCAGTTGGGGAGGGGAAGGAATGAGGATAGGAAAGGTGGGGAAGGGGAAATGCAGTCCGGGAAGTAAAGAAGGAAGGAAGACTGCATTAGCTCGGTGTCCCGTGCAGCCACGCGCGTACTCACGAAAGAACCGTGAGCTCCCTGGAGGTTGTTATAGTGTAATAAAGTATCGTTTGCAACTGTGTATTAGATTTTTAATAGATTTCCCTTCTTGGACTTTAGTGATATTGACTGACGTAGGTCCATGGCGGGATTATTCCCTGAGTATTACCGCTTAGTGCAGAGGTTAATAAATTTATTTTTAAGACTATTTGCCTTATAGATACATTGATAAAAAGTTTTGCACACATTCTTCAGTTTGCTTGCAAGGTAACAAAATATTGATCACTTTATAAATACATTTTTGATAGTGATAAAAATTGAGGTTCCTTAAGTTGGAGGCATTCCCCGGTCTCTCCTACCACCACTACCTAGAGAGAAGGCCGCGGCGCTCTCGTATGACGTCAGGCAGAGTAGGTTGCGTGCGCATAGCTGACTGGCTCGCTGCTTCGGCATAGTGAGCCGTGCCCCACCGGCTACCCAGTCAGCTATGCGCACGCAACCTACTCTGCCTGATGTCACAGGAGAGCGCCGCGGCCTTCTCTCTAGGTGGTGTTGGTCCTACGCGGTACAGACGTCACACGTGAGGAGATACGGACTTTTTGAAGCCCTTGCGGTCGGAGTGATTCTGAGGCCCGCGCCCCTGCATGTGGATCAGGGTCCGCCTCGCGTCATTACCGGCACTTTGCTGTGAGGAGTCCACTGGCGGCGACCGCCGTGCCGCCTGCAATTACTCCTCCTTACGCACACGCCGCCTCTCCTGCCAGATTACAGCCCTCCGCCGACTGGTTTCCAGTGCTTTCTCTTCTTGCGGTCGTTTCTGCCGCCCATGCGAGACGTGAAATGTCCAAGAGTCTGCACTGCGCTGACGTACGGTCGCGGTAATTTCTACTGGCCAGTCATACGAAGAAATATGTTTCAACTAATTTGTGTCATTAACTGCAACTGCCACCATTCCTTCTCCTCTTCATAGTGGGTAATAAGGTCCAAGAACTGTTTTTCAATTGTTATTGCATTAAGCTACCAGTTTCAGTGCTATTCAAGCACCATTTTAGACCCCTAGATGAATAGTAAGTGCGGCTCTGTAGCATAGTGGCAGAGTGCCAGGATATAAATCCAAGGGTCGCGCGTTCGATCACCGCCAGGTTCTAGGATTTTTATCTGTCACTTTCCACTTCTTTCCCCTCTGGCAGTGTTGCAAATATAAAAAATATCGAGTAGCATCGTGGTTCGGAATCCACATTACACTGTAGTTCCCCCTATAACTGGCTGGATAAGTCAGTTCGAAAGTCGGAGGAAGGCAACAGTATACCATTCCCAAACAGGACCATATCTAGTAAAGCAGTGTGGTGTTCAAAACAATCTTCGGATTGTTGACTGCTTTACATTATGAATAGAAAACTAAAACATGGTGCAACCATGAGCGGACTAAATATAACTTTTGTGGGTAACAGAAACGTAACAAATAATAATTTATAAAAATAGTAAACAAGCAGTCTAGAATTATATATATAATCGAATCGTAAAATAGAAAAAAGGAAATAGCTTATATATAATTAATTTTAATTTTAAGGCCTAACTAAAGTCGGTTTCATAACTAGCTACTATATTAATTATTAATATACCGTAGTGATGTAAGAAAGCTCTGCTTTAGCAGATAGGCCTATATCTGCTACAGTTTGCCTTGCAAAAACTTTTTGTTGTTTTTTCTCGCATATCATAGAGTACTGCATGGTGGCAAACGAGCTCAAATAATATTTTATTGTTCATTTTATAATACAGGTATAACCAAAAAGGTTTGTAAATCTAAGGGACTTAGCTACGTTGGTCTTTAGTCCCTAGGCTTCAAATCTACTTAAAGTAACTTATACTAAGGACAACACTAACGCCGGCCGCGGTGGCCGAGGGGACTGAGGCGCTTCAGTCACGGTCTGCACGGCCACTATAGTCGGGGGTTCGAATCCCCCCTCGGGCATGGATATTTGTGCCGTCCTTAGTTGTAGCTAGTTCATAAGTAGTTTGTAAGTTTAGGGACTGATGACCCCATAGTTAAGTCCCATAGACTCTACAAACATTTGAACATTTGACAACACAAACACCCATGCCCGAGGGAGGACTCGAACCTCCGACGGCGAGCAACCGCGCGCTCCTCAGCAGGGCGCTCTAGTACGTTCGGCCACTCCACCGCGGCAGGCATAACCCAAAGCTCAGTAACGAAATATAATTTAAATCCGAAGACCGGAGCTGTGAATGAAACGCAGCAAGTCGCGCCGGAGTGGCAGTGCACTCTAAGCTGCCTTGCTACAGAGTGCGCTTTTGTTCCCCGTCGGAGGTTCGAGTCCTCCCTCGGGCATGGGTGTTTCCGTTGTCCTTAGTATAAGTTACCTTAAGTAGTTGTAGCTCTAGGGACTGATAAGTACTGCAGTTTGGTCCCATATCCTCACAAACAGTTGAAGAGCTCAAAAACAGCCACGTTAGCATCCACAAACCAAAGAAATCCCTAACAGCCAATGCTAAGCAGTTGATCGGCCACGTAACCTTCACCATCAACGTGAAACTATTATTTCGAAGCGCACTGACCGTCAGGCAAATTGACGCAGACGTGACGTACCATACAGTGTGAACGACGTCATTTGATAGTATGGGAGGATGTTTTGACTTGTAATTGACATGACGTTGCCCGTCGTGTGAATAGGGTCTTTGTAAATGTTAGTTTAGGAAACTGGAAGCGAACACGTCAGTAGGTTGTGTATAAGTCGAGAATTTGCGCCTGACAGGAAGCGTCCAAAGGTAGCGGCCCCAACCGTGGTGATCGCTGTGTCTGCAGTGGCGTAGTGATCGGTGTTGGAACACTTGCACGGAGTGACATTTGCACGGTGATGCAAATTGCAATTGCACGGAATCCGGGCCTCTTGATGGGCTAACCGGCTTTTTACCAGTACAGGCACACTAATAAGTCCAGCAGTTCAGCACAGCCCATCGTACGAATTGGGTGGCGCTGACACCACAGCAGTAAGCAACCTTACATCGCTTCAAGATGGCTCATTCACGCGTTTCGTGAGTACTTACGAAGATCAGGGGCATCCACCAAAGAAACATGGTATTTCTTACGACTGTTACAGACTATTGACAATTGCCGTTTTATAACGAAATTTAAAACGTCTAATTTATATTCATTATTATTTTATTTAAACATTATACATAATAATTACCATTTTCACTTAAGGGTCAATGTCTGATACTACATTCCGTTAATGCTAATTAGAAGACAAGCTCTTACGTTTTAAATCTGCCCGCGCGGTTGCTCGCCGTCGGAGGTTCGAGTCCTCCCTAGGGCATGTGTGTGTGTGTGTGTGTGTGTGTGTGTGTGTGTGTGTGTGTGTGTGTGTGTCCTTAGGTTATTTTAACTTAGTTTAAGTAGTTTGTAAGCTACGGACTGATGACAACGCAATATGGTCCGATAGATTTACAAACATTTTTTTAAATCTGCCAGTGCGCCTCTGTGGGTGGATTTCGCTCTCTTCTTTGCGTAAAAAAGCAGCATGTAGGCTTCGTGTATCGACAGAGTCATAGCAATAAATTTACTTTGAGGAAATGACGTGTACGGGAATAATCACGCAAACTTCACACTGAAGTTCTAGCTATAGACAAGTTACCGTACTGTAACATTACACGAAAATCAGTAAACTGCGCAACACTTTGCAATCTGAAGAGCAGTATAGTTACTTGATCTTATTACAGATCTCCCCACGAAAATGGTCGGTCTAAAGCGTCTCGCTGCGGAGCGCGCGGTTGTTCGCCGTGGAGGTTCGAGTCCTCCCTGGGGCATGTTCAAAAAATTTTCAAATGTTTGTAGAGCTTATGGGACTTGACTAAGGGGTCATCAGTCCCTAAACTTACAAACTACTTACGAACTAGCTAAGACTAAAGACGGCACAAATATCCATGCCCGAGAGGGGATTCGAACCCCCGACTGTAGTGGCCGTGCAAACCGTGACTGGCGCGCCGCTGTCAGCTCGGCCACCGCGGCCGGCCCTGTGGTATGGGTGTGTGTGTTGTTCAAAATGTTCAAATGTTTGTAAAGCTTATGGGACTTAACTACGGGGTCATCAGTCCCTAAACTTACAAACTACTTACGAACTAGCTAAGACTAAAGACGGCACAAATATCCATGCCCGAGAGGGGATTCGAACCCCCGACTGTAGTGGCCGTGCAAACCGTGACTGGCGCGCCGCTGTCAGCTCGGCCACCGCGGCCGGCCCTGTGGTATGGGTGTGTGTGTTGTTCAAAATGTTCAAATGTTTGTAAAGCTTATGGGACTTAACTACGGGGTCATCAGTCCCTAAACTTACAAACTACTTACGAACTAGCTAAGACTAAAGACGGCACAAATATCCATGCCCGAGAGGGGATTCGAACCCCCGACTGTAGTGGCCGTGCAAACCGTGACTGGCGCGCCGCAGTCAGCTCGGCCACCGCGGCCGGCCCTGGGGTATGGGTGTGTGTGTTGTTCAAAATGTTCAAATGTTTGTAAAGCTTATGGGACTTAACTACGGGGTCATCAGTCCCTAAACTTACAAACTACTTATGAACTACTTACGAACTAGGACGGCACAAATATCCATGCCCGAGAGGGGATTCGAACCCCCAACCGTAGTGGCCATGCTGCCCGTGACTGGAGCGCCTCAGTCACCTCGGCCACCGCGGCCGGCTGTGTGTGTTGTCCTTAGGTTAGTTTACCTAGGTTTGACTAGTTTGTAAGCTACGGACTGATGACCACGCAGTTTGTTCCGATAGATTTACAAACATTTCAACATTTGAACGGAAATGGTCGTCCGCTCTAAGTCGCCTTGTTAAGGAGTGCGCGGTTGCTCCCCGTCTGAGTCCTCTCTCGGACAAGGGTGTGTGTGTGTTGTCCTTATCATAAGTTAGTTTAAGTTTGCAAGTTTAGCTACTGATGACAACTGCAGTTTGGTCTCGTAGCTTTACAAACACGTGAACATTTTACTTCAGACCAATTCCTTACTAAAAACAAAAATGTATTTACGTAGCAAAAATCTTTGGAAAGTTATTGAGACGATCATTTCTCTGCTACCAGATGATAATGAGTTTTTTCAGACATACCTCTTAAACACTACAATGCTTTACTAGGCATGGTTTGGAGATGGTAGGGCGTTGCCTTTCTCCGACGGTCGAACTGACTTACCCAGCCCAGTTATAGGGGGACCTACAGTTTAACGTGGGTTCCGAACCACGGTGCTACTCGGTATTTTTCACATGAGCAATACTGGCCAGAGGTGAAAGAAGTGGAAAGTGACAGATAAAAATCCTAGGACCCGGCGGGAATCGAACCCGCTATCTTAGGATTCATTGTTTGGCACTCTACCACTTAAAAGCATTTTATTTGGAAGACGAAGTATCTCACAACTTCTTCACATAGAATAAACATATTAGGCATCCTGTACAGATATGTTCATGTGTCTGACCATCTTATACATCTACATCGCATCTACACACATAGTCTTCAGTCCACCGTAAAGTGCGAGGCGGAGGGTACACTGTACCACTACCGGGCATTTCCTTTCCTATTCCATTTCCAAATGGAATGCAGAAAAAAAGAATGCCTATATGTCTTCGTACGAGCCCTAATTTCTATTATCTTGTCATTGTGATCAGTACGCGAAATGTAAGTAGGTGGCAGCAAGATCGTACTACACTCAGCTTCAAATTCCGACCCTCTAAATTTCCTCAACAGAAATTCACGAAAAGAACGTCGTCTTTCCTTCAGCGATCCCCAACTGAGTTGCCGGAGCATTTCTATGACACTCGCGCATTGTTCGAACCTACCAGTAACAAACGTAGGTGCTCGCCTCTGAACTGCTTCTATGTAATCTTTAAACTTATCTGCTGCGGGTCCCAAATACTTGAGCAATACTCAAGACGTGGTCGTACAAGCGTTTTATACACGGTCTCCTTTACAGATGAAGTACATGTTCCCAAAATTCTCCCAATAAACCGAAGTTGGCTGTCCGCCTTACAACTGTCCTTACATGTTCGTTCCATTTCATATCGATCTGCAATGTCATGCCTAGATATTTGAACGACGCAATTGCATAGTTACTAACTCGACCATCATGCTATTTCAACCTTTTTAAAAACAGTTACAATCCATTTTAACAGGAGACCAGATCCTGAAGCTTCCATTAATAATAATAATAATTAAATAATAGAAGAATATTTCCACATGTTTGGAGTGTTTACTCTTAGATCGCAAAACAATTTACCTGTACCGGAATTACAAATATGCCCAAAAATATTTGGAATACGGCTGTCTAAGGGAATGTGGCACACCAAGAGAATGAAGATGCACCCAAAGGTACCTGCGGCAGACAAGCCGGTGTACCCTCTGTATGGAACACATGTCCACTACGTTCAGTGTCCTGGGCTCCGGGCACGTATCAACACATTCCCTCTCCGGGAAAGTGTCACTCCGTGCAAGTGTCACAAACTCGTAGTGGTCAGCGCGACTGCCTGGTAATTAGAAGGACGCTGGCTGGAGTCACGGCCTTCAGTGGCCATTAGCGGCTAACGTCGTAAATTTCTGCAGTGCGAGTTACAAATTATTACTGCTTGAGAAGAGTGAAGCTCCGTACCTCGCGTGGGTGGAGCGGTATGAAACGTGGCACTCGCCCTCGGCGGCCGGCAGGTGTCTGCTGGGGCGTCACGTCCGGCGCGGCCATTGGGCGCATCTGCGGCCGCGGCGGCCGCGGCGTGTCCGCGGCATTAATATCTCCTTGACGGCGCCGCGACGCCAGCTGACGTCGCCAGCCGCAGGACGCACCACCAGTCCCGACGTGGCGCCGACCGTGCTAGTACCCTGCAGATGCTGCCTTCGTCACGCGTCCCCTACGACCCAAGATAAAGAACAGGTTGGAAAAATTCTGCAAGTGGTGATCAAATACAGGGTGTCCAGAAAAGGGCTCCCTGATTTCAAAATTAAATATCTCGAAAACAAAGATCGATAGTGGAACGCAGTAAGCGGTATGTTTATTGTGAAAGCTGTAAGAAGTTTATACAGCAGTTCGAAATAATAGTTATAAAAGCTGCTAACAGATGGTGCTGTACGCTGTACAGCTCATATCAGCATACATAAGTGAAATAATCGTATGAGAACACTCTTTGCAAACAATCACATTACAATGTTTTCAAAATATTCACCATTGGCACTACAGAGGTGGCGCAAACGAAGAATGAAATTCACCATCACAGTTCGTAGTGTCTCAACCGAAATGGATTCAAATGCCACAGAGATCGCCGATTCAAGCTCGTCCAGCGTGTAGACCATGTCTTTCACTGTGCCACACAAAAAAAAAAAAAAAAAAAAAAAAAAAAAAAAAAAAAAAAAAAAAAAAAAGGTCACAGGGAGTCAAATCCGGCGAATATGGAGGCCAATCCATGCCTGCACCAGTAAATTTGGAATATTCCAAAGCAATTACTCGATTCCCGAAGTATTCCTCAAGAAAGGGAAACACTTGTTCGGTCCGATGTGGTCGGGCTCCATCTTGCATAAACCATTCAGTACGTGGTCGATTCTCTAACGGTTGCTGTGTGGCGACAAATTGTTCCAAAATTGCAACGTAATGTGCACCAGTGACCGTTTCTCGAATGGAAAAAGGGCCAATAATACCTCTGCTGCATACAGTAATTTTATGAGAATACAGGGGTTTCACTTCACACCAATATCGCTTTTCGGGAACCCAAAATCGACAGTTCTGCTTATTCACGTATCCATTCAGGTGGAAGTGTGCTGCATCTGTAAACGAGATGCAGCCAACATCAAATCCTTCAATATCAGTCATTGTGAGCATCTGATAAGCAAAGGCAACCCTTTGTTGCACAGCTCGTACGGGTATGGCCTGGTGCGCTTGAATTTTGAATGGAAACATGTGTAGGCTCTTTCTCAGTATTTTCTGCGTGCTGGAACGCTTCAAACCAGTCTCAGATGCAATTCTACGGACGGATTACATTGGATTTCGTTGAATAATTCCAGAAACTGTAGCGATATTTTCAGGCGTAACTGCGGTTTGCTTGAGGCCAACATGCCCCACTAGATCAGTTACGAGTTGAAACGCGTCCCTTTGAGATGAGTGCTATAGAAAAGGGATTTCAAATAGATTCCGTATTTCTAGATTTCCGGAAGGCTTTCGACACTGTACCTCATAAGCGTTTTCTAATAAAACTGCGTGCTTATGGAACACCGTGACAATTGTGCGATTGCAATCGTGATTTCCAGTCAGACGGGACACAATACGTTGTAATTGACGGTAAGTCATCGAGTAGAACTGAAGTGACATATGGCGTTCCACAGGGAAGTGTTATAGGGCCCTTCCTGTTCCTTATTCTTATAGACGACTTAGGAGGTAATCTGAGTAGCTCTTTTAGGTTGTACGCGGATGATGCTGTCACTTATCGGTTAATAAAGTCAGCAGAAGATCAAAAGCAACTGCAAAATCATTTAGATAAGATATTTGCATGCTGCAAAATTGGCAATTGACCCTTAATAATGTGAAATGTCAAGTCATCCATACGACCACTGAAAGAAGCCCGTTAAACTTCATTTACACGATAAATCAGTCAAAACTACAGGCCGTAAATTCAAGTAAATACCTAGGAGTAACAATTACAAACAACTGAAATTGGAACGAACCCATAGAAAATATTGCAAGGAAAGCGAACCAAAGACTGCGTTTCGTTGACGGAACACTTAGAAGACGCAAGAGTTCTACAAAAGAAACTGCTTATACTACACTCGTGCGTCTTATTTTGGAGTGGTGCTGCGCATTGTGGGATCCACACCAGGAGGGACTGACGAACGATTTAGAGAAAGTTCAGAAACGGGTAGTTCGTTTTGTACTATCGCGATATAGGGGAGAGATTGTCACTGAAATCATGCAGGATTGAGGGTGGAAACCATTAAAAGCCCTTACTCTTACGGGAATTAGTTAAACTACGAGTTTGGGTACTATGGGCAGGGCGAAGCTGGGAATTTGTATCTGACGGGAGGCGTGCATGGGTAGTCCTTGCAGGTGCGGTGATCACTGTGTCCCCAGTGGTGTAGGGGTCAGCGCAACTGCCTAGAAAGCAGGAGACCCGGGTTCGAATCCCGGCTGGGTACACATTTTCAGCTTTGCCCAATCGCAGTTGATGTCATATATTCTATGAACATTAAAAGAAAGACGTTACTCGTTGTGACGAGATCTATTTGCGAAATATCTTTCACGACCTTTATCTTCTGAATACGAACATATTTTGTTAGCACCCACCTATATAGAAAGACATGATCATGAAAATAAAATAAGAGAAATCAGATTGAAAACGGACAGGTTTAGGTGTTCCTTTTTTCCGCGACCTGTAGAGAATGGAACCGTAGAGAAACATCGTAAAAGCGGTTCTATGTATCCTCTGCCATGCACTTCAATGTGGCTTGCATAGTATTTATGTAGATGTGATGTAGATGTTTTGTTAGCGGACCAAACACATAGAAGTCACAGGGCGACATGTCCGGGCTGTATGGCAGAAGCTCAAACTGCTCCCACTTTCACTGGTTCCGGCACGCAGTTCTAATGTGACAGTATTATATCAACCCACCGCTTCTGAGTGAAAGTTTCATTCTGGAGACATCCCTTGCAATGTCGCCACCATATCCTTCCTTCAAGGACTGCTAGTCCTGCAGGGTTCGTAGGAGATCAAATGTTCAAATGTTTGTTTAGCTTATGGGTCTTGACTAAGGAGTTATCAGTCTCTAAACTTAGAAACTACTTGTGAACTAGCTTATACTAAAGATGGCACAAACATCCATGCCCGAGGGAGTATTCGAAACCCCGACCGCAGCGGCCGTGCAGTACCAGATTGGGTGCGTATAGCATATAGGCTGTACCTTCACACAACAGTAAATTTTTGTCCGTGTCCTTCTCCAGACATACGTCTATGCAACATACTACCATACGATCTACTAGTCCAATCCATTCAAAATTCAAGAGGGAACTCAAAATTTTCATAGTAACGACGGTATAGCCTTCTTTGAAATAGTCCTCTCAGTTCTTCCTCTTCTCTCCATCATAATCTTGTATCTTATATTCTATTTCTCTTCCTTGAACCAATCTAGCTCTTCTTTATCACCACATTCTATCTTCTTATATCTCTGCTCGATGTGACTAACTCACAGTCTGTAAGATCATAACAAGGCAATTCCTAAATGGTAATAGTGGAGATGTTCACAATATGAAACATGCTTACTGTCATTCTTCAGGTTTTCCCGGCGAGGCGTTGATATCTTGCACAATAGGGTATTCTGCTGGTTATTCGCGTCTTTTCTTGCACGATATTTCAACTGTGTACCTCGCAGTCTTCTGCAGGTGCTTCCTGATACTGACTGCACAGTGGAACGTGACCGGTATTTATGCCTGTATGGTGCCAGGCGTTCCGAGTGCCATCCGCGTCGCGTCACGCACGCCAGCGGTGTAATGCGCCGACCAATGAAGTTTCATATCACCGCACACTCCACTGGAGAGTGAAATCTTAATTCTTACAATTAGTTTAAGTAGTTACTAAGCTAGGGACTAATAATTGAGCAGTTGAGTCCCATTGATTTACAAACATTTGAACATTTGTTCAATCTTAATAAGCCTGGTTAGGTGTAAGAGGACCGGAAGCCCTAATCTTGCCGGGTGAAATAAAAGCATAAATAAATAAGAAAGTAAAATCTCTACTGGAGGGGGCGGGGAGGAGAGAATGCAGGAGAGCCCCGCGCGAAATTTTTCACAGGGCCGGCTCTTGAGTCAGTGCTGCCAACCAGTAAGAAACGACTTTTTTTTTATTTTTTTTATTTTATTTTATTTTTTTTTTAATTTTTTTATTGGGAGCAGGGGTGCAGTGAGAAAATATCGATAGATTAGATAGAAAATCAATATTTTTTTAAAGACTAAAAGTAAAAACAACCCCGTGTGACAAGTAATGCTATTAAAAGAAGCTGTGTACTGTGGGCATACGCAGCTGTACTCTTGAATCACTTTAGGTGAAAGCCGCTTCAGCTGCATGGTATAACAAACACTTGAACATTTTTTCTTAATAAGGAAAACATCGTGATAATAGCAAATTAATGGACCATTTGTCACCTACGATCATCATTGTTGGCAGTACTTTCTAGAGTATGTGATATACAGCAATAATTATATTCTTTTCTAAGCGATCATATCTGACGTTGGTTTCATAATAAAGAGTAGATTAAGCGAAAAAATAATCTTAAGGAACTGAGGTACCAACAGCCGTAACATTCCTAGCCTTGGTGTCACAGTTACTGTTGTTTCCGAGAGACGAAATCCATGAATCCAGTTTAATATCCCTACCTTTGGATATAATGCTCCGATGTAGCGACCTGAAGATGGCATAGTGAAATGCCGAAACTGGTGGCAATTGAATAAATATTTCTTTATACTTACGGCTGTTAGTACCTCAGTTCCTTAAGACTCTTGACTAGCCGCTGTCCCGCTTCCACCACCAACGATAGATTCAATAAGAAAAAATAATCGGTCGAAATTAAAATAGTTAACTTTGTATTCGGTAGGTCTACCGAAAAATAAGTGGTATTGGCAGCACTGTCTGCAGTGTACAGTGAGAGGTGCGGCAGCTGCACTGAAGACAAAAGCGCACGGCCAGGCACAGGCAGCTGCCGCCGTCTATTCCTGCTGCGCGGCTCGGCGCCTCCGCTGAAAGGCGCCGCGGAGAAGATAGCGGCGGGCTGCATGCTCGTTAAACCGGCGCGGAGACGGAAATACTCGGTGCTCCGGCGAGAGGGCAGCGCGCGGCCGTCTGCCCGCAGACTCGCCAATGGCGACAGTGGCGGCTCTGAGGGTCGCGACACCGGCGCGGTTTACGGCCTCGCCGCACTCCACCCTGTGTTTCAGGGCTGCCACACTGGCGGCGCGCCAAGCAGACTCCACCACCGCCCGTCCTCTCTGCGGAACAGCGCCCCTCTCACCTACTCCTCCCACTGTCCATTTGGGCGCCTCAGAAAGGAGGGTGGAAGGAGAGTCTCGTAGAAGTCGTTGACGGGGTCAGTGTTTCCGCAGTACATCCGTAGACTCAAAGAGGCCTTTTGCATTTTTATGGGCCCGCTGCGTCATGTGTCTCATTTATGGACATTTTTAAAAAGACGATTTATACCAACGACGCTGCTCTTAAAGAAATTATTTATTTCGACAAGCTTGTATCGGCGTGATTGCCATCGTCAGGATACCTTTAGTTGACTCTGAAATACACTACTGGCCATTAGAATTCCTGCAGCAAGAAGAAGTGCAGATGATAAATGCCTATTCATTGGACAAATATATTATACTAGAACGGACATGTGATGACATTTTCAATTTGGGTGCATAGATCCTAACAAATCAGTACCCAGTACAACCACCTCTGGCTGTAATAACGGCCTTGATACGCCTGGGCATTGAGTCAGAAAGAGTTTTGATGGCGTGTACAGGTACAAGTGCCCATGGAAATGAGCGTATGGCTTTCTTGGCCGGGAGATCCCTTACGGGATTGTTCGGCCGCCTGAGTCTAAGTCTTTCTATTTGACGCCGCGTGGGCGACTTATGTGCCAATGATGATGAGATGATGATGATGAGGACAACACAAAACACCCAGTCCCCTGCCGGGAATTGAACCCGGACGTCCTGCGTGGTAGTCAGCGACGCTTCCACTGAGCTACGGAGCCGGACACAGGTGCTCACGCAGCTTGAACACGATACCACTGTTCATCAAGAATAGTGACTGGCGTATTGTGACGACCCAATTGCTCGGTTGCCATTTTCAGTTGGTGGGAGATCTGGAGAATGTGCTGGCCAGGCCAGCAGTTGAAAATTTTCCGTATCCAGAAAGGCACGTACAGGACTTGCAACATGCGGTTGTTCATTATCATGCTGAAATGTAGGGTTTCGTAGGGATCGAATTTAGCGTAGAGCCACGGGTCGTAACAAATCTGCAAAGTAACGGCCACTGTTCAAAGTGCCGTCCATGCGAACAGCAGGTGACCGAGACGTGTAACCAGTGGCACCCCATACCATCACGCCAGTATGGCAATGACGAATACACGCTTCCAATGTGCGTTCACCGCGATGTCGCCAAACACGGATGCGACCACCTTCGCAATGCATGAGTAAATTCGTTACTGATACTTCTCCAACGAGGGATGGAATTAACCATTAAATTTTTTAAAAGCAAAATGAGTTTTTATTACTCCTCCCATTTATTACTAACAACGTGCTATATTACACAAGGAATAATTAAACTATTCCAAATAAATTCAATGAAGAAGCTCAAAATACACAAAAGATTAATCACAGTAGATATGTACAATAATAAATCACGTACAGTCCTTACAAACAGCGGTAGTTGTCGAATTTTCAACACACACTCTTCCTGTTGATTTACACACACTCTTCCTGGATCTACCACATTTTTTACTGTGTCCATTTGCCCTCTTTTTTTCCTATTCCATTTTTCTTCGTAATCCTCTCCTAACAGCTTCAAAGTTTTGGTTGTCTGGGTATCACGAACTGTTTCATGCGCCCATGAATATGGGATTTCATTTGCCAACTGGTTTCGTCAAAGAAATCAGCTCGTTTCATTTTCACATAGATTTTGTTTGCTGAATAAATGCTTAAAGCATTTATATTTAAAATATTTAAAAAATTGCTGTTGACCATCTTTTAGTAGCCTTGCTGCACGACGGTTTGAACAAAGGCAGCTCGTAAAGACACAAAGGAGACAGCATTCCAATTTCGAGAGGACTAGCTCTACTGTTGGTGACAAATTGAATATCTCAGCGCGAATTACACAAACTATACAGAGTGTGCTGAATGAGACAATAAATCAAGAAGCCACTGAGCACGGTAACATAGAGAAAGAACGACAGTTTGGACACCGGTAGCACAGAGTAACATATTTGTCTGTGTCGGTAGGCAGAGAGTGATACGGAAGCTGTTTGTAGTGGGCGCTGCCGGCCGCGGTGGCCGAGGGGACTGAGGCGCTCCAGTCACGGTCTGCACGGCCACTGCGGTCTGGGGTTCGAATCCCCCCTCGGGCATGGATATTTGTGCCATCCTTAGTCTTAGCTAGTTCATAAGTAGTTTGTAAGCTTAGGGACTGATGACCCCGTAGTTAAGTCCTATAAGTTCTACAAACATTTGAACATTTTGTAGTGGGCGCGGACCTCAAACGGAGCACTTGACGCGGCTGGCTGCGGCTACGGCAACAGAACAGAACTGTCCATAAGGAGGCTTAAACGACGACAGTCGGAAGACTGAATGCCAGTGAAACTTGGAAGTGGAAAAGAACGTCATATGATAAAATTATTAACGGACAAGAGTCCAAAAGCACACACACAGCAATCAGAGCAGTCACATATACTTAATTCTGGGGTGGCTGCTATTGGCCGACGCGGATGTCAAACGGAGCATCGACCAATGAGAGAACGCCTAGCCGTCACAAATAGGCATAAATACTGGACACGTCCCACACTGGAATCAACCTCAGGAAGCACCCGACGAAGATCGTGAGAAACGCGATCGAAATATCGTGCAAGTACGACGCGGATTACCGGTAGAAAATCCGATTCTCCAAGATGACAATATCTGGTTTGTTTCTTCAGACTGGTGGACTCGTCAATCGCTGCAATCATTGTGCATAGTTGAAAGTAAAATTACTGCTTTCTTTTTCTCTGGGTTTAAGCCTCTAATTTCGTCATCGTTTACCGTACCCTAATTCAAGGAACGGACAGTACTTACGGATGTCGCAAGTGCACTCCGGCCAATTACTCGAGCCGATCATAGCACAGACTGTCGAACTCGCACGTTCCTCACGCGAAAAACAGCTGAGCGCCAGACCTATTTGAAACTGGCCATGTTAATGGTGGCTTCCCAAAGCCAGGATTCACTATAGCCGTGCTTTACTGCATGACTTTTATAGTGCTCATTGGTAACTTCTTATCGTCCTGGAACATCTCATCGTATAACACCGGGTCTGTTTGTCCACCCCAAGAGTCGATCAGAAGAAGAAATTCTTTCTTTTGTACGTATGGTTTCAAAGAATTACGCAAGAAGTCCATGAACAAACCCGTTGTTAGTTTACCAGATTTGGAGGATGTAATAACAACGTCGGTATACTTCTTGGCGTACTCGTCGACTGTATTCTGTACTCTGGGTCCAAATGTACCTGTGGACTCTTAGAGGCATACGAAAACAAGAGGAAAGACTCGTCCAAACATCGTGATTAAGTATTGTGCCGTATACGAATGCGTCACCTGGTTCATGTTGTGTCGGGTTACCAGGACAGCCTTTGAAGGAAAAAAAAAAAAAAAAGTGTATGCCGCGAGATTCGATCCGGCGACCTTCGGATTACGAACCTGAGCGCTTACCGCTGCCCCACGACGCTGAAGAAAATTATTAATCGTAGAGAGTATTTCACCGCAACGGTTTTTCTTAATTATCAATTTTCTCGACAACGGCTGAGAAGTGCATCTTCGTGCTTGCCAAATTACACCTCCGGCCATGAGGTTTTATTATGCGCAGTATGAATCGAATCTGAATTTCACAATTGGCGGCCTCCCCTTGTAAGTCTTGTTTGTCTTTGGTGTTCTTTGCGCCTGATGTCAACGGTCGGGGGGGGGGGGGGTTCTAATCCCCCTCGGGCATGGATATTTGTGCCGTCCTTAGTATTAGCTAGTTCATAAGTAGTTTGATGACCCAGTAGTTAAATCCCTTAAGCTCTACAAACATTTGAACATTTGATTTGATGTCAACGGACCTAGTCGGCCGGCCGCGGTGGCCGAGGAGACTGAGGCGCTGCAGTCACGGTCTTCACGGCCACTACGGTCGGGGGTTCGAATCCCCCCACGGGCATGGATATTTGTGCCGTCTTTAGTATAAGGTAGTTGATAAGTAGTTTGTAAGTTTAGGGACTGATGACCCCGTAGTTAAGTCCCAGAAGCTTAACAAACATTTGATTTGGACCTAATCGTCTGGCTGATGTATGCCGTACCACATTGAATCCGTCACACTTGCTAAATTGTGCCATCTCAACAATAATGACTTTCACCAAAAATCTTACAAAGATAATAGAGGAAACTCTTCGCCGAAACGTGCGACATCGCCCCCAGCTCCTCCTAGTGGCGTGAGTTGTGAACTAAACAGGGAGTGAACGGCCGATTAACACTGAGACTCATAACACTTAGGTCATTCGTCGGCGTACTTTATAGGAGTACGAAATGGTTGGAAGTGAGAGCCTATCTTTTATATACGTTTGTAAAAGCTAACTGCAATACAAAATCTCTCTTCAGGTTCCCGAAAAATAGAGAACTCTAAATATGAGAGTTTCAGGATTACTACTAGGCCTACTGAGGTCGTTTATACTTTTAATGAACAGTGTCTTTAACGCTTTGATCTACCGTTTTTTATAAGTTCTTCACAGATACAAGAAGTGGGTTATTCGTAAGCGAGGTGCTGACTTGGATAAAATGTTGAGAATGAAGGGCACAGAGAATTTGAATATAAATTATGTATTATGCCCACACTCCTTTCTGAAGTAATATTTCAAAAATAAGATTTTGTAAAGCCAAGAGTGAATGTAATTTGTTCATTGGGTGTAGTTTTTACAAAAATGGTGGTGAATGTATTATAACAACAAATATATAGACATAACAGTAAGTTTTATTTGAATCCCTTCATTTAAAACGTAGACGAGGCTTTAGATACATCAGCACAATACTCACTGTTAGGTCTTTGTATTTAAGCAACAATTATATTTTATGAAACACAAGGCTAAACAGAAATTTAAATTTTTGTTGACAGGAAACGCACACATGCCGTGCAGAGGATTACATTCACATTACATTAACTATACTTGTCTTTGCTATAAGCTACGATGAATTTCTGTCTATTCCTTCATTTGATAATATGGTATCTATCACAAAATTCTAAGCACGTTTCACACACACACACTCGTATTTGCCAGTCTCGTTGTCACGTGTCGCATTTCAAGGTTAACTTCACTCCAGGTCCTGTCTTGCATAGAAGACGTTCTCCGGTATGTTGTTTTTCTTCTCTTGCAGATCTTGTAAAAGCTGTTTGAAGTTGGCTCTAGCTATCTTAGAACCTCTATCAGGTTGGTCTCTGGTAAGCTCATACACTATCCTCGATCTTGAGTTCTTAAACAGAAATTTAAAATGTCTTACATTTTCGTTGTCATTTCCAGTGTTTGGCCTGATGCACTCACTGCCTTCCGTTCTGCTACCTAACTGCTCATGGAATCCGCGTTCATGTGTATGGTTAAGACTTCCGATGTACTGTTTTCAATTCGAATTCTACCCAAATAAACTGTACACATTGTGTTGTAGTTGTGGTCTTCAGTCCGCAGACTGGTTTGATGCAGCTATCCACGCTATTCTGTCCTGGGCAAGCTTCTTCATATGAGAATACGAACGACAATCTACATCCTTTTGAATCTGCTTACGGTATTCATCCCTCGGTCTCCTGCTATTTTTTACCCTTTACCCCACACACTTCCTTCTAATGCTAAGTTGCCGATTCCTCAATGTCTCAGAATGTGTCCCACCAACCGAGTCAGGATAGCCATAAACTGCTTTTTCCTTCAATTCTGTTGAGCGCCTTTTCATTAGTAGCAAAAGTAAACCTTGAAAGTAATTTTGGTACGAAAATGTTCAAATGTTTGTAGAACTTATGGGACTTAACTAAGGGGTCATCAGTCCCTAAGCTTACAAACTACTTATGAACTAACTAAGACTAAGGACGGCACAAATATCCATGCCCGAGGGGGGATGCGAACCACCGACCGTAGTGGCCGTGCAGACCGTGACTGCAGCGCCTTAGTCCCCTCGGCCACCGCGGCCGGCATTTTTGGTACGCAGCGAAGTAAAATAGGGAATCACAGATGTGACGGCAAGTGTAGCCTGCAACCTGAACGAACAGACCACATGGTTTTTCGCTTTTATCTTTATAAGCTTTTCGCGTTCACTATAAGGAAACCTTTCGACATCATTCTCGACCTGTCCGGTATATCACTCACAGTCTCTTTGTACCAAAGTTCACTTAAGACTTAACTACGGGGTCATCAGTCCCTAAGCTTACAAACTACTTATGAACTAGCTAAGACTAAGGACGGCACAAATATCCATGCCCGAGGGGGGATGCGAACCCCCGACCGTAGTGGCCGTGCAGACCGTGACTGCAGCGCCTTAGTCCCCTCGGCCACCGCGGCCGGCATTTTTGGTACGCAGCGAAGTAAAATAGGGAATCACAGATGTGACGGCAAGTGTAGCCTGCAACCTGAACGAACAGACCACATGGTTTTTCGCTTTTATCTTTATAAGCTTTTCGCGTTCACTATAAGGAAACCTTTCGACATCATTCTCGACCTGTCCGGTATATCACTCACAGTCTCTTTGTACCAAAGTTCACTTAAGACTTAACTACGGGGTCATCAGTCCCTAAGCTTACAAACTACTTATGAACTAGCTAAGACTAAGGACGGCACAAATATCCATGCCCGAGGGGGGATGCGAACCCCCGACCGTAGTGGCCGTGCAGACCGTGACTGCAGCGCCTTAGTCCCCTCGGCCACCGCGGCCGGCATTTTTGGTACGCAGCGAAGTAAAATAGGGAATCACAGATGTGACGGCAAGTGTAGCCTGCAACCTGAACGAACAGACCACATGGTTTTTCGCTTTTATCTTTATAAGCTTTTCGCGTTCACTATAAGGAAAACTTTCGACATCATTCTCGACCTGTCCGGTATATCACTCACAGTCTCTTTGTACCAAAGTTCACTTAAGACTTAACTACGGGGTCATCAGTCCCTAAGCTTACAAACTACTTATGAACTAGCTAAGACTAAGGACGGCACAAATATCCATGCCCGAGGGGGGATGCGAACCCCCGACCGTAGTGGCCGTGCAGACCGTGACTGCAGCGCCTTAGTCCCCTCGGCCACTGCGGCCGGCAATTTTGGTAAGCAGCGAAGTAAAATAGGGAATCACAAATGTGAAGGCAAGTGTAGCTTGCAACCTGAACGAACAGACCACATGGTTTTTCGCTTTTATCTTTATAAGCTTTTCGCGTTCACTATAAGGAAACCTTTCGACATCATTCTCGACCTGTCCAGTATCTTCGTCCATCACTCAAGGTCTCTTTGTACCAAAGTTCACTCCACCCAGCAGAGGCAAAGATACCAAAAAATAGCCGATTGCTGAGGAGCGATCAGCGATCCGCTTCGATATCTTCTCATCTTCAGATAATCCAGTTAAAACTTCAACGAAGTTTCTCTTCAGACTTGTAACTACTAATCGATTTCCAGTACATAATCTTCTGCTAGTATTTAAATTTATCAGCGGAAAAATAATGATTCTAATTTTCAGTTTGAAACACTTAGCATTCCAGAACGTATCAAGCTCAGTTTTTCACTGAGTCGATGGACTAAATGCAACGTCTGTTGCGAATTGGAATGGCACCCCTGATGTTCCTTTTCCTTTGCGCTAATTTAAGCAGGAGGTAGTTTTTGAGGCATAAGTGAATATAACGCCATAACTCTTGAACTATGTTCAATACGACGACATGTTTTGCATGTTCTTTTATGACATATTTAGGTTCTGTCTGGGAGTTGCAAAATAGAGTTAGTAATTAATACTCAAAAATTAAAACGTCGAGGCGGTTACTGAAGTTTCTCAGTACTTACAGCGTAAATGAAGTAAGTGCTAACATCTTTAACCGTTTTGTGGATGGCGTGAACGAGAAAATGTTTCCTATAGCTTTGAAATTACATGTGGATTTTACTGGAGTATCCAAGTGAAAAAAAAAAAAAAAAAAAAAAAAAAAAAAAAAAAAAAAAAAAAAAAGAAAAGAAATTCACACGTTTGTAGAGCTTATGGGACTTAACTATGGGGTCATCAGTCCCTCAACTTACAAACTACTTATGAACTAGCTTATACTAAGGACGGCACAAATATCCATGCCCGAATGGGGATTCGAACCCCCGGCCGTAGTGGCCGTGCAGACTGTGACTGTCGTGCCGAAAAACGCTCAGGCACCGCGACCGCTCCAAGTGCAATGAATATCAAGTAATAGATGAAGAAATTTGGCATATATGAACGCCGTGAGATTCGTGACTACCAGACAGTTTCTTCTTATTGTGTTAAGCTAAAGATATGATATTACGTACTTATGTTAGCCTACTTTGATATATAGACGCCCTTTCAAACCTCCGCTGCAATGTTCATATGCAAGTAGTGTGTGACTACTGTAGGTATGAAATTAGACTTATATTATTTTTTGCAGGAGCATTAGATATTTCATGCTGGATGCCACTATAATGTCGGGGCATCCTAAATACTTTTGTGAGAGTTTAGAAACACCTAGACTAAGTTTTGAGCAGTGTCTCAAAACACTTTGTATCCTTTGATTTCACACTATTTTGCGCTTGTGAGTGGGGTTTCCAGAAACTGGTTTGTATCCATAGTCTCTTTCATCACTCACCACCAAAAACTTCCAAGTTTTACGTTTTGTTTGTAAAAACCGTATGATTTCCAATTAACGAAGTAACTCATAACGTTGCACAGCATTTGCTGTACGGTTCCACGTGTAACTTATAGCTGTCAGATTTTTCTAATCTTGGTAACATTCATTTTCGAGCTTTAGACATTGCAGTGAAAAAAATATCGCCTCTGTTATTATTTGAAAAAACCTTTCTAATGAACTATCCTCCATTGATCAGAGAATGATGGTTTACGTCTGTTGTTGTTGAGAAAATTTTCTCATTCATGGCTCACACGACATTTTCCAGACATATATGGAATATCATAACTAGTGGATGGAGCAAAATAATTAGCTTTCGATTTAAGGTGAACGTCGACAAATTCTTTACGAAATTAGGTGTAAAAACCAGTATATGTAGCGCCTCATAAATGGCAAGTTGTCTCATTAGCTGGCGCGCAGCTTTCGGTCGGCGTCCACACACTTCCTGGACACTAAATTCCACATGTGTGTCACGCACAGCTGCTTTTACCGTAACAGATGGACGGATCCAGTAGCAGTCGAAACACGTAACGCATTAACCGAGATATTTGAGGGAACACAGATAACTACATGACAGTTAACTCACTCTTCCTAAACCAGCATCCCATTACGAAATTCCGAAGCGAATTAGCATGATGATGAAATTCAAACGTAGGTAAAAGTACAGGCATTTTCTGCACCAGCATTTCTTCTGTTCGTTTAAAGGCCTATTTTCTCCTGTTGAATTTCACATTTCTAAAAAAGAGTAATATTTGGATAAGGGTGCTGGTCTGGGCAAACACGACTTTTTAAGACTTCTGGTAGATTATAAGCGTGAACTAGGCTAGGATTCGAACTGTGGCCTTCGCTTAAGTTCAGTACACCGTTTCAGTTTGCGATGATATTTCATATTTCTATTGATGCAGAATCAAAATTCATTCTGGAAACAGTCGACCAGGCCTTGGCTAATCCACAATTCTCCAGTTTAATTTCTTCTAGGAATGCAAATTCCATAGTTCGATGAAACTTAAAAAGTAAGAGATGTTCTGTTTAGAACGGCGTGTCATGGAGAGGAAACTGTCGATACAACACTATGCAACGGTCATAGGTTCGAGTCTCTTGAAAGATACCTGTTTGAAGTGGACTGAATAGAAATTGTCACCTGAAAGGTATCAGTTTAAATGGGCTGAATAAAAATTGAATATTTTCTTTGAAAAAATAAAAAAAATTAAGTTGAACTAAAATCTTTTACATAGTAACCTGACAACTATTTTGAAATGTAAGACGACTGTATTTAATTAGTCTAGAGTGAAATAAGTAGCAGAACGTGACAGTCATTTCTATATTTTCGTCGAATTTATGGCCATGATTTTGCATTTATCTCGACGTTGGATAACGCATTCAGTTCTCTTATAAGAATTACAGCGAGACAGGAACAACAGCAGCAGGCAAAATCATAAATATTTAGATAATTCTGCATGGAAAGTGCAATATTGCTCAAAGTAAAGAATGCTGACTCAAAACTGGATTAGAATAAAAAAATATTCAGAGGAAAGGGGAAAATAACTACGTGAATTAAATGATGTAGAATAAAACATCTTTATATTTAATAAAGGGTCCTCTGCTGTCTTTCAAACAAAAATTTTACACTAACAAAATACGTCAAATAATGAAACTGAGAGTTCTTTTCAACAATTTACAATGAACATTAACAATGCAAAATTTGGGCATAACGTTACCTTAACATAGACAAAATTGGGCCAAAGTACGTTTTTACTTGATGCCATTACAAAATTTCCTATGCTTTCTTTCGCTGACGTATATTTACCTCCATGTCCTTCCTTGCCCAAAAGTTCGTTTACAAAACTGTTTAAAGAATACCTAAAACAGACAGACTCCACGTACCCACTCCCCCAGACAGATTCAACATACCGACTCCTGCAGACTCCTCATACTAACTGCTACAGAGAGACTCCCTTTCTCGCTACAATCTCTGCGTCCAGAGATAATAGTATCTCCAAAGATATAGGGTATAAAGTTATGCTGATAAATGTAAAATTAAATATACTAACATTGCCAAGATACACAAAGTTTACATAGAATCGAAAATATAAAATTAAATGTAGTAACCTTACACAATGTGCATCAAACAGTTTTAATTAACTACGAAGTTTCAAATCAGTGCACACGGTGTAGCAAAAAGAAAACTCTTTCAAGAGACAATACAGAAGAAAATATTGAAAAATGACGCTTGGTGCTTCAGCTAGTTGTGGATCTGTTGAAAAAAATTCATGCGTCGATGAAGTTTCTCCACTGTTGGTTTCTTTTATTTTCTTAATACACCGTTAAAATGGCCATGTAGCGACCAAAATTACAAAAATAAGATCCTTTTGACATTGAAAAAATTTATATAATAAAAAGTAGAATAAAATATTGAAAAATGACGCTTGGTGCATCAGCTAGTTGTGGATTTGTTGAAAAAATGTAGTCGTGGTTGCGAAAATGCTTTCTTATTATTTATGATGTATTTCTCCCTATTGGGGCATCATCATATTCTCTAGGAGAAAAATCACTTGTGAAGTGGTGCACGCTACTAAATTATCCAAAAATTTGTTACATGAAATGTTTAATATAGCTTCGAAATAGGGCGTAGGTGGGGCAGAAATCTGTGGCCCAATTGAAGGCTGTGTGATCGCATCTACGAAGCAGTTAGACTTGTATATATAATAGATGTAGTGAACCATTATCAATCCATGCTGCACATAATTATGTAAGCTTATATTTTTAATGTCAAATTACGTCGATGATATTTTGTTACAGTTATAATAAAGAACTTACAGTGAAAGAGATTCTTTTCACAGTGTCAACTAGAAAGAAGCACTCATAGCATTACTAGATGGCAGTTTCGGAAATTGAGTCATTGTCAAAGTTTATATTCTATGGTGTCCTATATTATCTAATAAATAGTATATTAAATTATTTGTTATACTGGAATATGATGTTTATTACGTTCTCACAGTGATTTCATTTATGTCCTTGACCATCTTCAGTTGATTCTGCTAATACAATAAGACGTTATAGGTGGTCGTATTAATAATGTACGTTTGTTTAATATTTGACTTACTTGTGGTACCGTTGTTTATATTGATGCCAGGCTGTGCTGTTTATTTTGGAAGAGGTTCCAGTTGTTACCTTATTATTAACGGTATGTACACTTCTTTTTATAATTTCTTGTAATTTTTGATAGTCTGCAGTAGCCCTTCAAAGATATCACAAGTTTACATAGTAACCATAAAAGTGGCAATGCCTGTGGGTAATTTATTGTCATTGTATGTGGATATATTTTAAAATCTATTTTCTTGTGATGAGCGCCTTGTGTAGTAACCACATTCAATTAGAGTTGCATATTTGACACAGATTGTTATCGAATTATGAACCATAGGTTAATAAACGTACCAGCAGAAAACGATACCATTCGAAAAGAAATACAAACCCTAGAATATATGTCACAACAAAACAATTATGACCCCAAAATTATATCGAAAATATACCACCAAAAACCACAACCAAAAAATCCTGAAATAACATTAACAAGCGACACAACAACAAAGAAAAAACCAATCTACATACCAACAATATACTTGGTGACATATAAAACAAAATTTAAAAAATAGATATTTTGAGGACGGACATCCACATCTAAAATCAGTCAAAATTGATAAAAGGGTCCGCTGCAGCTGTTCTTTACTTTTTTAGCTCCGCATCCTTTTTAAATGTTTTGATTTTCTGTCATCATGCCCACAATGAGAAAAATTCTGCCCAAGGTCCTACTCTATTCTCCTAAAGTCTTGTTCCATCGGCCACCCGTTATATATTATTTTGAACAGTGACTTATTTTTCTTTCATTGGACACTTCATATCTTTTCTTATGCATCAATAGTATGAAAAATCACAGAGCCGCGCTGAATGGCCGCGTGGTCTAAGGCATCATGCTTCGGACTGGGCGGCCATTGCCACCGGAGGTTCGAGTCCTCCCTCGGGCATGCGCGTGTGTTGTCCTTAGTGTAAGTTAGTTTAAACTGTTCGTGAGCCTAGGGACTGATGACTATATCAGTTTGTACATTTTTGGAAATCCACAGGAAGAATGGCGTTGGTGACATCGCAATACGTCCATTACATCCTGAGAAATTGCGAAGCGAATTTAACACTTGAAATAAACACAACGCGCAGTTAGCGCACTTTCCGAAACTCAAGCGTGAATGTCATACGGCCCATAATCGTGCACCAACTGTGCGTTTCACTTAATTCAAGCATTAAATTCGCCTCGCTATTTCGCGAGTTTTAGTTGGTCTATTGTGATGCAACCAATGTCAATCTTTATGTGATTTTTAATGCTATTGATTCCACAAAAATAATATGGGGATGTCAATTGAAAAAATATAAGTTTCTGAGGAAAAATATTTGTTTACGTTTTATAATGACACATAGTACTTACTTACACAAGTAAAATGTTCAAATGGTTGTAAACCTATTGGACCAAACTGCTATGGACATCAGTCCGTAGGCTTACAAACTAGTTAAAATAACTTACACTGAGGACAACACAACCATGCACGAGGGAGGACTCGAACGTCCGACGGGAGCGACCGCACAGTTCACAGCATGACGCCTTCGACCACGCGGCTACTCCCACGCCGCTTTCATAAGCCTCTGCCATACGTTTAGTAGTGAAGGTCTTTTCAGTATATATTTTTGTTGCAGAGGTACTGTGTGTGAAATGTTTAAGTGGGACACCCAGTACATCAAGTTTTCTTATTGTGGGAAGCCTTAGATAGGTGGAACGTGAGAGATGCGGACTGTCTCCTGACATCACCAGTTAGGAGT
Source organism: Locusta migratoria (assembly GCA_026315105.1). Lineage (NCBI taxonomy): Eukaryota > Metazoa > Arthropoda > Insecta > Orthoptera > Acrididae > Locusta > Locusta migratoria. The sequence goes on from CM048747.1 coordinate 179,609,881, forward strand.
ACATAAGCGTTCTTGGTGCGGCTCGGTAGCACTGTGGTAGAGTGCTAGACTATGAATTCAAAGGTCGCGTGTTCGTTACCCTCCTAGTTATAGGATTTTTATCTGTCCCTTTCCACTTCTTTCCCCTATGGAAATGTTGCTGATGTGAAAAATACCCAGTAGCACAGTGGTTCGGAATCCACGTTAAACTGCAGGTCCCCCTATAATTGGCTGGTTAAATCAGTTCGAAGATCGGAGGAAGGCAACGGCATACAAGTTTCAATCAGGGCCATGCCTAGTAAAGCACTGTAATGTTCAAACCAATCTTCGGATTGTTGACTGCTTTATCTTCTTTTATATATATATATATATATTACATGCCAAACCCGATTTTAGGATGAACTAGTTTCGCCTAGGCCAAACCAGTTCTCCCTACATGCGATAGGACAAACCAGTTTAGCCTAGGCCAAACTAGTTCATTCTGCTAACGATAGGAGCAACCAGTTTAGCCTAGGTCGAATCGTTTTATCCTAGTTAGAATTTACATGCTTTAGGAAAAACTGGTACGTCCTAGTCTAGGGTGACCAGATGTCACATATTTTACGGGATCGTCCCTTATTTAGCTTAAGTGTCCTCTTGTCCCAACGAAGTAAATACGGGATGTAGATTTTCCCGTATTTTATTAACCGTCCCATATATTTTGAAATAACGTGTGTCAACAAGATGTTTCAGTATTTCCCATACCATTCATGCATGTTGAAGAACCAAGAGACTTTTCGGACTTTTCCGAAGTGGAATACTAACAGGTGCTTGGTAGTATAAAAACCAAATTGCCATTCCTTCGAACCGATTCTCGATAGAAATATCAAAGCAATGTTCGAAATCGAACCTGGAGTAGTACTTTCCACTTCCTCGTCGCCTCAAGAAATCATTAAGGATGAAGATGACCTAAAGAAGGCAATCGAAGATGGCAGCAAAACTGAACCATACGAATACAGTGACGATGTTGACATTGTGAAAATTGAGACAAATGACATTGAAAATGCTAGAAGAAAGGCGACAGAAAATTTACAAAACCAAGCAAAAAGCATGAAAGCTTCAACTGAGAAATCCCATCCACCAGCTAACATTGGAGACAAGGTAACCATACTATTCCAGATGTAGACAAAGGCAGAGATGACCTTCGAAAACTAATTGGAGTAATACTTCAAAAGACTGATGAGAGTCTTTACAAAGTTGGCACCAAACATGGCGTACTTGAAAAACATTATTTCAAGTAATTTTATTACGATTTTCCATACAGATGTGGGAGATATTAAACAGGATATTGAAATATCTTTAAGGACTGCAGCCACAAAACATTCTGTTGGATCAGGGCAAGGCTTCGTGAATGCAGCTGCATGAAAGACTGTACAACAAACAAATGCATTTGTAAGAAGAACAAAGTACTGTGCAATTCTGTCACCAGAGTAAACCTCGCTAAAACAAGTAAATAAGCAAATTGGAGGTAATGTGATATCTGAGGATGAATATACTGTAAGTTGATACATATGTGAAATTTCTGATTCGTTAATAAATAACTTTTATAAATCACATTGACTATTCTATTTCTATTCCTTTATTCAGTTTGCTTTGAAAAGTTTATAGAAGATACAAAGAAGACGAAATTAGTTCAGACTAGGATGTACCTGTTTGTCCTAAAGCATGTAAATTCTAACTAGGATAAACCGATTCGACCTACGCTAAACTGATTTCTCCTGTAGTTAACAGGATTAACTAGTTTGGCCTAGGCTACACTGGTTTGTCCTATTGATAACGGGATGAACTAGTTTGGCCTAGGCTAAACTGGTTCGTCCTATCGCATGTAGGGAGAACTAGTTTGGCCTAGGCGAAACTAGTTCATCCCTAAATCGGGTTTGGGCTGTAACATATATACGTTATTGCTACAGTGTACAGTCTCATTATTAAAGTGATTTATGTCTTCATTTCTAAACGTTCGTGTTTTTCATTCAATGCGTTCGGAAAGAGAGAGACAACAGTAACACAACAATATAGCGTGGAAGGCACCTGCATATGACGAGCAGCCGTCTCGTAGAACTATTGTGCAGAATTAACAATACCAGCCGACGCTGCGGAAGGAATTAATACGTGGGCAAAATATCAAGATGATTGTTTTTTTTTTTTTTCTTTTTTAAAAATAAAATAGATTGGAAAAGAAAAGTGACAAAGGATTTTAATAAGGTATGATACATGGTATTATGTAAAAACATATATTGAAAGTATAAAGTAAAGCGAGAAAATTAAATAGATTTCTGACTTGTATATGTTATGATATAATTTGGTTACATTGTTGTATTGTGAGAATTCCAAATATTTACAAGGGATTTGAATTTTGAAGGGTTCCAAGAGAGAAGAGAGGAGGGTATTTACAATAATTTATGGTATTTTACGATCTGTTAGTCGCTGAGTGTTGAGACATTTTAGAGGAGAGTGGATGTTTTGGGTGGGTGTTGTTAGTGTTTGAGTGTTTTGAATTTATGTGTATGTATGAGTGTGTGTGTGTGTGTGTGTGTGTGTGTGTGTGTAGGGGTATTGACTGTGTCTGTTTTGACGTTTGGGGAGGTGATGTGGTGTGGGGAGATTTCCAGTCATGGGTTCCATACTTGAGGCTAGCTCTGGGAATAGCAGTAAATCCTCTTTATGTTTAATATTCACAGAATATATGACATAAACTGCGATTGGGCAAAGCTGAAAATGTGTACCCAGCCGGGATTCGAACCCGGGTCTCCTGCTTTCTAGGCAGTTGCGCTGAACCCTACGCCACCGGGGACACACTGATCACCGCACCTGTAAGGACTACCTAAGCACGCAGATACAAATTCCCAGCTTCACCCTGCCCACAGTACTGAAACTCGTAGTTATGAAACTAATTCCCGTAAGAGTAAGGGCCACAAACTTGCCCACCCCTCCCCACTAACAATAGGATCATTGCCTGTCACCGGCATATTATATATACACATGTGGCGTCTGTTCCGAAAGAACAGACGTCACTTCTGATTCTGCAGTTGTTATTCTTTAATATTCACAGAATATATGACATCAACTGCGATTGGGCAAAGCTGAAAATTTGTACCCAGCCGTGGGCAGGGTGAGGCTGGGAATTTGTATCTGACGGGAGGCGTGCTTAGGTAGTCCTTGCAGGTGCGGTGATCACTGCGTCCCCAGTGGTGTAGGGGTCAGCGCAACTGCCTAGAACGCAGGAGACCCGGGTTCGACTCCCGGCTGGGTACACATTTTCAGCTTTGCCCAATCGCAGTTGATGTCAAATATTCTGTGAAATTAAAGAATAACAACTGCAGGATCAGAAGTGGCGTCTGTTCTTTCGGAACAGACGCCACATGTATATACCTCTTTATGTTGTTGAGTTTCTTCGCGTTGCATTCAGTAGAGTTAGATGCGACATTTGCTTCCGCCCTCACGTTTTGCGCACCCCTTAATTCGGACAGCGGCCCTGTGCACTGGTCTCTGATTAGCGGCTGTCTGCCGGGCGGTCCCCTTTAAGACGCGGCCGTCAGCCCACAAGACGCGGTGTCCCGGGCCTGTCAGCGCGCCACGCCTCGCCTGTCAGCCGCCCCCGCCGCCCCCGCCGCCCCCGCGCGGCCCAGCTGTCAGCCGCCTCCCACGCGGGCGACGCGCCGCCTCAGATGTCCGAGCCGGTGGCAGGCGGCAGGCGGCCGGAAAACAGCACGGCCCCACGCAGGGGTCGCCGCCGCCCTCACACACCGGCGAATTAGCGCAGCGCTGCGGTTGGGCTCGCCTCGTTAACCCCACTGTAGCTGAAACGAGAGTGACGGGCAAACGACATATCTGCTCTGACCGTACAAACTGAATGAAACTGACGAACGTTAAGAAGAATGGTAGTGAGGCAAGAATCACTTCTGTTCCGAGAATGTACTCCATATCATGTATCTATAGAGGGGTTTTGAAGCTTTGTAGAATCTTACCATCTCTTTATATAAAAACTAGCTGAAAACCTGGGGTTGCTCGGGCATTTATTTATTTATTTCTGTCATTTTTCAGGTATATATTCATTTGTATAAGGACTGTATGTCAGTAAAATCTCTTGGGAATACAATTAGTAATAAAGGAGTAATAGATTAACACTGGGTGAGTGATGGGGCGGTTTTCTATGAACGCTACTGTTTATGTCCTCATATCTCATGAACTAAGTGTCGTACTGTGATACAACTTGGAAGGTACACTCAACTATATGCGCGTATACTGTCTGTAAAATTTCCTGTGGCTACAATTTGTAGTGTAGACATTATAAATTGTAACGTCATATCGAATGCCGTAGTTTTAATCAATGAACAGCGGAACGTTACTGTTCATGTGCTCATATCTCAAGATCTACGTGCCGGAATGTGATACAATTTACAAGCTACATTCAACTATATATGAGTATACTGTCTGTAAAATTTCCTGTCGCTACAATTTGTAGTGTTCAAATTATAAATTGCAACGTCATACCGAGAGCCGTAGTTTTACTCCATAAACAGCGGAAAAGTAGTAAGCGAGAAACTCTTTCTATTTCATCATTTTGCTATGGTTGCCAGCGAGAAAAAGTTTAATAAAGGTTTGAAATTATATTTAAAGTTTGTTGCAAGTCGCTAAGTACTGTCATTCTCATACAGTGTATTTAGAATGTGTCGCCGAATTATATGGCATTTTTTACGATTTCTATTGGCTATGACGTAATATCTTTTAAACCATGTGCCGTATGTGATTCTTAAGCATGCGGCAATTGTTACCTCACGGCAAGGAATGTGTGTAGCAAATCTGGTTGAAATCGGTCCAATGCTTTAGGGGAAAATGAGCAGTATTGTCGCAAAATGCAGCAGTTTTTCGCGCGTCTCATTGTTTATGACATCATATCTCGGCGACCCTCCTCATGGATTGAAGCTTACGTATACAAAATTTCATAAAGATTGGAACAAAACTGTAGATTTTTATGCAACACGTACAAACATATGGACACTCTGCTTTATATAATAGATATTGTTTTGGTTCGTGTGTTTGAAAATCTCAACAAATTCTTCACCGAATGAGCTCCAAATTTGTCACAACGTTTCGCTGTAATACAGGAAGAGTTTCAGATACTTATTTATTTAATACACTGGCTGAAAACCCGGAGTTGCCCGAGTACTTATTTATTCAAGCCTTTAGTTAGTACTCCTACTTCTTCTCTCTCTGTCCATCTCCTTCTTTCTAATAACATGTTATATTTATCGGAGAATATATAAGAAATAGGACTGTCTTGCGTATTATACAAAATTTTAATTACAGTATCGAAACAAAGAAAGATACTAATCAAAATACAGATGATATGTAACATTCATACATTCATTTAATTCACTACTCTACTATAAACAATATTTCTTGTTACTTGTCATGGATCTAATATGAATAATTTCTTTGGTGAGGACACCCCTGAGCAAGTGAGATGAAGGTGTCCGTGTGAGAAACATGGGCATATCCAATCCACTCCACAGTATTGAACTGATTGCCCTGTGGTTTGTTAATCGTAAAATGCAAGTCCCATTGGAAACTGTATTCTCTTGAAGTTAAAAGCCAGATCTGTCGTAAATAATGATTATTCGCTGGATGTATTCTGTTTTATTCGCTACCTTTCCTTATAACACTACAGAAGTATTTTGCTATGGTTTGCATCCGTGTGCACTTCAGAGCACAAAGTTGTCAATACCGCTGTCCAGAGGTGCCCCCCCCCCCCTTGCCCTTGACCAAAGACTTCCTCCCCTCCCCCCACCACCAACACCCGAGATGTTAGGTCCTGTTTTGCAATTTAATATTGAAATTAAATATCTTTTATTTTACGTTTTGTAAATTGTTTCTGAAAGTCTCCCCTCAGGATAACAAAAAGTACAAACTTTTCACCCCGCACCCCACAGAAATTTCAATGACGCAGTTCGGTTTCCTGAGTGGATTGAAGCTGCATGGAAGGAAAGTGAGTGATGAAAAGTGGTCGGGGATTAGACAGAGGGAGGATGAAGAGGTAGAAAGTAGGGAAGCAGGAGATGGACATAGCGGTCGGGAAATAGATGGAAAGAATGTAGATGACAATAGCTTCTTAGTAAGGTGAATTGTACATCACATGGTCCAGAGTCGGTAACGAACGACAAAAAATGTAATCAGTCTTATGGGTTTAAAATAATTAGTATCTGCAAAACTATATTTTTGTAACTTTCGTTTTACATAGCCACAGTAGCCTAACAAACGATATTGATAAGACTGAAGCATTCTCTCCGTGTTCTATGTTCGCATGAGTTACAGTATTTCCTTTTTTGCGTATAAGAGTGGGTCACAGCAAAGCGTGGCCAGATTTAGCTAGTTACTTATAAAAACTCATAAACATTAGACCAGTGTTTTTCAACCTTTATGAACCCGCGATCCCCTTTCCGAGTAAAAATGATCGGCGACCCCTTAGGCCTGTAATAAAGCTATGTCAGTTATTCCAAAGTATTTCATCTTCTTTCGTAGATGTATCTAAGATCTGCGCAGCCTTTCACGTCTAGAGAAAGTTGCTGTAGCAGAAATGACTCAACCCTTAACGAGCAGTAAATTTCTATAATCCAGTAATAAAATGGTATTGTAATTAATTGATTAAAAATAATACTGCATTGAAAATTTGTTACAAGCTGCAAACTGCTATGATTCAGTAGTAAAAGAGTATTGTTATGTTCAATTAAATTAATTATTAAAATAATTTATTAAATTAATTTATTAAAAATAACATTAAGCTAGTGATTATTTGTTTTTCTGACATAACAATATTTGAACACGTGACAAAGTCATATAAGAGGATTGCGACCATTGTAAGTAACTGTGGCAGTACTGCACAGACGCTCTTAAGTCGCTTAGTTAGCAAGACATCCTGAGGTGGAAAAATGACTTCATTGTTTGGCGTTTCGGTCGGCCCATCATCAGAAGTCAAATGTGCCATTCGTACTTCAGTATTCCTGTGACTTATTTGTGTCTGATTAACGACTAACTGAAACGTTGAGTAGTTTGACAATCAGGACCAAAAGACCATTGATGATCTAGTGGATAGTATGTCACAACGAATGGCATCCTTCAGCACAACATGATGTGTTATCGGGTATTGGGGATACTGTTTTATGCTGCAATATGGAACATAAATTCAGAATATCTAGGTCATTGCCGTACAACTTGTCAATTTCAGTTTGCGTAACTGATAAATAGAACTGAAATCTTATTTATGTGTATTTCTATTCCATGAAGCCCTAGAACCGTGGTGAAGCTACACTTTTTTCCTCGTAGTGTTAGTCCCTGACCGAAACTGGTCGAGAATATTAAAAAGAGTTACGAAGAAGTAACTGTATCATGATTTCAATGAAAAAGACAAGAAAGAACAAATTATAAGGATAGTGAACACCTCTCTTTTACGGCAATATTGAGATTTCAAAATTTCTGACCCACTAGATTTCTATCTGATTGTGCTGAAGAGATAAATCCTTACTTAACAGCCATATAAGACCTCTCTCTCAAAGAAGGAGCCAGCCGCGGTGGCCGAGGGGACTGAGGCGCTTCAGTCATGGTCTGCACGGCCACTACGGTCGGGGGTTCGAATCACCCCTCGGGCATGGATATTTGTGCCGTCCTTAGTTGTAGCTAGCTCATAAGTAGTTTGTAAGTTTAGGGACTGATGACCCCATAGTTAAGTCCCTTGAAGCTTAACAAACATTTGAACATTTCAAAGAAGGATCTGTATCAAAAGATTGCAAAGGTACACAGGTCACACCTATATTCAAGAAAGGCAGTAGAAATAACCCACTAAACTACAGGCCTATTTCATTGACGTCAATTTCCAGCAGGATTTTGGAACATATCCTGTATTCAAATATTATGAAATATCTCGAACAGAATGATCTATTGACCCAAGGTCAACTTGCTATCGACAACGGTTCTCAAATTGATTCCGTATTTCTGGATTTCCAGAAGGCTTTTGATATCTTAGCTCACAAACGGCTTTTAATCAAATTGCGTGGTTATGGTATATCGCCCCAAATTTGCCACTGGATAAGGGATTTCCTGTAAGAGAGGACACAGTGTTTAGTAATCGATGGTAAGGCGTCGACTAAAACAGAGGTGATATCGGGTGTTCCACAGGGTAGTGTTATTGGTCCTCTGCTGTTCGTTATTTACATAAACGATTTGGGAGAAAATCTAAGTAGCTCTCTTAGGTTGTTTGCAGATGAATGTCTGTAAATCTATCGGACCAAACTGCGTGGTCATCAGTCCATAGCTTACAAACTACTTAAACCTAGGTAAACTAACGTACGGACAAACACACACACCCATGCCCCAGGGAGGACTCAAACCTCCACGGCGAGCAACTGCGCGCTCAGCAGCGAGGTGCCTTAGAACGCTCGGCTATTCCACCGCGGCTGTTTGCAGATGACGCCGTCACTTACCGTCTAGTAAAATGACCGGAAGATCAAAATCAACTACAGAGATATCACTATGGTGTAAAAATTCGCAATTGACTCTAAATAATGCGAAGTGTGAAGTCGTCCACATTGAGTACGAAAAGAAATCCGTTAAACTTTGTTTACAAGATAAATCAATCAAACGTGAAGGCCGTAAACTCAACAAAATACCTAGGAATTACTATTACTTCCGACTTAAACTGGAAAGAACACGTAGATAATGCCGTGGGAAAAGCGAACCCGAGACTGCGATTTTATTGGCAGAACCGTTAAAGATGTAACAGAACTGCTAAAGAGACTTCATACACTATGCTTGTCCGTCCTTTTTTGGAGTATTGCTGCCCAGTATTGGATCCTTATCAGGAGGGTTTGACGGAGGACATCGAAAGAGTTCAAAGAAACGCAGCTCGTTTTGTATTGTCGCGATACAGACGAGACAGACAGATACGGGACCTGGTATGGGAATCATTACAACAACGGCGCTTATCGCTGCGGTGTGGTCTACTTGCAAAACTCCAATCACCAACATTCTCCTCCGAATGCGAAAATATGTTATTGACTCCCACCTACATAGGTAGAAAAGACTATCAGAATAAAATACGAGAAATCAGAGCTCGAACGGAGAGATTCAGATGCTCTTTCTTCCCGCGTGCTATTCGAGAGTGGAATGGGAGAGGAATAGTGTAAATGAACCCTCTGCCAGGCACTTAAATGTGATTTGCAGAATATCCCATTTACGACGGGGTAGTTTCGGAATTGAGATGTCAATTACCGAACTTCGACGCTTACGCACTAATTACACAACCTGACACTTTCCAGATCCTGGACAGTCTCGCTGATTCCATCTCCAGTAAAGTGCGAGGGGGCTCCCTCCGGGATCGGCAGTAAAGTGTCCTAAAGTGTCCACACAGACATGACCTGGGCCCAGAGCCATGCCGCCGGGGTGTGGACCGGCCACCAGTTCCCTGGCGGAATCCGCCATGCTCTGGTCCTGGGGGACTGGGCGCAATACCCGGACTCGACTGTAGGTTAAGTTAGAGTAGATATAGTAGTTAGTCATTAAATTACATCAAATCTCAAAAGAACTCAGTAGCTGCAGTGACCGTCACGACCAGCCCAATGCTAGGGGCGCGTCCACTGGGTTTCGCTCGGTGGACATCCGTCGCCACCCTTAGGTTTATACGTTACTGCCACACGTGTAATCACTGCAGTATTTAACCCTCTCATAAACGAATTATCAACGCGACGATGAACAAAGTTTCTGATACAAAACGTAAGATCTATCTTGTGCAGAATACATCATATTTTATCTAAAAAAATAGCTTCATAGACCAAAAAGGACGTGTCCTGAAATGAAAGTGAGTACGAGAACTGCTATATTTTACATGGGACAACTATTAATAATATCGAAGAATACACGAAGAATGTACACTATTTTGTATTTTTCGTACAGCATGTGTACATTTTTCTCCAATTTACGTGTTTTCTGTCGGAAGTCCCGATCGTGACACCTATTGGCATTGGGATCACCTGACTTGGCTGGTTAGTGTTATACCCCATCGAACCGTCATTCATTGGGTACCGGACGACAGGCTTTTCTTTTTCATATGCAGACATCTGCCTCTTTCTTGTAATGTCTACTTTCCATTTCTTTGTTAGCCCAACGTCTAACAGTGCAGAAGACATTCTAGCACTCATTATTAGTCCTCATATAAGGTACTTGTGCTTTTACGGTCAGCTCAGATGTAAAAGATGACAGAAATAAGACAAAATTTAAGTGTCCTCATTTGAGGACGCGACGTATGAGAGGGTTATGTAGCTAATAACATGTAGGTACCCTAGAAGTTCGCGGATGATGCTGTCGTTTATCGGTTAGTGAAGTCAACAGAGGATCAAAAGCTACTGCAAAGCGATTTAGACAAAATTTCTGCATGGTGCGAAAATTGGCAATTGACATTAAAGAAAGAAAAGTGTGAAATAATACACATGACCACTAAAAGAAATCCGCTGAACTTCAATTACGCGATAAATCAGTCAAACCTTAAGGTCGTAGATTCTACCAAACACCTAGGAGTTACAATTACGAACAACTTTGACTCGAGAGAACACATAGAAAATATTGTGGGGAAGGCGAACCAAAGGTTACGTTTCATCGGCAGAACGCACCAGCTCCACCAAAGAGACTACCTACATCACATTTGTGCGTCCTCTCCTGAAGTACTGATGCTCCTTGGGGGACCCTCACCAGGTGGGACTGACGGAAGACATTGAGAAGGTTCAGAGAATGGCAGCTCGTTTTGTTCTATCATGTTACGGGAGGGAAAGCGTCACGGAAATGTTGCACCAATTGGGGTGGAAATCATTAAAAGAAAAACGTTATTCATTGCGGCGTGATCTGTTTGCGAAGTTTCAACCACCGACTTTTAGTTCTGAATGTGAAAATATTTTGCTAGCACCCACCTACTTAGGGAGACATGACCATCCCAGTAAAATAAGAGAAATCAGATCGAAAACGGAACGATTTAAGTGTTCTTTCTTCCCGCGCGCTATTAGAGAATGGAACGGGAGAGAAAAGTTATGAACGTGTTTAATAATCCCTCTGCCAGGCACTTGAATGTGATTTGCAGAGTATCTTTGTAGATGTAGATGTAGATGTAGAAGTAGGAACCTCTCAGTAGACTTTGCAGTATTTTCTAGAATGATATAAAGTAAATCACTGTTAATTAGAGTTGTATAAAATAGGACCCATTAATTGTATTAGTATTTATGAAATAAAGATTTTAAAAATGAAATATCCCATGTAGATGTAGGTACTTTTTTTCTACTTCAGTTACATGTCAACATAACCATGAACTTTTCAGCATCGCCTCCTTGTTCCCGACCGACTGGCCCGACCGCGAGACTTGGAACGCAGGAAACGTGACACCGCTCTCTGGGCGGACGCTGTCGACAGCAGGGTTCGAGCCGGCCGTCTCTACTGCCAGCCAGCAGCCTAAAGCGCAGGCCATAACAACTCCTTACGCAATCATCGGGCTGTCACGCCGCCGAGCGACGCCGCGCAACGCGCGTCCGACATCACTCCCGCCTGTTTATGAGCGGAATTACGTCTGGAAAATAAGCAAAGAGCTCGCGGAATATAACTGTCATAGGCTGACAGTTCCATAAACACGAAAACGGCGCGCCGCGGTTCCAAGACTTCGGAAAGCCCCGTACGCCAGCGCCGTGACATGTTTAGGCATACGGGCGCCGGCGGCCGCGGCGCGTCTCGCGAAATGCGAGATGCGCGGAACATAAAGCGCGAAAAAAATATGCCGCGAGACAGTAAGGGAATTTTCAATTATAATAACGTCATGTATAGTCCGCGGCTGACTACGGGACGGTTCTTTATGAATCACTCAACATCTGTTTTGTAATTTGTATTAGCCAACAGGCGTGTAAATCAAAGCCAGACAAGACGTTCACCGCAGGCCCCGGTCGTGCCTGCCAGAATCGTTGACTTCGGTAGCCTTCCCGTGTTTCCCGTGGCTGCAGTACCTGTCACTGCAACCGCAATCTTTCAAATCATTACAACGTCAACTGTTTTGATTAGTTACTTGGTTACATGTTCTATAGATCATTGGCACGTTTTCTATCGTAATAAAGCAGAACTTTTTTTTTCCAAGTTACAATGAACACCATAGATGAAGCAGTTAGAGCGAACAGACTAAGATGGTGGGGTCATGTTACACGCATGGGAGAAGCAAGGTTACCTAAGAGACTCATGAGCTCGGCAGAGGAGGGTAAGAGAAGTCGAGGTAGACCTAGAAGATAGTACTTAGATTTGGTGCAGAATGATTTTGAAGTAAAAGGTATAACATCAGACGAGGCATCAATGTTAGCATTGAATAGGGGATCATAGAGGAATTTTATTGGAGGTACTATGCTCCAGACTAAACGCTGAAAGGCATAATCAGTCTCTAATGATGATGATGATGATGATGATGGAGTTACACGCACTTAATCTAACTAGCTTAGTTCCCGCTGCTTGGCACGCTTGGATTGGATGGTCTGCATTGGTTGTTTCTAATTCTAAATTTTCATCGATTTACCTTTAAAAATGCTTTCCTAATCAAGTATTTTGATACAACTTGCCATCCCCTATTGCATCAATGAAGGCAGAATTAAAACATCCTGAAACACATTCTAACCATGGTTCCAAATCCAAATGTTCCCATTTTTAGCACAAAATAGTCTTAGTAGCACCCTTAAAATCTTTTCTCTTATTTCGCCCGCTTAATGGTTGAATTTCCTAAAATATCGAAATACGTGTTTTTAAAATTTCAGTCGAAAATCTAAATCAGATGTTTTGCATTTCTTGCTTTAAATTTGCCTAAATTGTAACGTATTTTCAAAGAAAAACGTTCATTCCCTATTTCATCCCCTTAGGGAACGGAATATCTAAAAATCGCTGATACCAATAGTGTAAGATAAACAACGTCTCTATGTTCCGATGGGCGACGCCGTTCCCCGTCGGGGGTTCGAATCCCCTCTCGGGCATGGTTGTTTGTGCTGTCTTTAGTATAAGTTAGTTCATAAGTAGTTTGTAAGTTTAGGGACTGATGACCCCACAGTTAAGTCCCATAAGTTCTACAAACATTTGAACAATTAATTTAAAACAATGTCTATAAATTTCAAGTTTCTACCGTCTGTAGACTCACTTTTCAGCGCCGTTTTCTGTCTTTTAGAAACGGATACTTTTCAAACCGCACTATGCACTTATTTTTCTTTATTCGTACGATTGTTGCACTAAAACAACTGAAAAATATGCCTCACGTTTCTCTGTATATAACCCCTTTACTATTATAGTGTCAAAACTTATCGTTGGTTTTCAGTCCGAGTTTTAAATAAGCTGACGACTTTCAACCACTATATCTTCCACCCTCTTATAACTATCGATACGGAACTGCTTGTGTTGTACAACGGGAAACTTTGTACTACAACAACACAGAGAGATTGTCCGTCTCCATTGTGTAGATATTGCTGAAGATTAAAAATTTGACACTCGCACGTAGAATGTAATATAAGTCGGTAACTTTTCAACTCCCATATCTTCACTTCCTTATCGTTATCGCCACTCTACCACCATAGAGCACAATAGGAGATTGATACGTACTACCACATACAAACACTATTCGTTTGCCATGTGTAGTTTTGGCTGAAGAGCGAAATATAGGCGTAAACACATTAATAGATAAATTAATGTTTGTTGCCTTTTTGTTCGTATTTTATGCACGGCCATACCGTACATCCGATTTCGATAAAACTTTGTCAACTCATTGCTTGCATTCGCGCGAAGGTTATAGGCATACTAAAATTAACTTCGTATGGTTCACGCCGGATGGTGCTTTACAATTAGTTAATTTGTTTCTTATGCCTTCACGCTGAAAGGGCTGGAGGGATATGAGTGAAATTTGGTACAGAAGTAGATTATACCCTGGTTAATACGTGGGCTGCCTTTCGTAAGCTACCGTGTGGTGTGTGACGGAGGGTACCTTGCAATCTAATAAATAAAAATTAATGTTTGTATGATCATACAATGCAAACTTTCACGGCCGGCGTCAACTTCATTTAAAACTTCCGGGCTGATAAGCCGTGGTCGATTTATAAAACTTTCCCCTATCGTTTCATCTTCGGCTGCGGAAGACATCTTCAGAGGTAGAGTGGCGAACATTAAATAATGTTTGTATGTTTTTTTCGTATTTTATGCGCTGTCGTAGCGTTCATCATATTGCAATGAAACTTCGAGAACATATTATTTGCACTTCCGAGAAGGTTGTGGGCAAAATTATATCACTGTACGACACACAGTAAATGTGGTTTGTCGTGATGCACACTTAGATGCGTGAAAATTGCTGCATGAATGACGTTTAAATTTATTATTTCTTTGATACTAAATGTATACGCAACATAGTTCGCAGTCGGCATTTATTTTGATGAATATTTGTACAAAATTGTATCGTTTTACGTTTTATATGTTAGGAAATAACAAGTCATAAACGCTACGACGCCTGGGAAACTGCCGCATAATGTGTATTCATATTATGCTCTACCGTAAATACAGAACATTTTATGTAAGAGTCACTGCAGCTAACATCCTGTTCAACAGCAAAGACACAGGGGATGCATTAAGTAACAGTGCGGTTTATAAAATAACATGCAATAACTGCGACAAACTGTATATAGGTCAAACAGGCAGGGCAATTGAAATTAGATTGACTGAACATGAACGTAGCTGGAGATTACAGAAAGCAGACTCCACTTTTGCTGATCAAGTTCTGAAAGAAGGACACAGCTACTAGGTCCACGCAGAAGTGGTTCACATAGCCAACAAAAGCAGGAAACTAAACCAGTTAGAAGCACTGGAAATAAACAAACATTTAGCCACAAATCCCCAGCTAGTGCTAAATGACCAGGTACAGTTGAGCACGTCCCCACTGTTAAGCTTCACATAATGTAAACAAAACAGCTACCTACCACAGATGTTCAAAATTTTTGTAAATATATCGGACCAAACTGCGTGGTCATCAGTCCATAGCTTACAAACTACTTAAACTAAGTTAAACTAACCTAAGGGCAACACACACACCCATGCCTCAGGGAGGCCTCGAACCTCCGACGGCGAGTAACCCTACCACAGAGCATCTTAATATCACACGTAGTGTCCCCATTCCTACCATGTTTACTTTTAGACTCTAAGATCAAAACAATATATATAATAAATTGTACAGTAATGTGAAATGTAATTTAAATATGTGCCAGATGCTGTCAAATAAGTGAATTGTAAACTCAGTGTAGAAAACGTATTTAGTGTACACCTTAAGTGACGATGTCAACATATGCTACAGTGTCAATAATGTTAACATAATTTTTAATTAATTGATATTTGGTATGTAATTTGTTTCACCCTGTTCACTCGCAAATTACAATGTAAAAATGTTAAGGAGGCTACTGATTACGTAAACATAATTGTACATGGCAACAGATACTTGTTCGCAATTCCAACAAATGTCGTATGCAAAGTCCGACTATTCTGTGTGTTGTATCTTTGTTTATCATCTTTGAGAACCTAATCAATAGCGTCTTTGTCGACGCCTGTCTACAGTTTACCTAATAAGCCAAAAACTAGTTTGTAAATAAACAAAAAATTAGTAGAAGAGAAACAGTTTGTTTTCAACCTCTACCGTTCCGTTCAACCGATTGCAAAACAATAGAAATGTCACTGTCTACATGAAATTTTGTATTGTGCATTGCAGAGGGTACTTAGCCCACAAACTTCGACAAAATCTACTTTTGTATTCCGATCTTGATGAAATATTCCGCACTTGACCTTCAAAACATGAGGAACATCTCCGTCTACCTAAGATTTCATACGGTGCACGGCACACGATACCTTACGATAAACGTTGTTACCACTTCACTGGTCACCAGGAATGTTAAAAGAGTTATACAGTATAATTTTCCACAGATGGAGGAGGAGGAGGTGGAGAACGAGTTGGCCTGTAACGAGGCGGTGATTGGCAGGGAAAGGCAAAGGTGAAGACAAACAGAGGGAGGGAAGATGACATTATTACCAACGACGGCCAGATTGAGGCATATACATGTGGACTCGCCTTGTTTGTTTCGATATATAAAAGGGTCGCCCTGTATATGGGAATGTGTGAGATGGGCGAAGAAATACAGTATGAGAGAGGAGATGAAACGAACAGACAGAGAAAGAGAGGGAAGTACCTGTAATTGCCACATTCAGATGGCCGCTTTAAGCCACACAGTATGCAGTCAAAGAGTCCGACAAACCGAACTTTACAATTTAAAATAACTAACGAGACAGCAAAATTAATTGTACGTCAAGTAAGATCACTTACCGGAAATTTCTTTTCCTACTTTAGTTGTTTATAAAATAAAGAAGGTCTCCACGGTACGCGAAGCACCCTGAGTGTTCTCTAATGAAAAATAAACATCGAGAGAGAGAGAGAGAGAGAGAGAGAGAGAGAGAGAGACGGCAGTTTGTTATGACTTCCGGGAGTGCTGGGGCAGCACAGAGCGCTTACACACACACACACCCGCACGGTGGCACACGCAGGTGCGGAGCGGAAGTTTAGAGGCGGCGAAGAGACAGAGACAAAGAACAGGACGGATGACCGGCGTCGAAACAAAGCGGCCGTATACGGGCGACGAGGTGCCGCGTCGGCTCCCGGGGGCGCCAGTGTATGTGTCTGGAGGGAGGGGCGGTAGTGGTGGGGGAGGGAGGAAGGGGTGGGGGAGGGGAGGGGGAGGCTAGGCTAGGCAAGGATGCGCGCACGCACGCCGGCAGTTTCTCACTTAATTTAGTGGCCGGCCGAGTCGCATAAATCGCGCGCGCATATCTTGACTGGCTGTCACGGGATATTATCACACAATAAACAGCGCGGTGCCGCTCCCCCGTGTATGCGGGCGCCCCGCTGCCGCCTCGGCTCGCCGGGGCTCTTCATAATCGCGCGGCTTTTCAAAACACTGGCCCGAATTTAGGCCGGATTTATGTGGGTGTTTTGTGCGCCCCAGAAACTGCCCCGCGAGCACTACTGTGCGCGCTCGTTTTTTTCTGCTCTCCCCTCTCCTCCCCCTCTCTCTTCTTTCTGCGGGTGACAAAATATCTACAAGTGTTTCCGCTTTTAGGCATCGTAAAGCAGGCGACCACGGCCCCTGCCCGAGGCACACACACACACACACACACACACGAGCGCGGCGACTGAAACGCGAGATCAGCAACTGCGCATATTTACAAGGGACGCGTGGTCGGTCGACGACGCAGTATTTTGAGGGGCGTCCTTTTAGCTAAGTAGCGCGTCACCGGGTCCTCTTCAAAGGGGAGTTCCCCGCGCTCCGGTTAGTATTTACGGTGTCGAGTATACGAAATTATTTCGGCGTCCCTCGTAAAGAGGAACCCGAGCCCGTCGTCTTGTCTGTAATCCACGACTTGAAAATATCTACACATCTTTTCCATTTTCAGTTGCAGGGTCTCGGTTCTCGTGTACAGTTCCTCGAACGTGGACAGATGCGTTTCGCAATGACAACAGATAGTAACACACGATTCGGTTTCTGTACAAAACAATTCCTGCTACGCTGACGATACGCTTTTTTTGTCTGATGTAAACGTGGAAGCAATTAATCACCACGCAATAGAACTTAAGTAACACCACCCAATCATAAAATTTATTGTTGAGGATGAAACTTGAAACAGCATAAAAGTCTATACAACTGACATTTCAATCACCACTTCTGAACAACATTGTTGTTGTTATGGTCTTCAGTCCGGAGATTGGTTTGATGCAGTTCTCCACCCTACTATATCCTGAGCAAGACTTTTCATCTCCTCATAAGAACGGCAACCCACATCCATTTGAATCTGCTTACTATATGCGTCACTTGGTCTCCCTCTGCGATTTTTACCCCACACACTCCCCTCCAATGCTAAATTTACGATTCCTAGATTTCTAAGAATGTGTCCTACCAAGCGATCCCTTCTTATAGACAAGGTATGCCAAAAATTCCTTTTCTCGCCAATTCTGTTCAGTAGCTCTTCATCAGTTACACGTTCTACCCACCTAATCGTCAGCAATCTTCTGTAGCACCACATTTCAAAAGCCTCTATTCTCTTCCTGTCCGCACTGTTTATCGTAAATGGTTCACTCCCGTACAAGGCAACATTCCACACAAATGCCTTCAGAAAAGACTTCCTTACACTTACATTAATATTCGATGTTAGCAAACTTCTCTTTTTAAAGAATGCTTTTCTTCCCATTGCCATTCTGCATTTTATATCCTTGTACTGCAATCGTCATATGTTATTTTAGTACCCAAGCAACAAAACTCATCTACCAACTTCATTGTTTCGTAGCCTAATCTAATTCCTTCAGCATCGCCTGATTTTCTAAGACCGCATTCCATTATCTTTGTTTTGCTCTTCAGCTTTCTTTGACAGAATTACAATGGATCAGCAAAACGCAATGTTTTTATTTCTTCACCCTGAACTTTAATCCGTATTCCAAATTTTTCCTTGCTTTCCTTCACCGTCTGCTCTATGTACAAATCGAATAACATCGGAGAAAGGCAGAACCCTGTCTTACTCCCTTCCCAACATAAAATTGCATATTACAAGGCAATTCTAAACACAATGGAAAAAATCTGATTGGATAATGAAGAAAAACAGGAACTAAAAACAATCAAGCTAATAGCAAACAATAATGGCTACAGCTCTATCGCCATTATAAACTCCACAATAGCATTAAAAAGAAATTTGGTAGCAAAGAAAACTCTACGTCCACATCACACACCACATTAGTACAAATATTTCCTAAAAACTCTGTAAAATATGTCTGTATACCATTCAATGGTAAAGTGTCTTATCAGGTCGCAAACCTGTTTCATACCAAAAATATCAAAATTAGTTTTTCCACTATCAATGAAGTGAAAGACAAAATAAGTCATAACATAAATTTAAAGTAACAAGTCCATCATAGGTCTGGCATTTATAAACTAAATTGTTCCTTATGTCCCAATTTTACATTGGTCAAACTGGAAGGAGTTTTAATACACGATCACCGTGAATACATATGCTCTCAGGCTCAACAACTTAAATAAATCAACCTTTGCTGCTCACTTGGCTCAACGCAAAACCACAAAGAATCATTGATGAAAACCTAGAAATATTACATTTTGTAGAAAATAAATTTGCTTGAAGAAACTGAAATATGTAGTCACATTCACAACAAACTGATTGTATCCTGAATGATTAGCTAGATTTAAGAAACCAGTTGTACTTCCAGCTTTTATAATTTCAACCAACAAAGATCCCATATAACTGATAGAAAAGTTTCTTCATTTGCCATTAGAAGCTGAATTCAAATGTAAGATTAAATGTATTTATTTAAAAATGAGCAAAAGTATCTTTGCATTTGCAATGCACTATGCCTTATCTGTAAATATGGCAATTTCTTTGGAGCATCGAATAATTTAATGTAAACAAACGCCGCGATGTTGAAGTTAGTGTACTTAACAGATCAATATGGAGCGATAGAAAAACGCATCTCTCTGTCCTATAATGTATAAACAAGACCTTTCACTTAATTGAGCTCAGTATAAGCCTAGATGTGATCTTAAATGATGTCTAAACAAAACAAGCAATAAAACTTTGTTATATTTTGCGTATTAATATATAAACTATGTAACCTATGGATTGACATAACTTTGTTGTTTTAGGACACCAATGTAGATTTGCAATCAACACTACCATCTGATGATGGGCTCACCCCCGATACTAGTAACGGTGAAATAAACTGATTTACAAAAATCTTGTGGCTGGTTGCAGCATTTGTTTAATACAGTATTATTACGAAAACGGCTGCGGTGTTATCAAACAAAAAATGGATTGAATAATAAATAATTCACTGCCATTATCTTCTTTATCTAAGACTGTTTCCAAACTGCTGATGTTCACTGAGCCAAATCTTGCCTGCCTGATCAAGTCACTTCTCTTTTGCCGCTGTATAGGTAGGGTAAGGTGGTACAAATTCTATATAGGTACAATTCCGATCAACATAAGGTTTCGCGCCATTTGTCAGTCTCGTAGTGTTGGTAGTACTTTGTGTGGCGTCGTAGTGTAGCAGGTTTCTACAACTCCTCCTGTGTTTTCCAATAATACACCACTTTATACTACGGAGATATAATTTTTTTCCTGTTAAGAGGTAAGTGAAGCTACTTAGTCTAACGCGCTCTTATAAATTTTCTAGTTTCCACGCGCTTGCAAATTCTATATTAGTGAGCTAAGAAACTTGTTTTCCATTCGGGCGTGTTCTGAGGCACCTACAGAGAAAGCCTCTGTGACATGTGCTGCCATTTCTTGGCAGAATTCACTGCTATTTACTCGTGAATTCACTCACGGCAGTAGTACATTTTCGATCAGAAATATGGTACAATTTCGATACCCTAGTACAATTTCGATCAATGCAGTTTTCCAGTTTAGTCCGTCACGATTGGTTACCATAGACATATTATACACAATTATTGCAAATAAATTCTGTATATTTAAAGATTTTCCTAAGCGATTTTTATAGCCACCTCTTATTTTCTAAATGCCACGAAAACGAGCAGAAAAGAAAATCTATAATAAATGGAGTCCAGATACATTAGATGAGGCAATAAAGAGTGTAATGAATGGACATTTGAGCCTTCGAGTTGATTCACAATTATATGACATTCCTTTCAGCACTTTACATGGTAAAGTGCAAATTAAAAAGAAAATGCAAGCTGGATTAACTTCAACTAGTCCTATAGAAAACAGAATTGGTCATCCAACGGTACTCAGTTCTGAAATGGAAGATGCTTTGGTCCAGAGAGCTTTATTTCTAGACCAGCGCGGATTAGGTCTGTCGCCACTCCAGTTAATAAAGCTGCATTTCGGTTACCTGAGAAAAATAATTTGAAACATCCATGGAACTTAGAAATCGAGGTTGCTAGAATCGACTGGTTTAGGGCATTTGTTAAGAGACACACTCACCTTAGCCTGAGAAAACCCGAGGGGCTTTCGCGGGCCAGAGCTGAAGGCTTAAATAAAGCAGAAGTAAGTAAATATTTTCAGAATTTAGAAAAAAATCTTAAAGGATTTTGATTTGTTTGATAAACCAGAGTGTATTTATAATATGGATGAATCCGGCTTTCCTCTTAACAACAGACCCACAAAAGTAGTAACTCGAAAAGGAAAGCGAGCACTTGTTCACTAACTAACGTGGAAAGAGGACAAAATGTGACTGCATGCATGAATGCAATTGGATAACCTCCGCAGCAAGAGGAAACTTTTTCAACAGGGCACAAGGAAAACAATGAACAAATGCAACATGAACAATAAACAGAAATGTACGTCTGTGAGTAATTATGAAAGAAGTTTATCAAGCTTCAATTCGCCAGCAAACAACGAACATAATTGTGGATTTTGTTTATTGAATTATTATAGTGCAGAATCAGTAGCTAAGGGTGACTGGATTCGCTGCCAAAAATGCAATGTTTGGTACCATGAACTATGCGTTGGTCCCCGATGGAAAAAGTGCTTTATATGTGGAAGATGCAAGTGATCAAAATTGTACCAGGAAGTGATCACAATTGTACCTAGTGTGGTACATTTTCGATCGATTCTTCTCAATTCTGTAACCTGTTTTTGTGTTTATACCAACTTTTGTAAGTGTATAATATTTGTGTTACATATTCATTAAAACTTCAAGAACAAATACCATAGTTAAAATTATTTCTTTTCTTAATATATTTCCAGTTACAATAACAAGTGTCCGAAATGATCGCAATTGTACCACCTTACCCTATGATTATTATTAAGAATGCAAGAAACAAATGACGTAACTGAGTGATGCTGCAACAGTTCTCAATTTCATTAATAAAATTGTAGTCCTTAAGAATCTGCCCGACGTTTCGGCCACTGTTGCGAGTGGCTTTCTTCTGGGTATTTGTCTGACTGCTCAATGTGTGGTGACTTCGTTCTTATATAATATAGCAAATAGTAGATTGAGGAGGAGGGGGCATGTTGAGTATTCTTTATTAGTATTTGCAGTACTTTACGCCATTGGTGGAAATGGACATCGTCGATTATTGTTCATATGGGGTATTTTTCTTGTCATTGGTGGTTGCATTATTCATTGGAGGAAATAGACATCGTCGATTGGAGTTTGCATATTTCATGAACTGGGCGAATAAACAAATATCCAGAAGGAGGCCACTTGCAAGAGAGGCAGACTATACGGTTTCACACCCAGAAGCATTTAACTGCATGTCATAACGGCTGTGGAAGCGTACGCTTACGTTTAGTTCTCAGTATGGATTTAGTTGGGGTATTTTTGTCTTAGCTGCTGATACGTGTCATAACGAAATAACATGGACATATGAATATCTGTGTCGCGGCTGTGACTCAAATAGGAGGTCTCCTGTTTACTCGACAGTTGTGCTACTCCTTGCACCACCCAGGCACCAGGGCTTCACAAACCTCCACGAGCTAGTGAAGCTCGTACCCTATCCGACCCAAACTCAAATTTTCGATTGTCCTCTTGCTATAATCTCTGGCTCGCAGCTAACCCTGTATTCTCGCCAAAAAACTGGTATTTGTGTGAAAGAAGCGTCAATCCTTAGACTAGTCGGGAAGACTACTACCTAACGGGCGTAAAGGGGTGAGGTGATTGTACATTATTATAGAAACGCTATCGTTTCCAGCGATGCAACGCCACCCCGGTAACAACATACGTACCACTGAGTGGCCAGTACTGCATCGGCCGGTGCCGCGTGAGCACCACTCACTCAGCAATGGTAAGGAACTGTATGTGGTGTCGCACAAGTCCAAAGTCCGCGCCACCTACTTTCGCCGCGCGCCGCCATGCACTCACGGCGCGGCGTTCTCACGACGACAGCCACGAGCGCCCTCTGCTGCAACTCCGCTCGAGGCTCCCATTGAACGACATCGTTCACTTGGGACTGAGTTAGGAACCAGTAAAGACTTCGGAATCCGATAGGCACCAGTGAAGACTTGGCTATCAGTTAGGCACTAGGCAGGACTCTAGCTCAACTATGTATCAACATTCTGCAGTACTATGTAAAAGTTAAGTATTGTATAAATTCTGTGCAATATATATCTCATTCTAATTTACTCTAGTGTTTCTAGTTCTGGCTGCTCCCCTCCGTACCTGCACCAGCGTGCTATCTTTACTTCTGTGTCGGTCTCATTCCACTCGGCCACCGACACCTACAACGGAACGAGACACAAAAGCGGCGACGAGGCTGGGACACAAAACTTTATCTCTTCCGTTAAAGTATGATCGATTTCCCCGTCGTACATCTATTTCGGTGAAATTCTCACATAATTTTTAAATGTTGGTTTTTTTCCCATATGTTTGCCCCTTCTCCACCATTAGTACATTTTATGACTACCGCAGCGGTTTCCACCTTTTTAACCAATTTAATGAGAACGTGAACGTTTCGGAGCGTTCAATATTTTAATCATCTGACGTGAACACTGGGGACTGGTAGACGTGGTTTCTTTTATTAATAGTGAGTACTCTTCCCATGGTATTTATCATTCCACTTTACACTTAACAATTCAATGTAATTTTTTTTTTTTTTTTTTTTAATTTTGTCAGGACATCCTTGTAAGACCCTTTCGTTCTATTACAGCTTTCAGAGCACGTGATCATGCGTCTGCCGTACACAAAACCGGTTGTGCTTTTCAAATAACAGCTTATTGCAGTTAGAGCGGATTTAATTTCCACAATAATAACATGTGGCTACGAATCCTCGCATTTCAAGATAAGTTGGTCAACGTTTTGAATCTTTATGTTGCAGATTAAGAGTGAACTTTACCTTCAACACGAAGATTCCAAACTTTTATATGTTTTAATCTACATTTTTAGTATTGACATCTAGATATGCCATAATAAAGTAATATTTGCTACTGATTGCATACTTACATTTTATTTTAAATCTTGTGATCTTTCTACAACGTGTTATCTTCCAAATAAATTTGGCTGTAGTAAAAACGATGCCTTTTACTGTTAAAGTTATGGATGTCTAGCAGTTATTTTACCAACTGGGGAGCTCACCAAAATTTCCAGAATTGTGATCTGTTCAGAATCCCATCTGAATTGGAAAATTTTGATCTTGCATTGATAATGGAGATTGCCCATAAATATTGCATTTGCTGAACAAGTTGGAGCTTTATTACATCTAATGAATACCTTTATGACTAATTTACCACACAGACTTTAGCAATATATGTATGTTGCAGTTGTGGCATCAAGCATAACTCTTTTTGTTGCACAACTATAGCCACCTTCATCCATTTAACATGCTTACAGTATAGAGTCATGGTCTCCTTCTACAACTGTTAATCAAAATAATTGTGAAAAATATGACAGCCATCATTCGCAGATATTTACTTTATTGTGACAGAAACAGATTGAAGTCACTGTGTGACCATTAACAATGATTAAAATCTGTAACTCCTTTAAGGTTTCTTCATGTTGAAGATTACGGTTTAACTTTCTGTTACTCGACCGTGTTTCGAAAAGTGGTTCACATTCCTGTATAAGGCTACATTTCAGATAAAACTTTGAGTGATTTCAGTAATAACTCGCTGATTTCTGACAGTAAATAAATATATACCCTTATTAATTTGTTTAATAAGTCATGGGTTATCAGTTTCATCGTAACTTGCAAAAAAAAGATGCCTTGCGATCGCATGTTCTGCCTATTCTTATGTTCCATTTCCTCCTGTTCTGTTATGTTACGTTATGTTGAATGTGAATGTCTCAAACTGAAACTTAGTACGGTAAGTTATGACGTCATGTTCCGTTACGTCGGAAATCAGTGTGAATGCCACTGCTCGAAATGTATTGTGGAACGTTTTGAAATTCAATCTTATCTGTCGATATGCACTGTGTAATGTTCTCACGTCTCTTTACTTTGACGGTGAGTATGAATGCGACCATTGTTAAATAGTCTGATTTTCCTTCCTCCATCCCCCCCTCCTACTCCCCCACACCAAATTGAATTGTTTCTAAATGTATGGGACTATGGTTACCAGTCCCTATGCTTACAAACTACTTAAATTAAGTTAAACTAACCTAAGGACGACCACTCAAACCCATGCTCGAAGGAGGACTCGAACCTCCGACGGCAAGCATTCGCACGCTCCGCAGCAAGGTGCCTTAGAATGCTCGTCCACTCGACTGTGGCCCTTATCAATTTCCCTACGATACATTGAAGGTCTGTGTGAATTCTGAAATGCATTGCAAACTGTTTTGATGTTGCGTTTCGACTCGAACGTTACGTTATGAGATTAGAATATGTGGAATATTTTGCCTTCCGTTTCGTCCGTTCCGTTCTGTTACTTTGACGGTCAGTGTGAATGCCGAAATTTGAAATGCATGTGGATATTTTGACGTTCCCTTTCGTCAGGTTCGTTATGTTGACAGTCAGTGTGACTGCGAGCATTTCAAATGCATTGTGAAATATTCTAACATTGCCTCATCCTCCTCCTCCCCCAATCCTGTTTCGATACGGTACGTTGAAGGTCACTGTGAATCCCGTTATCTGTAATGAACTGCGGAATGTTTTGACGTTGAGTTTCGTCCGTAACGTTACGTTACGCGGTTATAAACGCTCTGTGGAACATTTTACCTTCAGCTTCATCCGTTCCGTTATTTTAACTTGACGGTCAGTGTGAATGCCACAATTTGAAACGCATTTGAACGTTTTGACTTCCAGTCCGGTCCCGTTCGTTACATTACGCTGACTGTGAGTGAGAATGCCGCGCTTTTGAATGTAATGTGGAATGATTCATGTTCTACTCGGCCCATGACGTGGAGGGTGAACCGACCACTCTTGAGGACATACTCGAATTCTGAAACTTTTAATTAGCACAAGAAGGGTACTGGAAAGGGGTCATTTAATCACTGACTCGAAATTGGTAATTCTGACCCCCAGGTTGCACGGTGGCCCGACCCTCGCAATGATCCACCAAAGATGGACGCACACCTCGACAGTTTTGTTATTATCACTAGGTTAGCATCTGTGAAGACTTTTGTAGTCTCTCGTTCTGTTCTTGCAAGTTGTGGTTGTGGTCTTTAGTGTGAAGACTAGTTTGATGCAGGTCTCCACCGTACTCTGTCCTCAGTAAGCGTCTTCATCTCCTCATTAGAACGGCAACCCACGTCCATTTGAATCTGCTTACTGTATTCGTATCTTGGTCTCCCTGTGCGAATTTTATCCCACGGACTTCTTTCCAATGGTAAATACACGATCCATTTTTGTCTAAGACTGTGCCTTACCATTTCCTTTTATCATCAATTCTCCTCATTACCCACTCATTCGTTACGCGATCTGCCCACACAATATTCGGCATTCTTCTTCTGCAGCTCCACATTTCAATAGCCTCTATCCTCATCCTATCTGAACAATTTGTCGTCCATGTTTCACTACCACACAAGGCTATACTAGGCAACAATCCAAAAAAATTCCTTCGGAAAATGCTTCCACACACTTTACCTAATATTCGATGTTAACAAATTCCTCTTTTTGAAAAACGTTTTTCTTCCCATTCCCATTCTGCATTTTAGAGCCTCTGCACTGCGACCATCACAAGTTATTTTACTCTCCAAGTAACAAAACTCTTTTACTACCTTTACTGTTTCGTTAGCTAATCTAGTTCCTTAAGCATATCCTGGCTTTCTTATACTGCATTCCATTATCGTGTTTTGCTCTATTTAATGTTCATTTTATACGCTCCTCTCAATGCACTATCCATTCCACTCAGTTGCTCTTCCAGGGCCTTTGCTGATACTGACAGATTTACAATGTCATCAGCAAAATGCAGGTGTTTTTATTTTCTTCAACCTGAACATTTTAATTTCTCCTCCAATTTTTCCTTGCTTTCCTTCACAGTTCGCTCAGTGGAAAATTTAATAACATTAGAGGAAGGTTATATTCCTGTGTTTTTTCCTTCCCCACGATTGCTTTTATCGAGGAGAGGTGGGAAATGCGTCAATTTTGTTTGTTACCTAACCCAACCAAACGAATAGTTAGCTTCGTCGCTAAACCAAACCATATTCACATAGAAGCTAGCATGCTAATTCCGAGCGTGCCCGGCGGCCAACTATGCAGTTTCAACTTCCTAACGCAAACCATTAAAAAGTTATGACGATTTTATTTCATATAGTTCAATAAATGTCAGCTTGTACACGTACATTTTTATTTTTATTCATCTGTCTTTTATTGCACCTCTGTTTTCAAATGTTATATGTTTGTAAATCTATCTGACTCAACTGCTTGATATTAGTTCGTAGATTACAATATACTTAAACTAAAATAAACTAACCTAAGGAAAACACAATCACCTATGCCCGAGGGGGGATTCGAACCTCCGACGGCGAACGGCCGCGCACTCCGCAGCACTAGCCACACTGCACACGGCTAATCCACCGCGACCCGCTTGATATTAGTTCGTAGCTTACAAACTACTTAAACTAAAATAAACTAACCTAAGGAAAACACAATCACCCATGCCCGAGGGGGGACTCGAACCTCCGACGGCGAACGGCCGCGCAGTCCGCAGCACTAGCCACACTGCACACGGCTAATCCGCCGCGACCCGCTCTTTTCGATGTTGTTCTGGAAACATTACCAATAATGGTAGCGGGTAGCAGTTGCCACATTCGTGTGTTACGTTTGGCGGCTGATGGAACTCGTTCAGAATGTATGACGATTTCATTTCATATACGTCAATGTCACCCTATACTTGTCCGAGGGTTGGAACTTAAATAGTAGCAACACTGCTGTGGAGAAACTATGCGATGGAATCTATTATTGTCGCTGATAGTACACGTTGTTGACGTACCTACCTTACCTCCGAACAAATGGACTCGTCCGTCCCACGTTATCGTCGTGTGCACAATCGAGGGAAACAGTCACTTGAGAGCGAGCGGTCAAACGTAACTGTGTCATCCTAACGCATTACGTTCCTACAGGGCAGACCGTCATGCACAGTATTACAGTTCGTTTCCGAAGCATCACCTGCGACCAGCTTTTGCGAAAGAAACGGCAACACTTTCTGCGCAACCCACCCCTCATTCTGCACGACAATGCGCGTACGCATAGAGCGCAAGCTGTGGCTGCTCAGTTAGTTCGATGGGACTGGGAAGTACTGTACCATCCACCATACTCCTCGGAAATATTCAAATGTTTGTTAAGCTTATGGGACTTAACTACGGGGTCATCAGTCCCTAAACTTACAAACTACTTATGAACTACTTACGAACTAAGGACGGCACAAATATCCATGCCCGTGGGGGATTCGAACCCCCGACCGTAGTGGCCGTGCAGACCGTGACTGGAGCGCCTCAGTCTCCTCGGCCACCGCGGCCGGCTACTCCCCGGAGTTAAGCCCTTATGACTCTGATTTGATTC
Organism: Locusta migratoria; assembly: GCA_026315105.1. NCBI lineage: Eukaryota > Metazoa > Arthropoda > Insecta > Orthoptera > Acrididae > Locusta > Locusta migratoria. The sequence goes on from CM048747.1 coordinate 179,638,413, forward strand.
CGAAGATGAAGAAAGCACTTCGTGGCATTTGCTTCAGAACTGTTCCAGAGATTCGACAGGCAGTAGACCACTCCATTCGCACCAACAGAACATGTACTGCTAACGGTGTAGTGCGCCTTCCACATCGCTGGCAAACGGGTTTTAAACAACCCTGGTGACTACTTTGAAGGACAGTAACAGGTGCAAACAGTGGCGCCGCCAGGATTTGTTTCTGGGGAGGGGGGTCTAATTTTTTAAAAATAAATCCTATTGAATTTTTTACTCTATGACTCAATTTTACATGTTTTATAATTTATCCAATTATATTACCAAAACATTTGCACAAGAAATAAAATGAGTGGGCTCGCATTAATTTGAAAGTAGACGACTAATGTGGTGGAAATGGAGTGTATATAATCAGCGCGTAAGATAATTAAGCAGCTCCTATGTCACTAGCCAAAGGGAAAGGTCTTTACATTTTAATTAACGTGAGACTCTATAAGTAAAATCTAAACTAAAATAACACTATTGTTGTTCATAAGATTCCACTCGGTGGCGCCGCTGACCGCTAAGCAGCGCGTCGCCGCATATGAAGAATCGGCTCGAAACTTGAGCATACCAGTAAGAAAAGCGGCAGCATCAAAGCTGGTCGCGGCGGCATTAAAACAGCTCACAGTAACAGTAGAACACGTTCTCAGTGGCGGCATCACGTTGGCAAGCAGTTGTCACTTCCGCTTGTGCTTGGCACATTGTAGTTCCGGAGTGATTTATTACAACTAGCTTAAACCCGCGGCTCCGCTCGCGAGTTGGTTGATTATGATAGATAAGCTATCTTTCAGTTGTATGCTATGAGACTGGTTTTGAAGGATGAAATGAAATACAATACCTTCTTTAGAAACAAACATTCTTAATCAACATTCAAATAAAGAAATAAAATTATGTGAAATGCTTAATGATGAACTCGTTTCGAAGAATCCAATCACGAAATTCAACAATAATGATGGTAATAATATCACAGATCGATCACTTGATTTAATGCGCGAAACGTGAAATCGATTTTTTTTTTAAAAAGAGATGTATTAAAATAATGTTCTTTTTTACTTCTTTATTTATTTATTCTTATATTTCCTTATTCGTATACTTATCCTTACAGAGAAAGAGCTGAAGACATTGTAGCACGCATAGACTAAAGATATGGTCTGTGGCATCACGTTTAGCTGTATGTAACCTCCTTGCTATACAGTCGCAAACGTCAGAATTTTTTTATAATTTGACGACTTTCAACCACAATATCTTCCATCTCCTTATAGCTATCGGCATGGAAGTGCTATAGTGTACATTGGGACACTTCGCACAACAATTACAAACAGACCATTCGTTTGCATTCTGTAGTTTTCGCTGCAGAGCGAAATATTAACACACACGTAGAATTTTATATACATCGATAACTTTCCATCCCAATATACTCCACCCTTTTATCATTATCAACGCTCAAGCAACAATGCAACCAATAAAATCATTTTCAAAGAGTAAGTACAATTTTCAAAGAGTAAATATTGTTCCTCATTTCGCCTTATATTCTTAAAATTACTAAATCTATCACATCGCTATAAAACTGTGCCTAAAACCTTACTCAGGTATTAATTAATAACTGTACAAATGTTTAAGTCTCTGTGTCTTGTCATTCGGACGTGATAAGCGTACACCGAACTGACATTCACATTTATAGATATAGATGTACTATTTCAAATTTACGGTGCTGACGTATTTCAAATGTTCAAATGTTTGTATAGCTTATGGGACTTAACTACGGGGTCATCAGTCCCTAAACTTAGAAACTACTTATCAACTAGCTTATCATAAGGACGGCACAAATATCCATGCCCGAGGGGGGATTCGAACCTCCGACCGTAGTGACCGTGCAGACCGTGACTGAAGCGCTTCAGTCCCCTCGGCCACCGCGGCCGGCGCTGACCTATTTAAAAAATAAAAAATGTAAACAATGAAATATAATAAATAGTCACTTCTGATCCTGCAGTTGTTATTATTTAATATTCATAGAATATATATGACATCAACTGCGATTGGGCAAAGCTGAAAACGTGTATCCAGCCGGTGATCACTGTGTCCCCAGTGGTGTAGGGGTCAGCGCAACTGCCTAGAAAGCAGGAGACCCGGGTTCGAATCCCGGCTGGGTACACATTTTCTGCTTTGCCCAATCGCAGTTGATGTCATATATTTTCTATGAATATTAAATAATAAATAGTATTTGGACGCTGCTGGGGACGAGGGTGCCGGCCGCGGTGGCCGAGGAGAGTAAGGCGCGCCAGTCACGGTCTGCACGGCCACTACGGTCGGGGGTTCGAATCCCCCCTCGGGCATGGATATTTATGCCGTCCTTAGTTAGTATATAAGTAGTTTGTAAGTTTAGGGACTGATGACCCCGTGGTTAAGTCCCATAGACTATACAAACATTTTTTTGGAGGAGGGCTTCAGCCCCATTAGCCCCCTTCCCTCCCTCCCCCCCCCCCCCCCGGCTGCGCTACTGGATGCAAACATATAACGCTTTTGTGAATAAATAGTTGCCACTATTTAAGTTCCATCACTTGTACTTTACTTTTTGATTTAACTGTTTCATTGTACCGTTGTTTTCGATATTATTCTGAAACCATCGCCCATAATGGCAGCAGGTGCAAGGTGTCGAATCCGTGTGCTCCGTTTGAGGACTGATCTTGGAGATTTGCGGACGTCGAGTGTTTGGTTTTCAACCCGCAGGTAAGAAGCCCGATTCGTGCGACCCGACTCACTCTTGGACCCCGACTCTTTTCGATGTTGTTCTGAAACCATCGCCAATAATGGCAGCAGGTACAAGGTGCCGAATCCGTGTGCTACGTTTGAGGACTGATCTTGGAGGGTTGCCGAGTGTATGGTTTTCAACCAGCAGGTAAGAAGCCCGATTCGTGCGAACCGACTTACTCTTGGACCCCGACTGTTTTCGATGTTGTTCTGAAACCATAGCCAATAATGGCAGCAGGTACAAGGTGCCGAATCCGTGTGCTACGTTTGAGGACTGATCTTGGTGATTTGCCGACGTCGAGAGTTTGGTTTTCAACCAGCAGGTAAGAAGCCCGATTTGTGCGAACCGACTCACTCTTAGACCCCGACTCTTTTCGATGTTGTTCTGAAACCATCGCCAATAATGGCAGCAGGTACAAGGTGCCAAATCCGTGTGCTACGTTTGAGGACTGATCTTGGAGGGTTGCCGACGTCGAGTGTTTTGTTTTCAACCAGCAGGTAAGAAGCCCGATTCGTGCAAACCGACTCACTCTTGGACCCCGACTGTTTTCGATGTTGTTCTGAAACCATCGTCAATAATGGCAGCAGGTACAAGGTGCCGAACCCGTGTGCTACGTTTGAGGACTGATCTTGGAGGGTTGGCGACGTCGAGTGTTTGGTTTTCAACCAGCAGGTAAGAAGCCAGATTCGTGCGAACCGACTCACTCTTGGACCCCGACTGTTTTCGATGTTGTTCTGAAACCATCGCCAATAATGGCAGCAGGTACAAGTTGCCGAATCCGTGTGCTACGTTTGAGGACTGATCTTGGAGAGTTGCCGACGTCGAGTGTTTGGTTGTCAACCAGCAGGTAAAAAGCCCGATTCGTGCGAACCGACTCACTCTCGGACCCCGACTGTTGTGCCCGAGGTGACGACGGCAGCCACAGATGTCTCCCGCAGCGACGCCTCTGCCCGGCGTTTTGCCGGCGTCACCGGAGACGTCTATTTATACGTCTGCCGGCGCGGAGGCGGCGGCGACATCTGCAGCAGCCGAGAGGGCGTCAAACACCTGCCACCGCATCTGCATGGAAATAGCCGCGCCGGGGGGCGCAGAAAAATAAAAACCTCTTAAATATTAATGACACGTTTATTAGAATTTTACACGGTGCTTGGGCGCCTTCAGTGGGGAAGCGACCGTAAATAATAGATCCGAGTCGAAACGGGCAGAAAGTAAATTCTAAGAGGAGCAGGCCGTTACGCGTCGTGGCAGACGGCGGAGAAGAGTAGGTGGGTGGCAAGGGAAGAGATTGGGAGAGGAGAAAGAGAGACTTAAAACCCGGCGCGATAAATTAAGAGAATCCGAGATGGCGCGTCAGAGACAGAGGTAAAAGCGGGAGGGGGAAAGAGGGAGAGAGAGGACGAGCTGAAGCGACGGGTGGGAGTAGGAGGAGGAGTAATTTCGAAAGCAGCACACGGTAGCAGTATGTTGTACCTGTTGAAATATTTACGGCGGGGGGCGAAATAAAATGAAATGAATTCTCAGCGGCGGCGTTACGAATCCGGCTGATGTGCACGGCGCATGCGCGTGTTATGTACGGCCGTCCTCGTGTAAGTTGGCGGCCGTCCGTCTTCCCCCCATTACGCCCATCCCCGAGTGTTGGCTTTACGTCGGGCGTAACTTAAACGCCGTGTTTAACGCCGTAAGCCGGCGGGAGCGCGCCCGCCCGCCGACTGATCCCCGGTGCGGCCGCGTCTACAATCCGTAATTTCCTCCGTAAATACCCCGGCTGAGTGATTTAGGGACTCCCAGGCGCCGTGTCTCTGTCTCTCCCTGCCTCCCTCTTTGTTTGTCGGCCTTTCAGCCGGTGGCCGGACTCCTTATCCCTCTTTCAGAGCGGGCAGCACACCGGCCGAGCGACGAGGCGACGCACGGAGAGCTAGTTGTTAATCGTGACACGATAAAGGGAAACTTGTTAAGGTGACAACAGAATATGAAGTCTTCTAGGTAGGTAGGAGGTTGCATGTTGATTTCAATATAGACTCATGTGTACAGGGATGGCCGGCAGCGGTGTCCGAGGGGACTGAGGCACTCCAGTCACGGTCTGCACGGCCACTACGGTCGGGGTTTCGAATCCCCCCTCGGGCATGGATATTTGTGCCGTCCTAGTTCGTAAGTAGTTCATAAGTAGTTTGTAAGTTTAGGGACTGATGACTCCGTAGTTAAGTCCCATAAACTTTACAAACATTTGAACATTTGTACAGGGATGTTTACTGACTCTTCATAACGCATATTTTTAACTTCAATACGCCGCGGTGGAGTAGCCGAGCGGTCTAAAGCGTCTCCCTGCGGAGCGCGCGGTTGCTCGCCGTGGAGGTTCGAGTCCTCCCGGGGCATGGGTGTGTGTGTTCTTAGGTTAGTTTACCTAGGTTTAAGTTGTATAGTCTATGGGACTTAACTACTGGGTCATCAGTCCTTAAGTAGTTTGTAAGCTACGGACTGATGACCACGCAATTTGGTCCGATAGATTTACAGACATTTGAACATTTAACATCAGTACATTTGGAGAAAGCTTTTGACAATTTTTGCTTTGGCAAGTAAAACAGAGTCTTCTTGTAGCAATTCTTTTATTCTTTCATGGGTCGCTCCTCGGTTGCACAGTGGTAGAGTTCAAATGTTCAAATGTTTGTAAATCTATCGGACCAAACTGCGTGGTCATCGGTCCGTAGCTTACAAACTACTTAAACCTAGGTAAACTAACCTACCGACAAACACACCCACCCATGCCCCAAGGAGGACTCGAACCTCCACGGCGAGCAACCGCACGCTCCTTAGCGAGACGCTTTAGACCGCTCGGCTACTCCACCGCGGCAGTGGTAGAGTGCCAAGCTACAAATCCCAAGGACGCGGGTTCGATCCCCGCCAGGGCCTAGGATTTTTATCTGTTACTTTCCACTTCTTTCACCTCTGGCAGTATTGCTCATGTGAAAAATACCGAGTAGCACCGTGGTTTGGAACCCATGTTAAACTGTAGGTCCCCCTACAACTGGCTGAGTAAGTCAGTTCGAAGGTCGGAGGAAGGCAACGGCATACCACCTCCAAACAGGACCATGCCTAGTAAAGCACTGTGGTGTTCAAACCAATCTTCGGATTGTTGACTGCCCTTACCTTTTTACCTAGGTAGGTAGGAGGTTGCATGTTGCCTTCCATATAGACTAATGGGTACAGGGATGTTGTTTCTTTTTAATCTTTTAAATTATAATTTTTTTTATATTATAATTTATTATAATATCAAACAATAAAACCCATTACCTAAGACTGAAATGGGCAATAGTATAATACATAAATTTCTTACGGTTAAATGGTGACATTACATTTCATTACATTACATGTTTCTGCAGAAACCACTGGACATCTTGCTGGTTGTTGATGTTTATACTGGGTGATGTGCATGATGTTGTGTCTTATGCTACTGCTGTGGTGTTACATGTGTGCCAGCATTACAAACCTGCTTGTGGTGGCCAGCTCACCGAGCGAATCCCAGTGAGCATGCCCCTGGCACTGGGCGGCCAATTTCTTTTGTCAAAACAGCCCCCCCCCCGGCAAAAACTTTTCCCCTGCGTGTCTTATTCTACTATTTAAGAAAAACCTACATCTAACTTTCGTCTATGGTCTAATTCGGTGTTTGCCACATCTAACCCCCGAATCCAGGGGATGGCGGATTCTTCCATTGCTGGAGACCAGTCCATCCCCCGGCGGCATCGGGTATTGGGTCAGATTTGGTTATTGATTCAGGATAAAGTCCCGAAGCACTTTGCGCGAGACATTATTGGCGATTTCGTCGAGTACTCGGAACGTGTCTGGGGTTATTATGAGCTCAAAGGAGTTATTACTAGGCAGAGCCCTTCTGAGATCCGCAGCCACGTCGTCATACGTAGGACACTCATAAATTGTGTTCTGGCGTACCTATCTCGGCACCACAGGTACAAGCTGGCGTAGCCTGTCTCCTAAACCGACATAGATATGTCGGATAGGGTCCATGCCCGGTGAGGAAGTGCAGCATGATTTGATGTTTACTGACTCTTCATAACGCATATTTTTAACTTCAGTACGCCGCGGTGGAGAAGCCGAGCGGTCTAAATCGTCTCGCTGCGGAGCGCGCGGTTGCTCGCCGTGGAGGTTCGAATCCTCCCTGAGGCATGTGTGTGTGTGTGTGTGTGTGTGTGTGTGTGTGTGTTTGTCCTTAGGTTAGTTTACCTAGGATTAAGTAGTTTGTAAGCTACGGACTGATGACCACGCAGTTTGGTCCGATAGATTTACAGACATTTGAACATTTATCTTCAGTACATTTGGAGAAAGCTTTTGACAATTTTTGCTTTGGCAAGTAAAACAGCGTCTTCTTGCAGCAATTATTTTATTCTTTCATGTGTCGCTCCTCGGTTGCACAGTAGTAGAGTGCCAAGATAAAAAACCCCAAGGACGCGGGTTCGAGCCCCACCAGGTCCTAGGACTTTTATCTGTCACTTTCCAATTATTTTACCTCTGGTAGTGTTGCTAATGTGAAAAATATCGAGTTGCACCGTGGTTCGGAACCCACGTTAAACTGTAGGTCCCCCTATAACTGGCTGGGTAAGTCAGTTCGAAGGTGGGAGAAAGGCAACGGCATATCACCTCCAAACAGGACCATGCCTAGTAAAGCACTGTGGTGTTCAACCCAATCTTTTTTTTTCCGCCATTTATTCAGGGCAGGGGCGCCGACACCGTGGGTGCTCCGGGGCTCGTGCACTCCCCAAGAATTTTTTGGGGGTGCTGAGCGCCAACATAAAATTGAGGTGGAAAATATAAATTAAACAAAAAAAAAAAAATCGGAAAAAATCAAAACCTATTTGATGACTTAAGAGGCAATGCAAAACGTGACCATAGCGACAGACGATATTTCATACGTGAAAGCAATGATCAGTTTTGTACGCGGGTCCCCAAGCGAGTAACAATGAGTGTCCGTGTTTTACTCACTATGCTAGCTTTATTCATCCTGAAGCACGTCGGTCCTTTTGTCTTTTCAGGTGTACGTATTTATGAACATTCAATTGTGTTCTTATAGGAATTTAGCTTGAAGAATCTGATGCTGATGCTTGAAACGTGTCCATAATAAATAAATAAAAAATAAAAAAAATAAAAATAAATAAATAAATAGAAATGTCTAATATTGTGACTGGCTTGCAAGAAAATGTTTAATATTGCTTCTGTTTTGTGTATCGATATGTGTACTTAAGTCTGTGAAGTCTCATCTTTGGCAAAGATTATGTATCGCATAGCATTGTAGCTCGCGCAGAGTGGGACTTGTAGTTCAGCTCGCTTAGAGAGCAGTTGAGTTGTGTGTATGGCTCCGATGTAGAGCAGAGGCTGCTGTGCCAGCAAGTTGATTTGATTGTATTTGGAATATATATATTGTATTTTTTATTACTATAAAAACGTTGTACCATCGCTGGAATGAAGGATATTGCATGTATTTATGACTATCACATTTTTCAACTTTTCTGTGTACTCCATCTGTTGTTTTAATTTTGAACATTTTGTACAAAAATGTTTATCAGGATTTTATATTTTCCATGATATATATGTCATTAAAGGATTTTTAGACTTGAAATTCAGTAATTTTCCTGGCTAGGCAATGCCATTGGCATCACTCACCCTACAAAATTTTTAATAGGTAAGAGGGGGGTGATGAAACGTGTCCATAAAAATTTTGTAAGAAAATGTCTAATATTGTGCCTCCTGTTTTGTGCCGAGTAACTTGCTTCTACTGTGTGTATCGATATGTGTAATTCAGTTTCATCTTTGGCAAAGATTATGTATCGTATAGCATTGTGGCTCGCGCAGAGAGAGAGAGAGAGTGGGACTTGTGGTTCAGCTCGCTTATAGAGCAGTTGAGTTGTGTGTATGGCTCCGATGTAGAGCAGAGGCTGCTGTGCCAGCAAGTTGATTTGATTGTATTTGGAATATATATTGTATTTTTTATTACTATAAAAACGTTGTACCATCGCTGGAAAGAAGGTAATCGCATGTATTTATGACTGTCACATTTTTCAATTTTTCTATGTACTCCATCTGTTGTTTTAATCTTGAATATCTTGTATAAAATTGTTTATCAGGTTTTCATATTCTCCATGTAATATTTTGGATGTTATTAATGAATTTTTCGACTTGAAATTCAGTAATTTTGCTGGCTAGGCAATGTGTAGCGATACATTAATATTTTTTTTTATTGAAAATTATATCTGCGACGCTTGTCGCTAGCATCCGTTCTCTCTGCCAATAAATCTCTGATTATCATTGTTTCAAGTTATACCTTCAACTATTTCAAACGATCTGGAGAGAAAACGGAATCGCTTGTCGTCTTTCGTTTTTCTACCTTTGTACTGAGCGGACGTATTTTACTCGACCTCCATAATCTTGTAAGTGTGAGCTCTGGTTAGCACCCTTTTACTTAATAAACTTTAACTTTCATTTGGAATTCCTATTTCATTTAAATAATTACTATTTCTCCCCATTTTTCATTTAACTGATACCTATTTTCAGCAATATTAGTAAATTGATGCTTGGTTATTGTTGCCTATTGCCTCATGATGACAAAAGAATGCAAAATTTATTTACTCTCATTTTGTGTTAAACAGTGAATTCAATGCCTGCAGGAAATCTTCATTCTGTTAAAAGCGAAGTCCGATAATTTCTTTAACTTTCTATACCAATAGTGATCAAAATTACACACGGTCTTAAAACTTTAATAATTAATAGTCATGAAACCAAGCATCAGTATACGAGAACGAAGATATTAATCAATTCATACAGGTTCAACTGCAGTGTCACAGCTTCCACCAATGAATGCATACCAGGTAACTTATTCCGCTATTTTCTTATGTAATGGTGTTTTCTGGTGTTGTCGTAAATTTTAACTTACATTGCTACTGAGAACTGATAACCATTTCAAAAATTAATATTCATTGCTAATCTTACGGTTATTTAAAATTCAATTCCGGTTTTCAACCTTGATCTTGTGACAACACCAGCGATATAAAAAAAATTAACAATACATAAGAATTGCCCACCGTGACAGGACCTCGAATGGTTGTAAAGAAAATGTTATTTTATGTGAATTAATTATACCATTGTTTGACATTTTTTTATATTTGTAATCATTCACCAAAGTATGATATCTAATCTGTATAATGTGTTTATTTTTCATGAACAACTGCTGACCGATTGTGACGTGAAAACCATAATTACTACCCAGGAGAATAATAAAATAAAAATTTGGAGCCACACCCGATCACGAGAAATTCAACCGCAGCCAACAATGAAAATTGCAACACAGGTAAGGACAGACTGATTATTTCGCTTATTTGGTGCTTTCTACTTTCTCCTAGTCTTTCGCAAGTACGCAATCTCCGATCCAGTACCTCATTCTATTAGCAAAAATCTGTTTTCAAAATTTCTTTTGTAGTCAGATATTTATTTTAAATCACAAGTTGGAAAAATGGTCAACATGGCTGCTAAATCGATATAACTAAGCGATCCTCGCTTGTCTCTCACTCGAAGAGTTTCGCATGCGTGTGACGAATATTAATAGTGATTTGTTTCTCAACAGTGCTGATAAAAGAAATTTTTTGCATGTGAAGTGTGTAGGTTCCCACACTATTCCAAATTTTTGATAATTTATTAGTATGGTTAAAACCCGTAGACAAATTACTACAATGGAGTCAGAACAAAACACTAATGTTTCACAGCCCGCGCAAAATGTTGAAAATAATGTGGCTGCGAGATCAATTGAAATGATTCCACACATAGTGGAGGAAAATCTTGCAACCACATCATACGTAACAGATTTTCCCACACAGACAGTACACCAATCTGAAAATCCGCAAGAAGATTGGTTAAAACGATTTGAGATATTATTTGCTAATATGTCACAACAAATTAACAATTTACAAACATCTACTAAAGACGAACTAAACAATTTGCAAGCATCTACGAATGCTATACATGCGAACATGTCGCAACAAATTAACAATTTACAAACATCTACACATGCTACAAACAATCAGACTTCAGGCTTGACCGATCAAATTAATCATTTGCAGGCCAACACGAAACATGATTTAGAGCTGTTGCAAAATTCCACCAAGCAACAATTAGACAGAGTAGAGGAACAGCAAAATCAAATCGCGGCTCAAATGATAACTCGGGATGAATTTGAGTCGAGATTTAAAAATCTAGAATCAGTACAACAAAATTTACCCTCAATTATTTCTGAGGAAGTAAACAAACAGATAGACGCACAGATACTCAAAGTCGAACAGGCTATCAATGGTAAGTTTTCTGAAGTACAAAACAAAGTAGTGGATCAAATCATGGACACAGTAGATGCAAAAATCTCTTTTGTAGTCGATGATGTAACTAATTGTAAAGAAACCGTTAAAACATTACCAACAGCTATAGACAGTCTCACACAGAATCTTACACAGCTTAAAATTCAACAAGAAAACTTGGAAACAACTGTTACGAGAATTACGAGCCAGGCAGAAAACATAGTCAAAGAAAATCATGATAGGGTACAACAATTCTTATATAATACAGAAGCGAAGTTGAATGGAAAGATAGATGCAGAATTAACCACTGTAATTCAAGACGTAGCTACTCAAGTGTATGAAAAACATGGAAATACTGTTAAAGCTTTACAAAAAGATCTTACAGAAGTGAAATCAATTTTAAATACGCAGATGACACAATCTAGCCCAAATGAACCCGTGACAAATGTGTTCCATGATTGGAAATCTCCCAGAATTGCAACAAATATTCCACGCTCTCCATATAATCCGGGTACATCTAACAATTTGACGTCAGACAGGACGCAGACTGACTTTTGCTTGACGACCTCTAATGACCTTGACCGACTAGGTAGGGAAATGAAATCAAACATACCCCCCTCTTATTCACCACGAAATCATGCTACTGCCGAAGAACTTGACGAAAGTATGATAAAGCACCACCAATTTCAAATCTTTATTAATGAGAACCGTGCTGTGCACCCAGTCATTTTCCTGCAATCTTTTAGAGGTTTATTACCTGAATCGTGGTCCGAAAAAAGAAAGATAAGATTTGTTGTCGGATACATTCAAGGTGAAGCGGGAATCTGGGCTGCAGAAGCCCTACAGAGTTGTGAAACTTATGGTGAGTTCGAACGGGCACTTTTAGCCACCTTTTGGTCACCTGCTGTGCAAGAAAGGTTTCGAAATGAAGTTTATAATCCGCAACCTTTCAATGAACGAAACGGGAGTCTGCGGAGATATTTCGAGAAGTACGTAAACAAAGCTAAATTCTTTGATGACCCCCTCCCGCACAGGGAAGTACTACGCGTATTAATAAACAAATTGCCTACACGATTGCGGTTGCAACTAGCACATGTTTCAACACAAAACTTAGAAACTTTTCTCACTGAGGTGGACACACTAGATTCAATCTTTGAAGATGACCGAGCAAGAAATAATAGTTACAGGTACGGTAACGCAAATAATTACTTCAACTATCCTAGTAATCAGCTGATTCATGTCAGCCAGCCACAGCCTAATAATCAAAACATGTCACGCCCTCCACAGAAGTTACCGCAACAGTCATTTATTAGCAATACCGGACAGCCGCAAATGCAACAAGTGACTAGTGGAGTAAACAGTGGAAACGCAGTACGAAACGTACCTAACGGCGCTCAGTATTACCGACGCCGTCGTGACAGCAGATTTAATCCGGATTACTACAATCACAATAATAATAATTTCAATAACAATGCAGCTACTTTCCCTAACCAATATAATGGTAACACACAACCGCTCTGGCGTAATGGAAACTACTACAATAATAATAACAGAAACAGAAAATTTTTTCCAAACAATAACGGTAATCAACAAATTCCGAACTTTTCTACTACTCCGGCACAACAACCAAATGTCAATCAAATGCCAGTAGCAACGATGACGACTGACAGTACAGATCAAACAAACTGGACACAAAATGAATCGACCGTTACTATAACTGACGTGACAGAAACTTTAAATCGACCTCAAAGACATTCTAACGGGACGCAGACGTCAAACTAAATCGGCTCGTGTCTGGCCCTCCGACATTGAGCGACCGAGGCAGTGAGGGCACAATTCTCACAGTAAATATGCTGCGTTACAATAAAGGAATCGATATCAGGGAAGAGCTACTCCAGGAACAAACACAACAAAACAAAGTACCTATAGTTGCCTATCAAGCACACATCTTAATAACAGTAGGAGACATACCTACATCGATTTTAGTTGACACTGGAGCAGCTGTTAATGTATTGTCTTACAGTCGATTTAAACGCATAAACAACATTCAGAGGTTACCTACCTTTCCTGTACAGAACTGCAAAATCATTGGTGCAGTAGGTGCAAAATCTAAGCCAGTTAAGTTACAAATACTTGTTCAACTACAAATCTGTGATGAAATTGATACTTGCTCATTCCTTGTAGTAGATGCTATCATAGAAGACTGTATACTTGGTTTAGAATATCTTCAAAGTCGAGAAGCAAAATTAGATTTTAAGGAAGGTAAATGTTATTTGACAGTAAACCACTGTGTCTGCATTTTGAATCTGACTAAGAAGGAAGTGACACCAAGAAAATCTTGTAACTCTGTTAGGTTGAAACAAGTCACTGTTAATCAAATGCAATTTGAAAATTATACTGGAATTCAGGAATCTGAAAATGAATCTCTTGAATCTATAGTTCAAAAAGTTAACGAATCCACTAATGCCACAGATAGTCAGAGACAACAACTTCTCCACTTGCTACACAAGTACATACGAGTATTTGACAAAAGGCCAGGTGTAATTAGGACATATCAGTATAACATGCAAGTTAAGCCTCATGAAGCATTCTGTAGGCAAACATATTCTATACCTTGGGCAAAACAACCAGCTGTCAAAGCAGAAATTAACCGTATGCTTCGATGGAACATAATAGAACCTTCAATGTCACAGTATTCCAGCCCTCTTCTTGCAATTTTTAAATCAGATGGGTCTGTTCGTCTTGTGCTTGATGCACGTCAAGTCAATAAGATTATCATTCCAGTTAGAACTAGGCCACAAAACCTAGAAGAACAGCTTCAGAAGTTCTATGGAGTCAAATATCTATCAAGTTTTGATCTTAGAGCATCATATTGGCAGGTTCCTATAACAGAAGAGTCTCGTAAATATACTGCTTTCATTTTCTCAGGACGATCGTACCAATTTAAGGTACTGCCTTTTGGTCTAAATGTGAGTTCTGGTGTCTTTATCACAGCACTTGATACAGTACTTGGTCCGGAATTACTAGATAATATTACAGTTTACGTTGATGACATACTTGTTGCTACTTCTACATGGGAAGAACATGTCATCCTACTTGAAAGAGTGTTAGATAAATTTCTGTCATCTGGAGTAACTGTCAACTTGAAAAAGTCTAAGTTTGTTAAAACTGAAATCAAATTTCTTGGGCATATTATCTCACCCACGGGCATTGTTCCTGACCCTAAAAAAATTAAAGCAATTCAAAATTTTCCTGCACCTCGCAATAGGAAGCAATTAAATGCCTTCTACGGTTTATGTTCATTTTTTCGGCGCTTTGTGCCACAACAACTACTCAATAGTACTGCTCTTCTTTCACTTCTTCGAAAAAACAACCCTTGGAATTGGACAGAACAGTGTCAGCAAGACTTTGACAAAATTAAACAAGCTCTTGTTAACACAGACATATTAAACCACCCTGACATGTCACAGGATTTCTGTATTGTTACGGACTCGTCAAATTTTGGGGTTGGGGCGTGTCTCTTCCAAATTTCAAATAATCTGGATCCGCAGTCCCTAAAAGTCATCCGTTTTGCTAGTCGCACGCTCACTGAGTGCGAACGTCGATATTCAACCACAGAGTTAGAACTTCTTGCAATTGTTTGGGCATTCAAAAAGTTTCATCATTATATCTTTGGTAAACATACAAGAGTCTTCTGTGATCATCAGGCACTTAGCTTTTTGATGTCATGCAGACTATTACACAATAGATTAGCCATATGGGCCATGATACTACAAGAATACGATTTTGAAATTGAACACATTAAAGGATCAGATAATGTCATAGCTGATGCACTTTCCAGACTTCCCCAGGGTTTACCAGAATTTGAAGACTACCTTGAGTCAAACACAGAGTTTAAGATAATGCTCATGAAGGACATGGAATTTAGAACATATTATTTAGATATGTGCAAAAACATGCAGGTATTACAGCAAGCAGATGACAGGTGGAGGAAAATTATCACACAAATTACAGACAAGTCAGATGCACATCTAAATCAACACTACAAAGTCTACAAAGGAGTACTTTTCTTTCGTAGACATGTACAATCGCAACTCTGGTGTGTTTGCATACCTGCTACATATGAAAAATCTCTAATTTGGCACACTCATAGAGTTTGGGGACACTTTGGTGCACTAAAGTGTCTCCGTAAGCTTAAACAATACTGTTATTTTCCGAATATGTCACGAAAAATCCATTACACGTTGAAATCCTGTTTAATCTGTCAGAAATGCAAGCCTAACAATCAGTCAAACAAGATGCCGCTTCATTCTATCTTGCCATATAAACCTGTTCAATTAGTTTCAATTGATACTGCAGGACCTCTTCCGATTGGACGCGGAGGCGTCAAACACATTCTTGGCATCTATGATGTGTTTTCAAAATTTGTGAAGTTATACGCCTTAAAAACTACTACCGCAAAAGCAGTGATTCGGCGCCTTGAGCGCGACTATTTCCCTTTTGTCGGGAAGCCAACGACAATTCTGTCCGACAATGCAAAAACTTTCACATGTCACGCATGGAAAGATTTCATTCATAAAAATTACCTGAATCACATTCTCATTTCACGTTACAATCCTTCTGCCAATCCAATGGAACGCATGTTCCGTGAATTAAATCGCTTCATCAGAACATATGCTTCCAACAAACAAACATCCTGGGTTGAATATATTGGACTATTTGAGCAAGTGGTTAACAACCTACCTTTGTATTCTACACCCTATACACCCACCGATTTAGTTTTACAAACCAAAGAGACAAACGAATGGGTAAAACCGATACCAAAATTTCCCCGAGGTGACGTATCACTGGAAGAAAAGGTAAGACAAATATTAGTAGCCCTAACTAATGCAGCTATAAAAAGAAAAGCCTACTATGATAAGCAGCTGAAAAGAACACAAACATTTAATATCGGAGACCTAGTACTTCTGCGAAATCATCCTAAACCATCAGCTATCTTAAAACGTAATAAAAAGTGGCAACATCTATTTTCTGGACCCTTTAGAATTGTTCAAATTCCGCACGAGGGAAGTTATTTATTATCTACAGTACACTCGGGAAGAGTGAGAGGTTTATATCCACACAAGCATTTGAAAAAGTTCTATGCTTAGTTTTTAAGCTGATCACTGAAGCAAGATAAACAAAAATGATAAATATGACATCTAGTTCCTAGTGAATAAGTAAAAAAATTCACAGATCCAAGGAGAATAAGCTGAACAAAATATTTTTTTTTCTTACAATGTTACGTAATGGATAACAAATATTAACAGACGGTGTAACTGTTCTCATGTCAAACACTTAGCAAATACACAGATATCTCGAACCACTGTTATGTTTAATACAACATAGAACACTTACTATGGGCATTAATTATTATAATTATTAGTATAAGTATAAGAGAATATTTATGATGAAGAAAATGAATATATGGAGCAAATGATTTATTTTAGTACGATGGATCTGAAGTAGGAGGATATTTTTTTTATGAAAGAAATGTAGTGATAAGGATATATTAATGTTTTGTTTGCCCAACGGCTCCTAATACGAGCCACA
Source organism: Locusta migratoria (assembly GCA_026315105.1). Classification (NCBI taxonomy): domain Eukaryota; kingdom Metazoa; phylum Arthropoda; class Insecta; order Orthoptera; family Acrididae; genus Locusta; species Locusta migratoria. The sequence continues at coordinate 179,655,123 of CM048747.1, forward strand.
CACACACACACGCACACACATACACACATACAAATACACACACACTCAAATCCAAACAATGTTGCTATACGAGACATGATAACGTAACGTATTTGCGGTCAGCTATCTTTTCAAAGACAGTATATATGATATGAAGTTTTATAAGCCACTAGGAACCTGTAGATTAATGCTGATCAGCTGACAGGTAACACACATGTCAACAACTGTGCAATTTATTTAAGAGGGAACATATGACCTTTAAAGGCATCTAAGTTTATTGAACAATTGTGGGACAAAACTTTCTTAAAAATTACACACGACTTTATGCTGATGCTTATGAGCTTGGCAGTAATTAAGATAACAGTGTCATTATGATGTTGCGTCAATACTACTATTTACATATCAAAACATTTGCAACAGATATGAAATATTTTGAACAACATTACAAGCTGATGTGTCAGAAGCGTTCACTAATTGAAAAATCAATCTTTAGACTAGACAACCTTTAGTATAAGCAGTAGTTTAAGACTTCTTTTTCAGCTGACGACGTGCACGAGAATTGTGTTCCTGCCAACGGTAAGAAGATCGTCAACTCAACATCAAAATGACGGAGGAGACACACACATATGACTACTATTTTGTTTTAAGACACTTTAAACACACACGTACAACACGACGATTGAAAATATTAGACAGTTAGCATGATGTTTCTAGACTACAGATACGTTGTACTTAAAACAGAAAATCTGAACTACACATTTCATTTCTGATAAGGAAAGAACAGGCGATAGCAGGTCATACCGCATGCGAAACGTAAAGCAATGTGAGAGAGAAGCGTGGAGTGCTTTGCTATGAGAGACGTTAGAATATTTTAGTTTGACGTAATATTTTATAATACTAATATAAATGGTAATTTTTGCAAATGATGGATTGATGTGCTGAATTTATGTTGTGTACTATTTTAGAGAGACTTCTCTAACTATAATGCTGTTTTTCTCTCTCTCACTCGATCTTTATTCTGAATGCTATTTAGCCCGAATCTATGCACCAAATTAGCTGATGAGTCTGACCTTGCCTGTGTCAGCAAAATTCATTTGCATTACCTGTTTAAAAGAAAAGAATCATCCCAATTTATACGCTAACTGCTAATGTTGTGTGACAGACGTCACCTCCCATGTTATTACTGACAAAATCAGATTAAAAAAAAGATTCCAAAGATCCACTTCTCATTCCTTAAAAAAATATTCTGATATATTCAATGTAGTGATATGAATGCTTAATGATGAACCTTCAAGCGCAAAAGTAAAAAGATTATGAGGAATAATATTGCTGAAAACAAGGACCCCCTCCAACCGACCTCTGACATGAACATAGGCCGCGACTTATTGTACAATGCACTATATTGTCTAAAAAAAAACTATAATGATGACTAAATAATAACCAAAAACGATAAAATGTGGCTTGTATGTCATTTGAAGATTTATGAACTCTGTTAATGACTAGTATTTCAGAATAATTTGTCACTGTAGATAACCTTTGTAAATAGTAAAGTAACGATAGGTTAATATGAACTGTATAAAATCCAGAAGATATGTGCAGAACGTGATAAAACGAACTGAAAGGACAGTGATACTACTGTGAGAAATTAGTGACAGAAAACTTTTAGTGATAAAACTATCCACACAAACAGTGTTTGTATTCACAAAACTAGGACGCATTTATAGTCAAAGTGCGCGACAGAAGTCTATGCCTTCATGAACATATTAATTAACTAGTGAATTGATTTTGTCATTCACAATAGTGAGCTCGGACTACAAAAGGTAGCACTTGTATAATAAATTCAAGCGATAAGTGAACGTGTAGACTGACTTTATGTATATCAGCATTACGGTGATAGACACTTAAATAGTGTGATCTGAACTAAACCGCAAAAACTTGTTACGTGCGGCATACCGACATAAACAGTCATGATAAAAAATCGTGCAGTGAAGTGACTTTCGAAGTGCATATACGAAGTGAAGGCTATTCGTATATATTTACATACGAAGTCGTAGGTCTTGTCTCAGCTAATGGACTTTAAGGCAGCTGAGATGACAGCCCAAAAATAAATGAAGAAAGCGCAGCAAGTAAGAGGACCTAACCACCTTAATATAAATAATTAGGTACTCACCGCGCTGCGACGATCTTCACTATGAACTATTATGGATGACTCTTCCACTCTGGAAGAAAGATGAAAAACACACGCGAAAACACAAAGTCGGCGAGTTATGTGCTGTACGCAATGCTCGCGAGGTTGCCGCTGCCACGTTTGAACGAACACTGCTGAAGCAGAGTTGCCAGGTTTTTCTATTGTTCTGTCGCCAAATGTCAAACAAAAAGTAGCCCAAATATCGCCATCTTTTCATCAATAAAATGCCAAATGTAACCGTCTTTTCATCAGTAAAAATAGCCAAATATCGCAACCTAATATTATTATGCTACGGTAATTGTGGCATGTTACTCGACAATAATAATCCTTGGAATTCATGGAGTAAGCTGGCCACTGAGTAAAAAGTAACACAAACTGTGGCACGCTCACATTCACATACATCAGACTGAACTTTTCCAAGGAAACTCATACTTCACAGAAACATTTCACATGTTCAAATGTTTGTTAAGATTATGGGACTTAACTACGGGGTCATCAGTCCCTAAACTTACAAACTACTTATGAACTACTTACGAACTAGGACGGCACAAATATCCATGCCCGAGGGGGGATTCGAACCTCCGACCGTAGTGGCCGTGCTGACCGTGACTGGAGCGCCTCAGTCACCTCGGCCACCGCGGCCGGCCAGAAACATTTACCTGAGTCCATTCAAGAACTGAACCCAGACACACCACCAACTGACAATTAGGGCAGTCAAAATATTGTCACATTGTAAATACAATAGAGAGACTCCGGAAATTCAGTTACATTTAACTATCATATTTATTGATGTCATAACGTATAAAAATTACAGCACAAAACTGTTCAAGAATAATGCTATGAAACTTACAGAAGGGATGTTCTCATGTATAGGTTCGATTACCAGTCACTTTCATCTTCTTAAAAAAAAATATTTAGAGATGTTAAATAGAGTTACTGAATCTTTCAAACACTTCTTTAATACACATAAAATCATCACAACATTTTGAGGTGAGGTATTTTATAATAATGCACTAAGCATTTCATACTTTGAGGTGAGATGGACTTTAATTCGTAATAATGCGTCATTACGCACTGAAAAATCAGCCCTGAGAAAGACTGGGAATCACCGAGTGTTCTGCATCGACATTTATACTGTGTAAACTATTGTTAACCACTGTGAAGTGCGTAGCAAAGAGCTTGCTTCACAGTAGCAGTTGTTACGAATTTCTGTTGTGTTGTCGCATGAAACGCGGAAAAAAATACTGTTTAAATGCCTCATTGCATGCTGTAATTTATATCATGTCCTCATGTCCTCAGTGGGAGTCATACATACGGTGTTGTAGTATACTTCGAAATATCATTTAAAGCATGTTCTTGAACCATCGTAAGTAGGGTAGTTTACGTCTATCTTCAAGAATCTGTAAGCTGAGTTTGTTTACATCTCTGTGACACTGTCCTACACATCCATGATACTACAAAAAAATTTGTGCTAACTAGTGTAGGTTGATTAGATTTCCCCAGCATTCTACCGAAGTTTAGCCGGTATCACTGACACAATGTCTAAAGAGTGATTGCTTTACATCCATTGTGTTTGAAGTAAAATAAAATAGCCATTAAGTCACCAACCGATTCCTTTAATAGCCAAATTTAATCGCCGGTCGCCAGACTGCTAGAATGGCTACTATTCTAAGGAAAAGATAGCCAAGGATGCGAAAAATCGCCACACCTGGCAACCCTGTGCTGAAGCTGGCCAGCGGTAGCAATTTATTCATTGTTGACGCTTGACTGTTACGTCACGCACCCAATGGCGATCCCGCAGTGTGAAAATTCAAACTACCACTGTGAATGGTTTCAAAATAAACAAAATGTATCTAATATTTGTATAATGAACACGACGAAAACCGCCTCTACGGCATTTCCCAATCAAAGAACTGTGCTATGATACGTACAAAGAATACCCTATGTCAGAAAAATAAACAACTTAAATTCTCTAAAATGTAACATCCAGTTATCAATGCCTGTGAATATTTTTTTAAATGTCTATAGGTATATATGTGAATTAGTACGTAAGTCTTAGTAAATAATTTCATGAACGATTAAAGCTCCCACAGTGAGCCAAAGAAAATTTTTTTATTTACGTAATATGTTAATTATAAGTCTTGGTAAAGTCATAAACTGAACATATGCCTTGTATATAATTTAGTTTCCATTAATGAATTTATGTCAAGAATGGGCATATGTTCATGTCAGTTGGTTGCGATATTTGCTATTAAAATCAAAGCTCACACTTACATCCGTTCTCTAAAAAAAATAATAGTACTGAAAAACTCAACTAAATAAAACAAAAATCAACTCATTCAGTAATCAAACCTGTAATTTTTACTTAAGGGATAAATTTTAATGGCATATGTACAACTTTCATTTCATGTAAAACCACACCGAGGCGATACGGGAAAAGCATTCCGTGCTCTATCAAAGGGCACCTCATCCTGGCATCTCACCCCACCACAATGCAGGGGCCGAGTCTGCGGCGCATTCCACCGACATCAATCGGCCTGCCGCCTTGCACCGCGTCGCCGCCGCACCGCCACGCCCACGGGTCAACAATCCGGGCGCGCTGGGGACCGCTCGCTGCACCGTTGGTCCGACCATCGACGCTTCGCATTGTATAATTTGAATATGAGATAAAAAAAATTAATGAAAATTGTTAAAAAAATTATAAACTATATATATATATAAAGGAAAAAGACACAACTGTAACTTCTAGTCTCATATCTAGTGGGCTCACACAGTCTTAAATAATCCATTAAAAAAATTGTATAACAAGAAATTTATGATGACTTTGAGTAGGAAATGCGCATTTGCCAACTCAAAGCCAGAGGGGGCAAATGTAGCGATACATTAATTTTTTTTTATTGAAAATTATATCTGCGACGCTTGTCGCTAGCATCCGTTCTCTCTGCCAATAAATCTCTGATTATCATTGTTTCAAGTTATACCTTCAACTATTTCAAACGATCTAGAGAGAAAACGGAATCGCTTGTCGTCTTTCGTTTTTCTACCTTTGTACTGAGCGGACGTATTTTACTCGACCTCCATAATCATGTAAGTGTGAGCTCTGGTTAGCACCCTTTTACTTAATAAACTTTAACTTTCATTTGGAATTCCTATTTCATTTAAATAATTACTATTTCTCCCCATTTTTCATTTAACTGATACCTATTTTCAGCAATATTAGTAAATTGATGCTTGGTTATTGTTGCCTATTGCCTCATGACGACAAAAGAATGCAAAATGTATTTACTCTCATTTTGTGTTAAACAGTGAATTCAATGCCTGCAGGAAATCTTCATTCTGTTAAAAGCGAAGTCCGATAATTTCTTTAACTTTCTATAACTTTCTAAAACTTTAACAATTAATAGTCATGAAACCAAGCATCAGTATACGAGAACGAAGATATTAATCAATTCATACAGGTTCAACTGCAGTGTCACAGCTTCCACCAATTAATGCATACCAGGTAACTTATTCCGCTATTTTCTTATGTAATGGTGTTTTCTGGTGTTGTCGTAAATTTTAACTTACATTGCTACTGAGAACTGATAACCATTTCAAAAATTAATATTCATTGCTAATCTTACGGTTATTTAAATTTCAATTCCGGTTTTCAACCTTGATCTTGTGACAACACCAGCGATATAAAAAAAAAAGTAACATTACAAATGCCATTGGCATCACCCGCCCTACAAAAATTTTAATAGGTAGGAAGGAGGGGGGGGTGATGAAACGTGTCCATAAAAAATTTGTAACAAAATGTCTAATATTGTGCCTCCTGTTTTGTGTCGAGTAACTTGCTTGCAAGAAAATGTATAATATTGCTTCTACAGTGTGTATCGATATGTGTACTTGAGTCTGTGAAGTCTCATCTTTGGCAAAGATTATGTATCACATAGCATTGTAGGTCGCGCAGAGAGAGAGAGAGAGAGAGAGAGTGGGACTTGTGGTTCAGTTCGCTTATAGAGCAGTTGAGTTGTGTGTATGGCTCCGATGTAGAGCAGAGGCTGCTGTGCCAGCAAGTTGATTTGATTGTATTTGGAATATATATTGTATTTTTATTACTATAAAAACGTTGTACCACCGCTGGAATGAAGCTAATTGCATTTTATGTCATGATGAAAAGGTTGTATTATGTAGGTAATGTAATGGTGATTATTAATTATAAATAACAAAGTTGACCTTTCTTTCCTGTTTCATTTACGTAGTTAGAAGATTAACCTACTTTCTTTATTTGATAATTAGTTATTTTTGAATTTAAAGTACAGTATTGATTTTGGTAATCTTGTTGAACAGATTTCGTTATTTGTGCCATAGTAAATGATTGTTATGCAACACTGCAGTTAATTGAGTATGATACTGAGTTTTGATAATCAGGTACTGATATACATAAAATCCTCGTAGTCGAACATGAAGAAAGTAGTTTGTGTTCTTAATATCTTCCTCGCAGTCAAATTTTTTTGAGTATAGTCATTGTGTGCTTCATGCAGGTTATTTGTCACAGTTGTTTTATTAAAAGATTCGTTGAGCACATAATAACTTTAATGCACTGTTTCTTATTTAACAGTATATACACCAATATCAGGGCCATAATTAAACCAAATTACTGTGTTAATGAACAGTTTGTTGTCTGATTTAACATAGGTTCAACATCAAACAACACGTACACAACTTTTAAACTTGTTAAGATGACAACAGAATATGAAGTATTCTAGGTAGGTATGAGGTTGCATATTGACTTTAATATAGACTCATGGATACAGGGATGTTTAATGACTGTTCATAACGCATATTTATAGCTTTAGTACATTTGCAGAAAGCTTTTGACAATTTCTGATTTGGCAAGTAAAACAGTGTCTTCTTGCAGCAATTCTTTTATTCTTCCATACGCATTTCGCTATTTATTCAGAGCAGGGGCGCCGTCTCCGTGGGTGCTCGTGGGGGCTCGTGCACCTCCCAAGAATTTTTTGTAGGTGCTGAGCACCCACATAAAATTGAGGTGGAAAATAAAATTGTATAAATTAAAAAAAAAATCGAGAAAAATCAAAACCTACCTTATGACTCAAAAGGCAATGCAAAACGTGACTATAGCGAGAGACGATATTTCATACGTTTAAGAAATGATCAGTTTTGTACGCGGGTCCAAAGCGAGTAGTAATGTGTGTCCGTGTTTTACCCACTATGCTAGCTTTACTCATCCTGAACCACGTCGCTCCTTTTGACTTTCCAGGTGTAGGTATTTATGAACATTCAATTGTGTTCTTTTAGGAATTTAGCTTGAAGAATCTGATGCTGATGCTGAGTTAACCGTTTTTCATTATCTTTGTCACTTCCCTTGTTATTAAAATTATAGATTCAGTTGAAATTTGTAATGCTTTTCTCTCAGGCTTAAAAAAACCTTGGACTATATTAATACTGTCAGAGATGCCATGAAGTTATCTCGAAGTGATGAAAGTTACGATGAAGTATACAGCTCTTGCTTGGAACTGACCAAAAAAATTTTATGTCGGACTTCAAAATCTCAAAATATTTCAAAGATTTGTTTAAACCTTGGTGACGGTGTTCTAACAAACGCTTTTGTCAGAAAGAATAGCTTCGCACAAAAAGTGTTACATTAATGTACAGTGAAAAATTATTTCATTGGTCGTGTAGAAGTTTTGGAGTGTTACTTATATCGAAATATCCACTTCGGCCAATTAGATCACTTTATTGTAGTGTCCTAATTCACCCATGCTTTCCTTTTCTTTCTCCTCTGTCTCCCTTCTATCTTTAAAAGGCCAGACAACTGCCTATTTACTTTTATCAAGTATTGTTCATTCAAAAATGCATGAACATGATTTTCAGGAGGGTTGGTTTCGAACATTTGTGAACCGTGATATAGAGCACCCACACTGATTTTCAAAAGTCGGCATCATCATCAGATTTTATATCTGGATATTACATTTTTGCTTACTGATGTAGCTTCTACACACTTTGCTTTACTCGAAATAATATAGGCTACTCACCTTTCATAGTGTTGCGATTTTCATGGCGTTCTTCCCACCTGGTCAGTGGTCGAATTCACACAGTTTCGCAACAATTTTCGCATTTCCTACTTCATTTAATCAGTCACTATTTCAACTCTTATAATCTGCCAGGCGTCAAGGTGTATTTAGTTTAGGAATTCGTTTGTTTACATCATATACTGCCAGATTAACTGAGTATGTCTATGGGGTGTATTCAGATTAGATTAGATTAATACTTGTTCCATAGATCATATATATGTACGAAAAAGATGACTGTGTGTGTCTATGTGTGCATGTGTGCGTGAGAGAGAGAGAGAGACAGAGAGCTCTCAGATAGTATTAGGAACTGTGATGATTTGAGCATACGAGATACTCCTAGGAAACTGTAAACACCGCAATACTGAGTGATAAAATGAACAAGTAAATAAGCTGAATGTGGCAAAGCTGTGTGAATTCAGCCAGTGACCAGCTGGGATGAACACTACGAAAATCGAAACACTGTGGCGTACATTATTTCGAGTAAACCAAAGTGGTCTGTTCGTAATCTGTTGTAGCTACATCAGTACGCAAATCGTAATTTCCTGATATAAAGTTCACTAAAGATATCCTGAAATAAAGAGCGAATCGCGTAAGAAAGAAAAAAGTGAATTTCAGCAAGGAAACAGCTGTTTCATTTGAGAAAGTAATTATTTCTTTACTTGCGGCGTAAGATGGCCACACAAAACAACTTTTGACAATGTTAATGAGAATTCACTCTTTCAGAGGTGGCAGTATAACATATAGGGAATGAAAAGTTGTACAGAGTAACTTTTTCTTCCGTGTTGGCTAAATTTTCCGAGCTATTGATCGAGGAGAGGAACGGAACAAAAAATGTCTAAGGAAGTGCATTGTTTTCATGCTAGAGACCATTTGTTCGACATACTTTTGGTAATGGTGACTGGGATAAACTCTTTCAAATTTTGATCAGTGAAGAGTTGTATTCCACTTGTACAAAAATCAGACAGCATAGTCGAAGGGCATGAAAAGGACACATTGGTTGGGAAGGGAGTGAGACAGGGTTGTAGCCTATCCCCCATGTTGTTTAATCTGTACATTGAAAAAGTTGTGAAGGAATGCTAGGACAAAGTTGGAGAGGAAATTAAAAGTTCAGGGAGGAGAAATAAACAACTCTGAGATTTGCCGATGATACAGTAATTCTGTCAGAGACACCAATGGATCCGGAAGAGCAATTGAACGGAATGGACAGTGTCTTCTTGAAAGGAGGGTATGAGCATTAACAACAATTAAACAAGGGTAATGGAACGTTGCGTCAGAATATCAGGCAATGCTGAAGAAATTACATTAAGTAACGAGATAATAAAAGTAGCACATGAGTTATGTGGGTAGTAAAATAACTTATGATGGCCGAAGTAAAGAAGATATAAAGTACAGAATGGCTATGGAAAGAAAAGCGTTTCTGGTGAATAGTAGTTTGTCGACAACCAACATTAATTTACATGTCAGGAAGTCTTTTCTGAAAGCATTTGTGAGGAATCTAGCATTGTACGAGAGTGAAAGATTCACGATACGTTCAGACAAATAAATGATAGAAACTTTTGAAATGTGGTGCTACAGACGAATGATGAAGATTTAGATACGTAGATCATGTAACTAATGAGGAGGTACTGAACAGAATTGGAAAGGAAAGGAGTTTCTGGCATATACTGACTAAGAGAAGGGATAGATTGGTTGGACACATTCTGAGACATCAAGGAATTGTCAACTTAGCATTAGAAGGAAGCGTGTGGGATAAAAATCGTAGAGGGAGACCGAGGGACGAATATAGTAAGCAGATTCAAAAGGATGTAGGTTGCCGAACGTATTCTCAGATGAAGAGACTTGCACAGGACAGGGTAGCGTGAAGAGCTGCATCAAACCAGTCTGCGGACTGAAGACCACAACAACAACATACCATAACCACGCAATTTAATTAAAAGCCGTTTGTGAGGTACGGTGTCCAAAGCCTTCCGGAAATCAAGAAATACGGAATCGATTTGCGAACTCTTGTCGACAGCACCCATCACTTCGTGTGAATAAAGACTTAGTTGTGTTTTGCATGAACGATATTTTCTAAATCCTTGTTGACCTTGGGTCAATAGATCATTCTGTTCGAGATAATTCATAATATTTGAATACTGGATATATTCCAAAACCCTGCTGCAAATTAACATCAATGAAATAGGCCTGTAGTTTAGTGGGTTACTCCTAATGCCTTTCTTGAATATAGGCGTGACCTGTGCTACTTTCCAATCTTTTGGTACAGATCCTTCTTTGAGAGAGTGGTTGTATATGGCTGTTAAGTAAAGAGCTATCGCTTCAGCATAATCAGATAGAAATCTAATGGGTATACAGTCCGGATCACAAGACTTGTTCTATTGAGAGTGGTCGCTGTACAAACTGGTGGACTGCCGCATTTTAGCTTCCTTGCGGCATTCTTTCAATCTACCTTCTGCGCTTCCATTAGTTCTCAGAGACGATGCCTCTATGTATTTTACGTTTTACTGTAGCAGACGGTTTCTATCACTCCATTTAGTGGTGGGTACCTTGGTCTGAGATCTCAGATTCTCATCTCTCCAGCAATTTTAATATATTTTATGTGTTGTCTGTCCTTCTGGCTGGAGGATTTAGTGAGTGCGGAGCGCCTGGCTCATCATTGTGATCAACATGTCACGGTCTTCTACTGTATTGTCTTTCTTCATTCAATCACTTGCTCTACTCCCTCTGTGTTTTTCGCTCTTATGTGTAGTTTCTGTCATTGGTTAAAGCGCTACAAACCATGTGGGTTTCCCCTCTGGGTGACGAGCATTGGATTTTTATTTTGCTGAGCCTTTCGCTATGACGTCTTTGGTAGGAACAGGGGACAGATGACCTAGCTGTTCAGTCCCCTTAAAAATTACAACACAACAACAGGCGGCTGCTAACAGTAATAACACCCAGAATGTCGGAGCCATTGAAGCAGCCATAGAGAACGACAGACGTGTGGAAGTACGAGCTTTATGGCGTATCCTAAGAGAACGGATAGATTGGTGGGCGACATTCTGAGAGATTAAGGAATCGTCAACTTAGCATTATAAGAAAGTATGTAGGGTAAAAGTAGTAGACCAAGAGACGAATACAGTAAGCACTTTTTAAAGGATGTAGGTTATGGTTCTTATTCGTAGATGAAGAGGCTTGCACAGGACAGGATAGCGTATAAGGCTCCATCAAATCAGTCTGCGGCCTGAAGACCACAGAAACAACTTTGTTGTCTGCAATATAAAAAATACGGTACCTTACAGCCAAGTTACAGTATGAGTGTTGTAGAGGGTGGTACTGCTGTGCTGTGCCACTGATGATTCGAAGGCTTATGTGGCTGCTACATAATGGTGCTCCGGTCCACTTCACCATTTATGTCCAAACACATGTCAACCGTATCTTCACTGGTAGCTGAATCGGGGGAAGGGGTCCAGTTGCATGGCCTGCCCATTCACCAGATCTCAAGAGGTCCCATTTCTGTTTATAGGCCAGTCTCGAAGGTTCCGTGTATGCAGAGTCGATTGCAGATGTGGAAGCTGGAGCACCGTACTTCGCAGCGTTCTCACCACTGTGATTTTAGCGCTTGTTTGTTGAACGCAGCATGAATACACTTGCTTTGAGCCACATGGAAACCATTTGCAACACAAACTGCAACTGTGGTTCTATAGTACAGCGTATGTTAGAGCAATGTATTTCTAAAAATTATGACTAAATGAAAGGTCTCTGGCGAAACCACAGGGGGAGCCCATAGTAAATGCTCAGAAGAGAGATTTTTCACCGCGCTGCGCATTACGTCTCTGTCGAGAAGCTCCGTAAAGTTCGCGCGCTTTCCTATGCGTTACAGCAAGTGTCTTATGTGTTATTAATGTTTATTTTTCTGTTCTATCGCGTTTGTTCGTCTGATTGACATTAATAACATCATATTTTGCTACTGAGTCTGTGTAAACTGTAATAAGACTAAAAGACCCTTCATAAGTTTCCAAAAGATCCTGAAACTTTTATTTGTTGGATTCAGCTTTCTAGAAGAAGTGATAGCCTAATTAAAATGCTAGAGTTAGTAACAAAGGTTTTAAAGAAGACGATTAATTACTTAACACAATAAGAATTACTGAGACTTCATCCAGAAAAGATCTTAAAGCCAAATGCAGTTCCTACTTTGCACACTTTTGCTACTTCGGCTTCTATCAAATTAAAAAATGGTAGAAGATTGTGAAACACGTAAATGTGTACTTACCAACCTAGCTTCACTCTCACCAAGGAAAGAAAAAAATGGATCGGAGCACAGCAAAAGGTCGTATAGAGAATGAAATGAAGCGACTTGATGAATAATTGTCACCACGAAATGAAAAAAACTCTGCGTTTAATAGCTGAGCACAATACGCTGAGGACTAGAAAGTAATTATTGGCTCAAGCGTTAACGGAGATAAACAATCCCAAAATTTTCACTCAACTAAACTGACAAAGAGCATGAAGTTTTGCAAAAAGTCTTTACAAACACACAATTTGACTCGTCAAACCCATATCTGCGGCAGGCAAGGTCCCACACGGACTATTTTAAACAACATTGCCCTCAGGTATATATATATATATATATATATATATATATATATATATATATTTGTTGTAGATCGAGTTCACAATGAATAAACTGTGCAGAAGTCACAGAACCATTGACTATCAATGGGTACATTTGTTGTTGTTGTGGTCTTCAGTCCGGAGACTGGTTTGATGCAGCTCTCCATCCTACTCTATCCTGAGCAAGCCTCATAAGAACGGCAACCTACATCCTTTTGAAACTATTTACTATATTCATCTCTTGGTTTCCCTCTCCGACTTTTACCCCACACACTTCCCTCCAACGCTAAATTCACGCCGCGGCGGAGTGACCGAGCGCATTGATGCGCTATGCTCCCTTGCGTGAGGTCGTTTCCCGTCGGAGGTTCGAATCTCCCTCGGGAATGGATGTTTGTGTTCTCTTTAGCATAAGTTACTTTAAAGTAGTTTGTAAGTTTGGGGACGGATGACCCCGCACTTAAGTCCAATAAGCTTAACAAACATTTGAACATTTGCTAAATTCACGATTCCTTCATGTCTAAGAATGTGTCCTACTAATAGATCCCTTCTTTTAGTCAAGGTATGCCAGAAATTCGTGTTCTTCCCAGTTCTGTTCAGTAACTCTTCATTAGTTACGCGATCCACCCACCTAATCTTCAGCAGTCTTCTGTAGCACCACATTTCAAAAGCCTCTATCTTTCTGTCCGCACTGTTTTATGTTTCAGTCCCATACAAGGCAACATTCCACATAAATGCCTTCAGAAAGGACTTCCTTAGGCTTAATATTCGATGTTAACAAATTTCTCTTTTTCACAAACTCTTTTCTTCCCACTGCCATTCTGCATTTTATATCGTCTGTAGTGCGACTATCATATCTTATTTTACTGTCCAAGTAACAAAACTCATCTACCACCTTTAGTGTTTCGTTACCTAAACTAATGCCTTCAGCATGGCCTGATTTTCTTAGACGGCATTCCATTATCTTTGTTTTACTCTTATTAATGTTCATTTTATACGCTCTCTTCAAGACACTGTCCATTCCGTTCAACTGCTCTTCTGGATCTTTTTCTGTCTCTGACAGAATTACAGTGCCATCGGCAAAACGCAATGTTTTCTTCAAAAAATGTTCAAATGTTTGTTAAGCTTAAGGGACTTAACTGCGGGGTCATCAGTTCCTAAATTTACAAACTACTAATGAACTAGCTTATACTAAAGACGGCACAACCATCCACGCCCGAGAGGGAATTCGAATCCCCGACGGGGAACGGCCTCGTGCATCGTAGCATAGCGCCTCAGTGTTCCCGGCCTCTCCGCCACTGCTTTTATTTCTTCATCCTGCACTTTAATTCCTTCTCCAAATTTCTCTTTGCTTTCCTTTATAGCTTGCTCAATGTAAAAATTGAATAACATTGGGAAAAGCCTACAACCCTGTCTTACTCCCTTCCCAATCACTGCATCCCTTTCATGCCCTTCAACTCTGGTAATTGCTGTCTGTTTTTGTATACGTTGTAAATAACCTTCCGTATCCTACATTTTACTCCGGCTGATGTCAGAATTTGAAACATTGTATTTCAATCAACATTGTCAAAAGGTTTTTGCAAATCTACAAAAGCTAAAAACCTAGGTTTGACATTCCTGTATCTATGCCGCGCGAGAGTAGCCGAGCGCTACGTTACGGACCTCGCGGTCTCCCGCGTCGGAGGTTTGAATTCTCCCTCGAGCATGGATGTGTGTGTTGTCCTTACGTTAGTTTAACTCAGTTTAAGTAGTTTGTAAGTCTAGTGACTGATGACCAACATAGTTTGTTCCCATAGAATTACAAACATTCCAAAATTTTTTTTATTTTTTATTTTTTTTTTATTTTTTTTTTTTTTTTTTCCTGAATCTATCTTCTAAGATAAGCCGTAAAGTGAGTATTTCCTCTCATGTTCCTACATTTCTACTGAATCCGAATTGATTTTCCCCGAGATCGGCTTCTGCCAACTTTTCCATCCTGCTGTAAATAATTCGTGTTAAAATGTTTTGCAGCCATGACTTATTAAACTAATGGTTCTGAAATTTTCATTCATGTCATACATACTTTCTTTCGAGTGGGGATTATTACATTCTTCTGAATGTCTCATACATCTTACGCACCAGGTGAAACAGTTTTGTCGTGGCTGACTCTTCCAGAGACTTCAGTAGTTCTGAGGGAATGTCGTCCACTCCAAGAACCTTGTTTCGACGTAGGTCTTTAAGTGCCCTGTCAATTTCTTCTCTCAGTATAGTACCTTCTAATTCATCTTCATTTACTTCCTCTTCCCTTCCTACAACATTGTCTCTAACTTCATTTCCTTTGTAGAGCCCCTCTATATACTCTTTCCACCTTTCAGCTTCTCCTTCTTTGCTGAGAACTTCTTTTCCACCTGAGTTCTTCATATACATACTGCTGTTTTTCTCGCCTCCAAATGTCTGTTTTATTTTTCTGTAGGCGGTATCTAATTGCCTCCCCATTTATACATTCTTCTACAGACTTGCATTTGCCTTCTAACCACTCATACTTAGGTATTTTGTATTTCCTATCAGAATCATTTATCAGTCGTCTGCACTTCATTGTTTCATTTACTGCATTTCTGTATTTTCTCCTTTCATCAATTAAATTTTGTACTTCCTGTAATATCCAAGGATTTTTGTAGGTATTACCTTTCTAAAAACCCAGGTGTTTGTTATGATTAAATTATGTTCCGTGCCAAATTGCATCAGGCGGCTTCCTCTTTCATTTCTTTTGCCCAGTACATATGCACCTACTATTTTTCCTTCCCTGTCATTTCCTACAACCGAATTCCAGTCTTTCATAACAATGAAATATATCTCTCCCTTATCTGCCTGAGTAATTTCCTTTATCTCTTTATATATTTCTTCAGTCTCCTCATTGTCGGCAGAGCTAGTTGGCATATAAACCTGTACTGTTGTGGTCGGTGTTGGCTCCATATCTACCTTGACTATGATAATGCTCATAATAGTTAACCCGCATTTCTGTATTCTTATTCACTATCAGACCTACACCTGTAATAATCCTGAACTCACCTGACCAGAAATCCTGTTCCTCTTTCCACCGAATTTCCCTAATCCCCACTATATCTAACTTCAACCTATCCATTTCTCTTTTTAAATTATCTAACTTCCCTACCCGATTAAGGGATACCAGTGTTGTCTTTGCTGATGACCACATCCTCCTGAGTAAATTCAAATTCAAATGTTTGTTAAGCTTATGGGACTTAACTACGTGGTCATCAGTCCGTAAACTTACAAACTACTTATCAACTACCTTATACTAAGGACGGCACAAATATCCATGCCCGAGTGGGGATTCGAACACCCGACCGTAGTGGCCATGCAGGCCGTGACTGGAGCGCCTCAGTCCCCTCGGCCACCGCGCCCGGCCATCCTCCTGAGTAGTCCCCGCCCAGAGATCTGAATGGGGGACTATTTTACCTCCGGAATATTCATACAGTAGAGCTGCATGTTCTCGATAAAAGTAACGGCTGGAGTTTCCCCTCGGGGAAAGTAACGGCTGTAGTTTCCCCTTGCTATCAGCAGTTCTCAGTAACTGTGTGGTAAAGCAACATTAGCTGATGTTCAGTTCAGTCAATTATGCCGACTGTAGCCTCTGTAACTACTGAAAAGGCTGTTGCCCATCTTCAGCATCCACAAGTTTGTCTGGCCTATTCGCTGTGGTTGCACTTACGGTGTGGCTATCGCCTATCTGCATTCTTGCGGCACGCAAGCCACTCCACCTCGGCAATGTCTGTGGTTCACGGGGCTGGGGTACATTTATTTCCTAATTAGGGTTCATTTATTCCCTAATATTCTTGACATGCAGGTATTAATCTCAAGTGATGTAAGGTATTTAAATCTCATTGCACGTAATACCAAATGGAAAATACTTGCTCCTCAAGTTGTGAGGGAGGTAACTGTACACGAAGATTGAAGGAAGAGTAATATAGTATTTGAAATGTCATTCAATAAATATAATTGGGCAAGCTTGTGTAGATGAGAACTTTTTTATATGCTACTAGCTTTACCCAGCCGGCATTGTAATGCCCGCAACGCAGTAGATCAAGAACTTTGGAAGTTTGCTATTAAAAATAAAAGAACGAAAAATGTAAATGTTTCTAATCGGAAGTCCTTGACCGATCACTCTGAAATTGTGACATAACTTTACATTGGAGTACGTCCGTGGTTTTAAATCTCTAAGGGGAAAAGAAGTTTGCGAAACGTAAAATATTGAAGCTTAATTGAATGAATCAGAGGTATTCACCACGTATTACATTTGTCTCATGGTAATTCATATATCTTGATTATTTACTGCCGGTGCAGAATGGCCGTCCACACTAAGGCGTACAGCTGCGGTGCACGGGGCCATTCCCCGTCGGGGTTCGAGTCCTCCCTCGGGCATGTGTGTTTGTGTTGTCCTTAGCATAACTTACTATAAGTTAGTGTAAGTAGTTTGTAAGCCTAGGGGCCGATGACCAGAGTAGTTAAGCCCTTTAGATTTACTAACATTTGATTTAACAATTTACGAAGCTTTGAAAGAAAATAATGTAATTAAGTAGATATATTTGTGCATGGAACCTTACAAGACGACAACAGGCACGAAAAAGGATAATGAGAATTGCAACATGGAATATACAAGGAATTTCCACAAAGAAGCGTGAAGTTTTTAAAGAAATAAAGCGCCTTGACTTTGACATAGTGGGCCTAACAGAAACCAAATTGAAAAGTCATGGCTCATATATATATATATATATATATAGTGGTATACCAAAAGAAAAGCGAGCCCAAAGTGCAGTTGCCATTGCCATAAAGAAACAACTAAAACAAAACCTGACTTGCTGGGAATATGTCAGTGACAGGATTTTGCAAGTAAAGACGAAGCTAAAGGGTCATTCTGTGGTGATTATTGTTGCGTATTCACCAAATGACGATGCTGATGTAACTAAAAAAGACCTCTTCTACACCGAATAGACAAGATGTATTGAAGTTACAGGGAATCATATTGAAATAATTTTACTAGGAGACGTAGATGCAAGAACAGGCTGGAAAGCCAACGACAGCATAGTGGGAAGATACCATAAATATTAATGACGAAAGGTTGACGGAATTCTGCCTGCAAAATGACTTGAAAATTCTGAATGGCTGGTTCAAGCATAAGGATATCCATAAATATACATGGACAAAACCAAACGTTAATCTCAAATTCGTTATAGACTATGTCATAATTAAGCAAACAACAAAGCTAGCAGTGCAAGATGTGAGAGGCGCAGAGTGCGGATCTGACCATTTTCTGCTAATGTCTGAGATCTCATTCAAGTTTATCAGAAACACAGAAATCCAAAAGGAAACACAGTCACAGAAAGCCACTATTATTCAGTATAATTTACAGAGCCTTGACGACCGTTCCATCTGTTTTTCGTACCAATAGAGGCTAGCATAAAAACTTGTTTAGAAACTTCTGCATATAAGATGTATGAGGCGGTAAAGAAGCCATCCATACAACAGTTTATGAAGCATTGGAAAAAAAAAAAGACATACAAAATAGAAATAGAATATGTGATGAGTGGTGGAACGGCACAGTACAAGAGAAAGTAGAAAATAAGAAAAAAGCTTAAAATAGGTTGTTAAACTCAAAATCAGAAAATGACTGGCGGGAATACAGGGAAAAACGAAAGGATGCACAGAGAACAGTAATTAAGGCAAAATACGAAGCTTTGCAGAAAACTGGCGGGGAGATAGAAAAAAGTATGGTAAATACACGAGCAAATAAAGCCTGGAAAGTGTTAAACATAATGAGAACACAGAATAAAGATCAAGCAGATATAAATCTGATTAGTATGAAAGAATGGTTACACCACTACCAGGAACTTCTAACGGAGAACAGAGCAGCATTAACTGAGAACCAACTGGAAAATGAAGTTAGTATTGATAATATACCACCTATAACCACTAAAGAAGTCCAATATGTAATCAATGCCATGAAAAACGATAAGTACAAGGTCCAGGATTAATTCGTATAGAATTGGTTAAAGGAGCACCGTTGAAACTCTGAGATATTGGCAGTAATTTTTGACAAATGTCTCAGAGGTGACACACCTCCAAAGGAGTGGCAAAAGCCCACAATTACATCAATATTTAACAAGGGTAACAGAAGAAGTTGTGGAAACTATCGAGGTATTAGTGTAATGCCATCCTGCCATCCATGGCGAAAGTTTATGGCCGTATCCTAAAAAAGAGTATGGAGGCAGAAATAACTGAATCTGAAGAGCAAAATGGATTCAGATCTGGTCGCTCCTGTACTGACGGAGTATATACACTCAAAAACCTCTTGGAGAAAAGGACAGCAAGAGGCCTTGTCACCCACCTTGTTTTTGTAGACCTGCAAAAGGCCTACGACACAGTTCCATAAAACAAGTTGTGGACAAGTGTGATCAATAATGGCGTGTCACCGAGCTATGTTAATTCTGTCAGACAGTTTTACAAAGGTTCTACGGCAATGATCAAAGAGAATCTCAAGAGTTTGAGGCGACAAATGGACTATGCCAGAGATGCACACTCTCACCTACGTTGTTTAAGCTCTACCTAAAGGAGGCACTTAAATCCTGGAAAAGGAAATGCGGAGGAATGGGTATCCCCATAAACTATGAGAGCTTGTTCACTTTATTTTTTGCTGACGACCAAGTGTTAGTAACTAGGGATGAGAAAGATGCTAATTACATGCTCCGCAAATTAAAAGAAGAATACGAAAAATGGGGTCTTGTCATCAACTTAGGTAAAACAGCGTATCTGAAGGTGGGAGAGAATATGGTTAATGATGTACAATTCGGTGCTGATATTGTTAAACGGTGTCGTAACTTCAAGTACTAGGGAGTGACATTGTCGTCCAATGGTAGAATATGGATGATATAAAAATGTTCAAATGTTTGTAACTCTATCGGACCAAACTGCGTGGTCATCAGTCCGTAGCTTACAAACTATTTAAACCTAGGTAAACTAACCTAAGGACAACACAAACATTCATGCCCCAGGGAGGACTCGAACCTTCACGGCGAGCAACCGCGCGCTTTAGGCCACTCGGCTACTCCACAGCGGCGTGGATGATATAAACAATAAAATTGGCCAAGGTAAGCGAGCCATAAAACAAATAAATGATATTCTCTGGAATAACAACATAACGCGCAAAACAAAACATATCATCAACCTGTGAGATGCTGGAAAGATGACGTCAACGAAGCAATGGCGGCAAGAGGTCTCAATGAAGGAGACTGGAACGACCACATACGGTCCAGAAATGTGGGAACTAACTAAAAGGCAAAAAGAACGGCTACTGGCAGTTGAAATGAATTTCTGGAGACGGAGTTGTGGATATTCCAGGCTTCATCATGTTAAAAATGACAGGATGAGAGATATCATGGGAGTGGGAAGCACGATCCTAGACTGCATAGTGGCTGCTCTGGTACGGTCATTTTCAACACACGCCAGACACAAGATGGCCAAAACGAATATGACAATGGACTCCTCATCAAAGAAGAAGGCGTGGCAGACCTGTGAGATGCTGGAAAGATGACGTGAACGAAGCAATGGCGGCAAGAGGAGACTGGAACGACCGAAATCGATGGAAATTGGAATGCGAGAGACGGCAGCAGCCGTTCAAACCTCGATATATCAAGAGCAATCTTCATTCTTAAAGTTTGCTCTATCTCTGCTAGAGATACTACTGTTTCAGATCTAACCGTTCACTGCAATGACTGTCGCGAGCGTGCGTATATGTTAGATTGTAATATTAGTCTTGTACAGGACGCAGTAAGTCACGACGTAATTGATAAGGCGACGTTCTCTTGTAGCTGCTTTCAATTACTGTGACAGCTGCGATCAGGTACGATCAACGAAGCCGTAGCTCGTGATGGCTACATGACGTGCAGTAAATTACTTGTCGCAACGATTCTGAACGGAATGGATGTGGCAGCTGTCAAAACACACGTCACATCCGCTCAGTTTCCTTGTCACAAGAGACGAACGGGGATATACACACGGGAAGAACTGGTACTTGTTCCGACGTTACATCAGCACTGTAGAAAATTCCAGATTGTTTCATACTAATGAAGTGTTAAGAAGTGACAGTATTCTCTGACTAGGTCAAAGTTAAGAAACGGGTATATGCTGCAAGGTATGTTATCATTCCTCTTCACTTTTTGTCGGATGCTGTTAGTGTGTAAACTGCTCAGCCAGGAATTTTCGACCTGCTGCCACCAAAAAGTGGTTTATGTATCTGGCATGGTGCGTGGCGACATACAAGAGGCTTACTTAAATTTGACACAACTGTGATGAAACGAGTTAACGTCGGCAAGTTAATTCTGATATTTACAATACATTAGTTTTCAGTGAAGATTATTTCTGAAAATTGTTAGCCGCAATGTATTTTTGTTCAAATCAAATGTTCTAGTGTTTGTAAAACTAAGGAACCAAACGGATAACGTCATCTTAGACCACACGGCCATTCCCGTGCGGCCGTCTTTTTGTAGCAAGTGATAACTTTCGTATTTCCGACTTCTATTCAGACATTATTATTTGTGTTACGTACTTACCTCATTGCTAATGTTAAATCACTGCTAATGTTTTACATAGATAACCAATGAGTAATGTTGTTCAGTATTATTGCCCTCCGCTAGAATAAGCAAGCATCTGTTTATACTTACAAAACTTTCGATTAAGCGTGATAAAATTGATGTAATTAGTAGCGGCACACCGAGTCCAAATAAGAAAAACGTGTTCAAAATATGCAATCAAACTAGTCACTTTCGTATTTCTGACTTCTGTTCAGACATAATTATTTGTGTTACATACTTATCTCATTGCTAATGTTATATCATTGCTAATGTTTTACATGGATAGCCAATGAGTATTGTGATTAAGTATTGTTGTCCTTCACTAGCAATGGAAGCAACTATTCATATTTATGAAACTTTCGATTAAGCGTGATAAAATTCTTGTAGTTAGTAGGACACAGTCCTAATAAGACAAAAATGTCAAAAACATGCAGTCAAACTAAAATCTGTGGGTGTTTTGAAGAAGAAAAATCGTATCGAGTAAGGCTGTTTTTGTTGTCAATGATAAAGAATTTAAACTAGGTAAAACACGTAACTTTCTCAGACTAAATTTTTTAACTTTATACTTTACCCAATAGGAGTCTGCGAATCAAATAAATAAGTGCATCAAAGAATATAAACTTAAAGCATGCAATTGCTTTTGCATGGCTGTACCGTCACGAGTTATTGTGTGCATTTCTCAGGAAAACGCAAAAATACATTAAATAAGTGCTGACAGTTCTCAAGGCGTGTCCATGCTCGCTTTTTTGTTTATAATGATTGTTCTGTTTTGTAACGCGTCCTACGTTCCCGGACATCATACACTGGTGATAGCGAAAGAATATCACGAAATGTAAATTGTGTAAAGAAACAAAATGAAGCCTTGGGTAAGTAAACATTGTGAAGAGTACTTAACTCATTATTTTTCTTTAGGACAAGTTCATAGATGATAGTCTTCAAAATGAAATGCCAAGATCGTACATTAATAATTTATTCAATGACGACCGGTTTCGGTGAACTGTGCCACCATCATCGGGTCACATATGTATTTTACAAGCTGGTCAACTGTAAAAACACAAAAGACATGCAAGAAATGACGTCAAACATGAAAAATAACATAGATTTGGGATTAAAAGGCGCTAATACCACCTTGTTAAAAATGGATAAAAAATAATAAGTGCAACATAGCACTTAGTCACAAACACATGACAGCGTACAAAATACTGGCAGCTTTGAAGATTCTAGTCTAGATTTTGCCGCAAGGTGGCAGCACCATAGCTGGATACCGTTTGTAAGCTAGTTTCACAGAAGTTATTTATTACAGAAAATTAAGTTAGTTTCATAATGTTTTTAACTTGTGTATTTTTATGTAGGGACTAAGTGCAATGTTACACTTATCACATTATATCCCAAAAGTATGTTATTTTTTATGTTTGTACGTTATTTCTTGCATGTCTTTTATATTTTTGACAGATGACCAGCTTGTAAAATATATATGTGACCAGATGATGGTGACACAGTTCTCCGAAACCGGGCGTCACTGCATAAATTATTGATATGCGATCTTGGCATTTCATTTTGAAGATTATAAAATTATCAGATCGCCTCCAAAACCGACAATGTCGGGTAATCTTAAGTTCATAGATGTTAAATATAAGGTACTCCAGGCATTTGAAAGACGTCAGCGTGATACTCGAACTCATTCCGTACTCTCTTTAGCATCCTGGGTGATTGTTATCTGAATATTTGTACGAAGTTAGTTTGAAATTGGTCCAGTGGTTTATCCGTGACGTGGCAGTTTACAACGTCACGTCTCATTGTGACATCGTAGGTGGATCTTTGCCCAATTATGTGTTTGTAGAGCTTATGGGACGTAACTACGGGGTCATCAGTCCCTAAACTTACAAACTACTTATGACCTACTTAATACTAAGGACGGCACAAATATCAATGCCCGAAGGGGGATTCGAAACCCCGACCTTAGTGGCCGTGCAGACCGTGACTGACGCGCCTCAGTCCCCTTGGCCACCGCGGCCGACTCCCCAATTATGATCTTCGTCTCGATTTGGAGATGAAGTAAACAAAATTTCATCTTGTTCGGAATAATACTACACTAACATCTGAGAAAATACGTGTCGAATCTATCCAATAAAATCAAAGTCACAACATACACAACATACTCAAACCTGACGTGATTAACTAAAACGGAAGCTAAGGTCAGTGCTTCTCAGGGAGCACATTAATAAAATGGGCCCAGAAATGCCCTTTGTACGGTGCTGTCTTCTCTCTGAGCACGTTGTTGGAAACATTCCTTGAAGCACAAATTTCTTTCTTATTAGATAACAACCATCCTCTGTCCTCAAGTAAATTATCTTCTTGCTATTACTGATGTTGTTGTTGTTGTTGTGGTCTTCAGTCCGGAGACTGGTGTGATGCAGCTCTCCACAATACCCTCTTCATCTCCACATAAGAAAGGCAACCTACATCTGTCTGAATCTGCTTACTGTATCCATCTCTTGGTCTTCCTCTGCGGTTTTTACCCCACACACTTCCCTCCAACGCTAAATTCATAATTCCTTTATTTCTAAGACTGTGCCCTACCAATCTATCCCTTCTTTTAGTTAAGGTATGCCAGAAATTTCTTTTCTCCCCAATTCTGTTCCGTACCTCCTCATTAGTTACGCTATCCACCCACCTAATCTTTAGCATTCTTCTGTAGCACCACATTTCAAAAGCCTAAATCCTCTTCCTGTCCGCACTGTTTCAACGAATATTGTTCGATCTTGATGTGCTTCGCCACCTCTGATGGACTATTCTCTCTATTACTGTATTATATACATAGTACATCAAAATTTCTTCCTGTTTGTCCCACTCACTCCATTTCACAATCTTGACATTTGAGTTCGTGAACTCCTGCTTTCCCATCCTTTTCTCACGTGCGTAAATCTTATGTTTCACACTTTTCCCTAGTGTCTTGTCAATCCTAAAGGCAATCTTTACACATTTACTGATAAATGATTTCACCAATGTACATAACATGGTTCCCGAAAATGGAAAATCAAATTCTATTTCTGCGAATTGTTCTCAGTTTGTTGATTTGTGTGTCCTGTAGCCTGAACTAACCTAGCTATTAAACCGGCGTCATAAGTAATTTCTTCTTCATTCTATCTTTCTTATTTTAATGGCTTAGCAGAAGGGAGTTAATCCTGTACACCGCACTTAAAAAATATTCTACTTTATGTTTACTGGGGTGCCACCACGTTTTATCAAGGTCGAATGGCTCATTAGTGGTGGCGTAACACCTCGAGATCGAACAACGTCCGTTGGGTTGTAACAACGATGGCGTGAGATAATTCACTTAGAGGACAAAGGATGTTTGCTACCTAATTTCAAGGAAATTGAAATATTTTATGCTTTGAGGAAGAATTCCAGTGACGTGCTCAGTGAGAAGACAGAACTGTCAAAGCGGCATTTTTGGCCTCATTTTAGCAATGTCCTCGAGAAACATCATTTCTTCTGTTTTAATTAGTAATGCTAGGTTTCTGCTGATTAATTTACGTACTTATTTTGTATAATGAGGCTTTTTATTTCACCCGGACAGACATCGTTTATTAGATCTCAAAGTAGAAATATTTCGTTGCATAAGTATGATCTTTGGTATGTTAGAGAAGCTGTTTAGTCCACAAATGTGCCTCATAGTCACGGTTTGTTTCCGTTAGACGAGGTTTTTATGTTTGACAAAGCATGTTTGCTGTGTTTTTGATGCTGATGACGCCTGCCTAATGGCAGATCACGTTTTAAGATATGTCATTCATTGAATGGTGTATTGAATCCGGAGTCGTCGAATTCATATTTACTTAATATGTGCTTTCTTTATTAGTTCATCTGTTCAAAGTTACAGGCATGTAGGAGTTTTCTTATCATTCTTATGTTCACATAAGATTAAATTAAAAATTCCTACAACTGGTGGTAACCTTACATGGGGTATACAGGGTTTAGGGAGATTGGTAGTGTTAGATATAGCAAGGTTACATAAGACATCCGTGAGGGGTTTAGGGAGGTTGGTAGTATTAGATATAGCAAGGTTACATAAGACAACCGTGACAGGATTAACCAAGTTACCGTGTGGCAAGACTATGTAAGGTTACGAGCTCTTGAAATGAAAACCTATATTACGGAAACAACAGAAAGGAAAGCTACATGCTAGCGAGACTGAAATGAAAGGAGGAATTACAATGGGTATGTTTGTCAGTCTATGCAATTACTAATAAGAGACGACTTTTTTTGTTACCAAACGTGTTTCATTTTATTGATATTAGAACATCTTCAGTGGTCTGTAATGATAGATATTTACAATTTGTTTTGATATGTGCATCGAAAAACATGTAAAGTACTGTTTGGTTACTTACGGAAATTTTTGGTCCGGGTTTTCACCTTACATCATGCAGTGCCGATCTGTTTCGCGCAGTAATGTAACTTCTTCATTTCGAATCACTATTAATCTGCTAATTTCCACTTTCACTGCTACACTGTTCATATTTACGTTTTTCTCGCGTCACGTGTATTTGTTTTGGAGATGAGTATGCACAGGGTGTTGTAGTGTTGCCAACAATGCAGCTGTAATTTACTTATACAGGTCACGCAATTTTTCATGGCCCCTCTTTGATAGATGGAATTCGGTTGAGTTCGTGTGTCTACGGAATGTTCATGCTCTCTACCAAACTAGCCCCTTAACAGCACTGTACTCCAGCGGCGGCTGGTGATAATGTGCTGCAGCGCACTGTAAATATATTACTAAAATTATGCCATTTCTCTTCGAATGCAAGCGAGAAATCGCTGTAAAATTAGATCCTATCTGCCGCGGTGGAGTAGCCGAGCGGTCTAAAGCGTCTCGCTGCGGAGCGCGCGGTTGCTCGCCGTGGAGGTTCGAGTCCTCCCTGGGGCATGGGTGTGGGTGTTTGTCCTTAGGTTAGTTTACCTTAGTTTAAGTAGTTTGTAAGCTACGGACTGATGACCACGCAGTTTGGTCCGATGGATTTACAAACATTTGAACATTTACATCCTTTCTCTTGGAATACGAGCCAGATATCACAATAAAATTATGCCAATTCCTCTCCAATGCGTATTAGAATGATAGTAATAAGAATGAAAACGCATTTTGGTGCGCTCTCGCCGCGATAGCTGGAAACCAGCTCCTTGTGCTGAAGTGGGATTCAGTCGCGCTGGTACGTGCGCAGAGAGGCGGCGCAGTCGTCTGTTCGCTAGTGCGCATGCGCTGACGTGACGCCAGGCTTGGCGACTCATGTGTGCCGAGACCGACTGCAGCACCAGATCAATCTTTCTCTTCACGCTGCATGTAACGGCTGCGGAAAAATAGTATATGGCGAATATTGCGGCATACAGAGTCAAATAGCGCGCTGGCTGAGGCGTCTTGCGCATTGTCTCTCAAACCTACCTGTGTGAGGCATGTATTCAAATACCTCTAAATTTTTAATTTCTGTAAATAAAATTAATATTTTTTAAACGTTATATTTACTACCTGCAGTGAATACATGCACTTGGCAGCGCTTTTATAGTTTCTCCTGAAGGTCTTACCGTCAGTACAATATTAATTGATATTTAATTAAAGGCAATCATACAAAGGTTGACTTTTTATTTTAGTATATTTTGTTTCCTGTTTATTTTTGTAATATTGTAGCACACTGGTCAAATTTTGTACGAACCGCCACTGCTGTACACCGTAGACATCGTCAATGTATTGTTGATTTGTGCTTGGTATTGATTATCATCTTCCACTTGGTTATTCGCTAAAATAAGTCCACATACCGCAACGGCTTCTTTTAGAAAAAGGAAGGCTGTCCTTGATGGTGGTGTGAGGAATGTTAATTCCGGTTGTTATGCAGTTACGACAATAAATAGAGGCAGAAAGAGTGCTACACCCGCTTAATAAGTCCCTTGAAATCTTAATATTTCGTGGATATACGTCCCAGTTCTGTATTACTCAAATATTAAAGTGATTCTTAATTTCGTGCTCCATCTGTGACGCTTTAACCCCTTACACGTTGTTTCTCTTAAAACCTGTAAGCTGTAGGCCGCAAGCTGGCGGTACTGGGAGAAAGAGGCGTGGCTTATTCTAACAGCCAATGCGCTACGTGCAGAATGGAAGCGTCAGCTCCCACCATTCTCCGCTCAGGGGCCATGTTTAAGTGCGTCATCTCTATTTATTTTTGATGTGATATGGAGTAGGGACGAAATTAAAAATTTCTGGGATGAGTGTGTATTAGGGAGATGAGTGGCATGGCCAAGTTGACCAGAATAGTGGTTGGATTGGCATGTAGAGCGAAATGGAAGATACGAGTGTCGGCGGGGGGAGGGGGGGGCAGGAGGTTTTGATTTTGAAGAGGTGTAGGTGAAATTAAGGGGTAATTCGATTTTAGGTGTGGAGTGATTTATTTATTTATTTATCGAATGATGATACAGAGCTTGGTTCAGGTACATAGTTCTAATTGTATACATTGTAAGATATGTAGGACAAGGACAATATATGTACAGGATCATATGTACAGTGTTATATTAAATTATGTGTACATTACACAAGTTCTTAGAATTCTAAGTCCAAACAGGTGATCCAGTTGAGCCGTTCAGGTAATGCATGGTGAATGTCATTTATTGATCCCCCGAAGGCTCGTTTCGGGAATTCACCTACAATATGGTTCATTGTTTGTAGGGCAGCTCCACAGTCACACTCGGGAGATGTTACCCAGCCCCATAGATATCCGCAGGTCCCTTGTCGTGTTCGGATGCGGTTTATGATTCTCCACTGGCGTCTGGGGAGTGTGAAACCTGGAACTCGTATCGGAGGGTTTTCAACCAGATGACCGTTGAATACTGACGATTCTTCCCAATGACTTTTTCATGCATTGACTGACATCAAGATGATGTGCAGTTTTCCAAGTGGTGTTCTTGACTTCAAACATTGGTGTTCTGCTGTTGATGTATCACTGTGTATGGGTAGCTGGGGGTTCTTCAGTATGTTCCTCCAAAAATGTTCAAATGTTTGTTAAGCTTATGGGACTTAACTACGGGGTTATCAGTCCCTAAACTTACAAACTACTTATCAACTAGCTTATCCTAAGGACGGCACAAATATCCATCCGAGGGGGGATACGAACCCCCGACCGTAGTGGCTGTGCAGACCGGGGTTGGAACACTTGCGCGGAGTGACATTTGCGCGGAGTGACACTTGCGCGGAACCCGGGGCCCTTGGGGCGGCTGATGGCTTTTCCTGGGTACAGGCACATCAAGAAGTCTAGCCCTGCTGTGATCAAGTTTCCACACTGTCAACATAACACGAAAATCAGTGAAATTGCACAACCCTTTCAAAGCTGAAGAGCAATATAGTAACTTGTTCTAACTACATATTAATCCGTTGAGTGTTCCTCCTGTAAACAAAAAGGTATTTTAATAGTGATAATGTTTGGAGAGTTATTAAGACAGTCTCTGCTACTACAAGACGATGACTTCCCACAGTCATACCTCCTAAAAGCATATTATTCAGAACACTAAGTATATCAAGACACCTGCGCAAGCAATAAATATATTAGGCATCCTGCACAGATAAGTTGATGTAATTGACCGCTATGTAGCTAACCCCACTGTCACGCAACTCCCATCTCTTTAAAAATATCTACTATGCTTTTTAATTAGAGACGCAACCTTAAACCTTCAATTAAAAAACGTCAATAATAAGTCAATGAGTATTTTACATACTTGAAGCGTTTTTTCGTAGACCCCAAAACGATTTGGCTGTATTCGAATTACAAATACATCTATGAAATATATGAAATACGGAATGTGTAAGGGAATGTCACACACCGAAAAATGCTGAAGAATTCTATTTTCCATCACCGTCATATAGAACCATTTTTACTCCGAACTCGGCATAAACCAACAGGGATAAACAAGTTGCAAGGCTGCCATGGAAAAATGAAGCGAAATTGGCAGCCAATAGTTCGTTACAAATTACATTGCCTGTTAACTGTATAAATATAAATTACGGAATACGTGGAATTACTGTTCACTACAGTCAAAAAGGTCTAAGGTAATAGGCAGTGGTTTACAATCAGATATCCGTATCACTCTCCTCCTCAAGAAGTCTGTGTGAAGATTTATATTCAGAACATTCAAGAAAAAGGTGTTGAAACTACAAGAAGCAGTTCATTTACTCAGGAAGGGAAAACGTTCTGGTGGCCGTAAATTTGAATGGCTGTATCTCTTGTAGTAAAAAAAAAAGTAACATTCATTTTTTGATAAAATGTTAAAATCCAATATACCAGAATTTTGTTTTTCTAAACTCAGTGCCAACTTTTTTTTGTCAAAATTTTTGCAGGAAGTAGGGTTGACGTGATTTCATACTTCTATGCATTAATATTATCAAACATGCAATTTGTGTCACAATTTGCGCGGCCGGTCCGGTCGGAGGTTCGAGTCCTTCCTCGGACATGGCTATGTTTGTACTTTGCCTAAGTCATTTTAAGTAAGATTAAGTAGTTTGTAACTCTAGCGACCAATGACCTAAGTTGTTTGGCCGCATAAGACTACTCATTTACACGTAATTTATTTATTTCATAACCACATTTAAGTACTAATAATTAAAGAAACTTAAATGTAGAAATTTGAAATAAACACTGAAAACAAATGATTGATATTTCTCATAAGATGAACCCACACAACCGTTGAATTATGTCTTGTGAAAGTACCTACAAAGTCTGCCATATGAAAATTTTAGTGTGAGTCCCAAATTTGTTTTTTCTATAATAACATTAAAATATATTAAAAATTCAGTCCTCGAAAACCAGTGAAGTTATGGACTTTAAGCGTTTTGTGTTGCTAAATCTTTACATAGTAAACACGATTCTAAAATTTGGTTGCTATCTCCAAAGTAGACGAAAAGTTAAATTTTTTGGTGTAATCTTCGCCGTGTAGACTATGTTGTAGAAGTCTACGCCGAACCCAATTATAATCATACCTCTGAGGAGAGAACGTTGTTTGCACTTCTCCTGCGTTTCTAGTCGGCCGTGCTGTGGTACGTTAACGACATCATACCGTTCCATTTCACCGAGAGCTATATATGTATTGGTGTGATGTCTGTTCTTTCGAAATAAGACATCACACCAGTATATGTATCATTTAGACGCAAAGATTCTGGGTTCTCTTTTCATCGCTAACGCGATTAACAACGTTAGACCTTGTGTGTAAACAGTTAAAGGTTATGAGTGCCACTGGAAAAATACATAAGTAACACCTGTTGGAGACTTGAAGATGACCTCAAATTAGCCGAAATCGATATCTCATAATAAACATAACGTGTAGCTGTCTATATTTCATAATGCAATTTCTAACACATTTAAAAGCTGCTCAAAACCACCTACAAAAACCTTTATAATGAGATTGTATATAATTCCACGATCAAATTGTGTTTTAGTTATTTGTAGAAATACACCTAAAGATCTGCCCTTGCTTTTAGTGCCTTGATCAGCTGTTTATTTTTAGAGGTAATTCTAGGGACAGGAAAAATTCGTATTTGCGATAAATTTGAATATAGATGCGAATTCTGACTCAAAATGCAGTAACTCCGAAATTGTCATAAATGGTATTTTGGTGTGAAACACTATTTAATCAGAAATATTGGGAGATAACTTTATTTTCTGCCCTTAAATATGTACAACATAAACCGTAGGTACCGGAAAAATTCGCATTTTTCAATGAATGCGAAATGTAGGCCCATGCTAATTTTGGGCCGGAATGCGAGGGACGTGAATCTTGTAATATACCCTATTTTTAGCGAACGTCCCGTTACTACTGCTCCACCTCGCTCGGTGGGCCTTTCCCTGAATACGGCACAGATAGCGGCTGGAGGGCGTGGAGTAGGGGTGGTGTATCCCTACTTCTGGAACACCCTGTTCACTACCTGCAGCGTCCGGGTCTCTGCGCAAGTGTCTACACATTCCCTTTCCGCGCAAGTGTCACTCCTCGCAAGTGTCACAAACTCGTGCAGACCGTGACTGAAGCGCCTCAGTCCCCTCGGCCACCGCGGCCGGCAATGTGTTCCTCCAGATCTTCAGGAAAGCATGTGATCTACGTAGAGCTGGAGGTTGGATGTTACTTAAAACTGGTAACCAAGCAGTTTGAGTATTATGTATGCAACCCGTAATAAGTCACATTGGTTGAGTAGCACATCTACTTTCTTAGTGCGAACACTGTTCATCCAAGTTGGACAACAGTATTCAGCGACAGAGTATAACAGTTCCAAAGCAGTTGAGCGTAGGGTTTGATCACTGCAACCCCAGGAGGTACCAGCAAGCTTCTGGATGATATTATTACGGGTCCTCACTTTAGCAGCTACGTTGGAGAGGTGTTGACGGAGGTTAGGGATCTGTCGAGTGTTACCCCAAGGTACTTCGGTGTGCTGTAGTACTGCAAGGTTTGTCCTCTGAGTTTTACTTCTGGTTAATAGTTACAGTGCCGATTTCGTAGTTGAAATGCTGAAGTGACAGTTTTATGAAGGTTTAGGCGAAGGCATAATTTCCTGAAGTATGTGTCCAGAATTTCTATGTCGGCAGTTAATGTACTTTCAGCAGTAGTGAAACTAGAGCTTTGGGTTACCAAACAGATGTCATCAGCATATATGAATTTCCTTGAGGATGTGGCTGGCAGGGCATAGATATATAAATTGAAAAGGAGAGGGGCAAATACAGATCCTTGGGGTAATCCGTCATTTACCTTGAAGACCTTGCTTCTGTCACAGAGTGATGTGGGATGTAGAGTTTGATTTGGGAGAAAATTGAAAGAGTTAGGGGCAAGAAGTTGTGGGGTTTATGTGTTTTTTCTATTATTTTATACAGTATTTGGTTTCCAATATTTATTTGGCCGTTGAGTAATTGTTTATTGTGTGATAATGCTTTGTGTATGTGGAGGTTTTCTTGGAAAGGGAAAAGGTGTCTGTCTCTATTGATTTACATATCTTTTTCTATGGTGCTGCACCTGTGGTGTTCTTGGTTAAGGTGGTCTGCAAATGTTGAATGGAATTGAGGAGGAATAGAGGTTACTTGCGAATGACAGAGACGAATATATGAATATACCAAGGTTTTTTTTATTGATTAGCGTCACAGCGAGGAATCTACCGAAAGGTTTATTCTCTCCCACATCCCACTATTCATTACTCCTCACGTAAAATCGATTTACGCCTTGTGTTGTGTATTTAGATGGTTCTTCCGTAGGTGCAGCAAGTGTGAGATTACGTCCTTCAGTTCAAGGTGAACGTTAGAATACACTGGTTAAATGCAGCCCGCCAGGAGGATACTCCGAATGTTGGACGACTTGATTGACGGTGTCGCTGCAGCGGCCGACTGCGCCTGCGCGAAAGTCGACCTCGTCGGGCCCGTGAACCCGGCAGCAGCGCGGCAGCGAGGAGGGCGGCACAAAAAGATGACCGACAGCGGGCTGACGTTAGTCACCCGCGGGGCGCGCAAGAAGTTGCGGGGTCCGTGCGGCGGACGTGACCGGACGCGGCGTCGGCTGCCCGAAGAAGATTAATTAATGACGTAATACGGTGGGTAAACAGTGGGCCGTGTGTACCTGCGGCGCGGCGCGGGGCCGCCGACAGCCGCCAGCCAGCGGGCGATGATGAATGGGCGCGCGCCGCGGCCGCCATCCATCATCACGAGGAGATTGCCTGGCGGCGGCCCCATTCATCATGGCTGCCTTCACTCGGCGCGTCACTTTCTTACAGCGCCATTAGCGCGTCGTCCGTCTGTCGCCGGCCGCCGCGCCGCGCCTCGCCTCGCCTCCCAACGTGTGGGTGGGTGTCCACATGTGCGGTGAGCACTGGAAGGCCGTGCGCGTATATACTCGCCTGTGTGTCTGACTCGGGGTTGCAACACTTGCGCGGAGCGGCACTTGCGCGGAGTGACACTTGCATTAACTCAAACAGGGAGAAACAAGTAGCACGATTTCCACGTAAACTGACGAAACAATTGACAGCCAAACGCTGGATTTAAATTACTTTATTATAACGATACACCAACAACACTGCTTTATATTTGTTGTTATTATTTATAAATCACGATGAGCTCATTTTGACCTTTAGCCATCATTATTTAGTATCTCGGCTTGAATTTATCTGTTTTCCAATTTTATGATATCAAGCAGAGATTGTAAATAACGTATATTCATAGAGACAAAATAAACAGTGTACTACAGAGATATAAACACAATGAAGACGATAAAAAAGTAAGGTAAAGCAGTCAACAATCCGAAAATTGGTTTGAACACTATGCTTTACTAGGTATGGTCCTGTTTGGAGGTGGTATGCCGTTGCCTTCCTCCGACCTTCGAACTGACTTACCCAGCCAGTTATATGGGGACCTACACCTTGACTTGGGTTCCGAACCACGGTGCTACTCTGTATTTTTCACATCAGCAACACTGCCAGAGGTGAAAGAAGTGGAAAGTGACAGATAAAAATCCCAGGACCTGGCACTCTACCACTGTGCTACGGAGCCGCACAATGAAGACGATACCACTAACGAAATATAACAAAATAAATACGAAAAAATTTTACTAATAATAAAGCATAAAACATCAATAAAGTTTATTGAAAATTCTAGAAAATGACCTAATTAAAGCCAAACCCAATAACACAAACAAATTACAACAGAGTTCTCCGCAAAACACATCAATAGTAACTATGTAAACATGGAATATCGCAAATACACTGTCAACCAAGCTGTCAAGATCGAAATAACGTAAGAAGCTAACAGGCACCAATTGACATCCAGGTGTAAAAAATAAAGACAGCATAGACACAAACGAGGCACCAATCGACACCTAGGTGAAAAATAAAGACTGCAGTGACACATACGATATTCCATGTAAGTTAAGAACTATGAAATTGTAAACCACTTACATCTATAGTTACAATACATATATGTATATTCAGACCATTCAAATGTATTTACAGAGCACCTGATGATGGCTAAAGGCTGAAATGAGCTCATCGTGATTTACAAATAATAACAACAAATATAAAGCAGTGTTGTTGGTGTATCATTATAATAATCATGTCATTATAAGACATATTTTACACTGCGGGCCCCAAAGAACGAAAATTAAATTACTTTGGCTATTGACTGTGTAAATATATCTTATGGAATACACTCAACAGACTTGCGCATAATAGTTCGTGATCGAGAGCGCTCACTTTAGATCGCGGCTCTGCCGCGAACTAGTTCGTTCATTATTTCGTCCGCTCCCAGTGACGGCTGAGTGGCGTGGTCTGCGCATGCAGGTGGAGGGAGAAGTTCCCCCAACTAGCTGCTTCATGCGCTTGCTCCTTGATCCGCTAACGATATCACGCAAATCAAAAGAAACAGTTAGTGAATAATTTCTCGCGTTTAAGTTTAGAGTTGTCTCTATGTCTTGGCATTATGGAATTTATTTGTCAGATATTGCACAGCGCATAATACTTAAAAGCAGAAATTTTGTAGCACTGAACTATGTAATCTAGCAGGCAGACGCTAACCTCGAAATGGATCTCATCAGCAGAAGGCAAACACGAGATTTTTAATTCTGTTCGCGACCTATCGTGCATATTTTAGTTCGCGAGCTATCGCGCATATTTTAGTTCGCGAACTATCACGCATATTTTAGTTTGCGACCTAACACGCAGATTGTAGTTCGCGACCTATCACGCATATTTTAGTTCGCGACCGGTAGCTCTCCTTTTAGTTCGCAGCTCGGCCGCGAAGTAGGTCGCTCTTTTTAGTTCGTCCGCTCGTTTTGGCTTTTGCTACCGCTACTAAAACTACAGCTGAGCTGCATCTCAGCTAGAAATGACGGCAACTGGCAGAAGGGAATCATGCGATTCTGCGCGCTCTCGCGTCCTCTCACTGTTACCCGTCAGTCTTCGGAAAAGGAGCGAGGCGAGGGATCTGCGAACTAGTTCGAGTAGTTTGCCTGCTGTGGGAGCGCTCTTCCGAACTAGTTTATTCGCGAACTACACAAGACTAACACTCAACTCTTGTTCAGTACATTCAAAGAACTACAAAGAAATAAGCAGTACTTTCAATCAGATATCTATACTAGAAGTGTGTGATTGGAAAGGCTACCCTGGTGATGAAATTACAAGAAGCCTCATACAAGAGGTAAACCTCTTTGCGTAGGTAAATTTTAATGGATGTACGTATTTCCAATAACTCAGTGTCAACTTTTTATCATCAGTATTAACCAGTTTGAATGAAACTTTTGCAAGACTTAGTCTTGATGTGTTTGCATACCTCTATGCATTAAAACTATCGGACATGTAATTTGTTTATTTTATCGTCACATTTAAGTACCAATAATTAAAGATAATTTAAGGTTGAAATTTGAAATAAACACAGAAAGATAATGATTAATATTTCTCATATGATGAAAGCACAGAATCGTTGAACTGTCTTCTGAATATACCTACAAAATTAACCTGTAGCGTGTCAACCAAAAGTTGGTTTACTGGAATACCGTCAAGAGCGTATTAAAAATCATAGCTCAGAAAACAGTGAAGTTATGTTATTAAAACCTTGCTTATTGCTACATATTTACAAAATAGACACCATTTCAAAATTTCGTTGATATTGGCAAAGATGAGTTAAATTTTCGGGTGCAGTCTTCCTTTAAACTCTTCGCCGTATGTACTGAATATAAGTTAAAAGTCGACCACTGTACGAAACAAGAGCATTGTTTTACCACTAAAATTAGTAACTAAGGTCCGTGTGAACTACCGGTTACTCCCTTCTATAAAATCTTGTTCCCTGGCCCAAACTGAGAACTGACTCGTTTCAAATTACTTCAATAACAGGAAGTTAATACTACAGTGGTCAATATACATAGCAGCTAACACGATATTACACACATACATTAATAAGCTAAATGTTCAATTGTTTACAGAGCTTAGGGAATTAACTTCCGGGCCATCAGTCCCTAAACTTACAAACTACTTATGAACTACTTACGAACTAGGACGGCACAAATATCCATGCCCGAGGGGGGGAGGGGGGGATTCGAACCCCCGACCGTAGTGGTCGTGCAGACTGTGACTAGCGCGCCGCAGAGCGCTCGGCCACCGTGGCCGGCCATTTAATAAGCAAGCCACCAAATGATCACAAAAGGTTTTAACATACCAAGCCGTTATTAAACTGCAACTAGAATCACACACACCGCGTTTATCTGTATGAAATCACTGAATCGAAAAACGAGAACACATTTCCGCATATGCTCGGAGAAAATATTCCAAAAAAATATTCTAAGTCCACGAGTCTAAGTTAAAAGTGCTAGACAATTAAATGCTACCATCTCGCGGATACAAGAGAAGAATCAACCTTACCTCGCCAGACGTCCAGTATAGAATGACGAGACCGAGCGGGTTTGTGACACTTGCGGGGAGTGACACTTGCGCGAAAAGGGAATGTGTAGACACTTGCGCGGAGACCCGGACACTGCAGGTAGTGAACAGGGTGTTCCAGAAGTAGGGATACACCACCCTTACTCCTCGCCCTCCAGCCGCTACCTGTGCCGCATTCAGGGAAAGGCCCACCGAGCGAGGTGGAGCAGAAGTAACGGCCCGGAGATATCACAGCCTCATTCAACAGGGAGATAACACGTCATACAAATATCACACGATTTACAATACAGCACCATGTGAAGAGGAATGTGATGAAATCGGAATTGAGCGCAACCGTTGCTAACTACAATTTCGGATTTACTGCATTTTGAGTCAGAATTCGCATCTATATTCGCATTTATCGCAAATGCGAATATTTCCTGTCCCTAGTAATACCTCTAAAATAAACAGCTGATCAAGGCACTAAAAGTAAGGGCAGATCTTTGGGTGTATTACTACAAATAACTAAAACACAATTTGATGGTGGAATTATATACAATCTCATTATAAAGGTTTTTTGTAGGTGCTTTTGAGCAGCTTTTAAATATGTTAGGAATAGCATTATGAAAAATAGACAGCTACACCTTATGTTTATTATGAGATATCGATTTAGGCTAATTTCAGATCATCTTCAAGTCTCAAACAACAGGTGTTACTTATGCATTTTTCCAGTGGCACTCATAACCTTTAAGTGTTTACACACGCCGGCCGCGGTGGCCGAGGAGACTAAGGCGCTCCAGTCACGGTCTGCACGGCCACTACGGTCGGGGGTTCGAATCCCCCCTCGGGCATGGATATTTGTGCCGACCTAGTTCGTAAGTAGTTCATAAGTAGTTTGTAAGTTTAGGGACTGATGACCCCGTAGTTAAGTCTCATAGACTATACAAACATTTGAACATTTTGTTTATACACGAGGTCTAACGTTGTTAATCGCGTTAGCGATGAAAACAGAACCCAAAATCTTTGCGTCTAAATGATACATATATTGGTGTGATGTCTTATTTCGAAATAACAGACATGACACCAATACATATATAGCTCTCGGTAAAGTGCAAAGGTACGATGTCGTTACGTAGCACAGCACAGCCGACTGGAAACGCAGGAGAAGTGCAATCAACGTTCTCTCCTCAGAGGTATGATTAGTTTCGACGTAGACTTCTACAACATACAGTCTACACGGCGAAGATTACACCAAAAAATTTAACGTTTCGTCTACTTTGGCGATAGCAACCAAATTTTAAAATCGTGTCTACTATGTAAAGATGTAGCAACACAAAACGCTTCTAGTCCAAAACTTCACTGATTTTCGAGTTCTGAATTTTTAATATGTTTTTCATGTTATTACAGAAAAAACATATTTGGGACTCACACTACAATTTTCATATGGCAGAATTTGTAGGTACATTCACAAGACATAAGTCAACGGTTGTGTGCATTCATCTTATGAGAAATATCAATCATTTGTTTTCAGTGTTTATTTCAAAATTCTCTTTTAAGTTTCTTTAATTATTAGTACTTAAATGTGGTTATGAAATAAATAAATTACGTGTATATGTGTAGTCTTATGCGGCCAAACTACTTAGATCATTGGTCGCTAGACTTACACAATACTTAATCTTACTTAAAATAACTTAGGCAAAGTACAAACAAACATACCTATGTCCGAGGAAGGACTCGAACCTCCGACCGGACCGGCCGCGCAATTTGTGACACAAATTAGGGGAGACCGGGGCACATTTTCCATAGGGGCAAGTTTTCCAAATCCATTTATTTTCGAAACAAATCGCTAAATGTTACCACCGGCGATACTGTAGCAAGTAGCAACAAAGCATGCTTCATTTACGGAAGTTTCAGTGTTGTACAGCAGTCACAACGTCGGCAGGGCTGTTTTCGTCATTTTTGCAAATGCTAATAAACTTTCATGTTTTTATTGAAACTTTAAATAAACATTCTAGCGTTAAACTTATTATTTTGACATTGCACACACTAAAAGTGGGTTTCTTTCTTCACGTAACTGTGCATTTGTTTTGTAAATAGCTTACCCTGTTACTCATGGATGTAGTGTTACAGTTCCGAATATGGTGACGGGAAACATTTTCCGAGTGCATATGGGGCACATATTCCTTATTGCTTTGTCTTACACCAAGTCTAAAGCAAATGAAAAGTGTGTACAGTGCACGTAATGGGCGCAGGGAGACTGTACGAAAGGGAATGTTCCATTTTTTGTTTGCTTACATTGTGATTCAGACAATCAGTATAAGTATTGTTAAAAATGTCTGTATTTGTAAAATATTTAAGTCACATATTTTGTAAAACCATTAAGTAGCATTTGTTTTTATTTAATGTGGCTATTTTTACTATCCTCTTTTGTAATGTATTGTAAATTCATGATAAAAATACGTAGTCAGTGAAATCAAGATAATTATCTCTGTTTTAACATTGAAAGTTTAATTGGAATATTTGCCCCTGTACGTTTTAAGTAAGCTGGAAAACTTGCCCCGTATACAGGGCAAATTTTCCAACGCAACATGGTCAGACAAAACCATTTGCTACCAAGAATGATACTTACTATTTTCAAAAATATCTGTACAAGACTGTAGATAAAGGTGTAGGAATATAATGATCCGCTGTTTACCGCAAAATAAAAATAAAAATAAGAAGTATAAAAATAAAAATGTAAAATGGTGGAAAACGTGCCCCGGTCTCCCCTACATGTTTGATAATATTAATGCATAGAAGTATGAAATCACGTCAAGACTACTTCCTGCAAAAATTTCGACAAAAAAAAGTTGGCACTGAGTTTAGAAAAACAAAATTCTGGTATATTGGATTTTAACGTTTTATCAAAAATTAAATGTTACTACAAGAGATACAGCCATTCAAATTTACGGGCACCATAACGTTTTCCCTTCCTGAGTAAATGAGCTGCTTCTTTTAGTTTCAACAACTTTTTCTTGAATGTTCTGAATATAAATCTTCACACAGACTTCTTCAGGAGGAGAGTGATACGGATATCTGATTGTAAACCACTGCCTATTACCGTAGACCTTTTTGACTGTAGTGAACAGTAATTCCACGTATTCCGTAATTTATATTTATACAGTTAACAGGCAATGTAATTTATAACCAACTATTGGCTGCCAATTACGCTTCATTTTTCCTGGAAGTCTTGCAACTTGTTTCTCCCTGTTGGTTTATGCCAAGTTCGGAGTAAAAATGGTTCTATATGACGGTGATGGAAAATAGAATTTATCTTTAGCATTTTTCGGAGTGTGACATTCCCTTACACATTCCGTATTTCATATATTTCTTAGATGTATTTGTAATTCCAATACAGCCAAATCGTTTTGGTGTCTACGAATAAACGCTTTAAGTATGTAAAATACTCATTGACTTATTATTAACGTTTTTTAATTGAAGGTTTAAGGTTGCATCTCCTATTAAAAAGCATAGTAGCTATTTTAAAAGAGATGGAAGTTGCGTGATAGTGGGTTAACTACTTAGCGGTCAATTACATCAACGTATCTGTGCAGGATGCCTAATATATTTATTGCTTGCGCAGGTGTCTTGATATGCTTAGTGTTCTGAATAATATGCCTTTAGGAGGTATGACTGTGGAAAGTCATAGTCTTGTAGTAGCGGAGACTAACTCTCCTTAAGTGTTGACAGTGTGGAAACTTGACAACAGCAGTGCTAGACTTCTTGGTGTGCCTGTACCCAGGAAAAGCTATTAGCCGCCACAAGGGCCACGGGTTCCGCGCAAGTGTCACTCCGCGCAAGTGTTCCAACCCCAGACCGAGCGGCCACAAGACGCGGGAAGCCATCGGGAGCCGGAAAAACCAAGATCAGCGTTGGTGGGGACGGAAAGACTCGCGCTAGAGTAGGCTTGACGACTGTACTGTAACCAAAGGGTGTAGAAACCTCTTTGGTAGCCTCAGCAGCTATCGACTCTGAGCCAGAGAGAACGATGCAAAGCGAGCTATCACTCACCACATTCAGACAGACATAGATTCCCGCACATCCTCTTAAAAGTAAGACAAGTACATGAAATGAAATGTCTGTAAATCTATCGGACCAAACTGCGTGGTCATCAGTCCGTAGCTTACAAACTACTTAAAGCTAGGTAAACTAACCTAAGGACAACGCACACAACCATGCCCCAGGGAGGACTCGAACCTCCACAGCGAGCAACCGTGCGCTCCGCAGCGAGACGCTTTAGACCGCTCGGCTACTCCACCGCGGCAAGACAAGTGCACATTCTAACAGGGACAGTAGTATAGCGGAGAAGTCACATTTGTGCCACATTAATTAATATAATAATAAATTATTAACGTAACAAAAAACCTAGCAATATTAACTAATATTTTAACACATGAAATAAAAATGCTATTCCTCAGGCCTTGAAAAGAGTGGGGTTCAAGTCTTAACAAAATACTCTAGCGACATTAGATAAATCATAACTTTACAGAAATATACAAAAAATGTATGGAAGACGACAGACGGTTGTCTTTCACAGTCTACGACAAACACTTCTTCCTGATAGCGGCACATTGTTTGCACTTCTCCTGCGCACCCAGTCGGCGGTACAGTGCCACGTAACGACGTTGGACGGTTCAATTTAACCGCGAGCTCTCACAGCGCAGACGGCGAGCGAGCCCAGAGCTACCTGCGGTGGACAGGCCGGTGTACCCTACTTGTGGAACACCCTGTCCACTACCTGCAGTGTACGGGGTTCCGGGCAAGTGTCAACAAATTCCATCTCCGGGAAAGTGTCACTCCTTGCAGCTGTCAGAAACTCGTCTGATTCGTCGATCGTCTGACTAGCGGAGCCCAGTATATTATGTTGGATGATGAAGGCTCAATACAGACGAAAGCATAACCACGTACTCCAAAATACGTTCAAATTTTTGTAAACCTATTAGACCAACATAACTTTTATTTTTACTTTGATGCTCTTCTTTCTCCCGTGCTTCCTTAAATGAAAAATGAGGGTTCTTCCGCTTCCGCTGTATGCAAGACACTTCAGTTTATATTTTTCCCATATATGTTATGGCACATTCGTGATATCACCAGTAGGAATATTTTTATTGCGGTCCTTACATCGGGCTACGTTAAAAGCACTGAGTATAGAACTTAATAATTGTTGTTGTAGTAGTTTAGTACATCTTCTCATGATTTCTTTCCTTTTTCTTAGCAATGTTCGGGATCTGGTATACATTTTTATTATATTTACATATGACCCTGAACAATTGTATGTACCTCTTCAACTGTTGCAATGATCATACTTGAAGCATTAGCTCGGGTTAGACAGACCACAATCTACGGATTGAGGGACTCCTCGCATGCGCTACTATTCAGATTGTAACACAAGAAATTCAGGCTATCAATGGTATAAACATTGTTTATTTTAAAGTATAAAGTTATAAACTGCTCGAAATGTGACAATTGTTGAAAAAGGAAAAGGAAATTTGATAGTCAATGGACGAAAACATTTCTGAAGTGGCGAAATTTATTGACACCTAATATAATGTAAATGCTAGGAGCGCCTGTCTGAAAGCATATGTCTGTAGTGTAGCCTCCTACGGAAGTGGAACGTGGACGATAAGTAGTTCAGATAGTAGATAATTAAAGCATTTGAACTGTGATGCTACAGGCGAATGCCGAAGATTAGCTGGATACATTACGTAAAAAATGAGGAAGTGCTGAACAGAACTGTGTAGGAAAGAAATATCTGGCAATCTTCTCTGAGAGAATGGATCGATTGGTTGGGCCAATCCTGAGATCAATAGCATTGGATGAACGTGTCTGGGGTAAAAATTGCAGATGGAGACCTGTAGACGAATACAGTAAGCAGGTTCAAACGGGTATAGGTAGCTGTTCTTAATCAGAGATGAAGAGGTTTGCACAGGGCAGGCCATCTTGGAGAGCTGCATCAATCATTCAAACCAGTCTGTGGACTGAAAACCACAATAACATACATTTTCATATTGTTTAGACAAGCAATCATTACGCAATCATTATATTTCTAGTATTTCCCATTCCACTGTAATCGCGTTTATCTTAGAATGTTATGCTTTATGTCCTGCGAGAGCTTGACACACAATTCAACCCTCATCTCGTTTTGTTTCACTGTAGTTCTCTTTACACCATACAAAAAATCTTCACTTTCATAAAGATTATTGTTGCAAATTTTATTTCTATCTGTAGATTCTTAGGACTGTGTAAGTTATTTCTTCTTTTGCGTGCTATTCCTTTTATTGTCCGTTGCTTGTCTCATATTCTTGGTTTCTCCCCAACTTCTTTTTTTTCTCCCTCCCTTCTTCCTTTTCGTCACCTTCTTACTTTCTTCCCTTTATTTTCTCTTTTCTTCTTTCATCTCCACCTTTGACTCCTGTTCGCCGTTTATTTCTTTTTAAGGGGAATTATGTATTCCTGTGAGCTTAAGACTGTTGATATCGTTTTAAACTTTCTTTTCAGAGTATGAACATTATTGACATAAGACACAGATGTATTTTGCCCAATAACTTCGAGGGAGATACCTTTTCACGTATATTGTTCAGAGGACTCAAGCATAGCTTCTTGAAGTACCAACATTACTGTCATTTATTGAACTATTCTGACCAGCATAAGCGATATAATTTCTTGAACTATCCCAGATTTTTTTTAAGTGGACGAGCTATCCAAAGTTTCACTGCTCCATCAAACCCAACTGTCAGGGATAGATGCACAAGTTCTCTTTTCAGACAAACAGCGCTACAGGCAAGCAATTGTACCAAAGTATACAATAAACGTATAGAATTAGTATGACGTAGGTATCATTTGAACTAACTTATCAAGATAAGAAAGTAATATAGAAAGAAGTAAACGGAGTCTTCTTCGAAAATACACACGAAACTTATGAGAAAAACTAAATGTGTGTTTCAAGAAGAAAAACCTTATACACTGACTACAGTGCTACTTTGGAAAACCAGCGAGATATCCAACTGGTTCGTCTATACCGGTGGTCGAATAACCCAGATTTCCCCTGTTAGTTGTAAGGGGGATAACAAGCCTTTCTTACTAATGCTCATTTCATTACAGAGGAAAATTAATAAATATTTGTTATTTCAATCTTCATTCCCCTCGACATCAAAACGGGAATGTGATTGTGTGGCCTGCAGTTTTATCAGTCTATACCTTTCCTATTTCTGTTGTTGCTTCGCAAAGATTTTACACATTTTTAGTTAACTCCTGTTTTTTTTTTTTTTTTTTTTTTTTTTTTTTTTTTTTTTTTTTTTTTTTTTTTTTTTTTTAAGAAGTTTGTAAATTTTCCCCCTTTCAACGTCTGATGATTCCCAGAAGAGGCGAAACGTGTCGTGTATAAAAGAAACTGTGGTGTCGCACATGTCTAAAGTGCGCTCCACGTACTTATACGCCGCGCGCCGCCATGCACGCACGGCGCGGCGTTCTTACGACGTCAACCACGAGCGCCCTCTGCTGAAAACCCTCTCGTGGCCACGACTGCTGCATCGTTCACTTGGGATTGAGATAGGAACCAGTTAACACTTCGGAATCAGATAGGCACCAGTTAAGACTTGGCTATCGGATAGGCACTAGAAATCATCAATAGGCAGGCCTCTATCTAAACTATGTATCAGCATTCTGCAGTCAAGAACTATGTAAAAGTTAAGTATTACTAAGTCTCTATGAAATATATATCTCGTTCTAATTTACTGTAGTGTTTCTAGTTTCTGCTGTCCTACTGGCTGGTCACCTCCGTACCTGCACAAGTGTGCATTCTTTATTCCTATGTCGGTCTGTTTGTACTCGGCCACCGACACCTACGACAACGAGACACAAAAGCGGCGACGAGGCTAGGACACAAGAGAAACATCGTTTTCGTG
This sequence comes from Locusta migratoria, assembly GCA_026315105.1. Classification (NCBI taxonomy): domain Eukaryota; kingdom Metazoa; phylum Arthropoda; class Insecta; order Orthoptera; family Acrididae; genus Locusta; species Locusta migratoria. The sequence goes on from CM048747.1 coordinate 179,699,921, forward strand.
CAACCAAGAGTGTTTTTTTGTTTTGTTTTTTTTATCAAAATATCTATTACGGTTGTTGTACCAGCGCCAGAAAAATATGGAGTGGAGTGATTTTAGTAAAAAAAAAAAAAAAAAAAAAAAAAAAAAAAAAAAAAAATTCTGTGTAAATGTATGAGGTCATTGAGTCCGTTTGCCCCCACTTCCGCGTTCACCAACTATAAAGGCACATAATAATCCTGATATTACATGCACGTCCTGTCTCGTTGGTGTCGGGATACGTAAGCTTTGGACCGTGAAATATTTGTCAGGAACCGTCGTAGCTCCCACAATTCGTTCTTCGCACTCGGGCGAATTTGCTGCAGTGGCACACACACATCTATACAGAGAGTCCCGACGCGCGATGAAGATTACGCGCTCGCCGCTATTGTGCAGTCGGGGCACTCGTAAACTGCTTTCCGGTTAGTCCGTGCCTCCTCTTGCGACAAATCAAAGAGCCGCGATGATAAACGCACCATTTGGACGCAGCGGGTCTATTGCTCTCTCTCGAGCCGGCGTGGTGCCCCCTCCGCGGTGAAAAAGGAGAAGCGACGTCTTTGCGCATTGTCGTCGGCGCGTCCCCATTGTGGCAGGCTGACGCCTCGATTCAAAAGGGACGTCGCTACACGTGAATTTCTCCGGGTCGGCCGGGCAGAAAACTCTGACCCGCATAGTTCCCTCTCCCCCCAAACTCCTCCCACCCGCAGACCGGTCGCTTTGTGCCCGCCGACAGCTGAATCCGATCGCGCGGGGCAGCCGCTGTCGAGGTCTCTCGCGTGCGCATTGAGTGCGCGGCCACGATTTATCCGTCGGCCATTGTGGCAGGTAAGAATCCGCGACACTTTGCCGGCAATTTTTCCCTGTTGCGCGGCCCCTGTGCGCGGTCCTCGGAGCATGTAAAGACCCGGCAGACCGCGGAGGCCATCGGTCTTCCGCCGCCGCCGCCGCAGCGCCCCCATACAAATTCTGCGGAGGGTGGGAGTGAGGTTAGCGCGCTCGGGGGTGGAGGTGACGGAGAAGAATGGTGGCGGCCTGCCCGGGCCGCCGCCGACGAGGCCTCGTCGGGCATCTGACGCGCCGACGGCCGTCAAAGAAGCGGCGGCATTGTGCGCGCGGCCTGCCGGCCTAATGGGCCGCCGGCCGCCGTGTAGCCGGCGACGCCCCCACAAAGGCCGGCGCCGCCATCGCTCTCGGCGGGTGACGGCGGCCGCGACAGGTGGGGAGCGACCACCCACGCGCAACCGCCGCACAACACCTGTCCTGTGCGCCTGTCCTCTGCTGTCAAGCCGCAGCGGCCCCTGCTCATCTGAATCAGTCGCTAATATACTGCAGGCTGAATGGCCGCACTATATATATCGTATGGTATAATGTCAGCTACATATAATACTTTAGTAAGATATACTAGTGTCTAATTAATAAGATAAAACATATCTCTGTCACAGAGCCAAGTCCAACTTCTTTAACCACTGGACAGCTTCCTGACTGACTATATGGAGTTCGGTCATCCCTCCTGAGAATGATCGTAATGGGCAATTAGTAATTATGTGGGTCATCGTTTGTATGTCTGCTCCACAGTCACATGACTGGTCGTCTGTCCGCATTTGAATTTCCAATAGTTACAGCGACCAACACCAGTTCGGAAGGGGTTGATCAAAGACCATTCTCTCCTGGGAAGGTCCATTCCTTGGAGTTGCTTAGAGGGATCGTCTATCCAGATGCTGTTTTTTCCATTAAACGAATCCCAAGTTCTCGCCCAGTTTGATTTAGGCGAGAAGCCCCTCTCATGTAGTTGCACAGCTGTTTTAAGAGGTGGTTTACGTGATTTCAGCAGGCTTACTGGTGGTGGAAGGTCTTGCAGGATAGGAAGCTCAGGAGTGGACAAGATCTTATAGTACTCTCTCATTAAGGCTTCCTTCCGTCTTAGAAATGGCCGCACTAAACATACGGTAATTGGGAAGAATCTGTGTATCTTGAAGTTCCAGTGTATCTGCAAGTTGCGATTGATATTATATGGACGGTGTTATGGACCACTAGACCAAGCGCCATTTATTCATACCTTCTGATTTGAGCAAATTCTATCAAGGAACATCATAATAAAGGTAAAACAGCCAACAATCCGAAGATTGTTCAAAGAAGTTTCGGGCGTGCAGCCGCATAAAGTTTACTACTTCTCATATTTCGGCTGAGAAACGTTCAGCCATCTTCAGAGAGAGTCGAAGACTGACGCTCTAGCACGCGCTTCGTGCTTATAAACGCGCGGGCCGCGCTACTGCGCATGCGGCCACAGATTCAACAGGGCGCCAAAGACGTTACTCGGCGGCAAGTATGTGTGAATTACGTCTGTGGCTGCATGGTCGATTACTGCGGAGAAATCGATGTATTGTGATCTGTGCTGTGGTGGCGTCTTTGTAAATTTATTAAAGAAAGTGCCGGGTTCCATGATTTATCTAAACTGAAGCCACTGTCTCTGTTAATTAAATTCGTGCTCAAGCGAATTTCTATTGCTTCTTTCACTACTGAGTCCCAGAAAGATCAAGTGGATGCTAAAATTTTGACGTTTTCGTACGTCATGGAGTGTCCAGTATCAATACAGTGCTCTGCCACTGCCGATTTATTTGGTTGTAAAAGACGGGTATATCTCTGGTGTTACGTGCATCTTTCCTGGACTGCACGTGTCGCCTGTCCTATGTACGAAAGGCCACATTCACATTGGATCTTATAAACACCGGCCTTCCGGAGCTCCAAATCATCCTTGATAGAACCCAAAAGAGCTGCTGTCTTTGGTGGGGATCGAAAAATTACTTTAACATCGTGTTTGTTCATAATCCGTCCGATTTTCGACGACAGGCTCCCAACATATGGCAGAAAAGCCATAGATTTAAAACTTTTTGCATCATCTTCTGTATTCTTTTCACGTACTGTTGGCTTCGTACGTAGTGCCTTATGTATCTGTTGTGGAGAGTACCCGTTTGCTTCAAAGACTCTCTTCAGGTGTAGAAGCTCGTCCTGCTTCAACTATACATACATTTTTAGGGGAACGATAACTTTAGACGCCATTATCTCGCTTATGAAATTTTGGCACTTGGTCTAGTTATACATAACCCCGTCCATATATCGAACGATGCACTATCGAGGTATTGAGGTGACAGGTCTACACAAATGGTTAAATTTTGGCAATAGTCAATCGCGGGACAACACAAATACAGTAAAACTTCTTAACAACGGACACCAACAGGGGAAAATAAAACTGTCCGCTTTTAAGAAGTATCCGTTGTTAAGAAAAAGATGAAATACAAAATAGTAAACTACCGTTTATCCGGAATAATCGGGACAGAGGCCGGTTCGGATAACGAAAATCTCGGATTAGCCAAAGTCCCCTGTTATCACGCGTGCAACACACCGAAATGCGTAAATACCGCGAAGTCTGAGCGTAAAAATTAATTTCATGTACTGGTTGCTTCATATAGATAATGTTTTTCATGTAGACATTTCCTTCGCAACGTTTGGAGGTATTGTTGATATTCTAATTGTTTAATTTCACATCAAATCTAGTGATATTATCACGGTGCACACAGTACATAGCTGAGAGGCATTCCACCGATCCAGTGCACTGTGTAATTCATCGCACCCAGAAGCAGGGTATGGAGGCTCCATCCTATATTAATATGCACATGGAGGAACGAAGTAGTTCGTTTATCGATTTTACGAGTTGATTTAAATGTTTCTTTGGTCCACCCCTTTTCTTCTGGGACTTGAATCGTCACTCCAAAGCGTGTTTGTTTGAGTAGGAAGCATCCTGTTTTACGGAAACATCTCTGCGTTTACTGGCAAACGAGCATTCATTATTAACATTACTCCTAATAACAAACAAAGCAAAATATGTCACAAGGCGTGAAGGCCCCTCTTTCTGTTTGATAGAGCGATGGCTATATGATTGACAATGAGACGTTTCGCAGCACTGGTGGCTGGCATTTTCAAATAATCATTCTCTATTTCTCGCAGTGAAGGACAATTTATTTTGAGAATGTCGGGCGTTCGAGCTGGCGAAATGTCAGAGAATCAATCAAACAGCCATCAGCTCTAAAACACCGTAACTGACACTTTCAGGCAATATTCCAAGACGTAGCTGGGGAAATCTCACTGACTTCAAAGCAAATTATTCGTCTCGCTTTTGCAGATCACGAACAGAATTTTGGACAACTGTTGAATGACAATTGACAGAAATGTAAGTGGAAACCTCGGAGAACGTTTCACAGTATAACCATAGTTAGTTTTAAAATAGACGTTAATGTGATGTCGAAAATAAATGTGTGATAGAAAGTTTACCAGTCAATGAACTGTGGGCGGTATCAATGATTCTCTTCGACGGATCAGCCTTACAGTGTGAAGCAATGGTACTGTGGCTACTACGTCTTCCGCATCGAGGTAATTTATTTTTGAAGAAAGTAATTGGAGGGAAGTATTTTTATAAATAGAAAAAAAATATAATTTTGAAGAAACTATAGGCGATTCAGTTTGTTAGATCATAATGTAGTTTCGAATGTTAATACTGAAGCAAAATTAGGCTCTATATTTGTTATCAAAATTAATTTTCCATATATCACTTCACTTATGTCATAATTAGACCTTTCTATGTTACGTTGCTATTTCTTACATAGCTGTAAAATGATTAATCAGCTCCTCAACGGTCAAGAAATACATTTCTCCAGATTTGTCAAAACGCTGGCTTGACTTCTTTTTCACTTCTTAAGCCACTTAGATGAGCTTTACCCTCTCCTGTCTCTCTACCCATCTCCTTTTCCAACTGCGGTACTACATTGCCTTTAATGTCTGTGAAGACAATATCTATAAATCTTAATACTCCTTCATGTGGATGTACCATCTACGCAAATCAAATGGAAACTTCTTTTTTGTTTGTTGCGATGTTTAACACATCAATCAACTTATTCAGTGTCCTACAGCAAAACTGGTTCCGGGATAATTGACTGCATCACAGAATGTAATCTAATGTAATACACATCAAATGTGCTTATACAGAGCACTACAGTTATAAGATTCGATAGGCTTAAAAGATTGCTATAATGGGAAAGGAGTGAGGCAGTGTTCTTTACTATACACTATCTAATTCAATTTCGTACTTTCAAAGGCAGTGTAGGAAACAATAGAGAAATTTGGAAACGGAATTAAAGTACGGGAAAAAATTAGTAGAAAATTAAGACTTGTCACTGATCATGGCTTAAAAAATTAGATGAATAGAATGGACACTGCCTTAATAGATGTTATGAATATGAAAGAGTAAGACAATCTTAACAGAGTTAGTCAAATGACACCAAGTAATGTTAAGGGACTAGATTTTGTACTTAGACAGTAAAAACGCCAGTGAATTTTCTTACTTTGGTAACAGCACAATTAGCGATGAAAGAAAAAGGACATAAAATACAGACGGTCAGTGGAAAGAAACGAGCTTCGGCGAAAAATCTCGTTATCGAATCCAAACTTAAATTATTATCAAATAGGACAATTCTTGATGTTATGCAAAATTCTTTATTGATTTACTAACCGGCTTTCGGCTTCTTAGTCCATCATCAGATATGCAACAAACTTAGAACCTCAACATTGAACATCAGCATATATATATATATATATATATATATATATATATATATATATATATATATATATATATATATATATATATTAGTAAATGTAATTCGGTGCCATAAAAATGTAGCACATTCCTGTGAATACGTAGATTTGTATCACCTATAATTTAACAACATCTGTGTAACTGGCATATTCGTGAAGAAATGATTGCAACATTCAGTTGTTACCTGATTATGATGATGGACTAAGAAGCCGAAAGCCAGTTAGTAATTCAATTAAAATTTTTGCAGAATATCAGGATTTTTTCCTTTTTGATAATATTACCATATTACGTTAAGCACCGACGGAATATTCGAATGAAGTTATAAATGTATGAGGTCCTTACATACGCCAATACTAACTCCTGCCAACACCATTGGTAAACCACCATGGGATGGTTATAATTATGTGTTTTTGAATTACATATTTTTGACGACGTTACAGCGATCAATGAATGAAATAAATCGCAATTTGCGATCAGTTATGGCTTCACTGTACTAGGTTTAGATGGAATACGAAAGTGCGGCGAATGAAAATTTGTGCCCGGTCGGGATTCGAACCCGGGATCTCCTCCTTACTAAGCGGACGCACTGACCTCTCCGCCACCGAGGACACAGTGACATGAGTGCAGAGGACTCTTCGCTGCACGTCTCCCGTCACATCCAAATCTCCATTCGCCACGCTGTCTCTTTCCTATTACCACAGCCTATTTGTGCTGTAATGCTCGCAGTCTGAATACTGTATTCCCGCATCAGGGAGAACGGACCATGAAGTATCGAGACACAATTAATTGTCGTCAGGAGCCCAGCCTCGGCTTGTATACAATTACATATTTTTGACGACGTTACAGCGTTCAATGAATGAAATAAATCGCAATTTGCGATCAGTTATGGCTTCACTGTACTACGTTTAGATGGAATATCAAAGTGCGGCGAATGAAAATTTGTACACGGCCGGGATTCGAACCCGGGATCTCTTGCTTACTAGGCAGACGCGCTGACCACTCTGCCACCGAGGACAGAGTGACCAGCCCCACTGCAGAGGACTCTTTCCTGCACGTCTCCCGCCACACATAAATCTCCATTCGCCACGCTGTCTCTTTCCTATTACCACAGCCTATTTGTTCTCTAATGGTTATGTTTCCTGCATAAAAAAAAAGGATTGTTCCCAGTTCCCGTTCTCTCCTGATTAGGAAACGACGATTGCCCGGCTGAAGACAAAGTTTTATCTGTGGAGAGAACCGAGCGCCACTATTTACGACTGCAGTTCTGATGTTCCTGCAGCCAGTTTCTGCGGGCTAAGCGGTCTCGTTGTTTTAACGGGACACAAATCACGGTACACCGTGCGTAGAGGCCACATTACCGAAGACGAGTTCGATGCTGTTTGATATTGCGAGTCTTGTTGCTACCTGTAAGGTGTATTGCAGCTGAGTTGCATACAGCCTCCTGGGTCGACAGGCTTTTGACCGGAGATAGGTGTTATCTTGCTAATGTTACCTGTGGACGACCTCTCCCTCGTCATTTTTAGCGGTTTCCCTTGTCTGAAGTCGCGTCCAAGATCTGGACATTACACTTTGGGACGCTCCAATACTGCAGCCACTGTCCCCTGTCTCTGCCACGCTTCCAGCCATCCTATGTCTCACCATGTCATAGCTTCGGGCAAGTCATGTTGTTGTTGCGTTGAACTGCCTGCTCACTACACTATCTGAACCAAGCTGCTTGTGTTATTCGTTTGGTAAACATAAGGCAAAACCGACCCCAATACAAATCTCAACTGATCCACTTTTGACTAGTGTATTTATGTAATTATTTGTTTATTTTTTATTTCTGTAGTTTCTAATTACATTCATTTCTACAATCACATGGGCATCGGATTTTAGAATTTCTCTTTATTTATGGTACTAGAAGTACAGGAGTTAAATAACAATCAGCCAAAGTCATTCGACGCAACTCTCAAAAATTCTAGGGAAAATCGACTTTGAAATTTTGCAAGAACACGTAAGTACCAATAAATAAACAATTGCAGCATCTGTCGGTGTAGCACAGATGATAGCGTTCTGGCCGTGCAACTTTTTTTTTGCTTTGAATACTTACAAAATTTTAATATCTAATAGTAATTTTTACGAAAAATGCACTTTTTTTGTTTATTCGTAATTTCTTATATTCTATAAAAGGTCGTTAATAATGATGGTTCCAATAAAAAACGTAAGTTAAATTTTTTACAGTATTGGTTCCACTATTGGATGACGATTGACTGTTATTTGTAAAAGGCTACGACCTTTTTTTTCTTTTTGGAAAATGGAAAATCATCTCCATAGCTACTACTGGCTGTCCAAGCAGCTAACCTACTCAACCATCGTTTTAAGTGACTACAAGGTGTTCAGCTTGTCTACAAACACATAAATAAAAAAAGTCAACACGTGGATCTAGAGATCCCAAAATATTTTATATAATTGAATTTTAAAAGGAAATATATTTTCATAGCGGGACTCGAACCATCGACTCTTTGGTTGCGAGCCCAGAACGCTACCGTCTGATCTACACCGACAGATATCGCAACTGATTTATTAATTGGTACTTACGTGTAGCAAACTTCAAAGTCGATTTTCTCGAAAATTTTTGAAAGTTGCGTCGAATGGCTTTGGCTGATTGCTATTTACGTTTTGAACTTCACGTACCACAAGTATCAAAAAATTCTAAAATCCGATTCCCATGTGGTCTTCAGAGGTGTCCCCCACCCCTTTGCCAATGACTCAACGCCCCCCCCCTCCCCCAAACTGCGACCAAGCCCTCACACGCAAGATATTTGGATTCGTACTTTATTACCTAAGAAATATGGTTTTGTCATTTAGTATTCAAATTAAATATCTTTTATTTCACGTTTTGTAAATTGTTTTATAAAGGCCCTCCCCCAAGGCTGACCAAAAGTACTAATTTTTCATCCCCCCCCCCCCCCCGAAATTTCACACAGTTTGCGTCACGACCCCCTCCTCCCTCCCCTCCTGTGGGCACCTCTGTCGTCTACACTGCACTGCGCAACTTTCACCAAGCTGTTACGTGATGACAATGAGTGTCAGTGATACTCGGTGAGAACGTTACCTTTGTCCACGTGTTGTGCACTCCAGTGTGCGTCTGTAGAGGGTTGATTCCTCGCAGGCAGCTACGAAGCTGGCCGCCGCTGGCTCCGGAATTAGAGGCAGCCAGATTGAAGACATCAGTGGTCGGAGCAGGACATTAGTGCCTGCAGGAGGCACGACTGCCCGCGGCGATTAAACATTCACCGCGGCCGGAATAAATAGCGTAATTAACACGCGCTCGCCTAATAAGACGTGCTGCGGGATGATGGATGTGATTACGCACCCCCGGGTGGTAATCAGTGCCTGCGTTATTACCTCGCCGAGACCCTCTGCCGTGCGGATGTCGCAGATGCGCTGGCAACAGCATTCCCAAGGACGGTTAACCTCGTTCCCGGAACTCTTGCATACAGCTGCTGAAAAACAGACGGCGTTAAATGGCCGCCAACACGATAATGTGCCGGTGTGCGGTCGCCCCCATTTTACTGCCCAGCATCTAAAATGCTTGAAATTATTACTCTGAGGCACTGGCCCCTTACGTACCTTGCATTTACTGCAAATCTTTGGTCCCGTGCAAAGTGCCGAGCGATCGCAAAAAATCTGACTTTCGTAAGAAGGGACGTGTGAGTCAATTCTCACGTTACGAATTATCTTAGGACATAGATTAAGGAAGGGAAAACCTACGCTTATAGCGCTATTTTCTCAAAAATTGACATTGTGAGAACCGTGGCTGTGGTATTATAATGTTTATAATTAAAACAGCGAACAGCCACAAGTATGGTATGGAACGTGTACTTATTTAAACCGCGACCGTTTCGAATTTTCTTACAAATTCATCTTCAGATGGTACACATACTTTCCAGCTGAAGCCTCGTTTTATGTCGGTTATAATTTTTCAGTCATAGTATAGACAAAAAAAGTATTTAATATACAGATATTAATTCGCAGTTTACTTCAGCTGCTCTTTAAGTTCATGCATACTATAAGCAAAATATTCATGTCTATGGGAAGCTGATAAATGCCTTCAAACGTTAATAATTTGTACTCGTTGTTCAGATTGCGTTTAGAAAATCGTCTTATTAGATCGCTATTCAAATGGGAACTGCCCGATTATTTCACGTGGCGCTACTTGTATAATTCCAGACCTGTAGTACTGGAGGTCTCTCTCTTTTTTTCTTTTTTTTTTTTTTCCTCGTATTATCGTGCTAAATCGAGAAGGGACTTGCACCGTCGATACAGGATACGCATTATGCAATGTCATCTGTGAAATGACCTTGTCACCATAAACTTGTTGATCTATACATCTTATAACATAGGCTGTATGTGTGTATCTGCGCATGTGTCTATGCATGTTCCACATCTCCTGCTAAACTACTGGACCGATCTCAATCAAACTTGGTACACATGTTCCTTAATATCAGACAACAATCGCTGTTTGAGTAAGAACCACCTACGACACAAATGACATCATAAACGAAGACAGTCGTGAAAAACGCCTGTATCATGCGATAATATTCTACATCTGTTCCTTATCCAATGGACAATTAGCAAACGAATTTGGTACTAATTTCAAATCTTTAATAAATTTCTTCTTGCTGACAAACCCAACAAAATGACGTTACAATTATATTTCACAGACAGTACACATATACGTACATACTACTGAATGTACCTTCGATATTATACCGCAGTTAGACATATAGTTCATGAAATATGAAGTCATAAACAATTTGGTTCATGAAAAACTGCATGATCATTCATAAGGTTTCGATTTATTACGTCTTTACTACGAACACCATTCACGACATATTTTGCAGACATCAGGCACGTATACACTGAATGTACCTTCAAATTTACATCGTAGTATGACAGATATTTCAAGAGATATAACATTAACAACGAAAGTTCCGAATAACTGCTACATCATGCGCTATTTTTCCATATATCCTTCTAATATAATGGACCTATAGCAACTAAACTTTGTACAATATTGCTTACTATCAGACAATAATCGCTGTGGGGTTAAGAAACTACCTACGACACATAGTTCAGGAGATATGACGTTGTAAACAAAGAGTCACAAAAACTTTCGCAACACGCGACGCATGATTTACGAGACTTTATCCATCCAAGACAGTTTCCTAATATTACTATCTACAAATCTGGAAAAATATATTATTGTAGGGCACATAGACAAGTATATATTATGAAGTCATAAGTATTGAGCTGTATACATATATTAACTGAAACTTCCTGGCAGATTAAAATTGTGTGCCAGAACGGGGACTTGAACCTGAGACCTTTGCCTTTCGCGGGCAAGCGCACTACCGACTGTACTATTCCGACACGACTCACGATGCCGCCTCACAACTTTACTTCCGCCAGTACCTCGCCTCCTACTTTCCAAACTTCACAGAAGCTCTCCTGCGAACCATGGAAGAAAGGATATGGTGGAGACATGGCTTAGCCACAGCCTAAGGGATGTTTCCACAATGAAACTTTCACTCTGCAGCGGAGTGTGCGCTGATATGAAACTTCCTGGCAGATTAAAATTGTGTGCCGGAACCGGGACTCGAACCTGGGACCCTTGCCTTTCGCGGGCAAGCGCACTACCGACTGTGCTATCCCGACACGACTCACGATGCCGCCTCACAACTTTACTTCCGCCAGTACCTCGCCTCCTACTTTCCAAACTTCACAGAAGCTCTCCTGCGAACCATGCAAGACTAGCACTCATGGAAGAAAGGATATGGTGGAGACATGGCTTAGCCACAGCCTAAGGAATGTTTCCAGAATGAAACTTTCACTCTGAAGCGGCACACAATTTTGATCTGCCAGGAAATTTCATATCAGCGCACACTCCGCTGCAGAGTGAAAGTTTCATTCTGGATATATTTACTGTTTCATAATTTCTAAGCTTATTTCATGGTTACATGAAGATGAAATGTTTTTCGAATTTTTATTTTCGTTTCCAATATAATGGAACATGCACATAAAACCGGGTTCATCTGGTAATAAATAAACCTGAATTTACGTGGACGTTACTTCAGACTTGACTTCAGTACTTGACTCAAGCTCGACACAGTATTTTACAAAATTTCGCAAAAAATTGTGTTATGGCGGGACAAGAGGGTCCATAAGGATACCGGTAACAATAGGCCTATATCGAGACGGATGGCAGACAAATACCAGTTCCCCCCCTCCCCCCTCCCCCCCTCCCCCCCTCTCCCCCCCCCCCCGACGCACATTATGGTGGCTCCCGGTGTACGTATGTAAACGTAGATTACACGTGCGGGAGGATGAATTATGTAAAATTTTGTCATTGGCTCTTTTTTTGGAAGGAATGTACTATGCGTAGATATACACACTCATATGGATGAGTTATGTGAGATTCTCTCATTGACCCCTTTCCTAAAGGTTAATTTGATCAGCAGATATGTTAAATTTATGCTGTTAGGAGTAAAGCAGTATTGTTGGGAATCAAAAAGTTTACAACTTCCCACAAGTCGAATACCATACACCTAAATTTCGTACCGCGGGGATGTTGCAAATTATATTACCCCATCTTGCCAGATATCGAATGTTATTGTTCTGCGATCTCTTGTATCTAGTCACATGAAGTAACGATACATTACGAGGGACAGACGTATGTGAAAGAGTAGCAATCATCACATTCCCAGCGTCATTTCTCGCATGAGTCAGTGAGGGACGCCAACATTTCTCATTAACTGTTCCTGAAGAGGTTAATTTAATCAGCATTGTCAGACAATAAATGTGATCCGGTGAATTGATGTTGCCGACTAAACGTGTAATTTTGCCATTAGATAGAAATCTGATGATATTTTATCACCATTTGTTTCGTAGTTGGAGTTTCCATCTCATGTAACAAAAAGTGATTTACGTCAAACACATTGCTCATCGACATGAGAAGTTTTCTTTTATCGAAGACTATAGAAGCCCGTTACGTAGGCCTTACATTAACAATCAGTTGTAATTATATTTGAATCGATTTTTGGAGTACGTAATCAGCAGTCAGTCACAAAATAAATGGATTTAAATCAGACTGCTGTCGATTACATGATAACTCTTATCAGTGTTACAGTTATTATTTGAAACCATAAGTCAAATAAATTAATTGTACTTACATAACAATATAAACAATCATAATTTTCTATAACAACAGATATACATACCGTATGGCAGCAAGTGTCGTTACAATAGATGCAGGTACACTTGAAGCGTAACAGATGAGGTGGAACTCACGCTCCGATTGTTTGAGTAAGGTTTTAGAAGGAGCCGGCCGCGGTGGCCGAGGGGACTAAGGCGCTCCAGTCACGGTCCGCACGGCCACTACGGTCGGGGGTTCGAATCCCCCCTGGGGCATGGATATTTGTGACGTCCTAGTTCGTAAGTAGTTTGTAAGTTTAGGGACTGATAGCCCCGTAGTTAAGTCCCATAGACTTTACAAACATTTGAAAATTTTTTTTTAGAAGGAAATCGGCCATGTCCTTTCAAAAGAACCAGCCTGTCATTTACCTGGAGTGATTTTGGGAATTCACGAAAAAACGTCTATCAAGATAGCCAGAGGTGGATTTGAACCACCGCCCTCCCTGGCCTGCATTTTATTTCTCTTCTCCTCCTTTTCTACCCTCACTCCTTCCCTTCCCTACTGGGGAACTGGTGACATTAGCAGTTTGGGTCCCTGTGCCAAATGACCAACCAACCAACCTTCAATATTTTCCATTATGTCATCGTCCTTTTTTTTTAATTTAAAAGTGTTTTTTTAAATATTTTTCATTGACATTTGTAGTACAAGAGAATCTAAATAGAACCAACTTGTTGCAAGGCATTAAGATTTCACTGTATGGTCTTCTTTGTATGCTGTATATTTTTTCATTTAATACTATTTTCATTAACTTGAATGTGGCGTTCAGTTATCAAAATGCGATAAGAGGGTTTTCTGCGACAAAAACTTTCCCCGTCTATTATCGGTGTGAAATCGATTTGTAATTCACCGGTTTACCTTGCGATGATGGCTGTTTCTCTTTCACTAATGGCTAATTTAATTTTTCCTTACTGTCTTTACATTTCGTTATCGAGACTAGATGCATCCACAGCCTCTATCGTACGTCTATTCTGATGTTTTTGTGGAAACAGTTCCCTGTATCGTTGGATTCACTTGGTTAGTCTGAGTTATATATATATATATATATATATATATATATATATATATATATATATATATATATTACAGAGTAGTGCAAGTGAATAAAGATTTTGCGTCATCACATGTATTTCAAATTTGCTCTATTTCCATAGCGCTGAATATGCTATGGTAATCCGCCTAGTGCGAAATGGATTTACCTTGAAATTTATATGTATTCAGTGACGTAGTAACTTCTCGTGGTCAAATGATCGAAGTTGCTTCAGCTATGACGTACAGATTAATCCTTTGTCCTCAAGGGGAGTCGCCTAAATTGTTAGTATGGAGATCGTGGCAGCCATGAGTTTCATCAGCGCTCGCGGCTTCATTTCTTCAGCTGTGACCTCAAGGCGTTTGAGTTACGAGCGATAAATGTCATCAATTATAGCTGCAATCCTGAGAAGCAATAAATATCACGCAACGCCTGCTTTTTACCCACCAGATACGTACGTAAGGCCAGCTTCTGTGGAAGGACAGAACCTTTCGTATTGCGTTTTGCTTTTCTCTTAGACTTGAACCACTCCTTGGCTGCTATAGACGAACAGACAACATCTTTAGCCACATGGTGTGGCCCATGACGTGGAAGCAGATGCGTACCTTAAACGGTGTACGTGAAGTTTAAAGTTGAATCTATCGTTTAATCAGACAACAAAAGTAGTTTATTTTAAAGTTAGTCATTCAAAACCTGATCTGATATTAGTTGCAGTTCAAATAGATGTCATATATTGATGTTTAACAGTGAAGATTACTAAGTCATCATATAACTTCATAAAAATATAACTGAACACGTACATTATACATTAACACAGTAATTTGGTTTAATTATGGCCCTGATATTGATGCATATACTGTTAAACGAGAAACAGTGCATTACACTGGTTATGTGCGCAACGGATCTTTGAACAAAGCAGCTGTGACATGTAACATGCATGAAACACACACTGACTATAATCAAAAAATTTGACTGCGTGAAAGATATTAAAAACACAAACTACCTTCTTAATGTTCGACTACGCGAATTTTATGCAGTTCAGTACCTGATTATCAAAACTCAGTATGGTAATTAACTGCAGTGTTGCATAACAATCATTTACTAAGTTACCAATAAAGAAATCTGTTCACCAAGATTACCAAAATCAATACTGCACTTTGAATCCATAAATAACTAATTATCAAATAAAGGAAGTGGGTTAATCTTCTAACAGGAAAGAAAGGTCAGCTCTGTTCCCTATTATTAATAATCACCATTACATTACCTAAATGATACAACCTTTTCATAAGTACATGAAATGCTGTTACCTTCATTCCAGAGGTGGTACAACCTTTTTCACAATTATATGAAATGCAGTATATTGCAAATACAATCAAACCAACTTGCTGGCACTGCAGCCTCTACATCGGAGTCACATACACAACTGCTCTCTAAGTGAGCTGCACCACAAGTCTGACTCTCTCTCTCTCCTCACGAGCTACAATGCTATGCGATACATAATCTTTGCCAGAGATGAAACTTCACAACTTCACAGATTTATGTACACATATCGGTACACACAGTGGATGCAATATTATACATTTTCTTGCAAAAACGATTCTCGACTCAAAACAGGAGGCACAATATTAGACATTTTCTTACAAATTCAGCAATATACATTTTCTATGGACACGTTTCAATCTCCTTGTTCTCATAGTGCCCTCAGAGAGGAATTATGAACACTGGCCATGTATTTTAATGACTCCGAAATGTTTTTAATGGTATGAGTTACTATTGTTCGAAGCTTTTAGATTTTCATCAGAGAACGACAGTCAATCTATCGTTTGATTTACTCGATCACTTGCATTACATTAAGTAAACCTGAAACTATTGAGTAGTTGTCCAGCCCGCCAAACCATGTCTATATAAAACAAGCTTCATCAACACAAAAACTTTTTAGATTTAGGTCCTTTGCCCTCATCCGATGAGAAGTAACTCTGCCGATTATTCTGTAAAATAGTAAAACGTAGAAACTGAAGTACTGAGCATTCGTTGCCGTTTCAAACACTGTAACCGTGGGGGAATAGCTATGCGCAATGAGGCGAAGTGCTGTGGTGCGCTGCCGTTCACCGTCGGAGGCTCAAGTCCTCGCTCGGGCATGGGTGTATGTTGTGTCCTTAGATTATTTTAACTTAGTTTAAGTAGTTTTTAAGCTAGGGACGTATAACCAAGCAGCTAAGTTCCATAGATTTACAAACTATTTTTTCAACCATCGTACAGCTTTGCTTTAATCACGACTCTTTTCTACAAGATAGTGGAGAGTGCGTTGCAGCTGAGTTCCATTCAGCCTCCTTTCTGGACGGGCTGTTATCCTGAGGTAACGGTCATCTCTTGCTGATGTTATCCGTGGACGGTCTACGAACATGTGAAACCCTACTCATGCACGAGACCTAGAGGGCAGCAGACATTTGCGCCCTGGTAGGTGCCGTGTTTCTTGCGCAAGACATTCGATACGATACCGTAGCGTTCCCTGGAAAACAAAGTGCGAACATGTGGAATATCAGTCCACCTGTAAAAATGTATTGAAGAGTTAGCAGATCGCAACATATTGTCTATGGAGAGAACATTTCACACGTCGAAGTCATCTCTGCCGTGTCCTAAGAGACTGTTAATTCTTAGCCGCGGCGGAGCGGCCAAGCGCATTGAGGCGCTATGTTACGATGCGCGAAGCCGTTTCCCGTCGGGGGTTTGAATCCCCCCTCGGGCATGGATATTTGTGCCGTCTTTAGTATAGGGTAGTTAATAAGTAGTTTGTAAGTTCAGGGACTGATGACCACGCAGTTGAGTCCCAAAAGCTTTACAAACATTTGTTAATTGTTATAGGACTGTTGCTGTTGACTATATAGAGCAAGAGCGTGGATTGTCGGACACCGTTTTCTATTTGAAATTTAATCTACTCACAAATAGTTATAACTGGTTTTGCTTGTCATTAAAATAACCCTTGGACGTCCTACGTATTTTCTAAAGGGTATTAGGCCATTCACGCAAAAATATAACGATTATCAGCAAAGAAAGGAAGAGAGGGTAATGTTGGATACAAACCGCACCTCCCTTACTCTCTATAAATGCTGCTGAAAACAATTAGAGGATCACGTGCTTTATATACAGTGGTAAAAAATATTATTCAGATATTGATCACAATTAAAATTTGTGTGTGATACGGTACGATATTTCGCTGCCTCAAATATTTACTCAAGGTTTACATGGTGTTTACTTAGAACGGGCACCAATGGGTACCCATAATAGTGAATAAGTCATTCTGTTGCCCTCTAATACGGCTGTGATCATCTCGGTGGCCAGTACAGTTACACACCTGGATGGCATGGACTCTAAGAGGTTATCAATCAGCTCTTGAGGGATATTTGGCCATTCTTCCATGAGTCCAATATCCCACAGTTGTGGGAGGTGTTGATCTGGCTGCAGAGCGTCTACCCTCCGGAAACCATGTTGATCCCTACAGAGGAATTTCTTAGCTCCGCAAATGTCTTACTAGTTGAAGTTAGAGCGTGTTCGAGAATTCTACAACTGACTGTTATAGTTGCTGTGGTCTTCAGTCCGGAGACTGGTTTGATGTAGATCTCCACTCTATCGTGAGCAATCTTCTTCATCTCCTCATACGACCTACAACCTACATCCATTTGAATCTGCTTACTGTATTCATATCTTGGTCTCCCTCTGCAATTATTACTCCACACACTTACCTCCAGCGCTAAAGTCACGATTCCTTGATGTCTAAGAATGTGTCCTACCAATCGATCCCTTCTTTTAGTCAAGGTATCCTAGAAATTCCTTTTCTCGCCAATTTTGTTCAGTACTTCTCCATTAGTTACGCGATCCAACCACCTAATCAAAAGCTTCTATCCTCTTTCTATGCACACTTTATCGTCCATGTTTCAATCCCACACTCAAATGCCTTCTGAAAGGACTTCCTTACACTTAAATTAATATTCGAATTTAACAAATTTCCCTTTTTCAAAAACGTTTTTCTTCCCATTGCCATTCAGCATTTTATATCCTCTGTGCTGCGACCACCGCATGCTATTTTACTGCCCAAGTAACACAACTCACCTACCACCTTTATCGTTTCGTTACCGAATCTAATTCCTTCAGCATCGCCCGATTTTCTTGGAAATGTTAAGCTTATGGGACTTAACTGCGGGGTCATCAGTCCGTAAACTTGCAAACTACTTATAAACGAACTTATACTGAAGACAGCACAAACGGATGCCGGACACTTGCCACGCCGGACTTTTGCCACGCCGGACATTTGCCACACCTGACCATTCGCCAGGTAGTCGGATTAGCGGCCCCTCAGGCAAGGGACGCCCTTCCCCGTTCTCCTGCTGATGGCTTCCAAATCTCCGTCTCCGATCTTAGACGATACAGCCAATACGAAAGAAATATTTTTGTTCGACATCTCGTAGAAATGTAGAACTTCTTTTCAATATCCCGAAATCGATATATTTATAACTTTTGCGAAACGAAAGCAATACCGTCGGTTGTGTCAGTGTATAATTAGTTTTATCCAACCGCAAATACGGATCCATTCTCCTTCCGTTTGTACGGTAGCTTTCTTCCACACTTACTGATTGCGATCGGAAGATTCCATCGCCATGGAAGGAACACGAAAGGAACGATATAAAGGTAATTCGAATGTTCGCTTATCATTCAAGTTTGATCACGGCACTTGTACATATATTAGTTGCTAAAATTGCGTGAAAAAGAGGAAAGAAGAACGATACAGTTCATAAATTTACTCTTTTGCGGCGAAATATTAGTTAATAAAGTGAATTGGGACAACGTTCAAATCAATAACAGAAAATACGTTTACAATATATAGATAAGAGCGTCTATGTTTGACAGATCACCTAAAGTCGACATACAAATTTGAAATAAAGAAATGAAGGAATATAGAATGCTACGCTTGTAAAGTACACTGTTGTTCTACGTTGTTTAGCTGAGTCACAGAGGAAACACCCTAGTTTTTTAATGGAAATGCCACAATTACTATGATCTGCACTACAAAAGAAACAAAAAGCACAATGTAATATGTGTACTAGCTCACAAGCGAAACTGAAGTCGATAGTTCCTGTCAGTCAGTGTGGGCAGATGTTGTACTCGACTACCTGAATAAATTAATAACTACAGCGGCGGAGCGGCCAAGCGCATTGAGGTGCTATATTGCAATGCGCGAGGCCGCTCCCCGTCGGGGGTTCGAATCCCCCATCGGGCATGGATGTTTGTGTCGTCTTTAGTATAAGGTAGCTCATAAGTAGTTTGTAAGTTTAAGGACTGTTGATCCCTCAGTTAAGTCCCTTAAGCTTAACAAACATTTGAACATTTTAATTTACCGATCCCGGCACTCTCACGATGCAGCCGCTGAACAGTTTATAGAAAACTTGAATCTCAACACAAATAGGTACACTACCCATACAATTATAGTTTGCGGTGACTTAAATCTACCATCGGTATGTTGACAAAAATACACCTTTTGACAGGGTGGCAGATACATCTTCCGATATTGTTTAAATGTTTTTTAAAAAAATTATTTTGAACAATTAGTCCACGAGCCCATTAAAATTATAAATGGTTTCGGAAGCACACTTGAGCTCTTAATCACAAATACTCCTGAACATCACGACGGATACAGGGATAAGTGAGCCCAAAGTTGTAGCGAGCTCAAATCTGTAAAAAAGATATTCATCAAAACTAAACGTTAAATACGTCTATTAAAAAAAGAATAAAAGATAAAAATTCGGTTGACATCTTCCTAGGAGGCAGTCCATATCCGAGGGAGGATTCGAAATCCCGACGGGGAACGGCCTCGCGCATCCGAGCGTAGCGTCTCAATTCGCTCGGCCACTCCTCCGCGGGGATATGCTTGGACTGCACTCCATTACTCTTGATTTACTGTTATTAATGCTCATTTTTTACGCACCTTTTAACACACTGTCCATACCGTTCAACTGCTCTTCCAGGTCTTTTGCTGCCTCTGACAGGTTTACAATGCCAACGGCAAGACTCAATATTTTTATTTCTTCACCCAGAAATTTAATTCTTTCTCCAAATTTCCCCTTGCTTACCTTTATAGCTTTGCTCAATGTACAGAATAGCATTGGAGAAATGCTACAGCCCTGTCTTACTTCCTTCCCAACATCTACATCCCTGTCATGCCCTTCAACTCTGATAACTGCTGTCTGGTTTTTGTACAAGTTGTAAATAACATTACTTCCCCTATATTTTACTCATGCTGATTTTCGATTTTGAAAGAGTGTATTCCAATCAACATTGTCAAAAGCTTTTTCCAAACAGAGATACAGGCCAATAGTTCTGCGCATCTTATCCACGACCTCTGGTAAAAATGTTGTTGTCATGCTTAGTAGAGACAGTTGCGACACATGGAAACATCCCTGCCTTACTCCCTTCCCAACCCTTTCATGCCCCTCAACTCCGATAAATGCTGTCTGGTTTTTGTACAAGTTATAAATAACCTTATGTTCCCCATATTTTACTCTTGCTGATTTCAGAATTTGAAAGAGTGTATTCCAATCAACACTGTCAAAAACTTTCTCCAAACAGAGATACAGGCCTATAGTTGTGCTCATCTGATCCACGACCTCTGGTGAAAATATTCTTGTCATGCTTAGTACAGCCTTGAGACACATGTCGGTGACGCGTTGTCGCGGCTAGTGGTGGGTGGGTGGCGCGAAACTGCGCGCGCGGCGTGTCGCTCGCGTGGTTATCCGGCAGCGGCTGCAGGGTCAGTGACCTCTGGTAATCTGGCGTAGCCGAGGCGCGGCGCGGAGCGGCGTGGCAAAGCGGCACCGCCAACCTGCGCCAGCTAGCTGGCTCGTAGCAGGTCGCCTGGCAACTTACTGTGCGAGTGGCAGGCAGGAGGGGACAGTCTTCCCACACAACAGTTTGTTACGTATTTATCACAAAAGACAGTCTCAGTTGCAAAATTTTTCTTTATTTCACTGACTCGTTTCGCCCTTTTGAGGCATCATCAGAATATGAATATAATCGATGAAAGAAGAAATTAAAAAAATGCAGTAAATGAAACAGGCAAAATGGAGTACAGACGACTAAGAAATGAGATTGACAGGAAGTGCAAAATGCTAAGCAGGAGTGGCTAGAAGGCAAATGCAAGGATGTAGAAGAATGTATAAGTAGGGGAAAAATAGATACAGCCTACAGGAAAATAAAATAGATATTTAGAGATAAGAAAAACAGCTCTATGAATATCAAGGACACAGAAGGAAAACCAGTACTCAGCAAAGAAGGGAAAGCTGAAAGGTGGAAAGAGTGCATAGAGAGGCTCTATGAAGGAAATGAATTTAGCGGCAATATTGTAGGAAGGGGAGGAGAAGTAGACGAGGATGAAATAAGAGATACTATACTGAGAGATGAATTTCACAGAGCACTGAAGGACCTAGGTCGAAACAAGGCCCCTGGAGTAGATGATATTCCCTCAGAGCTACTGAAGTCTTTGGGAGATTCAGCCGTGACAAAATTGTTTCACCTGGTGTGTAAGATATATGAGACAGGTGAAGTACCCTCAGACTTTAAGAAAAACGTTATAATCTCCATTCCAAAGAAAGCAGGTGCAGTTCTGAAGCGAGCAGGAGTAAAATATAGGGAGCGTAAGGTTATTTACAACTTGTACAAAAACCAGACAGCGGTTGTCAGAGTTGAAGGGCACGGAAGGGATGCAGTGGTTTGGAAGGGAGTAACACAGAATTGTAGCCTTTCTCCAATGTTATTCAATTTGTACATTGAGCAAGCTATAAAGGAAAGGAAGGAAAAGTTCGGAGAAGGAATTTAAGTTCAGGGAGAAGAATTAAAAACATTACTTTTTGTCGACGACATAGTACTTCTGTCAGATATAACAAAGGACCTGGGAGAGCAATTGAACGGAATGGACAGTGTGCTGAAAGGTGCATATAAGATGAACATTAACATGAGCAAAACTAGGGCAATGGAATGGACTCTATGAAAATCAGGTGATGCTGAAGGAATTAGATTAGGTAATGAAACAGTGCAGGTGGTAGATGAGTTTTGTTACTTGGGCAGTAAAATAACAAATGATGGTCGCAGTACAGAGGATATAAAATGCAGAATGGCAGTGGGTAGAAAAGCGTTCTAGATAAAGAGAAATTTGTTAACATTGAATATTGATTTAAGTCTAAGGAAGTCCTTTCTGAAGGCATTTGTAGGGTGTTGCCTTGTATGGGAGTGAAACATGGACGATAAACAGTGCGGATAGGAAGAGGATTGAAGCTTTTGAAATGTGGTGCTACAGAAGAATGCTGAAGATTAGGTGGGTGAATCGAGTAACTAATGAGGAAGTACTGAACAGAATTGGGGAGAAAGGAAATTTCTGGCGTACCTTGAATAAAAGAAGGGATAGATTGGTAGGATACATTATTAGACATCAAGAAATTGTGAATTGAGCGTTGGAGGGAAGTGTGTGGGGTAAAAACCGCAGAGGAAGACCAAGAGATGGATACAGTAAGCAGATTCAGACAGATGTAGCTTGTCGTTCTTATGTGGAGATGAAGAGGCTTGCTCAGGATAGGGTATTGTGGAGAGCAGCATCAAACCAGTCTCCGGACTGAAGACCACAACAACAACAACAACGTGCTGAGCTATTTGTCATCATTGTAAAATAAACCATATAGGAAGAAAACCTATAGTCATCGTTGTTTCAATTCTTTTTATTTATTTTTTTTATTTTGGCGATTGTCGAAACCAAACACATGTGGCGCACAGCACAGAGGGGACAGATATAATGTTATGTAGTTAGTCGTAAGGAGACCATCAACTCTTCTGAGCATCGTTGAGTCTTCTTATATACTACCTACCTAGTTGTTTTTCATGTAACGGTCGGCCAGTTTGCGAGACAATCTATAATGAAATATTGTGTGTACTCTCTATGCCTGTAACGTTATCTTTATTTCGAAATAATGAGAAAATGGTGCTGCATTTCAAAGAACATATTAGTTGTTCCTGTGGTCTTCAGTCCGCAGACTGGTTTGATGCAGCTCTCCACGCTACCCTATCCTGTGCAAGTCTTTTCATCTCAGAATACTAACGACAACCTACACCCTTTTGAATATGCTTACTGTATTCGTCCCGCGGTCTCCTTCTACGATTTTTACCCCACACTCTTACCTCTAATTCTATGTTGACGATTTCGATGTTTCAGTATGTGTCCCACCAACCTTTCTCTTCTCTTAGGATATGCCAGAAACTCCTTTTCTCCCCAGTTCTGTTGAGCACTTCGTCATTAGTTACGTGATTACTCATCGAATCTTCATCATTCCTCTGTAGCTACACATTTCAAAATCTTTTAACATATTTCTGTTTGAACTCCTTATCATCCACGTTGCACTTCCATACAATGCTACACTCCAGAAAAATGATTCCAGAAAGGACTTCCCAGCACTTAAATAATAATTTCGTGTGGCTCAGTGGCCTGGTGCACGTCTTTCGAATGGATGTCACATCGGCGACTTGCATGACCCTAACCTGCCCCAGTTATCCAACCTGGGAAAGGGGACCTACAATTTAAAGTGGTACCCGTACCACGCGTAGTTTCTGGCGACTCCTCATATTGTTGGGAGATGAATGCTCAGTTAACCCTTTGCGTACAATTGGTTTCACACTGAGACCGCCTTTAATTTAATGTCTCAAAGGCGGCTCAGTGGCTGCCCTATAAAACCATCACGGCACTGCAGTATGCTACCCTCTGTCTTCAAGATATTCAATTCGCTGCCAGCTCGGGTAACATGTTTTCGCGGGAAAGTAACAAAAACATTCACCAGCGCATTGTATGCCGGTGTCTTGCTGAGGATCGTGGGGGTACATATATGTTTTCCACTGTATTATCTTCTGAGTTGGCATAGTTGTGGTAAGTTACGAAAGGTTATGCATTGTAGAGTAGACTAATATTTTAGTTAGATCCATGTTTTGCAGAACTTTAATTAGTCGACCAGTGGTTTCACTACGTAATCATATGTTATTAAAAAAATTGTAAAAACTCGAGTACTTTTCTCACTTTATACATCATTTGTAATGTAATTATACAAAATAAAATTGTTTCCCGACTTAATTTGGTTCCTTGGGACACAAAGGGTTAAAATGCAAAGCTAAAAATTCCGAGATCCGGCCAGGTATCTAACCCGCGACTCTTCTGTTTATAGGCGAGCGCTTTACCTCGAGACGACAAGGCCCGACTATTTCAAATAATACAGGATGTCAATAACTTTCGCTTCTTCAGAAACGCTTTTGTTTCCAGAGCCATTCGGTATTTTATATCTTCTTCCGCCATCAGCTGTTATCTTTAATTTTGACAACATTGTCAGAGGAGAAAACAGCGATCTATTTTGTATGATCAATATACATAAAACAGTCTTGATCGCGGAAATTAACTGGTAACAACAGTTACCTACTGGCAGCAGAACAGCCCAGGACAGCACAGCCCAGCCCAGCCGAGTGCAGCACTGGCCACATGGGCTACTTGTAATTCCGAAGATGACCTACATCAGGTCGAAACCGGTTAATTGAAACTGTTAATTTCTGCGATGAAGACTGTTTTTTTGTATATTGAGTAGTTATCTTGCTACCCAAATAACAAAACTCATTTACTACTTTTATTGTCTCATTTACTAATCTAATTCCTTCAGCATCGCCTGATTCCTTTCCATTACCTTCGTTTTACTCTTGTTAATGTTCATCTTATATCTTATTTTCAAGACACTGGCCATTCCACTTAATTGCCCTTCGAGGTCCTTTGCTGTCTGACAGAATTACTTTATCTTCAGCAAACCACAAGGTTTTTATTCCCTCTCCGTGGACTCCAATTCCCTCTCCAAATTTCTCCTTGCATTCCTTCACAGCTTGCTCAATGTACAGATTGAACGACATTGGGGAGAGTCTACAACCCTGTGTTACTTCCTTCCCAACCACTGTGACCGTTTCATGATCTTCGACTCTAAATCACTTGATTTTCTTCATAATTGTCAGTGATATTTCCTTGACTGTTTTACTTCAGTAAAATAAAATGAACGCCCCTTCAGTCACAAAATTGTGTTTTATTGCACTCAATGCACTTAGAGCCCCGAGGGCTAATCATCAGGTACCTCTATGATTTTTTACAGATGATTCAAGGCCTGGGCCTGTTAAGATCGGAACATAGGTTGTAAGAATATGGAAAACTTTTAAAAGCTGGTTCATATAATACTTATTAAAAAGTGGTGCAGTTTGATAATCGTCTGTCCTGGAGAACCTTTGTAGGTATAGATGTTGATGATTATTTAGGCTATACCTACAAATGCACTCCAGGACAGACGATTATCATACTGCACCAAATTTATTTTTGTACCACTTTTTAATAAGTAAGTCAGTTGTTAAATCTCTTTTATTATATGAACCTACTTTTAAAAGTTTTCCATATCTTTACAACCTATATTTTGATCATAACAGGTCCAGGTCTTCAAACATGTGGAAGCGATTTCCTTACTAGACCTCAGCATGTCAGAATCATTTTGTGTTTTTTCATGAAAATTTTAACCCGCCCGGAAGAATATACGTCACAGAGTTCTTTGAATCGTTCTACATGGCGTAAAATATTTTATAATATTCCACACTATAAAAGTTACTGGAAAAAAGTACGCGGACAAGATTTGATTCCGTACCGCCAAGATGGTACCCGCGAACCTCACTCATCGTGCTACTATGACCTGGACGGAACATAAGTAACGTTACTGGTATAGGAGGTAGGCCTACACACAAAACATAAAACAACGGTTACTTAAAAAACTAGCAATCCTCGCATGAAAAGCCGCTTGCCAATTACTTTAGGTAACTCTTCTACCACGTAATCTAATATTCATCAACTCCTTGATTAAAAAGTCTGATGGCCGCCTTGTTAGGTCCGATTCCGTAATGAGCATGATTCTGAGAAACA
This sequence comes from Locusta migratoria, assembly GCA_026315105.1. Lineage (NCBI taxonomy): Eukaryota > Metazoa > Arthropoda > Insecta > Orthoptera > Acrididae > Locusta > Locusta migratoria. The sequence continues at coordinate 179,725,857 of CM048747.1, forward strand.
TTACGTAATGATGTTATCATGAATAACAATGTACACACGTCTTGGTTCTTTAGTTCTCATGTTCCGAGTCACACTTAATAACAATGTGCTGTGACCAACGTTGTAAATACGCACTTAGTAAATTCTAAGCTTCCGAGGAAGATGGTCATCAGGATAAAGAATATTTAAAAACTAACTGTTAATTAATGCGACTCATTACTCTACAGTACTAGCATCAAGCACATCAGTACGTAGCATCAACTGGTTAGTGTTCATCATGAAGGTGGATTTTCAGTCAGTGCAATGTTTACAAATGCGGTGAATCGAGGAAGAACAGTACATACTAACGAAACAATTGGATATTTTGACAATTGTCTGCACGAATTATTTCAATTTACATTTAAAGAGAAATACTAAAATCAGTTCTAACATGGAAATTAAGCGTTTCCGGACACATGTCCACATGACATATTTTCTTTCTTTGTGTGTGAGGAATGGTGTGTGAGGAATGTTTCCTGAAAGTTTGGCCATTCCTTTTTGTAATACACTATATATATATATATATATGAATAATAACACCGTCAGCTATATTCTCATTTTATTATTTATTGGCAACCAGTTTCAATTGTCCTAGCCATCATCTTCATGCCCTTATAGCAGGCAAATCTGCGTTTTGCTGTGTTGAAAACAACAAAATGACTGCTGTCTCACATTCATGTAACATTATAGCAAGGAGGACCAACAAAAACAATTTGTGTATGTACGTGACTGTTAGTCCTCCTTACTATAATGTTACATGAATGTGCCACACCAGTTAATTTGTGGTTTATAACACAGTAAAATGCAGATTACCCTATTATGAGGGACTGAAGATTATGGCTTGGTCCATTGAAACTGGTTGCCAATTAATACAAAAATGAGAATACTAAACCAACTAATAGTCTTTCCATTTGTTTGTGAACATACTCCTGTACATGCCTCGCAAACGGAATTAAAAACCGTCTAAATGCAGACTTCTATGTTCCATCAGAACGAGGGCGCCTGGTGTTGGCTCGGTGCTACTTTGCAGACGGAAATGAGAGGAACGCAGGCCAATCTGGTTCAGCGTGAGACGCGCGCCGTCATTAACCTACAAAGACTTCCTGTCCGTGGCTTCCGTCCCAGAATGCTAATAACAGACGAAGAAGCACCTGCGTGCAGATAAGGGCTGCCAGAGTCGCCAGAATTGCTGCTTCGCAGCCGAGTTGATCCCAATAACAACAATGCCTGTTATCTGCGCCCGAGATAACGCGTCAGACGACCCGCAGGGCGACACTGCTCTAACGACCTGGAGGAGGGAAAAAGAAAAGTTACTGTATCGTCTGGTGGCACCTGGTTCTCCTGAAGCAAAAGACAGCGCATAAAGGTAATGAAAGAAACATAATTAAGGGCATTGTCTACAATTGTCGCATCAGAAACCGCACGAGAACTATTTCGTCACCAAAAATTAATATTTATTATGAATAAAACAATTCTTGGTATTAGGCCGCGTCATTTTTAAACACTTACCAAATGAATTGCCGACGTTTCTACCACTGTGCAGTGGTCATCTTCAGGGCGGTTAACTGTTGGATGCTGCTGAATGTGTACCCTTATATATTGTGAATTTTTCCGGTTATCTAATACCGACGCCATACGTTTGAAGCCGTACATTAAACCTCACATATCCTCAGAAAAGCAGGTTTTGTTGAAGGGAAAAAAGCTCATGAACAGATTCTCAACGTAAGACAAATAATAGAAAAAATCACGAGAGTTCTGTGTTCCTGTTTTCATCTGCTTCCTTGACTATAGGAAAGCCTTTGACTGTGTTGTGTTGGAAAAGTTGTGGCAGGTACTTGCAGAGATCGGTGTCCCTCCCCACTTGACAGCACTGATCAAACATCTGTACAATGATCACTCCGCAGTTGTAAAGACAAGTGCTGGCACGTCTGATTCCTTCAGAGTTTCAAAAGGTGTGAGGCAGGGTTGTTCTATCCCCACAACTGTGCAACATCTATGCAGAACACGTCATTAGGAAAGCTCTTGATGGCTGGACCAAAGGCATCTCAATTGGCGGAAGAACAGTCAACAACCTCCGTTTTGGTGATGACACTGTACTTTTAGCCAACAGCGAAGATGAACTTGCTGAGCTACTAACTAGAATAAAAGGCATTAGTCTAGCATATGGACTAGATATCAACCTCAGTTAAGTCCAAACTCATGTTAATTGATCGAGAACAACAGATCCAGCTCACAGGTCAATTAAAGGAACTGGAAGTCGTGCAGTCCTTCACCTATCTTGGGTCAACCATCTGCAGCACAGGTAGTTGTGAAGAGGAGATAAGAAGACGGATCACGCTAGGACGAGTGGCTATGAAGAAGCTCACGAAGATCTGGCAGTGCAGAGCAATAACAAATAGCGCAAAGATCCGGTTAGTTGAAACACTCGTGTTTTCTGTCTTCTTTTATGGCTGTGAATCATGGACACTCAAGGCCAGAGACAAACAACGCATTGATACGTTTGAGCTTTGGTGCTGGCGTAGGATGCTACGCGTAAAGTGGACCTAAAGAAGAACAAATGTGTCCATTATTGAACAACTGAATATCTCCAGACGCCTTTCTTCTCGAGTCGACGAAAACGTTCTCCAGTTCTTTGGCCATATTGTGAGAAGAGACGGAGAAAACCTAGAAAAAATAATCTTACAAGGAAAGATCGAGGGCACAAGACCAAGAGGAAGAGCAGCGAGCAGATGGATAGACCAAATCAAGAAGATCTCCGGTCTACCTCTTCAGCAGGCACTGAGAGAAGCTGACAACCGTCCGGGATGGATACGCTTGGTTCATTGGGTCACGACGTTCAGCAATGAGCACAACGACTTATGATGATGATGATGATGACGTCTAAGATGGTGATTGGTTGACGAAGTTTATGTTGGTGAAAGCTGTAGACCCATCAGCACTCGCGTTTCGGAACATGAACGTTACATACGTTTGGGACAAGTCAACAAGTCAGCTGTGGCAGGATACCATAAGGAATGCGGCGGTACGATTGACTTCTGAGAACCTAGCGTGCTTGCCCGGGAACCGTGGATGCAACAACGCAAAATAAGAAAAGCTATCGAAATAATTAAACGGCCTAACAACATGAATACGGAGGATGGCTACAATATACCTTCAACGTAGCTGCCGGCAATCCCTGCCCAGCGGGCCGCGTGTGTACGCCAGCCAGCGGCTGCAGTATAAACAGCGGCAACAGTATAACTGACGTGCAGCCTTAACGTTGCAGCAGGATGCTTGTTGCTGATTGGCTGTTGCCTTACAATCAGATACTAGATTTTGCATACCAATCATTTGCCAGGGTAGCCAAGGTAAGAGCCTACTGATACGCTACTGCCAACCAATCAGCAACTTAGATGTATGACGTCGGTATTAGATAACCGGGCAAATTCACAGTATATAAGGATGTACATTCAGCAGCATCCAGCATTTAACCGCCATGAAGAGGACCACTGCACAGTGGTCGAAACGTCGACAATTCATTTTCTAAGTGTTTAAAAATGACACAGTCTAATACCCAGAATTGTTTCATTTAAAATGATACCGGCCGTGGAAGCCTACGAACTAATATTTATTATCTTTTCCAGTGACGAATTAATTCCCTGATATGATTTATTTGGAGACCAATCTCTGTCTTAAACAGCTATAAGGAAATTTTGTAATGTTACTAATTAACTTGACAATTCTTTGCATTTGCTAAATATGTATGGAGATTGGATTAAGCGTCTAATCTCCTGTCAATATTGAGGAGAGACACACAGGCGTAGATTTGGCTTCATGGTGTGGGGAGCGTTGAGGTCACCTCTAGACTAGTCGTACTTCACCAGTCATTGAAGGCACAGACATTTTGAGTCCGCACGTTCTACCCACGATGGTACAGCACACTGGGAGAGCGTTCCAACAAGATACTGCACGTCCACAAGCTGAACGTGTGTCTGTGGACTGCCTAAAGCATGTTAAGGTCCTCTCGTGGGCAGCAAAATCCACGGATCTCTCCATCAGTGAGCGCGTATGGTATGAAATTGGAAGAGGGTTCCAGTATCAACCTGCGGGATCTACAGAGATACCTTGAACAACTGTGGAAAATATGCCTCAAGGGATTATGCCTATCTAAAGGCTGTTTGACGCCATTCTGGACAGCATAAAAGCGTACACTACGCTGTCCAGAATGGCGTCATATATATATATATATATATATATATATATATATATATATATATATATATATATATATGTGTGTGTGTGTGTGTGTGTGTGTGTCTGTGTGTGTGGGTAAGTGTGTGTGAGTGTTTATGTGTGTGTGTGTGTGTGTGTGTGTGTGTGTGGTCGCTGTAGGGGAAACAACTACCTACTATACATACTTCTGGAGGTTTGACGTCAAAAACAATGAAATTCGCGAAAAACTGCCACATAATGAGACACTGTTCCACATCTCCTCCAAAAGTAATGGTTCTGTTTCTACCAGATTTCATACAAATATTCTTTACTGTAAGGAAACAATGGGTATTGGGGTAAAATTCACCTACGACATATAGTTCAGGATATATGAGACTATAAACAACGACAGACACAAAAAAATTGCCACATCTTGTGATGCAATTTGAGTCAGGCATTATTTGGGAGCGGATACCGACTTACAACTAAGTTTACACATAATTTCAAACCTTCTTCTGAGGCTTCTAGAAACTCTCCCTGAAGGGAGTCCTTTCTGAGATAAAGTAATGATGCTGATATTTTAGACATGGCAGAACTACAGTCTACGCAAGCGGTGTACAATGAGGGACAAAAGATTACGCAAATGTTTGTAGAAATTAAGGGACTTAACTACGGGGTCATCAGTCCCTAAGTTTACAAACTACTTATGAACTACCTAATCCTAAGGACGGCACAAATATCCATGCCCGAGGGGGGGATTCGAGCCCCCGACCATAGTGGCCGTGACTGAAGCGCCTCAGTCCCCTCGGCCACCGCGGCCGGCCAAAAAGATTATCCGACCCTAATAATTCAAAGTCGAAGAACAGAGCATTGTGTATACCGTATAATTCAAAGTCCAAGAACAGAGCATTGTGTATACCGTAGTTCAGAAGTGCGAGTGTTGCCAACTCTAGCGGTCTTCGGAGCTTCAGCTTGGTGTATACATCGTCAAACAGAGGCAATATAAATGGATACAGTATATGTCGAGATTAATAGCAGCTTAACTCACGTATCATTTGTCTTGAAAAACATGATTTGAGCGTGTAGAAGCGGTCGAGGTATAAGAACTCCACATGGGTAGATTTGCTACAACTAACCGCTTGTAATATATGTTTCGTTGGCTAAGTGGATAGACTGATGTTTTACAAACAAAAGGGCGCGAGGGTATTCTATTTTTTTTTTTAATTATTTTTAAAGACCTGTACAGGTAATATTTTTTAACATTAAATCGTTACGAATTGTACAATTATATACTTTTCTGGAGTCCACATACATAAACATATTCAATTTTGTAATAGCCTAATCTTTAAACAACGAGAAAATGATAGGCATAGTAAAATGCTGAAAGTGGATGCATGTATTTGTAATTAGTTCGACTCTCACATGGTGAATCTATAGTGTTAAGCAAAGACAAATGTCTCACCAGTTAGTCCATCGCGTAGTTTACACGAGGAAATGTCTGTCCTTTTATTATGTGTTGTTTCCAGTTTAATATTCGTTCATAAACTCCGTTAGGACAATTCGACTTACACTAAAAGGACAGGTAGCTGATTACAGATTATAGTATTATAAAATTATAATAAAACAGAATCTTCCAAAAACTTATAAAAGTCTACAACTGCACAATTTTTGCGAATTAAAATTTAAAACATTACCTGCAAGAGAGCTAAAAAATTGACTCCAGTGTCATTGGAAAGCACGCCCGTTGCGTTCATAAACCGTCAGCCTATTAAATCACCCAATGAAACATGTGTCACACGCCGATCGTTGTAGTAAATATACCCCCGTGGAATTCTTATACCTCAACCGATTCTACGTGCTCTGATAATGTTTTAAAAATAAATGATACGTGAGCTCAAGTGCTATGAATCTCGACATACACTTTATCTTACCTTTTGTATTGCTTCTATCTGTCGTTCTAAACAGCAAGGTGAAGCAGCACAGGCCTCTGCAGTTCGCAACACCAGCACTTATGAGCTTGGGCACGCGCAGTGCTCTGTTCTTGGACTTCAAATTCCTCGGGCCGGGTACTTTCTGTCCCCCACTGGACTTCCTTCCTGATGTTGTGACTGGAACTGCTAGCCCGACTCAATCACTTCGTCGCACCTGAACTGCTCGTGCGTGGTTTTTTACATCTTTGTACATGTTGAGTGACATCTGTGGTCAACCTACGGAACAGTGCAGTTATTTTTTCCTTTATTGTAATTTCATTCCCCAGCCTACAGAAATCATACGTGTAATTAAGAATATAAAAAAGATACAAATGAGGTACAAAAGGAGGCAATACATATAACAAGGTGATAAGATGGAAGATAAGCATCGTTTAAATGGAGTGACAGGTGTGCAGAATTACAGAAAATTGCAACGCGACGAAAACGGAGAAACACTACACTGAAGCAGTGAGTCACAAGGACAGTTAAAATACACAGGGGTCGGCTGCGGGATGGCCGTTTGCAGTTGCGTTAAAAAGCCACTGGTGATTTACAGAGACACAGACGATGCACATGCAGATGATGATGAATGTGATGGGTGTAGAAGGGGAAGGAGGAAAAGGGTGCAGAAAGAGGGGGCAGGGGGCAGAAAGCGGAGGAGGAGCGACAGGTGGGGACAGGCTGAGGAGGGACTACAGGGCTGGGGGAAAGTAAGGGGTTGGGAGGTCACAGGAAGCTGTAAGGGACGGAAGGTGGGATTCCAGAAGGGCTGGATGGAGGAGGGGGGCGAGGAAGGAGGGGAGCGAGGCCCTCTAGGTGGGATCAAGGACTGAGGATTACGAGAAGGAGGATCAGAGCTGGTACCAGGGATAGATGTCTGGGTGGAGGGCATCATCAGGGAGGGGGTAGATTCGGAAATTGCCACAGGATAGGTTAAGGAGGATGGTTAGGTGGAGAGTGGGGGGGGGGGGGTACAGTGGCGATGGCACGGCAACGGAGCGAGACTGATGAGGAAAGGATGGACAATAGGGCAGAGACGATGCATTTTACGGTAGAGAAAATGGAGACGAAGGTGCTCAATGAAGCAGACAATGGCGGGAGAAGGGGATGAGGTCATAAAGGAGCCGCGAGGGGGATGGGGTGGAGAAGGGATACGAAAGGCGAGGCGGAGAGGGTGGCGTTCCAGGATATGTAGGGACTTGTAGAAGGATGGAGGGGCAGAGATCTAGGCAGGATGGGAGATGCAATCGATGGGGTAGATGAGGGATTTGTAGGTATAGAGGATGGTGGAAGTGTTCAAGCCCAAGGTCTGACCAACAAGGAGTTTGAGGAGGCGGAGGTGAAAGCGAGCTTTTTCTTGGATGGTACGTACGGGGGGGGAGGGGTGGTCCAGGAGAGGGTGCGATCTATGGTGAGGCCCAGGTACTTGATGGTGGGAGTGAGGAGGATGGGACGGTTATGTAGGTTGAGGTAGACATCTTGGGGACGGAAGGAAGAGGTTGTGTGACCTACAATGATCGCTTGGGTTTTGGTAGGATTTATAGATAGGAGCCACTGGTTGCACCAAGTGGTGAAAAGGTCACGGTGTTCCAGGAGAAGGCAGTTGGAACGGGCGAGGGTGGGAGCTAAGGCAGGAAAAGTGGTGTCAGCAGCATATTGGAAGAGTTGTACGGGAGGAGGGACTTAGGCATATCTGCGGTATACAGGAGATAAAGGAGAGGAGAAAGGACGGAACCGTAGCGCACGCTAGCAGATAGAGAAGACGGGAATCGGTGTTGCTGACAGTGACATAGGTAGGGCGGTCGGAGAGGAAGGAGGCAATGACCCGGACAAGGTTGATGGGATGAGCGTAGGTTTGAAGAGCAGGCTGGAATGTCACACCCGATCATCGAGGTCTATGGATACAAAGATGGCAGTACGAATGGAACTGAGCTGGAGGGAAAGGAGTTAGAACAGTAGTAGTCTCACACACTGTTTTTATCTGTCACCGAGTACAAAATGATTCCAGGTCTCACGATATGTACGACCAGCAGCGAGATCCCATCTTTCGGAAAAACGACAGTCTGACCGGAACGGCAGTAGTGGCTCGGGCGGAAGGGGGAGGGGGGGAGGCAAACCGACGTGGCCGATAACAAACGCCTGGCAAGAAACAGGCGCACATGTGTCTCTAGGCGGCGTCGCAATTACCCCGGCGTCGGGCGCACTCAGACAAGTGATGTAGTGCGCTCATTATGCGTCGAAAGAAAACCGCGCCGGCGGCGGCGGTGAGGGATTTTGCCGCGACTAACGAGTTGTTTATGTGCCGGCGTAACTGTCGCGCGTCCATTGCCACTATTAAACGTTATTTACGCGCGCCCCCGTTCGGAGGCGTCAACCCGCAGGTGTTGCGGCAAGAATGCCGCCATCAAAGCAGGGAGGGCGAGGCTAGTGCTCCGTCCGCTTCTTTGGCAAGAGCAGAGGAGGCCCCGACGCGATTACACCCCGCCGTGTTTATAGTGTATCGGCCCGCTGCTGCATACAACGGGTCGTAAAGAGATATCGCCCGCTCCTCTGTGTGTGTGTGTTTCAGCAAGAACAGGGCCCCCGCGTCGTCTTGCGCAGTAGCCGAGAGCGCGCGCGCGCGCGCTCGGGAGCTCATGAATTTTGCCGCAGCTCTCCTTTATGCCGTAATAATCCTCGTTGCTGCGAGTGAACGGCGTAATGCAACTAACGACCCGGCCGCAGAACGTCGGCAAGAGCTCTCGCGCGATTCTTTGCCGTCGCCTGTAAGTAGATGTTACGAGGTATTCTCCTGCTCCCATATCTGCCCGCGTATTTTACATTGTGAGAAGGAACGGTTTTGCGCAGGCTATGGCGCTTTGCATACAGTGCGGCACCTGGCGAGATTTACGGCCTTTCGGGAAGAGAGAATACGGCGTTACTCTTTCCCTTTTTCTTCCTTCAAAAATGATCCAAAAAAGTAAGTGCATGAACTTTACCAGTTACGTTGAATGGGTCTGGTTGATTTTCTTTGGTAAAAAGTACTTCATTTTCACCTTCTGCGTCGCATTTGTTGTCAATTTGTGAAATGAACATTGAAATACCGAAATGAAACTTTCACTCTGCTGCGGAGTGTGCGCTGATATGAAACTTCCTGGCAGATGAAAATTGTCTATCGGAACCGGAACTCGAACCTGGGACCTTTGCCTTTCGCGGGCAAGGTCCCAGGCTCTAGTCCCGGTTCCGGCACACAATTTTAATTTGCCAGGAAATTTCATATTGAAATACCGGTTTTTAATCATCTAAAACTGTGATTGCCGAACTGTGGCTGTCGACCAACTATGGAGCCGTACTGTCTATCCACGTGGGTCGCCGGGCGACTTTCAAACAACTGAGTAAAGCATCTTACCGAATGCAATAAATATGAAAGTTTATTTAAAGAGGAACGTTTTTTAATCTGAAAAGTAATGTACAAAACCCGTTCTAAACAAGACAATGTGGCTAACAGCCTACCCAGGGCGATACGAGAACAACGCAGTCTTATTATAGGTTCGTAATTGTGATGTTAGTAAGCCGCGACTTTTTCCACTTGCATCAAGTGCTACACGATGACATATTCCTCCTCTCACTGCGAGATCGTTTCTTGTTTGCATGTTGTTTGGAGTCAAATCAAATGTTTGCATAGATTATAGGACTAAACTACGGGGTCATCAGTCCCTAAACTTACAAACTACTTATGAACTAGCTAATACTAAAGACGGCACAAACATTCATGCCCGAGGGAGGATTCGAAGCCCCCGACCGTTGTTTGGAGTGTGTATTCGTAGTGGCGGGTTGTTCAGCTTAATACCATGTTTCCGTTACGTACAGTATTTATTTCACATTCGCCCTCATATAAAATGGGGGGGGGGGGGGGGAGAGTATCGGGTGTTTACAAATGGTATTCTGAAGGAATTAATAGATCCACAACTGTTTTAGTTTAACATTAACTAACACACACATATATTTATATCCTACGGAAAAGTTGCGAGTGTTACTACCAAAAAAGATTGGGAACCTTGATCTAACATATAACAACTATTGCTTGTATATTTGTTGAACGTATTTTTTACGCTGCCGTACCGTTCATCCGATTGTGATGAAACTTTGCACACTCTATCTGCGAAACGAGAGGAAAGTCACTGTCTACATAAAATGTTTTATGTTACATGGCTCATGAAACTTAACTTACGAAATTTTATAAAAATTACGTTTGTTTCGCTCTTGGTGCAATTTTGCACTCTTAACCGTCGAACCAAAAGGATCGTTACCGTCTACCTAAGATTTCAAAAGATGCATGGCAGATGCATCTATTTACTTATCAACATGAATGTTAACGGAATTATTAATTTTTCACAGCCGGAGGAGACAATGGACTGTGGACGTGGTTGAGTTCAACAGAAAGACGTGATTGGCAGGGGAAGGTGGAGATGGGCAGAAAGACAGGGGCGGGAGATGAAGGGAGAGAGGGAAGATTAGATAAACATAGAGAGGAAGCGGAGAGGAGTAGATGCAGAAGAAAAGATAAGGTGGACAGAGAGAGAAAAGGGAAGTAGAGACAGACTAAATTAAGACTCAAAGAAATATGTTCCCAGGCGACGCCTGGTTTTCAGCTGTTGACGAACAGTTATTATACATGCAATTGTAAACTTGTTTTGCAAGAGGAAACTAGCTATCAATCACGGCCAGGATTTTTTTAATGAGGAAAACATTATTTATTGTAAAATTATTGGATTGCCAAAATATGGTTTTTTGCGTTTTTTGCTTTAACACAAATAAAAGATCAGGTGGTTTTGCAACTCCGGAGAATGTGATGTAATACCGCCCTTCAGGAAAAAAATCGTTTTCTACATTCTGTCCCTTTGCTTCTCATCCCCTCTATTTCCTCCTTCTCCTCTGCATCTGTTTCCTGTATTCGTTGTCGTACCACTTCAAAGTAAAAGAAATTAAAAGTAAGGAACCTTCTACATCTACATAAATACTCTGCTATTCACATTTAAGCGCACTGAGAAGGGTTCCTCGAACCGCTTTTGAGATATTTCTCCACCGTCCCATTCTGTAATAACACGCTGGCAAAAGAAACACTCGAATCTCTCCGTTTTCATTCTGATTTCTCTTATTTTATTAAGACGATCAAGTCTCCCTATATAGGTGGGTGCTAACTAAATACGTTTTTCATTCGGAAGAGAAAGTTGGTGACAGGAATTTCACAAATAAATCTCCCCGAAACGAATAACGTCTTCCTTTTAATGACTTCCACTCCAAGTCGTGAATCAATTCTGTGACACTATCTCCCGTTCTCTGAACTTTCTCTACGTCCCACTTCAGTCCAACTTGGTGCGGAACAAGATTGGACAGCAGTGCTCCAAAACAGGACTCACAAGTGTAGTGTAGGCAGTATCTTTTAGTAGAGGTGTTACATTTTCTAGTTGCTCTGTCAAGGAAATATAGCCTTTGGTTCGCTTTCCCTACTTTGTTTTCTGCGTGTTCGTTCCAGTTTAAGTTGTTGGTAATTGTAATTCCTAGGTATTTAGGTTACTCTACGGCCTTTAGATATGACTGATATTTATAGTGTAAATAAAGTTTAACGCATTTATTTTAGTGCCTTCGTGAATACCTTCACACTTCTCATTGTTTAGGGTCAGTTGCCAATTTTTACGCCGTGCTGATATCTAAATCATTTTGCAGCTGATTTTGATTTTCTGGTGACTTTGCTGACCGATAAACTACACCGTCATCCGCGAACAGCCTAAGAGATCTACTCAGATTGTCTCATAAAACGTTGGTAAAGGTAAGCAACATAAGAGGTTCTATAACACTTTCTTGGACAACCCCAGATATCACTCGATGATTTCCGTCAGTTAAAACATACTGTGTCCTTTCTGATAGGAACTCGCGAATCCAGTCGCACAGCTGTGTCGATATTCTATAAGCAAACAATTTGAATAGAAGATGCTTGTAAGGTACAGTGTCAAAAACCCTCCGGAAATCGAGAAAGATGGACTCCATTTGAGATTGTCTGTCGATAACACTCATCACTTCACATGTCTAGAGAGCTAGCTAGTTTCACAAGAATGATACTTTCTGAACCTGTGTTTATAGGTCAGTAAGTCGTTCGAGGAACTTCATAATGTTGAGGAAAATATATGTTTTAAAATCCTGCTGCAAACCGACATAATTATATATGCTTGTAATTTTTCGGATCCGAATGACAAGAGAAATAAGGAGTTCAATATAAAGTTTTTTTATAGACATTCTTATTGCGATGTTTTGTTATCCACTGTAGACATCATCATAGAACTAGGTGTTCACGTCGAGGGACCTCAGCATTCTGATCTATTGGGCTTACAGACACTGGAAGTTCATTTTTTTCTGTAATGTCCATAACTGCTAGGAAAGTATTATAGGTCAGCCGCAGAGGCCGAGCCGTGTGTTGCGTGCCAGTCACGGTCTGCTCGACCGCTGCGGTCCGGGGTTCGAATCCCCCCTCGGACATGGATGTTTGTGCTGTCTTTAGTATAAGCTAGTTCATAAGTAGGTTGTACGTTTAGGGACTGATGACCCCGTAATTAAGTCCCATAAGCTTTACAAACATTTGAACACTTGAAAGTATTATAAAAATAGGAAAATAGTCTAATTACCATGTATGGAGAAGCATACGCTACGAAGTGCCTGCGTCCTATGATCAAATGTGGTGGAGGTTCCGTTATTAGTTGGCATCTTGATATTTCGTTGATCGTATTGTTATCCTCAACGGTTGGATCATTGCGAATAAATACCGCAACAATGAAGTGCTTATATAATTACGTAGGCTTCCGCGGCCAGAGTCAGATGACATAAAAGTTTTCTCGGTATGGTACCGCGTCATGATGTAAGGCTATTACTTAAATAACCAACGTTTCGGCCAACGTTACAGTGGCCTTCATCTGGGTAACACGTTGGTTATTTAAGTAATAGCCTTACATCATGACGCGGTACCATACCCAGAAAACTTTTATGTCAATGAAGTGCTTACTTGGACAAGCGTATTGCTCCCAAACTCTATCATATTCCAAAATAGCAATGTGCCCAATCGCACAGCCAAAAGAGCATCGACATCTTAAAAGACCAACATAATCGCCAGACCTCAACATCATTGAACCGTGTCGAGGGGAGGGGGAGGGGGGGTTACAGCAGAGAGTAAGCCAAAATGGCTAAAGCACTTAGCGGACGTTTTGGTACACAAATGGATTAACATTTCGTTGAAAACTCTACGATGAAAGTAAGGAAGGTAAGCATTTAACGTCTCTTCGATAGCGGGGTCATTACGGACGGAGCTCACGCACGGATTGTTTGGACACGGATGAGGAAGGAAACGGGCCGCGTCCTTCCAAAGGGACGAATTTATCAAGCATACAACTGCAGCTTTCCGAAAGCGAGGGATTAACCAATTCCTTTTAAGGAAAGAACGTTGTGTCTAAGTCAGGTGTTGATATTATTTTGTACGTACCTTTCATATCTCAGAGAGAAATTTCATATATTAATTACTTTAGGTCGTTGAAATACATTCAGCATCCGATCTTTGACCATCTGCAGCAAAATTGTCGTTTCCCCGTAGAGATGCAACCACGGTGCAAATACGGCGACAATGTAGGAGGCGATCTCGAAATGCACTTCTTTTTCCAAGATGATAACATAAAAATATATCGTATTAATTATTTTCAGCGAAACTGAATCGCTATCTTCAGATCAAATGAAGGAAAACTTTGTTTGTCGTATACTTGTTCCAGTATAAAAATTGTGGATGTCACACGCCAGCAATATGTCTTGCTGTTCTCGGCGCGAGAATGGCTGTGAGCTGTTGTTGCAGAGAGCGCGGTTGCTCCCCTTCGGAGGTTCGAGTCGTCCCTCGAGCATGGAGGTGTTGTCCATAGTATAAGTTAAACTAAGTCTAGGGACTGATGGCCACTGCAGGTTTGTCCAAAAGCTTTAGAAACATTTGAACATTTATCTCGCTGTTTGGTATACCCGATGGCTGCCGGATGATCTGAATTAATAAGTTGCCTATCGAGCATATTCCAGACATGACGGACTAGGGAAACATTGGTGACTGTCGCTGAGAACTTTGGGAAGCTGCGATTCGGCTGTAAAGGAGACCGCATATAAAACGCTTGTACTACCCCGTCTTCAGTCTTCCTCAAGTGTTTGGGATCCACACCACATCAGTGTAAAGGACATAGAGACAGTTCAGAGGTGGGCAACGAGGTTTGCAACTGGTAGATTCGACCAAGGAGCGAGTGTTACCGAAATGCTTCTGGAACTGAACAGGTAGTCGTTGGAGGGGAGGCAACGTTTTTTCGAGAAGCACTGTTGAAGAAATTTAGAGGGCCGGAATTTAAGACGGACTGCAGAACGATGGTACTGCCGCCAAACTACATTTCGAGTAAAGTCCATAAGAATCAAATTAGAGAGATTAGGGCTCGTACGGACGCATACAAGTACTCGTTTTACCTCTTTCAATATAGGAGTGGAACAGGAAAGTAAGTAATAAGTAGTGGTAAAGAGTATCCAAACCCACGCATCTTTGAGTAGATTGCGGAGTATATATGTAGACAGCGACAGCGGGTTGCTCTGCAAAAGGGCAGCGTCTCTGGCTGTAAAACCTCCATTACGTAGCGGCAACTCTTTAGTTGGATCTCAGGAGCTAGGAGGCAAGATAGCAAGTTCAAGACAATAGTGCCTCAAACGAACACCCTCAGTAACAAGTTTTTTGGGTGGCTATGTTCCGCAGAAAGCGCCGAAATTCTTCGGAGTTGAAGGACAAGAAAACGCCTTTTGTTTGCTGCAAATGATTTTATTTCTCCCAGAAGCGTATCACCTTTTATTTTAAAGGCATTTTGAGTGGGATTTGCAAGTACAATTTTTTGTGAAATGTATTGTTATAAACAGTTCACATGAGGGAAGAAGTTTTTACTTACATTTTCATTATGTTTTCAACTGTCTTCTGCTCATACACGTATTGCAATCATACACACACGAAATAGTTATCTCTCTCTCTGACGCTCTCGCTTTCTCTCTCTAGCTCTCTCTGTTCTTCTTCTTCTGTTTCAAATAACATTCTTACTCTTTCAGTTTGTTCACGCACAAACGTTAGCAACCAACATACATCTCGTTATGTTGGCAGCAAAACAAATGAAACACGAAAATACAGAAAGTAAATCATGGCTGCTAAACATCTCCAAAATGTGTACTACTGTGCGAAAAAGAGTGTTAGTTATACAAAATGCAACAAGTGGCCTTGACCAGACGAAGGAAACAGCAGAAGGTAGTTGAAAACATAACGAAAATGTAAGTAAAAATTTCTCCCCTTATGTAAACAAATACGTGAACTGTTTACAATCTCGAAACAATACCTCTCACAAATTATTGTACTTGTATGTCCCACTGAAGTTGCCTTTAAAATAAAAGGCTAAACGCGTGAGAGAAATAAAATAAATTGCATCAAACATGAGGTCTGTTTATTTTTATACCTTCAAAAACGAAGAATAACACCCTCGGTGTTTGTCCATTGCACAGATCGGTTTCGTTATCTGCAGCAGCGCCTACCGCGTAGGCGACTAGTACTGCAGTGGAACTCGTTCGGATACACTACATTTTCCACTCAGCACGCAAGTGTCGGCTTCCGTGAGGCTGTTGAAGCTTGCGGAGCTGGATTCTGCTGATGATATTCCGATGGAATGACATGCGTACCTGCAGAAGACGATGTCTAATCGTCGACATATGTACATTCACTTCCGTTGCAGTGCCCAAAGTTGCGCCAACTATTTGCACGAAAATGTTCAGCCCGTTACGGCTAAGTGAACAAGATGGCGGTCATCTCGGACGGTGATTCCACATAAGCCTCAATGATGCAGCAGAATGCTCCGGTCCGAGCTTCAGTGTCACGGCACGAAATCTACCTCCCGGAGACCAATCATTCTGCCCCTGTCACACCAATACCGCCCAAAGGGACGCCTTGGGCACTGTCGTGTGACGTCACAAATAGTGGTCCACGATCGCGCTACTGACTGGATGCCCACTGGGTGTAGTGGGACGAGATTTGCGAGCCCTGCTCCCTTATGTAATCTTTGTTTTGAAGAGGATTCATGAGAAAGGGAAAGAAGCTTATAAAGCTAATCTTATGTATAAATTGTTTATTTTTCATATGTGTGATTTTTATGAGACAGGATATAAAAAAGTTTGTGTTTGTATGTTGCATGGTCGACCGACGTGCCGCAATGAATAGGAGCAGCGTCACCGCAACCCTGACCGGCATCAAATATCAGCCATGCCACCTTGCATGGTTAGACGACAGCCACGAGGCGGGGGGTATCTCTGCGCCTTCTCTGTAGCGGGGCATCAATCGTCCTTTCAGAAGATTATACTGTTATAACAACATAATTTTTGTCTGAGTCTGTTATCTGTACGTCGCGGGTTCGAATCCCCCCTCGGGCATGGGTGTTTGTGTTGTTCTTAGTTTAGTATACCTTAGTTTGTTTGTAAGCGACGGACTGATAACCACGCAGTTGAGTCCGATAGATTTATAAATATTTGAACATTTTTTGTTATCTGTACTTGCAAGATCGAGTATGAGCTAACGCGTGCACGCTTACATGTAGTATGAAAACTAATAAATGTCAATAACTGGTGTTGAAAAGTCTGTATAAATCGTATTTATGGAGACGTATTAGTTATGAATAACAGGGAAGAAGATTACAGATTTTTTCGAGATCGGATCTATTTATGTCTTTGTGATGATAGCTGAAAATTTGGCTTTTTAAATTTTTAATAATTTTTATTTTTAAGTCGGTGACTTTATTGGTGTTTATGAAAGGAATATACTGAAGTAAGATCTTTTTTCGATTCGGCTACCTGTGGAGTTAGATCGATTGCGACTTATATATCTACTGAGAGCTACATTGGTTTACGGAAGATTTAAAAGTGTGCTTTGGGGCTGAAAAACCTTTCCCTCTTTCCCGCGGCTATAAGAACTTGCTTTTTGACTGTGAATTAAATTTGAAAGACTATTTTTTGTGTGTTATGTGACGGGTTGGGGACTTCGGTAGCGAGTTCAGCGGCACGGTCAAGATACATTGATGATGTTGCCTAGCAACCTTCTAACTACCCCATAGCAACTGACTGTGGAATTATCCTAGATAGACTTCTGGTGGGAATATGAGACTTATTATGATTTTTGAAGGATTAATGAGAATATTTCCTGTATTACCCTGTCCCATCGCATGGGGCACAGCGCACTGTCTCCCAGCTAGTTGGCCCCGCGTTCGAGGCCCACATTTCATAGAAACTGATGGAATAATTATGCGATGTAATATTTGCGATTCAGAAGTTTTCTTAGATTAAAACACCAGCGGAGATCGCATCAAACAACACTCTTCCAGCAAACAAATATTGATAACCTTTAATAGAAATTAATTTTGACAAACTTCTTCAAAGGACCAATATTTGAAAGAATTAAAGTTTGCCTTATGAGCAGTTCACACACAAGAAGGGATTCCACTCAATAAGGTGAACCATCCAGCCTTCAAGGGATTTATTTTTTTGTGGTCACGAAGAAGGCTTCATACATGGTTTCAGCTGTTAGGCAATTTGAGGCCTTTTTTCATAAGATTAAACATGTTATGTTTGGTTCACGTGTTCAAGGTGTTCGTCAATTGCCCAGGGCTGAGCAATTCCCAGATCTGTCTCCCAGTGTGAAAGTTTGCGACCGCATGAAACATCTTCTTGCGCGGCCTGCACTACAGGTACGAAATCTGGCCCAGGTGAGGCACCACGTGAGAACTGCAAGGCTACACTCGGCACCTCTACGATCATCTCCATGGCAGAATTGCAACTTACATTGCTGCAAAATGAAGGTAGTTAATACACAGTACTATCGTCGACATTTCGCACGCTCTGGTGGCTATACTAATGTGCATGTGATTCTGTCTATCTGATCGTGTGTTGTATACATCCTCAAGAATGTGTCATTATTCTCTCTGCTGGATCGAGGAATTCATGGTGTTCTTTTTTCACTTTCTAGGAATATATTATAAAGCATGTTTCTGTGTCTTGGTATAGAAAACTATTAAGCACAAACAAAACCGAGAGTATGCGCACTGCAGTTGTGTGTTGGCCAACTTGAATCTTCCGTATTCCAAATAATACTGTCAGGAAAGATTACATAGGTCAACATAATTGTCTGGCAATGAAAAATTGGCACAATTACGAGGGTCACTCCAAAAAGAAACGCAAACTACTTTTTTTTTTTTTCAAGTACAATTTCATTCAACATGTTTGAAAGTTGTACAGTGTGTAGATACATCCTTTAGGAACAATATTTTCATTTCTCCACATAATACCCATCCCTCTCAACTGCCTTACGCCATCTTGGAACCAGTACGAGGCCTGCCGCTGCGAAGACAATCCTAAATATTGCCGTGCCCGCTTTCATAACGCAACCTGCTTGCCCACTGACTAACTGTACTGCGATCGACAGCAGCATCTCCATACACCATTTTCAACCTCTTGTGGATGTTTCCTGCTGTCTCGTTTTCACAGCACAGGAATACAATGACGGCACGTTGCTTCTGAAGAAGACCTGCTGAGACGGCGCCACACACTGGAAAAGGTTTAACTAAGTGTGAAAACAAGCGGAAAGGATGTATCTAAACACTATAAGACTTTCAAACATGCGAATGAAAACTGATTCTTTTTTAAAAAATAGTGTGCATTTCTTTTGGAGTGACCCTCGTATATAATTCACGGTATTAATTTCCATGAGTGATGGCGATATTTGCAAACTTAAAAATGTAATGATGTTACTGTGCAAAAGCAATTTTTATCATTGCAAATGCAATGTAAAACGTAAGATCGCAAATGATCCACATACAGGTAGCTTGATAAACATCCTAATTAGGTATGTTTTAGTCTGCTCATTGTCCTGTAAGCAATGTGCACTAGTTTTGTGGAAATAAATACATATAACGTCGTACTTGGAAGAATGCGATTCAGTGCTGCTTCGAAGAAAAATATATCTGTAAACTGTATCTAGTAAGAAGGTTCGAAATAACAATGAAGGACGGGGTTGTTAATAAGAGGAAGGCTAAGGAAGCTGGATGTTTATGTTACGTAACAAGTAAAAAGCAAAGCCGAACACGTGTCCACTAACGCTTCATATATAGTTATAAGCAGTATGTAAACTCGCCACTAGATGATTATCTTTGCCCTTACCCAAGAATTAATTTTCTCCGTAGTTAGTACAAGATACGTATGATTAACAGAACTCATTAGTTGTTGCTCTTCTTTTTATTTTGAATAACGTTAATGAGGCAGTTCTCGTTGTACTGTGGAGATTAGCAAATGAACATCATTAACTCTTTTTAGTTGCTCTCGCTTATCTGGTGCCAGCTTTAACATGGTAGTTTATGACAGAAGATACACTGCATGCTATCTAAAGTTAACATGAAGAAAAATAGGGGTCATAACTAATGCAATTCTTACATTTGAAACTTGTATTAACTGATTCTTGCGTACTATAAAACGAACTAAAATCGTCTCGGAAATTATGAATTCGGTAATATACTGCTGTAATTACGACAGGGATTTGATTTTTGCGGCATTAGTAAACAAAACTATCAATTTTATTACAAGTTTTTTGTGAAATATACTTTTATTATTTTAGAGCTTGAGTGGTGAAGAATATCACGTTGTGAGACATTAGTGAGTCAGAGCAACTACGTAAACTGACTTTGTAACATTTAATTACACTAACGTAACCGAATTGTTTCAAATGTTTGTAAATCTAAGGAACTTAACAGTTTTAGTTATCACTCCCTAGGCCTACAAACTACTTAAACTAACATATGCTAAGAACAACACAGACACGCACGCACACTCACTCTCCCATGTCCGAAGGAGGACTCGAACCTCCGACGGCAAGCAACCGTGCGCTTTAGAACGCTCGGCCACTCCACCATGGCCCTAACGTTAGCCTCATCCGTTTAGCTAATCTACAGTATGTAATTTCAAGCAATTATGGATGTCCACGCTCGAAAACTTGTTAATTCCACAGAATGGTTTCGCGGTCCACAATTAACTATTGTTAAAGCGAAAATTACGTCTACCAAAACAGAGAAATGTATGAGTTCTGTATATTCTAAGTTTAGTAAAGGTTACTTTATAGAAATGAAGCATGTACTTTGCGAGAAGATATAAATTTTCTCTCTGGGTGTTGACCTACTTCAATATTTATATTTGGGTTTAAGGAACTGATAATTACTTCTGATTTCTGAATGTATGTTGATTATTCACAAATAAATATAAAATTCACAAATAAATATAAAACTGAAGCCAATATTTATATGTTTAGGGTACAAATAAGAGAGACTCATCCACTATTCCAGTTGTTTGAAAGCAACGGAGAAGGTTGGGACTTCCATATATTTACCTTGTATGTGAGAAAGTATTAACAATATAGCACTGTGAATAATTCTACCATGTCGACAATTTCAAAATTAATGAAAATATACTTGTGTCTATAGACCTACATGCTATTCACGTCTGTGGTATATCTCGACGTGATCGCTCTTTCTCTTCATTCACGGGAAAAAATTTCAGCCGCGTGGAATGGCTGCTTGCTGAAATCTATTATCCCAAGTACTTGACTGCATGAATTTTACAGATATTATTGTTTCCTGGTGGGACTGTGGAAGAATCCTGCTTGGTATTGGTGATGCACTCAGTCAGCTGTAT
The DNA here is from genome assembly GCA_026315105.1 of Locusta migratoria. Classification (NCBI taxonomy): domain Eukaryota; kingdom Metazoa; phylum Arthropoda; class Insecta; order Orthoptera; family Acrididae; genus Locusta; species Locusta migratoria. The sequence goes on from CM048747.1 coordinate 179,746,823, forward strand.
GTTGATCTTCAAGCCAGTTTTTGCCGCAACATTGTAGGGGCTCTGTAGTTTATTAGTAGCCATCCTCATGCAGTTGCCCAAAAGGGCGAGATCATCAGCAAACGCTGGAAAGGGTACAATGAGGTTGTCTTTATTGTACCGAAGCTTCAGTCCTACTTCTGGTGACAATGGGGAAGTCCATTCTACATCTATATCTGCATTAATACTCTGCAAGCCACATTGAAGTGCATGGCAGATGGTTCATCGAACCGCTTTTATGATCTTTCTCTACGGTTACATTTTGTAATAGATCGTGGGAAATGGGAACACCTAATTCTTTCCGTTTTCGACCTGATTACTCTCATTTTCATGATCATGTCTTCCTATGTAGATGGGTGCTAACAAAATATGTTCGCATTCGGAAGAGAAAGCTAGTGAAAGAAATTTCGCAAATAGATCTCGTCGCTACAAATAACTCCATTCTTGTAATTATTTCCACCCCAACTCATGCATCATTTCTGTGACACTTTCTCCCCTATATCTCTATAGTAAAAAACAAGCTGCCGCTCTCTGAAACTTTCTCTAAATCATCTGTCAGTCCCACTTGATGGGGATCCCACAATGCGATGCAATACTCTAAAATAGAACGCACAAATGTAATGTTGGCAGTTTCTTTAGTAGAACGGTTGAATTTGTAAGTGTTCTGCCAACGAAACGTAGTCTTAGGTTCGATTTCGCCACAATATTTTTATGCGTTCTTTCCAGTTGCCGCACGGGAATAGCCGAGCGGTGTGGAACGCCACGTTACGGATCGCACGGTCTCCTTCGGGCATGGATGTTTGTCTTGTCTTTAGTGTAAGTTACTTCATAAGTAGTTTTGTAAGCTTAACAAATATTTGAACATTTTTCTTTCCAATTTAAGTTGTTTGTAGCTGTTACTCCTAGCTATGCTGTTGAATTTACGGCCTGTGGTTTTGATTGAGTTATCGTGTAAATGAAGTTAAACGGGCCTCTTTTAGTAGTCACGTGGATGACTTCACACTTCTCATTATTAAGAGTCAATTGCCATTTTTTTGCACCATGCAGATATCTTATCTAAATAATTTTGCAGTTGCTTTTGATCTTCTTGTGATTTTACTAACATATACGTGACAGCATCATCCGCGAAGAACCTACGACAGCTACTCATATTGTCTGCTAAATCGTTTATAAAAGTAAGGAAGATCCCTATATCACTTCCCTTGGGAACGCCAGACGTCTCTTCAGTTCTAGTCGATGACATTCCGTCAATTACAATGTACTATGTCCTGTCTGACAGGAAATCACGAATCCAATCGTACAATTGTGACGATATTCCACAAGCATACAGTTTGATTACAAGACGCTTGTGAGGTACAGTGTCGAAAGCCTTCCGGAAATCTAGAAATACTGAATCTATTTGACATCCCTTGTCTATAGAACTCATCACATCATGTGAGTAAAGTGCTTGCTGTGTTTCAGAAGAATGATACTTTCTGAACCCGTGTTGATCTGAGCGAGCGGTTGTATATGATAACTAGATATGGGGCTATTGCACCAGAATACTCTGAAATGAAAATCATTGGTATACAATCAGGACCAGGATATTTACTTTTATTATGTGATTTAAATTGTTTTTATACACCAGGGCTATAAACTTCTAAATTACGCATGCTGGCAGCTGTTCTTGATACGAATTCTGGAATATATGCTTCGTGTTCTTTCGTGAAGGAATTTCGGAAGGCTGTGTTAAGCAATTCTGCTTTAGCAGAACTGTCATCAATAGCGTCACAATTACAATCGCGTAGTGAAGGTACTGATTGTGTTTTACCGCTAGTATACTTTACATACGACCAGAATTTCTTAGGATTCTCTAACAATTTACGTGACAGGGTTTTGTTGTAGAATTTGTTATATGTTTCTCGCATTGAAGTTTGAGTTAAATTTCGAGTTTCTGTAACAGACTGCCAGTTTTGAGGATTTTGTGTGCGTTTAAATTTGGCATGCTTTTTTCTTTTCTTTTGTAAGAGTGATCTAACATGTTCTGTGTATCGTGGCGGGTCAGACTCCTCTTTTGTTACTTTGTTTGGTATAAATCCGTCGATAGTTGTCAATAGACGTATTATTTCTTTGAATGTAAGCCACAAATGATCAACACCAACATTGTTAGTTCAGAAAGACTGGAAATTCTCACTCAGGAAAGAGTTAATCGAACTTTCATCTGCTTTTTCGAATAGATATATTTTTCGTTTGTTTTTGGTGGATTCGGGAAATCCGATATTCATTTTCACTACAACTCCGTGTTCACTAATCCCAGTGTCTGTTTTGGTGCTCTTTATTAGCTCCGGATTATTGTTTGCTAAGAGGTCAAGTATATTTTTACAACTATTTACTATTCTAGTGGGCTTGTGAACTAATTGCTCGAGATAATTTTCGGAAAATGGGCTTCAGTACGATTTCGGACGATATTTTATGCTTGCCTCCGGTTTTAAACGTGTTTTTTTTGCCAAAATATCGAGGGTAAGCTGAAGTCGCCACCAATTAAAATTGTTTGCTTTGGAAACGTTTTTGAAATTTGGTCCAAGCTTTCTTTGAACATTTCTGCAATCGAATCATCTGAGTCGGGGATCGGTAAAAAGTGCCAATTATTAAATTATTCTTGTTGTCAGGTATAACATCTAGCCATACCAACTCACAGGAACTATCTACTTCAATTACGCTACAAGATAAACCATTTGTGACAGCAAAAAATGCGCCACCACCTGTTTTATTCAATCTATCCTTTCTGAACACCATTTGTCCCTTAGTAAAACTTTCAGCTGAACTTTTCTCCGGCTTTAGCCAGCTCTCAGTACCTATAATGATTTTAGATTCAGTACTTTTAATTAGCGTTTGGGCTCTGGAACGTTTCCAACACAGCTACGGCAGTTTAGAACCGTTAGGCCAATGATTTTCAGATCTGTGTTCGTCCTCTAATGATTTTGTCCGGAACACGGTTGAGGAGGATGCACGAGAGGCTACCCACCTGCCTGACTCCTGTCTGGATGGGAAACCTCACGGAAAGTTCATATGAACTTGATTTTAGAAAGTGTTCTTCAGGGTAGCCTGGACCAGTCTGGTAGTCTTCTCATTTAGGCCTAGTTCCCAGGGGTAGACAAGAGGGTCTGTCGATCTACTGAGTCGTATGTCTTTTGGAATTCTACCACAATGGCTACTCAGGGAATGATTCCTATACGAGAGGATTGTCTTGAGGTTTTGAATCTGTTCTGTGCAGGACCTACTCGCACGGAAACCAGCCTGGTAGTAACCTAGTTGTGAGTCTAGCTGTTTGCTGACTGTAGTTTGCAAGGCTTTAGGGAAGATCTTGTACGTTATATGCAGCAAGAAGATACCTTGTTGAGGTCGGGCTTACTTTCTTTCTTTTGTAATGGATGGATCACGGCTGAAGTTCATATTAACTACAGGATCAAAACTGACGTCTGTTCTTTCGGACATGTCAGAAAGAACAGACACCAAATATATATCAGACCTCCGTTCTCCAATTGTCCTGAATAATCTGTGTGACACTCTGCAGGGACTAGTCATCTACTTGCGCCCACATTTGTGCAACTATACCATCTTCACCTGGGGCCTTGATGGTCTTGAGGTCTTTGATGAACTTCTCTATTTCTTCCCTCTTGGGTGGTACAGAGTCCTCGTTCCTGACAGCAGGCTCAGCGAAAGCAAGTCTTTCAAATGTTCAAATGTTTGTAAAGCTTATGGGACTTAACTACGGGGTCATCAGTCCCTAAACTTACAAACTACTTATGAACTACTTAAGAACTAGGACGGCACAAATATCCATGCCCGAGGGGGGATTCGAACCCCCGACCGTAGTGGCCGTGCCGACCGTGACTGCAGCGCCTCAGTCACCTCGGCCACCGCGGCCGGCAGCAAGTCTTTCTTTCGGTTGTTCTGCTTGAGGAGTTTCTGGAACTATTCTGAAAAGGTGTTTGTGCAGCCACTGTTATTTATTTGGAGCTTTCATCTGACCATCTGCGATGTAGGGTGAGGGCAGTGCATGAAGTAGTTTGAGTCTTTTGTAGAGATCTCTTCAATTGTTTTTCTACCTGTAGTATTTCAGACGTGTTGTAGCTTTTGGTTTTACGGATGATAAGCGCTGTCGTTTCTCTTTGCGCCATGAATGCCTAATGGTTGGCCTCATCTTTGCGCTGATTCCACTTGATCCAGTCTCTGCGCCTTTCCTCTATAGCTTCATCACGATCTGTGGTTTATCAGGGATAATTGCCTTTGTTCAATGAGCAGGTATAATTTCATGAGCGGCATCCAGTAGAGCACTTTGAAGAGTAGGCCACCGTTGTTACTGTGTGTTCTTCTCGACTGTGTTCTGGATTTCGAAATCCTTATCGCTCAGCCGTTGGATGTTAAACCTTGTTATTATTGAGACCTTTAGGGGATTGTATGCTCTCCTCAAGGGTTGTAGTTTGGTGTTAACTAGGGAAAGATAGTTGTTAGACTCGAGGTTTGCTTTCCTAAGTATTTTGGCGTTTTGTATTGCCTTCTGGTATCTCCTGTCAATAGCCACGAGCTTTCATTTAAATTCACCCAGCGTGTGATTTGGATTTTTCCAGGTCATGGCCTTTCTTGCTACTCACTTGAACACGGTTGGCTTTAGGACCAGTTTGTAGTTGTCACAAAGGTTTATGAGTCGCTTGCTATTTCTGTTGGTTCTTGTGGGCTGGGTAACTGCTTACTTCTCAGTGCTACTTCTTTCTCTTGTCAAATTGTTCGTTGAAGTCACCCATGAGTATGAAGTTTTGATGGTGTTCCAATAGTATTGTACTGCATCCAGATCTTTCCTATTGCTGTCATTTGTAGGTGTAAAAAAAAAAGGTAAAGCAGTCAACAATCCGAAGATTGGTTTGAACACCACAGTGCTTTACTAGGCATGGTCCTGTTTGGAGGTGGTATGCCGTTGTCTTCCTCCGACCTTCGAACTGACTTACCCATCAGTTATAGGGGGACCTACAGTTTAACGTGGTTTCCGAACCACGGTGTTCCTCGGTATTTTTCACATGAGCAATACTGCCAGAGGTGAAAGAAGTGGAAAGTGACAGATAAAAATCCTAGGACCTGGCGGGGATCGAACCCGCAACCTTTGGATTTGTAGTCTTGCACTCTACCATTGTAGGTGTATGGTAGCTAAATATTGTATATGCTCTATAATGGGACCTCAAGGATAATGAGGAGGTTCTGCCACTGGGGAATATGAATTCTAAACCATTTGTATACCTATGTTTATATGAATTTCCTCCATTGGTTTTGCTTGTAGAATAACATTCCTATCAAAATATTTGCATATATTCGTGAACCACCCTGTATATACATTTCTTTGTAGAACAATTCCATATTTAGGGTTGAAAACAAACAATCTGTTTTTGTTCTACTAATTTATGTTTATTTACGAACTAGTTTTCCGCTTATCAGGCCATCCTCAGGTAAAAATTTGACAGGCATCGACAAAAACGCTAGTCTTTAATTTGCAGACATGTTAAATAAAGATACAACACACCAAAACTTTAGTTGCTTGCTTGAAAACTTTAACTAATGTCATAAACAAAGAACGAAAGTTTTGGTGTGGTGTATCTTTATTTAACATGTTTGCAAAATAAGCACTAGCTCTTTCCTCGGCGCTAATCAAATGTTTACCTGAAGATGGCCTAATAAGCCGAAAACTAGTTCGTAAATAAACATAGATTAGTAGAACAAAAACATTGTAAATTTTTGAAGTCATATTTTTGGGGAAAACAGCGTTTTGTATCCCATCCTCGTCGCCACTTTTGTGTCCCATATTCGTCGCCACTTTTGTATCCCATCTTCGTCGCCACTTTTGTATCCCATCCACGTCGCCACTTTTGTGTCTCGTTTCCGTCGGTTGTCCTGGGTGTCGGTGGCCGAGTAGAGAGAGAGAGACCGGCACAGGAAAATAGGATGCACGCGTGTGCAGGTACGGAGGTGACCAGCCAGTGGGACACCAGAAACTAGAAATACTAGGCTAAATTAGAACAAGATATATATTTCGTAGAGACTTGGTAATACTTAACTTTTACATAGTTCTTGACTGCAGAATGCTGATACATAGCTTAACTAGGTAGAGGCCTACCTACTGATGAGTTCTAGTGCCTGTTCTCATCCCAAGTCACCGATGCAGTTCAGTGGTGGCCACGAGCGGAGTTGAAGCAGAGGGAGCTCGTGGCTGACGTCGTAAGAACGCCGCGCCGTGCGTGCGGCGAAAGTACGTGTCGCGCACTTCAGACTTGTGCGACACCACACAGCGATCTATGTATAGTATTTATTAATAAAAACAGTCACAAGTCGGCAAAACTATCATTTATAAAAAAATGATAGCTTTTGCGATTTGTGACTGTTTTTTATTATAAACAAGAAGAAAAACAGATTGTTTGCTTCCAACCCTAGATATATATTTATTGCTTTCGTAAAGTTTCAGACAAAGTAGCAGATAAGTACGCCAAGTCCTCAAACATGTCCATACTCTTGGCAAACTGTCCAACTACTTCTTACGCAACAATAAAACCACCAACGTAGTTTGACAACGTTCTCCAAAAGAAGGGAAAAAAGAGAACGTGGTAGACTAGGGAAATCCCTTCCGAATGACCCAGTGTGCAGTTCATCCCACTTCTTTCTATAAAACTCAGATTGTGGACAGACTCGTTATTTCGTGTTCCTGCCTTTCCAAAAAACCTGTAACTCCCGACGGAAAACCAGTCGCGCCCAGAAACTAAAGAAAAAAGAGAAAGTAAAAAAAAAAAAAAAAAGAGGAAAGCAGTAGACAGTTTACAATCTCCGTACTGCTGAAAAATAAGGAACAGAGATACCAGACGAGATATTTCCAAAACATGACGCGTAACATACAAAAATCTGAAAGCGATCGCCGGTGAAACTTTATACCGTCGCCGCGCGATAAGGGGCACTTAATTCGCCCGGGAGGAGTTCATAAACTGGGAATGCGGCCACGGTGGTTTCCTCTATTTTCGCGGCAGCCGCGAACGTACACGAGTAAACGATTCGCCACCTGGGGGTAATCTGTATAGTTAGCCGCGAACACGGTCGCCCGGGCAGCCGAAATATTTCAGCGCGTCGCCGGGCATTCCGGGGGCATTCCCGGGCAGCGGGCTGCGGGCGGCGGTCATAACATTTCCCCGGCGGGCGCGACACTCAGTATTTCTCGGCTCGGCGGCGGCGCGGCTGCCCCCGTGTTATCGGCGGCGGCATTCCGGCGTCGCATTCCCAGAGGCCGCGCTCGCTCTCTCTCTCTTTGCAGCCGCCGCTGACAGCGCGTCGTGTAGCACTGCCGGCGGGGACTCCGGAGGAATTCCCTCTCTCGTTGTGAGCGTCCGGCCAGTTCCTGGGAAGTCTTTGAGAGCGCCCCGCGCTCCGGCCCCAGTGGCTCTCTTTATTAATAGACATTCGGCACACACAATAGAAACGCCGCAGCGGCAGCCGGCTCGCGTCAGGTTTGTAAAACGCCGACGGTCGCGCCGGTTCAGGGAATCGACAGGACAATGAAATGCTGGCGACATTCCTCAATAGCTGTCCTGACGTTGTTTGCTTTTACTTTATTTTTTCTTATTGGGGCCTCGAAAGAGAAACGACCTGTCCCACTTACGAAATCTGACGCAGTCTTTGACCTATCCTCCTTTGGAAGTGACCCACGTGGCGCTGAAAACCCTGTCATCAAGTTTAAACTATGTGTTCAAATGTTTGTAAATCTATCAGACCAAACTGCGTGGTCATCAGTCCGTAGCTTACAAACTACTTAAACTAAGCCGGTCACGGTGGCCGAGGAGCCGGCCGCGGTGGCCGAGGGTAGCCGGGCGCTGTGGCTCAGCGCGCCTGGTCAGAGGGCTGAACCGACACCACCTAGAAGACAGGGCCTTACAACAGGCTGTGCCTACGTCACACTTAGATGCCCCGGCCGCCACTTCACTGGCTGGCCGCTGGGGCACGCCTACCGCCGTGCAGCGGCTGGCCAGTCAGAGGGCAGACGGGGCCTCTAAGTGTGACATAGGCACAGCCTGTTGTAAGGCCTTGTCTTCTAGGTGAGCTAAGCCAAAGAACACGTAGAACCAAAACGAACAATCACAAGCAACGTCCCCAAGGACAAGATCTACTGAGGCGCTCCAGTCACGGTCTCCACGGCCACTACGGTCAGGGGTTCGAGTCCCCCTGTAGTAAATGTTCAAATGTTTGTTAAGCTTATGGGACTTAACAACGGGGTCATCAGTCCCTAAACTTACAAACTACTTATCAACTACCTTATACTAAAGACGGGACAAGTATCCATGCCCGAGGGGGGATTCGAACCCCCAACCGTAGTGGCCGTGCAGACTGTGACTGGAGCGCCTCAGTCTCCTCGGCCACCGCGGCTGGCCCCCCTGTAGTAATACATTAATGATTTTTTTTTATAACTTGTGCGATGCTTGTTGTTGACTTCTGCCCTCTCTCTGCCAGTGTATCGATAAACATATGACATTTGTTACGTTCAATTTTTTATTTTTTTTTGCAACAAGCTGAAGAGATAGAGAGCAGAACTGTTCGTCACTTATTATCTTCTCCTTCACGTGCTAGGACGTGTCCCAGGATTTGGTGTAATTAATTTAAGTGTGAGCTTAGTTTTTTTTTATTAATTTCAATAAACTCTCACAGTTAATTTGAAATATATTACTTACTTACAATCCCTTCTCCATTCTCACTAATTTTAAAGTTATTTATTTTCAGCAGATCCAGTAGTTCATAAAGTGATGCTCGGGTATTGTTGCGATTTGTTTCGCGATGTACTAGAATATTCTCTGTGTAACTTTTATTGCCGGCCGCAGTGGCCGAGGTGACTGAAGCGCTCCAGTCACGGTCAGCACGGCCACCACGGTCGGGGTTTCGAATCCCCCTTCAGGCATGGATATTTGTGCCGTCCTAGTTCGTAAGTAGTTCATAACTAGTTTGTAAGTTTAGGGACTGATGACCCAGTAGTTAAGTCCTATAAGCTTAACAAACATTTGAACATTTGTAACTTTTATTTATTTCGTGTCGTGTAGCACAGCCGGCGAGGACTCTGGAGGAATTCCCTCTCTCGTTGTGAGTGTCCGGCCAGTTCCTGGGAAGTCTTTGAGAGCCCTGCTCCAGCCCGGTGGCTCTCTTTATTAAAAGACATTCAGCACACACAATAGAAACGCAGAGGCAGCCGGCTCGCGTCAGGTTTGTAAAACGCTGCCGGTCGCGCCGGTTCAGGGAATTGACAGGACAATGAAATGCTGGCGACATTCCTCAATAGCTGTCCTGACGTTGTTTGCTTTTACTTCCACAGGGTTTTTTTTTTTTTTTCTTATTGGGGCCTCGAAAGAGAAACGACCTGTCCCACTTACGAAATCTGACGCAGTCTTTGACCTATCCTCCTTTGGAAGCGACCCACGTAGCGCTGACAACCCTGTCATCAAGTTTAAACATTGTGTTCAAATGTTTGTAAACCTATCGGACCAAACTGCGTGGTCATCAGTCCGAAGCTTACAAACTACTTAAACTAAGCCGTCCGCGGTGGCCGAGGAGCTGGCCGCGGTGGCAGAGGGTAGCCGGGCGCCGTGGCTCAGCACGCCCGGTCAGAGGGCTGAATGCCCTCTGTAATAAAGAAGCTAAGCCAAAGAACACGTAGAACCAAAACGAACAATCACGAGCAACGACCGCAAGGACAAGATCTACCCATAGAGCACAAAAAAAAAGAAAAGAAAAGAAAATAGGGGTACTGAGGTGCTCCAGTCACGGTCTGCACAGCCACTACGGTCGGGGATTCGAATCCCCCTGTAGTAATACATTAATGATTTTTTATAACTTGTGTGATGCTTGTCGCTGACTTCTGCCCTCTCTCTGCCAGTGTATCGATAAACATATGACATTTGTTACGTTCAATTTTTTTGCAACAAGCTGAAGGGAGAGAGCGGAACTGTTCGTCACTTACTTTCTTCTCCTTCACGTGCTAGGACGTGTCCCAGGATTTGGCGTAATTAATGTGTCAGCTTAGTTTTTTTTATTAATTTCAATAAACCCTCATAATTAATTTGAAATATATTACTTACTTACAATCCCTTCTCCATTCTCACTAATTTTAAAGTTATTTGTTTTCAGCAGATCCAGTAATTCATAAAGTGGTGCTCGGGTATTGTTGCGATTTGTTTTGCGATTGTACTAGAACATTCTCTGTGTAACTTTAATTTATTTCGTGTCTATGAATGGTTTATTACATTTTAAGGCCTGCAGAAATATCCTATGTGTCCTATGCTTTCCATTTCGTGAAGGCGCAGGGCATTATAATGGTACGTCCATCATAAATCTTTTAACTTTTATAAATTGTACGGAATGTTTTGTGTCTCGGCGCCGCCGGTTGTCCTAGGTGTCGGTGGCCGAGTAGAGAGAGACCGACACAGGGAGATAGGATGCACGCGTGTGCGGGTTCGTAGTCTAAGGTGAGCAGCCAGCTTTGCGATGTTTATGAAGTCTGATAATTTTGCATTTTTGGCGACTATCATGATTAATTTTCAACACGGTCATAGGACAATAGTAAACGAAATGCACAATCCCAGCATCAATTTATTGAAGTAATATTCTAGTCATCTCAGCTAGAATTACTACAGAATATGACCGAAATGTTGGTACCAGCTCTCAATAAGGTAAAATCTAGATTCCGCTAACTTCTTCTGTAATTTTGCTTTCTGGCGTTGTATTTGCTACCGAAATTACAACCGCTACCATTTAATGGCGGAATCCAATGATTTTGTTTAAATTGTCCCTTCCGTGTCAAAATTGCTTAGTAATCTCATTTAAAAATATTTCACTACATGTAAAATTTCATTTGTGGTCCCCAACCTTAACTTTAATACGCAACACCCATAATTAAGTCCCATAAGCTATACAAACATTTGAACATTTGATTTGGCCGAGGAGACTGAAGCGCGTCAGCCATGGTCTGCACGGCCACTACGGTCGATGTTTCGAATCCCCACTCGGGCATAGATATTTGTGCCGTCCTTAGTGTTACCTAGTTCATAAGTAGTTTGTAAATTTAGGGACTGATGACCCCGTAGTTAAGTCCCATAAGCTATACAAACATTTGAACTTTGAATTTAAACTAAGGTAAACAAACCTATGGACAACACACACACACACACACACACACACACACACACACACACACACACACACACCCATGCCCCAGGGAGAACTCGAACCTCCGACGACGAACAACCGCGCACTCCTCAGCGAAGCTCTTTGGACTGCTCGGCTACTCCACCGCGGCTGAACATTGTGCAACCAGGAGAGTAGCTCAAAGTTGGTTCACCTCTTACTTTAGACACAGTCAGCAGTTTGAAGTATTAAAATGCCAAGATCGCAATTAATTAATTTATTTTTCGACGACGGTGTCGGTACACTAAGGGTACCATCATTTGCCAGTTGTGTCCTATGCTTTCCATTTCGTGAAGGCGCAGGGCATTATAATGGTACGTCCATCATAAATCTTTTAACTTTTATAAATTGTACGGAATGTTTTGTGTCTCGGCGCCGCCGGTTGTCCTAGGTGTCGGTGGCCGAGTAGAGAGAGACCGACACAGGGAGATAGGATGCAAGCGTGTGCGGGTTCGTAGTCTAAGGTGAGCAGCCAGTGGGACAGCAGAAACTAGAAACACTAAGCTAGACTAGTACAAGATATTTATTTAGCAGATATTATAATACTTAACTTTTACAAGTTTTATGACTGCAGAATAGTGTCTGTTAGGAAGTCCTTTCTGAAGCCATTTGTCTGGAGTGCAGCATTGTATGGGAGTGAAACGTGGCCGATTAGGAGTTCAGATAAAATGATGGTAGATTGAAATGTGGTGCTACAGACGAATGATGAAAATTTGATGGGTAGATCACGTAACTAATGAGGAGGTGCTTAACCGAATTGGGGAGAAAAGGAGTTTCTAGCATACCCTGACTAAGAGAAGGGCTAGATTGGTTGGACAAATTCTGAGACATCAAGGAATTATCAACTTAGCATTAGAAGGAAGCGTGTGGGGTAAAATCGTAGAGGGAGACTGAGGGACGAATATAGTAAGCAGATTCAAAAGGATGTAGGATGCCAAACGTATTCTCAGATGAAGAGACAGGGTGGCGTGGAGAGCTGCATCAAACCAGTCTGTGGACTGAAGACCACAACAACAACAACAACAACAACGACTAGTGTAATGCTGAGACATAGGTTAACTAGGTAGAGGCCTACCTACTGATGAGAGTCTGTTCCAGTGCCTGTCTTACTGTCAAGTGGCCGATACAGTTCAGCGGGGTTGCAGCAGAGGGCGCTCGTGGCCGACGTCGTAAGAACGCCGCGCCTTGCTTACATGGCGGCACGCGGCGAAAGTACGTGGCGATCACTTCAGACTTGTGCGACACCACAGAATGTAAAACACAAGAACAGTTAAAATATTTAAAATACATTCTTCATTATGTGTCACGTTGAAAGTCAGAGCGCCTTCTTACAACTAACCAGCGATGTGTCTCCTGCAGCAATGATATTGCCACCAGAGTATGCTGTTATGTTTAATCTTGTTTACTCTTACAGCCAACGATTATTTGCTCGTAAAATCTATATCCTTTAATCTCAGCTGCTCTAGCGCTGCAAGAAACTCTAGTACTAACGTACTAATGTATTTTAAAAATCTAGAATGTATTTTAAATATTTTAAAAATCTAGATTTTTAAAATGCATTAGTGTGTTGGTACTACAGTCTCTTGCAGCGATAGAGCAGCTAAGATTAAAGGTTATAGATTTTACGAGCGAATAATCGTTGGTAGTAAGAGTAAACAATATGACACATAACAGCATACTCTGGTGGCAATAAGTATCTTTGCTGCAGTAGTCACACCGCTGGTTAGTTGCAAGAATTCTCTCTGACTTTCAACATGGCACATAATGGAGAATGTATTTTAAATCTTTTAACTGTTCTTATGTTTTACATACCATTTATAAAAGTTAAAAGATTTAAGATTGACGTACCATTATAATGTCGTGCGTCTTCACGAAATGGAAAGCATAGGACACATGTGACCAGATGATGGTACCATAAGAGTACTGAAACCGGTCGTCGCAAAATAAATAAATTAATTGTGATCTTGGTGTTTTAATACTATAAAGTTAGAAGATATACCGTCCTACCATGGAAATATTAAACAGACAGCAGTGTTGAAAAAGGCTATTATGTTACAGCTAATGCGGCACAGTTAGGTGTGGGGGGAGAACGAGGTGCCCCAAGGTTCCGTTCTGGGGCCTCTGTTATTTTTTATTTATACAGACTGTGTGAAGGGGCTGATTTGTAGCTGTTTCCTGACGTTTTCATATTTTATTCTGTGAGATAACTTTATTTATGTTGGGAAGAGCATGATTTGATATGCAGTGTAAGTAAAATATTGAGCATATGATTTGGTGAAAAAGTATCGCGTGGAAAAATTCCTCCCATACTTCCATTTAAAAACTGCTTGCACTCTCAGTCCACCAAAGTCCTCCAGCAAATTTATTAATATTTAACATATCACAATTCATTTAAATACATCAATTATGTAATTTTGGTAAGCTATGTTTCTGTAACTTTAAAATTTAGCACTCTGTCTCCCTTGGTGGCTTTACTTTTTATGGAGGATTTCAAGGAACGAGCACATGAATCAGCATCCGTTAAACCTACGGTATTTTGGTGGTATGCATATTATATGTTCATTGTGTGGGCTCATGGGGAAAATTATGTAAAGAAGTTTTTACATCATCTCAACTCCCTTCATAATAACATCCAGTTCACTATGAAAGTAGAGCAAAATGGATATTTGCCTTTTTTGGATCTTTAATTGGAGGGAAGAATGATGGCTCTTTGGGACACTCAGTTTACCGGAATCCAACTCGTACTGATGTATATTTACAGGCTTCAAGTTGCCACCATCCGTCACAAACCAGTAGTGTCCTTAAAACACTTGCACACAGAGCTCACACACTCTCAGATGTTGACAGTCTGCCACTAGAGCAGGCTCACCTCCAGCAAGTGTTTCAAGAAAACGGATATTCCAATCAGCAAGTAAATAAGGCACTCTCTTTTAGAAATAAGAACAAGAAAATGGAGTACGAAGAGGATACAACGGCAAAGTCTCTCGCCTTTGTTTTTCGTTTGTGGGTAATATTTCTTTTAAAATAGCAAGAATTTTCCATAATTTTCAGGTGAAAAGGATTTTCGGCCCACCATCCAAAATTTCAGACTTGCTTGGTTCGAAAGGGTGGCGTCTACAAAGTTTCTTACCAATGTGGTATGGCTTATATTGGCCAGACTACGCGCACCGTTGAAGAGAACACAAACGCAACACACGCCTTTTACAGCCAAGCAAGTCTGCTATTGCTGAACATCGTATTTTCACCAACCACTCTGTGGAGTATGATAAAACGGTAATTTTGACAACAGCAACATCTTTTTGGGACTCTATTATTAAAGAATCTGTGAAAATACGTGTCGCGGAATACTTTATGAACCGGGACAAAGGCTGTCAACTTGATAGAGCGTGGAATACCGTTATCTCTAAAATTTGCTCAGATCGAAAACGAAAGAAAAGGCCGACGTCGGCAGTGCAGAGGACAGCTCAAGTCCGTGACACCACCAGCGAGGGCGCCGTGGCCTGTCTGCTTGTAATGTTTTGACGCATGCGTTGTAACCGCCAAGTTTGCTATATACAGGATGTTACAAAAAGGTACGGCCAAACTTTCAGGAAACATCTCACACACAAAGAAAGAAAATATGTTAAGTGGACATGTGTCCGGAAACGCTTAATTTCCATGTTAGAGCTCATTTTAGTACGGATGAGGCTTCATTCCAATGTGATCAAATTGTAAATTTTCACAATCAACATGTGTGGGCTGACGAGAATCCGCACGCAATTGTGCAATCACGTCATCAACACAAATTTTAGGGACTGATGACCCCGTAGTTAAGTCCCATAAACTACACAAACATTTGAACAACACAACAAAAATTTTCTGTGAACGAAAATGTTCAAATGTTTGTTAAGCTTATGGGACTTAACTACGGGGTTATCAGTCCCTAAACTTACAAACTACTTGTGAACTAGCTAAGACCAAGGACGGCACAAATATCCATGCCCGAGGAGGGATTCGAATCCCAGACTGTAGTGGCCGTGCAGACCGTGACTGGCGCGCCTCAGTCCCCTCGGCCACCGCGGCCGGCTTTCTGTGAACGTTTGGGCAGTAAGTGTTGGTGACATCTTGATTGGGCCTCATGTTCTTCCACCTACGCTCACTGGAGCACGTTATCATGATTTCATACGGGATACTCTACCTGTGCTGCTAGAACATGTGCCTTTACAAGTACGACGCAACATGTGGTTCATGCACGATGGATCTCCTGCACATTTCAGTCGACGTGTTTGTAAACTTCTCAACAACAGATTCGGTGACCGATGGATTGGGAGAGGCGGACCAATTCCATGACCTCCATGCTCTCCTGACCTCAATCCTCTTGACTTTCATTTATGGGGACATTTGAAAGCTCTTGTCTACGCAACCCCGGTACCAAATATAGAGACTCTTCGTGCTCGTATTGTGGACGGCTGTGATACAATACGCCATTCTCCAGGGCTGCATCAGCGCATGAGGAATTCCATGCGACGGAGGGTGGATGCATGTATCCTCGCTAACGGAGGACATTTTCAAAATTTCCTGTAACAAAGTGTTTGAAGTCACGCTGGTACGTTCTGTTGCTGTGTGTTTCCATTTCATGATTAATGTGATTTGAAGAGAAATAATAAAAGGAGCTCTAACATGGAAATTAAGCGTTTCCGGACTCATGTCCACATAACATATTTTCTTTCTTTGTACGTGAAGAATGTTTCCTGAAAGTTTGGCCGTACCTGTTTGTATCACCCTGTATATAGCGCAACGCTGGACGCTCTCATCAGTATCCACGACCCATCTGAAAATGGCCGAAATATTGTGTGATGTGTTAGACGACGACCGGCCGCATACCCGAAACTTCTATGACCAGCTATGTTTCTGTTATTTAGAAACTTATTTAATTGTTGGTTTAATATAAATATGAATGGTGTAGCCACTGGCGCGTAGTGTTACTCCTACTGTAGTCAGTGAACACCTATGACAGTCGAGTGCGTGCACCAAGTAAAATGTATCATGGAATTGTTACATATGTGTGAATTTCTGCCGCGATGGATTGGCTGAGCGCGGAGCGCGCGGTTGCTCACCGTCGGAAGTTCGAGTCCTCCCTCGGGCATGTGTATGTGTGTTTGTCCTTATGATAGCTTAAGTATTTGTAAGCCTGGGGACTGATAACCAGAGTAGTTAGTCCTACAGGTTTAAAAACATTTTTTTGTGAATTTCCATCATACAGTTGGGGCTTTAAGTAGTATACGAACAGTGATTTGTAAGTAAAAAGAAAAACAGCCACTAGTATCCCGAAATTTCGTGTGACAAAAGTCACTGTACAATAGTTAAACTTAGCCACATTATACATTTCATTCTATTCCATGATGGTTGGTGGTGGTGGCGGCTGGTGCAGCAACAGTGTTGAATAATTAAAAAATTCTCAGTCTCTGTTGCAATATTTTATTCTCCAATAACGCGTTTCGCGCTGTTAGCGCATCGTCAGATTGAGCGGAGATGGGGCCACAGAACTATCTATAGCTGTGGAGGAGGTACCTTAACAATTTGTGTTGTCATTGGGCCCCATAGCAGCAGAGGAGTCGCTGTCGCGGCAGGTCCACGTTTACAACTGGTGCTTTGGGGCCCAATGACAACACAAATTGTTAAGGTACCTCTTCCACAGCTATAAATAGTTCTGTGGCTCCATCTCCGCCCAATCTGGCGATGCGCTAACAGCGCGAAACGCGTTATTGGAGGATAAAATATTGCAACAGAGACTGAGCATTTTTTAATTAGCCACATTAAACTACTATTGCACTCTCACGTCAATAAATAAAGGATCTACGTCCTAAGTGCTGCTTCTGCGCAGGGACCGACAGCAGCGAAAGAGGATATGAAGATAGTGAAAAGAAATATTCGTCTTCATACCCTGACGACGTTACAAGCAGTACTGCCCCTTACTTGTCGTGATTTTTTAAAATCACAAATAGGAACACTGGCACGAAGTGGTTTGGTAACAGGGCCGAAGGTAGAAAGAAAGGAAAAAAAGGAATATTTTGATTAACATACGGACTCATACACTTTCAAATACTTACTTTTCTTGAACTATAAAGCCATTATATGTGCTTTCGTTACCGTGTTACAGTTATTTGTGTAGAGTGCATAGGACACATGTACGTTTCGTCCCATTCCCCGCCTGTCTGAATTTGTTTTGCATTCAGAGGCACGTGATACTCATTGCGTATCAAAATAAACACGTCCACACAGGTAACAAGCTAGAATGAAATGCTAGCGATATTCCTCAAAATCTGTCCTGACATTGTTTACTTTTACTTCCACCGGATTGTTTTGACATTGGGAAAGGAAAATGTCCAGTCAGATTTACAATATCTGATGCATCTTTTGACCGAATCTCCTTGGGAAGTGACCCACCTGGCTTAATCCCTGATAACAGTTCCATAAAGTTGATACATTGTAGAATAAAGGGAGTAGCACACAACTGATTCACCTCTTACTTTAATACAAACAGCAGTGTTGAAAATCGCTATGATGAGCACTCATAATGCGGCACAGTTAGGTGTGGCGGAGAATGGGTGCCCAGGGATCTGTTCTGGGGCCGCTGCTGTTTCTTATTTATACAGAGTGCGTCTAAATATTTGGGGAAGCTCTGGAGATTCAATAGAGGACTGGAAAACAAGCAGAACATATGTTACATGCATTTGTTCTTGTTACTCAGTGTTCGGAAACCAAGCTTAATCTTACACCAGCAACCACATTTAATAAGGATCTCAGACAACACAACGATGATTCTGATAGATGTTTTCACTAGTAAGATACAATATAATCCATTTTATTGAAGCAATAAAACAAGACCTTTCCTTCTAAGAGAGCAACAGCCAATTCAAGGGGAAAAAAAACTTCACACCATTCTGAAGTTTAATGAAATAAATCGCAATTTGCAATCAGTTATGGCTTCACTGTACTGGGTTTAGATGTAATACCAAAGTGCGGCGAATGAAAATTTGTGCCCGGCCGGGATCCCAACCCGGGATCTCTCCTGCTTACTAGACAGACGCTTTGACCACTGCGCCACCGAGGACACAGTGAGCAACCCGACTGCAGAGGACTCTTCTTTTTTTTTTTTTTTTTTTTTTTTTTGTATTTCTTCTAAACCTAGTACAGTAAGCCATAACTGATCGCAAATTGTGATTGATTTCATTAATTTTAACGCTGTAATGTCGTCAAAAATATATAGAATTCTGAAGTTTGCTAAATTCTTTGAAAACTCCTGAGAATGCTTAACAGTTTGCTTATGAAAAGAGGTTTGGCTTTTAAACAATTCCAAGAAAAACAAGGTTTAGAATTTAAACGGTATAGTAAAAATTTACAAGAAACCACGTATAATTCAATATAAATAACAGCGGTTATTAAAATGTCTCCAAATTTCACAATGCTTAACCACTGCTCATTTAAAACATTTAATACATATGTGCAAATCAGTTCGGTGTACACGACTAAAACCACTTCACCATATAGGTAGGTCATTTGTGTAGGGCGCACAGGCCACATATACGTTTCGTCCCTATGCCCGTCTATGTGCATTTGTTTTGCATTCGAAGGCACGTGATATCCGTTGCGTAGCAAAGTAAACACGTCTACACAGGTCATTAGCTAGAGTGGAGTCGTGTCAGCGATCGAAACCTTGCCCTGCTCGTTTTCCCGACTTCAGCCCATTATACTTCTACTTAAATGGTCATTTGAAGGCAATTATGCAGGCCACACCTATTCATAACGGATAATTGCTGCCTCAGCGTATAGAGCAAGGGTGGCAGCAGATTCGACAGACTCCTGCAATGTGGGAACGAGTGAGACAGTCAGTAATGGAGCGTGTAGACGCCTGCTTTACAGCTCGTTGTAGCCGTTTTGAGCACCTTCTGTAAAGATTTGTGCGTAGTGGATTTCACCGTAGCAACATAAATGACGAACCTGTATAGTGAAGTGGTCTCTGTTTTGTACACCACAACAAATGCTTGTAAAACGGCGGCGAAAGCAAATGAACCATATGTGTATAGAACATGTTCTGATTGTTGTCACATCCTCTACCATATTACCGAAGATTCCCCATATATTTGGTTACACCCTATACAAATAGCTATACCCGGCATACGTTACAATATCATGGAACTAAAAATGCGTTTGCTTTGATAATGAGTTTATTGAAGTCCTTTTGGAAACTCTTTGTTTTTGGTTTTTCAGTCTAGAGCGTATACGAATTAGCCATACAGTTACCCTGTTATGGTCTTCAGTCCGGAGACTGGTTTGATGCAGCTCTCCACCCTACTCTCTTCTGAGCAAGCCTTTTCATCTCCTCAGAAGAACGGCAACCCACATCCACTTCAATCTGCTTACTATACGCGTCTCTTGCTCTCCCTCTGCGATTTTTACCCCACACACTTCCCTCCAATGCTAAATTCACGATTCCCTGATGTCTAAGGATGTGTCCTACCAAGCGATCCCTTCTTTTAGTCAGGGTATGCCAAAAATTCCTTTTTCTCACCAATTCTGTTTAGTACCTCTTCATTAGTTACGCGATCTACCCACCTAATCTTCAGCATTCTTCTGTAGCACCACATTTCAAAAGCCTCTATTCTCTTCCTGTCTGCACTGCTTATCGTCCATGTTTCACTCCCGTACAAGGCAACACTCCACACAAATGCCTTCAGAAAAGACTTCCTTACGCTTAAATTAATATTCGATGTTAGCAAATTTCTCTTTTTCAAAAATGCTTTTCTTCCCATTGCCATTCTGCATTTTATATCCTCTGTACTGCGACCATCGCATGTTATTTTACTACCCAAGTAACAAAACTCATCTCCCACCTTCATTGTTTCGTTACCTAATCTAATTCCTTCAGCATCTCCTGATTTTCTAAGACCGCATTCCATTATTTTTGTTTTCCTCTTGTTAATATTCATTTTATACGCTCTCTTCAACACACTGTCCATTCCATTCAACTGCTCTTCCAGGTCCTTTGCTGTCTCTGGCAGAATTACAATGTCATCAGCAAAACGCAATGTTTTTATTTCTTCCCCCAGTACTTTAATCCCTATTCCAAATTTTTCCTTGCTTTCCTTCACCGCCTGCTCGATGTACAAGTTGAATAACATTGGAGAAAGGGAACAACCCTGTTTTACTCCCTTCCCAACTGATGCTTCCCTTTCATGCCCTTCGAGTCTAATAACTGCGGTCTGGCTTTTGTACAAGTTGTAAATAACTCTCCTTTCCCTATATTTTACCCCTGCTGACTTCAGACTTTGAAAGAGTGTATTCCAGTCAACATTGTCAAATGCTTTCTCCAAATCTACAAAAGCTAAAAATGTAGGTTTGCCTTTCCTTAACCTATCTTCTAAGACAAGACGTAAAGTGAGTATTGCCTCCCGGGTTCCTATGTTCCTCCTGAATCCAAACTGATCGTTCCCGAGGTCAGCTTCTACCAGCTTTTCCATTCTCCAGTTACTCTACGCGAGAGCAAGCCAGGTTGTCTCTCTTTACGCTAGGTGCACTACAGTCGCTGCATATGTAAAATGTATACTTTCATAGCAGTGACAGTCGCGGCTGTACGTCAAGTTGGGCTGTGATATTAGTGTGTACGTATGGTTTAAACAAGCAAAGGTTTGTGGAAGCATTACATTCATTGCTTCCATTCGTAAAGTTTAAAAGTGAAAGTAGCATTTTTAAACAGTAATTATTGTTCCTTATTTCCCGTTATATATTTCCCGTTAAATCAATAAATATCTTGATCCGATCCCTTTCAAACTTCACACGAACACCTGTTGGCATAAAGAGTTTCTGAAAGTTTCATCAAAATCGCTGTAGCCCTTTTGCAGTAGACCTACATGCAAACATTCATTATTATATCATCATCGTCATAAGCCATTGTGCTCATGAAACAAGCGTCTCCAACCCGGACAGTTGCCAGCTTCTCTTAGTGCCTGCTGAAGCGGTAGACCGGAGATCTTCTTGATTTGATCTGTCCATCTGCTCGTTGCTCTTCCTCTTTGTCTAGTGCCCTCTATCTTTGCTCGCAAGATTATTTTCGCTAGACTTTCTCTATCTCCTGTCACAATATGGCCAAAGAACCGCATAATTTTTTCGGTGATTCTAAAAGAAGGCGTCTGATCGAGTTGTTCGATAATTGACACTTTTGTTCTTCTTTCGATCCATTTTATGCGTAACATCCTATACCAGCACCAAAGCTCAAACTCATCAATGTGCTGTTTGTCTCTGGCCTTGAGTGTCCTTGTTCCGCAACCATAAAACAAGACAGAAAACACGATTGTTTCAACTAGCCGGATCTTTGTGCTGTTTGTTATTGATCTGCTCTGCCAGATCTTGTGAGCTGCTTCATAGCCACTCGCCGTAGCGTGATCCGTCTTCTAAATGTCATCTTCACAACTTCTCCTTGCGATGATATGTAGAGATACAATTTTTGTTATAACAGTTCTAAAATATTTATTTTTGATGATGACACCAGTTTCATAGTAAAGGATGCTGTCTGCAGTACTAAAATTAATGCAACCATAACTTGTAGTTGTAGAAAATAAATTGATTCTAAATCACAGTAAGACTAAGATCTTACCATTTTTAACACAAAATTCAACTAAAGGACATTTTGATGACAAAAAATGGTTGTATGATAAGTAAGACTGAACTAATCAAATTTCTAGTCGTGACGTTCAATCCCATAAACGGTTGATCTCTGCACTTCCTGAACAATTATTTTCTGTCTCCCTCCTGATCAATGCGCCCTCACCAGCAGCAAATATTTTTCTATTATAATTATTCACACAACACTTTGAAAGGATTTATAGAAAAATGTTCAGCAATCAGTCGTAAATATTTAGTTTATTCAGATCTAGATTTCCACCACTGTTTGGTCATTATCAGTGCTTAAAACAAAACGATTAAAACACGTAAAACATTTCGACCTCTATGTTGGTGGTTACGTCCATACTATATGAACGTAACCTTCGACATGGAGCTCGAAATGTTTCACGTCTTTTAATACTTTTAACTATTGATAATAAACTAAACATTTACGACTAATTGCTGAAAAATTTTCTACAAATGAAATAAACAGTCGTTGAGCACAAGTACCACTATGGAATTAAGCCTGATAAATTTTTCAAATGATCCTTACGATAGCGGACTCAAGCGGTCCCTTGTAAGCACGACGTGCCACTAAGGAACTATCCGCCGGCCGCGGTGGCCGAGGTGACTGAGACGCTCCAGTCACGGTCAGCACGGCCACTACGGTCGGGGGTTCGAATCCCCCCTCGGGCATGGATATTTGTGCCGTCCTAGTTCGTAAGTAGTTCATAAGTAGTTTGTAAGTTTAGGGACTGATGACCCCGTAGTTAAGTCCCATAAGCTGTACAAACATTTGAACATTTGAATTAAGGAACTATCCGAATGGAACTCAAAACAACAGATGCAATTTACATGCACAGAGAAATAAATGATTACATTTTCATAAAAATGGTATGATTTACTCAAGAGAGAGAGAGCTTCACAAACCGGTAATGGCAATACTGCCTTTCCACATCTGACCCTTAAGCAAGCAGTTATTCGGCATGGTATTGATTGATAGTTTTGGATGCTCTCCTGAGGGATTAGAGCCAAATTCTGTCCAATTGTTAAGGAAGATCGTCAAAATATCAAGCACGTGGAATGACCCTGCCCATAGTGCTCCAAACACTCTTGACTGGGGAGATATCTATTGCCCTAACTGCTAAATATTGCAAAGAACTTTGTATGACGGGCAACCACAGCTAAAATATTTATATATATATATATATATATATATATATATATATATATATATATATATATATATATATATATATATATTTATTTAAGAAAAAAAATGACAAGAACCGCACGGTAACTTCTTTTTAATCTTTTGGACGAAAATGGCCGAGGTGCTTACGGTACCACCTAACCATTAACCCCCTTATCCATCATAAATCACTTATATGGAAAACTTTTAAAAAGCGCCTGAAGATGTAACTGTAGGTTGCGAAACCGATTGTGCGGGTCTACACGACTCCAATAAAAAAAACAGCTCAAGTGGACCAAGGACTTTCATTCAGACTCTTACATTTGTAAGACCTAATTCTTAACTGTGTGAAAGTTTCTTAAATAAATATGTTAAATATTGGTTTCCACAACCATGAAGACAACCTCTAGAAACTTTTTTTTTTCGTTAGCTAATGATGAGCTGTTCTCGGTTTCAGACAGTAATCAACTGTACTTAATACTCCCCTGTTCCAATACGTGTTAGCCTGTCCCGAATCCATGGCATCGAACCTGCAATTTTTTTAATCACCGTGCTACATATGGGCTCAGGGGCATGGAATTGTAAGGAAACGGCGTGTTGCCTTCCACACGTAACTAATAAGGTACTTACGTATTTTTACGGAAAAAGGGGTGTTATAAAGCCAAGCATGGCTTGCCATGAAAGTCAACAAAACGGGGTGTATGGCATCATCGACGTGTAAAGATGCCACGGATATGTACTAAATGGATATGTTATATAATGGAATGGTGCCCCACGCCATCCTTCTTGGACTTCGAGGCGTATGGCGGTCGACAGACATTTTGTTATCCCACCGCTGTGCGAGGCTCTCCAGACACATTTTCGCTTCTCATTCAGATGAGTTCGAAGTGGGACTCGTCACTGAAGACAATTATATTCCATTCAGTACGATTCCAGGCCGAATGCGCAGAACACCACTGGAAATGCGCTTACTGGGGTATAAAGGTCGAGGGAAGTCGGAGCAAGAGACGCCTTCCTTGAATTCAGCACTCTTTCTGTAAGGCAACACAAGGAGACCAAATTGATGTCGGATTTTTGTAATTTTTTATTTTTAGGGTACATGATGTTCAGGACTCAAAACAGAAATCAGCAAAAGGCATTCGATGTAGCTTCTGGAAGAAATCGAATTTTAAGTTTCCTTTCGCCCTTTAGTTACGTATATCAGTTAAGAGTCCTACAGTCGGTGTCACACGTCGGTTGCGTTGTACACTGATAGTTCGAGAGTTCGTATGGTTAAAAGTTCAAACCCAGCCACAGCTTTTTTTATTGTATTCGAATACCTACAGTTCTGAAACATAAAATTCATGATGTATATGGTAATTAACATATCTAATCGCAACTTTTTATGAAAAATGTACATCTTCTGTTTATTCTTAATTTACTAAATTTATAAAAGGTTGCTAATAATATTGGTTTCGATGAAGTAACATCATAGTTTACATTTATTGGGGACTACTGGAAAAGTGTTCACAAAGTGAACAGGCAAATACAACCAGCGTCAGTTAATAGTGAAGTGCATACTGTAGAAAATTAAATTCGTAAAATTTCTTTAAATTAAACCATCATTATTAAGAACATTTCGTAATATATTGAAAACTGATAAAAAAGACGTACATTTTCATCAAGAAATTACGATTATATGTGTAATAATTACCAAATGTTAATTGAATTTTAAATTTAAATCTTGTACATACTTGAACACAACGAATGAAACAGAAGTGGCAGTATTTTAACCATCAAACTAAAAAATTTTGAGTGCCAATCTACAACGCTGATCATGAGCTCATCAAACAATCTCTTAGTGATCGTAATATGGGCAACAGCATCTGTGATAACAGCGACAAGTTCTTCGTGTCTATCCACTTTGCCGCGGCGGAGCGGCCGAGCGCATTGAGGCGCTATGCTACGATGCTCGAGGCCATTCCCCGTTGGGGGTTCGAGTCCCCCCTCGGGCATGGATGTTTGTGCCGTTTTTAGTATAAACTAGGTCATAAGTAGTTTATAAGTTTAGGGACTGATGAACCCGCAGTTAAGTCTCATAAGCTTTACAAACATGGTAAGATCCAGATCCCCATTTAACCAGCCCCGTAAACAGAAGTTTAATTGGGTAGCTCACGTTATCGGGACATAATCAAACATCTTTCAAACATGAGAGGCACTTGCGCTCACCACTGCTTACTGATGGAACTCACGGTTGTACGCCTGTAGGTGTTTCCTCGGTGCAGCATGCGATGCTACCATCTTCTGGCGAATTTCTGCGCATCTTATACGATGAATCAGTCACCTTTCTTACCATTTTTCTGGCTATCATAAGGCCTACACAACATTTCAGTAAAAATTATTCACACTCGTCTTCATTCATGATAGTGTGTAGTCTTCAATTTTTTTTCATTTCTCCAACAATCGCAAATCGAACAGAGGTGTATTCGGTTAATTCTCACGGTTCACCTTACAAATTACCTGTCATTTCTCTTGACTCACCTTGCGTTTGAACAAGCCCCAATAGTCGGCTTGGCCCGGTATGTATTTATTAAAATCTTGAAGTTAATATTCAACGTTGCGTTATCTGTACATTTGTCAGGAAACACAACCGGTTACACACCATAATAGCTGTATCTTCCGGCATATAGCATTTACTTCACAGGACTAAAGAAAAATACGCTGCCTAAACGTTCAAGTTATAAACCCTTTCAAAAGATTAACAGTCTGTTGGATAAGTTTGAAATACGAGTATATACACCGGCACGTTTTTCGTCGAAGCGACTAAAAAAACTTATGCTCCCGTAAAATACCAAAAGTTATAACCAATTCAAGGTCTAAAAAGTGGACGTCTTTTAATCGTTGTCGTAAATGCAGTCCCCATTCAAATACGGAGGGCGCTTAGTTCGCGCAAGACATCCGCCATGTAAATAAAACCGTATCTTAAAAATCACCGATAGAACCGCACTAAAACAGAATTGCTGAAGTGATTATCCGCTATAGCCACTCAAGGCTTAGAAGGAGTTTATGTCCGCAATGAACTCCGTTCTAACATGCATTTCATATAAAAAGGGGTGCAGATGACGCTTACAAGATAGCCGTCAACGGATAAAAATCATATTTTAATTAGGTCACCGATAAAACTGTGCTATTGTAGTTGTGAAGTACAACCCGCGTGTTCGCCGAGAACGGGCGAAACCTAACAGTGAGTGGTGGCATGATAATATGATAATTAATCTCAGTTTCTTTAGTCTCGTCCAACGGGAAGTGGCCTGCAAATCGCAGCACTACAGTTTACTATATGGCAAACAAGGCGGCGGAGAAGCAGAGTGGGAACTGTACGCCCAGTGTACAGACCTGACTGTCCTTCTTCATCCAAGACACTACACAGAACGAATTATACCGCAAGGGATTATATCTATAATTTTAGTTTAGTGGCACTCATATGCATTTTCTGATATGTGTCGTGATTGCTTCAGAGTATCTGTATAGTTCTTCTTTGGGTCTCTTTTGCCAGATATTTTCTCTAAAAACTGTACCGTGCTTTTTTCTCAGAATTTTCCTGTCTTGTTTTTCAATCTCCTTGATTTTCACCGTTCCTTTGGTGCTTGTGTTTTCCGATGCATAGAGAGCTTCCGGTAGCACTACTGTGTTGTGGCGTCTTAGTTTTGCAGGCACAGAGATACCTTTTATTTATTTATTTACTTTTTTATTATTGTAGTTGGACCAGGTGAGTTTATAAGCTCTTTCTAATTATGAGACTCTTTCGTCGTTTGCTTTTGTAATCAAATCATTCACAACAGTTGTTGTCATCACTTCATAGAAAAAGTAATGCATGGACCATGGTAGCTCATCCCGGTAGCTTTCATTAATGAGAAGCTAAGTTATTACACTTTTGCCTATACAGAAAGACTCCTGCAGAGTACAGGTAAATTGACAATTTGCTCTTTACGTACCAACTTCACAGAACGTAGTTCGCCACATGCTTCTCTTTCGCAGGTTGAAGCATACACGAAAGTGCTACTAGTCGAACTGGATTTCTCTTTCGGAAAACTGAGATAGGGGACGCGGAACACAACTCATCACAAAAGAGTGATTTCATTTTTTTTTATTTTACGACACTAATTAACTAATGTTCATGGCATGGGTGATACATTTCTTCAAGTAATATATCAGTGCAAAATAAAATAGATAAAAAACTTAGAGCATAATTGTCATTACAATATGTAACAATGCATTTGTCAATACAGAATACGAAAAGAAAATGAAAGCAAACATACGCAGTGTAATTTATTACATGACACAGTTACAGTCCATAAATAAATAAACCAACATTATGGATACATATTTCGTTCGTAAAAACAGAGATCCTAGTCACCATAAATTAGTTTTCAGCTCATTAAAATTATAAATTATTACTTATAAAACTCGTAAAATTTCAGAAGTAAGGGGTAAAATGTATAACTTATATTCTTTTCTGACAGGATGATTTCAAAATGGACTAATACGTCCGCAACCGGTTATAGAAAACAAAATATAAAAGCTTTCTACATGTACGTCTACGTGGGATACTCTGCAAATCAATTTATGTGCCTCGCAGAGGAGGTTCATCGAACCACCGTTATACTATTTATCTCCCATTCCATTCTCGAATAGCGCGTGGGAAGAAAGAACACCTGAATCTCTCCGTTCGAGCTCTGATTTTATTCAGATGATAATTTCTACCTATTTAAGTGGGAGTCAACAATATATTTTCGCATTCGGAGGGGAATGTTGGCGATTGGAGTTTCGTAACTAGCCCACGCCGCAGCGATAAGCGTCGTTGTAATGATTCCAATCCCAGATCCTGTATCATTTCCGTAACGCTGTCTCCCCTATATCGTGACAATACAAAACGAGCTGGCCTTCTTTGGACTTTTTCAATATCCTCCGTCAAACCCACCTGATAAGGATCCCACACTGGGCAGCAATAGTCCAAAAATGGACGGACAAGCGAAGTGTATGCAGATTCTTTTATAGTTCTGTTGTATCTTTTAAGGGTTCTGCCAATAAAACGCAGTCTCTGGTTCGCCTTTCCCACGACATTATCCACGTGTTCTTTCCAGTTTAAGTTCAAAAAATGTTTGTTAAGCTTATGGGACTTAACTACGGGGTCATCAGTCCCTAAACTTACAAACTACTTATGAACTACATACGAACTAGGACGGCACAAATATCCATGCCCGAGAGTGGATTCGAACCCCCGACCGTAGTGGCCGTGCTGACCGTGACTGGAGCGCCTCAGTCACCTCGGCCACCGCGGCCGGGCCAGTTTAAGTCTAAAGTAATAGTAATTCCTAGGTATTTTGTGCTGGATTTTGCGGCCTTCACTTTTGATTGATTTATCTTGTAAACAAAGTTTAACGGTTTTCTTTTCGTACTCATGTAGACGACTTCACACGTCTCATTATTTAGAGTCAATTGCCAATTTTTACACCATAGTGATATCTTATTCAGATCGTTCTGTAGTTGGTTTTGATCTTCTGGTGATTTTATTAGACGGTAAATGACGGCGTCATCTGCAAACAATTTAAGAGAGCTACTTAGATTTTCCCCTAAATCGTTTATGTAAATAAGGAACGGCAACTGCGACTTGTAATTGTAGACAATTGGTCAAATAATAAAGTAACTCACTACACCAGCCAGCGTGTTGATCAAAGTGTGTGTTGAGTGTATACGTATTTGGTTGTAAATCATCGAAATAAAACGTAAATTATGCCAAAAATTGTTTGTCACTTTCGCTGCACACACAAAAAGAGAAACGGATAGGTATCTGATACATTCATCAGCTAATATATCCAGCTAATATAAAGCTGTTAATTTCCGTGTCCTTAAACACAAACTTCAGACACATTGCTATTGCTACTATTTTAGTAGAACAACACAAGGAAATATCTATGCATGAAAATACTGCAAGAAAAGAAGAGAAAAAAAATGAAAAGCAGAGGGGAGTCAACAAAATACTGGTCGATTCAGATATAAATAGGTCTACAGTATTTCTGTGAGATGGTATGTTGGATATAGCAAATCATTATGAGTTTCCAAAAATAGGATCTCTGATTCACAATTAGTGCTCAATACAATGCCAGAAGCGCACTCGATTTGACTGGAGGAAGCATTACCGTACCTTGAGAACAGTCCAGTAAATACTCGAAGTGTACCCACGTTGACTTGATAGCATATCTGAAACAGTTGAGCCACGAAACGACTGCACCTCCGACTTCTCCTACAGTGACTTCAAGTCGAGCTACGAGTTCTTCTGCAGTGTTTGTAGTAGTTTAACATACAAGAGCCTGCACGTAGGCTCAAGGATTAAAATCAGGTGGCAGTGCCGCACATGAACAAGTCCATCAAGTTCAATCCAGCCTCCAGAGAACTGTCTGTCCAAGAATCTTCTCACTTCGTTTGTGAAGCGGGCAGGTGCCCAGTCATTCTGAAACAATATTCGTCTGCTGGTTTGAAGCGGCACAGTTCCAGAAGACCGGGAAGTACGTGTTCGAGAAATACGCGGAAACCACGATCAGTTACACCGTGAGAACACATCAACACATCAGCAGTCCACACATCAACTAAAAAAGTTGCCTTATATGGTGGACAGGCGTATCTCGAGTGTACCAAGAAAATCGATGGAAACAAGACATCCAGACATCTGCGCCTGCGGTGGAGTGGCCGAGCGTTCTACGGCGCCTTGCTGCGGAGCGCGCGGTTGCTCGGCGTCGGAGGTTCGAGTCCTCCCTTGGGCCTGGATATGTGCGTTTTCCTTAGTTTATTTTAACTTTGTTTAAGTAGTTTGTAAGCCTATATAATAAGAACAAATTAAGCCCCATAGATTTACAAACATCTGAGGATTTGAGGTAACTCTGGTTGTCGCAGCACCACAAATGGGAGTCTTTTGAGGTCACCTACGGTCACGTCAGTGACCCCATGTACATTAACTTGAAATTATTGGCTGTATCCATCCTATCATCCCAAAATTTCTGATGAAACACCCGGTATAATAAAACACACTGATGAGACAAAACATTACGGCTGTTTGCCTAACAGCGTCGGTTGGTCCACTTTAAATAGCAATATAGCAGCTATTTTGCATGGCAAATATTTTACAGAAGTTTTATCTCGTACTGTGTAACACCACCTGGTTACGTCTATTCAAGTATTTTCCTGAAAGTTGGAACGATGGTTTGCATTCGCTGAACTGGTGCCCAATATGGTACCAGATGTAGCCCATCAAGGTCAGATCAGCCAAATTTTGTAGCCAGTTCGCGAAATATATATATAGTTCAAATGTTTCCAAAGGTAAGGCACCAACCTGCTGAGGTGTTATGTTTGCTGACACGAAAAGTTGTCCTCCGGGAAGAATCTATCACTGACAACATGAGAATTTACAGGTGGACTGCAATAGCATTCATGATGGCCACAGCTAGCATGGTCGATGGTACCTTCATGAACTGCTGTGCTGAGTTGGTTTTACTGTTTCACGTCACATGACAGAGGTTAAGCATCGTGCGCAGTAGTTGGTCCAGGTACTTACTCTGCAAGCTGTTGACTTTCTTGACTTTGTCTTTACTGCGGAAGGGACAAGATGGGTGGTGGCAGAATTTCCTTGGTTACCGGTCTTTACTCGAATCTCGAGGATTGAACACCAAATCTACCTTCGGTGTTTCAGAAAATTACAGTATGCAACATTTTCATGGTGAGGTCCGTCGGATGCGGATGTTAGTCTAGATGGGTTCTTTGAATGTAGTGGACGAGTACATTCCAGGAGCGGATTTCACCGTCTCTCATCGTGTGCATCACGAGCATGGCATTTCACTACACTAGAGACTTACACAGTCATCGTCATCTGCCCTCAAAAGATACGTTATGAATAACAGACATTGCCGAGGTGGGGTCGCTTGTATGGCTCAGCGATACAAATAGCCGTACCATGGTGTAACCATAGCGGGCCGGGGGAGGGGGCGGTATGTATGGAGAGGTAGATAGCCCAGAAACGTGTGGTTCCTGAAGAGGGGAAACAGTCTTTTTTAGTAGTTACAGGGGCAACAGTCTGGATAATTGATGAATTGGCCTTGTAACATTAACTAACATGGCTTTGAAAAGCAGTTACTGCGAACGGCTGACGGTAATGAGAAACTAAGACGTTACTTTTCCCAAAGACATGAAGCTCTATTGTATGAATATAAGATGATAGCGTCTTCTTGGATAAAACATTCCGAAGGAACCTAATCTCCGATTTGTATCTCCGGGCGGTGACTACTCGAGATGATGTTGACATCAACAGAAGCAAAAAAGATAGACTTCGGATCGGAGCATCGATTGTCCTAACCCTTAAAATTGGAAGAACCAGCTTTGGCCGCATTGAAATCTTTATTTTTTTATATACAATACAGATCGATTTCGGTCAGTGTCTGACCATCCTCAGTGCATGAATCCAAGCCCTGACATGGCCTGTTTGGCATTCTACTTATGTACTGCGTACTTGATGATAATATGCAAAGTGCAAGTTTTTGTGGACCCACAGTGCACTGAGAATGGTCAGACAGTGACCGAAATCGATTTGTATTGTATATAAAAAATAAAGATTCAAATGCGGTGAAAGCTGGTTCTTCCAATTTTAATAATTTTAATGTGGTTGCTCTGCACCAGATTCCGGATGGAGTCGCCTACATGTAAAGATATAGCTAGGTTGTAGTTGTATATGTTGGGGAGTAGTGAAATTCGGAGACACGATGAACAGGATTTCTGGTCAGGTGTGTCCTATTGAAATCACGACACCGTTTAGTCCACAGAAGCTGGGCAGAGGAACATTAGGATTGGAGTCGTAACGAATGGCGCCTGGTTCTGTTCAGAGTAAAAACTTTGCTTATTTGCAGGAAACATGACCATATCATGGTGGTGGACGAATGGTGTGGGAAGGAATCAGTATTGGTAGACATATGATCTCTATATCGTTCAGAATGGCGATAAGACTACTCAGTGGAGTAGAGACGAAATTCTTCGACCTATTGTTGTGCCCTACGTTGCTGACACAGAAGATGGGTTCCTTTTGGTGGACGATATCGCTCATCCCTACAGAGCTGCACTGGTGGACAATATGCTAGAAGCTGAGGGAATTGGACGAATGGAGTGGCCAGCTCGTTCACTGGACGACAGAGTGATTCAGCATGTGTGCTGTTATATTGGACAAACCGTACGCACTGTGGAACAACTATGGACAGAACAGGAGAGATGGTTACGTCTTTCCTACCTGGAAAAAGAGCCGTGGCAGAACATTCCTTGAAAATCGACACCGAATTCATTCGACGAAAAACAGCAGATGCATTGCAGCCAGAACAGTTGCAGAAATGGATTTTGCAGTCATGGAAGACTGGCCAAATAAAGGTGAAGAGATTATTTCTAACTTCATACTATCCATGACTTGCGGGTGTGCAATTGTATTGGCCGTCGGAGGTGATCACACACAACTCGACTCGAGAAAGACTTTTTCACTATTATGCTAGCTTTGTTCTGCATAGTTAGAACGCCGTGTAAATATGAATCTGAGACAGCAAAATATCGTACTATATCACTCATAAATTACAATTGTAAACAAGATCTTAATGAAATACGTCACAATTGGTATATTGTGCATGAAGTGTCACCTGATCTAATTGTTTTGAGCACTGCATATTGTTTTGCTGAATGAAAAGGCCTCCAATTTCCGTCATGTGATGAGACGTGGATGGCCAACACCTGGTCAGCTAGTCGTTCCTTTACAGGTCGACAGATGCTCACCGCAGTAGTAGTCGATGCTGCCCAGTTCCGCGTGATCCTCATTCCCGAGCGTGTGAGATTTCATGCGGCGTTGCTGAAGTTCAGAAGAAGAGTCGCAATTACGACGGCTGCTGCAACGTACAATTGATGAGATCAGATGTGGAAATAGATGAAAAGCAGAGGTTGTCAAAACAGAAATGGTAAGAGAGAGAGAGAGAGAGAGAGAGAGAGAGAGAGAGAGAGAGAGTGCGAGAGAAGCATGACGAACGAGATTTCCCAGAGGAAATGTGGAAATAATACACTGCAACACCAATGCACATTGACCTACCGCTGATTAGTCACTTCATACAGACGTAACAGTGCGGAACAGTCTGAACAGACCTGATGGTTCCTATTTTAGCCACGAGATGCCAGTTGCAAAGTGGCTCCCGCCACAGAGATTCCTTTCAAAAGAGACACCCCGAGGAGCCGTTCCTATTCTGTGGCCGGGGCTCAGAGCAGGTATTGTGCTCGGTGATACTGGCCCAGGCGGCAGGTAGCGGCGGTCGGCGGCTCTTTTCTGGAGGCCCGCACACCTGGCCAGGGGCCGCTCCTCGGCCATTTCACACCTCCCTGCCGATAATGCGCCATTGGCTGCGGAGGCGCTAGCGGAGCAGGCCGCATTACGGCGATACAGATAGCGGCGCTGGCCGCGGTACGCTTCATTTCAATTAGGAGCGCCATTTGCGGCGGCAGAGGGCCGTCGGCCGGGGGGATGCGCTAGCCACGCGTGAATTAATCACGGTCTGTAATTGCCACAGCACTGCGCACACCCCGCAGGGCCTCAGCAGCTGCCGCCGCCGCCGGGGTAGTGGGCACACGCGGCGCCGTGGACCCGCAGCCAACCCCTGTCAACATCGTCTAGAGCCAAGGCCTCACAACTAGCCCGTGTCACGTCACACTGACAGCCTGCCATCGCAAGCTCCCTGGATGGCACTACGAGGCAGTGGGCTGTGGCAACACCATCTAGATGTAAGGCCCCACAACAAGTCTGTGTCACATCACAATGACACCCTGCCATCGCAAACTCACTGGATGCTGTTACGAGGCACTGGGCTGTGCCAACATCGTCTATGTATAAGGCCTCTCAACAAGTGCGTGTCACGTCACACCGACAGCCTGCCATCACAAGGTCACTGGATTAAGCTACGAGGCAGTGAGCTGTGCCAACACCGTCTAGATGTAAGGCCTCACAACGTGTCACGTCACACTGACAGGCTGCCATTGGAAGCTCACTGGATGGTGCTACTTGGCAGTAGGCTGTGCCAACACCATCTAGATGTAAGGCCTCACAACAAGTCCGTGTCACGTCACAACGACATCCTGCCATCACAAACTCAGGATGGCGCTACGAGGCAGTGTGCTGTCCCAACACCGTCTAGATACAAGGCCTCACAACAAGTGCATGTCACATCACAGCGTCAGGCTGCCATCGCAAGCTCACTGGATGCTGTTTCGAGGCGGTGGGCTGTGCCAATACCGTCTAGATATAAGGCCTCACAACAAGTTCGTGTCACATCACAACGACAGTCTGCCATCGCAAGCTCACTGGATGGCGCTACGCCGGCCGCGGTGGCCGCGGGGACTGAGGCCCTTCAGTCACGGTCTGCACGGCCACTACGGTCGGGGGTTCGAATCCCCCCTCGGGCATGGATATTTGTGCCTCCCTAGTTCGTAAGTAGTTCATAAGTATTTTGTAAGTTTAGGGACTGATGACTCCGTAGTTAGACTATACAAACATTCGAACATTTTGAACATTTGATGGCGCTACGAGGCAGTGGGCTGTGCCAACACCGTCTAGAAATAAGGCCTCACAACAAGTGCATGTCACGTCACACCGATAGGTGCCGTCGCTAGCTGAGTGGCTGGTCGCTGGGGCACGGCACACTGCCTCATAGCACCATCCAGTGTTGTTGTTTATAATTCTATCGGAAGAAACTGCGTGGTCATTAGTCCATAGCTTACAAATTACTTAAACTAACATAAGGACAACACACACACACACACACACACACACACACACACACACACACATTCCCCAGGGAGGACTCGAACTTCCGACGGCGAGCAACCGCGCGCTTTGCAGCGAGGCGCCTTAGACCGCTCGGCTACTCCACCGCCACCACCATCCAGTGAGCTTGCGATGGCGGCCTATTGGTGTGACACGGACTTGTTGTAAGGCCTTGTATCTAGACGGTGTTGGCTGTGCCCCAGCGGCCAGCCACTCAACTAGCGATGACAGCCTATTGGTATTACGTGACACGGACTCGTTCCGAGGCCTTGTATCTAGACAGTGTTGACCCTGCCCACGCACGTGACACAGGAGTGTGTCGCAGGCTGGTATTCCAGACAAGGTGAAAAGAGTCGTATCGATATGCACATGTGGCGGTACTTGTAGACTGGTAATTAGAGGCACCGTAGATCACGACAACTTGCGACCTGCCCATAACAAGGTTGAAACACAGGAGTGAGCCTCAGTGGCGTCACAGCCAGCTGCCAAGAGCGGACGTAACAAACCTGTCTTAAACATTACCGTGTATATGCTATCCAGCCACTCGTTGATCATTCGGGAAAGCAAACGGAAAACAAACGGAAAGCTGAAGTTCTAAATTCCACAGTTAAGAAATCTTTCACGCAGGAGGACCGTAGAAACGTACCATCATTTCGTCAAGGCACTAACTCCCAAACGCAGAACATAGTAATAGGTTTTTGCGATGTAGAGAAGGAGCTGAGAGAGTTCAATATAAAAAAGTCTCCAGGTCCAGATTTTCGATCTTACAAAGAGTATTCTGCGACATTGGCCCCTTACTTAGCTTGCATTTGTCGCGAATCTTTAATTCAGCGCAAAGTTGGAAAAAAGCGCAGGTTACTCCCGTTTATAAGAAAGGTAAAAGGACTGACTCACATAATTGCAGGCCAATATCGTTGACATCAGTTTCCTGTAGAATTTTGGAGCATATTCTCGAATATAGTGAATTTCCTTGAGA
Organism: Locusta migratoria; assembly: GCA_026315105.1. Taxonomy (NCBI): domain Eukaryota; kingdom Metazoa; phylum Arthropoda; class Insecta; order Orthoptera; family Acrididae; genus Locusta; species Locusta migratoria. Next base: position 179,782,739 of record CM048747.1, read on the forward strand.
CGAATAAGCTTCTTTCTTGAATCAGCAGAGGTTTAGGAAACATCTTTAGTGTGAAACTCAGCTTGCTCTTTTCTCACATGACATCTTGCGAGCCATGGTTGAAGGGGAACATGCAGTTTGAGTATTTTTCGATTTCAATAAGGCATTTGACACAGTGCCGCACTGCAGACTGCTAACGAAGATACGAGCTAGTGGAATTTGTGACTGGCTGGAAGACTTCCTAAGTAATAGAACGCAGTACGTTGTTCTCGACGGCGAGTGTTCATCAGAAACGAGTGTACCGTCAGGCGTGCCCCAGGGGAGTGTGATAGGACCTCTATTATTTTCTATATATGTAAATGATCTGATGGACACAGTAATTTGTAATTTGCGGATGTTTGCTGTTGATGCTGTGGTGTTTGGGAGGGTGACGTCATTAACTGACTGTAATAGCATACATGGAGACTTAGACAAAATTTCTAGTTGGTGTGAAGAATGGCAGCTAGCTCTAAATGTATAAAAATGTATGGTGATCCAAATGAGTAGGAAAAACATCCCATAATGCTCGAATACAGCATTAGTAGTGAGCTTTTAGATGCAGTCGCGACGTTCAAATATCTAGGCGTAACTCTGCAAAGCGATATGAAATGCATCGAAAATGTAAGGACAGTTCTGAGTTAGGCGAACAGCTGACTTTGATGTACTGGGAGAAGATATACTCTATTTGTAAAGGAGACGAGGTATAAAACGCTTGTACTACCACGTCTTGACTATTGTTCAAGTATTTGTGACCCCCAGCAGAACAGTTTAAAGGAAGACATAGAAGCAGTTCAAAGGCGAGCAGCTAAGTCCGTTAATGGTAGGTTCAACCAATACGCGAGTGCCACAGAAATGCTCCGGGACTCAAATGGGGATCGCTGAAGGAAAGACAATGTTCTTTTCGCGAAATTCTGTTGAGGAAGGCCGGAATTTGAAGCTGACTGCAGATCTTTCTGCCGCCTACTTACATTTCGCGTAAAGATCACAAAGACAAGGTAACAGAAATTAAGGCTCTTACGGAGGCATATAGATATTCGTTTTTCCCTACTTCTGTTTGAGAGTGGAATAGGAAAGGAAATGCCTAGTAGTGGTACAGTGTACCCTCCGCCACTCACCTTACGGTGCAGTTGTGGAACACAGAATTAATTTTCTATTTCTTTAGGGGGCGGCTAATGTTTCTTTCTTATGTATTCAGGATCCCAGCAAAAGTACGGCAGCTGATGAAGTGTTTAAAGGCGATCTAGGGCTCAAAAGCACGTGGTTTATCAGATACCATGTGAATATATTGGACAAACTGTACCCACTGTGGAACAGCGCCGGATTGAATACGAGAGGTGCTTACGACTTCGCTACCCGGAAAACATTTCTTACAAAATCGACACTGAATATATCTGTCTAAAACGAAAGGATGTTGGGATAGTGTTAAACAGAAAGCCATTGAAATTAAAATGTCGGAGAACACCATTAATAAGGACGTCAGCTTGCAGCTCAGCACAACTTGGGACCCGGCCAAAGCAAGGTTGAAACGGACGCGGCGGACACGGTACGAAGAAGCGAGCCTTAGAGACATTACAGCCAGAAGGCAAAAGTGGGCGCAACCAACCAACACTATCACCGATAGCCGTCATCGCAACCTCGCTGGATGGCGCTACGAGGCAGTGGGTTGTGCCCCAGCGGTCAGCTATTCAGCTTGCGATGGCAGCCTATCCGCGGCCAACGGGAAATACAGGCCCCAGCGCAGACGTCATGCCATGTAAGCAAGGTAGCTCCGAGCCGGAGCGATCGTTAGCTCAGTGGCTGGCCTCTATAAGGCAATGGGGTGTGTCCCAGCGGCCACCCAATCGGCTAGCGATTGCGCCGGCTCGGAACTACCTTGCTTACGTTGCATGATGTGTGCATGATGTGTGCGATGAAGCCTGTCTTTCTCGTCGGTCACGAGCCTATCCGTGTGACGTGACACGGACGTTATGAGTCTTTGTATGTGTTGAACGGACTCGTAACGTAGAAATTGTCAAATATGGCGAGGCAGCTAGCTCCATTTTCGTCACCGCCAGCAGCGTTTCGATTTAACGGCAAGTTTACGAGAATGTAGCTCTCATTTACCACTTGACAAAGGGCAAGGAGAGCTTGGCCGAAAGCTCATGGTTTTCTAACCACCTGAGGCGGCTGGAGGCCCGAGAAGATTCTATTCCTTCATATTGTCGTGAGACCACTCTATACCTTGTTTACATCGTACTTCTGCCATCAGTATATATGGATAAGTCTGTCCCAATATTTTTTTACCACCATAGTATATCTGCTTTGTGACTTACACACTCCCTGCTGTTTGTTACGTGGTTATGGTATATCGTCCCAAATTTGCGACAGGATAGGGGATTTCCTCTCAAAGAGGACACAGTTCGTAATACTCGATGGTAAGGCATCAACTAAAACAGAGGTGATATCGGGCGTTCCACAGGGTAGTGTCATTGGACCTCTGCTGTTCCTAATTTACAGAAACGATTTAGGGGAAAATCTAAGTAGCTCTCTTAGGTTGTTTGCCGATGACGCAGTCATTTACCGTCTAGTAAAATCATCTGAAGATCAAAACCAACTGCAGAATCGTCTGAATAAGATATCACTACGGCGTAAACATTGGCAATTGACTCTAAATAATGAGAAGAGTGAAGTTGTTCACATGAGTACGAAAAGAAATCCGTCAAACTTTGTTTACAAAATAAATGAATCGAATGTCAAGGCCGTAAACTCTACTAAATACCTAGAAATTACTATCACATCAGACTTAAACTGAAAAGAACATGTAGATAATGTCGTACGAAAGGCGAACCAGAGACTAAGTTTTATTGGCAGAACACTTCAAAGATGCAACAGAACTACTAAAGAGACTACGCTTGTCCGTCCTTTTTTGGAGTATTGCTGCCCATTGTGGGATCCTTATCTGGTGGGTTTGACGGAGGACATCGAAAGAGGCCAAAGACATCGTTTCGTATTGTCACGATACTGTGGAGACAGCATTACGGAAGTGATGCAGGATCTGGGGTGGGAATCATTACAACAACGACGCTTATCGCTGCGGCTTGGGCTACTTACGAAACACCAATCGCCAACATTCGTCTCAGAATGCGAAAAAATATTGTTGATTCTTACTTACAAAGGTAGAAATGATCGTTGTTGTTGTGGTCTTCAGTCCGCAGACTGGTTTGATGCAGCTCTCCACGCTACCCTGTCCTGTGTATGTCTCTTCATCTGAGAATACTTTCGGCAATCTACATCCTTTTGAATCTGCTTACTGTATTCGTCCCTCCGTTCTCCCTCTACGATTTTTACCCCACACATTTCCTTCTAATGCTAAGTTGACAATTCCTTGGTCTCAGAATGTGTCCTACCAATCTATCCCTTCTCTTAGTCAGGATACGCCAGAAACTCCTTTTCTCCCCAATTCCGCTAAGCACCTCCTCATTAGTCCCGTGATCTATCCATCAAATCTTCATCATTCGTCTGTAGCCCCACATTTCAAAAGCTTCTATAATCTTTTTGTCTGAACTCCTTATCGTCCACTTTTCACTGCCATACAATGCTACCCTCGAGACAAAGGCTTCCAGAAAGGACTTCCTAACATTTAAATTAATATTGGATGTTAACAAGTTTCGCTTCTGTAGAAACGGGTTTCTCCCCATTGCCATTCTGCATTTTATATCTTCTTTACTTCGGCCATCAGAAGTTATCTTGTTACCCAAATAACAAAATTCATTTACTACTTTTATTATCTCATTACCTATTTAATTCCTTCAGCATCACCTGATTTTCTGACATTGCATTCCATTACCTTCGTTTTACTCTTGTTAATGTTCATCTGATATCTTCATTTCAAAACACGGTTCATTCCATTCAATTGTTCTTCCAGATCCTTTGCAGTCTCTGACACAATTACTATGTCGTCGGCAAACCGTGATGTTTTTATTTCTTCTCCCTATCATCAGATTAAAATACGAGAGATCAGAGCTCGAACGGAGAGATTCTGGTGTTCTTTCTTCCCCGCGCGCTATTCTACAATGGAATGAGAGATAAAATAGTTGTTCGATGAACCCTCTGCCAGGCACTTAAACGTGATTTGCAGAGTATCCCATGTAGATGTAGATGCCTCGCCGAAGCCCCGCGTGAGGCGCGGCGTGTCGTCAGGATTAGGGACTTTTATAAACAAGAGTGGGCAGCCGCCAGCAGCCAGTTAAAGGAATGCAAATCGCCGGCCGATAAATATTCAGCGTAATCGTCATGGCGGCGCCGCGCTAGCCCGGTGTCGGTCAATTACTCGCTCAGCGGCGCGCTTATACAGATTTGGGCCATTACAGCAGGCCTGTTGCACCGCCGCGCGGGGGCGCTGTTTCACACCGTTTAAAGGCCCGACATCCCACCAGACTGCTATCACACAAAGTCTACAAATGCTGCCGATAATGTGAACGGGAACAGCCTTCGCATTGGTTAGAAAGATATTTACAGCATGCAGTGGTATCTCATAATAATAATCTGAAATCTCTGAACCCTTAGAGCAGCGGTCGGCGACTGGCGGACCGCGGTCCAGATGCGGACCGTGGAAGGCCAAAAACTGAACTGCCAATAATACTTTTTAAAATTAAAGTTGCATTCTCAAATTATTAAAAAAATATGTTTTCTGTAAATAACAATTCATATGAGAGCTACCTTTAATTTTTTTATAGTATTTTCAACTAACTTAATAATTAGAACCTGACGGGTAGTAGCAGAGGGGGGGGGGGGGGGCAAGCTGGCCAATGAGCCACCTAAAAGCTCTGTCGTACATACAAATGCAGCACAAGAACTTTATTTAATTAACAAGGAAATTCTATAAATCGACTTCATACTGTGACATTCTCTGAAACCTTTATTTAAGCTGACAACAATAGAAGTAATTTATCTGAACTTCTGCAGAAGTCGCCTGGCTAAGCCATGGGACTCAATGAATCATGCGACATAGCTGATAACGAACAAAAGTCCATTTTCGTGCGATTTTTTATATACTGAAGGCAAATATTTTAGGAGGGGGGGGGTTGCAATTTCTAACAAGGCAAGACTCGTGGATAAGATTTATTCAATTCTTTTGATGACTTCATAACAGAATCAATCATTAATTATGATAAAATGGTGTCTCAACTGACGGAGCCCCAGCGATGATCTACAAAGAAAAAGGACTAGTAAAGAGAATCAAAGGCCAGAAAGCTAGCCTACTGTCGTATCACTGCATGATTCAATAGGCAGTACTTTGTGGTAAACTTAATACGACCCTGAAAGAAGCTGATTAATTTTATGAAGTCTCGTTCTTCTCTTCAGCAGTCAGATCAAGCAGTTTCTTTCTGAGTGCGATTCGGCGCATTCTATAACTTTTTCTGGATTTTTAATACGAATATGCCTGTCTGTTGTATTTAATATTATTTAGTGAGTAAAAATAAAAATAAAAAAGGAATATCATTTTTGTCTTCTGGACCTCAATAAACATTTTCAGAAGTATTCGGACCCCATCTAAGAATACTTGCCGACCTCTGCCTCAGAGATTAGGACAGGCGGGCGTCAAGATGACGGTATCTCACCACCACTCTTCAACCCAGTCTTCTCTCTCGGTTCCACGTGCAGCTCGTATTTGATTGCACAAATGCTTATTTCTAACATGTCTCAAATTGGTTTTGGCGTCTGATTCCAAAACAAAAATAACCTAGTTTAGTAAATTCCGTAACTTGAAGTGGTGTGAAATTCTGTAGGCCAAAAAAAAAAAAAAAAAAAAAAAAAAAAAAAAAAAAAAAAAAAAAAAATTGTATATAGACCTACGTAAGTTCCACAACCTGTTCTACAGTTTGTATCCTGTTTAAAAAAAAAAAATGTTTGTAGAGCTTATGGGACGTAACTACGGGGTCATCAGTGCCGTAATTTACAAACTACTTATGAACTACCTTATACTAAGGATGGCACAAACATCCATGCCCGAGGTGGATTCGAACGCCCGACGGAGAACGGCCTCGCGCATCGTAGCATAGGGCCTCAATGCGCTCAGTCACGGCTTGTTTTTCAACAACAGACAATATACTACTCTTGCTAGATTTTGTTAATATCAAACACAAGTTTTTAGAAGATTTTTGAATCCTTTTGTGTTTTTGATAGTTAGTTTTTCAGGTAAGACTTCACTGAAAAGTGAACAAATGACATTTTTTTGAATCTATGTAGTGTTTTGTTGTTTTTAAATCCTTAGGCTATTGATTTCTCGCCGTTAAATCTAAGCAGTGAATGTTATACTGAGCACAGAAAAATTCTGCGTATATTCATGTATGTTTACTTTACCTTTAAGGCGCCTAAATTATTTACTCTTAGAAATACGCCGTAACTCATAGACAAATTTAGTTATATTTAATGATTTCTTTTTTTTTTTTTTTTTTTTTTTTTTTTTTTTTTTTTTTTTTTTTTTTTTTTTTTTTTGGCGGGGTGGAAGGATTTGATGTAGTGGGGGCACCATACGATTCTACCATCATCATCATTAGAGGCTGTTATATCTTTCAGCGTTGAGTGGAGCATAGTCCCCCTAATTGAATTCCTCCGTGAATGCTAACGTTGCCGGCAGCTGTGGCCGAGGAGACTGAGGCGCTCCAGTCACGGTCTGCACCGCCGCTACGGTCGGGGGTTCGAATCCCCCTTCGGGCATGGATATTTGTGCCGTCCTAGTTCGTAAGTAGTTCATAAGTAGTGTGTAAGTTTAGGGACTGATGACCCCGTAGTTAAGTCCCATAGACTATACAAACATTTGAACATTTTTTGAATGCTAACGTTGCTGTTTGATGTTAAGCCTCTTACTTGAAATCATTCTTGACAAAACCCAAGCACTTTTTCCTTCGTTTACTTCGACTGTTACTCTCTACTGTTGAACTATTTAAAACCATCAGTCACTTAGGTAAGCTTGCTTCTCCCGTACGTGTTAACATGACCTCCATCTCAACCTGTTCAACCCAACTACTTCCTCTGTGGTGTTCATCTCAAGTTTCCTCATTATGGACAACCTCCTGCCATTGTTATCATCTTTTAGTACCTGCAATCATTCTTGCTACTTTCATGTCTGTAACTTGAACTTTATTAATAAAGAACTTCTATCCACCCAGCTTTCAATCCCAAACATCACAGATAGTAGAAAGATATATCGGTGCACTGCTAACTTAGCCTTTGTACTGACTTCCTTCTTGCAGAAGAGAGTAGATCATAGCTGAGCACTCACTGCATTAGCTTTGCTACACTTTGATTCCAGTTTTTTTTTACTATGTTGGCATCCTGTGAGAAAATACAAGTATTTTGTTCCTTCTACTTGGCACTCTAGCTGTTTAAATATCTTTACCACATACATTACTTTCGTTTTGGCTCTTCATACCCGAATCCTTACACCTCTTATATAGCTCTGAAATATTATATTTCAATCTTTCAATCGAATCAGCCGTCAAAACTATGTGGTGCCCATGCGCGAGACTACTTATTTTGTTTTCACCTATTTTAATCTCACCCTGACAGTGGACTGTTTTCAACATATGAGCCGTAAATAGTATCAGCAACAGTGGTGGTACGTTGCAGCCTAGTCTTACCCCTGAAACTACCGTAAACCATGCTGCTGCCTGACAATCAACGGAAAGACCTGCAGACGTTTTCATCCTAATCCATAATCTTGTAAAACTGATAATACCTACCTTTTACCTTTTACGCCTTTTCCAGACCTAAAAGCGTTGTTTTTAAGTAAGGTCCGTTTGAAAATAACTACACAACGAAAGTTTATTTCGAAAAGTATTTTTTTTTTTTTTTTTTTTTTTTTTTTTTTTTTTTTTTTTTTTTTTTCTCAGAAATTACATACTTTACTTTTCGACATAGTTGCCAAGTTTGTTCAAACACTTATACCTCTCAACCAATTTTGAAATACACTCATCATAAAAACTTACGTCCTCCTCCGATAACCAAGAGTTCACTGCCGTTTTCACGTTGTCGTCATCATTGTAACGGTTGCCACTGAGGTGTTGTTTGAAGCTGAGGAACAGATGGTAATCGCTCGGCCCAAGATCAGATTCTCACGAATCCTTGCTATAACTGAAGCCACCAAATCGTGTATGATCGAAGAAAGGCGACCGGAGCAGTCCTCATCATGGACGTTGTCACGGCCATCTTTGAATTCTGATACTCACTTACGCACAGTATCACCGAACACTTCGCAAATCTGTCGATGAATTTCTGCAGCAGACAGATTCCTTGCTCACATAAACCGCATCACTGAGCGAACCACAGACGCGGCGGGCGAGTTGATAGTCTTAAACATTTTGAAAGCACGGACCAAAACCGTACAGGTTAGCTACAGAGCTGAAACTGGGCACAATTGTTCCCGAGGCGTGCCAGTACACGACGCATACACTTGTTGCAGTATGCGCGCCAACTGCTAGTGTCTACAACAAAATGGACCTTACTTAAAAATACGCCTCGTATAAAACATTCTTAATTTGTGTGACCATGAAGTCGAAATTATAGCTTAAAGCTTATAAAATTATAATGGGGATGTTTGTCCGTCTATGCAACTACAAATAAGAGGCGACTTTTTTGTTACCAGACACGTTTCGTTTTATTGATAGTAAAATATTTTCAGTGGTCTGTAATGCTAGCCGCATCGGAAGTTCGAATCCCCCCTCGGTCATGGATTAGTGTTGTCCTTAGGTTAATTTAATTAGTTTAAGTAGTTTGTAAGTCTAGGGACTTATGACCATAGTAGTTTGGTTCCATAAGAATTACAAAAATCTAAACATTTATAATAATAGATATTTACAATTCAATCTTCAAAATCAAAACCTCCTGCCCCCCACTCTTCTCTTCCATCTCTCTCTACACTCCACTCCGAGCACCATCCAGTTATCTTGGGCTTCCCATTCCCCTCTCTAATAAACACTCATCACACAAATTTATAATTTAGACATTATTCCATACCACTTACATAAAAAATTAAAACACTGTAACATTATATATAACAATGCACCGCAAAGACTCTCTCACGTCCAAAACGTGAAAGTGGAAATTAATAGACTAATATTGACACAAATGTAGAATCTACAGTACTGCAGGAAACAGATCGGCACTGCATGATGTAAGGTGAAAACCAGGACCAAAAATTTCTGTAAGTAACCAAACAGCACTTTACATGTTTTGCTAACGAACTGTTTTCGATCCACATATCAAAACAAATTATAAATATCTATCATTACAGACCACTGAAAATGTTTTACTAACAATAAAACGAAACGCGTCTGGTAACAAAAAAGTCAGCTCTTATTTGTAGTTGCACATACGGACAAACATCCCCATTATAGTAGATCCAAGTCCCTTTTCCACTCATAGCACTTCTCCATTGTCTGCCGTAAGCTAAATATCTGGTCCTGACAACCTCTAATAGGCCTAATCTCATACTAATTTTAATATAACGTACCTTCAATTAATACTCGCACTATCCTTTCAACAAATCGATTCCAAACTCAACGAACTTGCAAGTTTCGAATCTGGACCCTGTTCCAGATACTTCTGCGGACGCCCATGGGCACAAACCTGCAGAGACGAGATGAATTGCAGACTAATTAAATGTTCAAATGTAGGTAAATATATGAAACGTAACTACTAAGGTTACTAGTCCCTAGACTTGCAGATTGCTTAAACAGACTGATGAGTGCTACAGAAAAGGGATGTCTAATAGAATCTGTATTTCTAGATTTCCGGAAAGCTTTTGACACTGTAACTCACAAGCGTCTTGTAATCAAACTGCGTGCTTACGGAATACCGTCACAGTTGTGCAATTGGATTAATAATTTCCTGTCAGGCAGGACACAGTACAGTGAAATTGACGGAATGTCATGGAGTGGAACTGAAGTGACATTTGGCGTTCCCCAGGGGAGTGCGTAGTTTGTTTGGTACAGCTTTTGCATCTTCAAAATGTTCTGCCAACGAACCGTAGACTTTGGTTCGCTTTCCGTACAGTATTTAAGTTGTTTGTAATTGCTTCTCCTGAGTATTTAGTTGAATTTACGGCCTGTAGGTTTGACTGATTTATCGTCTAAATGAAGTTTAACGGTCATCTTTTAGTGGTCATATGGATTTCACACTGCTCATTATTAAGGTTTAACTGCCATTTTTTGCACCATGCAGATATCTAAATCATTTTGCTGTTACTTTTGATCTTCTGGTGACTTCACTAACCGATAAGTAACAGCATCATCCGCGAACAACCTAAGAGAGCTACTGAGATTGTCTCCTTTCTATAAAAATAAGGAACAGTAGGGGCCCTATAACACTTCCCTGGGGAACGCCAGATGTCACTTCAGTTCCATTCGATGACATTCCGTCAATTTCACTGTACTGTGTCCTGTCTGAAGGGAAATTACGAATCCAATTGCACAACTGTGACGGTATTCCGTAAGCACGCAGTTTGATTACAAGAGGCTTGTGAGTTACAGTGTCAAAAGCTTTCCGGAAATCAAGAAATACGGATTCTATTAGACATCCCTTCTCTGTAGCACTCATCACATCATGTGAGTAAAGAGCTAGCTTTATTTCACAAGAATGATACTTTGTGAATCCTTAAGTTAGTTTAAGTTTGTCCTTTGGAGTATTGCTGCGCATTGTGGGATTGACCGACGATTTAGAGGAAGTTCGGTGAAGGGCAGCTCGTTTTGTATTATCACGATATGGGGGATAACCGCAGAGAAACATCATAAAAGTGGTTCGATGAATCCTCTGCCATGCACTTCAATGTGGCAAGTATTTTTTCTCTTTTTGCCATTGTTTGTTGCGAACGTTAATCATGCAAGAGTGTTAAATATAACAGAGATAAATGCATCCTGCATCTTTTCAGTAGATAGACTACCTTGTCCTGCGAGTTTAATATTTTCAGGGATGTCTTTGGGAACAGTTTTAGTGTGAAGGTTCAATTACTTCGAGACGTTAAAGTCAATGCAAATAGAATCTATAGAACTACCAGTCGACAATATCTATGAATATTGTAGTTACAACGCTCATTATGAAATGTGACCTCGTAACGTATTCAACAACTGTAAGTTAGACGCATTATTCTCTTTCCACACAAATCCTGACCTTCTACAATAAGTATATTCTACTATCTGCGTAACATATGTGTTTAAGTAACAGAGCTTAGAGGCCAGGCAGAGACATCGTATGCATGTGTTGCCAAGTTAGGCAGCAAACTCTGGTTGGCACTGCAGTGAAATTTACGAGCTCTCCGCATCTGAGTAACAGTGCGAGCAGTGAAAAAAGAAATTCAGAGACTGTAGTTGGAAAGTAACGAGTATAACAAAAACATTTGAGTTCAGCTATTTATGCTATCAGAGTCATTGCAAAATTTGGTGATATACATCTCAGTAAATTAGCTCACTATGCCTATTTTCATTCACTGCTTTCATATGGAACCATATTCTGGGGCAATTTAACATTGAGTAAAAAGGTATTCATTGCAGAAAAGCGTGTAATCAGAATAATTGCTGGAGCTCACCCAAGATCATCCTGCAGACATTTAATTAGGGATCTTCACTGTAACTTAACAATATACATATTCACTCATGAAATTTGTTATTAACAATCCGGCCTAATTCAGAAGTAATAGCAGTGTGCATAGCTACAACACTAGGAGAAAGGGTGATATTCACTATTCAAGGCTAAATATAACTTTGGCACAGAAAGGGGTGAATTATGCTGCCACAAAAATCTTCGGTCACTTACAGTCCGACCTAATTCAAAAGTAATAGCAGTGTGCATAGCTACAACACTAGCAGAAAGGATGATATTCAGCCACGGTGGAGTAGCCGAACGGTCTAAGGCACCTCGCTGCTGTGTGCGCGGTTGCTTGCCGTGGGGGGTTCGAGTCCTCCCTGTGGCATGTGTATGTTTTGTCCTTAGGTTAGTCTACCTTAGTTTAAGTTGTTTGTAAGCTACGGGGTAATGGTCACGCAGTTTGGTTCCAATAGATTTACAAACATTTGAACATTAGAACAAACATTAGGTGACATTCACTATTCAAGGTTAAATCTAACTTTGGCACAGAAAGGGCTGAATTATGCTGCCACAAAAGTCTTCGGTCACTTACCAAGTAGCATCAAATGTCTGACAGATATCCAACTAGTAATTAAAAAGAAATTAAAGGTATTTCTCATGGCAACTCCTTCTACACTATAGCTGAATGTTAGATAAAACGTAAAAATAAATAAATAATGTAAATAAAATATCCTTAAAACATTGATTGTCATGTATAGAAAACATTTATTAAAATAACACGTTCCACATCATTACATGTCGTATATATGATCTACGGAACAAGTATTAATCTAACCTAATCTGATCTCATCTAATCGCTACTTGTTCTGCTGCCAACCTTGTAATCATTCCGCTGCCATAAATAAATTGTTTGTAAATCTACCTGACCAGACTGCGTGGTCATCAGTCCGTAGTTTAAAAACTACTTAAACTAAGGTAAACTAACCTAAGGACAACACACATACACACACACACACACACACAAACACATGCCCTAGGGAGGACTCGAACCACCGACGGCGAGCAACCGCGCGCTCCGCAGCGAGGCGCCTTAGACCGCTCGGCTACTCCACTCCATTGTTTGTAAATCTACCTGACAAAACTGTCTGGTCATCAGTCCGTAGTTTAAAAACTACTTAAACTAAGGTAAACTAAATTAAGGACATCACACAAACACCCATGCCCTAGGGAGGACTCGAACCTCCGCAGCGAGGCGCCTTAGACCGCTCGGCTACTCCACCGCAGCATAAATAAATTTCTACCTGTCCCTGCATCAGTCGCCGATACGCCAGTCTTTCGAGAGCTAACAAGAGAGACGTCACAATAGCGTTCGGCCATTCTAGGCAGAGGGGTCTTGGCGAGGATCCTCTCGTCGTCGCAACAGCCGCCAGCAGGTAGCTGTGACGTCACGACAGGCGGCGCGCCCTGCTTAATTATTAGCGGGTTGCGGGAGACCGCGGGCCGCGGCGGCGCGACAAGATACGGGCTTCCGATAGGGGCGCTCGGGCCCTCACGGCGGCAGCCACTACCTCGCTGCCTCGCCGCCTCACCGCCAGCCGCGCCTTCCCGCCTCGCCCGCCTCCTGCCACGCCGCCGCTTATCAGATAATTGAATCGAGAATTGCACGCGACCGCCGTTCGCGTCTCGTGGAGAAGTGGAAGACGCTCCACGCACGTCATTCCGGCGGCCGGCGCGCCTCACGTCACAAGCTGCTGCCGGCTGCCCGGCCGCGCTTATCTCGACGCCTCTCCTTTCAGACCGGATAGCTTATCGCCCGTGTTATCGCCTGGCCTCCCGAGATTCACTTAGAGGCGCCAATCTCAAGCAAATTGTGTATTAGCGTGTAGTTGTTCTCCGGCAGGAGAACAGCCTTTGTTTGTTTTGTGGCCCTGGAGAGAGAGATCGACAAGTATAGCACGCGTCAAGGGCGGTGCCGTAGTATGCCAGTCGTCGCTACACTGCCTACGCGTCCTACGTGAGCGAAAAATGCGAGCGACAGCTCGAGACATTCAGGTACGCGACACTAGCGAGTTTAAACACGAATTTATAGGATGTTCAAATGTTTGTAGAACTTATGGGACTTAACTACGGGGTCATCAGTCCCTAAGCTTACAAACTACTTATGAACTACCTAAGACTAAGGACGGCACAAATATCCATGCCCGAGGGGGGATTCGAACCCCAGACCGTAGTGGCCGTGGAGACCGTGACTGGAGCGTCTCAGTCCCCTCGGCCACCGCGGCCGGCACGAATTTATATACAGGGTGAAACACCGAACACTTGCGCCGCAAGTATTGCGAAAACGGAAAGTGCGATTGATGTGCGGTTTTCACAGAATGGTTTGATAGTCATGGACTCGTATTGTTAGCCAATAAACCGACTGTAAAAATACCTAGAGAGTGTATTTTTTTATGCAAACTTACAATTTTTTCAAATGGAACAGTGGTTCTTTCTATCATGCACTGGAATGTTTGACACCAGCTGTGTAAAAAGACTTTTGAATTAAATTTTTATCACGTTTAGTTTGGCAGTTACAACCATTCAAAGTTTAGGGGGCGGAGTTTACGACAGCGTAAAAGTGCGATTGATGTGCGGTTTTCACAGAATGGATTGGTAATCAAGGACTCGTGTTGTTAGCCAATAAACAGATTGTAAAAATACCTAGAGAGTGTATTTTTTATGTAAACACATAATTTTTCAAATGGAACAATGGTTCTTTCTATCATTCACTGGAATTTTTGACACCAGCAGAGTACAAAGAATTTTGAATTAAATTTTTATCAAGTTTAGTTTTGCAGCTACAACCATTAAAGTTTTGGGGGCGGAGTCTTCGACAGTTAGTGATAAAAATTTCATTCAAAATTCTTTGTAGACAGCTGGTGTCAAAAATTCCAGTGCATAATAGAAACAACCATTGTTCCTTTTCAAAAACTGTATGTTTGCATAAAAATACACTTTCTAAGTAATATTACAATCTGTTTGTTGGCTAAAAATACGCCGGCCACGGTGGCTGAGGGAGGCGCGCCAGTCACGGTCTGCACGGCCACTACGGTCGGGGATTCGAATCCCCCCTCGGCATGGATATTTGTACCGTCCTTAGTGTTAGCTAGTTGATAAGTAGTTTGTAAGCTTAGGGACTGATGACCCCGTAGTTAAGTCCCATGAGCATTGAACATTTAAACATCTTAAAATACAAGCCCCTGACTACCAATCGATTCTGTGAAAACCGAACATCAGTTGCACTTTCTGTTTCCGCAATATTTGCGGTGCAAGTGTTATGTGATTCACCCTGTATAAATAACTGTTTGTATTGAATGACAAAAAGACACTGTTCTGTGCAGGGTGATGAAATTATACACAAAATACTCAGTTACTTCCTTCAGTTGGTTAGAGCCCTCAGTGCTACAGCACAAAATAATAACGGGGCATTACATTTTGACTGTTCTTCCTAGTTTCCTTGGTTGCCTTTTTCCTAGGTACTTTTTAATGTATTATGTGCTTTCTTTCAGTTCAGAACTATGATTGGATACATTCGTAACTGTTCGCGCATGTTGCTTCTTTGTGACGATCACTACACACTTTTTTGCGTAGTTTGTACGACGGTATCTATTGGAAGTTCATCATTGATTCAAACGACTATAGGTTCACAATCTTCTGCACATCTTTAATGAGATAAAAATTATTATCTCTTAATACTACTGAAATGTTGATACCCGATAACACACTCCACGAGTTATATACCATTCAGAGCTCTGTTAATTGAAAGAGTGGCGACCCTTAGAGCTTGATGAGCTTGATGTTGACACTTATAAATACTATTTTGCCGTGATTGACCTGAAGGAGGGAATGTCACCAGTCCGACAAATGAGGTGATATAAACTTACAGTTTTGTATTTCATAAATTGTATCTTCCGAAAACTCAGTAGAGTCAAACTACTTGGGAAGATCGGTTCCAATTAAAATATAAATATTTGAAGTAATTACATACTGAATTAACCTGTATTTGTCTGTGTAATTCATTTCAAGATTTTCCTCAAATTTAATCAACATATGCCCATAATGGAAATCTGCAACAAGAACGTTAGGAATATATATGTATTCTTTTGCAGAACCATTAGGAATCAAAATTTCCTCCGTAAGACACTTCGCTTGAAATTCAGTCTTTCAATCAAAGCTGCGTACCCAAAGTCTTACTAGAGTTGCAGCATTTAATTTCTCACATCTTCTGCGTAAATTTGCCAATTGCTTAAAAAATTCCAATTGCTTAAAATAAATCTACTGCAAATCATTTCTTAATACACTCCCTAAGCAACAACACAGACATAAAGCTTCATCTGTGGAACATGAACATGAAGAAATTATAGAATCCGTTTAATTTTTATTGGAATGAGATGTTTCTTCATCCACTGCTCTAAATTTATGTACTGAATTACATAACCTTTTTGTATGGATAAAGAGTTTCTTTGGACCTCCAGAGCATTCGCAGTGTTATCCTTTTACGTCGACATACTTTTATAGATAATTAAGATCAACCCTAAAGTAAGAGCCATCATCTGGTACACTGTTTACGATACGATTGTTCGATACAACCATGCAAAATGAGAGACATTGGTGCTTTCCATTTTTTTCAGTTATAAACGCTGCTAGTATCAACGTATTCAATATACCATTCATATCTATTTTATTACATCCAGGCATGTGCCCATCGTTTGCTATAACATAGTTATGCGTACAGTGAACGAAGCGCCCCCCCCCCCCCCCACCACACACACACACACACACACACACACACACACACATACACACACCATTTGAGCTCACGCTCATTCTCAACAAGCATCCCACGTTACACCAGGTAAAATCGCATTATACGATGAATCCAGTTCGTACGTTCTCAGTCCGAGTACACGGAAATTGTAAAAAATATGAGCGATTAGAAATAAATCGGTTGTCAAATTAGTTGAAATAACTTCTAATTTTTTGCGTTGAAAGAAACACCATCTTTCGTACTCTCTTTGATATTCAGATTCTATAGTTGTTTTAACAGTTGATAACCACCTGAACAATGCAATTCACGGCTTATGTTCGACCAAGGAAAGGGATTCGTAGATTCCGCACTCATGTGGAAAAGTGTGTTCTTTATTAATAAAATTAAATGATTAATTGTTGTATAAATAGTTCGATGTTATTTTCAACAGATTTGAACAGGTTTGAAATAAGAGACCTGCGTGACATTTATTGGACTAAACGTTTTATGATTGTACATATTTCTAGCAGACAGACAAACATGTCCTTGATTTTTTTATCGTTTTGGAATGCTTGGCTTCGTGTAATTATTCGCGTAGTTTCGTAATTGCACACTACCAGACGTGAGAAGTGTAACGAGTACAAGACAAGGTCGGGTGTCAATGTAACATCGTACACGTTCACGCCATCGGCAGGTATGTACACTCTGACCAACCAAATTGCAACATCAGTGACCGAGGGTGTCACAGTCGAATTTATTTCTGAGATAACACGTGGACCAATGAACACTTGATTAAAATACAGCTCTATGCGAAGTGGGGAATATAATGACGCGGGACTGACTTTGTCGTCATTACTACCTGTATAACCGTTGCTACACGCTCCAGCATCGATCCAAAAGACGGTCTGGATGTGTTGCTGTCGTAATCAGTCCATGCCGCCTCCACAATGGAGTGGTATTATTTTTACCCTCTCTATGGTCATAATAGTGTCTGCAGAATTGTGGAGTATGGTTTACACCTGAAATTGTTGTCCATATTTTATTGAGGTGACTTGAAACAACTGCAAGATATCTTTAAGAAGTGAATTTTATTAACCGTCAGCTGTTTATTTTACATCGAGAGGTTTCCGTTTTAAACTATCATCACGGGCAGTAAGATAAATGAACTGCTTAAGTGAATACATCATCTAGCGTCCTATCCAAGACCATCAAGACTAATTACAAGTGATATTTTGTGAATATTATTTATTGACCTGCCTGTAAGCTTGGATAGGACGTTAGTTGATGTTGAAGTAGTGGAAAGTGCGGAAGGTTTTCTTATTCGAGTGATTCGAGTTTATATTGAGTGTTGGAAAATATAAAAATTACCCCTCTTTCACTTGTAATAAATGGTCATGAATTAAGATCACATTTATATGTCAACTAGCTGAAAACCTGGCGTTTCCCAGTATTTATTTATTCAAGCCTTGGACTAATACTTCTCCTATCCCTTCTCACTCTGTCCATCTCGTTTTTTCTAGTAATATGTTATATATAAGACATAAGGCTGTCTTGCATAATATACAAAATTTTAAATGCAGTATCCAAACAAAGAAAGATAGTAATTAAAATACAAATGATATGTAACATTCATACATTCCTTCAATTCACAAATTTAGTATAAACACTATTTATTGTTACTTGTCAAGTATCTAATATGAATAACATATTTGGTGAGGCCACCCCTGAGCAAGTGACATAAGTTGTCTATGTGAGAAACATCCAAATGCACTCCACAGTATTGAATAGATTGCCCTGAGCTTTATTAATCGTAATTGAAAATGCAAGTCTCACTGAAAACTGTAGTCTCTTGAAGTTAAAAGCCAGAGCTGTCGTAAATAATGGGTATTCGTTGGATGTAATCTTTTTCATTCTCTTCCTTTCCTTGTAACTCTAAAGAAGTCTATTACTATCGTCTGCATCCGTGTTCGCTTCAGAGCTTAAAGTTTTCAACGTAATTTTGAAATGGTGTCTATTATGTAAATATGTAGCAATAACCAAGGTTTCAAGGACATAACTTCACTGTTTTTCGAGCTATGAATTTTTAATATACTCTTAATGGTATTCCAGTAAAATAACTTTTGGTTCTCATGCCACAGTTTGCACATGGAAGATTTTGTAGTTATTACCACAAGACAGTAAAACGGTTCTGTGCTTTCATCTTTTGACAAATATTAATCACTTCCTTTTTGTGTTTATTTCAAATTTCAACCATAAATTTTCTTTAATTATTGGTACTTAAATGTGCCAATAAAATAAACAAATTACATGTTCGTTATTTTTAATGTGTAGAGGTATGCAAACAAATCAAGACTACTTCCTGCAAAAATTTCATGCAGGTTGGTTAATACTGATGATCAAAAGTTGGCACTGAATTATTGCAAATACATACACCCATTAAAATTTACCTACGCTATAAGGTTTTCCCAACTTGCTTCTATGAGACTTCTTGCAATTTCAACACCAGGGTAGCCATTTCTGAATAAAAATCCAATCACACTTTTCTAGAGGAGGAGCAGTGGTACAGATATCTGAGTGAGAGCCACTGCATATTTCTTTGGAGTTCTTTCATTGTACCGAAAAACAGTTTAGTGTATTCCACAATACATATTTACACAGTAAACAGATAAAGTAATTGATATCCAACGATTGGCTGCCAACTGTTTCGTCAGTTTTGCTGGAAATGATGCTACTTGTTTCTCCCTGTTAGAGTTTATGCCAAGTTCGGAGTAAAAACGGTTGTGTTTGATTGTGATAGAAATCAGCAAATATCTTTGGCGTGTTTCAGTGTGCTACAGAAATATTTCAAATATTTCATAGATTTGTAGCTAGCTGAAAACCCGGAGTTACCCGGATTTTTATTTATTTATTCAAGCCTTAAGTTAGTCTAATTATTTTTTTTTTAACCAAATGTATGTGAAGCTTTGTGACCAAACTGCAGTAGTCATGTCCCTAGACTGACAAACTACTAACTCTAACTTATTCTAAGGGCAACAAGCTACCGCGGCGGAGTGGCCGAGCGCATGGATGCGCTATGTTCCGATGCGTGTGGCCATTCCCCGTCGGAGGTTCGAATCCTCCGTTGGGCATGGATGTTTGTGTTGTCTTAGTATAAGTTAGTATATAAGTAATTTGTAAGTTTAGGGACAGATGAACCCGCAGTTAAGTCACATAAGCTTAACAAACATTTGAATTTTTTTCTTTTTTGACAAAACACACAGCCCTGCCCGAGCCTTGAGTTAGTACTTTTCTTATCCCTTCTCTCTCTGTCCGTCCCCCTTTTTCCTAAAAACATCTTATATTTATGACGGAATATATAAGAAATAAGACTGTGCTGCTTAATGTACAAAATTATAAGCGAAGAAACGTAGTAATCAAAATAAAATAATATGTAACATTTATACATTCATGTAATTCTAAATTTGACTATGAACAATATTTCTTGTTACTTGTCCTGGATCTAGCACGAATAAATTCTTTGGTAATCTCATCCCTGAGCAAGCGGCATAAAATTGAACATGTGAGGAGATATCAAATCCAGTCCGCAGTATTTAATAGAGTTCCCTCTGATTTATTAATCATAATAGAAAGTGTAATTCTCACTGGAAAGTGCAGTCTCTTGAAGTTAAAAGATAGATTTGCTGGAAATATTGGCTACTCGTTGGATGAAGATTTCATTCTCTCATTTCCTTGTAGCTCTATCCATTGCTTTCGCCTGTAGCCACGTGCGGTTGTCAACTGCACAGTCAGCTTTCAAACATTTTCTTAGTTTGACAGGAATACAGGAGTGTTTTAGTACTAAATAATAAAAGGATTAAAACGTGATGCATGATGAGTCATATTTATTGAATTATGTGTTGTACAACTCTATGATTGACCAGGTACATATTCACTTGTAAAAGCGCTGTACATTTGTAAAATCTGTCGTGAGTATGGTTAGTACTTAAGAAGTAATATGTTGAAACCTGATGCGTGATAGGGTGGTTTTCCATGAACGTTAGTGTTTATGTCTTCATGTCTCATGAACTATGTGTCGAAACGTTCAAACGTTTGTGAATCTTATGCGACTTAACTGCGGGGTCATCAATCCCTAAACTTACGAACTACCTAATACTAAAGACAGCACAAACATTCATGCCCTAGGAGGGATTCGGCCTCGAGCATCGCAGCATAGCGCCTGAATAAGCGGCAACTATGTTTATTACTCTGATACAATTTCGAAAGTACAATCAGTTGCATGTGTGTATAGTGTCTGTAAAATGTCATCCTAGTATATGTATTGTGGAAATTACGACTTCCGAATTTTTATTAGCGGAGCGTATAAAAATATGGTATAAATTGGTCATATGCTTTTTCGAAGTCTTTGGTAACAAATTAAAAAATAAATGAATAAAATAAAATAAAAATTAAAAGAAATTGAAAAGAAGATAAAGAAAAATAACTATTTGTTTGTATACTATCTATAAAATTTCCTGCGGCTACAGTTTGTAGTGTACAAATTATGAATTGTAACGTCATACCGAAAGACGTAGTTTTAGTTCATGGACAGCGGCATGTTACTGTTTATGTGCTCATATTTCATGAACTACGTGTCTGAATGTGATACAATTTAGAAGGTACATTCAACTATATGCGTGTATACGGTCTGTAAAATTTTCTGTCGCTACAATTAGTAGTGTTCAAATTATAAATTGTAACGTCATACCGAGAGCTGTAGTTTTACTCCATAAACAGCGGAAAAGTAGTAAGCAAGAAACTTTTTTCCTTTCATCATTTTAGAATAGTTGCCAGCGAGAAAAAGTTTAATGAAGGTTTGAAATTATGTTTAGTTTGTTGCAAGTCGCTAAGTACTCTCATTCTCATACAGTGTATTTAGAAAGTCTCGCCGCATTATATGGCATTTTTTGCGATTTCTATTGGTTATGACATAATATCGTTTGAGCCATGTGCCGTATGTGATTCTTAACCATGCAGCAATTGTTACCTCACGGTAAGGAATGTGTGTACCAAATTTAGTTGAAACCGGTCCAATGGTTTAGGAGAAAATGAGCAACATTGTCGCAAAATGCAGCAGTTTTTCGCGCATCTCATTGTTTATGACGTCATATCTCGTGAACTATATATCGTATGTGATTCTTACACTTACGGCGACCGTCCTCATGGATTGAAGCTTACGTGTACAAAATTTCATAAAGATTGAAACAAAACTGTAGCTTTGTATGCAACACGTACAAACATACAGACACTCTGCTTTACATATTAGACTAGCTTATATGCCCGTGCTTCGCAACGGTTGTTAAAGAAGGTCCTGTGTATATCATGGTTCTTTGGGTTCCAGACGTAGGTCAGCAAAAACAGGTCCAAGATATCAAATTTAAGTAGAAGTCATTGTCGAAAACGATGAATTTTCATACAGTTTTTCATACTAAGAGTGAAATTAATTGAAGTCCGTGCTTCGGAACAATGTAAATTCAATGTTAGGTTGTGTTAATAAAGTTACACATTGCAACAGCAGAGCCGAAAGCGGGTGGCAAATTATATTTCTGAAAACGATATTGGATAAGTGCGAATATTGATTTGTAACAGTTTTCACAACTATCTTCTTGAATAGTAATTTGGAATGAATTGTAAGACAGTGTGAATCACGAGACTCTATACAAAAGAGTGACAACAACGGATGTATCTGATTCGGTATAATTTTACTTTCTATCCTGACGGCCTCGTGTTTTTATGTTGGCAACATCAATAACACGATATAAAATCGTTGCAAAGATGACCGAACCACACAGAGTGTAGATAAATACGGCTGTTCCTGCTGTATGTTTGATTTAACGAGAAAATATTTGCCTGTCACGCGATTGGCTTATGACGATGCCACATGATTCTCGTTATTCAACATATGTTCCCAACATTATCACAGCAGGCCGCCGGGATATGAGTAGGACTACGTCGCATAGTTTTTCTTGACCCAGCTGTCAAACGATAACACCTTTCACAGCAGAGAGTGTCGTGGCTATATGTATCAGAGATGACTGATTAGTACAGACCAGTGAGCTTTCTGGCACAAGCATATCAATATCTATGACCTAAGAGACATTCATTAATGTATGTCTGTGTTTCCACCACGCTTCCACGACAGTGATCAATGTTCCACGAGTATTTTTATCTTTGAGTCTATCTGGATTTTTATCTTTGTTTTGTGTCTCTGTTCATAGTCGGTAATGTGTGGTTGACGGAAACATGTGATCTATTTAAAAAAATTGCTTGTTTGATATTACTCGTCCTTATTAAAGTCTGAAAGGACCGCATTGTCTGACGATTGAAGGAATAAACAGATTTTGACTCGTGCCGTAAAGTTCGTAAGTCACAGAGTATATAGCTTTTCCCAAGAGTATTTATTGCATATTTTGCGAATTTCTGCTCGTCACACTCACCCACTGCCACGCACCGCGACCAAACTCCCTTACTAACATCATTAGACCAAGGGCTATCTACCACCACAACCACGAGTGGGTGGCAGTATGTGGTCATGGAGAAAAGTCTGTCAGCACGTACACACACAAGCCTTTTATATATAGATATAGATTATCGAGTAATCGATGACATTACATCACAGTGGTTCCCGACCAGCGAAGTTACATTTCAGTCGCTCCCTCTCTTTCCATTATGTGCGACTGTGTTTTATTGGGGTCGCCTGATGCAGTGTAATAGGGATGCCTGTAAAGTGGTGCAGACACGGCGTGCCTCCGCGGCCCGCTTTGGTGCGTCGGCCGGCGGAAGCGGTGGTTAGCGGCGTCGGGGCGGTGAGTCAGTGGCTCTTCCCCCTGTGACGCGTGCATTCCGCGGACGGCGGCGGCGTCCAGTGGCCACTTCTGGCCGGGGGTGGGGGGGGCGGCGGCGCAATCTGCAGAGGGATCGCCGCCGCAATTAAACACTTGACCCCAATTAACCCCCGCCATCTGCGGGGCAGGCGGCTTCTCTCAGCGCTCACGTGCGTGCGCCGCGGCCGGCCAGCCCGTCTCGCATGCGACACGCGTCTTTCCCCAGGCTGGGCCTCGCGTCATCTCCCCAATTATACGGGCTGTATCCGTAAGGGCGTTCAAAAATTATACATGGCATAGGAGATACTTCATGTAGCAATATTAAGGCGAGCCGGAACGATGAAATTGAAAAAAAAAAAAAAAAAAAAAAAATTATTTATTTTTATAAGATTATTTGGAGTTTTCTGCATAAAAAAAAAAGAAATAAAAAATTTTTTTTTAAAGTTTAGCCTTCTAAGGGAGGATTCGAACTAAAAGTCGGCCGCGGTGGCCGAGGGAACTGAGGCGCTTCAGTCACGGTCTGCACGGTCACCACGGTCGGGGGTTCGAATCCTCCCTCGGGCATGGATATTTATGCCGTCCTTAGTGGTAGCTAGTTTGTAAGTTTAGGGACTGATGACCCCGTAGTTAAGTCCCTTAAGCTTAACAAACAACAAAAAATTCTAAAGCCCTTTCTACACGGGAAGTGAGAGCTTACGAGATTACCCATGATGCACCGGTCACGCAGTCCGCGTACAGTGTAGACGCGTCCACTTGCACAAGATGCACTCATACGATCGCTAGTAGACGGAATAAGATGGATCCTATTCACTACGCTTACATGTAACACATCTTCCGGAAGACGAAAACTGATTTTCGTAAACCGTTCTTCGCTGAAAAACAGCTGATTCAGTCCCGGATTTAGTCAGTATAATCGCTATTTTTCTTTCATTAAATACACAGATTCATGCTCACTCTAATGTTAATACTTTCATTTCATATTAGAAAATATCACTCTGTCCATATGTGCCGAAATTTCTTACCAAAAAAAAAAAAAAAAAAAAAAAAAAAAAAAAAAAAAAAAAAAAAAAAACAATCTGACAAGCCAAGAACGCTCCAAAAACGGTTGCGTTTACATGGGCACGAAAATCGATTGTAGAACTGGAAAACCGCTTTAGAGAAGTGGATTTCCAGAATCGATTTTGGAGTGTTTACATGACCAACCAAAAGCGGAATTGGGAAATCGGTTTACGAAATCCGGTTTTGGGAACACATGTAAACGGGGTGACTCTCACGCGTATGGAAGTGCTTCGCGCATGCGCAGACAACCCAATGGGGAACCCAGCTGACAAACGAAGCCAAGTCGGGAATTTGTTTGAGAATATGTAACATGTTCCTGCTCACAGGAACGTAGTTTTTCGACTCAGTCGTAAGTATTTTAGGGGGTGATACTATAGAGGAATTGCATTAAAAATTTAATATAAGCTGTGTACAATTTTTATTGAATACAGAGATATAGGTGTTAATATGAAGTCCAAACAAACGTAGAGCAAATGTAAATCAAGAAATTTTCACTGATTTATCTGTTGGTTCTTGGTTGTACAACATCACACTTACTTAAAAGTAGAATTTTGTGTATCTTCTATAGGTTCATTACCACTTAGTTACCCGGTTTTCGGCTTACTAGGACATATTTAGACTTCAAACTACGTTGAAAACCGGTTATTTAAATAAAAGTCAATACGGTGATCTACCAAGAACCGACGAAAGAATCAGTCAAAATATCCAAATCAGTTTTTTGTACATACCTAAGAGCTGTATCTCTGTACCCAATAAAAATTGGATACACGTTATATGAAATTTTAACTGCAAATCGTCTTTATTACCATATTCTAAAATATTTGCGTTTTTTTCCTGAAACTTGCTGTAGTTAACGAATGAAATATTTGTTTTTGGTGAGCATTACTTGAAACTTTATCAAAGTGAAAGTTCTATGTATAGACACCTGAGCTTGTTCATCATATACATAGGCGCCTCAAACCGCAGGGACTGGAAGTATGTAAACACATTTTATAATGAGGACGTTAACGCATGTGAACAACGTAGTTACGCATGAACTGCACGAAAAAAATTAAATACAGTTTCACAGTGCCAGTCTGAAACCCAAATGTTTTAATCGTCACAATGTATCATACAGTTTCGAAAAATGATGTTAACGCGGCGATTCATTTGCTGTAAGTTGAGAACAAACGAAGTAGACGTGTGAAGCTGACGACTCAACAAATGCGTACCGTTTGAACGCTTCTTTTTATTTCGACGGTCTATCGCAAGGGGAGCTGCAGCTGACAAAGACTTCCTTGTGCGTGTTGCACATCTCGTATAGAAAGGGCTGCAGGGAGAGTATTTTTGCGGAATTAGACAGTGTTTTGTTTTCTAACGTTGTATGGCTTTATCTCTGTGACAAGTGAGCATATGGGGGGCCCAGTATGGGTATTATTTTTTCATACTGCCTCAGCAAATGAGCACCCACGACTTGCACTGTGCCCCACAGGTGATGACTCATGGTGTAAGTACCAATCAGGAAAGGAATATGCCCATATAAACAGTTTGCCAAATGCTGTAATTGATCTAATTAAGTCCATATTCAGAGATTTATCCCAATCAAGTTTATTGGAAAAGTGTTTACATAAGAAAACACAAAATCCGGATGAAAGTGTAAATAATTTAATTTGGATTAGAATTCCCAAGAGAGTGTTTGTACAGATAAATACATTACATTTTGGAGTGTATGATGCAGTGGCAAAGTACAATGAACGAAACATTATCCAATGTTATGTGCTGAAACCTTAGGTTTCCAACCAGGACACATTTCCACAATGCGCCGAATTGATGAAATAAAGAAAAAAAAAAATGTTCAAATGTTTGTAAATCTGTCGGACCAAACTGCGTGGTCGTCAGTCCGTAGCTTACAAACTACTTAAACTAAGGTAAACGAACCTAAGGACAACACACACACACACACACACACACACACACACACACACACACATGCCCTAGGGAGGACTCGGGACAGCATTCAGGAGGTATATTGGACTCGTAGTTATCTGCATAACCACATATTTGTACAGATCGTCGCTGATAAACAATTGCGTACGACCATGTACATGAAAAAACTTTCTCTCTCTCTCTCTCTCTCTAGTCGTTTGATCCTTAGCGTTGTTTACAACCGAGATTAATTTTGTCAGGCAGTCGATAACGTAATCTGTCAGGAAATTACATTTGATTCAGACGCTGTAAGAGCAGAACATTAACGTCAGATCACCTCTTATATTCCTCAATTATCTGTGTGAGCAGTTTATCAATGTGGTCTGGTTTGCGAAAATATCTCCTTTTAACATTTTTATAGCTCGTCCAATTTCTTCTGCGCATTACACATAGCTGGATAAAGTTGTATCCAAAACAGAGTGACACTGTGCGCCTATCTTCGTAGGTGCGATAGGGGCGTCACTCCGCTTTAATTGCGAACTCAATCCCTCGGCTGTCCGCCTACGGACGCTGCCCCGTTTGACATCGCTGATTGTCGACGGAGTTATTTATTCTGAACGAGCCGTGCTGTAATTCGAGCAATAGCAGTTCCTTTCAGGAACTGTCGGCGGCTCGCTGTTGGACCCGTCCGGGTCGTTTGGCAAAGTTATTCTTCATTAACCGGCACAATAGCGAATTACCGTAAAAAGCACGTCGAAATTGCTTTAAACGCAGCTTTATTGTGTACTGAAAAAGTGAGCACAGAAAATAAATCGTCCCCTTTTATGTTCGGGCTTCACCGGTTTTAACTGCTTCCAAAACAGTTCTGCGCGTATTTTACTGCCCATTGCCGACCTATAGTTTTCGCCTGCGCAGTGTTATATAAGTCGAAAAAGTTTGGAGCGGATTCCGATACGTGTCGGAGCTTCGGTTCACGGGAAACGTTTTGTTAGCATGCAGATCGCTGTTGTAAACTGTTTATCGGAGTTCTGTAGAGAAAGTCTGCCTGCCGAATGTATCCTACAGTCCTTCCAGTTTTTTCATGACGACAGATAAAGTCGTCGAGCTTAAAGGCAATAAAAACTGGTATCCTAAACGAACATGTATTGATCGGCTAACGTGCGTTCTATCGTGCTCGTAGGCCTTGATAACATCGGCGGTAAAACAGAACAACGCCAATAACAGTAATTTTTTTTTTTTTCAGTGACATGTTTTAACTTTTCCAGCAACTTCGGTGATAAGAAACGATACTTCGCTTCAGTATCTTTCTTCTCGCAGGCAACACGTTTACTTACAGCATATCTGCTTGTATTTGGACACTGTGTTTTAAGATGATGATGTTATTGATACTGCACAAACTCCCTCAAACTGTCTCTCGTATTTCTTGCGGTCAGATCAAAACTGTTTTAAGCACTGAAGAGGTTAAGACCTTCTCTCTCTCTCTCTCTCTCTCTCTCTCTCTCTCTCTCTCTCTCTCTCTCTCTCTCTCTCTCCCCACACACACACACACAGAATGTTCTTAAAGCAGAGGCAACAACGTAAGTAGTGTAGTGAGATATATTCTGTTGCTTATTAGATACAAGAATGTGCTCAGTAAATTACATGAGAACTTCAATCCACAAGGTTCGAACTGCTGTGCGCTTTAATAATGGTAATAATAAAAATAATTTGTCTGGCAAAGGAGCCGCGACAAAATAGCCGTGCGCACTAAGGCGCCCAACTGCGGTGTGCGCGGCCGTTCTCCGTCGGGGGTTCGAGTCCTCACTCGGGCGTGGGTGTTTGTGTTCCCCTTAGCATAAGTTACTTCAAGTTAGTCTAAGTAGTTTGTAAGCCTAGCGACTAATGGCCGCCGCGGTAGAGTAGCCGAGCAGTCTAAGGCGCCTCGCTGCTTAGCGCGCGGTTGCTCGCCGTCGGAGGTTCGAGTCCTCCCTGGGACGTAAGTCTGTGTGTGTTGTTCTTAGGTTAGTTTGCCTTAGTTTAAGTAATTTGTAAGCTACGGACTGATGACCACGCAGTTTGGTCCGATAGATTTACAAACTTTTGATTTGACTTTTTTTACTAATGGCCAACGTAGTTAAGTCCCTTAGATTTGCAAACGTTTGAGTATTTCTGACAAAAGAAAAAAGCAATATTTTACACAAATTTCACTCCAACGGATTGCTCATTATAGCGTTTGAACCTTCAGGAAAATTCATTGCATAAATTTATCCATGTTATATTGATTGGTATGAGGTCTGCGAGTGGATTATAAAGTTTTTGAAATAATTCATACTGCAGCAGTCACTTTTTACTAATATTGAACAAGTCAGTAATGAAACTGAAATGCACCCGATGATGGCAGCTTGCTGCAGAAACGCGTTGTGCTAATAAAAATATTTGTAAATAGTGACTGCTGCAGTATTAATTATTTAAAAAAATCATTGCAGATCATTAGATCAAAGTCTTAAAATACTCAGTTTACAGAGCCATTGTTCGACTCTTCACTGAAAAACTGGTTTGGTGCAGCTCTCCAAGCTACCGTGTCCTGTGTAAGTGTTCTTCTCTCAAGAAGAAATGCAACCAAAACCCGTTTCAACCTGCTTGCTGTATTCGTTCATTGGCCCGTCCCCCTAGTGAATTCTACCCCCTACACTTCCCTCCAGTACTAAATGTCGGTTCCTTGATGCCTCAGAACACGTCCCATTAATCGATCCCTTCTTTCAGTCAAGATATGACACAAATTTCTTTTCTCACCCCGTTCTGCTCAGTATCTTCTCATTAGTTATGCGATCCACTCATCTAATCATCAACATTTAACAGTAGTACCAGATTTCAAAAGCTTCCTTCCACTTTTTTCAAAAAACGTTCAAATGTTTGTATAGTTTATGGGACTTAACTACGGGGTCATCAGTCCCTAAACTTACAAACTACTTATGAACTACTTACGAACTAGGACGGCACAAATATCCGTGCCCGAGGGGGGATTCGAATCCCCGACCGTAGTGGCCGTGCAGACCGTGACTGGAGCGCCTTAGTCCCCGCGACTACCGCGGCCGGCCCACTTTTCTCCTGAAGTTATTATCGCACTCACGAACAAGGTACACTCTACACAATGTTTTCTGAAACACTTCGTAACACATAAATGAAAATTCTATATTAATAAAGTTGTCAAATGTTTGTAAAGCTTATGGAACTTAACTGCGGGGTCACCAGTCCCTAAACTTAAAAACTACTTATGAACTAGTTTATACTAAAGACAGCACAAACATCCATGCCCGAGGGGGATTCGAACCCCCGACGGGGAAGGGCCTCGCGCATCGAAGCATAGCGCCTCAATGCGCTTGGCCACTCCGCGGAGGCAACAAAATTGTCTTCTTTAGAAAAGTTTTTCTTTTCCTGTAATTATGCATTTTAGATGTCCTCTACTTCACTCTTCAGAAGTTATTTTACTACCCAAATATCAAAACTTATCTACGACCTTTATTATCTGGATTCCTGGATTTCTTTCAGTATCGCCTGATTTAATTTGACTACATTCCATTACCTATGTTTTCCTCTTGTTAATCTTCTTCTTAAACCCCCCTTTCTGGACAATGACAATACTTTCAGCTGCTCTTCCCGGTTCTTTGCTGACAGTATTACAATATCATCGGAAAGCCATACAGTTTATATTTTTTCCTCTCTCTTAACTCCGTTTCCAAACTTCTCGTTGCTTTCCGTTGCAGCAGCTCATTTTACATATTGAGTAACACTGACGGAAGTCTGCAACTTAGTCGTACTGCTTTCCGACCACCTTTCACACTCTTTGTTTTTAAAATGTGGTCTGCTATCTGTAGAGGTTATATTGGAATAGCTATAAACTTAGGTTTGCCTTTCCTTACCCCGTAAGCCGTGAGGTAGGCCTATTGCTTCTTGTGTTTCTGCATTTCTCTTAAATCCAAACTGATCTTCTCCGATGTTCTGTAATTTTGTTACCTATCTGCACTTGCTTTCTTTGGAATTGGAATTGCACAGCAGGTGAAATAATTTTCTCTTGGCTGGATTTACGAAGGATATTATCAGTTGAGGGGGAATATCACCTATTCCAGGGGCCTTGTTTCGAGTCAAATCTTTCAGTTCTCTGGTAAATTCTTTTCGCCAGATCATACCTCCATGCCCAAGTTCATCTACTTCCTCTTCTCTTTCGGTAAAATTGCCTTCAATTTCATGTCCTTTGTTTATCCATGCTATATTTTCATACCACCATTCGACTCTCCCTTCATTGCTTAGCACTAGTTTTCTGTCTGTGCTCTTAATATTCACACATCAGCTTTTCTTGTATCCAAACAAACTTTCGTTGACGGCATGTACGTTGTCACAGTTATACAATACATTATTCTACAGGAATACAATTGTCCCCTCGTCACTTCTGTTTAGAAAATTTTCATTTCCTGTCTATTTCATTTTTTATAGTTATCTGTTTTCCCTGCTTAATTGCTGAATTTGTATGTTGCCTCCTTTTATCAATTACGTTCAGTATCTCCTGTGGTATCGAAGTTTTCCTATTAGGCCTTGTCGTTCCAACTATTTCATCCCTCAAAGCTGTCCATTCCTCTTCTACCCTACTACTTTTTCTCTTTTGGGTCAGTGGTTGCCTAATGCTCCCTCCCAGACTTTCAACTACTGCAGGCTGTTTCAGTTTAGGTAATTTCTTCTGACGAACGATAAACATTTGGCGTTGATGTAACGATTCCAAAGGGCTCAGTCCTAAAATCCACAGTCACTTAATTCCAACATAAAACATTTTCTCCTATTTAGAGAACTCAACAATCATGACAAAATGTTCATATGTTTGTAATTCTATGAAACCAAACTACTGTGGTCATCAGTCCCTAGACTTACAATACTTAAACTATGTTAAACTAATTTAAGTACAACTCACACATACACACACAACACAACACAACACACACACACACACACACACACACACACACACACACACACACACACACACACATGCCCGAGGAAGGACTCGAGCCACCAACGCGTGAGGCCACACGAAACAATCATGACATTTTCTTTTTAATTATTACATCAGTAATTGCTAATTATTCATCGATTTTTACAACTTTTGACTCGTTCATATTGGTTTTGACTTGATAGTGATATATATGCAGAAATATCTCTGATTGCTTACTATAACAAGAAACATTTCGTAATAGAAACATCATATGGCACTGAAAGTAATAAAATCAAGAAATTTCCAGCTTGGTGGTACAATATGAATTATTAATTTAATTTTTATTTTATTTTATTTTATTTTTTTACTCATCGCCTTCGTTTCAATGATGGAACATAATTGGTGCATATTTCGAGTCATGAGGACTCATGCACTCTGCATAAAATATTTAATAGTCAGATCCATGAAACAAATAGAAAGGTCTTCCTATACATGATACAAGTTAAAAGAAATTTAATTTTTTTTTAACTTTTAACATGTACTAGGAAGACCTTTCTAGTTGTTCTATGGATCTGACTGTTAAATGTTTTATGCGGAGTGCGTGAGTCCTCATGACTCGAAATATGCACCGATGATGTTCCATCATGGGAACAATATCGATATGTAAAACTTTTATACTAAATTTTTATATCGCAACACCAAGCTGGAAATTTCTCGTTTTTGTTACAATGTTATGGTGGGGTTTTACAATTTCCATTATGCATTCAACTTATTGAAATAAATGTCATAACGTATCACGAAAAATCACCATTCTCTACCAAGGAAAAAGTCACAAGATAGCGAAACATCTTAATATGTGACATAAATTACTTTGAAACTGATTTATGAACGTCACACGAGCTAGACGTTAGTAAAATGTAAGGTAATGTTTAAAAAAAAGTCGTACAGAACAAGTTTTAACAAAGAAGTGCTCACTCGACCTGTGTGTGGACGTGCTCCACAATTTTATGATGTGACATTGTTTTTAAATTTTACTTTTTAATCTATTCATGGAGTCAGCCACATTATATTTAACATCTTTTTTAATGTGAGCTTTATGTATACTTCTGAAGAAGGCAAAATTACTTTTGCCGAAACCTAGTTAAAGGTTTATACATGTAAACCATCTTATGCAACTGGTCGGTTGAAACTGTGTTGACTTTTGGACCGTGTTCCACCGTTGCTGAATTGCAGCCATGTTTAAAATTTTGAAGTTCCTGCCAACCAAGGTATCAAAAGCTGCATCTAAATATTCGGACACCGAATTAAAAATCCTGAAAACATGTATGGCCATCGATTTTAATAAACAGTGCTAAAAGTTCAATCTAATTCCTTAAAATTTTCAAAGAAAGAAATTATCAAGTGTAGTTGAAAGCGTCATATATGCTGGAAGAAGCTTGATGTGAACGATACCAAGTACCAGTAAACAGCAACATAATTTTGCGGATTCTGTTGTTCTGACAGAGACAACAAAGAATCTGGAAGAACAGTTGAAAGTAATTGACATATTGCACATATTGTGAGTAAAAATTGAATTAACAAATGTTATATACTTGACCAACTCCAACCTGATTACAATCTCCATTAGGTTTCATTGTTGCCGTAATGGTGCCCATCACGACGATGTGATAGTACATACAAACTTTTGTAAAGCGGGACCAAACTGTACTGTTGACCGGTCCCTAAACTTACAAACTACTTAAACTCACTTATGCTAAGGACGACACAAACATACGCCTTTGCCCGAGGGAGGACTCGAAGCTCCGACTGGGAGAAGTCAAGCACTCCTCAGGAAGGCGCCTTACAGCGCACGGCCATTCCCGCATGTCGGTAGTATACACAAGCATATTTATGTAGCCCATGTTATATCAGTTCGTAACACGAAACCTTTCATTCTCAAGGCAAGAAACTGATATTTCACTTCTTCGTCAACGGCAAGTACATTAGAGAGAGAGAGAGTATTAGTCCCAATTGGAACAGCAAAGTCCTCAGTGTTTTGGCATGGATTTTCAGGCTTTCCAACTTAGATCAGATTAGATTAATACTTGTTCCATAGATCATATATACGACATTTCGTAATAATGTGGAACGTGTCAGTTTAGTAAATGTTGTCTATACTTGACAATCAATATTTTAAGGAATATATATATATATATATATATATATATATATATATATATATATATATATATATATATATATATATTTTAAAGTTTTATCTAAAAATTCATCTACATTGTAGAAGGAGTTGCCATTCAGAAATTCCTTTAATTTCTTTTTAAATACTAGTTGGCTATCTGTCAGACTTTTGATGCGACTTGGTAAGTGACCAAAGACTTTTGTGGCAGCATAATTCATCCGTTTCTGAGCCAAAGTTAGATTTAACCTTGAATAATGAATATCACCCTTTCTCCTAGTGTTGTAGCTATGCACACTGCTATTACTTTTGAATTGGGTCGGATGGTTAATAACAAATATCATGAGTGAATATATATATTGTGAAGCTACAGTGAGTATCCTTAGATTCCTAAATAAATGTCTGCAGGATGCTCTTGGGTGGGCTCCAGCAATTATTCTGATTACACGCTTTTGTGCAATGAATACTTTTTTACTCAATGTTGAATTTCCCCAGAATATGATCCCATATGAAAGCAGTGAATGAAAATAGGCGTAGTAAGCTAATGTACTGAGATTTATATCACCAAATTTTGCAATGACTCTGATAGCATAAGTAGCTGAAGTCAGACGTTTCAGGAGATCTTCAATATGTTTCTTCCAATTCAGTCCCTCATCAATGCAAACACCTAAAAATTTTGAATATTCTACCTTACCTACAGATTTATGTTCAAAGTCTAAATTTATTAATGGTGTCATGCCATTTATAGTATGAAACTGTATATACTGGGTTTTATCAAAGTTTAATGAGAGTCCATTTGTAGAGAACCACTTAATAACTTTCTGGAAGATATTATTTACTATTTCATCAGTTAATTCCTGTTTGTCAGGTGTGATAGCTATACTTGTATCATCAGCAAAAAGTACTAGCTTAGCATCTTCGTGTATGTACAATGGCAAGTCATTAATATATATTAAGAACAGCAAAGGACCCAAGACCGAACCTTGCGAGACCCCATTTTTGATAACACTCCAGTTAGAAGAATTAATTGTCTCATCTACATTATGTGAACTGCTTATTTCAACTTTCTGCACTCTTCCATTTAAGTTTGATTTAAACCATTTGTGCACTGTCCCACTCATACCACAATACTTAAGCTTATCTAGAAGAATCCCACGATTTACACAATCAAAAGCCTTTGAGAGATCTAACCTTCAAAAGACTGCGACGCCTCTCTTGTTCCAACTTTCTGTCTCGGGCGAGCAAAACATGAAAATCTAGAGAAAGAAAATAGGAGAAGTCGTAGTCGCTCAAGGTGTGCAGGAACAAAAAACTTGTAAAGAGTCAAGATTTCTGACCTCCTTACATTACCAACACATCATAACTCGGACGTGAGACGTGTCCCTGACAATGCATGTGTTTATTGTAATTTATTGTATAATTAGCTTTTTGCTGCTCTTATTTGTGAAATGACTAAAGAACTGCTGTCATTCTTGCAAGACATCCTTTTTAGTCGTATTATTAAACGTAATTAACACGTAAAGAAATCTTTTGCACCACTTGTCACAGCTGCCACGACGGATTAACATAATTGAAATAGCACACGTCTGCAACAGAAGTTAATTTATTGACATGACAATGCCTATTTCTACGTGCATGACTGCACACATGATCACGTCATCACACGTTATTAACTTGTGGGAAGTGGAGGCTACGTGGCTCTGCGAGATGCTACGGTTGATACTTTGAACTGGTAGATATCTATTACGTTGTTTTGCAGTCGAATAGTTATGACGTTTAAACTAGGAATAGGGTCGTTTAGTGTGCAGCACTAAATTACAGCTTGTTAATGGTTGTTCAGGGTCGATAAGAGACGGAGAAGGAAAGGCCTACAACTAGGCCTTTATTACACGAGGGCCGGCCGCGGTGGCCGAGGGGACTGAGGCGCTCCAGTCACAGTCTGCACGGCCATTACGGTCGGGGGTTCGAATCCCCCCTCGGGCATGGATGATTGTGCCGTCCTTAGTATAAGGTAGTTGATAAGTAGTTTGTAAGTTTAGGGACTGATGACCCCGTAGTTAAGTCCCATAAGCTTAACAAACATTTGACCATTTTTTATTACACGAGGCCAACCAGCTGCGACACCATAGCTGATATCTCTCTACTCAACGAGTGACGCTGGTCCTGTATAAGTGGGTCGTCAGCTATGCAGGCGTTCAAATGTTCAAATGTTTGTAAATCTATCGGACCAAACTGCGTGGTCATCAGTTCGTAGATTACAAACTACTTAAACCTAGGTAAACTAACCTACGGACAAACACACACACCCATGCCCCAGGGAGGACTCGAACCTCCGACGGCGAGCAACTGCGCGCTCCGCAGCGAGGTGCTTTAGACCGCTCGGTTACTCCATGGCGGCTATGCAGGCGTAGTCATCACTGATTGTTCAGACTCTTCTTGCCAATCGACCACACCGTTTTCTGTATTCGTCGCACAATTTCATGTACAGTGTTTTATTGGCGTAATATCGACTTTTCTGTATTCCTACCAGAATGACGAGCATATTACAGCTATCCTACGGTATAGGGCCACAATTTAAACATTACACCCTTATTGCAGTCCAACCAAATTGAGCATATGTAAGGAGCAGTCATAATGAAGATGCAGTAGCTCATTACAAGCAGTACTTGAAGTTCTGAAAAATGTCATTAAGAAGGCAAAAAGTACGGTTGTGGTATGCAAAAAGAATAGCAAACTCTCAGGATGAAATTAAAACCATCTGGTCATTTGTGAAGGAAGTATCCAATTATCCCGTCACCAGCACCAGGTGGAGGATATAAAGTCAGTGTGTAGTAGAAATGTTTCTGTTACTGATAATTTAGGTATATGAACCGTATTTAATAACTAATTTAATGATCACTTGATGAATATAGTAGTTGAATTGACAGAACCGTAGTGTCTACAGGTAATCATATAACACGGTTAGAAAATAGTTTTCCGAGGCTGTTACCTGAAACGGTCCTCCATGATACTTAAAAAGGGGAGAGCCAATAATTAAATTACTAAAGCCTAAGGACTCTTGAGGATATAGCGGGGTATCTAGCAGAATTATAAACTACTGTTATCCATATGAAAAAATAATAAAGTTCTCAGGTGTGAAACTACTTTATAAAAAAGGAAAAAGGGAGAATATAGTCAACTACATGCGTATTTCTAAGCCATAGGATTTTTCTAAAGTTAGTGAAAAGGCTGTATATTCAAAGTTAATTGATCATTTCAGTTCACATAATTTGGTTTCAGAAGTGGTTTGATGACTGAAAATGCTATATTTTCGTTTCTTTGTGAGGCATTTGATGAGTTAAATAAAGGGCTGCGATCATTAGGCGTTCTTCTTTGATTTAACACTGGCAATTGATTGTGTTGATCATAAAATATTGATGTAAAATCTTGAACATTATGGAATGAGAAGAGTAGCTCACAACTGGTTCGCCTCGTACTTTAATAACAGACAGCAGTAGGTAATTCTCCGCATGGTTGAAAATGGCTATGACTTACAGTCACAATGGGGCACAGTTGTCAGTTGTGAAACTACTTTATAAAAAAGGAAAAAGGGATTATATAGACAACTATAGGTCTATTTCTAAGCCATCGGTTTTTTAAAGTTAGTGAAAAGGCTGTATATTCAAAGTTAATTGATCATTTCAGTTTACATAATTTGTTGTCAAATGAACAGTTTGGCTTCAGAAGTAGTTTAACGACTGAAAATGCTATATTTTCGTTTCTTTGTGAGGCATTTGATGGGTTAAATAAAAGGCTGATATCATTAGGCGTTCTTCTGTAATTTAAGAAACGCATATAATTGTGCTGATCATAAACTATTATTGTAGCATCTGGAACATTATGGAATGAGAAGAGTAGCTCACAACTGTTTCACCTCGTTCTTTAATAACAGCAGTAGGTAATTCTCCGCATGGTTGAAAATGGCTATGACTTACATTCGCAATGGACCACAGTTAAGTGTGGGGTGCCCCTAGGGTCTATTTCGGGACCACTCCTGTTTCTTATTTAAATAAATCATATGCCTTCGAGTATAACAGTTGATTGTAAAATATTTTTGTTTGCGAATGATACCAGCGTGGTAGTGAAGGATTTACTTTTGTGTAGTATTGACGTAGTATCAAATAATGCAGTTCAAGAGAAAAGTTCATGAGTTTCAGAAAATAAATTGATGTTAAATCACAGTAACACTCAGTTTTTATAATTTCTAACAAATAAATTAACAAAAGCTGACTTTTTAATTGCACATAATGGGCATATAATAAGTGAGACTAATCAGTTCAAATTTCTACGAATTCAGATAGTAAGTTGTCGTGGAATGCCAATGTTCAGGATCTTGTTCAAAAACTTAATTCTGGTTTATTTGCCATTAGAACAGTATCTGAAAAAAGTGATTTTGCAACACGAAAAATAGTCTACTACGTTTACTTTCATTTACTTACAACGTACGGTGTAATTTGTTTGGGGTAACTCGACTGATTGAAGAAGGATATATTTGGCTCAGAAACGGGCGGTTCGAGCAATATGTGGAGTAAGTTCGCGAACGTCGTGTCGTCCTCTTTTCATTAGCCTGAGAATTCTGACAATTCTGGCGTCACAATACGAATTTTCTTTAACGTGGTTTGTTGTTAACAATATTAGCTTATTCCCATGAGTTAGCAGCTTTCACACGTTGAATCATAGAAATGAATCTATATTTGGATCACACATCCTTGAGCCTGATGCAGAAAGGTGTGCAGTATTCTGCAGCATCCATTTTCAGTAAGCTGCCACAAGAATTCAAGAATCTTAGTACTAACCCACCTGCTTTTAAAATTAAACTGAAGAGTTATCTCATGGCTTCACGCCTTTTATTCTGTCGAGGAACTCTTGGAAAAAAATAAAAATAAAACGATAAACAAACTAATTCCTTCCATTCGTTATTGATTCTTTTTATTTATGATTGTCATGTGCATAGGATTACTTTAAGTGATTTTTTATATTCCATTCTTGTGTCAGACTTCATGTACTCATTGGTTCTATGGCCACAGAGTCTTACTCCTCAATTAGGTCCTATGGAATAGAAAAACCATAGTATTATTATTATTTATTACATGTGGCACAAGTTAAGTTTATATGACTCATAAGAGCACCATAAGTTCATGGAAGGTTCCTAAGACAGCCATGAAAAACAATGATTTTTTCGTACCAAAACTACGAATTTCGGTGATGGTCACTGCTGTACTCTCTCATCGTCGTCGATCACCGTCGATATGTCGATAGGAGGACATCCTGCCATTCTCGGTGGTGGTCGACGACGTCACCCAGCAGCATACCCGTAAGTTGTTGGAACATTCAGTACACCGGGGAAAGTTAAGGTTTCACAGAAAAAGTATTGCTTAGTAAAAACCAAACTGTTATTTCGCCAGAATAATTAATCACTTTAATTATTGAATGACCTTCCTATCTCTGCGAAAAGGCCCACTCGAGACGACGATTTAGGTAGTGGCTAGGCGGAAGATGTTGTGTAATGCCGTAGTAGCTCCGCTACGCTCTCGCCCGTCGAGTACAGAATACGAGCCCGAGAGTGTCTCAGAAATGGGAATCGCTGGAAGAAAGACAACGTTCTTTTCGAGAAATTCTGTTGATGAATTTTAGAGGGTCGGACTTTGAAGCTGAGTGCAGAACGATCTTGCTGCCACCTACTTACATTTCGCGTATAGGTCACAAAGACTTGATAAGAAATATTAGGGCACGTTCTATTTGGGAGTGGAATAGGTGCACCACCTTACGGTGCATTGCGGAATATATATGTAGCTGTAGATGTATATCGTAGCTATCACACAATTTAAACATTTCGCCATTACTGCAGTCCAACCAAATTGAGCAAATCACTTGATTTTTGTTTATTACATGTGGCCCAAGATACGACTCATAAAAACATCATTTTTTCAAGGACGTTTCCTAAGAAAACACGGAAAACCATAATTTTTTTCGTGCCAAAACTACGAGTTTTGGGGATGGCCACGTCTATACTTTCTCACCGTCTATATTTGCATAGGAGTAAACCTGCCACTCTCGGCGGTGGTCGACGACGTCACGCGTTTTATATTGATAAAGTTGATCATGTTGCCATATTATAGGTCATTCAAAAAGACAACAAAAGAATAAATAAAATAAAATAAAAATAAAATAAAGACGTCACGCAGCAGCATACCCGTAAGTTGTTTGACATTCAGTACACCGGGGAAAGTTACGTTCACGGAAAAAGTATTATTTAGTAAAAACAAACTGTTATTTTTCAGACCAATTTGTCTCTTTAATTATTGAATAACCTTGCCGTATGTCGATACATGTGTGTGGAAAGGTCCAATCGAGACGATGATTTAGGTAGAGGCTACGCGGAAGCTGTTGCGTAAGCACGTAATAGCTCCGCTACGCTCTCGACCGTCGAGTACAGTACACGATCCCCGTATGTGAGCCGGCCGCCAGCTCGTACGCGCCAACCGGTCGGTTCGGAACTGTTCCCGGAATACGGGACGTAAATTCTTCCCTCTCCGCTCCGTTCGACGCCGAGCGGCAAGGCGTTCGCACAGTAACGACTCCGTAAATTATTCTTCCCTCCCCCGGAGTGGAGCATTAACGCAAATTTATGAATTATAAACAGCGCGGCTATTATCGTGGCCGATATTTCCTCGGAAGGGAGCAGCGCGGCGGCGGCGGCGCGCGAGCAGAAATATTTCAAGCCGGTAACGAGTGGGACTACCACGCCATAACTTAGAGGCCCAGCCGCGCCGCTGACCGCGTTAATCGCTATTTAGATAAACGGACTCACGACTATAATTCAGCGTTCGATAAGGAGGTAATGTATTCCGGAGAAAGATTGCCTCATGAATTAGTTTTACATCGGACCATTAGCGGGGGGCCTCGACTGCCGTGAAATATAGATACGGCCGCCGCCCGGCCGGGTCTCGACATTGTTTTCTTCCGCTGCTCGCAGCGATTATATTTCAAAGACTTCAAAACGAGTCGGCCGGGGCAGTAAGTCAGCCGCCCTAACACAGACATCCCCCCGCCTCGACGTCGGCGGGCTGGGGGCGCCCCGGCCGCACTGTGGAGGAGTGGCTGTGCAGACAAAAGGCAGTTACCGGCCGATAGCCATCCGACGGCCGCACGGCCAGCGGCGCGACCCGTTCCCTCGTCTGCTCAATTCATCAGGCCGTGTTCTGCTCCACTAAACGGCCGCCGCGAGCATTTGTCATCCGGCCGTGACTCTGCGACCAGCGCCGTCGAAATGCGCCCTCCCCGGTCGCAGATCCCCCTTGCGTTCTCCACAGAGTGTAAATCTGTGGTTTGCAACCTGTGGTCCACGCACCATAAGTGGTGCGCAAGAGCTAATACAGGGTGATACACGAAAGTAAACGACGGTTGCAACTTAGTGGCAACACTGCTGTGCAATGGGATCTACTATTACCGCTGATATCACACTGTTATATATTGATTTTTACTGTCGAAACTGCTGAGAGGCTGTGTGAAGCCAATGGGACGCACTCCAGGCTGAGAAATAGAGACCATCCCTAGTAACAGGCTAAAATGGACTTATATATCTTACGGGATATAGACTGTTAGAAAATCTCCTTGTGAACGGCAGATGTCCTCAGCCACCATCCCAAGGTGGAGGGTTTTCTTTGGGAGAATAGCAAGTTAACTTTATACAGCTAAGCTGATGTCAGTCCCAGGAAACACCAATGTCAGTTGTATCACGAGCCGGGATTGAGAGGGTAAACGAGGAAAACTGCTCGTTATCAGCTCCCCATTCTGGAGAGAGCGTAAGGCGTGGCCAAATGACGTGAAACATAGTTGTTTCTGACCATACTGTATAGCACCGTGACGTTTGATTTTCAACTGAACAATGTTGCTACCAAGAATAGAGTTTGCAAAAAAAAAAAAAAAAAAAAAAAAAAAAAAGTTGGAAAAATGGTGCGCCCACAGTGGGCTACAAAAACCCGGGTTTTCGATCAAACAGGAAGCGATCAGACGAGTTGGGCGCCAGATCCGTGTCGCTTGCCATCAGTCTGTTTCTTGCAGGGAGTGTGTCTTTCATGGAATGCTGCTAGGAAGGGTAGCTGTATCAGGCTCTTCCCCAGGGAACGTTAAACACTGATTTCTGTTGTGGAACAAATGTATTCTTTTGCTTTTCTAAATGATTAGCTTCAGATGGAATAAAATAAATATATTCCATTTACCCATGAGCTCCCAACTCTCCGGAACAAGTATCCCATCGAGTCCCGATATCCGCATCTCTCGTAGATGCCTGTTACTTGTCTTTCTGAAGTCACTCCTTTCAGGTTGGGACTAGCAGACTGACCTACAAACCCTTTCCTCATTCCTGTGTTAGGATACAACAACGTTGTCAAACCTACCTTACCTGGAAGCTAATGGACTCTCCCGTCCCAAGTCACTGGCGTTTGCGACGGAAACACAGACACTTATGAGCGAGTGGTCTAACCTAACGGTGTCAACTATGGTTTTGAAACAGAAACAACGGAGTTGGATGAAGGTTGAATGTGCCAAAGATCATACAGCGTGACAGTGTCATCAAGGTCTTCAAGAGGCGTGTGGGGAATCGGCATTGCCCTACAGAACAGTGACATGTTGGGTAAAAACTTTCAACGAAGGCGCAAAAGTGTGGATGACATGCATCGGGCAGGTCGTCCTAGCGTCTGTGAAGAAGTAGTGCGTATTGTTGACGCGTTAGTGGACGTGATCGACACTTTCTGCACAACCCACCCATAATTTTGCACGACAATGCACGACAGCGCAAGCTGTTCTGTTCGGGCCGCGTTGGAGTAGCTGAGTGGTCTAAGGCGCCACGTTGCGGAACGCGCGGTTGCTCGCCGTCGGAGGTTCGAGTCCTCCCTGAGGCAAGGGTGTGTGTGTTTTCCTTAGGTTAGTTTACCTTAGTTTAAGTATTTTGTAAGCTACGGACTGATGACCACGCAGTTTGGTCCGCTAGATTTACAAACTGTTGAACATTTTTATCTATTCGGTCGATGGGACTGAGAAGTAATGTACCATCCACCATATGAAGGAACCACGTCGTGGCATTCACTTCAGAACTGTCCCAGAGATTCCACAGGCAGTATACCGCTACATTGCACCATCAACAGAACAGACTCTGCTAACAGTATATTACGCCTTCCACATAGCTGGAACAGGTGCAGACATGTAACGCTTTTGTATCCTGGAGAATGCAGGAAACAGCTTTGATCGCATGAAATCTTTATTGCTTTTATTTCTGCAAATCGATTTCGGTCACTGAGTGGCCATCATCAGTGCTAAAACAGAATACCCTGTGGGGCACTCAGTGACCGAAATCGATTTGTAGAAATAAGACCAAAGCTGTTCCCTGCATTCCTCAGGATAATATTCGTGTGAATGCTCTGCACCAGACTCCTACTGGAGTCGTCTGTATGCTTTTGTATCTGTTGTGAATAAAAAGTTGCAATCTTTGAGTTCCAACTCTCCTACTTACTCCTTCGCGCTACAGCCCACGTAGGGTTTTAGCCTCTTTTATGAGCCCAGTCCAATCTTGACTATTTTCTGCTTTTTTCCTCCACCTCCTTACTCCCTTCTTTGTCAAATCATTTTCCACATACTCCAACCTTCGTTTCCGACGTCTCCCCTTGCACCTTCTGCCACCTGGATTTCCTCTGAAGACTTTTTTAACTGCTCCATGTTCCGAAAATCAGCATTTCTATACAGTTCTTCCGATTGCTTGTTTCTCGGTATTCTCAATTATCCCGATTCATTGACGGCTCAATAACTATTTCTTTTTTAACTCTTTAATGGAGATTTGCCAGAACATCACAATATTGCAATAAAAACAAGAAATTTTATTTTCAGCTTGGTG
This sequence comes from Locusta migratoria, assembly GCA_026315105.1. Taxonomy (NCBI): domain Eukaryota; kingdom Metazoa; phylum Arthropoda; class Insecta; order Orthoptera; family Acrididae; genus Locusta; species Locusta migratoria. The sequence goes on from CM048747.1 coordinate 179,825,993, forward strand.
GAGCGATATGAATTATTCATTTAAAAATTACATCTCGATTTCGTTCCCATGATGGAACATTATCAGTGCTGATTGCGTCTTGATGACCCATGTACTCCCGCATAAAACAGTTAATAGTAAGAGCCATGAAATAACTGAAAAGGTCTTCCTAGTCCATGTTACAAGTATAAAAGGAAAGTACTAGTAAGACTTGTTTAATTATTTTACGAATCTTACTATTAAATGTTTTATGCGGAGTACATAAGTCATCAGCACTGATAATGTTCATCATGGGAACGAAATCGATACATAAATGTTTTTAAAATAAATACTTGATATCGCCCCACCAAGCTGAAAATTTCTTGGTTTTACTTCTTATTATTTTCGTCTCCCGTCTTCTGCTACAGTCATTGTCTATGTTTCGGAGCCTCACATTACTACCGGTATTATGACTGTGCTCTAGACAGTCACATTCGATTTTCAGAACCTACGTGAAAGAAGAATGGCCCAGAAAGCTCTATTTCCCGCAGAAATCATTCATTTTGTTTCTTCTCTTATAGTGGTATCCTCCGTAGCCAGAACTCGCAGGTGTTGAAACTTCTCACATCTCTCATGATTGCCTTTGTTTAACTTAACATATTTCTCTTTGACAACGCCATTTTTCCTGGAAGCAACGAAATACTGTGTTTTGGTGTTGTTCATTCTAAGTCCCAACTGTTAGGCCTCCTTTTCTCATCTATCTAATCCTTCTTTCAGTTCTTTTAATCTTCTTGACAACATACACACATCATTGGCATATGATAGATTTTGTTTCATACGGTTAAACAGATGCCACGTGGGTTATCAATCTCCATCCTTCGCATCACTCTCTGCTTCTATGTCGAAGAGTAGCGTGGGTAATAGCACACCCTGTCTTAACTCTTGGTTGTCCTATTTTTACTTTGAATTTTGTGCTGGTGAGGGTCATTTGTACCAATATGATTACTTGGGAATTTCATGTCCATTAAGGTCTAATACAGCTTTTTCCCTTTTCATTATAGGTGTATCTGAAATCTACAAAAAGCTGGTGTACATCCAAATTAAATTCAAAACATTTTTCCATCCCAATTTTGAACATGTCATTATATGCAGCAACTGGATGTTAAATAATTTTGACAGATTTCAGCCCCACAAGTTGCTTTAAATAATTAAAAATATTATCTTGATTTTGACCACGCTACATAGGTCACAAGAAATGCAAAATTACCACATGAGACTTTTACACAAGTGAGAAATTCTAATGTTGTATAAAGGATTAAAAAGCAATATGCTAATTGTTAGCTAGCAGTCTGAACAAATAAAAAATTTTAATGTAGTGGCAAGCCGCTAAGGGGCTTCGTAGTGTAGTCGAAATATAAATTTAAAAAAACTTTTTCCGATTATTTTATAGCAACTTATGGGGCTGTAATTTGTCAACATTATTTTTCTATTATGTGCTTTATAATGACATTTTCGTCTGTTGATCCACCCGTTTGAAAGCCGCACTGGTAGTCTCCGAGCATTTCTTCAGTAATTGTGTAAATGTCATAGAGATGACTTTGGCTAATACTTTGTACACCACACTGACTAATGCAATGCCGCAAAAATGTACGAGGTTAAATTAAATTACGATTCCCCCCCCCCTTTTTTTTGTTTTTTTTTTGTTTTTTGTTTTTTTTGTTTTTTTGTTTTTTAACTGAGCTGATGAATCTAATAAAATATGTCACAGACGTGTATCTGCAATAGTTTTCCAGAAATTCCAGAGTAGCAAAGAAATCATCTGGGGAAAATTTTAATTTATTGACCATTTGGCCCATTGTTTTAATTCCAGACAATTGCATAAAATTTTCAACAGAAGTTGTAGAGAATTTTATGTTAAAAATGATGCTAATAAAGTTAACTACAACCGTATGAGTGTGTCAGATAATCTTCTTTTATTAATACCATAGTACACGTGAATTCATGTTAAACCGAAAAAGGTCACTGTTAAATATCTTATAGGGTTCCAAACATTCTTAATGGAAAGTAAACAAATTAACTCGTATTAGGTAAAGCAGTCAACAATCCGAAGATTGGTTTGAACACCACAGTGCTTTACTAGGCATGGTCCTGTTTGGAGGTGGTATGCCGTTGCCTTCCTACGACCTCCGAACTGGCTTACCCAGCAGGGGGACCTACAGTTTAACGTGGGTTCAGAACCACGGTGCTACTCTGTATATTTCACATGAGCAATACTGGCAGTGGTGAAAGAAGTGTAAAGTGACAGATAAAAATCCTAGGACCTGGCGGGGATCGAACCCTCGACCTTCGGATTTGTAGTCTGGCACTTTACCACTGTGCAACCGGGTAACTCGTATAATCTCTTGAATTTACATATATAATCTCTGGAATTTCTGGAAAACTGCTGCACATACATATCTGGGACATGTTTTATTAGATTCATCAGATCAATAACAATAAAATAAATGGAAATCGTGCTTTACTTTAGCCGCGTACAATTTTGAGATAGCTTCATATTAGCGATGTTGCTAAATTTCAGGGAAAATATCTTATTAGGCGTAGTTCCGTAACTAAAACTTTGCGGACTTAATCTTTTTCGTTTAGATAGCACTTTAAAATATTTGCATATTTTCGTGACTCACCTCGGGATAACAAAAAGTGTGAAACTTTTATTCCTTCTTACGTGCTCATTTAATTGTACAGTGTGTTAGCGACAAGTTGACTTTTGTCGAACTTTATGAACGAAGTCCCAAAAAACGTAGGGAGCAGCTGGTGTCAATAATCGGTGGTGGTGATCTTGTAGCTACGATGAGTACTTATTTTTACTTTTTGTAGAAAAATACCAGACAACCGTTTTTACTCCTATAACGCTTCTAGTGTCATAATGAAACGCGGCTTCCGGTGGTATGGGGACAGTATGAGATTAAACAGTGAAAGTGGTGCTAAGAAGTGCAATCTCTGACAATAAATTTCGGTGGATGTTCTTGTAATACTGTATGAACTACAGTCACCGAACTGTCCTTCGAAATAGTCATTTCCTATAACTATGCACCGCTGAGCTCTGTATTACATGTCCTGGAAACATTGTACTAAGTCTTCCTTTGGCATGACGTTCAAAAGTCTCATCGCATTTCATTGGATGTCAAGAATAACGAAAGTCATTCAGGGTTTAACGTCCCGTCGACAGCGTGGTCGTTACAGACGGAGCTTACGCTCGGAGTTTTGGGTGAGGATGAGGAAGTAAATAGTCCGTGCCCTTTGAAAGGAACCATCCTGGCATTTCCTGGAGTGGTTTAGGAAATCATGGAAAACCTAAATCTGGATGTCCGGATGTGAATTTGAACGACCGTCCTACCTAATGCGAGGTCAAAAATATCGTCCAATCTCTTTCCTGTCAATGCGAGTTTGTGTAGAGGCACTAGGAAGAAGTCTGGAGGGTTGACATCCGGCGAGTATATTGGATGTTCAAGCTGCATCACCTCGTTTCTTCCACGAACTGTTTGATGATGCTGTGTGGGCGGGCGTTTCCGTGCAACTTGAACATACATCATACCCGCCGAATCTCAATCCTACAGACTTGTTCCCTCGACTCAAACTCACATTGAAAGGGAAGAGATTTGACTATATTACTCACAACTAACGACACGAGACAAGGCTTTTCAACATCATCCCAAAGGAAGACTTGTGCAAAGTGGCAAGGATATGGGTCGCAGAGGTAAGGGTGTACATGTATGGGATGTGACTATTTCGAAGTTAATACTTTGAAGGTTATGGTTCATCCGCGTTAATGTTACAAGACTATTCATCGAACTTTATTATCAGAGGTTTTATGTGATACTCCACTATTACAACAGAAATTGTAGTGGAAAACTAAATTCGTATCGATGTTAGGGTTTTATATTATTTTCAGTTTGGTAAGTGCGCCTCGGTTGCACAGTGGCAGAGTGCCAGACTATAAATCCAAAAGTCGCGGTTTCGATTCCCCCCCCCCCCCCCACGACCTAGGATGATTATCTGTCACTTTCCACTTCTTTCGCCTCTGGCAATATACCTCATGTGAAAAATACCGAGTAGCACCCACGGGTGCCCATGTTAAACTATAGGTCCCCTTATATCTGGCGGGTAAGTCTGTTCGAAGGTCGGAAAAAAAGCAACTGCATACCACCTCCAAACAGGACCATGCCTAGTAAAGCACTGTGGTGTTCAAACCAATCTTCGGATTGTTGACTGCATTACCTTTATAATCATAGGGCTAAACTGTTACTCAGAGATACAAACATATCATCATTTATTTTATACCACGGATATAGTTGTTAAGCCACAGCCACCAGAATTTACAAAAGTTTTTTACTCACATTAGCGTAACTAGTTCCGATGCACTATGGCACCATTATAACACATGTAAATAAAAAAATTACAAATTGCAAAATAACAAGTATTGATTGACCTTGTCATGTAAATAAATTTTGAAAAAACAAAAAAATAAAATAAAAATACAGTTGATTAGGTAACTGTACCCAGGCCATTTAAAGGCGTCACCCCCTCCCCCCTCCCCCCCCCCCCCCGCCCACTTGCTGCAGTATCCACAGCACACGGTATTACACCATTTCTGACCATAAATTAATCCACACCATACAGTAGCAGAAGAAGCTGTATCGGTGGAATAGATGGTAATGTATTGATGTTGTGCTGCATTGATCATATGGCCATATAGCATGCACAATCCGGATTGTATGAAAATAAAAATAGATAATATATGTTTGGCATGATGGTGAGAACTGAAAATTTTTACATTAACTATAGGTATCTCGAAGGAAGGAAGATTAGTGTTTATCGCCCCGTCGACGGCGAGGTCATTAGAGGCGGTAGAGGGAACTTATTCGTACTGGCCCTGCGTAGCACAGATTTCTGGTAAGATATCTACAGTTAATTAATGTACTGCAGTTCTCACCATCATGCCAACCATATATTGTCAATCTTTTTTCAGACAATTTTGCTTGCGCATGGTGTATGAACATATGATCAGTGCAGCACAACATCAATACATTATCACCTATCTCACTGATAAACCTTCCTATGCTGCTGTATGGTGTGTATTGATTTATGGTCAGAAATGGTATGATACTGTATGCTGTGGATACTGCAGTCAGTGGGGGGCCGGTTTGAATCCTTTAAATGGCGTGGTTCCAGTTACAAAATCAACTATATTTTTTCAAAATTTATTTACATGACAATGTCAACCAATTCTTATTATTTGGAACTTGTAATTTTTCTTATTCATACGTTTGATAATGGTACCATAATACATCGAAACTAGTTTCGTTAATGTGAATAAAGAGTTTTTACACATTCTTGGTGACTCTGGCTTTACCAGTATATATGTGATGTACAATAAAATATTACGTAGTCAGTCACACTCCTTGACAGTAATGTCATATAACAAAATCATGATTTACTTTCAATCGATTTTGGAGTTGTTTTCAAGCAGGAAACCCTTTTTCACCTAAATAAATAATGGAAAAAATCGTAAAATAGCGGAAGGTGGTATCAGGATTTTTTTTTTTTTTTTTTTTTTTTTTTTTTTTTTGTCTTTTCATTGAAAAACTACCCAAGAGAATGAAGCCAAATGCGTTCTTACAGTTTCTGTCATTTTAGAATTTACCAAGCTTACCCATCACCAAGGAATATATTTCTATGGTACTGATGATGTCCTCTCCCGTCATCACCAGTGAAGTTGTTATTGTGGACAGACAGTACGATTGACTAAATATGTAAGGAGGACTCAACAATTTGGAACGGATACAAGTTTAAAATTGTGTACATTTCGCGCACCGCATTCGAACTATTGCGGACAATGGGCTACTGGTGTACACTTATATCAGGCATCACGCCAAGAAAAACATTAGCAAGAGAAAGACACCGTGTTCATCATTGTTCTGGTTATTGTCCTAATATTAAACCATTTATTATCAATCTATGTGATTAAACAATTCAGTGTTTATTCGAAAACTGGAAACCAGTCTCCTACTTTACTGTAACATAAGCGTTCAATATTTGGCCACCGCAGTCCATTTATTATCCTCAGAAGTGGAGAAATCACAAAATAGGTAATGAGAGAGCGGTCGTCCAGATAATGTTTTCTTTCTGTTTCAGCACGCCCAGTCCCCAAGGTCTGCAAACAAGCGGCAGCTTAGTTGACTTTTAGAAAACCATGTCACTTTGTTTAAAGAAGTTCTGTGATGTTTTTCCGCGAACTGTTCTCAGCTAACATAGCATGTCTGAGAGCACTGTAAACACACAAACAGCAGCCATTACTCTTTATTTTGTATTTGCCGCGTGTGGCACTTCTGGGCTGCAACCGTGCGTTTACCGAAGAGAAAATAACGATTGCTAAACGGAGTGGCTGGAAGATGCTGAGCTATGAAAATGTCATCAATACTTGAACCGTCCCAGTTGTGAACCATACTGTTGCGTCATTTTTGTTAGACGGAATGGAAACCAGTTACTGGCAAGATCTCTGGTACCTTAATATTCGAGATTCTTTCGGAGACTGCGGTGAACTACACACCAAATCTTTCGACGAGTTCCGCGGTGCAACAGTTGGCAATATTTTGTTTTATCTGATTTGTGAACTGAATAATAGAATGGTTGTTGACAGGCTATTCGGATTTCTGAGTCCAAACTTATTGGGAGTATTATTTCGAGAAAAATGTGTTATGGTTCTTCAATATATATTCTTTTCTAGTGCTTTTGAGGGTTTATCTTTTTGAACCGATTGGTAGTAATTATCTGTCTTTCTACCTTGGCTGTAAAGGGTCTGAAAACAGATTTCACTCTGTCCGGAAATATCCATTGTAGCACTGACGTGTTACATATGTAACTGAGTACCTACATTAGTCCATTTGGGTGAAGAACAGTGTCAAGTCTGTGACAGATGGTGGTAATAAGGTTTTAAATTACATTCTAATAATATTTGATAGGTCATGATATATTTTTATTTGCCTTTATCAGTGAAACATATCTTCTTGTATACATTCTATTGCTTTTATTCCTTGAACTGCCTATGTTCATCTATTGAGCTACTTTAAGGAAATGGTTATAAGCTTATTGGCTACCTGCAACTACCTCGTCACTTAACCAAGTTCGTTAATAACCACATCTGAATTGATTTCATGGTTTCTTTTTTAACAAATATCCATCACGGATAGTTTCATTGTCTCACTTACTGATTTCAAACGTAAATCAGAGATTGTTTAAATCACTTTCCTTGACACATCACTGTATTTTTTGTAATATGCAATTAATTCTACTTATCCGTTAGTCCTCCACTTTTAGACCATTTACTATTTCTTACGCACGTTATTTTCATTCTTCTCGTAATCCAGAGATTGTTGTTGTTATGGTCTTCAGTCCGGAGACTGGTTTGATGCAGCTCTCCACCCTACTCTATCCTGAGCAAGCATTTTCATCTCCTTATAAGAACGGCAACCCACATCCACTTGAATCTACTTACTATACGCATCTCTTGGTCTCCCTCTGCGATTTTTACCCCACACACTTCCCTCCAATGCTAAATTTACGATTCCCCGATGTCTAAGAATGTGTCCTACCAAGCGATCCCTTCTTGTTGTCAAGGTATGCCAAAAATTCTTTTTCTCACCAATTCTGTTCAGTACCTCTTCATTAGTTATGCGATGTAGCCACCTAATCTTCAGCATTCTTCTGTAACACCACATTTCAAAAGCCTCTATTCTCTTCCTGTCCGCACTGCTTATCGTCCATGTTTCACTCCCGTACAAGGCAACACTCCACACAAATGCCTTCAGAAAAGACTTCCTTACCCTTAAGTTAATATTCGATGTTAGCAAATTTCTCTTTTTCAAAAATGCTTTTCTGCCCATTGCCATTCTGCATTTTATATCCTCTGTACTGCGACCATCGCATGTTATTTTACTACCCAAGTAACAAAACTCATCTACCACCTTCATTGTTTCGTCACCTAATCTAATTCCTTCAGCATCGCCTGATTTTCGAAGACCGCATTCCATTATTTTTGTTTTGCTCTTGTTAATGTTCATTTTATATGCACTCTTCAACACGCTGTCCATTCCATTCAACTGCTCTTCCAAATCCTTTGCTGTCTCTGACAGAATTACAATGTCATCGGCAAAACGCAATGTTTTTATTTCTTCCCCCTGAACTTTAATCCCTATTCCAAATTTTTCCTTGCTTTCCTTCACCGCCTGCTCGATGTACAAATTGAACAACATCGGAGAAAGGCTACAACCCTGTCTTACTCCCTTCCCAATTGATGCCTCCCTTTCATGCCCTCCGAGTCTAATAACTGCGGTCTGGCTTTTGTAGAAGTTGTAAATAACTCTCCTTTCCCTGTATTTGACCCCTGCTGACTTCAGAGTTGAAAGAGTGTATTCCAGTCAACATTGTCAAACGCTTTCTCCAAATCTACAAAAGCTAAAAATGTAGGTTTGCCTTTCCTTAATCTATCTTCTAAGATAAGACGTAAAGTGAGTATTGCCTCCCGGGTTCCTACTTTCCTCCTGAATCCATACTGATCTTCCCCGAGGTCAGCTTCTACCATCTTTTCCATTCTCCTGTAGATAATTCGTGTTAAAATTTTGCAACCATGACTTATCAAACTGATGGTTCTGTAATTTTCACACCTGTCTGCGCCTGATTTCTTTGGAATGGGGATTATTACATTTTTCTTAAAGTCTGAGGGCATTTCGCCTGTCTCATACATCCTACACACCAGTTCAAATAATCTTGTCATGGCTGGCTCTCCCAGAGACTTTAGTAGTTCTGAGGGTATGTCATCTATTCCTGGGGCCTTGTTCCTACCTAGGTCTTTCAGGGCTCTGTCAAATTCATCTCTCAGTATACTATCTCCTATTTCATCTTGATCTACTTCCTCTTCCCTTCCTACAACATCGTTTCTAAGTTCATTTCCTTTGTAGAGCTGCTCTATGTACTCTTTCCACCTTTCAGCTTTCCCTTCTTTGCTGAGAACTGGTTTCCCATCTGAGTTCTTGATATTCGTAGAGTTGCTTTTCTTGTCCCCAAATGTCTCTTTTATTTTCCTGTAGGCGGTATCTACTTTTCCCCTTGCTATCCAGAGATTATTATTATCAAATTCTATGGTCTTTTTGGGAAAGACTACTTTTAAAGAGTAATAAAATTCTTCTATACATAAACTGAGTTTGGAATTCACATCTATCAAATTACGCATATCATTCCATGCAGTTCCCTGAAAGTTTGTTTTGCACCTCCGTTAATTTTAAAGTGTTTTATTGTGTTCATTGTAATTAGTTTAGTTTGCATAATGGTCACAGATGCAATTTACTACTTTCAGTTTCACTTAAAACAATATTTTCTGTTGGCGTACAAGTTTCTTGAGAGATTCTAGTGGGAAAGGGGAAAAATGAACACAGTTATGTTAAGTACATTTCCAAAAATTCTTATGTCTGAATCTTTCAGGAAATTTATGTTAATATCTCCACAGACTATAATTTCCTATCTTATGCCAATGACGTAATAATGATTTAAATTTTTATCCTTTCTACCGTGATAATCTCTTACATAATAATTATAAATGACTTTGTTGGTAGCAACCGTTCACAAACCCAGAGTTGCAAATGTTGATCTAAGCAGTATCTGCTTTTTTTAGTAGATGTCAACTTGCTTTTATTTTTCAGATATGTTACATATCCTCTTTTCTCTTTATTAATTCTTAATAAGTAGACTGGTGATTCATAGCCCTTTATGTTTAACGTAGGGATTATTGTATTTGTTTGGTACACAGACGGACATAATATATCAACTTTCTTTTGATATTCTATTTCTATATCGTTAAAGCAAATAGAATGTTCTTGTAAATTATTTTAATGGTGTAAGATAACGACAATGGCATTGAATTAAAGTACTTTCTTATGTGATACTTCATTTATTTCGAGCTCTTGTACAGTAGTCTATGCAAGACATCAACTCAAAGTAGGTCTACCTGTCACATACGTGACTGATGACTTCGTCGTCCCTTCCCACCCATTATTTTGTCAGTAACTAGGCTTTCCCCTTTATCTATAGTGTTCACAACGGCGTTTTTAACACATTTCCCTATAGAAGCACAGCACCAATTTCAGCTCTGACCAAAATCATAATAAGTGTGTCAATTCTTGGTAAACTCACCTAATAGTCATCCAATGTTTGTCTTTCTAGTGCATTACCTCCAAAAGCTCACATTTATTCGTAATGTTCCTACAGCTAGCTTCTCCAAATCTCTCCAGGTATCGTATTTTTTTTTCTACTCTTGGTCAGGCTGTCACGTGCTCGTCAGCAATCAACGCAAAATGGGGGCAGAAATGAGGTATGTAGCTGATCAGCTACACTATGCACTAAAGCAAAGGTCGGCAAGTAACTTTACGTGGTGTCCGGATAAGGGTCCGGATACTTTTGGAAATTTTTATCTAGGTCCAGAAGTAACTTAATTATTTTTCACTCACAAAATAGTATGAAACACAACAGACAGGCATATTTGTATTCGAAAATCCAGAATAAGTCATATTCTTTACTTTTCTTTCGTTTAATTTTCACTCCCAAACTAATACGAAATACAAAAGACGAGAAAAAAAATGTATAATAATCCAGAAAAAAATATATTATTTGCTATTTATTTGTTTTTATTTTCATTCCCAAAAAATATGAAATAAAATGTGCAGTCAAACTTCTAATAATAATTAATTCCTTCCATAATTAATGGAATGGGACTACAGCTCATTGTGTAAACTGGAAGGATGTACCATCAGCCATGTTTAGATTTTCTAATTAATTAAGCGACCGGTTTCGGAGCTATATTTCCACCCAGGCCCTTAACACAAAAAAAAGAGAAGCACAACAGCTACAGTATTCTCAAACAAAATATAAACAGGATGGTCCATTGATAGTCACAGGGCCAAAAAAAGCATCAAACGAAAAAACTACAAAGAACAAAACCATAAAAACTAGCATGTGGTACTGTGGTTCGTATCACATGGCAGTTGTAAACATATCTTCACATTACAAACATAGTTCAGTGAATTTTAACGCCATAAACATTAAACATACCATTTTTTAAATTTTCACTAAAAGACATGAAATACAATGAACTGTATGTATTTGTGTTAAAAAAGCAACGCAAGAAATTACTTTGCGGTCTTAGCCAGTTTCTAAAAGTTAGGTTTACATGCGGAGCGGCCGTTAATCTTGAGCCATACGTATTCTTCGAGAAATTAATTTCTATAAATGAAATGTGACAAATATGTATGGAGCCAAACATAGTACCCAGGTAGATGGCTAATGTTTTGCAACTCTAGAAAAATTATAAGGGTGGCTCTCATACGAATTGTCATCTACAGAGAAAGTTTGTTTTTAATAATTTGGGTATGTAACTTATAATTTCAAAATATTTTTGGCGGTCCAGTTTTTGGCCTTCCGCTGTCCAGACCTGGACCGAGGTCCGCCAGTTGCCGACCAGTACACTAAAGGGTCAATAACCGTAATCGGGAGTGATGTTCCAAATATGCAGTTGGGTTATATCAGGGTGGTACTTAACTGTTAGTCCTACTTATTTTGGTCAGTTGGAGTCACTCTGCAGCTCATCTCTCTAGGGAAACTGGCCTCAGTATTCCAGGCCGAAATCACTGCCATCAGGGCGTGTGTGGAGCAGAATTTGCGTAGGTGCTACAAAGACCGTAGCTCCTGCAACTCATGCAACAAGGTCTAAAATTGTTGCTGAATGTCACACGGTGCTGGTGGAGCTATTGGAAAGCAATAGGGTAAACCTATTGTTGGTCCCTGGCTACTCGGTGATCAGTGGCAACGAACATGCCGACAAATTAGCCAGGATGGGGGCAGAGACTGTCCTGACAATCACCAAGGTAATGATCAACTTGGAGCTACGTAACTGGCTCAGAAGACAGCAAGTAGAATATTGGACCAAAGTCCATCAACAAAACATGGCAAGGTAATGATGCCAAAGCCATGTTTTAAAAGAAGCTCTGCAATTCTGGGCCTGAACAGGAGACAGATTAGACTCATGGTTGGATTGCCGACAGGCCATGGGAATTTAAAAAAAAACACCTACATACAATGGGAATAACAGAAGAGGACCCTAAATGTAGGATTTGTGATGACGGTGATGAAACTGCATCACATCTAATCTTCAAATGCATTGCATTGGAGAGTAAAAGGCACAGAACATTTGGGACAACCAGACCCGAAGAAATTGTGTCTAATAAAGAACTGGTACAGGGACTCCTTGCACTGTTCAAGAGTATTGGTTGGCTTTACTACAGGGAGCGATACCGCACAATAAACTCAGTTTCGGTGAGGACAGTGGCAGGTTGGACCAAAACTGTTTTGGCTTCCCTGAGAAAATCAAATCAAATCAAATCACTCTGCAACCCTGCCAGCTAGCCCCCTACCAGGTGCGCCTACCTTGGGAGGAAGTCTCGAGACGCCTGGAACCCCAAGCCGTGCCTCTCGGATCCCCCTCTCCCCCCACCATGGCCGTCGGCCGCACCTCTGCGGGACGGGCCCCGCGCGGTCTTGTATAATATCGTAATATGGTAAATGAGCCATTGACTGGGATGCTAATGCATGCAGCACCTCTGACGGCGATACATGTTAATGGGTCGCTTTACGGCGAGCCCGGTCCCCCATAAATAACGCCGAGTCCCCCCTTCCCCCCCCCCGCTCCCCTCCTAAGCTCCCCAGGCGGCTTCGGCCCAACCGTACATAACCCCCCCTCTTATCTGCGGGGCAGATCCCCGGCATAAACAACTTAAGTGCGCCGCGAGTTTTTAAATTACATTAATATATGTCGTTAAGCGGGTAATGTGTTGGATATGAAATATCTGTTATTGTGTACTCGCTCGCACAATGGAACAATAACTTTTCAAATTGAGTGCCCGCCGCAGCGCGTGCAAGTTACAGCTCCCACCGCCAGGTGGGGGCCTCGATGGCGCGTGAGATTTTATTTATAAATCCTTTCTCGGCGGCGGTCGTAAACATCTTGTCCGACGACAGTTGCGGCGCTCCCACTGGACTCGCCGCGGGACTGTAAAACTTCACGGCGCGTTTGCTCCGGTCGACAGAAAAGCCGTAAAAACGACACATGTTTGGATTCGTAAAGTCATTGCCGAGAGCGGTATCGATCGACTCGATGATTAAGATACTACACTTGTACGTTGAATAAAAAACCTGGTGTTTCAATCGCCGTGTCTTGATTCAAAATTCTTCGGTTGGTGGTCGTAAACGAGTAGGACAGCGGGTGATTTGCTAACACACGACAGATAACGTCACTACAGGTCTCGAACTGATACTTCGTGTATTCAGAAAGTATCGTCCTTCTGAAGCACAGCGAACTCTTTACTCACATTGAAGCGAGGCTGCTGGTTGGTGAATGTTCAAATGTTTGTAAATCTACTGGTCAAACTGCTATAGTCATCAGTCCCTAGACTTACAAACTACTGAAACTAACAAAGTAGGCTAAGGAGAACTCTTTCTCTCACTCTCTATCTCTCTCTCACACACACATAAACACACACACACACACACAAACCAATGCCAGAGTGAGGACTCGAACCTCCGAGGGGGAGCAACCGTAAAACTGTGTCTGTACGAGGAGTGTTTTATTTAAGTAAGTACCGTATTGAAATAAAAAAATAAATAAAAAAAATAAAAAAAACAAGAGGTGCTAAGATATCTCAATAATTTTATTTTTACATGAAAACCTGAACCTCAATATACTTTTCTACATAATTGCCGTCAATATTGAGGCACTTGTCATAACGTTGCACCAATTTTTGAACACTCTCCTCGCAGAAGTCTGTCGCCTGATATGTTAACCACTGCATCGCAACTGTTTTGACTTCGTCATCGACTTGCTCGATCGAAATGCCATACTAAACGCTACGAAAAACATTAGGAAAGTCATCCCGCAAGGAGGAATTCGTAAAGCGTCTTTTTCTCTCACCTTATTGTCCACTTCCTGCAACAAACTTTCATTAACGACCGAAGGACGCCCATTCCGTTGTTCATCATACACATTTGTGCGGCCATCTTTAAATGTTCTCAACCACTTTCTTATCCTTCCATAACACAATGTTTTCTCCGTAAACTGCACAGATTTCACGATGAATATCGATCAGTTTTAGGCCTTTAGCACTAAAAAATCTTATAACAGCCCATACTTCACAGTCGGCGGGACTCACGATTATCGGAGGCATCTTAAACACTCAGTACACAACGTAAACAAGGAAGAATCAGACTGTAATGCGCAGACAACAGATGTTGGTACCCAGTGTGCATAAAATTATTGAGATATTTTAGCATGTCTTTTTTTTAAATTTCAAAACGGTACTTACTTAAAAAACACGCCTCCTCTTAAACAAGAATGTGTCACTGGTCATATGTGACTTGACTGTTACATATTAATTCCCTCCATAATCAATGAAATGGGACTACAGCTGAGATAATTGTGTACATTGAAAGGAAGTACCAGCAGCTGGGTTTAGATTTTCTAATTAAATAAGCGACTCGTTTCGAAGCTATATTTCTACCATATACAGGCCCATAACCAAAAAAGAGAATCACAACAGTTACAATATTCTCAAACAATATATGTATATATTATTGTCAAGCAATAAACATGCCATATAAAATTGTTGTCAAGTAATAAACATTCTATAAGGTCACTATAGAAACAGATTAAAGGTAATTACACAATAAAATCTGTAAAATTGTGAATTATTATAATATTTTAAGGAGTCGTTATAGAAAACGAAGATGGTGATAAAACGCGTAAAATACTATGTGAAATTATTATACAGGATTCTTACTAAAATGGCCCACGTTTGCAGTATTCAAGAAGAAACAATAATGACTATGTATTTCTGGGATGTGTCGGTCTATCATATTTAGATTATATTATGGAATTGTTTGTGCTACAGATCATAACTCTGAAACGTGTGTGTACACAACTACCGTGTGGTACTGTGGTTCACATCACATGGCAGTTGTAAACACACACATTGAATCATATTACAAACATAGTTCAGTGAATTTTAAGGCCATAAACTCAACTACATACCTAGTAATTACAATTACGAACAACTAAAATTGAAAACAACACACAAAAAATATCGTGGGAATGGCGAACCGAAGGCTAAGTTTAAATGCAGAAAACTTAGAAGCTGTAACAGTTCTGCCGCGCATGTGTGTCCGCATAGTCTAAAGCATAATGCTACTGACTGGTCAGTCGCTCCCGCTGGAGGTTCGAGTTCTCCCTCGGGCAGCGGTGTGTATGTCCTCAGAGTAAGTTTAAGTACTTTGTAAGACTTGGGACTGACGACCATAGCAGATTGGTCCAACAGGTTTACAGACATCTGTTTGTCTCAGTTATACTAAAGAAACTCACTGCACTACAGTAATGCGTCATATTTTGAAGTATTGTAGCTAATTGTGGGATCCTCACCAGGTGGGACTGACGGATGATCGACTGAAAGTTCAGAGAAGAACAGCTCGTTGTGTACTATTGCAATACAGGGGAATGTGTGTTACAGAGAAGATCCACGAGTTGGGGTGTAAATCATTAAAAGAAATGCGTTATTCGTTGCGGCGGAATGTACTTGCGAAATTTCCTTCACCAACTTTCTCCTCCGAACGTGTAAACAATTTTTTTAGTACCCACCTACACAGGAAGGCATGATCATCTTAATAAAATAACAGTAATCAGAATGAAACTGGAATTATTTTTGTTCTCTTTTTTTCCCGCACGATATTAGCGAATGGAATGGTGGAAAAATATTATGAAAGCTGTTCGACAAATTTTCTTCCATGCACTTAATAGTGATTTGCAAAGTAAATATATAGATGTAGATTTTTTAGATAACCATTACAGAACAACAAAGATGCACACCGAACTCAAATGGCAGCATGTGCCGATTATCTATGGAAATTCCTAGAGGGCCCATTTGAAGAAAGATTCCACAACGTCTTAATTCATCCATACAAAAAGTTATTTACGAAATCAGCTGCCAGTGAGGGTTGAACTAAACCAATAGGGAGAGCTGAAAATTGTTGCCAGAACGTAATACGAGCCTGGATCTCCTGCTTACTAGACTGTTACTTTTACCACTAAGTCATCTGGACATAGTGAGCACCACATCTATACCGATTACCCTGACACGCTTCCTATCAGGCGCAAATTGTAAACACAACCCACACGATAATGACGTAGAGACACTGACGATTTTACTCATTACTCACGTCAATTCGTCGATCCTCGAAAGAGTTCGAGCATGATGTGCGTATGAACTTGCTGCTAATGTGTGAAACTACTTCCTAGAAGCGGATTTGACTGGCCATGAAGTGTAGAGGCGAGGGACAAAGGAATATTGTTAATCTAAGTAATACCAAAATGCTGCTTTACTTTATAGATGTTAAATACTGTTTATTAATATAGCAATAGGCCTATATTGGCATTGTGGCCATCATCAGGCTATCTGCGGACAAATATTTAAGGTTAAAATGAGTAAAATACAGATACTTACAGAGGACAGATTTCGTCCATATGGCATCATGGAGGTATAATTTATTATAATGACTGCATAAAATAGCATTATAAATGTCCTATATATATAATTGGTATAAAATAATTGTAAAGATTGTCAGAAATTTTATATAGGACAAACTGGCAGAAATTTCGAAATTCGATATATAGAACATACAAGAAATTCCGACCAAAGTCTTTCAGCATTCTTTAATCACTTGAAAACGGAAAATCACGAAACCGCTCGAATCACAGACGCAATGAAAATATTACACATAACACCAAAAGGTTATCATATGAAAATCCTAGAAGAGATGGAAATTTATACACAATTGAAGGAAAGCTCTGACGAAATTTTAAATGAACAAACATAACTAAATCACAAACATTGTCTAGACAACTTTATTAAAATTTTCTAATCGAGTTAAAACAGAGATATACGTCGCAATACCATAACATATAAAGATCACACCACCCTACCAAAGATCCCACTATACGCAGTAATAAACAAACTGTAACCATAGTGCACTGCTTGAGGATTTGTGAAACTGACGGAATAGCAGTAAAAGATCATTTATACTACAATTGTATGGAGTTATTATAATAAATTATACGTCCACGATGCCATATGGACGAAAGTCTGGAATAATATGTCACGAAAATGGATCAAAATTATAGGTATCTGTATTTTAGTAATTTTAACCTTAAATATTTGTCCGCAGACAGCCTCATGATGGCCACAGTGCCGAAATTGGCCTATTGCTATATTAGTAAACGGTATTTAACATCTGTGAAGTAAAGCAGCATTTTGGTATTACTTAGATTAACAACATGTCCTTAAAAGACATACAATGCTGCAGGCCCAAATGAAATGAAATGACAAAGGACTCATGTAGCCTACCGACGCCTGCACCTATAAAAGTATGGTTTATGATAACTAATGATTTGAATCCCTACCCACACATAGTTGGCAAGTCGACACAGCGACGGGACGAATAGAACACAACATACACGAATAAAAAAAAAAAAATTAAAAAAAAAATCCCTAGCGCCTCAGCCTACTTTGCTTTCTCCTGTACCGCTTATCTGTGCTCGCAAGGAAGAACTCACACGTGCCCGTAACGCCGTTTTCTTCGTCTGCTATTACGCTTTCAAGATACGGCATTGACAATATGAGAAAACAATGCTGACAGGTCGCTGAGGGTTTAATTAATGGTATTTCTTGACTACTAGTTTCGAGTGGGGCCTATCATCAGACAACGAACTTACATCGGTCACAATATATAAGCTATATCAGTGACATGTATCCTAATGCTATTTCTCCAACAGAGTCAGACACCATATGTTTTATAAATATAGCAATTACACTGTTTATTCCTGTAAATACGAACTGAATTCTAAAAACATATTAAATTTATTTTGCCCTTTAACAAAATTCTGCTTTTAGTATCAGTCAGTGCATATAGATAACTGTGGTATCAAAATCAAGAAAACTAGGAATATACAGTGAAATTCCAATCGAGTACAAA
This sequence comes from Locusta migratoria, assembly GCA_026315105.1. Lineage (NCBI taxonomy): Eukaryota > Metazoa > Arthropoda > Insecta > Orthoptera > Acrididae > Locusta > Locusta migratoria. The sequence continues at coordinate 179,844,125 of CM048747.1, forward strand.
GATTAGCGTCAGTTCACAGGAGTTCATCAGTCGCTACAGCCAGGTCTGCACAGCAAATAGTCACGTAACCATGGTTTCCGGACCAAAGTGTCAATGTAAACAGGTGCTTTACTGGCGCGAGACAAACCCGTGCTTTGTGGCGCTGCTTAGAGGTTCTTACTATTTATTTATTTTATTTTCACTTATTTAGCCCCAACATATTAGGGCCTTAAGGCCCCTTGTAACATATGAAGAGGAAACAGCTCATTAAAAATATATTACAAGGAAGTACATCCGGAAAACAGATGGAAAGCTGGTATTAAGCGATTAAGAAAAATGCGAAGAATTAGCCACCTGTTTCGAAATACTACCAAACTGTTCGGAACCCAATAAAGCCCTTCCAATATCAAAACACCAAAGCGCTGCAACAAAACGATTCTACACCAACAGCAGAAAAAGAAATTATCAAACACGTAAAGAAAATAAAAAATAACGAAGCACCTGGAGAAGATGGATTTGAGGATGAGTTTCTCAACTATCGAGGGTCTAATTCAAGAAATGAGCTAGTCAGAATTACTCAGAACATATCGGAGGAAATCCTAAATGACTGGAAATCTGCCCTAATACACTCCTTAAATTAGAAAGGATAGAAATCTGATGTCAATAATTACAGAGGTATCTCACTACTTTCTGTACCATATGTTATCTACCTGTATCCTGGAAAGAACAAAAAAATTGCTGGAAAAAAATGTTCAAATGTTTGTAGAACTTATGGGACTTAACTACGGGGTCATCAGTCCCTAAGCTTACAAACTACTTATGAACTAGCTAAGACTAAGGACGGCACAAATATCCATGCCCGAGGGGGGATTCGAACCCCCGACCGTAGTGGCCGTGCAGACCATGACTGCAGCGCCTCAGTCTCCTCGACCACCGCGGCCGGCAAATTGCTGGAACAAAAATCTCAAAATTACGAGCTGGCTTCAGAACAAACAGATCGTGCCCAGAGCAAATTGTAAACTGTTGATTAATTACAAGGATAAGAAAAATGGAAGGAAGGAGGAAGGAATCTTAGGGTTTAACGTCCCGTCGACAGCTTGGTCATTAGAGACGGAGCTAACGCTCGGAGTTTTGGGTAAGGACAGGGAAGGAAATCGGCCGTGCCCTTTGAAGGGAACCATCCCAGCATTTGCCTGGAGTGATTTAGGGAAATCACGGAAAACCTAAATCTGGATGGCCGGAGGTGGATTTGAACCACCATCCTCCCGAATACGAGTCCAGTGCGTTACCACTGCGCCATCTCGCTCGGTAAGAAAAATGCGAGCAAAGCCTACGGCATATGTTTTTGTCGAAACCAAAACAGGCATGTAACTCAATCCACAGACCTACTCTATTTAAATTTCCTGATGAAGAAGGAATGGACTAGAAGACATAGGAATTCATAGAACAACATCAACAAATACAAAATTCAAAGTGAAATTTATGTGAAAATATTCAAACTGATTTGACATAAAACCGTGGATAGAGAAGGTGGTTGGTTATCACTTTTGCTATTCAACATGGTTGTCGATAGAGTCATCTAAGAATGGAAAAAGCGCAGAGACACCAATCTCAATGGAAAGAAAAAAAAAAAAAAAAAAAAAAAAAAAAAAAAAAAAAAAGGAGAGAGAGAGAGAGAGAGAGAGAGAAACGGATCGTCCTACCAACCACCAACATAGCCTTTGCAGACTACCTCGTAATAATAGTAGATTCTACTGAAATGGTGCTAAAATAGAAATTTTAAAAGAATGTGTACAAAACTTTGCCTTGCAATATCCTTCGAAAATACTGTGTTTACAACTACAAATCTAGATATTTGCAAATCACAAATCAAATATGGAGAAATTGAAAGGGTACTATACTTTTACTATCTCTGTAAAATATTCATAAAGGTAAAGCAGTCAACAATCCGAGGATTGTTTTGAACACCACAGTGCTTTACTAGGCATGGTCCTGTTTGGAGGTGGTATGCCGTTGCCTTCCTCCGACCTTAGAACTGTTTACCCAGCCAGTAATAGGGGGACCTACAGTTTAACGTGGGTTCCGAACCACGGCGCTATTCGGTATTTTTCACATGAGCAATAGTGTCAGAGGTGAAAGAAGTGGAGTGTGACAGATAAAAATCCCAGGACCTCTCGGGGATCGAACCTGCGACCTGTAGATTTGTAGTCTGGCACTCTACCACTGTGCAACCGAGGCGCTCGTAACTGGGACGAATCCAAAATGCTCTTAGAGGCTTCGTATTTATAATAAAAAAATGTATCGCTAAATACCAAAATTAGTCATTATAACATAGTAATTAAACCAACACTGTTATATGCCAGAGAAACCTTGACACTAAATAGATATGGAAAATCTAAATAATAATAATAATTAGGAAAATTCTGGGACCAAGATGGACTGAAAATTCATATTTATTACAGAAAACACAAAGAAAACCTATAGAATATTCTAACAAAGAGTTGCGGAAATAACGCCTTAAATTCTGTGGCCACATAATGAGACTTCCCGATCACAGAGTGACGACAATAATAGTAAAGTACTTAACTTCGCTCGTTAATGGAGGAGAATGGATCCAAAATGTAAAAGAAGACTTGGAATTAGCTAAAATTACGAAAGAAGAAGTATTATGAAACACATAAGATAACAGTGAGATATTCTGCAAATTTATTGGTTTTCTACACCGGTTTTCGGCTTTTACACCGTAATCATCTAAACAATACAAGTTTAAAATTCAAAGAACATTGGTTCCCTCAAAAGTTATATAACTTTTAAGGGAGACTAGTGTTTTGGTTTAAAACTAACCTGAGGAAAATTGTTAAATTTCAAGTTGTGGCGCAAATTACTGAGATTGACAAAAATGTGACAATCTAATAAATTACGATATCGTCCTAGGAAATAGAAACTGACTGAAAAAAATTCACAAAAAAAAATTATCTTAAACTGGTTCAATGTCTAGGACATGGAAGTCTGTGAGTAGGTTGAATGAAACATCTGTGGATATATATAACAATTTTAATTGGTTAACTTAAACTATGGTTACAAGTAAAATAAGGCATTACAATATATATATCAGTAAAGCAGCCAGACAGTTGTTATCACACAAGGATTTTATAACATGGCTCTGATTAGTAGAAATGAAACGGTGTTTCAGCATTCGTTCAAATGTTTGCAAATCTATGGGACTAAACTGCTTTGGTTATTAGTCCCTAGGTTTACAAACTACTTAAACTCGACAGCGAGGCCCCTTAGATCACTCGGCTACTCCACCGCGGCTCAGCATTCGTGATCACGTGAGTACACACCTGAAAGTAGCTCACATACGGAAGTGTTTTAGACCCAATCGAGTTCGATGTATAGGACAGTGAAGTGAGAATGGAAATTAATGATATCGTAAATAATATATACGAAAAACAGAAAGCGAAATTTAAAAAGCTATCCAGTAGTAAAAAAACTCTCAGAACCTGTCAAAAAACGAAAGTTTGCAGATCGTGTAATTAATCTCACAGACATGCAAACGACTAGTGTAGACATAAAGATACTGGGAAAAGGCTTCAAATACCCCCCCACAAGCAATCATCTAGAAACGATGAAAATAGACCCAAAATTGCATTAGCTGATGCCATCTCCACCAAATATCTTGTAGCACACAGAATGGAAACATCTAACCCTATTTTCAGTGTCCCATCAACGAAAAAAGACTAGTTTTGAACAAACTCAAAAAGAAAATGTGTGATAAGAATGTTATAGGTTCTAGGTCAGACAATGATATCCTTGACTCCAACAAGTTACAACAGATGAAGAAATATCCCACACGGATTTATAATGTTAAAAAGTGAAGAATGATATTAAACAGAGTAAAAGTATATTTTTTGAATCTTACCAACTTGAATCCAGTAGCTCCCATACTGTATGGCGTTCCTAAACCCCACAAAGAAAATTTTCCTATCCGCCCTGTTGTATCCTCCTTTTCACCCCCCCCCCCCCGCTTCCACGTTACAAATTAGCCATAGAACTAAATGACCTCATCAAAACTAAAACCAACTTTAAACCAAACCATGGTATTCTGAAGTCCATTGAAATAGTCAACAAGTTAAAAGACTTCCTTATCCCCCTAGTGTCAAGCTAATTTCTTTTGATGTCAGCAGCTTATTCACTAATATACCACTAAGTCAGTGCCTAAACATCATCACAGACTTACTGGATAAATCAGGAGTTAATCCACTTGTCATACATGACATACAGTTAGCCTCACATATTTTCCTATCACGAAATTATTTTCTATTCAGTGCCAAGGTGTACAAACAGTTAGTCTAGCTATGGGTTCTCCCTTAGTCCAATACTTGCATAAATATTCATGGACAATTTTTAGAATCAGTTCATGGACAGCAACCCACTCTCTTCCAAGGCTGGATACTGGTTCAGATATGTCGATGATGTGCTTATGGATAGGAACTACCAGACAACTTCAAACATCCCTTCAGCAGCTAAATTGGGCTCAAAAAAAGTATCAACTTCACAGTGGAGTTTCGTGATAATTGTATAAATTATTTAGTCCTAACTACAGATATCAGCAAACATTCTCAAACTTTCAAGATTGCCAGCCGAGGGGACTGAGGCGCTCCAGTCACGATCTGCACGGTCACTACGGTCGGGGGGTTCGAATCCTCCCTTGGGCATGGATATTTGTGCCGTCCTTAGTGTTAGCTAGTTCACAAGTAATTTGTAAGTTTAGGGACTGATGACCCCGTAGTTAAGTCCCATAAGCTATACAAACATTTTTTGAACTTTCAAGATTTTAGGAAACCTTGTGCCACGGACACTGTAATACCTGCCCATTCACAACATACAATTACAAACATATAGCATTTCATTCCATGATCCATCGCTTATTATCTATCCCCATGAGTGAAGAAAACTTCCATCATACAAATAGCATCAAGTAGATTCTAAAAAGCAGTCAACAATCCGAAGATTGGTTTGAACACCACAGTGCTTTACTAGGCATGGTCCTATTTGGAGGTGGTATGCCGTTGCCTTCCTCCGACCTTAGAACTGACTTACCCAGCCAGTAATAGGGGGACCTACAGTTTAACGTGGGTTCCGAACCACGGCGCTACTCGGTATTTTTCACATGAACAATACTGCCAGAGGTGAAAGAAGTGCAAAGTGACAGATAAAAATCCTAGGACCTGGCGGGGATCGAGCCCGCGACCTTTTAATTTGTAGTCTGGCACTCTACCACTGTGCAACCGAGGCGCACTAGCAGATTCTATAACGCAAATAAATAAATAAATAAAAAAAGACAGAAACAACGTCTCTTCCCTTCTTTATTCTGTTTTTAACTCCCCAACTTCTCAAGACCCCAGTAAATGGTGCATTATCACATATTTAGGAAATTTTTCTGTGAATGTGGCCAAAATACTCAAATCCTGAAAGTTCAAAACACACAATACCATCGATCACGTTATTGTTCGCGATAACGACGATGTGAGGTCCATAATTGCGTTGTGCAGTCAGTTTCTTGCATGTAATGTATTATGAGTCAAACAGTGTCAGAACGCCTTCGGCAGGTGCCGTTAGTTTGTTAATGGGATCTGTTGCGGATTTTATCTCGGCCACAGACTGTGTGATCTTGTCTGGTTGGAGAAGGGTAATGAGGAGCGACGTGAGCTACTTGACGGAATCGCCGACGGAGGAAGTAGCCTAGGCTCCCTGTCCAAATAAGTGTTAATTGTAGCCTCTAACGTTGCAGCGGACAAGTTTTGCGACGTGACTGATGGTGGTGGCGGCGGCGACGCCGTCGGTGCTGGTGAAGTGGTTTTTGGGCTAATGGCTGTTTGACCTCGCAGGTTAACCGCTGGCCGGTATTGTTTGTTGGCACGCTGGTACTCGGTGCAGCCTGGATGTTCTCTTGTTCCGCAGAGGGCGTACGATGGTTCCTCATTTGACGGTAGTGAGTACTTCTAGGGCTGCTGTGGTGGCGTATGTTTCATTCTGGTACTTCGGTTGCGTGGCATGTGGTGGCACTAAGGAGGCCTAATTGAGACTCGCTTCCAGCTCACAACACTGGCCCTTTGACGGTCTGTTCGAAATGGACCGTGCGGCTAGCTGGCGAGCCTACGCTCGATCCGTGACTTTTATCTTGTGCGGCCTGCTCCACGGGCCGTCCGCAGTGCGTGGCGTACGTTGGGCTGTCGCTCCGGCGGGTCGTGATGACGAATATCGCATAATCAGACCACTGAAGTAACTGTCTGTTACAGAAAACGCATCTCCTGAAATCTAATATATAAAAATTAATGTTTGTTTGTCTTTCGTTCATATTTTATGCACGGCCATACCGTACATACGATTGCGATAAGACTTTGTCAACTTATTGTTTGCACTCCACTCGCGAAGCTGGACGGATTTAAATGAAATTAAGAATGCATCCAGCTAGTACCCTGAATTAATGTATGAGCTACCTTTAGGGGGCCACAGTACGGTGCAAGGCGGTGTGGGTTAACGCGTTTGTTACTCTTCACGCTGAAACAGCTGGACGGAATTGTATAAAATGTGGAATGAAGGCAGCTTATACGCCGAATTAATACGTGGGCACCTTTCGTAAGCCTCCGTAGGTGCATAGCGAAGGGTACGTTACAACAAACATCCAAACTGTTTGACTGGTCACCATGGAAATCTGCACATAAATGTATGTTTCCAAGAAGAGATTTTTATAATCTACAAGCTAGTGAATGTAACATCTCGAAGGGCACCTTGCGACTTTGTCACCGTTTGACCAGTTACCATTAAACTTAGCGCATATATGTATACATGTTAAAAGGAACAGTCAAACAGTCAAAATCTTATAAAATAATTGTATGGTTCAAAACTGATTAAAAGTCCCGTTCTCCCCTTCAGCTGTTTCATTGTGGTCCTTGAGGATTTCACAACCGATTTATTGTCTCATAGACACATCACCTGATTGTCAGTTTTCAGCCTTACAATTATTTTATAAGATTTTAACAGTTTGACTGTTCCTTTTAACATGTATAACTTGTTTAGCTGTGGATGCCACATGTATAAAATTGTATGCATATATGTATGTTTTCATATATAGGCGGCAGATGAGTAGGTGGAGGAGGAGACGGGCAGAAGGAGAGGGAGAAGACGAACAAAGAGAGTGTCTACAGGAGGAGACGGACGGAGAGATGAGGAGAATGACAGAGGGAAGATGATAACGCACAGGTGGGAGACAAACAGTAGGAGGGGGAGCAGTAAAAAAAAAAAAAAAAAAAAAAAAAAAAAAAAAAAAAAAAAAAAAAAAAAAAAAGGGACAGGAAGAGACGGAGGAGGAGCAGGTGAGCAAAGAGAAGGGAAAGGAGGAAATGGACTAAATGAGGATTGGAAACCTCATTTATATTTGTTCGTTTATCTGATTGCTATAAAAGTTCGTTAACTTACTTCATTCTCTTACGCGTACGTTATGGACACAGTACTAACTGTACTATTTGTATTTGTATTTGAAGAGCTATTGAAGTAGTGAGAAATTTGAATGTAGCACAAACAAAAAGATTAGGGTTTTATTGTGTCCTACTCATTAACAGCTATGATGCGATGGACTGAGGAGCTGTAGGAGGAAACAGTATTGCACGCCAGTTCTGTAGCGGAAGCGGTAAATTTTTCAGTCTTGGTTGCTGTAGAAACACTGCGGTGTGTCGACAGAACGGGGAAGGGGAACAGCAGCTACTTTGCGTCATACTTACTGGGTCAAGGACAGGAATGGACGCACACGCGCCGGACTGAATGGCACGTATCATTGGAAGTTAAATAGAACAGTACGAACTTGCAAAATCACGTCACTTCGTTACGTGAGGAAACAATGCCTAAGTCTAACGCAATAACGTGTATCCGGAGCTTTCTGGAGCCACCAGCTAACCTGCTAAGTGAACACGACAAGATGTAAAACGCCGCGGTGGAGTAACCGACTGGTGCCGGGCGCCGTGGCTCAACGCGCCCGGTCAGGGGGCTGCACGCCCTCTGTAACAAAAAAGCTGAGCTAAATATCCAACGAACAACCATGAACAAACTAAAACGAACAACCGGAACGCATAGATCTATCTGAAAAAAAAAGTGGTCTAAAGCACCTCGCTGCGGAGCGCGCGGTTGCTCGCCGTGGAGGTTCGAGTCCTCCCTGGGGCATGGGTGTGTGTGTTTGTCCGTAGGTTAGTTTACCTAAGTTTAATTAGTTTGTAAGCTACGGACTGATGACCACGCAGTTTGGTCCAATAGATTTACAGACATTTGAACAGTTTGTAAAACGCCGACACATTCGTTTGACATAGCCGATGCGGTCATGACAGAGCATGTAGGGAAAAATCAGCCGCTCCATACACACTATATATACTCCACCACTTGAGTTCATTGGCAGTCGGTCAGATGTGTCGATGGCATACACTATGTAGTACTCGATTACTTGACGTCGGTACAAGTCTGTTATAGAACTTCAGCACTCTTCTACATCAGCTAACAACCGGCGAAATGTCGACTCCTGCGTTGCTCCGAGTTAGACTCCTACGCTACAACCAACTACGGTCGCAGAGGAAGTATCTGGGAGGACTTCCACGTCTTGCATACCGGAACTCCAGCATTCCTAGGGAAGACGCCTACCTTCCGGTAGGCCAGAAGTCAACGCGGTCCAGTATGAAGATGATGCGAGACAGCAAACAGGGTGGGCCTGTCCAGACGTGTGACTCGCTCATTCACACGTTCCGCCCTACTTCCGTACGGCTCCACAACAAAAGGCGCGGCAGAGGGGTCGCCTACCTCCGCACGCCGAGCTAGTGCGGACTCAGCCGCACTGTCATCGCACAGTACGGCAGGAGGCTGCTGACGCCATCGACCCGGTCACCTGGAGTACGCAGCAATGTGCACCACTTCAGAACAGATGTTTTACCGAACAATTTTCTTTCATTATGCCAACGGTGGCACTTGGATCTCCACTACCTCTTCGTGCAGGTCATACCATGGCGGTTAGGAGTCTGACCTCCTGACACCTAACCCTCCCTCCAACACCGCCTTAGTGCTCGCCCACCAAAGTCTGCGCCAGCAACTGCTCGACCCCCTGGCAATAGTAAGAGAGAGAGAGGAGGGGACGTGGACAGTAATGGGTTTGGGCTAAGATAGGGGGAGGAAGAGATGAACAGAGATGGAGATGGGCAGAGAGAGAATAGAAGAGAAAGTAACTATAGTCGAATAAAGAAATACCTAGGGAACGTCGGGTTCCTAGCTAGTAATAATAATAATAAAGATTAGGAAGAAACTGTAAATGCGTAGACTGGAGATGGGACATATTTGTATCGAAGGCGGTTTCATAGAGTTTACATAATCAGGCGGTTCCAAATGAGAAAATCAAAAAGGCCCCTCCGAAGTTGTAAGATCCCTACGTCCACTCTTTGACGCCGGGTGGTCATAACACGATCTCCAATTTCAGGTGCGAAACGTCAACTCAGGCAGGTGCTTCACACTCCCTTGAAGCATTACACCCAGAAGCAGCACTCTGGACAGGGCGTGGGCGTCGCGGCGGCCAGAGTAATGCAGTGGTGCTGGCCAGCAGGCTAGTACTGTACCTGGCGCTGATCCGGGGCTCGTCGCGTAATTAGCTGTTTGTATGAGGGGGCGGCTGAGCCGCTAACAGCGCCTCATCACGGCGCGCACAATGCCGCCGCGGATTTGCAGAGCCGCAGCAATTTCCAGCCGCTTAGCGGATCTGGCTGCGGTGGCCGGCCAGCCACGGGGCCTCTGTGTGCCGCGGGCACGGGGCAAATCGGCGATCGCGTGGCACTTGTAGTGCGGCTGGAGTCGTATCCTCAACATCTGTCGCGAGAAGGAAAGCAAAATAAAATGTTACCGTGGATCAAAATTTTCTGATGCGATGTTTGGAAAGAGCTAAGATATGTTGCAGAAAGAAAGTGGGGAAATGAGGAAAATTATCTGGATGCTCTTTCCTATTATCCTTTGCACAAGGTCCTGACACGGTCGCCAATGATACTGGCTATTAGTAGAGTCGACAAGGACCTAGTCAAGATATGTTCCACCAAGAAAGTGATGGAAATGAGGAAAATTACGCAGTCGCCAATGATACCTGGCTATTGGTAGAGTCGACAAGGACCTAGTCAAATATATGTTCCACAAAGAAAGTGGTGGAAATGAGGAAAATTACGCGGTCGCCAATGATACCTGGCTATTGGTAGATTCGACAAGGACCTAGTCAAATATATGTTCCACAAAGAAAGTGGTGTAAATGAGGAAAATTATCTAGAAGCTCTTTCCGATTGTCCTTTGCACAAGGTCCTGACGCGGTCGCCAATTATACTGGCTATTAGTAGAGTTAACAAGAACCTATTCAAGATAAGTTCCACAAAGAAAGTGGTGTAAAAGAGGAAATTTGCTCAAGGTCCTGAAGCGGTCGGCAATTATACTGGCTATTAGTAGAGTCGATAAGGACCTAGTCAAGATATGTTCCACAAAGAAAGTGGTGGAAATGAGGAAAATTGTTTGGAAGCTCTTTCTGATCGTCCTTTGCATGAGGTCCTGACACGGTCACCAATAATATCTGGCTATTAGTAGAGTCTATGCACATGCAGGTGGCGAACAAAATAATACACACATCGAAAAAAGTGTATCATTTTCGTTCCAAGGACTCCTCATCAGTGATGTTGAACTTGTGTATTGCATCTTCTTCTTCTTTTCCTTCAGCGTTTGTTCTGCGCGACTGTGGGGTCCGCTGCATGCTATTGTCTCCATTTCACACTGTCTGGGGCTGCATCAGGATGGATGTTCGCACTCTTCAGGTCTTGATGCAGAGTATCATCCCAACGTTGCTTAGGTCGTCCTTTGGATCTTCTGCCGACGAGTTCAAGTGCGTAGTCCGTCTTGGCAATAGAATAATCACCGGCCCGTAGGACATGCCAAAATCTTCAAGACGGATCTCGCGCATCATGTCTTGGAAAGGTGCAACACCGAATTGTTTCCTGATTCTTTCGCTAGAAACCTAACCTAGTGACACCTGCTGTCCACGTTAGCACCTCCGTTTTCATTGCACTTAGGCGGCGTTCTGTCTCAACTATAGTCGGCCAGCACTCACAGCTGTACAAGGCGACTGATAAGATGACAGTGTGGTAGATTTTTTATTTTCAGCTATTTTTCATCCTGCGGTCGCAAGTAACTCCGGTTGTTGTTCGTCACTTCATCCAGGGTGCCTGAGTTCTGCAGTTGACCACTTCGGTGAGGAGGTCATCAACAGTGATCGTGGAACGAAGGTACGAGTCAGGTGTTGACCATTAATCGTGATGATTCCCATTTCATGCCTGTCTGATGGGTATTGGATCAAGAACATCATATTGTCTGTAGATGACGGAAGACCCTTACAAATATGTAAGCAACGAGGTAACATCAGTACAAGTGCAACAGAGTGGGGAATACCGCCCATCAATTCCAGTCATAACACCAGGTAGGAAGTACACTACTTGTCTTGACTGTCGTTCTGCTATGCCTGAGACGGCCAGTTCTGTAGTTTGATCGTAACCGTATTGTTACTTTCTGCAGGCTGGGACTCTCATCAAAGGAAGTTCCAAGACGTCTCGTTGTTAACCAAAGCGCTGTCGTTTGGACGTGGTTGAGGTACAAGCATACACAACTGTTCTTGACTCGCTCTGGCCGCCTAAAGGCTACCACAGCAGCTGAGGACCGTTATTTATGGATTACAGCTTGGACGAAGCCTGAGAGGAACGCCACAATGCTATATAATATAATTATAAAATAAAAGTCACAAATCAGTACAAATATCATTTATCCAAATGACAACCGGTTTCCGCCTGTTTACAGGGCCATCTTCAGATGTATGTGGCATAGGCTAGACATCCACGGAACAGGCAGTTGCCGCATAGGATAAGTGCCTGCTCCGTGGATGTCAGGTCTACGCCACATACATCTGAAGATGGCGCTGTAAACAGGCCGAAACCGGTTATCATTACGATAAATGATATTTGTTGCGATTTGTGACTATATTCATACTTTCCAATAGATCGCTATTTCCTCAAAGATATTATTTTCAAAAATTTTCAATGTTAAATAATGATTATCGTGCAGCAACACGACGTCATGTATCGACTCAAACTATATGTAATAGTCTGTATGACATGTTACTACACTACCGTTGACCATAGCTAGGTCCAGCTTGCCGGCCACGGTGGCCGAGGGGACTGAGGCGCTCCAGTCACGGTCTGCACGGCCACTACGGTCGGGGGTTCGAATCCCCCCTCGGGCATGGATATTTGTGACGTCCTTAGTCTTAGCTAGTTCATACATAGTTTGTAAGCTTAGGGACTGATGACCCCGTAGTTAAGTCCCATAAGTTCTACAAACATTTGAACATTTTTTAGGTTCAGCTTAGACACTTAAACGCCTGGCATCGTGGTGCAGATGGGCCCAACAACGTGCGTTCTACATGTGTTGATATTCCGCTCTATCTGCTCTGATGAATTGTTTGGTAATTCAGTATTAATAAGTTGCAAGTTAATTAATGTTTATCTGCAGACTAGTATACCGTACAGGTGGGTATTGGTCTGATGTGTCATCAATTGTAGCATCACTTACCTCAGATAAATCAAAATTTAATCACTGAACAAGTTTATTCTCCAAATTATTTTTAGTTTGATTAGTGTTATTAAAGTCAGTAAATTCAGTCCATTGTTTTCGTAGAAAGTGTTGAACTTTTGAACATGTGTGTCAGAACCTTCTGTTGGATCACACCCACTAAAGTGGTTAGTTCAACTGGGCTGGCGATCGTATTCAAACATGTCTAGAGTAATTTTATTTCCAAGATATGTGTAGTTTCTGTATACTCCATTTTCCTACATACTTCAAGACTTATGTGTTCGACTATAATTGTTTCAGATTTTAACTAATTAAATCAACAGAAAGAATAGTAGGTGCAACAGGTTCTCTGTTACGATAATTCGTTGTCGCAACTCTCCCTTAACTGTCGGACTTTGTACACAAAACTTCGGTAACGATAGCTTTATCGAAATTATTGTAGGCAACACTTAAACACGGTTCACTTAAATTAATAGGAAAATAACCGGCGAGGGGGGGTTGTTACAGGTTGAACAACAACAGACATATTAAAAATGCTAACAGGCGATTCACTGCAAAATACTAAGGAGAAATGTATCTCGCAACACTTAAACGAGACACAGAAATGTCGAGGGGCTGGCGGCTTTAAAACCAAGACTGATACAAAATAGAATGGCAGTATAAGTATCAGTTTGAGTACTAAACAAAAAATTACAATGTTCAAATGTTTGCAGAGCTTATGGGACGTAACTACGGGGTCATCAGTCCCTAAACTTACAAACTACTTCAGAACTAGCTACTACTAAGGACGGCAGAAATATCCATGCCCGAGGGGGATTCGAACCCCCGACCGCAGTGGCCGTGCAGACCGTGACTGGCGCGCCGCAGTCCCCTCGACCACCGCGACCGGCTTACAATTACAAAAACACAAAGTCACAGCATTTCAATAAAAATCATACAAAAATATCAACCACGTACGTTGTTACGTTTGACCAGTGAATATGATATTTATATATAAAGCGATGTCCGTATGTTTGTGTGTACATATTGTACACAAATCTGGTTTTCTTCCACTGTGTATGAAATTTTGCGCACGTGAGCTTCAATCAATGAGGACGGTCGCCGTAAGTGTTAGGATCATGTACAACACATTGTACACGGGATATGACATAAACAATGAGATGCATGAAAAACTGCTGCATCAAACGACAGTGTTGCACATTTCCTCCTAAACCACTGCATCGATTTCAACCAAATTTGGTGCACATGTTCCTTACTATGAGGTACGAATGCTGTCGGGGTAAGAACCACATAGGACACATGGTTCAGGAAATACATCGTCATACACAATAGAGTTGCAAGAAACTGTCACATAATGCGACGAGATTTTATTCACACACTGTATGAGAATGACAGTACTTAACAACTTGCAACAAACTTTAAACACAATTTCAAACCTTTACTGAACTTTTCATCGCTGAGAATTATAGCAAAATTATGAACGGAAAAAATGTTCCTCACTTACTCTTTTCCGCTGTTTACGGACTAAAACTACGGCGTTCAGTATGACGTTACAATTTATAATTTCTACATTAGGAATTGTTGCCGCAGATTTTGCTGAAATATACACATATAGCTGAATGTACCCTCGAAATAGTATCAGAGTACGACACGTAGTTCATGAAATATGAGCACATAAACAGTAACGTTCATAGAAAACCGCCCTATCACGCACCAAGTTTTAATCTACTATTTCTTTACTACTAATTGTAATCGCAAAAGATTTTGAAGACATACTGCAGTTATACAAATGAATATATTCATATTCACGGAATGTATGACATTAACTGCGTATGGGTAAAGTACAAAATGTATACCCAGCCCGGAGATAATAGCTACAGGGTTAAAAGTGACGTCATAACTTATACAATTTGCCGAAGACGGGCAATGATTCTTTCTTCGGTGCTGAGGCACTATTAGGCCCTTACTCTTACGGGAATCAGTACAAAGTTACTACGAGTTTGAGTTCTTTAAAAAAAAAGTTTGTAAATCTATCGGACCAAACTGCGTGGTCATCAGTCCGTAATTTACAAACTACTTAAATCTAGATAAACTAACCTAAGGACAACACACACACCCATTCCCCAGGGAGGACTCGAACCACCACGGCGAGCATCCGCGCGCTCCGCAGCGAGACGCTTTAGACCGCTCGGCTACTCCCCCGCGGCGGTTTGAGTTCTAGTGGGCAGGGTATCTAACGGGAGGCGTGCTTGACGAAATTCCGCGCAGGTATGATGATCGCTCTGCCAAGAAAGCAGGAGACCTGAGTTGGAAACTTTACCCATTCGCCGTTAATGTCATATAAAAAAAGTTCAAATTTTTGTTAAGCTTATGGGACTTAAGTATGGTGTCATCAGTCCCTAAACTTACAAACCACTTATGAGCTACCTTATACTAAAGATGGCACAAACATCCATGCCCGAGGTGGATTCGAATCCCCCACGGGGAACGGCGTCGCGCATTGGAGCATAGTGACTCAATGCGCTCCGCCCCGGCAATGTCATACATTCCGTGAGTATGAATAGATAATAACTGCAGGATCAAAAGTGGCGTCTATTTTTTCGGAAGAAGAGACACCACAAACACACACACACACACACACACACATATATATATATATATATATATATATATATATATATATATATATATATATATATAGCTGAAATGAATTTATATCTGAAAAATTACAGTTTTACAACATATACCTAAAAAAATATGAGATCGTGTGAATTTTATATACCATTTCTATTTTGATGGTCACCTTTCTTTGTTTGGATACTGTATGTATAATTTTGTACATTATGCAAGGCAGCCTTATTTCTTAAATATGCTCTGATAAATATATTTTTGTCGAAGCCCTTTTAATACTGACCATGCTTCTTTCGCTCTCCCAAATCCCAGTTTACTATTAACGTTGGCACATGTTCTTTCCCATGCTTCATTCTTTGCTAACCTTATTTTCTTTTCCACTTCATACTTTTTTCCCTTGTATTTTGATCTTGTTCCTTCAGATTTATCATTCAACCATTGAACGAATGCATTTCGTTTTTCTTTAAAGGCAAATCCAATCTTCAACTTGTAACACAAAAGGAGTGGGAAGAATATTTCCAAAAATTATTGAATGAGGACAGAGAAGAATATCTCGAGAACGGAACAGTGGAAGAAAATGAACATCATGATGATGAGATACAAATATCAGAAAGTGAAGTACTTCAGGTATTAACTACAGGAAAGAATGGTAAGTCACCTGGACCAGGCAATATCAATATGGAGTTTCTGAAGTGGTGACAAAATTATGAAAATGATTTCGCGGTTATTCAATAAAATGGTACATGGAGATTCTGTACCCAAGGAGGTGAATCTGAGTTATATTAGTACCATATTTAAGAAAGGAGATAGCAAAATTTGCTCGAACTATCGAGGAATTTGTGTTACAAACACACTAATGAGGATTTTTGGGAAAATAATTAAAAATAAACTGGAAAAATATTTTAGAACCCAAGAAGAACAATGCGGTTTCACAGCTGGTAGATCATGTGTAGATCATATTTTCACATTACGACAGATTTTGGATAAACATAGGGAAAAATCGAAAAATGTCGAATTTATTTTTATAGATCTAGAAAAAGCATATGATACTGTTCCAAGGAAACTACTATGCCCGTTGGACACTATAGACCGGCAGTACACCCGTGGATATTTTTATTACTATGGAGAGCACTACAATGGCAAACATAAATACTTCTTTAATTAATATAATACAACAGATGTATAAAGATAACATTTGCCAAGTGAAAATTGGTAATAATCTTTCACAGAAATTTAGAACAAGCAAAGGTCTGTTGTAAGGCTGTCCCATGTCACCAACATTATTCAAAATCTATATAGATATCTGTCTTAGAATGTGGTCACAGAAAAGTAATAGTATGGGATTAGAAATAAGAGATGGAGTTTATCTACATCATTTATCATTTGCTGATGATCAAGTTGTCATAGCACAAGACGGGGAAGATGCAAACTACATTTGTAATCAACTAGCAATAGCATTCAAAAATTGGGGTCTGGAGATTAATTATCAGAAATCAGAATGCTTGAATAATGATCCACATGAGCTATACATAGAGGGAAAGAAAATAAAAAAAAATTAACTCTTTCTGTTATTTGGGGTCCATTTTAGAAACTGAGGGAAAATCCGACTCAGAAATTAATAAAAGAAATCGCAGTGGACGAAAGGTCATTGGGATGCTCAACTCAGACCTATGGAGCAGAAATGTAATGAACAGAACATATATATATATATATATATATATATATATATATATATATATATATATATATATTTTGAGAGTGTAGTTCTGTACGGAGCGGAAACCTGGACCATTAACCAGAAGCACACTAAGAAACTACAGGCTTTACAGATGGATTTCTGGAGAAGATCGTCCAGGAAAGAAAAGAGAAGAAACGCCGAAGTAATAAAGAGGATGGAAATAAAAAAAAGGAAAAGATGAGGTGATGGATAGAAAGAAATTACGGTAGTACGGACATGTACGAAGGATGGAGGACAAAAGAATATCGAAACTGGTAGTGGAGTTGCAACCTGAGGGTTGGAGAAGAAGAGGACGCCCTGTGACCACCTGGATCCAAAGTGTACAGCTCACAATGAGGAGACTGGGAACAGAAGAACAGGACACTCAAGATAGAGACACCTGGAGAAATATACTGAATAATTAGTGTAAAACCTTATGTACTAGGTGTATTCATTTCTGGGCGAATTATTATGTAATGAGGAAAATCTCAATATATAAAAAGGGAGATGGACAGGCCGCGGAACTGAGGCGCTCCAGTCACGGTCTGCACGGCCATTACGGTCTACGGTCGGGGGTTCGAATCCCCCCTCGGGCATGGATATTTGTGCCATCCTTAGTATAAGGTAGTTCGTAAGTAGTTTGTAAGTTTATGGGCTGATGACCCCGTAGTTCAGTCCCATAAGCTTAACAAACATTTGAGATAGACAGAGAAAGAAGGTATAGGAGAAGTATTAACTCAAGGTAGGAATAAATATATGAATACTTAGGCAACGCCGAGTTTTAGCTAGTTTAACATAAAGCGAAACGCATCTCGTCGGAATTAGAATAATATTTACAGTCGCAAAAGGGTGAATAATTAAATACTAACCGCAGTCCTCCGAGAAGCTCGTTATTCCTAAAGACCGGAAACAGCGCAGCTGCATCTCTGGAGCGCCCCCACAGAGTCAACGACCCTCGGTGTTTAATTAGCTCCCCTGTTGATTGATTTTTATGTGTTCTGCAGTCGAGACGTTGAAAGGCCTAGGAGGGCGGAGATGAAAAACTAAAATGAATGTTGCGGCGCGTCGGTTCCCCGGCCGCGCTGCTGGCGGCGGCGGCGATTGCGTCGCGTCGGTAAAAGCGGCTGTCCGGGGGAGAAAAAGCAGCGGGCGTGGTAACGAGCGGGGGGCGGGGGCGGGGCGGGGGCGGGGGCGGGGCGGCCGGGCATCCGTACCAGGCGCCCCTGGCGGCTGTCATTTGAATTATCGCGGCAGCTGGCCGCCGTGACGGGCCGGGGCGTGACGCCGGACAATAAAGCAGCGCCCGCCGCCGCCGCCGTGAAATACCGCCCCCGGGCCCGCCCCCGGCGCCGCAACTCAGCCTGCCGCCCCCAGCCGCCTCGCGTGCGCCGCCGCCGCCGCCTCCACCGCCCCAGCAGGCATTTGTCAGACCGGCCGCAAAGTCCGCGGAGAGCTCGCGGGTTACCCGCCCGAGCGAACAGCCCGACTTTTCCACACTGCGGATAAACGCGGCCTCGAGCGCTTGTCAGTGCCCGTGACATGTGCTATCATAGGTGTGGTGTCGCGCAAGTATGAAGTGCGCGCCCCGTACTTACGCCGCGGGCCATGCACGCACGGCGCAGCGTTCTTAAAGGTATCTTACACGGAGCGTATTTAGTCGCTAGTCGCTGGCGTCCGTTGTCGCTCGGCATATAGGCGAATAGCAAATGAATATGCTGATGCAATGACACGCAGCGACTTTAGACGCTAGCGTCTTCGTAAAAAGAATTTAAACACGACGTTGCATATGGTATATTGTTTTGGAGGTTAGGTGATACCAAACAGTTCTGTTTCCCAAGGTGCGACATGAACATTTTCAAATCTACAGCAAATCGGAAACAGGACAAATTTAGTAATAGGCCTTATAACCTTTAGTAATAGACCTTATAACGGTACCTTATAACACATCAAAAAGGCATTACAGTCATCAATATAAAAAACGTGTTAAAATATTATACATCATACCTGTTGTTACATTCCTTAATGAAGATACACTTACGTTATGCTGTGATGATGCCATATGGCTATATTACATGTACTGATGACTGTAAGTAATGAATTATTTATGTTTTCTAAGGTACTCTAATACTAGATGTATCCTTCTGTTTCTGATTTGCTGTAGACTTAAATATGGTCATCCTGACCGAAACCGGTCGTCAAAACGACGAGAAATTTTGTGATCATTGACGTAAATAAAGACATTAAAAGATCTGTGTCCCACCAAACAAAATATGAAGTGGAATTGTAATAAAATTTCTTAAAATTTAACGAAGTTTTCCAGTATTATGGGACATTAAAAATAACGATTATTTAAATTTTATTCTTGCCGAGATCGCCATCCTCATGATGGTATTCTGTTTCCTTATTTTACTCTACCATTTACAGTAATCTATCAAAATTTTCTTATGTGATCCTCATTATATTATGTAGGGCCGGCCGCGGTGGCCGAGGGGACTAAGGCGCTCCAGTCACGGTCTGCACGGCCACTACGGTCGGGGGTCGAATCCCCCCTCGGGCATGGATATTTGTGCCGTCCTAGTTCGTAAGTAGTTCGTAAGTAGTTCATAAGTAGTTTGTAAGTTTAGGGACTGATGACCCCGTAGTTAAGTCCCATAGACTATACAAACATCTGAACAAACATTTATGTAGGCAGAAGGACCTTCACACGATAATTCACCCAAAAGATTTGCAGAAGCACCATATTTATCCCTCCTCGCAATCCAGCTTCTAATCCATTTTCTTTTATTCTTTTCTACTTTTCCGTTTTGCTTTTGGTTCATTAATTGTTCTTTTAAAACTGTTGCGAGAAATAAAACGCCAGCATTTACAATTTCCTTCGACATGTTGACTCGACTGGTGGATACTTTAGACGCTCCCGTATATGACACGGGGCGACCAAAAACGCCAGAGACAAAAAACGCCAGCGACCAACATCTAAAGTAGCCCACCCTTCAACTTTAGACGCTCGCGTTTCGGAGCAGCGACTTTGTTCGCTGTCCCTGTTTACACGGAGCGAATTTAGCAGCTGTGTCCAAATACGCCAGCGAGCGACCAAATTCGCTCCGTGTAATATACCCTTTACGACGTAAGCCACGAGCGCCCTCTGCTGCAACTCCGTTCGTGGCCACGACTGCTGCATCGGCCACTTGGGAATCGGATAGGCACCAGTTAAGACCTGGCTATCGGATAGGCACTAGGAATCATCAGTAGGCAGGCCTCTATCTAAAATATGTATCAGCATTCTGCAGTCAAGAACTATGTAAAAGTTAAGTATTACCAAGACTCCATGAAATATATATATCTCGTTCTAATTTACTCTAGTGTTTCTAGTTTCTGCTGTCCCACTGGCTGGTCACCTCCGTACCTGCACACGCGTGCATCCTTTATTCCTGTGTCGGTCTCTTTCTAGTCGGCCACCGACACCTACGACAACCGGCGGAAACGAGACACAAAAGTGGCGACGAGGATGGGGTACAAAAATAGGCGCCAAGGTTTGGAGAGTAGTGAAGACCGTTACGATGTGGGTTTCATGCTCCATACACAACTAAAAAAGTGTTGCATTACCTTGGTTCCAAGATCTCTTGGACACTGTGTTGAATGTGTATATTGCTTCGATTGGCCATACATGAAATTCAACCCGCACGAAGCTATAACCAACCATGTATAAAGGTAAGGTAGAGCAGTCAACAATCCAAAGATTGGTTTGAACACCACAGTGCTTTACTATGCATGGTCGTCTTTGGAGATGGTATGCCATTGCCTTCCTCCGACCTTGGAACTGACTTACCCAGCCAGTTATAGGGGGACCTACAGTTTGACGTGGATTCCGAACCACAGTGCTACTCGGTATTTTTCACATGAGCAATACTGCCAGAAGTGAAATAAGTGGAAAGTGACAGATAAAAATCCTGGACTTGGCGGGGATCGAACCCGCGACCTTTCGGTTTGTAGTCTTGTACTCTACCACTGTGCAACCGAGGGTATGTGGTATAAAAAAAAGTGGGCCAAGTGGTAATTGACTCTAAAAAATGCGAAGTGTGAAGTCGACCACATGAGTACGAAATGAAATCCGTTAAACTTTGTTTACAAGATAAATCAATCAAAAGTGAAGGCCATAAACTCCACAAAATATCTAGAAATTACTATTACTTCAGACTTAAATTAGAAAGAACACGTAGATAATGTCGTGCTAAAGGCGAACCAGAGACTGCGTTTTATTGGCAGAACCCTTAAAATATGTAACAGAACTACTAAAGAGACTGCATACACTACGCTTGTCCGTCCTGTTTTGGAATATTGCTGCCCGGAGTGGGATCCTTATCAGTTGGGTTTGACGGAGGACATCGAATGAGTTCAAAGAAGGGCAGCTCGTTTTGTATTGCCACGAAACAGGGGGTACAGCGTTATCTAAATGATACAGGGTCTGGGATGGGAATCATTACAACAACGGCGCTTACCGCTGCGGCGTAGGGTATTTATGAAACTCCAATCACCAATATTCTCGTTCGAATGCGAGAATATAATGTTGACTCCCACTTACATAGGTAGAAATGATCATCAGAATAAAATACGAGAAAACAGAGCTCGAACTGAGAGATTCAGGTGTTCTTTCTTTCCGCGCGCTATTCGAGAATGGAAATGGGAGATAAATCGTATAACGGTGGTTTGATGAACCCCCTGCCAGGCACTTAAATGTGGTTTGCAGTGTATCCCATGTGTATGTGTAGATGTAAGAGCAGTATAAAGCCGGCCGCGGTGGCCGAGGAGACTGAGGCGCTCCAGTCACGGTCTGCAAGGCCACTACGGTCGGGGGTTCGAATCCCCCCTCGGGCATGGATATTTGTGCCGTCCTAGTTGGTAAGTAGTTCATAAGTAGTTTGTAAGTTTAGGGACTGATGACCCCGTAGTTAAGTCCCATAGACTTTACAAACATTTGAACATTTTTTTTGAGCAGTATAAATGCGATTAAGTGGTTGAGACGTTTGAGCAGTTCTAGTCATAACATCTACATCCATATTCCGCAGGCCATCTGACGGTGTGTGTTGGAGGGTACCTTGAGTACCATTAATTGGTTCTCCCTCGTATTCCAGTCGCGTACTGTTCGCCGGAAAGAAAGGTTGTCGATATGCTTCTGTGTGGACTATAATCTCTCTGATTTTACCCTCATTATCTCTTCGCGAGATATACGTAGGAAGGAGCAATATACTGCTTGACTCCTTGGTAAAGTTATGTACTCGAAACTTCGACAGAAGCCGGTACCGAGCTACAGACCGTCTTCCACTGGAGTTTCTCGATCATCTCCGTAACGCTTTCACGATTACTAAATGATCCTGTAACGAAGCGCGCTGCTGTTCATTGGATCTTCTCTACCTCCTGCCAAGAGCGGATTCAGGGGGGGAAGGGGAAGGTTAACAAGTGTACTGTAACCTTTTTCCTTTGTTTTTGGACTGCATTTCCTTATGATTCTTCCAATGAATCTCAGTCTGGCATCTGCTTTACCGAAGATTAATTTTACATCGTCGTTCCATTTTAAATCACTCCTAATGTCTACTCTCAGATAATTTATGGAATTAACTGCTTCCAGTTGCTGGCCTGCTATAGTGTAGCTAAATGATAAAGGATCTTTCTTTCTATATATTGGTAGCACATTGCCCTTGACTACATTGAGATTCAGTTGCCATTCCCGCTCCATGCGTCAATTCGTTGCAGATTCTCCTGCATTTCAATAGAATTTTCCACTGTTATAACCTCTCGATATACTGCAGCATCATCCGCAAAAAGCCTCAGTGAACTTATTATGTAATATATATATTATTTATATATATTGTGAATAGTAAAGGCCCCATGACACTCCCCTGTGGTACACTTGACATCACTCTTACTTCGGAAGACTTCTCTCCATTAACCCTTTGAGTCACAAAAATACTTTTTGATATGATGGGCATTGAAATTTTAACTTTCTTTATAGCATTACTGAAGCACATTATAATTTTATTTTTATTTTTTTATACAAAATACAGAGGTAGTTTCAATGTGAAAGCACTATGACACAAGGGGGTTTTCAATGTCCTTCAAAGAGTCCTCTAATTTTGAATTTTTAACATTGTTACACTAATACTACATTTTCTTTAAAATTTATCAATTGTTTTTTCAGACTAAAGCCAAAAATGTTTCTTTCGATTTATGCAAAATTTCCAAGTACGTTATAGAAAGCTCTTCTATTTCTCATGATATTTCAAAAAACTTTTTTTTTTTTTCATCAGTTAACCACAATCCGACATCACACAGTTTGCATGACCATATCGTCCTAAGTGGCTCCTTTTCCGAATTGCAATTTGCACATAGTTTCGATTTTCTATGAACAGGCGAATTCGGTTCGTTGGATTGTTATTTTTAAGGCTTTAGGGTGAGACGGTGGTTTCACGGTGAGTCACCTATGCCAGAAGGGGATACGCAAAGCAAAAAAGTGGTTTCGCAGTAAAACCAATGTGACGCAAAGGGTTAAGAATGACATGCTGCGTTCTGTTATCTAGGAACGCTTCAGTTCAATCACACAATTGATCTGATAGTCCAAATGCTCCAGGAAGGAAGTACCCCGCTTGTGTTGAATGCAGTTCTGCCGTGCGTACGAGGTCACTTCCTTAGTCTGATCGTATCCCCATTGATCGTGGTGGCCAGGATAGTTGACGTACACCTTGAAGAGTACGTTGGGTGCTACAGGATACACGTATATCTGTATTGTCCTTTTGGAAAAGCATATCACCTTGTTGGTGCATGAGTGGTAGCAAGACGGGTTAAATGAAGGTTTCAGTGTACCGGCGACACTACAAAGGTGTGCGGAAAGCTTCTCACCCCACTCCCTCACCCCGGGTGGTCTTCAGCCCAAAAGTCACTTCCCTTCTTGGGAAAATAAGGATGCTTTAAAATCCTTTTAGAAGCCACACAGTACCGCTCTCAGCAAATGGTATTTACTTAAAGCTTTAAGATGCAGGTGGAATGCAAATGTCAAAATGCCACCATCAAGTCTGAGAGGAAACACCTAAACGAGACATTAGTTGACTTACTATTTGCTGGCGAGCCATATGGCGTCTTAAGATGCACTATCTGATTAGTAGTTGAGCCACTGGCAGGGAAGCGCCAGCGTCATTAGAAGATATACACAATCAGAAAGAGAAAAGTTAAGCCAGACTCACTCTCTTGCCCACCCCAGCTGTATGCATCGTTGCTAGCAGTGCGATGTTCTCACAGCGATTTCTTGTGCAGAGAGATGATAAAGATCCTGTGTAGTACTGCACTGTAAGGAGCACCTCTGTCGTGGAGCGGATCTTAGTGAATTTCCAGTGGAGAGTACTATCGATTGTGCATTTTTCATAGTGTTGACCGAGATACTAAATATCTGGTGTGAACATAGACGAGTGCAGTAGTTAAAGTAGTGGGTTTGTCTGAGACTGACGCACCACGCCAATTTATAGCCAGATTAGCATTTATAGGTCGTTCCTGAATTCATCAAGAAGTAGGAAAGTGCGATCGACAGTAGTTGATTAAGACAGAAAATATTTAGTTCCAATTTCAGCAAAGACACCGCTAGCAGCCGTCGATGCAGTCAACAGTATTGTGTGCGAATCCTATACGCGAACTCCACCCATCCTCTAACAGCAATAACAAACACATTTTTTACCACTGTGTAATATTTCTGACATTGCGACAGCCTTGAATGTAAACTGATGAAACTGAACTAATTTTAAAGTCAAGTAGGTGCAATTCTTCACCCACTCTACCAACTTTATTTTATTTTAAATTTGTTTATACATTTCACCTATCCTGTCGACCTATCCAGAACTTGGAAATTAAAATTTTAATTAGTTTCTTTATTAATTGGAGCTTTCTTAAAAATAAACACAAATAATTTTCCATCAGTTTCTTATTTCAGTAGCTAGTGACATCACTTTAGTACCCGAACTGTTCCTCACTAGTTACACTTTGTTAATTTTAAGATTTTTTCTTACAGGAGATGTCATCTATGTCTATCTTTACATCTTTCACCGATTGTATGTAGGCAAGGAGCATCTCTCTGACTTCTAGGTGACATACTGTTGATGTCCTCCATGCAGGAGCGACGGGTACAGTAAATAAATCAGTCCATTCCACACTTTAAATAGTCGTATGTTTAGAATAAAAATCTCAAAACCATAGGTTTCACGTTTGAGCACTTACAGAGTTTGACTAAGTGCACAAGAACTAAAATTAAATACATTAGTTCCAGTAGTAGGCAAGAACGATATTTTGAATAGCGAATGAGTAACAAGTGGCATGCTAAATACACCACCACTTGCTATCGCATACGATAATTACTACCCAATTCTAAAACAAATTCACAAACTTCGAACTTGAATAGATCACTGCCATGCAATGAGAAGACCGACCAAGTGGGTAAATATAAAAAATGAATGGAATACAAGAGAAAAACAGTCAACTTGGGATACAAATTGATGTAGTCACAGACAAGATTTGACACACAAAATCACCAGGCAAGGATACATTAAAATCCTCATTAGAGTCTGGATTCTGTAGTTTCTCCTATATGGCCACAGTTTGACGTCGTACAATTGTTCTTTCTTTATTAGAACGCTTTTCTCATTACTATGATTATGTCTTCCAATGTACATGGGTGATCACAAAATATGTTCGTATTCGGAGGAGAGAGTTGGTCAAAGAAATTTCGCTGCGTCGAATAATGCCTTTCTTTTAAATTTTTTCACCCTAAGTCTTGCAGCACTTGTCACACTCTCACCTGCATCACGGAATGAGCGGCCCTTCTCTGAACTTTTTCTATGACCTCCGGCAGTTACACCAGATGAGTATTCCATAATGTGCAGTAATGTTCAGAACGAGGACGGACAAGTGCAGCGTAAACGGTTTCTTTAGTAGAACTATTGCGTCATCTTCTGAGTGGTCTGCCAGTAAAACGTATCCTTTGGTTCGCCTACCCAACGATAATTTCTGTGTGTCAAATTGTAACGATACGGGGAGAAGTACAGGGCCCAAACCGAAAAGACGAGAACTTTTTTTTAAGTATTTGGTCGTTTTTTAATTTTTATTTATCTATTTAGTGTATATATTTCACGTTATGGACGTGTTCTTCATCTATTTCTGAACACACAGCGTACAAACTCCACACAATATATATATACCCGTAGCAATTTGTCCAACTTTAAACTGAGACCGTGTGGGAAAAAGGTAGGATGCAAACCCAAAAGACAAGAAATGTTAAAAAGTATGTAATCTAAATAATGATAATATTAACTAAAAATATTTGAAAAAGTAATCTTCTCTTGTTCCAGATCTCAATGTGTATTTCATACGAGCGAATAACGTCAACAGTGTATCATTTGCGTGTGCTGTGGTGTTAATTGCACCATATCACACTACTAGTACCGCTTCTTAATCGTTGGGAGAATGCAACATATATCTGTTAACCACTAGCCATACGATTTCCATAACGATAACTATTTCATCACAACAGAGAACTGTATGCTCCGCCACGTGATAGGAATGTCACGTCATTAATTTTACTTCTTGAAAATGGCAACAAAAGCTAGACACTAATTAGATATCTGAGGCTCTCACACAATAGTGGTGTGACAAGATACATAATACTTTACGACTTGTTTACTGTTCCACAACCCGTAAGTAATCTTACGTGCTAGTCTGAGAATGCAGTGATCACTCTTACAAAATACCGATGGTGAAACATGTCGGAATTCATACAAGATACCTAAGGCTGCTAACGTCGAACGTTTCACAAACATATCTCGTAACTCCACGTAACGTTTTACGTACTGTACCGCTGTATCGCAACAGCCTGAAGCAAGTGCTGCAGAGTATGGGAGCCTCGATTTGACCAAAACTGTACATTAAGAATTAACTGAAACATCTGATTCAGTCCTTATTAGTTTTTACCCTAATAAAAAGAGGTGAGAAGTCATGGCATAGTGTCCACGAGAGTACCAAAATGTATATGAGTCATCCACATCTGTCATCCTACAAGCAACAGTCGCGGCGGAGTGACCGAGCGCATTGAGGCGCTATGCTCCGATGCGCGAGGCCTTTCCCTGTCGGGGGTATAAGAGGAGTATAAGGTAGTTCATAAGCAGTTTGTAAGTTTAGGGACTGATGATCCCCCGGTTATGTCCCTTAAGCTTAACAAACATTTGGACACTAGAACGACCAACCAACAGACATTGGAAGAAGGAGACGATCTTCCAGAAATACTCTGTAGCTCTGACGCTATGTGATTTGTCGGAAAGGTGATTTTTTTTTTTTTTTTTTTTTTTTTTTTTTTTTTTTTTTTTTTTTTTTTTTTTGTGTGTAGTGGGTATGGACTGCTGCCATGCTATGAGAAGACAGACCAACAGGGGATATTTTAACAAATAATGGAATACAAGAGAGAAACGGTGAACTTGGGAATCAAGAATTAAGTGGTAGACTGACACAGAAAAATCTATCAGCATATACAGAAGGCACAATGACAGGCTACAAACGAAACGTCACTCCACTGGTAAAAGGAAAAAAAATATGTTGTTTCTAATGACAGTTGGGGACGAATATTCAGCCCCGGCAGTAGCCGACAAGAATTGTGAACTTCTCAATATTTTAGATGTGAACCACACATATTTTGGCTTCCATAGACAAAAAATGCAACGGAATTGGTTAAAATTAAACAATAACTTACCTCTAATGAGTTAATATTCTTGCCTTCGTACGTTACTCATAGCACTGGAGTTGATCGTTATAGAACAATTTGGCATCGTGCGTGAATGCATGATTGCGCGAGTCTTCAAGTATTTCTTCGTATATATGAAAATTTCAACCTCTCTCCTCCCCCCACCACCACAACTCTCAACCAAAAAAGGTTTGTAGAGCTTATGGGACTTAACTACGGGGTCATCAGTCCGTCAACTTACAAGCTACTTATGATCTAGCCTGTACTTAAGACGGCACAAACATCCATGCCCGACGGTGGATTCGAACCCCCGACGGGGAACGGCCTCGTGCATAGTAGCATAGCGCCTCAACGCGCTCGGCCGCTCCGCCGTGACCCACCCTCAACGCACTCCTTTTCTTGCACTTTCAATTTCAACGTTTTCCACACATCAGTCATACATTTACTCATATTTTCGAATGCCACACATGAATCTGGATATATTCCAGTGTAGTACTTGAAAATGGCACAAGGCCGAAATCTAGAGTGTGCAATAAACGAGTACTTACAGTCAAACGGCGGAAAAAAATATTTTAAAAAGCTGTAACTTGGATGATTCGGCGCCAGAATAAGACTCCTTTTTCGTATGATTTCTCATCAACGAGAAAGAAATGGAACGAATGATAACACTAACAATATAAAAATTAATATCCAGGAGCGTGACAAGAAGATGAACACACTATATGTTATTAATGGGAGAACAGAGCGAGAATGAGTGGTAGGGGAAACATGACATCCGTGTAAACTCAGCTTAATCACAATGTCTATATTCAATAAACTATGTCATGACGTGGGTAGTACAATAAACTATGGCATGTGATGGGAAAAGTACATATTTCCCATACTTTTACAGCGTTATTGCTTCTTCAGTCTACCCCCTTGAACCACAGACACTGACGACGTGGGTTGGTTTGCGTGCGTCGACGATACCGATACCAGTACAGCAAGTGCAACCACAGCGGAGTGGTATCTATGGAGAAGCAAGACATACGTGAGGTTCCTGAAGAGAGGCAGCGATGTTTTCAGTAGTTACAGGGGCAACAGTCTGGATGATTGACTGAGCTGGCCTAGTAACATCGGTGATTGTGGCTTTGCCATGCTGATGCTGCGAACAGCTAAAAGTAAGGGGATACTACGGGCGTTACTTTTCTACTCTGCCGTATGAATATATGGTTATAGCACATTTTGGATACAATATTACGAGGATAAAATAGTTTTCCATTTGGACCTGTGGGCGGGGACTGCTCAGGAGGAAGCCGTGATTAGAAAAAAACAACACCGGCATTCTGCAGATCAGATCGTGCAATGGTACATCCCTTAATTTGATGGGGAGTGTAGAATATTTACAAAGGGAAACGCAGAGTTTGAAGTTAGATGTGGTGGGGATTAGTAAAGTTCGATGTAAATATGAACGGGACGTCCGATGAGGTGAGTACAAGGTTGTAAATACGAAATAAGTTGGGGGTAATGCAAGAATAGGTCTAATAATGAATAATAAAATAGGAATGCGGGTAAAATATAAAATGAGCACTGCGATAGCATTATCGTAACCAAAATAGATAAGATGCCAACACCCATTACATTAGTTCAAAATGTTCAAATGCTTGTAAAGCTTATGGGACTTAACTACGGGGTCATCAGTCCCTAAACTTACAAACTACTTATGAACTACTTACCCAACTAAGACGGCACAAATATCCATGCCCGAGGGGGGATTCGAACCCCCGACCGTAGTGGCCGTGCTGACCGTGACTGGAGCGCCTCATTACATTAGTACAAATTCATATGGTGACTAGCTCTGGTGACGATGAAGAGATTAAAGGTAAAGGAAATCACAGCACGGGAGAGAAAAAAAAGTGATAGTGATGGGTGACGCATTCTGTAGTAGAAAAGGAAAAGAAGATAAATAACAGGTGAATATAGAATGGGGAAAAGGGATGAAAGGGGAATTCACAGAAATATACACAATTTAATCGTACAAACCCTTCGTTCATAATCATGAAAGAAGGTAGAATACGTAGCAGCAACCAGGAGACACCGGATGGTACTATATTGAGTTTATAGTAAGAGATAGATGTCGAAATCACGTTTTTTAACTGTAAGATATATCCAGGGACATATATAAAAACTGACTATATATATTACTGGTTACAAACTGTAAACTGAAAATGAAGAAACTGCAGAAAAGTAGGATAATAAAGAGACAGGACCTGGATAGATCGAAGGAACCTTAATTATTGGAAGTTTCATAGAGAGCGTCAGGCAACAATTGACGAAAATGTGAGGGGGGCGGGAGTAGCATAGTAGAGATGAATGGGTAGTTTTGACATATGAAACAGTGAAGGCAGTAGAGGACCATATATTCAGGTAGACAAAACCTAGAAAAAATTCTATAGTATTACAAGAGATACTGAATTTAATTGATGACAGAAGGTAATAGGGAAATGAGATTGTGTTGAAGAGCAGAACGTCAAAGCTGGAGTGTCTAAAGGTCAAATGTAAGTTTGTAGAGGAATGTATAACTAGGGGAAGACAGATACCGCCTTTTGCAGATTCACTATTCCATGATGTCTAAAAATGTGTCCAGAAATTTCTTTTCAGCCCAAATCTGTTCAGTACCTCTTCATTAGTTACGCGATCTACTCACTTAATATTCAGTATTCTTCTGTAGCACCTCATTTCAAAAACTTCTGACCTCTTCCTATCAGCTATGTTTCACTACCGTACAAAGCCTTCGGAAAGTGCTTTCTAACATTTAAATCAGTATTGGATAATAACAAACTGCTTCTTCATAAACGCTTTTCTTTCTATTGCCATTCAGTAATTTATATCATCAGTACTGTATGTTACCATACTGTCCAAGTAGAGAAACTCATTTTCTATCTTGACTTTTTTCTTTACCTAATCTAACTCCTTCAGCATCGCCTGATTTCCTTACACTACATTCTATTAGACTTGTGCTTGTCTTTTAAATGTTAGTCCTATATACTCTTTCAAGACACTCTCATTTACAATGTTGTGTACTTTTGGCTGCAGAAAGAAATTTAGGCAAAAATACCTCAATTTTTCTGTACGTTGTTCCTATATTTCACTCCTGTCAAAGCCGGCCGCGGTGTCCGAGGGGACTGCGGCGCGCCAGTCACGGTCTGCACCGCCACTACGGTCGGGGGTTCGAATCCCCCCTCGGGCATGGATATTTGTGCCGTCCTTAGTGTTAGCTAGTTCATAAAGTAGTTTGTAAGTTTAGGAACTGATGACCCCGTAGTTAAGCCCCATAAGCTATACAAACATTTGAAACATTTGAAAGTTGGGTGGATACAGGTTACCTTATTAACAAGGTAGAGGTTACAGATATGAAAGTAGCAAGAACAGTCGACCATTTGAACTCCTGTCAAAACTGCACATCGCAAACGAATAGTGTTAGAATATACTACTTATTAGTCTCCCGTTGTGCACTGTTAAAGTTGAGGGATGATGGAAGATGTGCAGTTGAACTGTGTTGGCGTGGTCTTCAGTGCGCTGAATGGTTTGATACAGCTCTCAATGCTACTTTGTCCGGTGCAAGTGTCTTCATCTGAGACTAAGAACGGCATATTACATCCTGATGAATCTGTTTACTGTGTTCGTCCCTCGGCATGCCTCAACGATTTTTAGCCCACACACTTCCTTTTAAAGCAGACTATTCCTTGTTGTCTCAGAATGTTTGCCACCAATATACCTCTTCTGTTAGTCAGGATGTGGCAGGAACTAGGCTGTTGAGCACTTCCTTGTTAGTTATGTCATCTACCCATGCAATATTCAACATTCATCTGTAGTACCACATTTCAAAAGCTTCTATCATCTTTTTGTCTGGACTCCTTATCGTCAACGTTTCACTTCCATACAATGCTGTACCCCACACAAATGCTTCAGAAAGGACTTCCTAACATTTAAATTAATGTTGAATGTCAACAAATTTCGCTTTTTGAGAATTATTTCTCTTCCCATAGCTATTCTGCATATCTTTTCTTCTTCGGACATTAGAAGTTATTTTGCTACCCAAATAACGTAACTCATCTACTACTTTTATTGTCTCATGACCTACTCTAATTCCTTCAGTATCGCCTGATTTTTTAACACTACTTTCCATTGCCATTATTTTACTATTGTTAATGTTCATCTTATACCCTCCTTTTATAATATTGTCCATCCCGTTCTATTGCTCATCCAGGTCCTTTGCTGCCTCTGACAGTATTACCATGTCATTGGCAAACCGCAAAGTTTTTATTTCTTCTCCCTGAAATTTAATTCCCTATGCAACTTTCTCCTTGCATTCCTTCACAGCTTGCTCAATGTACAGAGTGAGCAAGATTGAGGAAAGGCTATAATTCTGTCTCACTCCCTTTCCCAACCACAGCGTCGCTTTCATGCCATTCGACTCTAACAATTTCTGTTTGGTTTTTGTACAAGTTGAATACAACTCTGCGCTCCCTATATTTTACCCTGCTACCTTCCAAATATGATAGAGTGTATTCCATTTCCAAAATCTTTCTCCATATCTACAAATGCTAAAAATGTGACTTTGCCTTTTCTGAGTCTATCTTATACGTCTTAATGTACGTATTGCACACCGTGTTCCTACATTTCTCCTAAATCCAAACCGATCTTCCCCAAGGTCAGAGTCCGCCAGTTTTTCCATTCATCTGTAAGTAATTCATGTTCGTATTTCTAACCACGATTTATTAAACTGTTAGTTCTGAACTTTTCATGTCTGCACTTGTATTCTTTGGAATTGGAATTACCATATTCTTCTTGAAGTCGGAGGGTATTTCTCCTATTTCATACATCTTCTATACCAGGTGGAACAATTTTTTCGTGACTGGATTTCCTAAAAATATCAGCAGTTCTGACTGAATATCATATACTCTAGGGGGTTTGTTTCGAATTAAATCTTTTAGTGCTCAGTCAAATTCTTCTGGCAGTATCGTATCTCTACTTCATCATCCTCTACTTCCTCTTCAATTTCTAGAATGCAGTCTTCGAGTTTATTTCCTTGATATAAGCCCTCTAATTATTCCTTCCACCTTTCGGCTGTTTCTTCTTTCCTTAGTACTGTTTTTCAATCAGAGTTCTTGATATTCATGCAGATGCTTTTCTTGTCTCCAAAGTCTATTTTGTTTTCCTGTAGCCGGTATCTATATTTCCCCTTGTTATACATTCCTTTACGGCGTTGCATTAGCCATTTTCCTTCTAATATATTACTTTCTCCCGTCTCAGCCCATCCTTGCCCAATGCTACCTCTGCAGCTCTAAACCACCTCTGGTTCCTTCAATTTAGCCATGTTCCATCTCCTTAATTTTATAGCTTTAATCCCCTGGATTCTGAACATGCCATAACCTTTATAAAGTGCATCTGGTACCTTGCAGTGTCTCCTGGTCTCTTCCACGTCTACAACCTTATTTAAACATTTACATCTAGATGCGATACTCTCCAAATAACATTTAAGTGCCTGGCGGAGGGTTCATCAAACCACCTTTATACTATTCATCTACCATTCCATTCTCGAATATCGCGCGGTAAGAAAGAAAATCTGAATCTGTCCGTTCGAGCTCTGATTTCTCGTATTTTATTCTATTATTTCTATCTGTGTATGTGGGAGTCAACAATATATTTTCGCATTCGGAGGAGAATTTTGGCATTGGAGTTTCGTAAGTAGACCACGCCTCTGTAACGTGACAATACAAAACGAGCTGGCCTTCGTTGGACTCTCTCGATAGCTTCCGTCAAACCCACTTGATAAGGGTCACACACCGGGCAGCAATATTCCAAATGAAGACAGACAAGCGAAATGTATACAGTCTCTTTAGTAGTTCTGTTGCATCTTTTAAGTGTTATGCAAATAGAACGCAGTCTCTCGTTCGCATTTCCTACGACCATTATCTACGTGTGAAATGTTTGATGTACTAGTAATTAGCCGGCCGCAGTGGCCGAGTGGGCTGAGGCGCTTCAGTCACGGTCTGCACGACCACTACGGTCGGGGGTTCGAATCCCCCCTTGGGCATGGATATTTGTGCCGTCCTAGTTCGTAAGTAGTTCATAAGTAGTTTGTACGTTTAGGGACTGATGACCCCGTAGTTAAGTCCCATAAGTTCTACAAACATTTGAACATTTTACTAGTAATTCCTAGGTATTTAGTGTAGTTTACGGCCTTCACATTTGATTTATCTCGTAAACAAACATAATTCAAACATCATTTTAAGTTATTATACATCACACAGAGATTACACTAAAGTACTGACTTACACGCTTCTTAATAGAGCCTATCATCAAGACTTGCAGGCCTCACTTTCGTGGCAAAAAGAGCCCAACTGATCTTCAGGTCAAACGAATTAATTTTTCCTATTTCAGAGACATTTGTCGTGGAAACTGACACGACAGGTTTGTCTTCCCCACTGTTTCCCAGTCCTTCATCACTTATGACACAACGAGAGTTAAAGGGAGTTGAACGTCTGTCCGTCTGTTAACAATGTTTCGCAGGTCGAATTGTAAATCCTCAGTTAGAGTAATAACGGTATATTTTTGCCTCCTGAGATGTTATCAGGACGTTTATCTGGCTGTCATCTGGATATTATCAGCCACACGCGGAAATACATTCAGTAGCACAGAGAGTGTATGCGCCTGCTAAATACCCAATAATTACTGGGGTTGGCCTGCGTTACGCATGCAAGGCTGTGCCTCGAAGCCATTTACAGACCCGGGAGCGACGTATTAAATGCAGCAGCGCATCATTTATTAGTTTTATATAATTGTCAGCACACAGAAAAAAACGGAAATAAAAAATTCAGAATGGAATGTCATACACAAAATGTTTTTGAAAGCTACCCTTCGTTCAGCCCTCCCCCCACCCCTCCGCGGCAGAAGAACTAAATTAAAGAGACATATTATTTATATGGAAATCTGTTTGGAGCCGTTACACTGCTGTTTGAATAATGGCAATATATTGTAAATTAAATTCTTGTTAAATCCAGTTCCGGATATATCATAAAAATTAAATGCCCGTGTTTACTCTCGACAGAATCAGAAATAAATTCTGGAACAGCACGAGGCAATAGAGGGAAAAATTATATTGCTGCGGAAGTGCCGTCCGTAATTTTTTCCCGCTACCATCTTTATATCAGAGTGCAGAGTTGAATATGGATATGGAATCCTTCCCCTGATTTCTGCTTCCCTCGTCATGTTAATCGTAGTCTTTAATAAAGATTTATGACTGATAATGGTTTATAAAATACAAGTGCGACGTCACAGCTATGATATTTCGCTTAATGTGAATTTGCCACTAAAGGTCACAACTATATGAATTGTTTGTTTGTGTCAACTCAAATATAGTGATATATTTCTTATTTTAGGGTTACTTACGGTTACAAAAATTTAAAAGACCACTTTTCTTGTCCAACTGTCTGTCTGGCAGGCCTTTAAGACTCCTTTCTATCAGGCACAATCGGAGGTATCAATTTGAGATTTATGTAAAGTACATTGTCGTAAATCAAACCTATCCCTGAATAACTTCCACACTGCAGTCAAATTAAATAAAAATATAATGAGTAATTATGGAACAAAGCTGGTAGGAACATTTGATACAAGGGATTGATTTGAGAATTAAACTGATTGCACAGAGGATTAGCACGTGGAATTTAGTTTTATTTATAACAAGATTTGTAAAAACAGTAATCTCTCAGGGCCAATTTGACTGGGCTTAAACACGACTCAGATATCTACATCTACATCCATACTCCGCAAGCCACCAGACGGTGTATGGCAGAGGGTACCTTGAGTACCATTATCGGTTCTCCCTCCTATTCCAGGCACGTATTGTTCGCGGAAAGAAATATTATCGGTATGCCTCTGTGTGGGCTCTAATCTCTCTGATTTTATTTTTAAGATCTCTTCGCGAGATATACGTAGATGCAAGCAATAGACTGCTAGACTCCTCGGTAAAGGCATGTGAAACTGTGCCAAAAGCCCGTACGGAGCGACAGAGCGTCTCTTCTGCAGAGTCTTCTGCTGGAGTTTATCGATCAGCTTGGTAACGCTTTCTCGATTACCAAATGATCCTGTAACGAAGCGCGCTGCTCTCCGTTGGATCTTTTCTACTTCCTCTATCAACCCCACCTGGTGCGGATCCCACACGGGTGAGCAATATTCAAGCTGTGGGCGAACAAGTGTATTGTAAACTACTTCCTGTGTTTCCGGACTGCATTTCCTTAGGATTCTTCCAATGAATCTAAGTCTGGCATCTGCTTTACCGATTTTATATGGTCGTTCGATTTTAAATCACTCATAATGCCTACTCCCAGATAATTTATGGAATTAACTGCTTCCAGTTGCTGACCTGCTATAGTGTAGCTAAATGATACAGGATCTTTCTTCCTATGTATTCGCAGCACATTACACTTGTCTACATTGAGACAGGGAAGGTATGGCTGTGTGGCGCGGTGTGACTCCCGAGCGAAGGCGTCAAAGTGTTGCGTCTGCCGAGGCGGCAGCTGCCTGCACGTCTTCTCGCTTCTCCGGCGGTGGACCAAGTGACCTCTTCGGCGGTTTCTCACCAAGTTCTCTTCCTTCCAGCTACAGCTTCTTCTCGAAATTTGCGTCTCTCTGGCTGTGTGTTTGGTGGGTTGGTTATGCAATGTTACCCAATAACTGATCGCCATTTTCACGACCAGGCCTCTCGGTCTCCGGTGTAAATTTTCTGTGGGCTGACATGAAACTTGCGAACTGGCGTCTTTTCCACATTTCAAGCGTGTTGTCTTTATCTTCTGCATTCCTTCTTCGTTCTATAAAACAGTTCTTTGTGGCAGCTGTCTGAGTTGAGCCTGTCTGGTATGACATTCATTGTTGAACGATGTATTAATGTCTCCATCATACTGCGCTTGTGTGCCGTTACAAGTACAATTTGGTGTGAGAACCCTAAAAATTTTTCTTCACTATTCCAGGCTGCTAAACACGAAAATGAAGTTAAAACTGTCGTACCACCCATCGTTAGTTAACAATTTTCTCATCTGTTATTCCCATATTTCATTACTAAATCCATAATTGTGAATAATATTTCTTTTTAATTTTATTTATTTATTTTATATTTTTTAGAGCTTATGGAACTTAACTACGGGGTTATCAGTCCCTAAACTTACAAACTACCTATGAACTAGCTAATACTAAGGACGGCACAAATATCCATGCCCGAGAGGGGATTCGACCCCCCGACCGCAGTGGCCGTGCAGAACGTGACTGGCGCGCCGCACACCGCTCGGTCACCGCGGCCGGAAATATTTTTATTTCTTTACATTAATACAATTGACAATATATAAGATGATTAGAAGACGGTGACAACAAAAAACAGTTAGAATATTCGATTCCTTTTTATTTACTTAGATGCGACTGATATAACCTCTGTTCTACTTCCGATTTGAAGTGTAAATTTACAATGTCCAGTCTCGGCTGTAAAAACGTTATTGTTAATTTCTGTTTCATATGTGGTGAGTTTGTGATTAAAAATATCAAAGGAATATAAATTACTTTGTTAAAAAAAAGAATCTTTTCATATTTTGGTATAAAGTTAGATCAAATAAAGCTGGGCACCCCACAAGGTTTGTTATATATCTGTTGCAGATTTAAGGAAATGGTCGAAAGTAAGAAGATAGAATTTAGATACGATACCCCAATGATATGGAGGGAGCAAAAAATAACTATGATCATTGTTATAGTTTTGTAGTTCTGCGGTTATTTATTTATTTAGCGTATGGCGGCGATACGCACATAGACTACACTCATTACATTGTGAAATTGTATGTTAAAATACATTATAAAATACATAACTGAAGGATACATTTTTAGTTAAAATATATTACATAAACACAGTAAGAAGTAACATCGCAGCAGATATTATGGGTTACACGAGTGTTCAAGTTCTCACATCCAGATTGGCTATGCATCAAAGGCAAGACGGTGTGGCGTTAGGCTCTTAATTCACAGTCCTGGCCGATGTGCTGCATACTTTTATTTGGTGTCTACAGTCACAGCTAGGGCTGGGAAGCTTTCCCCAGTTGTGTAGGATGTGTGCAAGTAGTCCATGTGTTGTTCGGATTCGGTTTAAGCTTTTCCATAGTTGCTGTGGAAGTTCAAAGCCCTTAGGTTTCTCTGATAGACAGATCAGTTCTCGGTTGTCAGCGGAGGCACTATCACTCCAGCTCTCCTGCCATTTAATATCTATGCTGAAGTTGGCAGCTGACAATTGCTGGGCCAGTCTTAGAGGGGGGTTTCTAAAGCAGAGTCGTGTTCTTTCCAAAGTTTGGATGTCTCCAGGGATAGGAAGTAGGTAATTATTCATTATTTTTACGTATTCTTTCATCAGAGCTTCCTGTCTTCGCAGAGATGGTGGAGCTGTATGGTTAAGTGTTGGAAGCCAATGTAGTGAGGTAGTCTTTATGCTTGCAGTTATGGTTCCCATAGCAGCGTTGAGCTGGGTGTTCAGCTTCTTTACATGCTTGCTGGTTAACCATAATGGTGCACAGTACTCGGCTACAGAGTACGCTAAAGCGAGGACATAATTTCTTAGTGTGTCTGCTGATGCTCCCAATTAGAACTCCAAAGCCTCTGAGTGAGGTTGATCCGTGAGCTTATTTTATTGGATGCATTTTCGAAGTGTCTTTTGAAGGGCAAGGTCCTATCTAGAGTAACCGCCAGATACTTTGAATGTGGCTGATATCTGTTATTCATGTGGACCTTCAGCTCAAATCTCGCCATTCTGTTGTTCAAATGAAAACAGCTGACGTCAATCTTGGTAGGATTTGGTATTAGCACCCATTTTGTGATATAAAAAAAAAGTTCAAATGTTTGTTAAGCTTAAGGGAATTAACTACGGGGTCATCAGTCCCTAAACTTACAAACTACTTATGGACTACCTACAACTAAGGACGGCACAAATATCCATGCCCGAGGGGGGATTCGAACCCCCGACCGTAGTGGCCATGCAAACCGTGACTGAAGCGCCCCAGTCCCCTCGGCCACGGCGGCCGGCTTGGTGAAATAATCATGCATTTTGTTTAGATCAGTTGTGAGGATGTTTTCAGTTTCTTCAAACTGCTTGCTTTGAATAGCTAGATCCATATCACCAACATAGCAGAACTTCCTTGAACTGGTTTCAGGCAAGTCAGAAATGTAGAGATTACAGAGCATCGGTGCTAACATTGATTCTTGAGGCAGTCCATTATTCAGTTTCCTGTGCATGCTTATGTCATTACTCTATATCACCTGCAAAAATCTGCGTTAAGTGGTAGTAACTAAAAAAACAAACAAACACGGAAGTTATATCTTAACTCTCTTCTGCAAGAAGTAAGTAAGTAGCAAGACTAAGTTAGCAGTGCACCGCTCTATCTTTCGATCGACTTTGTTGTACAGGAGTGAAAGTTGGGTGGCCGGCCTCGGTGGCTGAGGGGTCTGAGGCGATCCAGTCACGGTCTGCACGGGGGTTCGATTCCTCCCTCGGGCATGGATATTTGTGCCGTCCTTAGTGTTAGCTACTTCATAAGTAGTTTGTAAGTTTAGGGACTGATAACCCCGTAGTTAAGTCCCATAAGCTATACAAACATTTGAAACATTTGAAAGTTGGGTGGATAGAGGTTACCTTATTAACAAGGTAGAGGTTACAGATATTAAAGTAGCAAGAACGATTGCAGGTGCTAATGGATGTGAACAATGGCGGGAGGGTGTCAATGACGAGGAAATCAAAGAAAAACTGGGAATGATCACCATAGAGCGAACAGACTGAGATGGTGGGATCATGTTACACGCATGGGAGAAGCAAGGTTACCTAAGAGACTCATGAGCTCGGCAGTGGAAGGTAAGACGAGTCCAGGTAGACCAAGAAGAAAGTACATAGATTCGGTGAAGAATGATTTTGAAGTAAAAGGCATAACATCAGACGAGGCATAAATGTTAGCATTGAATAGGAAATCATGGAGGAATTTTATTAGACGTACTATGCTCCAGACAATGCTGAAAGGCATAATCAGTCTCTAATGATGATGATGATGAGTTATATCTTATCCTAATCTTTCATCAACTCTCCGTCCTGTAACACTATGGCCTGCGTTTTCTGTAGACTGCGACCCAGGGAAGAGTTTCGTTTGCAGGGGACGAGGACAGAGGGAGCGGAATTCATCCCTAGACGTACACTAAGGACAGCATACATACCCATGACCGAGGGAGGACTCGAACCTCTGACGGGAACGGCCGCTACCGTATGGAAACTAGAGACAAACGGACGCAGTAACATAGACACAGGAAAAAAAAGAGAGACTGGATTTCCTACCCCCACCCCAAGAAAAAAAATGGAGAAGCGCAGGGGGGATGCGCGTTTACTTGTCGGGAGGTCATAAAAACGGAGCGAGTTTCGACGGGCGCGTAATCCGATGTTTACTGCCGGAGGTTTGGCGGCAGCAGTTAAGAGCGTCGCAGCCGATGATCCGGCCAGAGTAATGGCCGTGCCTCCGCGGCCGCCTTTCACGGGGACCGCCGGGAAATTTATACCCGACTACTGTGCGCCGCGCCGCGCCGCTGAATAGCGCGAGCCCAGATGCGCCCGCCCTCGCTCATAAATTGTGTCACCGGGCGGGTTAAACAGCGCCCACCTTTGTATAAATCACGCCGCGACAGGGGCAGGGGGGCCAACTTAATTTAATCCGAAAACCGGCGACTTTTGTGCGGCGGCCTGTGTGGCGGGCTTTCGCCGCGGTCACTCTGCGGGGCGGCAAAGACAGCGGACGCCGCCCGCCTGCCCTTTGTCCGACGACCTCGCCCCCCCCCCCGCCCCCCTGCCCCCCTGCGGCAGCCCAATTAAGCCCCTATTGTCCGCGTTTTAGTAACCAAATGGAGACCTTCTCCGGGGCGCGATTTCCTTTTTGTCGGCGTCCTGTTACGTGCTGGAGTGCGCGCCAGGGGCAGTGCTGGACAGAGAGAGAGAGACACGGAGGAGGGTTCGTGGGCAGACGATCTCGGACTGTGCGAGCGTCACTTTGTGCTCTGGGCCCAAGCTGCTTTCTTCTACTTTAATAAGCCCTTCTCGCCCTACTCTGTAAAGCAAGTCAGACTGGATGTCGGTTTACTGCTCTCGGCGCACTTCAAGATACTTTTCCAAATGGAAATACATCTTTTTTTTTTTTTTTTTTTTTTTTTTTTTTTTTTTTTTTTTTTTTTTTCAGCAAGCACTGTAAGCGACTGCGGAGATTTATCATATAATCGGGGAGGGGAGGGGCGAAGTTATAAAAATTGTCAGTTTTGTTTCGTTTTTCTGACACTGTAACTAGAAACTAGAATGAATGTAGGTGCCCGAGGCACTATTATATTTCGGTGAATTACTTCTCTGTGACGAATAAACAAGAATGGTAGTTACATTCAGTTGCTTTATTAGCGAACAGATTAAACATTAGCTCATACATTAACACAGATTGTGTGCCGGCTGCGGTGGCCGAGGGGACTGAGGCGCTCCAGTCACGGTGTGCACGGCCACTACGGTCGGGGGTTCGAATCCCCCCTCGGGCATGGATATTTGTGCCGTCCTTAGTATAAGGTAGTTGATAAATAGTTTGTAAGTTTAGGGACTGATGACCTCGTAGTTAAGTCCCATAAGCTTAACAAAAATGTAAAAAACAACAGATTGTGTGTTTACCGTAGCCGGCCGCGGTGGCCGAGGTGACTGAGGCGCTCCAGTCACGGTCAGCACGGCCACTACGGTCGGGGATTCGAATCCCCCTTCGGGCATGGATATTTGTGCCGTCCTAGTTCGTAAGTAGTTTGTAGGTTTAGGGACTGATGACCCCGTAGTTAAGTCCCATAAGGTTAACAAACATTTAAAAAACAACAGATTGTGTGTTTACCGTAGCCGGCCGCGGTGGCCGAGGTGACTGAGGCGCTCCAGTCACGGTCAGCACGGCCACTACGGTCGGGGATTCGAATCCCCCTTCGGGCATGGATATTTGTGCCGTCCTACTTCGTAAGTAGTTTGTAAGTTTAGGGACTGATGACCCCGTAGTTAAGTCCCATAAGCATAACAAACACTTAAAAACAACAGATTGTGTGTTTACCGTAGCCGGCCGCGGTGGCCGAGGTGACTGAGGCGCTCCAGTCACGGTCAGCACGGCCACTACGGTCGGGGATTCGAATCCCCCTTCGGGCATGGATATTTGTGCCGTCCTAGTTCGTAAGTAGTTTGTAAGTTTAGGGACTGATGACCCCGTAGTTAAGTCCCATAAGCATAACAAACATTTAAAAAACAACAGATTGTGTGTTTACCGTAGCCGGCCGCGGTGGCCGAGGTGACTGAGGCGCTCCAGCCACGGTCAGCACGGCCACTACGGTCGGGGATTCGAATCCCCCTTCGGGCATGGATATTTGTGCCGTCCTAGTTCGTAAGTAGTTTGTAGGTTTAGGGACTGATGACCCCGTAGTTAAGTCCCATAAGCATAACAAACACTTAAAAACAACAGATTGTGTGTTTACCGTAGCCGGCCGCGGTGGCCGAGGTGACTGAGGCGCTCCAGTCACGGTCAGCACGGCCACTACGGTCGGGGATTCGAATCCCCCTTCGGGCATGGATATTTGTGCCGTCGTAGTTCGTAAGTAGTTTGTAAGTTTAGGGACTGATGACCCCGTAGTTAAGTCCCATAAGCTTAACAAACATTTGAACTTTTGAACATTTGAACATTTACCGTTCTTTGTGAGATTGAGCATTCCACCTAAAGTCTATGCTGTTACTTTATTTGTTGCCAAATGTTACTCTCTCCTGTAGTTGTTATTAGAGTGCTACTCTACCCACTACACAGTTTTGCACTGCAGACCGTCATAGTGGAGAGTGCGCTAGCGACTCTTTTTATTAAAAAAAAAAAAAAAAAAAAAATGCACAACGGAAACAATTTTAATCTGAGCTTACAGGGGCGCCTATTATCATTGGGACTAACCATCAGCTACAACAGCCCTTTTTATTCTTTAAACAGTGAAGTCTTAGTCAATTTAGTTAGCGCGTGCATTCATTTATGGGGGAGTGATTTGAGGTATGAAATTAGAGCTCGTATTTAATTATTGTCTCATATTTATTAAGGTCATAGCCCTCTTACTATTTCTAACATGTTACACTCAACATTTTTTAAACAAAACTCGGTTCTATGTCCGTTATTAATTTTAACATTTGAACAAACTCGGTTCTCAGACCGTTATTAGAATTAGCATAATGTGGCCTCGTAACGAGGTCTCCTTGAAGCACGGCAAAGGGAAATTATTCAGAACTCAAAGTCACCACGGTTAGTATGGTGCTACTAATTGACTACTGCCACTTTACAGTTACGATCGAAATGCGAGTAAGATCTTTTAAAAATATTGGGGCAGTTAAATGGGTAGCCAGACAGGAATATCAAGAACGCATGCAACACTTCTTAAATCTATACATCCTACTCTCTTCACACGTTTCTTTTATGCCTATCATTTACAGTACACTCAGGACGGACGCTCTTGCTTATTAATTAATTCTGCGTCAGCAAGGCTTTCAAATAACTCACCTTATTGTCCGCTCTGGTACTCACCAAGTTCACCACACGATATCCTATCTGAATTTACATTTAGAACCTTTGAAGCATTTTTGTGGGCATCAAATCAATTACCACGTTGCCTACCCGTAGCAACTTTAACTTCTCTTCTACTTGTGGTTAATTGTAAACGCATTTTTAT
The DNA here is from genome assembly GCA_026315105.1 of Locusta migratoria. Lineage (NCBI taxonomy): Eukaryota > Metazoa > Arthropoda > Insecta > Orthoptera > Acrididae > Locusta > Locusta migratoria. The sequence goes on from CM048747.1 coordinate 179,887,681, forward strand.
TAAAAGAATGAAATTAGGATGAGCGTTGGGGTACTTGCGTCTGCCAACAGATCTGGCTGAAATACCGATCAACTGCAATGCCCAACAAAATTTAAGAAAAATTTGAATCACACGTTAATTAAAATCAAACACAAGCATTTCCTACTGTTGCTGAAAAAGAAAGAACATTGATATACATTTAAACACTAGTTGTAGATGGAGTACTTTGGCTCCCTGGACCATGTGAATTTTCCCATATTTACTTTACAAAGAAAAGTCGCGGCAGAATTAACCCAGAAAATTGCTGCTAGGCTCGCCGATTACAACCCTATTAGAAGTTACTTTTAAACATAACGGAAGAATGATCTAGTTCCTAGTCAAAGTTGCCTTTGTTCATAAAGAACAACGGCCTTGCAGAAATTTACAAGTCCCTAACGTGGAGATTTTATTGCAATTTTAATTATGAATTTACCGAGGGTTTCTACCGTAAGCTCGATGTACCTTACATACGACTCGTTGGGAAATTCTATGAGAATTCCGGGCATATTTACCAAGAAGGCCATGGCAGTCGACGGATCCTCGACTACCAGTTACTTGGCATGACAACGGAGAGCAGCAGATTACCGAGCGCGTCCACCGGAAGTCCCTGGCCCAGAGATAGTGGAGGGGGTGGGGGTGGGGGGTAGAAGTCGCACAGTCGATCCTTAGAACAGGTCGAAACACCCGCTACTCTTTGCATTGACCAGTGGCCAGCGAAATATATCTCTGCTCTACAATTCAACTCTTAAGTATTGTGGCACTAAACCAACTACACAATTACAATGATTAGTCGAATTACGAAAATCAAGAAGGAAGGGAAGTGCTTCAAGGAGGTCCTGTGTTTGATAGTAGAATAAATAACACCGTTTTGCCCATCTTGCTTCCCAAGTCGTTCGGTATTGCTAATATCTATGTAAGGGCTGATCATTCGTCACCTGAATTATGTAAAATAGCAACTACCAAACTGAGAGACCATGAGGGGTCACTAGAAGTGATCTCTCAAGATGGAAATGTAAGAAATGAAATGATAATCTGTATCTTCTACAAAATGGATGTGTGTGTGTATGTATGTTTCCTATAGATTAGGGTGAGCATACGTCCCGCATTTTACGCGATTGTCTCTTATTTAGCCTATGAACCAATTTGTGCCGGCAAAGTAAGTAAGGGACGTATATTGTCATTTCCTTTTATTGATCGTCCCATTTACTTTGGAATAACATTTCTTTTAAGTAATGGTACAGCACAACGAAATGGTGAACGAATGTGATCAAGGTTTATTTACGAAGGCCCTTTTCGGTTTGACTTGCCTCTGGCGGCGAGAAAATGGATGATACGATCGGGAATTATTCCAGTTTTTTGTTATTGTGAGGCCTCCTTCTCTCCTTTTTAATGTGTGGGGCAGCATCAGTGTCGGCTAGTCAGTTAACACCTTAGGAAAATTTAATTCCTGTTAAAAAAATTAACAAAAATAATACAAAAAACTTTCCTGTAGGTCGATGATTCTACTAATAATAAAGAAATAAAATTATACTGACAGTACAACAAAAAATTCCAAATACTTGAAGAAATAAAACATTGAAATATTTCCTGAAACATAGAAATACTGTTACCGACAACTTTATGAGGATTTTTTTCCGCACAAGTTTTAAGAATGAGATCTAGATGCTTACTGATGTTCCATGCTGATTCTCAGGATTGTGAGTAGATGCATCATTATCACAGCGAACGTCAGTAATATACACAACTATCCCTAGTTAATTACTCTGGCTATTGCTGACAATCAGATTAAAAACCTTTCAGTACGGTAGTTCCTGAGACCTTTCACAAACGCGCGTTTGTAATGGCAGATTTTTTCATGCGTAATAGACTTAAATCACGTGGCCGCGGTGGAGTGGCCAAGCGTTCTAAGGTGCCTTGCTGTGGATCGCGCGGTGGCTCAGCGTCGGGGGTTCGAATCGTCCCTCGGGAATGTGTGCGTGCTGTCCTTACGTTGGTTTAAGTTAGTTTACTTGTGTGTAAGCCTAGGGACTGATAACCAGAGTTTTTAAGCCCCATATATTTACAAACATTTGAACAAATTTCGTATTTTTTTCTTTAGTTCCAGTATAAATCTTTGTTTCTTGTCAGTTGCTGCAATTCTGGGTCAACGGGAAGTACTGTATAGGTTCTGAGGTGTCAGTTTGTGAATATAAAAATATTGCCCCTTACTGCCGTATCTTTTGACTGCGTTGGCTTAGAAGCTGGAATGTTAAACATCGCCAAGAAAGCACGCAATTTAGTATGTGACATAAATATGTACCTCATACCTCTGATCCTATAAAAATTCCATTTTTTACTGATGGAGGTACGGATAATTGAAAAGTAAGAAAAAGGATTGATTGATATATCAGTTAACATTATAAGAATCGTCAGTGCATGCAAAAACAATTAATTGTTCGTGTTAATGCCAGTTTGGTGAGCGTGTCCCAATGTTGTTGTTGTGTACTTCAGTCCGCAGACTGGTTTGTTGCAGCTCTCCTCGCTGCCTAATCCTGTGCGAGCTTATTCATCCGAGAATAAGTACGGCAACCTACATCCTTTTAAATCCTTTTATTGTATTCGTCCCTCGATCTCCCTCTATGAATTTCACCCCAGACACTTCCTTCTAATGGTAAGTTGACAATTCCTTGATGTCTCAGAATGTGTCCCACGAATCTATCCCTTCTCTTAGTAAGGATGCGCTAGAAACTCCTTTTCTCCCCAATTCTGTTGAACACCTCCTCATTAGTTACGTGATCTACCCATCCAATCTTCATCATTCGTCTGTAGCACCATATGAGGTTCGATCATCTTTTTGTTTGAACTCCTTATTGTCCACGTTTCATTCCCACACAATTCTACACTCCACACAAATGCTTTTAGAAAAGACTTCCTAACATTTAAACTAATATTGAATGTCAATAAATTTCGCTGCTTCAGAAATGCTTTTCTTCCCATAGCAGTTTTGCATTTTATATCTTCTTTACTTTGGCCATCAGAAGTTATCTTACTACCCAAATAACAAGATTCATCTACTTTTATTGTTTCATTACCTAATCTAACTCCTTCAGCATCGCCCGACATTCTGACGCTACATTCTATTATCCTTGTTTTACTCTTGTTGATGTTCATCTTATACCCTTTCTTAAAGACACTGTCCATTCCATTCAATTGTTATTTCAGATTCATTGTTGTTATTGGCAAATCGCAAAGTTTTTATTTCTTCTCCATGAACTTTAATTCCTTCTCCAAATTTCTCCTTCCATTCCTTCACAGCTTGCTCAATGCACAGATTGAACAACATTGGGGAAAGGCTACAACGCTGCCTTACTCCCTAACCAACCACTGCGACCCATTCATGCCCTTCCACTGTAATAATTGCTATCTACTTTTTGTACAAGGTGAATATAACTCTTCGCTCCATATATTTTCCCCTGCTACCTTCAGAATTTGGTAGAGTGTATTCCAGTGACCATCGTCAAAATATTTCTCCAGATCCACAAATGCTTTAAAAAATAGGTTTTCCTTTCCTTAATCTAAGATACGTCATAATGTATTGCCTCGCGTGTTCCTACATTTCTCTTAAATCCAAATTGATCTTCCCCAAGGTCAGATTCCACTAGTTTTCCATTCGTCAATAAATAATTCGTGTTAGTATTTTGCAACCTTGACTTATTAAACTGATAGTTCTGTAATTTTCACATGTGTCTGCACTTGCTTTCTTAAGAATTGGAATCACTATATTTTTCTTGAGGTCTGAGGGCATTTCCCCTGTCTCATATATCTTGCATACCAGGTGAAACAATTTCCTCTTGACTGGCTCTCCTAAAGATAATAGCTGTTCAGACGGGACACCATTTACTCCAGCGGCCTTGTTTCTACTCAGATCTTTTAGTGCTCTGTACATGTCTTCTATATATTCTTTAAAATTTTTCAGCTTTCACTTCATTGCTTCCAATTTTCTGTCTGATTTCTTGATATTCATATCGCTGCTTTTCTTGTCTCCAAATGTCTCTTTTACTTTCCTGTAGGCGGTATCTATCTTTTCCGTAGTTATACATTCTTGTACGGTCTTGCATTTCTCCTCAAGCCACTCCTGCTTAGCCAGTGTGCACTTCCTGTCAACCTCATTTTTCAGACGTTTGTACTCCCTTTTGCCTGCTTCAGTTGATGAAGTTTTGTAATTTCTCATCAATTAAGTTCTTCAAATGTTTGTACAGCTTATGGGACTTAGCTACGGGGTCATCAGTCCCTAAACTTACAAACTACTTATGAACTAGCTAATATTAAGGACGGCACAAATATCCATGCCCGAGGGGGGATTCGAACCCCCGACCGTAGTAGCCGTGCAGACTGTGACTGACGCGCCGCAGAACGCTCGGCCACCGCGGCCGGCTATCTCCTGTTTTGTCCAAGGATTGTATTAAGTCTTGTCCTTCTGCCGATATGATCCGCTGCGTTCTTCACTACTCTTCGTCTCACAGTAATACTTCAAATGTAATGGTCATAGACGAAGGATGACCGGAATCTCAAGCAGTAATATAAGTAATAAGCCGAAGCATCATGAATTTCAAAGTTGTGACATGAGCAGGTATCTTAAATAGAAGTATTAACAACAAGTTATTAGGTCTATTAATAAAACTTAATTTATGATACGTTTTACAATGATGTCGGTTCACTTCATTTCGTTATCTCTCCAAAAAGATAGTAATAAGCTGTTTACCACTTTTGCTCATTTTGCCCTTCCCCCATAACCCTGCACCGGGGCAGTTTGCGGTCACACGGGAATAGTGTTAATAATTTGTAAGTCTAGATACCAATGGCTTCGGCAGTTTTGTTCGATGTCACGTTACACAGTAATCTTTCTTCTTTGCATGTAGTTAACAGTAATGCAAATTTCAAGCTTCTTCAATTATTTATTCTAAATTACATCGTTGTATAACAAAACGTAAGGGAATCGAGTTAAGCATTAAATCGAGAAAATATTCACTAAAGTAATTTATAGTCACTTGAGTATGACTTGAGGACGACCCTGAGAAATAGAAAACTGGAATGAAAAACATCAGGACGTCTGGGTAAATCCAGCTGGATATATTTCTTCGTTTTGGCCAATTCCGAAACTCATGCAATTATTTTAAAGAATTTATTGTTTTATTTTTCTATTTTCAACTAGGAAGCGGCACATTATGTTTTCGCCTAATATGTTTTTGAAACGATGTTTTTCGGATTATTTGAATGACAACCCAGTCCCAGTATGCGACATAACGAATGAGGTAAATTTCCAAAAACCATCCTCCAATTCGCCGTTGGTACCGACACTAAAATCCAGAGCACCTTAAAAAAGGAAGAATAGGTTTAACGTTCCATGGACATCGTGGTCATTAGAGACGATAGAGCGTATGAGTCTCCTCGGTTTCACACATTATGTAACTATCGCAACAAGGTTACGTAATTTCTAACTCTATTGCCGCACGTTACGATGTGTTGTAATGACATGCAGAAGTGTACTCAAATTAAAAGGTAGAGTGCCGAGAGGTCTGCAGCATGCAGCCACATTCTGCACGGCCGCTGCGGTCGGGGGTTATTATCCCCCCCCTCGGGCATGGATGTTTGTGCCGTCTTTAGTATAAGCTAGTTCATAAGTAGTTTGTAAGTTTAGGGACTGATGATCCCGCAGTTAAGTCCCATAAGCTCTACAAACATTTGAATATTTTTGATGATTGATGGAGTGTGTATAGCCAAGTGATGGTGCTATAGCTTCCACACCAACGTAATTTGCTGCAAATGATGAATGTAAAGAGGGCGCTACAGTCACCGACGACGTACACTGAGCAAGTTGTGTAATAACTGAAACAGCTGGCTCAGTGTGAACGTAATCTTCAACATGAAGATCGAATACCTTTACTTGTTGTAAACCACGTTTTTGGAATTATATATTTTATTATTGATGGAAACATGTAAATAGACGTATAATATAGCAAGTCTTTTAACTGATTGTAACTGGTTCTGTTTCTTAGCATTGAGAATGGTCGCATAGGGGCTGTAATCTGTATATGCATTAACAAATAAATACTTGCGACTGATAGTTGCTCAGCATTCACATACTGCATCACGGTGATCCATTATGGAGTCATACTTGGTACATCATAAATGTTGGAAACATGAGAAAGTCTCTGACTCACATAATGTATGTTTAATAAACATACCAGTGTTTTAGGAACATATAAATATGTACTTCTTGCAGTGATCTGAAATTAAAAACTTGAAGTGTTAATGTGAGCAGCTAGTGTTTTCAGATATATGGAACGCACACAACAGAGAAGTCACAGAACAATGTTATCCATGCTGATAGAACTGTCCATTATATATGAAAATTAAAAACACAATTCTGTGTTTATTCTACAGGTTAGTTTATTATGTAAATCAATTTTCGGCTTCTTAGGCCATCATAAGACATTTACTGAAGTTTGTTGTTGTTATGGTCTTCAGTCCGGAGACTGGTTTGATGCAGCTCTCCACCCTACTCTGTCCTGAGCAAGCCTTTTCATCTCCTTATAAGAACGGCAACCCACATCCACTTGAATCTGCTTACTATACGCATCTCTTGGTCTCCCTCTGCGATTTTTACCCCACAAACTTCCCTCCAATGCTAAATTTACGATTCCCCGATGTCTAAGAATGTGTCCTACCACGCGATCCCTTCTTTTAGTCAAGGTATGCCAAAAATTCCTTTTCTCACCAATTCTGTTCAGTACCTCTTCATTAATTATGCGATCTACCCACCTAATCTTCAGCATTCTTCTGTAACACCACATTTCAAAAGCCTCTATTCTCTTCCTGTCCGCACTGCTTATCGTCCATGTTTCACTCCCGTACAAGGCAACACTCCACACAAATGCCTTCAGAAAAGACTTCCTTACCCTTAAGTTAATATTCGATGTTAGCAAATTTCTCTTTTTCAAAAATGCTTTTCTGCCCATTGCCATTCTGCATTTTATATCCTCTGTACTGCGACCATCGCATGTTATTTTACTACCCAAGTAACAAAACTCATCTACCACCTTCATTGTTTCGTCACCTAATCTAATTCCTTCAGCATCGCCTGATTTTCTAAGACCGCATTCCATTATTTTTGTTTTGCTCTTGTTAATGTTCATTTTATATGCACTCTTCAACACGCTGTCCATTCCATTCAACTGCTCTTCCAGGTCCTTTGCTGTCTCTGACAGAATTACAATGTCATCGGCAAAACGCAATGTTTTTATTTCTTCCCCCTGAACTTTAATCCCTATTCCAAATTTTTTCTTGCTTTTCTTCACCACCTGCTCGATGTACTAATTGAATAGCATCGGAGAAAGGCTACAACCCTGTCTTACTCCCTTCCTAACTGATGCTTCCCTTTCATGCCCTTCGAGTCTAATAACTGCGGTCTGGCTTTTGTACAAGTTGTAAATAACTCTCCTTTCCCTGTATTTTACCCCTGCTGACTTCAGAATTTGAAAGAGTGTATTCCAGTCAACATTGTCAAACGCTTTTTCCAAATGTACAAAAGCTAAAAATGTAGGTTTGCCTTTCCTTAATCTATCTTCTAAGATAAGACGTAAAGTGAGTATTGCCTCCCGGGTTCCTACTTTCCTCCTGAATCCAAACTGATCTTCCCCGAGGTCAGCTTCTACCAGCTTTTCCATTCTACTGTAGATAATTCGAGTTAAAATTTTGCAACCCTGACTTATCAAACTGATGGTTCTGTAATTTTCACACCTGTCTGCTCCTGATTTCTTTGGAATGGGGATTATTACATTTTTCTTAAAGTCTGAGGGAATTTCGCCTGTCTCATACATCCTACACACCAGTTCAAATAATCTTGTCATGGCTGGCTCTCCCAGAGACTTTAGTAGCTCTGAGGGTATGTCATCTATTCCTGGGGCCTTGTTCCTACCTAGGTCTTTCAGGGCTCTGTCAAATTCATCTCTCAGTATACTATCTCCTATTTCATCTTGATCTACTTCCTCTTCCCTTCCTACAACATCGTTTCTAAGTTCATTTCCTTTGTAGAGCTGCTCTATGTACTCTTTCCACCTTTCAGCTTTCCCTTCTTTGCTGAGAACCGGTTTCCCATCTGAGTTCTTGATATTCGTAGAGTTGCTTTTCTTGTCCCCAAATGTCTCTTTTATTTTCCTGTAGGCGGAATCTACTTTTCCCCTTGCTATACATTCTTCTACAGATTTGCATTTGGCTTCTAGCCACTCCTGCTTAGCCATTTTGCACTTCCTGTCAATTTCATTTTTTAGTCGTCTGTACTCCATTTTGCCTGTTTCATTTACTGCATTTTTATATTTTCTCCTTTCATCAATTAACTGTAGTATTTCCTGTGATATCCCTGGATTTTTTGTAGGTCTTGCCTTTCTACCTATTTTGTCCTCCGCTGCCTTCACTATTTCATCTCTCAATGCTACCCATTCCTCTTCTACTGTTTTATTTCCCCCTGTTTCTGTCAATTGTTGCCTAAATATCCCTCTGAAATTCTCCAGAAGTTCACTTTCCTTCAATTTATCTAAGTCCCATCTTCTTATTTTCCTACCTTTCTGCAGTTTTTTCAGCTTCGGCCTACAGTTCATGACTAACAAGTTATGGTCAGAGTCTTTATCTGCCCCTGGGTATGTCGTGCAGTTACCCAATAGAAATCGCGTTGTCAACAAACCAGAAGAGATGTTACATTTAGAGAAATTGATCATAATCTTCAATGGAGCTGTTACGAAAAAAAAAAAAAAAAAAAAAAAAAAAAAAAAAAAAAAAAAAAAAAAAAAAAAAAAAACTTATCTCTTTTCATTCTCCACTCCGAGGAGTGGAGCGGGCTGTTTGAGATCCGGCCCATAAAGAGTCGCGGTTCTATTCAGCCAATATCAGACAAGCTGATAGTGGGGCAAAGGTGGATCCCTATTGGGAATATGTGGGAGGAGCTTACCAGCTCCGGCATATGCCTTTACAACCAAGGAAAACCTCCCGAAAACCTTGGTCGGAGCCGGGGGATTGGGACCAATTTAATTTATCTCCGGGACTTGCCCCGGACAAAAATAGATTATCGAGAGAACACGAATGCACTCACGACAATCAAAGATCGGACGCCCGAGTTACTCTCGTAATCTCGTAGAGATCAGCTCGACCAACAGGAGACAAGCATCTCCCTACAGGATCCGCACCCGTGGGCACGGAATCCTGTGCGAGTTACAATGCAACTAAATATTTCAATGAGATTTGTAAATTAATAGAACTGCGAGAAAGAAACATTGATACTATACCTCGTGAAACTGAGTGTACATAACAATTTCATGGCAACTGATACTACAGTGAATGAAATGAAATTAAACAGAAATCACTGACGTTTACATGCAATACGTCTTCCGGAAGACGAAAACCGAATTTCGTAAACCGTTTTTCGCTGTCGTGTTTGCAAGTTATAGCCCGAAGCGAATTTCCTAACCCATTTAACCTGGCGGCTGAAAAACAGCTGATTCAGTTCCTGATTTAAGTCAACACAATCGCTATTTTTCTTTACTTAAATACACAGATTAATTGGTCACTCTAATATTTCTCTTACACTGCATAAAATTTCACTTTTACCATATGAAACTAAAATTCTGAACAAGAAATCACAATCTTACAAGCCAAGACCTTTTCAAAAACGATTGCATTTACATGGGCACGAAAATCGATTGTGGAACTGGAAAACCGGTTTGCAGAAGTGGATTTCCGGAATCGATTTTGGAGTGTTTACATGACCAACCAAAAGCGGATTTGGGAAATCGGTTTCCGAAATCCGGTTTTGGGAGCCCGTGTAAACAGGGCGACTGTAGTCACTGTTGCCGTGAAATTGTTATGTATGCACTGTTTCTTGAGGTATAGTGTCATTGTTTCCCTCTTGTAGTACTATTAATTTACAATTTTCACTTAAATATTTGTTTATATTGTTACTCGTCCATCAAATAATATATTTTATTTCTCTAAATGTAACATCTCTTCTTGTTTGTTGTCTACGCTACTTCTTTGAGTAAACTTCAGTAAATTGCCTGATGATGACCTAAGAAGCCGAAAATCGATTCACATAATAAACTAACCTATAGAACAAACAAAAAATTCTGTATTTGAAGTTTCACAATGAATCTGTCTGTGACGGCTGGTGCTTCAGATGACTGGGGGTTCACTTCTTTCAGTGCCGGAACTTGATAGTGGAGCCGCCCCCCCCCCTTTAGATAAATTTTCGTTCCAAGAATTCAGAATATCTTACCTCGGTTTGTTTCCGCTTGCTTCAACTAGAGATAGGGCGTCGACCTACCAAGCTTCTTTATTTCACACTTCCAAGCTTAAAGCTGAGTAAATAGTTTCTAAAAGATACTGAACGTTGTTCATTTTTCTTTGATAATAAACCCCAAGAAAATATGAATATGCACATGACACTAAAACACAGTAAGTAACTGATTACACTGTTTGTAACAACATGAATCTGTTATGATGAGACAAGCTACCTTCGGGTCACGTGATTCTAAGCAGCACCTCCTCTTAACCTTACGCATGTGAAAAGGCTGCTCTTTCCATCTTTTCAAACGGTTAAATATTTGTTACGACGAAGAGTATAAATGCCATTTAATCTCAAAATCGCATTTGCAATAACGTCCAAAGCTTTTGTGGCAAGAAACAATGGAAAAATCACTGTTGTTTCCGTATCTGTTAAAAATAAGATGGGTTTAAAAAAATTGCTTGCTGTCGGTCTCGAGCCCACTACCTTCGGCAGCACAGAGCTATTCCTCTAACTACATGGCTATTCTTGCTAGGTAGAGAGTAGTGACTTCATTATTATTACGGGAGGTTTTGAATGCTTTTAAGTTAATGCGTCTTTAATTTATATTTATATTTTAACAAATATGACATGTGTTTGATGAATCTTCGATGTGCCTAAAACAAATATGAAGGGCGGATGTTACTTTTATGGACGATTCGCTTTTACAGTTGATGAGTCTTTAATTTAAAGTTATAAGATATTTTACCAAATATGACATGTTTTTGATGAATCTTCGATACGCCAAAAACAAATATGAAGGGCGGAAGTTGCCTTCATGGACGATTCGCGCATGCGCAAGGCGAGATGCGCAGTAGCTCCATTGCCTTTGCTTCGGAACCATTCCTGCTTAACCGCCAGAGCTCGAGTAGCAATGACCTGGTGTCTGTAGCAGCTCCAACCCCAATGTTAAAAGCTGCGTTTCCCCTCGCCTCTCCCTACCGCGGGAGTGTCAATATGATGCCTCTGGGGGTTCAGAAGAGAATTTGAACCTCAGCCGCGGATGCGCATTGCAACGCTGCGGCCACAGCCGCGTACATTAGACGGCCGCGCCTACGACTCGTATACGTGTTGTGTCCATGACGTAAAACGTTTTCCATGCGATAAAAATACTTTAAATGTGCATATAAAATGATCTGATAGAAATTAGAAAAAAGAAACGAATAATGATAGTTTAAAAACTATATTATATGTATTTATTTACTTGTTTTACGGCAAGCTTTTTCAGGGGTTCAATGAAGCAGTGGAAATGAGCGTATGGCTTTCTTGGCAGGGAGATCCCTTACGGGATTGTTCGGCCTCGTGAGTGTAAGTGTTTCTATTTGACGCCGCATGGGCGACTTACGTGCCAATGACGATGAGATGATGATGACAACACACAACACCTAGTCCCCTGCCGGGAATCGGACCCGGACCTCCTGCGAGGTAGTCAGCGACGCTTCCACTGAGCTACGGAGGCGAACACATAGGACGCGACGCCATTGGAATTTGTTCTGTCAAGAACCGAGGGCAGAATCAGTTAGCCGCGCGGGAGTAGCAGAGCGGTCTGGCGCGCAACGTTTCGGATCGCGCGGCCTCCCGCGTCGGAGGTTCGAATCCTCCCTCGGGCATGGATGTTTGTGTTGTCTTTAGTATAAGTTAGTTCATAAGTAGTTTGTAAGTTTAGGGACTGATGACCCCGCAGTAGACTCCCAAGCGCTTCCTCACTCAAAAAAAAAAAAAAAAAAAAAAAAAAAAAAAAAAAAAGAGAGAGAGAGAGAGAGAATAGAGAGAATATTCAAATGGTGAACAGCAACATGACCACGTTTTCAGTGATTTTTGAAGAGGAATTTAACTGGTTACCCTGTTGTTGTTATGGTCTTCAGTCCGGAGACTGGTTTGATGCAGCTCTCCACCCTACTCTATCCTGAGCAAGCCTTTTCATCTCCTCATAAGAACGACAACCCACATCCACTTGAATCTGCTTGCTATATGCGTCTCTTGGTCTCCCTCTGCGATTTTTACCCCAAACACTTCCCTCCAATGCTAAATTTACGATTCCTCGATGTCTGAAGAAGCGATGCCTTATTTTATTCAGGGTATGCCAAAAATTCCTTTTCTCACCAAGTCTGTTCAGTATCTCTTCCTGCCAGTAATTTCAGTTAGCAGCAAACATATGCTCTTCTCATCTGACCACTTGTCTCTTTGTGTGGAATCACATGCGCGTGGCCAAGCACAACTTCCCCTTGCGATATGGAGCTGCCGGTATTTACTGAAAGAGCGTGGCGCATAAACCTCAGGTCCACTGCCACTGCCGGTGGCCGGTATCCGCTGAGCTGTCTCCATTAAAACGGAAAATTACGGCCGCGCAGACGGTCATCGCGGCCTCCGGAAGGCCACCCGCTTATCCGGGCCGGGCAGCCACTATTTCACGTCGCGGCTCGAAAACATTCGTCGGGCCAGAATGCGTGCTAAATGGAAAGCAACCCGTTTCGGCCGGCAGTCGTTTTTATTTTCTCTCCGCGAGGCCCCGGGCGCGATAAAGAATGTTTAATATTAATAACCGCGCCGCCGTGCAACGCTGGACGCGACGTGGAAATATTATTAATACGAATGTCCAGCGCACACAATTGCCGTGTTGTTCGTACATGCACGGAAGCGGCTGTAACCTAAGTAAGATATTACGGCTGAATTATACTCGCATATTTCTCCGGGCCGGCCGCACGCGAGGCCAGTTCCCTGACAGCGGTTATGACGTAAGCGGACGCGGCACGCCACGCCGTGCTGCGCCGAGCCGCGCTGGCGTGCTCTCGCCGCGGCACGGCTGGCTTTTACGGCCGTCTGCCGCAGTCCGGCCGGGGCGCTATCGTCGCCGGCCATGATTTCTGGCGCCAGAACGGCTGTCAGAGAACAAAAGACGAGTACGGCTGGGCTCGGTAGCACAGTAGACGTTACGCGTCTGACGCAGGCCTCTCTCAAAGAAGAATATATATTTCCGCTGTCGGTCTATGCCAGTGCGCTCAATAATAAACTGGAGTGACTATTCAAAGGCATCTTTTTTTCTAGGAAACCATGACGCTATTTTCTGAAGCCACCTTATTGGATGGGGGTATTCGTTTTCAGTTTCTGCTTGCTGTTGAGATTCTCTATCATAATCAACCAACATCCGAGCGCAGCCGCAGGTTTAAGCTAATTATAAGGTATAAAGACATTGATAGTAAGTGTGTCGTAAGTTGGGTTTCGATGTATTTTTCAAAATTTTTGCTAATCGTTTCTGAGTGATAGTCGGACGTTTTGGTTTTTTGGGCCATGAAACACCTGTCTGCGACTGCATGATCTACAATTAAACTAACATCTGGAAGTGGCATTCAGTTTCATAGGTAAGTTAAGTGTACTGCAATCTGTTATAAAGAAAGTGATGTTAGATAAACGTCAATACTGCTAAATGGTAACTTACGATCTCTCCAGATTTCCTCATTCGAAGGCAGCACTCATGAACAAATTGGTGCATAGAATACGAAGAGAAACCTGCAATCCTACGAAATATAGTTTCATTTGTAGTGAACACTTTACGAAGCACAGTTAGATATTTCGACCAGGAGCCGTTACACAGCTGCCGATAGATGACGTTGTACCAACAGTATTCAGTTTTCGTCTTCATTTACAAACTAAAATAAAGCAGAGAAGGCAATATGTTCGCAATAAACCTAAAGTTTCTAAAGTAAATTATCTATTTTACTAGCAATAACATTAAACGTTCTTGTTTATGTGGACGAAGTGCCACATTTAGTAATTACTACTGATGGATTGTTTAATTTAGTTTCGGTGAGTGAATCTAGTTTAATACCTGAAATGAAAAACCTTGGCATGATTTAGCAACCAAATTCCATAATGACTTTTACAGAAATTTATTTTCTCATTAGTTATATAAACAGAATCATTTTCTATCAAATGAGATTGGAAAGTTTGCTCTCCTTCTAGGAAGGTCTGTATAAATAATGTGAATGTTCCGTTCGTTCTTTTTCTGTCGCACTCAGGAAACAAAATACAGAACTGGTTGTAGCTAAAAATCTTTTACAGAAAAGTAACATTTTTCGGAACTGCAAGTTGTGGTATTTGATGGCGATGTGAAAATTACGAAGATAAGCAGAGGAGTGGAACTGTGAAACTTATGTTGAAGGGAAAGGCTAGCAAATATAAAGCAATGATAACAGTGTACTGTTCAGTAAACTAAGTGAGCATCGTATAGTTGCCATAAACGGTATTTGTGTTTACTTGGTGTAGAAGAACAACTTGACATCTTGCCCCTATTCAAGGTGACTGCCGTGACGTCATGCGTTACGGTTCTGATTCGTGCAGTAGTCTCTCCAGTTTAGTTTTGAGCTCACTGGTCAATGCTGTACTAGTATCTTTGCTATCTTTTGTGACCGGAGACACCATATTGAACAGTAAATCACGGTAGAATCCTTATTCAGAGCTATGGCAAAGTGAACATTTATCACAAACACATAACATTGGTACATTAAATTTGAAATAGTAATTAAAGTCAGTACTCGTAGATGTAGGATTTTGGCTTGAGAGGAGACTCACCCAATTGAGGATAAGGGAAAGCAGTCAACAATCCGAAGATTGGTTTGAACACCACAGTGCATCGACCTGTTTGGAGGTGGAATGCCGTTGCCTTCCTCTGACCTTCGAACTGACTTACCCAGCCAGTTATGGGGGGACCTACAGTTTAACGTGGGTTCCGAACCACGGTGCTACTCGGTATTTTTCACATGAGCAATACTGCCAGAGGTGAAAGAAGTGGAAAGTGACAGATAAAAATCCTAGGACCTGGCGGGGATCGCACCCGCGACCGTTGGATTTGTAGTCTGGCACTCTACCACTGTGCAACCGAGGCGCATTGAGGATAGGCTACATTAATCTGGAAAAACCAGATACCTTTTGGGTGGATGAAGGAGTGGTATTGAGGGTCTTCACCCAGCAGAGGATGGACTATACCAGGTAAACAGTAAAAAGCAGGTATATTCGGGGGGGGAGGTTGATTGATCATAATGCAGATAGATTACATCATGCTAAACACTAAAAGGCTGTTACTTTTTTTAATTAATTTAGAAAACATAGTTCCCTTTTGGAAAGTCAGCGAATTGATATATTTTTCAGAATGAAAATAACAGTCACGTTCGCAAAATGCTTTTACGATTTATTTGATAATAGGGTGACCATTTTCCATCTACTTTGAGATCACCATCAAACTGATTCATCTCACTGTTGATGCCAAGTGCTCAATGGTGAGACGAATCGGTCCGACGATGATCTCAGAGTAGATCGAAACCGGTCACCCCATTATTAAATAAATTGCAAAAACATTTTGCGAAGGTGACTGTTATTGTCATTCTGAGTTACTTGTTTGTTGGGTCAGTGGTGGGAGTGCCTTCAGCCATTTGATGACAAGCTACTAAAAACCAGGTACAGTTCGGATGGGGGTCTTAATCTAAATGCGGATAGGCCATATAAAGATAAACACTTAAACCCAGACTTTTCCGCAGGTGAATGGGAAGGGATGAGTTTGACTCGGTTGAGGGTGGTCTGTATGCAGGAAAACAATAAAAACCATATACTTTTGGGGGGATAGGGATACTTGAGCTGCTTAGCTCCCAAACTCCTTTATGTTTATCTGTTCTTAGCATAACTTACTTTAAGTCAATAATATAGTAAGGAAAGTTTACAACTCACCGCAAAGCCGTGGCGACGAGCTGCGACAGTCACATACAAAAGACACACACATACAACAGTTTCAGCTATCGGCCATGGACTTCTTCAGAAAATAGAACACTCACGTAATCACACAGGCACACAACACAGTCATACAACCATCACCTCCGGCTGCCGCACTTCGCTCTGCAAAGCGTGATTCGATGTGACAGATGGCGTTAGACAAGGTTGCATACTGTAACCTCAACTCTACAACATCTATGCAGAGTGTGTTATAAGGAAAGTGCTGGTTGGGTAGAACGGTGGGATTTCACTTTGCGGCAGGAAAATCAACCATTTACGCTTCGCAGATGATACTACACTCATAGCAGTAAGTGAGGAAGAATTTGGCGATCTGCTCTCAAGAGTGAATGCCATTACTCTAAATTTTGGTCTAGAGATAAACATGAAAGAAATCTGAATTGTTATAAATCGCTAAGGCGTTGATCAAAACCGACTTACAGGATGTTAATAGGATCTGGAGATGGTGAATGATTATGTATATCTAGACTCTCTGATAAACTGCACAGGAAAGTGTGACAAAGAGATAAGACGAAGAATCGTTCTTGGCCGAGCCGCAATAGTCAAACTCACCAAGATCTGCCAGAATCGGGGAATATTCAAGGCAAGAAAATGCGCCTCGTGGAAGCGTTGGTGTTTCCTGTATTCTTTTACGGATGTGAGGCCTGGATGGTGAAAGGTAGTGGTAAGAGCCGCATTGATGCCTTCGAGATGTGGTGTTGGTGGATGATGCTACGTATACCGTGGACATAAAGAACAACAAATGCTTCAATCTTCACATCACAAGAAGATTATCTTCTCGTGTCAGCCCAAAATAGTCAAAAGTTCCTTGGCACATCTAGAGGAGAGAAGGGGACAATTTAGAGAATACCATCTTGCAGGGGAAAATCGAAGGCAAAAGACCACGAGGTAGAGAAGCAAGCAAATGGTTTGATCAAGCGAAGAAGATCACCAGTCTAATTCTTCACATCATATTAAGAAAGGCCGAATATCGCTGTGGATGGAGACATCTGACTGATATTTCAACCATCTAAGAATGAATGAGGAAATGAGGTCACGACACTCAGCAATGAGTAATACTATTAATGGTGATGATATGGTAGCTTTAAATCACTCTTGATGTGTTTTAGTTGTGGAGTGACTTTGTAAGTGCCACAAAGGGACTGTAGATTCAGTTAGTTAGTAGCTCAATTATTAGGCAAATCATAGCGGCCTATGCCGTCCAGCTGGATTTCATGTGAGAGTTATTGTAAGAACCAATTTGCGAAAGAGCGAAAACATAAATTGTATGACAAACTGCAATACGCCCATTTTCACTCATCAATATAGTTATCATGAAAATTCAGACATTTGTAATGTCATTGCACAAATTTTTGGATACCAGCATCAACGAATTTTATCAGCTCACTGTCACATATGTTTGTAGTCGACTTTGTCGGTAACAGTATGATAAAGTACAGGCCAATAAACTTTTTCTAATTTCTGATGGAGTTCATTAATAGTGAAGCGAATGTTTTTATGTTCACGTCTTACTGTCAGGAATGAAGATTTGATAGAGGAACTGGATGAAGCATTCTGACAAAACGGGCTTTTCGCTGTTGAGGAGAGAAAAAAAAAACTCGACAGTTATTAAGATCAGTAGTTTATTAACATTGTTACTGACAAACTTCATCAGAAAGGGAATGTGACTGTCTGGTGACATATTCCTTGATTCTGGAATCCAAAAAGCTGGTGGCATGACAATGTAAATCTTCATGGCGACTACTTAGGCAAGTGTGTGTGCGTATTGCAGTTTTCGATACAATTTGTAAAGTTTCTTCAACTCCACTACAAATCGGTTCTTATTTTTAAAAATGAACTTCTTAGTAAATGTCTTGGGTATTTGCGTTACACTGATTACTTTAGTTGCTTCAGCGGCCTACCTCGTTCTTTCTCCGTTTTCCTCTCAGTCTGTAAAAAGTAGAAAGTGGCGACAAGTCTGTTTACATTATCTTTTCAATCGAGCAAATTTACAAAAATGGCGATAAAGAGGGACTTCTGCACACAGTAAGAAGAATAACCTACCCGCGTGCCCATCTTTTAATTCCCTGCACGTTTCTTTTCCTTCACGTGTTCACCACATCATGTAGTGATGTACGGGATGGCGACAATTTTTTTATTTTATTTTTTTATTGTATTTTCAGTCGAGCAAATTCACAAGTGGCGATAAAGAGGCGTCTTCGACACTCAGTGAGAACAATATTTTACCCACCTGTCCAACCTTTACATTTCTTGGAACCAATTTGTTGCTCCATGGTAGCATATTTGTACTTTTCGTTGTCGTGTGGCACGTCTTGTTTTAAATCGTGGCACGAAGACAGCTGTTTCCTTTCATGTTCCTTGAAATACATGGCGAGTAATCAAAGTTCTGCTTCAGGTATGGTATCTGTCCCACAGAACGCATCATTAATTTCAATTATTCATTTGCATGGCGTACAGATTACTTAGTTGCTACAAGCTTTGGCACAGCTCACGCAATCGCAACAGCAACATGTTGCAAATCATACTCAACCCACGTCAACCCCACTGGCATTCCGCAGTTTCAGAAAAAACGAAGGAGAGTGGTTAGAATAATGATGCAGCAATGTAACTTCGTGGAGCCACGTGATTTACAAGATTAGTTCAAATGTTTATCGGACTCAGCTGCTTGGTTATTAGTCCGTAGCTTACAAAGTAAACTAAGGACAACACAAACACCCATGTCCGAGGGAGATTCGAACCCCCGACGGCGAACGGCCACGCGCACCGCAGCATGGCGCTCCAGTACACACGGCTAATCCGCCGCGGCACAAGATTAGATTAGTAATGGGCATGTACATCCACCGGTTGATGCTAAAGTTTTTCCCTGAAACCAGACCAGAGCTGTTAGACTTCGAACCTATTACCAGTAAACTCAATTCCAATTGTGATGAACAAACAACACTTCTGGCGACAGCTCTTTACAAACTTTTGCCCCTTAAGAAAGCGCCACGTCAGTCGAACAAACAAAGGCGTCAACAGGCCTGTTTTAGCTAGTCAGTGGGCTTTGTCATTGGTTATTCTAGAGAAACCCTCCAGTCACTTAAGTTTGTGTGCTGACTTTTAAGGCCACTATGAATCCTAAGATTGTTATGGACACTTATTCACTGCCTCGCTCGGAGGCGTGTATGGACAAGTTAGACGGGGGTAGTTTTTCCTCGAAAAAGATCTGTCTGAGGCATATTTGCAACTACAGTTGGGTAATAAGCAACATATTGTGATTAAAACTCACCAGGGATTCTTTGAATTACAAAAATTTCCTTTTTGGTACATGCAACAGCAAATTTTTCCGAGATATTTTTTGTAACAATTTCTTTTAACGGTGACTTTCTTCACTGATTAGTTAGACTTATGTCTGGAAGCTATACGGAAGAATATTTGCGCGGTTGCTCGCCGTCGGAGGTTCGAGTCCTCCCTGGGACATGGGTGTGTGTGTTGTCCTTAGGTTAGT
This sequence comes from Locusta migratoria, assembly GCA_026315105.1. NCBI lineage: Eukaryota > Metazoa > Arthropoda > Insecta > Orthoptera > Acrididae > Locusta > Locusta migratoria. Next base: position 179,907,315 of record CM048747.1, read on the forward strand.
TTACCTCAGTTTAAGTAGTTTGTAAGCTACGGACTGATGACTACGCAGTTTGGTCCGATAGATTTACAAACATTTGAACATTTTTTTTTTTTTTTTTTTTTTTTTTTTTTTTTTTTTTTTTTTAAGAATACTTAGCTAACATGGACTGCCTTTTCGAATTTCGCCTGCAGCAGGCCTGAAATGTAACAGAGACGAACGATCTTTTATGTTTTCGAAATGAGATAGAGTATTTTATGAATGCATGAACTTCGCTGTCCAAATAAAGTTATTTTGTGACCCCTTTCGACTTCAAACCATCCTCTTCACTGAAGAAAATTAGTACAGTCACTTATCACACCTTTCGCCCGTGTGAAATATAAGTGTGTGTTTTTTATATGAAAACTTGAAATCATAATGTGAAAATTATATAGAGACATGTCAATGGTCCATTCAGTTTTTCGATGTGAAGATTTATTTTGTTCCTAGTCCATCGCTTGCATATCCTCCCTAGACAGTTGTACCAAATTTTTGCATAGCTTATAGCATGGAATATGGAGCACATCTAAGACTGCTCAGTATACGACATGAAAACAACTATCAAGAGCGCAAATCATTCACTGCATTTGTAAGATCTTTCTGCAGCTATGTATTGAATTAATATTGCCGCTAATGACTCGAAATATCCTTGGCAAATTCATTGAGTGCACTATTGCTGGAGTAAAAGAAGCACAGGCAAAAATTCTCTTCCATACACTGACATTTCAAGTATTAAATAGATGTTCAGGATCACCATAGTTAAACTTCTCCTCATTTCTATTGGTGGCCACTAATCCGCTTTGATTCACTGAACTATCTGATATCTGAACACTCTTTTCTTGGGGGGATAATACAGAGCGCGGAACTTAAATGTGCCTTGCATCTTTATTACGGGGCAACGGCACCACAGAACATAACAACGATATTTCAATTTGTCAGTGATTGATCCTGTTTTATGCCTCTATCACACATGTATCGAATTATAACCAACACTATAACTCGAAATTTAGCACTAAATTCTCTAACTGCACCAATATTGGAATAAAAGAAAAGCGCACGGTGCTCGCCGTAGAGGTTCGAATCCTCCCTGGGGCATGGGTGTATGTGTTGTCCTTAGGTTATTTTACCTAGGTTTAAGGAGTTTGTAAGCTACGGACTGATGACCACGCAGTTTGGTCCGATAGATTTACAAACATTTGAATATTTTTGAATAAAAGAAACACATTGAAGGCATTAAAATATGACAAGGGGAACACCTTGGCTGATACTCGACTGATACCGAGTCATAAATATAGCAGTTGCTGCGAATGTATGTGTAAAACTCTCCACTCATCAGTATTCCAGAATAAGGTTGACACTGTTGTCTACAGTGGCATATGTTTAGACAACGGTATATGAGAAAATAATTATGGCATTGACCAAGTACATTTGCTGCCTCAAGTTTTGATGTGATTATCCTAAACGACTGCCAGAAGAGAATCCAGCAGGGTAAATCGTTTTCCAGGACCTAACATGTCTTTAATTAGCGTTGCTTCATCTGAAAGCATAGAGCTGGAACCAAAGAGATCCGTCTGTGTCAATGCTCTTACTCGTATTAAGAAGTCTAAAGTTATATCTTCACATTGCATAAAAGCGATGTGCCCAATGCTGAAAACTTATACTAAATGATAAGCACTTTGTAACATTACATCAATCATAAATTAAAGCAATCTCTGTAAGCACTTCATTTCCTAGCACTGATTTCCAACAGTAATCTCTTATACTTAGCTTTTATTGTGCAAGTGAGGCAAATTACCAGATATTCCAGCAACCTCAGTAAGTATCTTCTCCTAACAACTGTTCTCAAAACTTTTTAAGAACGTGTATAATCTCCAAAGTAGCGATCATGATAAACACTAGCTGTACATTATTACGGCATCAAGCATGGTATTGGCGATTAAAAAAAAAAATAAAAAAAAAGGATCACTGTGATTTCTTTGTAGCACAGCGAGAAATATGTATGACACTTGCATTACTGATTTCTCTTGTTGTTCTCATTAATCCAGTATTCGTCTATTATCTGCCATCTCTTTTTGTACGTAGGCGAGCGTCAGCAATGGAATTTAGAGGCTAGTTATTAGCGTTCCAGGCGACTAAGAACGGATATCCTCCCGCTTGCAACAATTATCTTAAATATTCTCTCTACATTTCATAACGCCCTGTAAGATCTAATCTCGAAATTATCGTTCATAATTGACACCATCAGCACATTCTTCTATTACTGTTGCACACCACGTGGTAGAATCAATAAGTTACAAACATTCGCTGTAATTTTTTCTCCATAACAAAAGCCGCGGCAGAATAGCCGTGCGCACTAAACGCCCTGGTGCGGTGCGCGCGGCAGTTCGAAGGGTTCGAGTCCTTCTTTGGGCATAGGTGTTTGGGTTGCCCTTAGCATAACTTACTTTAAGTTCGTGTAATTAGTTTTTAAGCCTAGGTACTGATGACCAACGTAGTAAAATCCCTTAGATTTACAAACTTTTGAACATTTTTCCATTACAGGAATAAACATGTGTATGACAGATTTGCAACTAATTTCTTGTATTGTAACCATTGCTCCAGGGGTTTTGACATTATCAGCAACTTATCTTAGGGAGGGATGGTAACGAAATATTATAGCATTTTCTTTCCTGAATAGATAGCAGATCTCGGTATAAAAGATCAAACGTTCCACTACCACCGAAGCAACTAATCAGAAACCAAAATGCTTCCCTTAAATATTGAAATTTCACAGTAAATTTTCCTTTTTCACAACTCAGCACTCAAACTGCAAATTAATAACACTGCCAATCGTGTAAAACGTAATATGGCTGGCAAACTGATTCTGTTTTCCTCGTTTTGTAATCATAATTCTGGTGTCCCACGTCTCCTTCGACTACCCGTGACGTGTGCCAATAGGCATAGGCAGTGCCACATTCATATATTGCGGCACTCGTGCAGGTATAACTGGCATATTGTCGCTGGTGACAATTCCACCTGAGTGTTAATAATTAAGCAGGATTATATTCGGTCTAGAGGTGAAACCGTAACTGACCACATACTTTCCACTGACGTCTGAAATTCATTAGCAAAACATTGGAAAATTAATATAGCCGTCATTCCGTATATATTCTTTGACTTTACAATCGGTTTTAAAACAGGGTGCAGTGTGCATACTGCAGTATTTCTTAGATTTCAGCAGATAAACCGAGTGAGATGGCTTAGTGGTTATCGCGTTGGACTCGTATTGAAAAGGACAATGGTTGCAATTCATCCCAAGTCATCCAAATTTACGTTTTTCGTGATTTCCCTAAATCACTCTAGGCAAATTCTGGCATGGCTCTTTGAAAGTACAGGGAAGAGTTCCTTCTCCGTTCTTTCCCAGATAATAGGAATGTAAGCTCCATCTCTAATGACAACACTGTCAATCGGATATTTAACCCTAATCTTCCTTCTTTCTACAGATAACATATGTAGGAGACGACCGGAGTAGTCGTTGTAGCATCTCGGTGATGAAATTGACGCTAAAAAGCATAATTATCTGCATACACATTTGGATTATTGCTAAATTATGGTGTATCAGTTATACAAATCAGATGTCATAAATCAGGAAGCTGAGGCTAGACACTTTTACTGCTGATTAACGGAACGTGAGCTCAGACATCTGCTGTCAACTACCAATTACTCGCTCCCACTCTGAAACACACAGTAGTGAACAAACACCTGTCACAGATAAGGAAAGGATTTGCCACCTAATGCCCAGACAATGGGACAGCTGGCCTTAGGTCAAAATGCTCATTCTTCCCTTTGCAACAAATGTTTGCTTTCACCTACAGTGTGGATAAAATGAGACAATCCACAAACGCCATGCACTTTGCAGTCGTCACCAGTCCCAATAAGAGAAATCATTCATATTGTAAATGAGATTAACAAACATATGTTTCATTTACCTCCGTATAAAATATAAACAAATTTTGTGTTAGCCGCGGTGGAGTAGCCGAGCGGTCTAAAGCGTCTCGCTGCGGAGCGCGCGATTGCTAGCCGTGGAGGTTCGAGTCTTCCCTGGGGCATGGATGTGTGTGTTTGTCCTAAGGTTAGTTTACCTAGGTTTAAGTAGTTTGTAAGCTACGGACTGATGACCACGCAGTTTGGGCCGATAGAATTACAAACATTTGAACTTTTTATATATATATATATATATATATATATATATATATATATATATATATATATATATAAAGACACACAACCAAACAGTTCGAAGCAGCAGCGTATGGATGTGAGTGAGAGATGGAACAAGGTTTTCCAATTTTTAGTATCACAACCCACCGAGTGGAGGCTGAACATTACTGAACTCGTTCAAACATGTCATCCACTGAATTGAGGGAAACTCTATTGCTACTCCAGACACAGAGGGCAGATGCAGAATGAGGTACCAATTGCTCTCAGTGCTCCCAGAATTTGTGATTGGTGAATGGAGATTGAAAATGTGATTAATAGTGTTTATGTGCAGTTTACTCGGCTGGAATGGGATAATGCATGCCATGAAGTGCCTTATATCATCACTCAGGCGAGAAATGATAATAACCCATCTTTTTCTCCTCCCCAGAGCTTTACTAACCCCGTATAATGACGCAACACTCAGACTGTCAGCCAGAGACATACCCATCTACTTTCAACACTCTATTGTTACAAACTTAGGTGATGCTATCTCTTGCTTCCGAAATACTGCACTGCTGGTTGATGTGTTTTGCAGCTGCATGCAATGACACTGTAAACTATCTCTGTCTGTATAGCATGCAGCTGAATGATTTAGAACATTGCTTCATTTCATGTAAGTAATGCATACGTGAGTAATGTGATCTATATTTTTAAGAATGATACAAGTTGAGTGTAATGCATACAAGAAACATTTCGTTTGGTGGATATTGTTCTGCTGTGATGAAATGAAACTCTGTATCTATTATTAATATTTTGTTTTTCTGGTATTTTTGATCCTATATAACCATGCTGATATACTAATTTGTAATAAAACTATCATCCCAAATTCTTGCTTTTTATTTGACTACCCTATGGTTAAGTGTCACAAATGTGTAGCCATTGCAACTCCAATATTAAAGTTGTTGTTATGTAGTAAATACAATTTGTCGTATTGCGGCTACATGTATTATTAATAGAAACTGTTGCATTCATATGCTGACAATTATTTTATATGCTTCATTTTTCAGCTTTATAATGCGATTTTGCTCTGTCAATATGGGGTAAGTCTGCTACATCACAGGCTACTTTGTTGCAGTATGGGGTGATTTTGTTACAGTATGAGAAAATTTTTATTATTGTGTGGGGCATGTTTGTTACAGTATGGAGGCAATTTTTGTTTCTGTATGGGGCAAATTCACTACAATATGGGGTAATCCTTGATACAGTGTAACAGGTAGTCACTAGACGATATGACAATTGCATAAACGGTTAAGACTTGGTGCGTTTCTTGAAAAATGCCTGTGTTGTGCAGTTATTATTCCTCATTAGTGGTAATATAATGGATGAAAGTAAAGGGATACTAGAGATGGGAGTCGGGAATTCTATTCCACATCATTCATCAGCTTATCGATTATATCTTGTGTTCAAAGCTGTCACTTTAAGTATCCATGGCCAGCATTACATGCTGCGGATGGTGAGAACAGTACAGCAAGATGAATGCGTCGATGATGAGCGGAAAGAGACTTCTACCAGCTGTGCTGACAGTAAATGTAAGACAGTACTGGGGCAGCAGATAGCAATGCTTCCTGCAGTTATAATGTTATAGAACATACACTGGGGATATGTACAGCGATTTTGGAATTGAAAATATATATATCACCAGTCAATAGTTTGTAAGTTCAGTAGCTTGACGAAGATATTTAGTAATAAATGTAAACGAAGAATTCATTCTCCCACAAAGAATCTGCAGACTGTTAAACACTTTAGATCAAGTATTAATGGCTGGGGCGTTTGTTCGTCGCGGCACTCGCTCTCGTGTTGTGCTGATGCGCTGAAATTATTTTCGTGTTATAATGCTACTGCCTCTTTGGATTACGGAATTTTTTAAAAGTCTAAGACCTTGCAAAAGATCGCGAATAAAATTTAGAGAAAATACACTGAACTGTAAATAAGGCGTAAAACTGATAACTGATTATAATTTGGTTTATAATCTGAGCATGAAGGTCGTAAATAAGTCGGCGAATAGAACTATAAAAATTAGGAATAAAAGTTACCTCATTTTCTCGTAAATGCTGCTACTGCGTCATTCTGTCGTCGCTTATGCTGTAAAATTAAAATCTTATTGATGGTAACTTATTCGTAGAGAGACCCGGACCAGTTATTAGTATGGTATCATATACAACGAGACTGAGTAGAATTTTCTAGATCTGATCGTAACAATGGAATTTAACAAAAAATATTTTCCATGATTACGTATCGGACTTCGATTAAATAAATAAATAATTTGCAACAACAGAATGACTGCAAGTGCTAACGGTACTGTAAATTGAGAAATAAGGAATTGTTGCATTATCCATGAAATACTATAAACGATTGTACATGATACATCTCACATAATGGCGTCCGAATCACCATAAGACTAAGTACTCAAACCCTAACGCCAATGTTGAAAAAAGGTGACTAAAAAAATTAATAATTATTTCAAAGTCAGTTTTAACAGTAATTTATTAACTCGGAAAAAATCATACATTAAAAATGTAAAATTTTCAGGAGCGGGAAGAGCAGAACAGATAACGAACGAACGTCTTTCTTTCGCAGCAACGGAATAAAAGAAAGTCAAACAGCGAGGAATTTTTTGCGGCGGAAAGAATGAGGCAGACTCGCGAAAAAATTATAACTGTGACCTACCCGATAAATCGTGTAACACTTCGATGTGCATCCATCGTCGCCACATTCTGCAAATTTCATCTGATTTCGATGCTCCTTTCGTGGTGTTGCATTTTGAATGGCCAGCGCTCGCACATATAACGCCTTTCCTATTATAAGATTTCTCGATAGAGAAGTAATTGCTCATGGTTGCAATAGTTACATAGTGTTGCAGCAAAAAACGTGTTTTTGCAACACCACATAACTGTTTCATCTGTGGACTATTGATTTTCCAGCGAGATCTCTTAAGATGAAAAACATGGAAAAGCGTCAAATGTACGAGGGACGTTTAAATGAAAAGGTACGAAACGACACTGTGGGTATAATTGAAGGCTTCATTCAGAAGTAATCACCAGAGGCCTGAGCACACCTATCCTACTGTTTAACGAGCCGAAGGATTTCCTGTTCCCAGAATTCTTGTGGCTATGACAAGAACCATTCCTCTACTGCACTGTTTTTCAACGTGTGGGTCGTAACCCCCTTATGGGCAGGGGGGAGGGAGAAATCCCGAAGCCTTGGTTCGGGGAGTCGCCATCACAGAAGGAAGTACTTGCACCGTAAAGTAACTAGGGGGTTTAATAATACAAAAGCATAAGCGGAAGCGTAAGTCAGAGTGAAATTTACGTAATGAATTATGAATTCAATAGATCATAGATTGTTATGCAATACAGTCTATTAATGATGAATAAGCACAAAGTCTGAGAAATGTTTTCAGAAAAGCATTTGATACAATAAGTCAGATATTTCTGAAAAATTCGGAAACAAGATCTATTTCTTTACGAATTATCTATATATGAGACTTTCTCAGTCTTCCCTGAAATGCGAAATACTTGTTAAAAATTATATTTTTCTGTCGGTAATCACGCAAAAATAGGATATGTGTATCATTCCGAGAAATATACGAGAAAACGTCATCCAACAATTGAAAAAAAAAAAAAAAAAAAAAAAAAAAAAAAAAAAAAAAACTGAAGCAAAAGGAAGAAGTTAAAAAATTGTTTCCTTTGAGATAACGTTGTTTTGTGAAAGGGAGGGGGTCGGCACAATATTTTTGTTTGATTGGGGGTCGCCATATTATTTTTACTTGGAAGGGGGTCGTATATTCGAAAAAGTTTGAAAACCCCTGCTCTACTGTGGCCGTCAGCTTGTCGTCCGAGTTGAAGCGCGTTCCTCTGAAATTCATTTATTTATTTATTTTATTATTATTTAACACTCACAAGGCAACATATAGAGGCGCAGTTGCTGCCACTTGACTTAGTACAATTCGTGTAAGCCTGGAGACGTGTGGACGAGCGTTATCATGGAGCAGAATCACTTCCTCCGTAAGCAGCCCAGGTCGTTTGCTCTTGATGGGCTTGCGTAGTCCGCGGAGTGTCTCACAGCACAGGTCACTGTTAATGGTTTTCCAGTGGTCGAGGAATTCGATGAGTATCGGACCTCGGACCGTAAAAGACAGTGAGCATCACCTTGCCAGTTGACGGCACAGTCTTCAATTTTTTTAGAGGGATGTGACGACGCATGCTTCGCGTACTTAGATGTCTCACTACGTTATCCCAAAGCGGCATATTCAAATTTCAACCTGTTTGGTTGTTACGAATTTCGTCCTTTTCATTCGAACAACCCCCGTATATAACGTATAGTTACACGTGACTTGTCATTAGCAACATTTTCAGCTTACGAGGATTCCTAATACTGCTTGCGGTATAGTGTTCGCGTTTCAAAGCATGTTCGAACATATATTTGGTTTCGTTTTCTTTCGTTCTGTATACACACTCCCCCACCCCTTTTGTACCCAATGTTTTTCTATGTAGACTCTGTGCACCGTACTGAGTGTTCCTGGACAGGCGGACAGCGGTCAGGTACCTTGCAGGAGACGGAATTCGCAGCAGGTCGCGACATTTCGTGCTCGAACGTTGAGTTCCTCGGCGGATGATTTATGTTCGCCGTCTGCGGCAGTTCTGCGTCGGAGGAAACGACGTTAATATTTCATTACACGTCAGATAGCAAGGAGGGCTTTTTTGACCGGCTGTATTTATGATTTAATTTTCCGTGTCCTTTGAGATAGCAGTTACTTCGCGATTTATCGCTCGCCGCACGGCAACCGGACAGTATTCCGGAAATTCTGCATCTGTTATTGGTCGGGGCTGAAAAATTCTCTGTCTGTTGGCAAAGGTAAGACACGCAATGTCTCGACTACTGGGTCAAGACTGTTGCACATTAGGCTGAAGAGAGCCGCGGAAAGAAAAAGAACTTTGTTGTAGTTGTGTTTCATTCTGAGAACTGTTAATTTATTGTATGCTACATCAAACTTAGGGATTTATCACAACTGTTATAAGTGTCCATATTCTTTAATTTTTGTAGCACACTGAGCAGCCTTTAACCGAGAGATAAAACAGGAGTGATGTGACAAAGTATTTCAATATCAGATGTTGAATCAAAATTTTTGGCATTGAAATAATTTCGACCTTGTTTATTGCATTTTTATACGATTCGAGTCACTCTCTTCAGATGCAGAGACACAAAAAGAGATTATTAATTTAGTACCCAATTAACCTAAAGTGAATATTTACAAAGATGCTAGGAAAATACTGTTAGAAAAGTGTTGTAGGAAATGAGCACGATATTGGAAACGTCAAATAATACTTACTTTACATGTGTCAAGGGCCTTATCGAGCATACGCCTGCTGTACGAGCCTGTTGCTCATCTTCTGCCGAGTGCGCTGTGTGTTCAGTTGATGTCGTTGTTTATCCTGGCCGTGTCTTCTCGAATGTTATTACACCACCTGCTTCTGCGTCTGCTTCTTCCTCTTGATTCAGCTGTTTTTCTGCTGAATGCCATTCTCGGTAATCTATCTTCTGTCATTCTGGCTATATAGCGTGCCAAGTTCAGCCTTCTCTTCTTGAGCACGTCGACGATATTACGGTGTTTGTACAGCTTAGTTCTTAATTTTTTGTTATTCTCCACTCTAAGTTATTTTCATCATATACAGGACCAAAAAAATTTTCCTTAGTAATTTTCTTTCAAACGTTAACAGTTTTTCCTCATCTTTCTTTCTAAATGTTTATGTTTCACATGCATATAGTGACACCGGTATAATGGTTGATTGATATAGGCGTATTTTGAAGTTGCTGCTATATTTTCCTTAGAATTTTGTGGAACCTAACAGGCGTCTTGTTTGCTGTTTCAAACCGGGCATCTATTTCAGTATCTGTTCTATTCTTTTTGCTGAAAAGACTTCCTAAGTACTTGATGCGCTCAACAGTCTTAAAATCCATCTGCAGTCAGACGTACCTCTTTTCTCCTTTTCTTACTTATGAGCAGGTATTCTGTCTTTTCTTCATTAATATGTAATCCTGTTTTCTCGGCAATTTTGTAATAATTTTGCATTATTATGATTAATTCTGTTTTGGAACTGCTTATTAATGCTACATCACCTGCATAGGCAACTCTAGTGTTGTTACTGTCCTGTAGTTGGATCCCTTGTGGATTAGTTTTGGTAAATTCTCTATCAATCTTCTCTAGGACAAGGTTTAATAAAACGGGTGAAATGGCATCCCCTTGTCTCAGTCTAGTGTGCACCTTAAAATTTTCAGTTTCTCCTACCGGTGTCTTTATGCGAAATACAGTTTCGTTTATACACATTTTGACTAAACGGATTAATTTTGAGAGCATTTCAAATTCATTATATTTAGGAGTGTCTGTCTGTGTATGCTATCACAGGCGTATATAAAATCTACGAATAATATGTGGACATCTACATTGAGCTCCCATGCCGTCTCAGTTACTTGTCTTAAAGAGAATAAGTGATCTAATGTGGATCTAAAAGTCTACAAAGTTTCAGCCGACCAGTTGCATAAAAATGATTTACATGCATAAGCCTTGACCTAGGTTTCGGCAAAAGAAATTTTGCCTTCTTCAGAAGTATTACATTTAGCTGTAGTTGTTGTTCAATTAAATATGGCTGACTCCATGTCATAGCATAAAAAGTAAAATTTAAAACATGCCTACATCATAAAATTGTGGAGCACATCCACACACAGGTCGAGTGAGCACTGCCAGGAAAGAAATTCGCAACGAATGCTAACAGGAAAGATGTCGTTCATGAAAGGCGTTAAATTTAAAACTTACCATGCAACATTTACTTTATTTCAAAGTGCCTGCTAAAAGAGAGACTTTATGTAGTTATCAAACGAAACCAGCCCGCCGCGGTGGCTGAGGGGACTGCTGGGCGCCAGTCACGGTCTGCACGGCCACTACGGTCGTGGGTTCGAATCCCCCCTCGTGCATGGATATTTGTGCCGTACTTAATGTTAGCTAGTTCTTAAGTAGTTTGTAAGTTTAGGGACTGATGACCTCGTAGTTAAGTCCCATAAGCTATACAAAGATTTGAACATTTTTTAACGAAACCAGACGTTCAAAGTTAATAAACACATTTTTATGTAATTCTCTGAAATATGGTGTGTATGAAATATGCGAGGCATTAGAGAGGGGAATAAGGGAATTACACTATCTCAATTTAACATTATTCCACAACTGTTTTCCACTGCAACTCTTACTTACCATATAACGTATGTGGACGTTCCATTTACAAACCAGAAAATAACGGTAGTTGTAAAGTATTTTAACTGTATGTGTTAAATATTTAGAACGGCAACATATGTCTTAGTTTGGAATGTAAGTGAATGTATCATTTCTATAAATATCCATTTATCACTAACATTAAGTTGCTTGCCTCTTACAGTGAAAAGTAAGCAAATAAATATACATTGCCGTAATAAACTTCTGGCCATTAAAATTGCTACACCAAGAAGAAATGCAGATGATAAACGGGTATTTAATGGACAAATATATTATACTAGAACTGACATGTGATTACATTTTCACGAAATCTGGGTGCAGAGATTCTGAGAAATCAGTACCCAGAACAACCACATCTGGCCATAATAACGGCCTTGATACGACTGGGTATTGAGTCAAACAAAGCTTGGATGGCGTGTACAGGTATAGATGCTAATGCAGCTTCAACACGATACCACAGTTCATCAAGAGTAGTGACTGGCGTATTGTGACGATCCAGTTGCTCGGCCACCATTGACTAGAAGTTCTCAATTGGTGTGATATCTGGAGAATGTGCTGGCCAGTGCAGCAGTCGAACATTTTCCGTATCCAGAAAGGGCAGTACAGGACCTGCAACTTACGGTCGTGCATTTTCCTGCTGAAATGTAGGGTTTCGCAGGGATCGAATGAAGAGTAGAGCCACTGGTCGTAACACATCTGAAATGTAACGGCCACTGTTCAAAGTGCCGTCGATGCAAACAAGAGGTGACTGAGACGTGTAACCAATTGCACCCCATACCATCTCACCGGGTGATATGCCAGTGATAAGCCAGTATGTACGCTCACAGCAATGTCGCCAAACACGGATACCACCATCATGATGCTGTAAACAGAACCTGGATTCATCAGAAAAAAATGACGTTTCGCCATTTGTGCACCCAGGTTCATCGTTGCGTACACCATCGCAGGCGCTCCTGTCTGTGATGCAGCGTCAAGGGTAACCACAGCCATGGTCTCCGAGATTATAGTCCATGCTGCTGCAGACGTCGTCGAACTGTTCGTGCAGATGGTTGTTGTCTTGCAAACGTCCCCATCTGTTGACTGGCTGCACGATCCGTTACAGTCATGCGGTTAAGATGCCTGTCATCTTGACTGCTAGTGATACGAGGCCATTGGAATCTAGCACGGCGTTTTGTATTGCTCTTCTGAGCCCACCGATTCCATATTCTGCTAACCGTCATTGGATAGCGACAAGCGCGAGCAGCAGTGTCGCGATACGACAAACCGCAATCGCAATAGGCTACAATCCGACATTTATCAAAGTCGGAAACGTGACGGTACGCATTTCTCCTCCTTACACGAGGCATCACAACAACATTTCACCAGCAACGCCAGTCAACTGCTGTTTGTTTATGAGAAATCGGTTGGAAACTCCCCATGTCAGCAAGTTGTAGGCGTTACCGCTGGCGCCAATTTGTGTGAATGTTCTGAAAACGTAATCATTGGCATATCACAGCATCTTCTTCCTGTCGGTTAAATTTCGCGTCTGTAGCACGTCATCTTCGAGGTGTTGCAATTTTAATGGCCAGGAGTGTACTTTCTGTGATGCCCTTAAGAGCGTGTTCCGTAGTTTTAAAAGCGCGCTTTCAAAGTGGGATTCAAAATGGCGGATTCTACTGTTTGTACTAAACAGTGCTGTACGGTCTACCTGTCAGTTGTGGCAGGCTGTATTTCCCGCAGGCTACGGCAACGTCCATTTGACCCCAGCTGCCCCGGCTCCACCAACCCCCCCATTACTGTAGTTACGTCTACCGCAGACGATACAATGTGACGGGCGGCCCCAGTCTCGCCTGTCCCACACGACGGACGCGGCGACAACGACCTCTGGCCTGGCGGCGGCGCTAAAACCCTCTGCGGAATGTCTTGCTACATTGCGGCCGTATTTCGCGGGCTCGTCTTGCTTTACGGTCGGGCCAGCAACATCGCGACTCGCCCACGTATATACGTGTATATCACGGCGCCGCTATATTCGCCGCGACAGCTCCATATGTTTAGATTACAGATGAACGCTCGGGTTGAAAACGGGGGCGAAATTTACTGACTGTTCGCGGGTGGGGCGAGGCGCGGCGCCCGTGTATCTCGCGCCCTCCTACTCAACCCCTCTCCCTTCCTCCCCCACTGTCACCCACCCCCTCCTCTAACCACCCCGCTACACAGACGTGTAACACAGTCTAACGCCCGCTCACACGCGAGCGCGCTAGCCCGTCGCGCGGTGCCGTGTCTGGCGACTGGCCTACGCTGATAGCGGTGTGACCGCCGCCGCCACAGTGCGGCCGGCGGTCGCGTGTTGCGGGGGCGGTCTGCGTCCAGCCGCAGCCGTCGCTCCCACACCACCACGGCAGTGGCGCCACTGCCCGCGACAAGGGTGCGCCGTGTGACAGCGGTGGCTGCACAGGGCTGTGCGCCCACGCAAATGGAAAACTCACTCAGCAAGTACAAATGCGAGGCCCAACAAGCTCTTGGCGCCGCTGTTCCCACTCCCCCCACCCCACCCCATCCCCCCACCAGTTCCCCTCTCGCTGTACAGCCGCCACTCCCCGCAATGTCCACGGAACTCTTTCGGCGCTCCCATTGTACGCAGATTAAGGATCTGGAGACACGACACGCCTCGCCTGTTGGTTGTGACGCGACGTGCTGAGCGGCAAATGGGATTATTTTGGCAAATCTGGCGTGCTACCGCGGCCTGCACGCTTCCCTAATGCAGTGCGTTTACAACGCTAAAACGCTCAGTCTACCCACAGTAGACTTGCGCATAATAGTTCGCGATCCGGAGCGCTCACTTTAGTTCGCGGCTCTGCCATGAACTAGTTCGTCCTTTTAGTTTGTCCACTCCCAGTCACTACATTTACATGCAGCACATCTTCCGGAAGACGAAAACCGATTTCCGTAAACCGTTTTTTGCTGTCGTGTTTACATGTCACAGCCTGAATCGGATTTCCTATCACATTTAATATGGTGGCTGAAAAACAGCTGATTCAGCTCTTGATTTAGTCTCCACAATCGCTTTTTATCTTTACTTAAATTCACAGAATCATGCTCACTCTAATATTTATACTTTTATTTCACGCTAGAAACTGTCATTCTGTCCATATGTGCTGAAAATTCTTAACAAGAAAACACGATGTGACAAGCCATGAACGCTTCAAAAACGGTTGCGTTTACATGGGCACGAACATCGATTGTGGAACTGAAAAACCGCTTTATAGAAGTGGATTCCCAGAATCGATTTGGGAGTGTTTACATGACTAACCAAAGGCGGTTTTGGGAAATCGGTTTACGAAATCCGGTTTTGGGAGCCCATGAAAACGGGGTGAGTGACGGCGGAACGGCGTGGTCTGTGCATGCAGCTGGAGGGAGAAGTTCCCCCACCTAGCTGCTTCATGCGCTTGCTGCTTGAGCCATTAACGATATCCCACAAACCAAAAGAATCAGTTTGTGGATAATTTCTCGCGTTTATGTTTAGAGTTTTTATCTTGGCATTATGGAATTTATTGCAGAGTGCAGAATACTTCAAAACAGAAATTTTGTAGCACTGAACTATGTAATCTAGCAGGCAGACGCTCACCTCAAAATGGCTCTCATCAGCAGAAGGTAAACAAGTGATTTTTAATTCTGTTACGTGCCCTCTCGCTATTGCCCGTCGGTCATCGGAAAATAATCCAACGAACTATGAAGCGAGATATGTTTGGCATAATAGTTCGCGACAAATGCATGTTTTAGTTCACGAGCGATTGCACATATTTTACTTCGCGACCGATTGCACATATTTTAGCGATTGCACATATTTTAGTTCGCGACCTATCACGTATATTTTAGTTCGCGACCGGTATCTCTCCTTTTAGTTCGCAACTCGGCCGCGAAGTAATTACTTTCTTTTGTTATGACAGCTTTTTTATATAATGATCGGTGTTGCCCAAGCGTGTGCTATTAACCGTATTTTTGGGCAATTAGACATCAAATACTTAAGCAAATAAACCATTTATTATTTAGACACTGCTGAATACCTTAGAAAAGAAAATTTGTGGCAGTGAACTATGAAACATCAGCTGAGCTGCATCTCAGCTCGAAATGACGGTAACTGGCAGGACGGAATCACGCTATTCTGCGCGCTCTCGCGTCCTCTCGCTGTTCCCCGTCAGTCTTCGGAAAAGGAGAGGACGAACTAAGAGGCGAGGGATCTGCGGACTAGTTCGTGCAGTTCGCCTGTGTGAGCGCTCTTCCGAAGTAGTTCGTCCACGAA
The DNA here is from genome assembly GCA_026315105.1 of Locusta migratoria. NCBI lineage: Eukaryota > Metazoa > Arthropoda > Insecta > Orthoptera > Acrididae > Locusta > Locusta migratoria. Next base: position 179,923,109 of record CM048747.1, read on the forward strand.
CTACACAAGACTAACCCACAGCAGTAACAGGCGAACGGGTTTTCTTACAGAGAGTCTTCAAAAAAAAAAAAAAAAAAAAAAAAAAAAAAAAAAAAAAAAAATCCCGTAGTGTCTTCCTCGACATTGGGAAGGCCTCTACGACTGACAAGGAGAAGACGCCTACTCGTCATCGCCGAATTCGTCCAATTTTATGGAACATGTAGGGCGTAGTGAGATACGAAAATGCAGCAAATGGGAACTTTAGATGGCTAAACGTTTAGGAAATAAAAGGAATTTTGATACGGATCTATAACTGTATGTAAATTATCAACCGCTCCTGAGACTGTCCCTTCACAAAACGGTGTTTGGCTCTGCGACCGTGCGCCGTGGCTCAGCGTGTCCGGTCAGGGAGGCTATATGCCCTCTGTAATAAAAAAGGCTGAGCCAAATCTTCAACAAACAATCCAGAAGGAACTCAACCAACGACCGCAAAGCACAAATCTACCAGAGGAAAAAAAAGCGGTAAGAGATCGGATTTTTATTGAAAGGTTCGCTGGTTCGATTCCGCCCGGCGGCAAATATTCTTTTGCTGCTTGGCAATGCGCACACTACTGACTTCACAATTAACCGCAACAACATCAATGTTTATTATGTATTTATATGTGCATAACATCAGCATTGGACGTCTTTATTTAAAACAAGCACATTATCTTGCAAACTTGGGGTTGTGAACGGTCCATAAGGTGCAAACACGAATAATCGTAAGTTCGATGAATATTACGCCGGTACATGTAATTGATCAATTGCAAAAGAATGGAAGTATCGATTTACATACACGACGTCCCCAAGTACGCGTTAACTACAGGCGATTTTTAAATGTTTGTAGTCCCGAATTTCATCCAGTGCCCTTTCTCTTTTTGCTTATATCAATAAATATAACAACCTACATGATGTTGCGGTAAATTGAGACGTCAGGCTACAACTACATTTTCATCAATGCTCTGCAAACCACTGTAAACCGCATGGCTGAGGGTACGTCCCACTGTACCAGTTATTAGTGTTTTTTCTCATTCCATTCACGTTTTGAGCCTGGGAAGAATAATTGTTTAACTGCCTGCGTGCGTGCTGTAATTAATATAATCTTGTCCTTGCGACCCCCTACGGGAACAATATGTAGGTGTACGCATTGCCAAGGAGCAGAAAAATAATTGTCGCCTGGTGGAGTTGAACCCTCTACATTCTCAATACGAATCCGATCTTTTACCATTACCGCTGATCCAAACACTGCTTCCTAAACACGACTCAAAGGGCTAGTTGATAAGATGCATATGGTGATAGATCCGTATCAAACTTCATTTTATTCCCTAAACGCTTGGCCATTTGGAGTTCCCACTTGGGGCACTTTCGTGTCTCACCACGCCCTACATGTACCATAAATTTGGACGAATTCGGCGATGACTAGTAGGAGTCCTTTCCTTGTGAGTATAACATTCCGGTCTCTTTTTCAAGCTCCAAACTTTCGCTCTTCCCATTAATTATGGCCGATTCATTTACAAGATCAGTGAAGAACATATTTCTTCTGCACAGTTTGCATTAAGGAATGCATTTGACAAGCACGAAGAATTATTTAGTATTCAAGTTTTATTTCAAAGGGCAGAGACGTGAATTGCGACAACTTTGCCTGCTTTATTAATTACCAAAAGGCTTTCGACAGAGTAAAACACGAGACGATTGTTGACATTTTAAGAAGCACTGGTTTGGGTGATAAAGACCTATGTATAATCGTGAACCTATATTGGAACCAGTCGGCTTCTGTGAGACTGGACAGAGAAAATACAGAAGTCAGAGACATTCTATGAGGTTTTTTTTTAACAATTTTGTATCTCAGCCTACCGGTTGCGTAATTTTTAGGTTTTTGACCTAGGTTTAGTTGCCACTAAGGAGAACTTCATCAGAAGATTAAAATGTTACATTGAACAATGTTATCCTTATTGGCAAAGAAACCTAGGTCAAGAACCTAAAAATTACGCAAACGGTTAGCTGAGATACAAAATTGTTAATAAATTGTATTACGGTTGCTGTTAATCAGCTATGTTCAAATAATAATAATTCTGCGAGGTGTAAGGCAGGGCTGTATATTATCCCCGCCGACTTTCAACATCTATTCAGAACACATCTTTAAGGAAGTGAAGTAGAGATGGGAGTGCTCTTAAATGAAAAATATATCAATAATATCCATTAAGCTGATGACAAAGTAATATTTTCTGATAGTGAGGATAGTTTGCAGTATCTTGTCGACAGAATTGTACAAAAAAGCTCTAAATATCGTCAAGATGTTAACCCTCAAAAAACGAAAACAGTGATAATCAGTAAAAATAGAGCCCTTGCATGTCATATTAAGATAGGCCAAAATCACATAGAGGAAGTACATAAATACACATACCGTGGCACTAAACTAAGTGACCAGTGGGATATTTCTGATGAGGTGAGAACTCGAATTGAAAAGGCCAGGACTGTGTTCAATAAGATGAGTGACCTTTTAAAGAATCATGGCTTGGCATTGACGACGAAGATAAGAATTCTACACTACTACGTATTCTATGGTGCTGAAACATAGACATTGACAGAAGCGTTAGGTAAGTGGTTGGAGGCTTTTGAGATGTGATTGACGGGAGAATGTTACGAATACCATGGACAGCGCATATCACAAATGTCGAGGTTCTACAAAGAATGAAGAAAGAGAACGAAGTACTGGCTATCAAGAAAGCAAGGAAGATCCAATACCTGGGACACATCATGCGGAACAACAACAGATATCATCTCCTCCAGACCATTCTGCAAGGAAAAATACCAGGAAAGAGAAGCGCTGGCTTAAGAACATCACAACGTGGACCTCTAAAACATCTACAGCGCTATTTAGAGCTGCAAGTGATAGGAAAATCACTGCCAAGATGGTTGTCAACATCCGGAATGGATAGAACCAAAGGAAGAAGAAGATTCATTGCTTACTTTCTCACCCACCGTCCATCCTACGTCAAAGTCAACAACCTCCGACGGCGAACAACCGCGCGCTCTGCAGCAAGGCAACTTAGAGCGCTGGGCCACTCTACCGCAGCGCTATTTGGGACATTCCATTTTAAATCGGACAGCAGAAAACCTTGCATTTTATGTGGGCTTTCATTTTTCTTTCATAGGAAGCAGACGTTAATATCTTTCACAAATTCGCAGCAGGGGTACGCAAACACTTCCGGTTGTTTTTTAGGAGCGAAAGTTACGTAAATTCGAGAATCACGCTTATATGACACTCATAGCACGAAAAATATTGTAGGTAAAATTTTCAAATAAATAACAAAATGAAGACAGTATTGTATGGATTGATGTGGTATTTATGCAGTAGTTTTAGAATTTGAATTGCATGTGCTTCCCATCTTAAATATAACATAATTTATTATGAAGCGTAAAAATAATTACAATTGGAATCTTGGCAACACTACATTAACTCCTGTGAAGGCTCAGTCACAATCAAAACAAATACGTCAAAACAATTATGGATTGTGCAATAGTGAAAAAAAAAATAATAAAAACAGTAATGCAGCAAGAAGACTCTGCAGTAAAAACACTCGGCATTCCATGATGTGAGGCAAAAAGAAGACTAAAATTTCCGTAGGTATTAAAACAGTAAGCCCACTCCCATGAACCACAGACATTGCCGAGGTGGGGTGGCTTGCGTCCCTCAACGATACAGATAGCCGTACCGTAGGTGCAACCGCAGCGGAGGGGTATCTGTGGAGAGGCCAGACAAACGTGTGGTTCCTGAAGAGGGGCAGCAGCCTTTTCAGTAGTTACAGGGGCAACAGTCTGGATGATTGACTGCGCTGGCCTTGTAACATCAGCTATTGTGGCTTTACCACACAGTTACTGCGAACGGCTGAAAGCAAGGGGAAACTACAGCCGTTATTTTTCCCGAGGACATGCAGCTCTACTGTATGAACATATGATGATAGCATCCTCTCGGGTAAAATATTCCGGAGGTAAAATAGTCCCCCATTCGGATCTCCGGGCGGGGACTACTGAGGAGGATGTGATCATCAGGAAAGACAATACTGGCATTCTACGGGTCGGAGCGTGGAATGTTAGATCCCTTAATCGAGTAGGAAAATTAGAGACTTTTAAAAGGGAAATGGATAGGTTGAAGTTAGATATAGTGGGGATTAGTGAAGTTTGGTGGAAATAGGAACAGGATTTCTGGTCAGGCGAGTACAGGTTTATAAATACAAAATCAGTTGGGGGTATTACAGGAGTAGGTCTGATAATGAATAAGAAAATAGGAATGCGGGTAAACTACTATGAGCAACACAGTGATCGCATTATCGTAGTCAAGATAGATACGAAGTCAACACCGACCACAGTAGTACAGGTTTATATGCCAACTAGCTCTGTCGACGATGAGGAGGTCGAAGAAATATATGAGGAGCTAAAGGAAATTATTCAGACAATTAAGGGAGAGGAAAACTTAATTGTTATGGAAGACTGGAATTCGGTAGTAGGACAAGGAAGGGAAGGGAAGATAGTAGGTGAATATGGTCTGGGCAAAAGGAATGAAAGAGGAAGCCCCCTGGTAGAATTTTGCACTGAACATAATTTAGTTATAACAAACACCTGGTTTAAGAATCACAAAAGAAGGTTGTATACGTGGAAGAGACCAGGAGACACCGAAAGATACCAGACAGATTTTATAATGGTAAGACATAGATTTCGGAACCAGGTTTTACAGTGTAAGACATACCCAGGGGCAGATATAGACTCTGACCATAACTTGTTGATTATGAACTGTAGGCTGAAACTGAAGAAACTACAAAAAGGTAGGAAAATAAGGAGATGGGACCTGGATAAATTGAAGGAACCTGAAGTTCTTAAGAATTTCAGAGGGAGCTTTAGGCAACAATTGACAGAAACAGGGGAAAATAAAACAGTAGAGGAGGAATGGGTAAAATTGAGAGATGAAATAGTTAAGGTAGCAGAGGACAAAATAGGTAGGAAAGCAAGACCTACAAAAAATCCTTGGATATCACAGGAGATACTAAATTTAATCGATGAAAGGAGAAAATATAAAAATGCAGTAAATGAAACAGGCAAAATGGAGTACAGAAGACTAAGAAATGAGATTGACAGGAAGTGCAAAATAGCTAAGCAGGAGTGGCTGGAAGGCAAATGCAAGGATGTAGAAAAATGTATAAAGAGGGGAAAAATAGATACAGGAAAATAAAAGAAACATTTGGAGATAAGAAAAACAGCTCTATGAATATCAAGGACACTGATGGAAAACCAGTTCTCAGCAAAGAAGAGAAAGCTGAAAGGTGGAAAGAGTGTATAGAGGGGCTATACAAAGGAAATGAACTTCGAGACAATATTGTAGGAAGGGAAGAGGATGTAGATGAAGATGAGAGAAGAATTTGACAGAGCCCTGAAAGACCTAAGTTGAAACAAGGCCCCTGGAGTAGATGATATTCCCTCAGAGCTACTGAAGTCTCTGGGAGAACCAGCCATGACAGACCTGTTTCACCTGGTGTGTAAGATGTATGAGACAGGCGAAGTACCCTCAGACTTTAAGAAAAATGTTATAATCCCCATTCCAAAGAAAGCAGGTGCAGACAGGTGTGAAAACTACAGAACCATCAGTTTAATAAGTCATGGTTGCAAAATATTAACACTAATTATATACAGAAGAATGGAAAAGCTGGTAGAAGCCGACCTTGGGGAAGATCAGTTTGGGTTCAGGAGAAATGTAGGAACACGGGAGGCAATACTCACTTTACGGCTTATCCTAGAAGATAGATTAAGAAAAGGCACACCTACATTTCTAGCTTTTGTAGATTTGGAGAAGGCTTTTGACAATATTGATTGGAATAAACTCTTTCAAGTTCTGAAGCAAGCAGGAGTAAAATATAGAGAGCGTAAGGTTATTTACAACTTATACAAAAACCACACGGCGGTTGTTAGAGTTGAAGGGCATGGAAGGGATGCAGTGGTTGGAAAGGGAGTAAGACAGGGTTGTATTCTTTCTCCATTGTTATTCAATTTGTACATTGAGCAAACTATAAAGGAAAACAAGGAGAAATTTGGAGAAGGAATTAAAGTTCAGGGTGAAGAATTAAAACATTGCGTTTTGCCGACGACATAGTAATTCTGTTAGATACAGCAAAGGACCTGGAAGAGCAATTGAACGGAATGGACAGTGTGCTGAAAGGTGCATATAAGATGAACATTAACAAGAGCAAAACTAGGGTAATGGAGTGCAGTATAAGAAAATCAGGTGATGCTGAAGGAATTAGATTGGGAAACGAAGCAATAAAGGAGGTAGATGGGTTTTGTTACTTGGGCAGTAAAATAACAAATGATGGTCGCAGTACAGATGATATAAAATGCAGAATGGCAATGGGTAGAAAAGCGTTCTTGAAAAAGAGAGATTTGTTAACATCGAATATTGATTTAAGCCTAAGGAAGGCCTTTCTGAAGGCATTTGCTTGGAGTGTTGCCTTGTATGGGAGTGAGACATGGACGATAAACAGTGCGGATAGGAAGAGGATTGAGGCTTTTGAAATATGGTGCTACAGAAGAATGCTGAAGATTAGGTGGGTGGATCGCGTAACTAATGAGGGGGTACTGAACAGAATTGGGGAGAAAAGAAATTTCTGGCATACCTTGACTAAAAGAAGTGATATATTGGTAGGACACATTCTTAGACATCAAGGAATTGTGAATTTAGCGTTGGAGGGAAGTGTGTGGGGTAAAAATCGTAGAGGAAGACCAAGAGATAGATACAGTAAGCAGATTCAGACAGATGTAGGTTGCCGTTCTTATGAGGAAATGAAGAGGCTTGCTCAGGATAGGGTATTGTGGAGAGCTGCATCAAACCAGTCACCGGACTGAAGACCACAAAAACAACAGGCCTACTTTACATGTTTCGCTAACGAACTGACGGCCGCAGTAGAGTCACAGTCTGTGCGGCCGCTAGGGTCGGGGGTTCAAATACCCCATCGGGCATAGATGTTTGTGTCGTCTTTTGTATAAGGTAGTTCATAAGTAGTTTGTAAGTTTAGGGACTGATGACCCCGCAGTTAAGTCTCTTAACCGTGACAAACATTTGAACATTTCCGCTAACGAACTGTTTTCGATCTAGAAACAAACTGTAGACTACTGAAGATGTTTTATTATCATTGGAACGAAACGCGTCTTGTGAGAAAAACTGCGTTTTATTTGTAGTTGCAAATGTTCAAATGTTTGTATAGTCTATTGGACTTAACTACGGGGTCATCAGTCCCTAAACTTACAAATTACTTATGAACTACTTACGAACTAGGACGGCACAAATATCCATGCCCGACCGTAGTGGCCGTGCAGATCGTGACTGGAGCGCCTCAGTCTCCTCGGCCACCGCGGCCGGCTGTAGTTGCATAGACGGACAAACACTACCATTTATAATTATAAAAGTAATTACGGACTTCATGGCCACACAAACGAAGAAATTTCAATTTTAACTGATGTAGATTATTTCTCCTCTTGCTATCCATTGTCACCCCATCCCAAGTGTTATAATCAGCACAGATTTCGCCAGCACTGGTTGATTTAGTTTATTAACTATTATAATTCTTAACTACAAAATTATAATACATGTTTTTGTAACTTTGTCTATGTGATTTCATAAGTACATTGTCACTTACTAATTCACAATAGATTATGTCAATTCCCCCCTTCTTTAACTTATATGGTCAGTACTTTTGTATAAGTCGAAATATTACATAATAGGGTAAGTTAAATTATCAATGCCGGCCGCGGTGGCCGAGGGGACTGAGGCGCTTCAGTCACGGTCTGCACGGCCACTACGGTCGGGGGTTCGAATCCCCCCTCGGGCATGGATATTTGTGCCGTCCTAGTTCGTAAGTAGTTCATAAGTAGTTTGTAAGTTTAGGGACTGATGACCCCGTAGTTAAGTCCCATAAGATTTACAAACATTTGAACATTTCAAATTATCAAGTTATTTACCGCAATATTGACCACAGTATTTAATCTCCATAACATAATAACAAATGCATAATACAGTCATCACATCCCCTTGCTTACCGCCACCTGTCCATATCTTCAACATTGTATTTTTTTTTTTTTATTTATTTATTTATTTATTTATTTATTTATTTTTTTTTTTTTTTTTCATCTTATCCCACATATTGATTTTTAATGCTTCGAATAGGATAACTTATTTGAAGCTCATGAATTCATTAAAAAAAACAATATTTATTCAGTTTTGTATAGGTTACATCATTACAGTTGTATTGTTCAATTTTGACCACTTCATAAACCTTCATCTATCTACTATCCTCTGAGATACTTGACATCATCTAAGGCCTCCTTTCCCTCATTGACTCCTCCATAACGATCAAGGCCCGACTCCCCCATCTCGACAAAAACCTGTAGCCCCAACATCTCCCAAAACTGTAACCCTTGTCTCTCCTCCCCTCTCCGTTCCATCTAATTACTCTCTCTCTCTCTCTTCTTACCATCCCCCCCTCTCACTCCCCATCCACTTTAATGATGTCCTTGAGCTCTACTTCTTCCTGAACCGCTCTCCGGCCCCTCCCCCCGTATCCTCTTCCTCTTTTTGTAACAATCTTTGACAATAATTCTAATTCAGTCCTTGTAATTATTTGATAACCTTCTCTTATGACAACCAATTTCTTGTTCAAATAGAACATTACTATAGATATGCTAGAAATAATTTCTACATTTGATTCTTAGGATCTTAGTTTAAGATGATTGTTGGTCAGTAGTCTTTCTGATCATAAATGATAGCGGTTTTAGTTTAGCATATTGCAATTTGTACAAGGTCATCATAAATAATACTTTTACATATTGGTTTATTTCCAAGATCACACAGATTTGTATGCATTCTATGTAAATTATTTTGTACGTAATTGGTGATCTTGACAGTCGAAACAAGGAAATTACACAATCGTACAGTAATATTTCATTTTACAACGTTTGTGTTGTAACTTATTTTAAATAAACTACTAATGTCGTAACATTAAATTATAACAAATCGTTTAATGTCATTATTTTACAGATCTTTAACTTAATAACTGAAGTGAATTTGCAGTGTAAAATTTCACATTTTTCGCATTTATCAAGCTGTAGTTTTAATTACAACATTTTTGTTTCTCTGTTTTCACTTTTATCAGTGTTTAATATTAATTACCATTTTTACTACCTTATTTTTTGTTTTTATTTGTCAGTAATTTTAATCAGAAATGTTTCATACTTTTATGAATTTCGCTTTTATCAACGTATAATTGGCTTTAAAATGTTTCACTTCTCGAAATTGTAGCTTTTGGAGTCAGTAATTTTAATCACAACCCTTTTAGTTTCAGGTTTCCGCTTTCGCCAATACATAATTTTAATTACAACTCCGTCAGTTTTATATTGTTCAGTTTTATCGGTGTGTAATTTTAATTATGGTTATTAAACTCTGCAAGTAATTTAACACATAATTACCAATAGACTTCCTCTTACGATTGCCAGGTTCCTTGACTGTCTCGTAGGATCTTTGACTTATTCTGATGTCCGTTAGTAAACATTTCACATTGTATCGTGTATGGACTGAGTTATGTGTTTTTATGATTTTCACATTCTGGTTTAACACATTCAGAATAGAAGGAGAAGAATTATGACGTTTCAAACAGAAAAAAGCGATTTTCCTAAATATTTTTATATTACAATTACGTATGGTAGATCTCTAGTTCTGTTTTCGTTGTGACGTTTCGTTTGTAACGTCTTTTATGTTGTATAGCAGCCAAGATGCTGCTTTAAAACTAAAACTTCTCACAAGTAAAATAAATTTTTGGACAACAAAGTGCCATGTATTTCATAAAACTGATTAAATTGTGCTTCGCGCTAAATCCTACTAGGCGACTTCTTCTTTCATTTCGTTTGCCTAGTCCATATTCTACCACTATTTTTGCCTTTTCTTCTTTTCCTATTTCCGAATACCAGTCCCCCATCACCATCAACTTTTCCTGTCCCTTAACTACTTGTGTAACGTACTTTATCTCATCATACGAGTACTTTTTTAAGTTCATTAACATCGCCGGTGTAATTGACATATAAACATGTTTTATTGACTTGGTTGGTGTTTTCGTGTCTATCTTTCTTTCCGCCCTGAGATCAGAACGAGAGACTATTTTACTTTCTGAATGTGTTACCACCAGAATTTTTTTTTTTTTTCAAATAGTTACCGCGAAGTGTTCATAAAAGGTCGTTAGCTTTGCTTTAAAACCTTCTTTCCTATTACAAAATCTGTAACAGCCTCTTTATCTTGACAGATCATGCTTATACATTGCTCCACTGATCACATATTACTGCTACTGCTTTCGTCAGTTAAACATAAAATGCAATATCGCAGACAATGTCTCAGATTCTGTACCTTAAAAAATATAATACTGTATTCCGGTATCAAACATGTTCTAACAAAATATTAGACACTTGTCAACATAATTGCAAGAACAAAAAAATCTTGGACATTTCATAATATCTAAGACATTTAAAAACAAATAGCGAAAGGTTATTCTCTACAGTTGGATCGACAACTTTGTTCCGTTGTTTTGCTTAGTTCAGTACACTTCGGTCAGTATACCTGTAAGGTCGTACTCGGTCGTTACCCTCATAAAAAAAACAGTTGTAGTGTGCAGCAATACAGAAACCGCCAAGTGTGAGGTACGAGGGGTAATAGGATTTCTTTTGGAAATACTACTGCCAAGCACGGTAAATGAGCGTAAGATTATTGAACCGTACGGGAACTTCATGAATGTCAGTGTTTCTCAACGTTGGTGTCGGGGTTTTGTAAGGGATGCGCTAACTTCCTTTATGAACCCAACGGTGGCTTACCAAATTCTGCAAAAGACGAACATCGTGTAACAGTGGATGAACTAGTGAGAAAGAATCGCCGTTTCGTTGTTTATGAATTCTCAGGTATCTCAACAAGTCGTAGAGCGTCATTGAGTAGCTACGCTCACACGGGACAGAGGTTTACAAAGAAGAGATTAGCTCGTGAAGAAGTTTATAAAACCTTTGAATGTGTATGGAAAAGATGTTGCCCGCGTATATTGTTTATTAGTATGCTATACATAGCGAAGTATTTAATGATAAAAGTATTGGAACTTACCTTCTGAATTGTCCTCTTAGAATACTAATTACTCTACGTATTTGAATTCATGGCGTAAAATTAAAGGTGAAATTATGTATATAATTTTGTTCATATGAGTGGTTAGTTCAAAATGTTCTACACATAGAATTTCGAGATTAAAATTAAGTTTTTTCTTGGTTCCCCCTCCTGTATATTTATCAATATTGTTTTACTACAACATTTTAATTGTATTTGTTTCAAATTTGAATCCATTTCCAGGATAGTGCTCAACGACAACACAATGATGAACACACGAGATGTAATAAGCAGCATTGGTAGTTAATATTGTATTTTTAAAACAGCAGATCGATTTCGATCACATAGTGATCGTCTTCAATGCATCTTCGAACAAGCATTGAGAACGCAGTGAGTGTAAATGTACATATCATCTGCAACTGTTCGAAATAATTTTCGGAAACATAAAAGTGTAGTGCCAGAGGTTCAGATGGAATGAGCGAGCTGCTTATCTGCTTCGCTCATTCCATCTGAACCTCTAGCACTGCCATTTTATGTTTCCGAAATTTATTTCGAACAGTTGCAGATAATATGTACATTTACACACACTGCGTTCACAATGCTTGTATGCAGATGCATTGAAGACCATCACTATGTGATCGAAATCGATCTGCTGTTTTAAAAATACAATATTAACTACCAATGCTGCTTATTACATCTGGTGTGTTCATTTTAATTGTAGGTGTGTGCTTGAATATAAGTGTAACGGGTAGAATATCTTTCATGTCCATATCATAACATTGTAAATTCTTTGACATAAACAGTAGCGTCTTAAGATGGCCTTATAAGCCGAAAACCGGTTCACGTATTAAAATAAACTTCTGGAACGTCCCCAAAATTGTATTTTTAATTCAGTATATATTCAGGAGAAACTAGCAGATTGATCAGGATTGTTAACCTCTACGGACGACGTTGTTTACTGTACGCACATTGTTATCATAGACTAAAGAAATATAACTGCGTATGATGTAATTCTCCTGAAACCAAAACCTAGAGCGCGTGACTTGGGGAAGGAGGGTCATTTTCGGTAACACGGTAGAGATAAGACCACTCGCAGTCTGTGAACCTAATGGATATGGACATCATCTTGATGAAGAAAGGGAGCAAAATTACAGAGAATTAAAAGTGGATTCTTCACAGACGGTTGGTTTTGAGAAATTGAAATTGTGCACGGAGGTCCAAAACATGCAGGAAACCGGACGCTTATAACGTTCCGCGGGCCATTACATTAGTGTAGCTTCACTTTTTTTTTCTTCTTCTTCTTCTTCTTCTTTTTTCTCCTCTCTTTCGTCCCGAAGAACAAGCAGGTTGGAATCGGTGGACGGGCTGGGAGAGACGATCGAGGAGCTGGTTCTGGTCTCTTAAAACGCCAGGACACACACGAAGTGGACATAAAACTAACGTTATACATACGCGCGGGTGTTGTGTATGGGGACGGCTGGCTTATGAATGGCCCTATAACTGGGCCTGTGGCGCGCTGTTAAAACTGAGAGGCCCGCTTAATATAAAATGACCGCGGCTTAAAACGCCCCGGGTAATAAATGTCGCGTGTTTATCTGTTTCCTATGAAGACATGGACTTTAGAACGAAAGGAATTACCCGACGTCCCTAAATACTTCGACGACGGCCTGCCCACATTTATCTGAAACGGAAGTTATTTGTGGGCCAGCGTTGGGAAACACGGAAGTCTGCGGCTGCAGTAATTCGTGTCCCGCGACGGTGTGGGAGTCCAGACATCTGAGGGGAAGGGGGGGGGGGGCAGGTGACCGAGCCGATAGGCTATCACCGAGCACGCTGAGAGCGGGGAAACATTTGAGCAGGCCGCAAGTAGGCTTGACAGCTGCGTTATTTATTTATTTTTATCGTTTACCTGCCGCGCTGTGCGACCGGGCACTTGGGTAGCAACCACACGGGTTTAATTACACAGGCCAGCCATTAGCGCAGTATCACTAATGATGTTGAAAAGTAGAAAGTTAGCTGAGAGGACAACCGTTCAATTTAGGGGTACCTTCAATATATTTATACGTCACCGGAAAGAATTAGTACATGGGTAAACACGGCGTCGATTTTGATCTGATAACGACAGGTGCACAAGGGGGATAGTAGATGTACCGACAGCGGTTTCAACGTAGTCCGCCGATATCGTAGTGACATAGCTGTCAGTGCACCATCTGTTTCTATGCTTACAGCCATGAGGCCGCAGTGTGATATCAACGTGTGAAACAAACAAGCGGCATGCCGCGGAGACCCTGTCGTGCTTCCCGCAGTGAACTGAGTGAATTGAAAAGGTGCCAGTTGTTGCCTTCCCAGTGGCAGGATGGTCCTTTCTGGAAATTGCCACAAAAGTTGGAATTGCTGAGTCAGTTTGAAACGTGTCCATAGAAAATGTATATTGCTGAATTTGTAAGAAAATGTCTAACATTGTGCCTCCTGTTTTGTGTCGAGTAACTTGCTTACATGAAAATGTATAACATTGCTTCTCCTGTGTGTATCGATATGTGTACTTAACTCTATGTAGTTTCATCTTTGGCAAAGACTATGTATTGCATAGCATTGTAGCTCGCGCAGAGAGAGAGGGGACTTGTGGTTTAGCTCGCTTAGAGAGCAGTTGAGTTGTGTGTATGGCTCCGATGTAGAGCGGAGGCTGCTGTGTCAGCAAGTTGATTTGATTGTATTTGGAATATATTGTACTTCTTATAATTGTGAAAACGTTGTACCACCGCTGGAATAAAGGTAATTGCATTTCATGTCATTATGAAAAGGTTGTATTCTTTAGGAAATGTAATGGTGATTATTAATAACAAGTAACAAAGTTGACCTTTCTTTCCTGTTTCATTTACGTAGTTAGAAGATTAACCTACTTCCTTTATTTGATAATTAATTATTTGTCGATTTAAAGTGCAGTATTGATTTTGGTAATCTTGTTGAACAGATTTCGTTATTGGTACCGTAGTAAATGATTGTTATGCAACACTGCAGTTAATTGAGTGTCATACTGAATTCTCGTAGTCAAACATTATGAAAGTGATTTGTGTTTTTTTTATATCTTTCTCGCAGTCAAATTTTTTTAGTGTAGTCAGTGTGTGTTTCATGCAGGTTACATGTCAACAGTTATTTTGTTAAAAGATCCGTTGCGCACATAATCAGTTTAATGCACTGTTTCTTATTTAAACAGTATATACGTTAACACCAGGGCCATAATTAAACCAAATTACTGTGTTAATGAACAATGTAGGTGTTTAGTTAAATTTTGATTAAGTTATCTGATGACTTTATGATCTTGACTGTTAAACATCAATATATGACAACTATTTGGAATACAACTAATACCAGATTAGGTTTTGAATGAGTAACTTTAAAATAAACTACTATGTTGTCTGATTAAACGGTAGGTTCAACATAAAACAACGCACACACAACTTTTAAGTTGTCCGAAAGAAGAACAGGCACCAAACATATATATTTGCCGATGGCGGGCAATGATCCTTTCTTCAGTGTGGAGGCACTACTAGGCCCTTACTCCTACGGGAATCAGAATGAAAAAAATAGTAATAGTGAGCAGGATAAAGTTGAGAATTTGTAACTGACGGAAGGTGTGCTCGAATAGTCAGTGCAGGTGTGAATGATCGCTGTGTCCTTACAGGTCTGCTGGGCGCCGTGGCTCATCGCGCCCGATCAAAAGGCGCAAACTCCTTTGTAAAAAATAAACTAATTAATTAATAAAAATAAAAAAGCTGAGCTAAGAACACATAAAAAAACGAACAAACACGATCAGCGACCGCAAAGAACAGAACTACTAATAGAAAAAATAAATAAAATTAAAAGTGGTATAGGGGTCAGCACAACTGCCTAGAAAGCAGGAGACCCGGTTTGGAATCTCGGATGCGTACACAGTTTCAACTGTACCCATTCGTAGTTAATGTCATACATTCCGTTAACCTAAAAGTCATGAAGATGTGTTATTTGTGATGTAGACTGTTAACTTGGTGCAGTAATGAAAAGTGTTGTTATGCCTGCAGTTAATTTTATCATTTTGTCTTTAAGGCTTCATGCTGAGACAGAGTAAACGCCAAACAATAGCTGCTTGCTACTATGATTCGAAGTGGATATATTCACTAACAGGGACCATTTAGTCGGTCAAATTATCTGCACTTAGTAAAAAAGTTCATTTCGATCCTTATTAGTAAGCAGCTACAAAAGGCGTTTACTCGGTTTCAATATGCCTTTAAACGCAAACGTTGGCTGGATACAGATCAAAGGAACCTCTGCTTTCCGCTTCTGTATCCCATTTAAGCTCAGCAGCTAAAGTGCACAATTAAGAAAATAAGCAAAAGAGGCTTTTTGCCTCAAACACAGCACATTACTCCGTTCCATCGTGGCAGACTTGACGCATGTGTACTAAACTTTGGGTGGCAGATTGCAGCGGAGTTTCCGTTCTGTACTTATTTTTGCAAAGAACAAGGTGGAAGACGATGTTCATTACAATGCACAAATGAACAATATATTCACAATGGCTACGGCTCACAATTCTGTTACGTAGGTGAGGTTGACAGAGAACATAAACATTCCGTAGTCAGACGAACTCTGCCGACTTCGGCCTATACGAGAAGGGCATAACTGAAGACCGCTATAAAACCCATCAGCTTTGACCAATGACGTCATATCAGAGTCTCACAAGATACGCTACGTAGATATACCAACTACCAAAACAAAATCAACGAATATAAACACACGGAGTAATACCGTAATACTTATGTATTGTAGACAATAAAAAATCTGGGATCACTATCGTAAATTACGGTAAAATTTTACGACTTTCCTTGTCGGTCCCGGGAGATAACGTTGGCAACAACGGTAAATTTTTCACGAAGTACAGTGTAAATGTTATTGCTGCTCGTCGCACTCGCAGTATAATTAACACTGTCCCTGCTCTATGGATGACAGGTTCTTGTATGTGCTCTTTTCCGTCCAGTAAACTTACTATCCTCGTAAATTAAATATTTACAGATTACCACAACAGAATGTACCATCGATCACAGGTCTCAGTCCAAAAATTCGCGGCTTCGCCGGTAACTTACAGAAAATTTAAAACCCCTCTCTATTGACCTACACCTAACCATCAGAGAGAAGCTACAGATCACTTTTTAAACACATAGTCGTAATCTACAGGGTGTCCCCCTCAACTGTTTCAGATACCTCTGGAACTATAATAGGTATTGAAAAATGACTTTCACGGCCATAAACGTAGGGCAGGGACTTATGAAAGTAGGTACTATGAGACAGTCGGAGACCTTAAGAAATATTATTTTCAACATAAAATTATGTTGTTTTAAATGGATACCCTATTTTATTTCTTAAGCAATCAATAGAATAAAAAGAAAAGAAGAATGGCGTTGGTTGAATCGCAATCCGTCAATTACATCCGGAGAAACTGCGAAGCGAAGTTGACGTGTGAAACACATGAAGCGCACAGCTAACGCGTGTCCCAGGCTCAAGCGAGACTCACGGTTTAGTCTCGGACACGCGTTAGCTATGGGCTTCATGTGTTTCACACGCCAACTTTGCTTCGCAGTTTCTCCGGATGTAACTGACGGATTGCAATGCAACCAACACCTTTCATTTTGTGATTTTTTATTCTATTGATTACTTAAGAAATAATACAGGGTATACATTTAAAAAATACGGAAGTCTGAGTTGAAAATAATATTTATTTACGTTTTACACTCAGGTGCGCCTCGGTTGCACAGTGGTAGAGTGCCAGACTACAAATCACAAGGTCATGGGTTCGATTCCAACCACGGCCTAGGAATTTTATCTGTCACTTTCCACTTCTTTCACCTCTGGCAGTATTGCTCATGTGAAAAATTCCGAGTAGCACCGTGCTTCGGAACCCACGTTAAACTGTAGGTCCCCCTATAACTGGCTGGGTAAGTCAGTTCGACGGAGGAAGGCAACGGCATACCAAACAGGACCATGCCTAGTAAAGCACTGTGGTGTTCAAACCAATCTTCGGATTGTTGACTGCTTTACCTTACTGTCTCATAGTACCTACTTTCGTAAGTCCCTACAGTACGTTCATGACCGTGAAGGTCGTTTTTCAATATGTCTTATAGTTTCAGAGATATCTGAGGTGAAACAGTTGAGTTGAACACCCTGTATAATGTGTGTTCTGCTTGTAAACAATCGTCTTTAACTCAGATATGACGTCATTGGTCAGAGCCGACGGGTCGTATTGCGAACTTCAATCGACCCCGAGAAGGGGCCAAGTAAAACTGCGTGGCCAGTAGATGGCAGACCGATCGAGAGATGGAGCTCGAGATTTCCCATACAGTATCGTTCGAGCAGTGTCCAGACCCATCTCCTGGCAGGCTACGGAAATAATATGGTGTATCTATTAAAAATACCTAAGTTTGAGTTGAAAATAAATTTCTTTACGTTTTAGACTGTCTCATAGTACCTACTTTTTATAAGCCCCTACAGTATGTCCATGACCCTGAAGGTCGTTTTTCAATATCTGTTGTAGTTTCAGAGATATATGGTGTGAAACAATTGAGTGGGACACCCTGTTTAAAGTGTGTTCTGCTTGTAAACAATTGCCTTTAACTCAGATATGACGTCACTGGTCAAAGCCGACGGGTCGTATCGCGAACTTCAATTGACCCCGAGAAGCGGCCAAGTAAAAGTGCGTGGGCAGTAGATCGCAGACCGATCGAGAGATGGTGCTCGAGATTTCCGATTTCCCGTACAGTAACGTTCGAGCAGTGTCCAAACCCACCCTCTGGCAGGCTTAAGAAATAATATGGTGTATCACAAAAAAATTAATAAATAAATAAAAATAAAAAAAATAAACGGAAGTTTGAGTTGAAAATAATATTTCTTTACGTTTTAGGCTGTCTCATAGTACCCATTTTCATAAGCCCCTACAGTACGTTCATGACCGCGAAGGTCGTTTTTCAATGTCTCTTGTAGGTTTAGAGATATCTGGGGTGAAACAGTTGAGTGGGACATCCTGTATAATGTGTTTTCTGCTTGTAAACAATTGCCTGTAACTCAGATATGACGTCATTGGTCAAACCCGACGGGTCGTATCGCGAACTTCAATTGACCCCGAGAAGCGGCCAAGTAAAAGTGCGTGACCAGTAGACGGCAGACCGATCGAGAGATGGAGCTGGAGATTTCCCGTACAGTAACGTTCGAGCAGTGTCCAGACCCACCCACTGGCAGGCTCAAGAAATAATATAGTGTATCCATTAAAACAAATACGGAAGTTTGAGTTGAAAATAACACTTCTTTACGTTTTAGACTGTCTCATAGAACCTACTTTCATAAGCCCCTAGAATACGTTCATGACCCTGTAGGTCGTTTTTCAACATCTCTTGTAGTTTCAGAGATATCTGGGGTGGAACAGTTGACACCCTGTTTAATGTGTGTTCTGCTTGTAAACAATTGCCTTTAACTCAGATACGACGTCATTGGTCAAACCCGACGGGTCGTATCGCGAACTTCAATTGACCCCGAGAAGGGCCAAGTAAAAGTGCGTGGTCAGTAGATGGCAGATGGAGCTCGATATTTCCCGTACAGTAACGTTCGAACAGTGCCCAGACCCACCCCCTGGCAGGCGAGAAGCCCCGCGGCGTGTCCTGATGCCCACCCCGGCTGTCGCCGCCACCCTCTCCCTTTCACTCGTCGTAATTAAGTTGGGTGGCGGCGGCCTGCCTCGCCTCGCCTCGCCGCCCGCGCCCCCGTCCCGCCGGTATTGACCACGACGGCGGCCAGATAGCAGCCGCTACAACTGCATTATGTTTTTCCTCCTGCGCGCGCCCCGACACTAGTTATCATGTTTGTGTCACAAATGGACAAGTTGCGACACGGCTAATGACATCAGGCGCCCGCCCCTCGCCGCCAGCTGACAGCTGCCACCTCGCCCTCGCTCCCTCCCTGCCGGTGTGCCCTCGCTGCAGACCCTTTTTCCTCTGCGTGACAGCGGCCAACAGTCACCACCTGCGCCGTATCGCGGCCGCCGGTGAGGAAAGAGGCGCTCGGGTGCGGCCACAATATACGCCACAACGCCGTTTCTTCTTTGTCTGCCTCGTCAGACGGTACTAGAGATGGGAATAATGAAACATCTGACGGTTTCGAAACAAATGAAACCGTACAGTGTGATGTTCCGAAACAAATGAAACCGTACAGTGTGAGGTTTCGAAACACTGTATCGAAACCATGAAACCGCGTGTATTTTGTAATAAGAACCTTTCTCGCAGATTAAAATTGTGTGCCAGAACCGGGAATCGAACCTGGGACCTTTGCCTTTCGCGGGCAAGCACACTACCGACTGTGCTATCCCGACACGACTCACGATGCCGCCTCACAACTTTACTTCCGCCAGTACCTCGCCTCCTACTTTCCAAACTTCACAGAAGCTCTCCTGCGAACCATGCAAGACTAGCACTACTGGAAGAAAGGATATGGTAGAGACATGGCTTAGTCTCAGCCTAAGGGATGTTTCCAGAATGAAACTTTCACTCTGCAGCGGAGTGTGCGCTGATATGAAACTTCCTGGCGGATAAAAATTGTGTGCCGGAACCGGGACTCGAACCTGGAAACTTTGCCTTTCGCGGGCAAGCGCACTACCGACTGTGCTATCCCGACACGACTCACGATACCGCCTCACAACTTTACTTCCGCCAGTACCTCGCCTCCTACTTTCCAAACTTCACAGTAGCTCTCCTGCGAACCATGCAAGACTAGCACTCCGGGAAGAAAGGATATGGTGGACACATGACTCAGCCACAGCCTAATGGATGTTTCCAAAATGAAACTTTCACTCTGCAGCGGAGTGTGCGCTGATATGAAACTTCCTGAAAGATTAAAATTGTGTGTCGGAACCGGGACTCGAACCTGGGACCTTTGCCTTGTCTCCACCATATCCTTTCTTCCAGGAGTGCTAGTCTTGCATGTTTCGCAGGAGAGCTTCTGTGAAGTTTGGAAAATAGGAGGCGAGGTACTGGCGGAAGTAAAGTTGTGACGCGACATCGTGTCGGGATAGCACAGTCGATAGTGCGCTTGCCCACGAAAGGCAAAGGTCCCAGGTTCGAGTCCCGGTTCCGGCACACAATTTTAATCTGCCAGGAAGTTTCATATCAGCGCACACTCCGCTGCAGAGTGAAAGTTTCATTCTGTTTTCTAATAGTTTGGGCCTGTTTATTGTAACATCGTCAATCTGTAATGTAAAAGTATTGCTATAGAACCACACAGTTCGAGGTCAGCAACTGTAGGAGTAAAAAACACGTGTATTAAAATGCCTTGGCAGTTATATATTTCCTGCAACGCCTAAAATTTACCTGACACCCCGGAGGCCTCAAGTGGTTATGTTGGCAAAATCAAGAACACGGTAGAAGATGTTTATATTCTTGCTGCTGTGTGGTTGACAGGTTCTTGTTTGTTTGTTTAGCTTATGGTACTACAGTACGGGGTCATCAGTCCCTAAACTTACAAACTACTTATGAACTAACTAATTCTAAGGACGGCACAAATATCCATGCCCGAGAGGGGATTCGAACCCCCGACCGTAGTGGCCGTGCAGACCGTGACTGGAGCGCCTCAGTCCCCTCGGCCACCGCGACCGGCTCGGAGGGTGCATCAGTGTAACTAGAGGTGTAACTGACGGTCATGTAAACCATTCCATACCTTGGAATGCCAGACATTCTGCATGCAGGAGTGAGCCGAGCTGCACTTCGTTTCCTTATCTTCTGTCTGGCGTAAAGAATTGAAATCGATTCCGTATTTCTTGATTTCCAGAAAGCTTTTGACACCGTACCTCACAAACGGCTTTTTATCAAATTGCGTGGTTATCGTATATCGCCCCAAATTTGCGATTGGATAGGGGATTTCTTGTCAGAGAGGACACATTTCGTAGTAATCGATGGTAAGGCATCGACTAAAACAGACGTGATATCGGGCGTTCCACAGGGTAGTGTTATTGGTCCTCTGCTATTCCTTATTTACATAAACGATTTAGGGGAAAATCAAGTAGCTCTATTAGGTTGTTTGCAGATGACGCCGTCATTTACCGTCTAGTAAAATCATCTGAAGATCAAAACCGACTGCAGAACGATCTGAATAAGATATTAGTATGGTGTAAAAATTGGCAATTGACTCTAAATAATGAGAAGTGTGAAGTCGTCCACATGAGTACGAAAAGAAATCCGTTAAACTTTGTTTACAAGATAAATCAATCAAAAGTGAAGGCCGTAAACTCAACAAAATACCTAGGAATTACTATTACTTCAGACTTAAATTGGAAAGAACACGTAGATAATATCGTGGGAAAGGCGAACCAGAGATTGCGTTTTATTGGCAGAACCCTTAAAACATGCAAGAGAACTACAAAAGAAACTGCATACACTACGCTTGTCCGTCCACTTCTGGACTATTGCAGCCCCGTGTGAAATCCTTATCTGGTGGGTTTAACGGAGGACATCGAAAGAGTCCAAAGAAGAGCAGCTCGTTTCGTATTGTCACGATACAGGGGAGACAGCGTTACGGAAATGATACAGGATCTGGGATGGGAATCATTACAACAACGGCGCTTATCGCTGCGACGTGGGCTACTTGCGAAACTCAGTCGCCAACATTCTCCTCCGAATGCGAAAATATATTGTTGACTCCCACTTACATAGGTAGAAATGATCATCAGAATAAAATACGAGAAATCAGAGCTCGAACGGAGAGATTCAGCTGTTCGAGAATGGAATGGCAGATAAATAGTATAAAGGTGGTTCGATGAACCCTCTGCAAGGGACTTAAATGTGATTTGCAGAGTATCCCATGTAGATGTAGACTTGTAGATGTATGAGTAGTACAAATGCGATTAAGTGGTCGAGACGGTTGAGCAGTTCTATTCATAATATCTACATCCATATTCCGTAAGCCACCTGACGGTGTTATTGGAGCGTAACTTGAGTACCATTAACGGTTCTCCCTCGTATTCTAGTCTCGTATTGTTCGCAGGAAAGAAAGATTGTCGGTATGCTTCTGTGTGGGCATTAATCTTTCTGATTTTACCCTAATGATCTCTTCGTGAGATATACGTAGGAAGGAGCAATATACTGCTTGACTCCTTGGTAAAGTTATGTACTCAAAACTTCGACAAAAGCCGGTAACAAGCTACAGAGCGTCTTCCACTGCAGTTTCTCGATCATCTCCGTAACGCTTCCACGATTACTAAATTATCCTGTAAAGAAGCTCGCTGCTGTCCGTTGGGTCTTCCCTACCTCCTGCCAAGGGCGGATTCAAGGGGGAAGTGGGGGGCGAACAAGTGTACTGTAACCTACTTCCTTTGTTTTCGGACTGCATTTCCTTATGATTCTTCTAATGAATCTCAGTCTGGCAGATGTTCTTTCTTCCCGCGCGCTATTCGAGAATGGAATGGGAGATAAACAGTATAATGGTGGGTATAATGGTGGTTCGATGAACCCTCTGCGAGGCACATGAATGTGATTTGCAGAGTATCTCATGTAGATGTAGATGGGTGAGTTGAAAAAGGTATACATTCCACAAATTTCGCAAATTAAACTGAGATAGCCATTTTCTTCTTTGGACGTATCTACATGCATTGACATAAAAAAAGAACATCTTCCTCTACTTCAAATGCGCTTGCCAACAATAGTCAGATACGAGTGAATTGAAGAAGGGTCATATTCCTGGAATATGTTCCTTTTTCAACTCAAAGCTGCGCTAGTGTGGGCGGTACCCACTTCAGTGCTAGTGCTCGCTGATCAGTCAAGTGTTTGACGTGTGATGTCGCAGATAAGTAAGCTGTTTAGAAATATGTTGGTTATGTTTACAGTGTAAAGTGATAAGATCAGTGCCAAAATTAGTTTAGTGAAGTTCATTAGTCTTTGGTTTTCTTTAACCAAGTAACAATGTCAGCAACAGACAGTGACAGTGGTGAACCAAGATGTAAAAAGGGAAGACATCACAAAGAGAAACATGTACGGGAGATGGAAAATTTAGCAACGCGTCGTGGTGAGGAGTTTGTAACTTCAGCAGTCGTTCTTGATAGTAAAAATAAAAAAATAGAACATTTTTTTTTCAAACAAGGCTTTCTTTCAGCTGCTAATCCACTAGAATAAGAAGATTAACGACTGTCTAGTATGAAAAGTGAAACAATGAAAAATGTTTAATCGGAAAACATTATATTTTTGAAAATATATGTAACCAACAGTTTCGAAATACATTTTTTTGCTTTTTTACAAAGATTGAATCATTTAACTTTGTTTATTTCCGAAACCTTTTCAGCATAATCCACAAATTCGAATGAATTTTGTACATTCAAAAACTTTGAGTTGAAAAAGGTACATATACCTGAACATATTTAGACAGTTACATGGTATATAATAAATATTTATACATTGGTACCATGTGCAATGTGTTTACTACACTTAAATGTACACATTTACAAAAGTAAATTTTTTGTATAACAACTACTTTTCCCACAATACAATTTTTCTTGTTTTGCCGAAAATTTATGTTTTTGGAATGTGTACCTTTTTCAACTCACCCATTCAATTGTCAGCTCTTTGAATTGAACAAGAAGGTCCCTGTCCACGAAACATGAAAAGAAATTCAGAACTGAACACACAGCATCTAATTTACATACAACGCCAAGGGCCCCACTAGAAACGTATATACTCCACAAACAGTCTTTGTATGCCCATCCCCTGTATAATCACTACGATATTTTGCTGTGTCTCCCTTCCGTCTTGGCCTCCTCTCAGTACTGTTAGAGAGAATATATTGCAGTTCTACATTCATCTTTGAATCACTACCTTCGTTTTATGAACCTAAAAACAAAGAAAAAAATCATTATTCAGATGATCTAGTGAACAACATACAAACCAATCGGTTCAAGAATCATAGAACTCGAAATACTCACTAAAAATTTGACGCAGTTCTTCTTTCACAAAGACTGAATTGTCTGAATTGTCGATTTCGTCGTCCTCTCTGTCATAATCAATAAAACATTTCTCAAGTTCAGGCAAAATTACGTGCAGCATAACAGAGCTCTCAAGCCATGTCCGTTCATTTACCTACTGAATGAGTGGACACCGCTTTCTACCTTTCCCGTTCCATATGCTTTAACGTCCCGTCGACAGCGCGGTCATTAGAGACGGCCGTTTCTTACAATAAATGTGACAAGTCGGCCGATTTAGAAACTAAATTTTCAGTATCTTTAGTCTGTTTTAGACCATAGATTTACTAAGTAAGACATTTAAGATAAGTCTAGTCCGTCAATAAACTAGATTTTGTGTTTAAAAGCCCGAAAACGAAGATCACGTCAAATGTCGTGATCGGCATGCTACAGAAATTTCCATATCCCGTCAGTTGACGTGATTGGCAGTCAGAGTGTTAACCCTTTCTCTGCTAGCTCTCTGCACTGCGTCCTGTGTTGTTCCTGTACTGTTAGGCTGTTCTGATAGATGGCAGTTGGTCTCTATGACATGCGATTTTAAGAAAACGACTAAAACGCCAACGTGAAAGGAATTGAGGATACTTTTTATTTATTTATTTATTTCTCTTAGACTGATAATGGAATGAATTTCATTTCACCATTTTTCAAGTATAAGTTAAGATGGTACGGACATGTACAAAGAACGATGGAGTACTGCGTGGGGACAATAGTTGAAAACGTTAAATTTGTAGGGTCAAGGACTTCTCAAAAGAAGAAAAAAATCTGTGTCTGTATAGCCGGCGGTGGATTTGAACCACCGTCTCTCGATTGCGACTTCAGTGTATTACCACTAGACCACCTCGCTTGGTCTTGAGACCAATATTCGGATAGAAAGACAACATAGCACGGGATCTAAGAGTAAAAACGGTAAAAGACACAGCAAACATTGGATAGAAATTTACGGAAAGGAAGAAACCAACAAAAAAACGCCAACCCCACGTGACGTGGGAAAAGGCAGAGATGAAAGATTCCTAATAGTTACTGTGTTGCTTCAAATTAACTAAAAGAGTTCCCAGGTAAAATATTACATTGCAGAATTTTGAGTGTGGTTGATTTAACCTTATACATTCCAGCAGATTAAATGTGGATAACAGTATATAAATAGTATTTAAATTGACAGCAGAACCATATCACACTTCATTCTCGAGATTCTGCTTTTTATATCCGGGGAAAGTACTGCGCAGTGTTCTCAACTATGTCCATGGGGACTTTCAAGTTGTTATGGAACACTTATCATCTGATTTTAAGAAACTAATTTTATGGAAAAAAATATCCTTCCACATATTACCCACTGATATCTTCGCTCAGTAAATGACTAAATAATTTTATCGTTATTTTTCATAGTTACTTTGTGGCATCAAATCAAGTAAGAAGTAACGAAATTCTAAAGAGTATGTAGGGAGAAAAAAATAAATAAATAAAAAGAGAGAGAGAGAAATTTATTACATCTAATAACATGGAAAGAACATCGAAATATTAGCAAGTAGGGCTCAGAACAATATATCATTTTGTTCCCAAGACACCGGTTTTTATATTAGGCGTCCAGCACTCTAAGGTATCCACAATTCCGTTCGTACAAATTAGGAATCATGTGGTCATAAGAACGCTCACATTTAAGAAATTATTCAAATTATCGATACGGGTTATATTTTCAATTGATAGTTTGAAAATAGACTAATATGTCGTTTGACAAATACTCGACACCTTGTTTACTCGCAAATATACATATTTAACTCGACAGAAGAAGTGTAAGAATCGGCGGAACAGGACGCATAAACAAGTCAAGTGTGATTAAGGAAATCCACAGACCATGTTTACTGACATCCACAGTACCTAAGGATTGCTGTAACAAACGAATTAACTCGTCCATAGCGGATAAAAGATTAAGGCTGATTTATAACAGGCCATAAATTGATCTAGAGCTGCATGATTTTTTCCTTCGAAATCACGAAATGTGCCCGAGGAACAATATACGTTATAATTTGTTTATCTATCACCTGTGAGGACCAAAAAAATTAATGTCCTTTTTTAGGCAATTGTCACCACCGCGTAAATATTTTATAAAATTCATTGTTCGTTTACTGTTTCAACACATTATTTATTGTTCGTAACCAGTTTCGGTCAAAGAACATCACCTGACGTGAAAATACTTTAGGTAGAAACGGTTTACATGACAAACAAGTATATACTGTTGTATATTATAAACTGACAACATGAAACCACATTTATAGTTCGTTTATTTTTATGACATGACAGATGTAGCTGAACAATTGTAGTTTTAAAACAGTTCAAATGCCCCAAAATACGGTAACTTTTACTGAGAAAACAGCAGACAAGCTGAAAGGCAACCGCCAAGCATTACGAAGGTAAACTGGGCGCCATTCGTTATATCTTCCTTTGAGTTATGTCAGAAACATAATACTCAATCGAGGAACGAGTCTATAAGACAGTAATTTAACATGTGAACAAACAGCAAACATTCGGTCTTAACTGCTTGTTCACAACTAAATGCAGCTTACTACGTTCGCACGAGCTCGAACTCTTGCATTTCGCGTTTAGAACAGCAATTTATATATATATATATTTAGCACTACATAGCATCTCTCATGTGGACGTTGAATGTCAAAGAAAAATTTTGAGAACTTTTTGTCTTAACGTACTTTCAAATGTTAGCTCTTGTAATCCTTGAAATTGAAAATGAGAAGACATTAACCCTGGAAATTAGGGAAAAAAGAAAGAAATAAAAGAAACTGTCATGAGGGCGTGTGCCAACCCCCACAAGAGACTTAGCGCAACGTTACGAATTTCAGCTAGAATTTACAACCAGCATTTTGACGCATCATATCAGAAACCTGTGAAGCTTTTGTTGCTTCGCAGTCAACTTCCTTGTATTCGTTAACCAAAGCGCCACAAGCCAGATTTTTCTTGTCTCTGTTATTGCAATCCTTACATTTAACTTGACAAGGAAAAGTTTGGTACAGCTTCACGAAATCCGTGAAAAGTTGCTAGATTTCATGTTACTAGTAACTCTCCAACTGCATCATATATCAACTAAAAAGAACTTAGCAGTATTATGGAACCACATTCAGAGTCACGCAAAAAAGTATTAAATTGGAAAGAAATTCATAGGTAATATAATAGCGAAAATATTTACCTAGTCAACATGTAATAGTGTATAGATGCAAATTACCTGTCAAGGTCATATTGGGAGTGTTAACGCAGTGGAAGGAATTTCCTGTTAAGGAAAAGTCTAGTTTCAATCTCATGACATCTTCCATTGATGTGTCGTACGTCAGTTTCATTCCCTTTATTGCTCCAAAAACTGATTAGACATTAATGCGATTCACTTTCACCGTTTAAGGTGAAAATAAATGTTTGTGTTTGTGTTTTCCGTTACACGAGGAAGAAAACTACCGTTTGACACTACTGTTTGCCCTTAGGACGGACATCGGGCCACGCATATGAACAAGGAATGTTCCGCATTTCGTTCACCTACTTGAAATGAGACTGTTATGTGAGTTTTACCCAGATATCTCTCATACAGTTGAAACACTGCCATTGTAATAAATAAACATTGCAACGTGAAAAAAGTATCTCGTTAAAATGAATTCCATCAAAATCATAAAATCTATAAAAATGTAAGACTTGGAACACATTAGTGCCACAATTAAAAGTTGTACGATGTCATGTAAAACGTTGTCGGTTGGCTTTGTTAGTATATACCTAACCACCTGTTCACGATTTTTTTCATAAACTGTGATCTAATTAGGCACCTAACAAAATTTCTATAAGTCCCTTCAATATTAGACATCTTCATTTCTACCAAAAAAAAAAAAAAAAAAAAAAAAAAAAAAAAAAAAAAAAAAAAAAAAAAAAAAAAAAAATTCGTCGTTACGCAATCGCATTGCACCATAATCTACTATTTAAAATAGATTGTTTTATACTTATTTAAGAATACATAAATCTTACGTGATAATGTGTATTTAAATAATCGAATTTCGATTATTCGTATGTCACAATGATGCTGTGAATTATCAAGTCATTATTATATTTATTCTGAAGTCATTATGTTGCAGTGCGCTTTCCAAATCATTATATTTTGTTAAGGATATAAAGACTTATAATAACTGCTTGACAGCTGAGTCGGAAACTGACTTCAAATTTTTGTAAATCTGAGAAGCTTACCTGGTTTATCAGTCCCTAAACTCGCACACACACACACACACACACACACACACACACATAAACCCAAGGGAGGACTCGAACCTCCGACGGTGAGCAGCCGTGCGCTCCGTGGCAAGGCACTACAATGCGGCCGAAAGAAGAATAAATTATGTAGGCTATAATCCACACAACATACCGGCCGCGCCATATCAGTCGGTATTGGCCGAAAATATTATAGGAAGTTTTATATGTGCTTTTTGGGAACTCTGCAAATGCTTACTCAACCATTACTGTCGGCTCTACGGTATTAATCATTTTATTCGAACACAAGCAGCAATCTGGCCACTCGTCTCTGGATTGAATTATATGCCCTTTCTTCCATAAGCAGTCCCTTGGAATCAACAAAAGCAACAATACGATGTGTAGCGGAGGTTATTGCTGTAGAATTAGCACTTCCCTCATTTCCGTTCCAGTCTTGAATGGCTGGGAAGAATGTTGGAAAGCCTCCGTATCAACTAGTATTTCTCTGTTTTATCCTTCACGGCCTTTTAGGAGAAACCAGTCTGATGGTTTCAAGACAGAAAGAAAGTCGTAATTGGTAGCAATATATACAGTATTGTATTGCAATAAAGTACAGGCTATATTATATATTTTGTATGTTTAGTCAATCCAGTACTGATAATATTACGACGGATGCTGATCTTCTTCTTGCCTTGTATTACATCAACTCCTTCGCATGCATTGGAATCAAAGCTGATGATAGGTTTTTTCTTACAAGCCCTCCTTCTAAACACAAAAAAATGTACGTTTACAAGGAACTACCTGCTTTTTGTTATCAGTCTAATAACAATTTATTACATCATTTACATCCATGTACAGGACAATGATGTAATGTTAGAAACATAAAAATTGCGGAAGAAACAAAGTGTACAACTGTAAGTTACGATTATCTGGTCAAAAGACTAAAGATATATATATATATATATATATATATATATATATATATATATATATATATATATATATTTTTTTTTTTTTTTTTTTTTTTTTTGAGGTTTGATTCCAGTTTTTGGAACGGTGTGCTCAGAGACCACAAAACTATGTATACAATAACTTTAGTATGCAGCATTGGTCGTTATTTATTAATGTTTTTGCACCTCGATTTCGATCATATAGTGATCATCCTCAATGCACCAGTCATCGTAATATCAGCTATGCACAATCATATGCCAAATTAGCTGAATGTAACAGATTTTTTTGAACCTATCAATGTTGTGTCCAACCATGAAATTTCAAGATTGGACACTACATTGATATGTTCAAAAAAAAAAATCGGTTACATTCAGCTAATTTGGCATATGATTGTGCGTAGCTGATATTACGATGACTGGTGCATTCAGGATGATCACTATGTGATCGAAATCGATCTGCAAAAACATTAATAAAAAACGACCAATGCTGCATACTATAGTTATTGTATTCACTAATAATATGTTATTACTTCCGAAAAAATCAAAACATTTTCTTGAGACTACGCAAGTTTGCTTCCCAAAAGAGCCCTCACTGTTTTTTCCTAAGTTATTCCATCCTCTGCCATCAAAGTGAAGATAAATAATTTCAGTAGAGCAGAACAATAAACACACTGCGCGAGGGTGACATGTGAACGAACTGCATAACCTGCAGATCATAATCCCTTGTTACCACATCATCTTTCTCACAAACTGTTTCATTTCACCTCACTGAAAGAACTATATTAGAGCCTGAGAGAGTAAAATGAAACTGTGATATATTCGAGGAAGTTCAATAAAGGTCTCACGCGCAAAACCGTTCCAAATACAATCTGATTTAAAGTTTTAATGATGTGACGTGCACGCTGTAATGCAAAGTATTTCAAGTGTTGGTAATGAAAAATGAATTATTATCACCTCATTCACAAATGAAAAACTGGCTATTAACCACAATGTTGGTTATTTCTTCCGTTGCATCAGCAGAACGTATTTCCTCATAAAATATTACAAAATTTTTGTGGGTTAACTCTCCCCACAAGCGATATATGATAACGGTATTAGCTTCGAAGCGTCGCAGCAGCTCATTTATATTATGAGCAATGGAAGCAGACGGACAGCGGAAATTGTACGGAACACAGATTTTTTTAAAATTATTTTTATAGAAACCGTTCTGGACTGCAATTGAAAAACTGGATCGCTGACATTGTGGTCAGTGGTTTAACATTCCTCGTACGCGCCTTACGACCTCTTATAAATGACCAGTATTCTACAAAGAACAGAATGGCAAGTATTCTGAAAACAACCTAGTGGAAAAAACTACTCTCCGGTTATTAGTTCCGGTACATATAAAAAGTCGCCTTTTAGTGTTAAGCTCTCGTTACTTTTTCTGTATACGCTCTGTTGAATGTACGTTTACACGAAAGAAAGCAGTTACAGCACAAATTTGTTTGCCATTTGAACAAAGGTTTTACTTCTGGTGTTAAAAAGGCTTCTTTCGTATTGTGCTTTAGCCTCCCTAACAATATACCAAGAACTACTACTGAATTTGGAACAAGAACTAGTATTAATATGCGAATTATATAGGAATAGTATTTCCTACAAGAGAAACGAACTGAAGAACGAACTTTTACCAGCAAAGAAAATGATATAGCTAAAAGTGGCACGATACTCTTTAACCAATGTTTAAATTGAGCCGCTTAAAAATACATCATTTGGATGAACAATTTAGATTCTACGGAAACGGTAGAATGACAATGATGAATACTAAAAACATCTTTAACGTCTTCTACATTAGAGCCGAACACGCATTCACATTTCCAGAGAGTGAAAACTGAGGAAGCGTGCAAATTTAATGGAAATAAGAATTCCGGTGGTGCTGAGGTCAGCACTGCTTAGCATGTGTGAAGTAACTAGTGACACAATGCGAAAGTATAGTGTAACAATATTTTTGTTGTTATTAACTAATATCTATGTTCATGAAAACAATTAATAACGCATTTATGCATGAAGCTCTTGTGTAAATAATATGGCACATCTGAACTGCTCAACATGCAGCTTTGTGGTTATAACTGTCGTCGACAACATTCTAATTCGATATGTGCATGATCTAACAGCCAACCTAATGTTTAAAATTCAATCTCTGACACCTATATTTAAAACCGTGCTTCAGTAAATTTGCTACGACGTTAAAACCAAAGCGATAAACGGATCAACTTTCAGTCCTTTGCACATGTAGCTAATCAACGAGCAAACATTATTTAGTGAGGATATTCCAGTGATTCTTTACATTTTTCTTCTTAAATTATTTTTAATATCGTACTCGTCAGTGGCGGCGATTGGACGTCAGAAGTGTGTGTGTGTGTGGGGGGGGGGGGGGGGGGGCAAAATAAAATCTAAAACTAAAAATGGCATTGTAAGAAATTCTTTCATGTTATAGTTTGATTTTTGCACCTACAGGCCTATAATACCAAATGCGAGGAAAAACAAAAGACAATATACAATTGTAAATGCCATAAGTTGTTTAATTAAGTTGTCTAGTAAAATACAACTGTTTCAAACAAAGGAACATTAGTTTAATTATAAACAAAAATAACAGACAATAGCGTAATTTAACACGATACGTCTTGTCAAAGCATAATTGCTTTAAAACAAAGCTATGTGCCTTGGTTTCCGCCTGGTATAAATTTCTACACATTCTTTTAATTTGATGTTTTTAGCCGCATCTTTTTCAATGGCTAATATAGCTAAATGTGTTAAACGTTCTTGAAGCATAGAATTCCTCAAGTAGTTTTTGATCCGTTTGAGGACATTGAAATATCGTTCTGCCGTTGCAGTTGACACCAGGATAGTCAAAAACAGTTGCAGTAGCTTGAACAAATTAGGAAATACATACTGGTTGTGAACATTTTCAGACTTAAATTGTGAAACCAAATTTGGCACAAGATAACGATCTATTTGGTCTGAATCATGCTTCTTTCTTGAAAATACATCGATTTCTGAGACTACATTATCATTTTCCAGACCAAATGCGGAACTCACAGAAAAACATGCTTCTTTGATACGGTCGTTACAAATCGAGTTGTTCTTCATCGAAGCCGTCAGCAGTAGTTCCATGTTGCAGAGTAGAGCCAGCTGTTTTTTTTTTTTTTTTTTTTTTTTTTTTTTTTTTTTTTTTTTTTTCAAATCGTGACCTATTGTTCTCACTGAGTGTATTTAAAAGAGGGTAGTAAAATGTTTTTAAAAAGTAGACTTCAGGTGAATCATATTCGGATTAACATCTCCTCCTCCTATCTTTTGTGGAAGTTTTCTTTTGCGTTGAACTGTTGGCCCCTAAAAGCCATGTCTTTCACAAAAATCAATTGCTTCTGTCAAAAACTTTTGGAACTCTTCTTCATTTCTCAAACAATTTATGGACATAACTAGGCTGTCAGCAACCTGGACTAGTTCATGAATGGATACATCATGATTCTGTATGTACTTTGAAAGAATGTTAGTTTTTTTTTTTTTTTTTTTTTTTTTCAAAAAAGTACTTCATAGTATTCAATACAAAAATAAACTTCAAACTTGGTAATACTTGTGATCAATCCGTGAGCATCTCCACCAGTTATGGAGTCAGTAGCTTCAATATTTTCCAGAGTGTGCATATATCTATTAAGTGTTTATCTATTAAGTGTTGTTGAACTGCTCGCAAGCTTTCATATCTGCTGCTAAATCTTGTGTCACTTAGTGCTTTCAAGGACAAATCATTATTTATTCCTTCTTTGACTGCACATGCTGCACTTTTTACTGTGGCAAATCTGCATGTCTTTTAGACGAAGCCTCAATAAAACAGTATAGTTGTTGGACTGTGCTAAAAACGTTGCGAACAGAAGGAATGTTTTTAGATGCATCGGCAAGTGCAAGATTTAGAGAATGCATATAGCAATGTACAAACATAACATACAGGTTTCGTTCTTTCACCCTCACAGCGACACCCTTGTAAGAACCACTCATGTTTCCCCGCTCCGTCATAGCACTGAGCAATTATATTTTTAAGGTCAATGCCAAGTTCACCGAAAATTGCAACAAGCAGCTTGTATAACGTTTCACCGTCAGTCAAATCAGTTTTATAAAAACCAAGAAAGCTTTCTCTGATTTCGAGCTTTTCAGTTACATATCTTATAACAAGAGTCAATTGTTCTTGATGTGACACATCTGGAGTTTCATCAACACTCACGGAGGATTGTTTCGATTTTTTAGTATCATCAAATATGTACTGCCTGGCCAAATTTGCCATGATTTCAATCATTTCATTTTGAACATCGTGATGATCATAATTGAAAAACTTATCTCTGTCTAAAAAGTTTTGTTTTAATAAAGAGTTTTCCGTTGATCTCAGCTTCAATAACTCGACATAATTACCCCTGTTATCAGAGTCCTCATTTTCTCTATGACCCCGAAGTGCTATTCCCTGCTTGGCCATGAAAAGTAGGGACTGGAATAAAATCTTCAGATAATCACGAATTTTTTTTAACTTCTTCTTGATGATGTGTTGATATTTTGCTTATCACACTTTCTTTACTTTTAAAACCTTCCTGCCAACGTGGAATAGCTCTGAGGTGAGAAGTTTTTTCGTGCTCTTTAAAGCGTTGGACTGTTTTTTCCAGTTTTTAAACCCATTAGCATCATAACAACCTGTGGAACCGAAAAAACGACATGGGAAGCAAAAAGCTTTATCATCAGCAACACTGTATTCTAACCAATTGTAATTTGTGTACCACATACTTCTAAACTTTCTATCCTTTGTTTCTGGGCACTTATCAATAAGAGGTTAAAAAGGACCGTTTTTTAAAAAAACTGTCATGCTGCTTGTCTACCATGAATTGGATCTCTTGGTTCAAATTGAAGCTGAGAAGGACTATTAGACTGAGTAGTCTTACTTACAGGCAATACACTCTCAGCATGTGTACCACCATAATTCCCACTTACAGCTATGTTACAACTGTGAAAATCAGTTTTAAAAGTATACAAGTGTTACTACGCTAAAAAAGTGAATAATTTAATCATATTTTTCCCAGAAAGTGGGGGGCAACTGCCCCCCCCCTGCCCCCCCCCCCCCCCTATTCGCCGCCACTGGTACTCGTAAATACAATAAAAGCAGAAAAGTGTGCCTACGTTCTGTAGCAAAATCTATTTTGCTTCTCAGACTCGTAGTTTGTATTAAATGTGAAATAAAATCAAACAGTATATTCCAAGTGAAAAGCTACTAAGAACGCACAAAGAGACTACTGAAATTTCAAGTAACTTCTCAACAACATTCAAGTATATACACTACAGGTAACTATAAACTCAGTGTTCTTATATCTTTTAATGTTACGACATATCCAGCGCCTCTTTACCAACTATAATATTGTCGATCATGACTTACCTTTTACTGTATGAACGGATATCACTGCCAAATTTATGTATTTATTATTCTAAAAATATAAAGTTACGAATTTTAAGATGATCTTATACAATTTCATATTCTACACAAAAGGTGACTTGTGCAGAAAAATTATTCTGCGCGATTATCTGTTAGAGATAACAGATGAATATCGCTTTATGTTTATGCTGTAATGTCAAATAATAATATTACAGTAACCTCTTCTATATATGGACTTGAACCTACTGTATTTAATTCTTACCGCTGTTGCTTCTTAATATAAATCTGTGAAGGCAAACACAAAAATTAAAGAAGCTCCGCCATAACGCAGGAAAAATGGATCAGCAACTAATAAAAGAATTATTATTTGTAACTCTGTTAAAATTTCAAAGAGAAATACCCTTTTTGTCGTACCTAGTTTCGGACACGACGTCAGTTATCAAACCATCGCCTTCATTGTAAATGCTGCATCGTTCTGACTACATTACTATTTCAGTACTTACGATGAAAACCATGGTTTGAAAATGGACGCCACGTCCGAAACCAGAGATTGAAAATAAATGATGTTCGTCATTGAAACTCCAACAGATTTGAAATAATATTGTAAACAACGATTAATGTGAATTCCTCCGTAAAACGACAGTAGTGGATACTGTTGATTGTTATGTAGTAATTTTATTACCCATATTCATAGCAGTATTATTTATAGAGCTAGAAACGGTTTTAACGTAGATGTCACCGTGAAAAAGTCTTTACATTATTTGTCTTGGAACGTCGACCTATACATACAAATCTCTGATCAACTCTGCAGCTACTATTTGCGATCTGATTACGACAAGCAGAAAATAACAAAGTTATGTGAATCAACTTACTATACGCTTATAAAAGTTGAAACAGTTAGGGAAGTAAACAGCATCAAATATGCATTCTTCCCAATCTTAATGATGAGAACGAAGTAGTCAGAAAATTCATTACTCTACCATCTTCATAATTCGTCACTTCGTTCAAAGATTTTCTTTGGCCTGAAAACAATGCAGATATTTTGGACAAATTCTACATTACATCACCGCCTTATCTAGTGATTACATTGAAGAATCCAGACCGCTTACTAAAAAATTAAGTTTCATTGCTGAGATATCGTTGACATGGGATATTAATTTCTAATGACCATTGAAGAAATTAATCCTTTCTAAATATGCCCTTGATATAAGAATTTGTTCGACAGAACTATGTGCAGCAGTGATTTGATCGAAACTATGCAATTTTATTCATAATCCACCACTCATATTTTCCTATCACATCACAGTTAGCCTCCTATAACGTCCATATTTTGCAGTCGTCATTAGCATTATTTATATAGCCCATGGCTGGAAATCCGTTTTTTATGTGGATATAAAAACAATGATATCGAAGAAAAATAAAAATTTTCAATCAATTGTCCTACTTACAAAGTACAAGTTCTTAATATTAAATTTGATTACTCAATCCAATTAACAGTGGCGGGGATCTGTGTTAGTAAATTGTATTTGCCAGCTGAATATAACAATGAACATTTTCCTGTGTTGTCTTGGGAAGTTTCGTCTGAATTCCAAATTTATATCCATGTTCACTTCAATTGTCAAACAGAACTAGCACAAGACATATTTCATTAATAAAAGTTTCGATTTACATGCATAAAACATGAAACCATTACTTTAATCTAAAGAATAATTCCAACTCACTTTACAGCAGATTCATTTAAAAAGCAAAAATTATTGATGCCTATTGACATTCCAGTGGCTCATAAAAAAAGAGATTACAAATGAATTACTTAAAAAATATTTACCATCTCGAAAGGATGATACATATAATAAGTAAGATTTAATAGATTTCCTAAATTGTCACTGTGTTCTACTGAAGGCCTGGTAAAACAGTTAATTTGTATATAACTGTTGAGATATGATTAATGTCAGTACTGTTTGGTTTCATTATATGCATCTAGTATTATAAAAAGTACACCAAAAATATAAATAAAGACATACGTTTTGCCTCTAGATATGCCTAATTTTTTTTTTTCCTACAGGAATTGTTAAGGCCATGAGGCAGAAAAATCTGCATAGGTTTTGTTATATCTTTTGTTTGAAACAGATCTGACCCTTACAAAGAAACTTCATATCTTACCACATTTATGTCATCAAAGAGATTACGAGCTGCAACTTGTTGCACCAACATAAATTTCAAATGAAATTTTATTTAGCATCAGCTACTACCAGGAATGGTTGTCAGAATTTGATGCTCTGAATGGTTGACAGATGTGTTGGCATGTGTGAAGTACACTGTTTGGTCTAATATCAAGAAGTCTAGAATTGATTCACAACATCTATGTTACATATACAAGAAATTTGTAGTTTTTCTCATCGAAAATTGAATAATCTTAGTGTACTATTTTGTTAGCAATTGTTTCCAGTATTATTTAATATGTTTTGAGAATCCTCAGCTACATCAATAATATGCCTTGTATATGTCCAGTCTTTGAAGTTGTAAATAACAGTTAGATAATGGAAATTAAAAAAGTTGTAAATTTGATTTATTCCATTCAATTCACTTATAATCTCAGTAAGCAGTTTTTGTAATGGTTAATGTACTTTCAGCATGTTCTGTTTATGTATCAAATGAATGTCTTCACCATTCTCATGTATACTTAGACATTGTTTCATGAGCATAACTAATCTATGCCAGCTATCAATAATTTAAATGCAAATAAATATTACTGAACTAAGCACAAAGAATTCATTTTCAGTACCATTTCCTTGACTGTTGTGTAATGTGAATCAAGTAGTATTTTTTAAATATTTTTAGTGTAATGAATTTAATGAATTTAGAATTCAAAACTCTCCAGCTGCTTTACCATAAAATAATGCAATGATAAGATCATTATTTATGTTTAATTTAAATTACTTCTCAGAATGATTTGTACTTCTTACAGGTTTGCTGTCTGCCGTTATCAATAGAGGTTCATCATCACTAGCATTTATTCTCTGATTAGTTGGCTTGATGAAAATGAAGAGTTTTAAGGCACAAATAAAATGATTTCAGGGAATGAATAATAAATAACACTGTGTAATTCTACAAACAACATTTTATTAAATCAATATGGAAACTCAACTGTATTTACAAATATTTACAGTAGCATTCTAAATTGAAACCATACATTTTATTCAAACAAACATTCTTAATATGAAATCTGTCATTATATACTGACCAATATTCAAATTAAAATGTATGGAGTAAGTAATGAATACTCGGCACTACCAAGAGACACAAAATATTAGCTTCATTAAGCCTTTATGTGATAGATGAGCCACAGGCTCGTACAATACATCAGATGCTAAACAAATATCAAATTTTATATTCCTGACAGTTTTCACAGTAGTATTACTGTACAGTCATGGTTCTAAGCCACAAAACAGATCTTAGATTTTTTAAAGTGACTAATATGTGAGACAGTTAGTCCACAAATACAGACTTCATGCCAGATATATTAATTGGATGGATGTCCACTGCTAAATGCTAATATGATCTACACATATATTTGAAAATAATTTATTGAGATATTTGTTTGTTACTTTGCTACAGTTAAACGAAGAAATATCACAGCAGCAATCTGGATGAAAAACCCAGTCCCATACATTGATTTAATCACGTCTCTGAGATGACAAAACCATCAAGAAAAATAATCTATATTGCAAATTGTCCAAAATGATAAATGATAATATTGTTTTGGTGAAATATTTCACGTGATTAACTCAAGATAACACGTGCATGACTTTATAATTAAAATGAAAAGATGTAATTCATTCGAAATTAATGACATACAAACAGGAAAAAAAATCACACACCACTGATTATGTATATAATTGTCGATGTATTTACACATAAAAAGGGATAAAAGCCCGCAATCCATCCATTAAGAAGTAATTAACGTGAACTCAGAAAAGTGCTGTGAAGTATTTAGCATTAACGGTAATGGAACTGTTTCCTCCTTAAATAACTTTGTCCTTGTTGTAACATTACAGCCAATAAATTTGAAAGTAATAAGTTTTTGTAACGAAAACTTACGTTAAATAACACGTTTACATTCAGTCACAAGATTCCTTAGTAAGTATTGGTACGGACACATGCATACAGATAGAAGGATTATCGTAAAAACACTTGAGTGGGAAGTTACTTGCAGCTGTTTAGCTGGGACATGACAGAGATAAAAATACAGCTATATTTAGAACGTATGGTCATGATAAAGATGGCAAATTAATTTTATTTTTGTAATTCGTTTGCAAGGATAGTGCTGACAGAATGATAATGCTTTGGCTTGAATTCTTATCAGGTACGTGCATAAATCAGAAAAAATAATAATAAAAAGGAATCTGAAGCGCAGTACGGTAAAGTGCTCATATCAGGTAGCGGTGGTTGCCTAAATCTGCGAAACTGTATGTTTCGTTTGCTTGGTTCTGCAGTCTGTATTTCGTTCCAGCAATTAATTGTGAATACATTGTGAAGTGCCATCGGCATTTGGTGGTGACGTTTTGTTGTCCAGACCGGATTTTTGTTTTTTTGGTAGATAAATATTTTTCTTTTTACTTGTATGTACTTTCGGAACAAAATATGATCTGAATACAGGCTTTTATTAAAGTTTAGTCTCTATATCCAGTCTGTAATATTAGACTATCCGAAATTGAGAGTCATAATTTCCAAAAACCAAAGACAGACTTTTTATTGTTTGTGCTGCTGTTGCTCAACGAATAAATGTCAACATATTTTTTTTATTTTTTATTCTTTTTTTTTTTAATTTTTGCAAGCCCAGTGGGTAAATTTTTTGTAGTAATAATCTAGTTAATTATGAATAACTTAGAAACTGCTGCTTTAGTCGCAGTATTAAATTTTGAAAAACAGCTACCCGATATTAGGGCACTTTCCCGTACTGGATAAATATTTTAAAATGCAGATGTACAGATCTTTAAGTCCAGACAGTGTGTCTGGGTTTCAAACGACAAGTATGTTAAGTTCAGATGGTAACGATTATACTTCTGAGCAATTCAGGGAGAGTATGTTAAGAGGAAGCATGTATGAATATTGGCGTACAGAAAACACTGTGAAAGTGGTCGAAGATTGAAACCCCTTATTTGCTGAATAAATATTTGGAATATTGCGATGAATTTAGGGCTTGTGAAGTATGATTTTTAGATCAATTATAGTAAGTTTGGGAAGGAAGGGCAAATTTTTTTGAGCTACAGTAGAGTCAGTTGCAGCTCGAGTGGTGACAGAAAGGAGAAGTATGCATGTGCCGAGTCGGGCAGCTGAGGACTCCGCCTAGGGGTGGACGGCCGCGGCACCGATGCGCTGTCCGTAGAGGGCGTAAGGCGAGTAGTAGGGTCCCAGGCCGGCAGGGTTGAAGGCGCTGAAGGGCGACGCGCCCAGGGAGCCGGGCAGCGCGCCGGGGGCGGCACCGGAAGCTCCGGGTCCAGCCGTCGGCTTCGAGTAAGGGTGGTACCGCGCCGACAGGGGGCTCAGCGGCGGGTTGGGGTACCGGTGGGGCAGGAAGGGCGACGCCGCCCCTGCGCCGCCCAGCAGCGACATGGAGGCGGCGGCGGCGGCAGCAGCGGCCGCGGCGGAGGCCGCTCCGTCGCCCGCCGACAGGCTGGTGTGGGTCCTCAGGTGCTGCAGGAGCTCGTCCGACGTGGTGAAGCGCTTCCCGCAGTACGTCTCGCCGACGATCCAGTTGCAGACGTACGGCCTGGCGTAAGGCAGCGGCGGCACGAGCCCCGCGGAGAGGGCTGCGAGTCCGTACTTGTGGTGGTCGCACTGGGTGCAGCCGCTGGGGCAGAGGAGGAGTTGCTGGTGCGCGGCGGCCGCGGCGGCGGCGGCAGCGGCGCTGGAGTACTGGCAACCGGTGCAGTAGGGGTCCTTGCAGACGGGGACCAGCGCCTCGCCGCCGGACGCCGTCTTGACTCGCGCGTAGCTCACGTACGGGCCGGGCGCTGCCGGCGAGGGGTAGCCACCGGCGGCGAGCATGGCGGCGGTGGCTGCGGCGTGCTGGTGCGACGTGAACGGCCCGCCGGCGAACGGCGGCCGGAAGGCGGGGTTGGTCGGCTCCAGGCCCGGAGGGCAACCGGAGCAGAGTCCAGCGAGGCCGGAGGATAGCGCGCCCGCCTTGTAGGTGCCGAGCGGCAGGTCCTTGGGGTGACCGTGCAGGATCTCCAGCCCCGAGCGGATGATGGGGCTCGCCGACGGCGACGCAGACTTCCCGCGGTCGCCCCCGGAGGCGGAGGGCGTGGTGGAGGTGGCGGCGCCCGAGGCGCTGGGCGTCGTGGCCGGGGCCTTGTCCGGAGACGCGCCGGCGGACGCCGACGGCGGAGAGGCGGACTTGCGGCTGGGCGCGCGCGACGAAGACGACACGGACTTGCGGTGCTCGTCGGCCGACTCCGCCTTGGAGGAGGGCGGCCGGCTGTCGGCGACGGCGGAGTCGGGCTTCTTGGTGAGCACGTTGGCCTCGTACGGCTTGAAGGCGAGCCCCGCGCCGCCCGCGGACGCCGGGCTGGAGCGCTTGGCGGCGGCGGGCGACTGCGCGGGAGAGTCGGCTGCGGCGGCCGCCGCGCCCGCGCCGCCGCCCGGCTTCTTGGCCTTCTCCAGCGGCGGGATCAGCGGCTTGGTGCTCGGCGAGTCGGCGCCGATCTGGCTGCACGTCTGCGCCAGCAGCGCCAGCGGGCTCTTCTTGGCGTCCAGCTGCAACACACAGGGCACACCCCACATCAGCACTGGCTCATAAGGCTACTCAATCTACACTAACTAATACAATAATTTGTACAAAAATCGCTCCATATTTTTGTTTCGCTGGCACAACAACCGTAATTATAATTCTGGTTCAAAGGAGGAAAAAAAAAAGAGAGAGAGAGAGCGAGAGAAAACAGTCGTGTTTGCACAAAACTGTGAATATGGTCATGTGGCCCGCAGTTTTTTCAGTCTGCACCTTCCCTATTTCTATTATCTCTTATTCTTCTTACGAAAGAATTTGCATATTTTTTGTTAACCTCTGTTTTTTAAACTACTTTGTAATTTTTTTCCTTTCAACGTCTGATGATGTACAAAAGAGGGAATCACGTCATGTATAAATAAATGAAACATCGCCTTTTTTATTTTTTACCTAAACATCTATTAAGGTTGCTGTGCCAGCGCCACAAAAATAAGGAGTGGAGTGATTGTGCAGTTATTGTTTTAAAAACTCGGATCCTTTCCATGCTGACACCTGGTGCAGCAACCGAGTGTCAGTGTTATTGGAGCAAAGAGCACGATCGATTACATAGGTATATGACTACATTAGGTGGATCTGTATGCCGGGGGCGGACGCAGCATTTGTTCGGGATCGGGGGATTTGAAAAACTGGTGGAATAATCAGTATTCAGCGTCATCCATAAATTATATCATACGTTAAGAGGGCTCAACGAAGATGACATTCTATGAAAAAGGTTTCATTTCGTTGTGTACTATGTTTCTGTAAATTAATAAAAATTTGCATGTCGTAATTTTTTGGAAATTCTGGGGGTGGTGGAGGCGTCCGCAGCTGCTAGCTGCAACCTTCAGAAGCTTTTCATGAAAATACTAAAGATAGTCTCCCTCTGTAGTTTTTATGCTATCATGAAAATCTTTTGAGCACGGCAGCTAGATCTGACAAAAATAGTCACGTGAATTTAACAATTTCTATGGGTGTGATAGTGGCCTTTCTTATAAAAAAAAATAAACAAAATAAAAAGAGTTGTGATGGACCATCATCGGATTCTTTGTCGTAAAAGGACGAAACGCGCCGAAAATGATAATTAAAACATTTTATCAAACGTGACTGCATTATTTTAACAAAACATATAAATGATGCCGTGATCATTTC
Organism: Locusta migratoria; assembly: GCA_026315105.1. Taxonomy (NCBI): domain Eukaryota; kingdom Metazoa; phylum Arthropoda; class Insecta; order Orthoptera; family Acrididae; genus Locusta; species Locusta migratoria. The sequence continues at coordinate 179,965,838 of CM048747.1, forward strand.
CAGTATCATGCTTGTGGAAAGGTTATGCATCATTTTAGAAACGTTTCGCCGTTTTGCGGCATCATCAGGTCATATGAAAGAGAAATGGTCCATTATCAGTCATAGCTGCTGCGAATTGTATTAAGGAAGACTTGACGACAGGATAGTTCCTTATAATTTTTTAAATTTTATTTCTCGGCCGCTTTATCTCATCGCGGTTAACTACATCTCTTTTATATGGTCTGATGATGCCGCGTAAGGGTGAAAATAATAAAAAAAATTGCAATAAATACAATTAATGGCCTGTATTAGTCTATGATCATTCGGAGTATCACGGTGTCAGTGGGCAAGTTCCTTCAGTATCTAGGTTAATAAGGAAAAAACTCTCAGATACAACATAAGTGACGCTGGGAGCTGATGTTTGAAAAACATTTCAACTTTATATTAAATTTAGCTAGCTTATCTACAGTTCTCGAAATCTAGGAATCTGTAAATTCCTTAAAATACTTCGCAGCAGCCTATTTAATACATGACAGTAACTAATAGATAATAAAAATATTTCTTTTTCTAAATAATGTTGGTAAAATTGGCTGATATGTAGTCCCGAAGTCTTGACGAACGGAACTTGGTGTGATTGTTCGCCGGATATAAAACGTTATATTTCTAGAATGAAATTAGATATCGATCGACTTACAATTTTAAGGAAATGCCCGTCATACACTGCCATGTATAAGCTGAAATTGACCATAAGGAAACTATGCAATGGGCTTAACGTCTGAAAATCTTTTAAGGGTTTTCGCATTATTTTACTTAATTAAGGAATAACGAAGACACCAAGCTGTATGGTGTACAAAAGTCAGTTTAGTTCACCGATTAGTTTTCTTATTTCTCATGGTACGGAACAACTCTCATAGCACAGAAGAACAACCTAACGATAAGGAAACGGCGCTTAGCTCGGAAAGGAAAAAGATACATCTGTAGCAGCAAGAAAAAATTTATTACGCCTGACTCCGAAACTATTTGAATATTCCGCGGGTAACTCTGTACAGATAGCTTAAGTCATTCTTATATTCTTATATTTTAATTTCATTCTGTAATTATAATTCAAAGCTAAATTTCTTCCACAAAATAAATCTAACAAAGCGCCTAAGTTGCTGATGATAAAATGTAATGCCGATAAACCTGGAAAATATCTCACGTAAACAGCCAAAGAAAAGATAATAATCTGTTATGTGCTGGATCGCAAGGCCATCTTGCAGTTAATTTTAGTTATCATTATTTCGTTTTACAATTCAAAGTACTGCGATTAAAGGATGTGATTCCTGAGACGCGTTTCGCCTTAACTTGCCGAGCACGCGCTATAGTTATTCTTAAAGTATGTATCTTAAATTTCTAAAATTCAGCATTCATGGATTAACTGAAATATACTCGTACAAAACTGGGGCACGTAAAGCATATTGTTTAACCACAGTAGGGGTGAGACGGAAATCAAGGACTATCTTATTATTCGTTTTACTATTAACTCTGAAAACATGTTGAAAGAATCTTTGCGGCTTTGACGAAAACTCATTGATCTTCCAATTCCTTATTGTGTATGTGTGTTTAATGTTAATGGATGCTATTTATTACATGGTAACAACAAATAAGGACAAACTGTAATGACGTGACAAAACAGTTCAAGGGACCGACGTCGGATTAAGAAAAATATAGTCCAACAAGACAATGCTTCTTTAACGATGCTATAAACTTTGAAGCGACTAATGATATAACGTTCACTTGCGACGAACTAGAGTTTATATTCGCGGTGTAGTTCCGTTGAAAACACGTACTGCTAGCCGCGCGGTAGCAGCCGAGCGGTCTGGAGCGCCACGATACAGATGGTGAGGCCTTCGGCGCCGGAGGTTCGCATCCTCCCTGGGGCATGGATCAAAAGAAGTGTCAGATATTTCTAAAAATAAAGAAAGAAAGAAAAAATCTCCATAACCAATTGTAAAATAGTGGTATCCTTCAGATCTTGTGCTGGTGGACATTACTGGAAATTTATTCTACGCACAGCTCGAAGCTTTGCTCCATCGACGAAGTTTTACATATTTGAAGGTAAAGAGAATAATAGTGCAATAGAAAATTCCAAATTAATTCAAAGTGTATCGGTCTGTCCTGGCAAGTGTTTGCAGGTCTGATTCGTCCAAGTCAAACTTCTCATTGCAGCAAAACGAGAATATTAGAAAATTTCTCATTGCAAAGGATAAAATGTACTAGGACTTGATTGTGTATGGACTGTCCAAACAGCAGGAATTTAGGCCGTCTCTGATACTAGTAGTACCAAACACTAACTGAATACTCAACACAATAATTCCAATAATTCATAAATAAATAAGAAAAAAAAAATACAAGCCAAAATACTTTTTCGCATTGCCATGCATTCTTTGTGCGTAAATTAATACTAATTTTAATTTCAACAGGCTTTACACATTAAAAGGGCAATACATAAGTTTTTTAATATTAAGGTAGGATGTTACCTGAAGCGACAGTAACTGTTTCCAAATTACAGTGACAAGTATCAGCGCAGTTAAATAATTGCCCAAGAACCATGTAACGCGATAAAACTATCATTTAAAAAAGGTTGGGGAAAACGAAAAATAGAGAAAATCGATGTGAGATTTAACTCAAAGAAACGTTTGAAATCCGATTATTACTTTTAATTGAGGGCGTAAATGTCAAATGGCCAGTTCAAATAAATAAAACCAGGTTCAGGAAATCGTAAGCACGCGGCGCAGTAGGCCCGGCCCGGCGGGCAGCGGGACACCGGCGATCGCGCCTGCGTTGGCCGGCAACCGCAGCAGCGCCGGGCCGCTGCGTGAAGCCTGCTGCCCGGCGTATGCGCCGCCGCGCGCGACACAAGTTTCTACAACACTACATCCAAGTAGGACTTTGCAGTACAAACCTACAAAGGCTCTGAATGCACCGTAGCATTTTTCATCAAATTTATATTACCCACATAACCAAAAAAATTCGTAAAATAAATGACAAAATAGTATTACTCCTATCGTTTCTATTATTATTATTATTATTTTTTTTTTTTTTTTTTTTTTTTTTTTTTTTTTTTTTTTTTTTTTTTTGCACTTTAACACTTTTAGGCGCGCGCTAGAAAATGCAAAAAAAAGTACGACATACCCAGATAACTATAAAGCGACCAAAAATATTGTCAGCAAGAGAAATGAGCTCAAGGGTATACTTAGACACGATAGCGCATCTGCCCACTCAAAAATTACCCAACCACAAATACAAGAAACCCGTCGCCTTTTGCAAAACATGCGATGCTACTGAATTAAATTCTTGCTGCTGTTTCAAGCACACTTCACTATGTCCACGTGTGTGGAATCACGCTGAGCAGTTCGAGTCACAGTTCTCAGGGATTCTCACCGTAACGCCTGAATTACACATTGAAATATTACTATAATTTAACTACAAGCAAAACAAATTACACTTTAGCAACAGCTAAGACGTACAGCCCAAGAAATTGGATATGGAGAAGAGAACAATATAACGTGTTGCAAAGTAATAATCACAGCACGATGAAGCAAGCAGCGAAGTAGTGATTCATTAAAATTAACTGACTTGATATCATTTTTCATTAACATACTTTGAAGCTGCAAACCTACTTGAGCCAGACAAATTGCTACATCCTGTAGATCCAAAATCGTCATTTCTCTTACTCTGGCATGAGCATACTAGGAAGCCATTAGGGAATTATAAATTAAACAAATACATTAATTTGTTCATTAAGCGTTGATAGGTGTCTATAGCGCCTTAGCCATTACATTTTCTTACAGATCAGTCAGCTGAGTTCAGTAAAATCCACTATATCTTCGTGCCGTTACGGCACATTTTAGGAATAGACTTACCAGTTTCTGAGAAAACAGCCTTGACATTTGATTCCGTACTTGTTCTAAATGACCGTTAACAATTTTCTTGTTGTACGTAACTCCTCAAGAAAACCAGAAAAAATGCTCAAAATATATTTCGATTTCATATCTTCGAAAGCTAAAATTATTTGTTACTTTGCGTTTCTCCAAAACCGCGCGTACGTCTTCCTTGAAATTTTGTGCCACTTCGGACTGACATCATCGACTACGACATCATCCACGTATACGTGGCACGTTAATACAGGCCAACGAACTTGTCCGATCGAAAGTAAGCAGTGGAGACTTCACAACGATTTTTCGCTATTTGGCAAACCTATTACGAACAGGTTGTCAGTAAGGGCAAATCATTTTCCCAGTATATGCGACTCAGATATTGTTCAGAACATAGCTAAAATTTTTATATTATTTTGTAGATCCTTCTTTTATAATTTTCCAGGTATTTCAGTGTCAACCCTGATTCCAACTAAGAACCGCATCGTTATAAGCTGGTATTCTCAGGAGTTCGCTCGGTTGAGTTGAGCAGCTGAGCCGGCCCGCGATCTCTGCCACGCTCTGCACAGGCAGCTGCGCGCGGCCGTTTCCTCGGATCGCAGCTGCGGAAGCGCGCGTTTTACGGCGTAGCCCGCCAATAAAAGTCGGCGCTCGCCGTGAGCGGCGAAATTTATAGGCCGCCGTCGGCAGTCGCGTGTTTAGCCAGAGTCCGTCTCGCCGGCTCCCGTGGCTGGCGTATTTATTTAGACGGCGGCAGATAAAAGCAAAGCAGTCGCCCCGAGGCGAGGCGCGGCAGGCGGAAAGGGCAGGGGCTGTCGCGCGCCCGTCTCTAGGCTGACAAACACTGGGGAGAAAAATATTGCGTCTCTGGCCCCAATGCTACAGGACAGGTCCTAACCCCAGGGTGGAAGCATCAGACGCATCACCATCTACGTCATACGGCGTAACATCTGCCCGGAAACCGAATCTGAGACTTGCAAAAATACCAAAGTATTTTACAGTAGAAATCGAGATTTTAAGCCTAACAGCAGTAGTTGAAAACTGTGCAGACTCAAGTAAGACGCCTCAAAGAAAAATACTTAGGCAGAGTATTCGTGCCTTCAAAAAGAAAGAATTACACCGACCGTTACATGTTTACCTACGCCCGAAAGGGACTAAAAAGTAGTGCGGGAATTAATTTAAATGCTGGCCAGTTATTGAATTAAATTCGACAGTGATATTACAGTGGGAATACCAGCACGGCATGCAACACAACCTGAAGATTTCGCACACGCAGTAGTACCGAAGTCAACGAGTCACGAGTGTTTTATACAGTCTGCGCAAAACAGTTAATAAAAGGGAATTGCGTTACGTCTGAAACAATACTAGTTGACTATACATTGCAAAGAAGAACAGTGTGTTGCCAAGCAACTGAAACTATCCCGCAATTGTAGCATGGGCCCCGATGAGACTGCAGCATAGAAATCGTGATAGTTACGGAAAAATCGTAATACCTGGGTCTGTAAATGTGGTAAGATTAATGAAAGTTTTCATCCAAACGAATTACACCTTCGCCCTATATTCAACAGTTCGCTCCACTCCAACTGTCTAACTGAAGACTTATAAATTCGAGGTAAAGATTAAGCACTCTGCACATACTCGGAATCATGCTACTTTGATGAAGAAACCTGACAAGCTCTAAGACGGACAAATCAACCAAGATTCATTTTTTTTTTTTTTTTTTTTTTTTTTTTTAATATAGATTGTATCAGTCTATTTTGGCTTCAGGTCTGATTCGCTCAAGTCAAACTTCTCGTTGCAACAAAACACGACAATATTAAAAGATTTCTCATTGCAAAGGATTAAATGTAATAGGACAAGATTGTGTATATACTATCCGAATATCAGGTGTTTAGGCGTTCGCGAAAGGACGAGTGGAAGTATGAAAAGTAATAAACTATTCTGGAAGTTAGAACAGTCCGAATCCTACTTTACGTTAAACGCTCAGAAGAACATATTGCCCGTCGGAGAGAATCAATTGGTAGTATTGCTAAGATATACAGTACTGCACCAGGATGTATCAAACCTGGGTGATATTTCCATAGTCGCCAGGCTAATTTGTTAAAGTAGTGAATCAAACCGCTCCTCTTCGGAACAACTAAGTTCTAATGCGTAATAAATTAGCGAATGCGAACTACCCGTTAATGCCGAAAATGTTCAGCAAACGCCTTCTCCAACTGAACGCTATGACAGCTTCCGAGCTTGATTAAACTGATCAGAGGCTCACACGCCGCGTTGTGGAAACAAGGTTGAGAAAATATTTACATCACGCAAACAAGCAGTGACGTGCGCTGCGCATACACCCATTCCGCAGTCACGCCAACACACGACAAACCTATCCACTGGGAGCAGCAATAAAGACCGAAAAGTGTCAGTTCGTCTGGAGCGATTAAATGACTCGATGGTTGCGCCAGGATCACATTAATTTGCTCAAAGTCTCGTGCCAGATATTAGACTATCCGAGACCGCCGTGGTTGATATTAAGCAGAATACACTGAAGGGCAACTAGCTTAATAGTTACATAAATGTATGTACTAATGTTAGTTATTAAGTAACTGATCGACGGAGTAACAGGTGCTAAGTTCAGAAACTAGACTCACCGTTGTTGGTAGCGGCGACAGGTAGTCCGGTTGCAGGTACTGATTACTGCCCGAAGTCAGCATTCCGCCTCCTTCCAGCACCACCATCTCTGAATGATGTCCTCGTTAACTTCTATCACGGGACACAAGACTCCGTTTCTCCGTCAGAAAAATAAAGTCACTCCAAGACGAAGTAGTATATAAAAAAAAAGCAGACAAAAAAAAAGAGCGGAAGAATCGAACAGGCAGTCCCGATGATGGAGCGGTCCTCTTGTAAAAAAAAAATATAAGAGTTCCAAAAGATCCAGTTCACTGGTCACTAATCCTGGCCACTGTCGGACGGAACTGGAGCAGCAGCGGTCTCGTCTCACGGTGCACTGTTACTGCTCCGGCGTCCACACTCGATGTGAGGGTGCCGTAACAGGCGAGCAGCCAGCTGCGCCGCGCGCGCCATCTACCGGCCCCCCCCACCACCGGCCGCTTCCCCCACCCCGCCGCTCCCCCCACCACTCCGGCGCCGCTCAACCTTTGCGGGCGGCGTCCCCCCTCCCGCCGTCAGCGCCTCCTGCCGTGTCGGTGACGCAGCACTAATACCGGCGCGTTTCATGCTGTCAGCCCGTACCACCCATGGCGCTAGTGACGATGACAGCGGCTTTGATGGCAAGCCGCCGACTGCTGTCCGCCCCCTCCCCCCTCGCTGCCACTCTCCTAATACCCCGTCCCCTCCCCGCTCCTCCGACCCCCCCTTCTCCTCCTTCCTGCCGCGCCACAAGCTCGGCACTCCCACCCGTCAACTGCACAGGCCTGTCTTTCTTACCGGACTTAATCAGTAGCCGGCAACAAGAACTGCCCGACAAGGAGGAAAGTGCCTTCTTTTCAAGGCGGGCCACCGGGCGTTTTGATAGATGACGTCCTACGTGCGCGCGGCTGTACAACAAGCCTCCCGCGACTGACGTGAGATCGTCTGAGGCGGTTTCCTTTTTTTTTCTTCTTCCGCCCTTTCTTCTACCTCTCTTCTTCTTCGCCGCTTCTGCCGGCGGAAGCGGACGGACAGCGGCTCGGAGGGGCTCCACCGCCCGGCAGTGTGCTCGGATTTCCAGGTGTAACTCGATATCGTTGAAGGTACCTCCCTCCATCACAACAGCTCAATAGCTCGCACGGCGAGCACCTTAGATCAAAGGCGGCATCGTGTAGAATTACCGACGCTGTTGCCATTATTCGGGTTTTGTCTCATTCGTCGGCCGTCTCAGGGGAGGGTCGCACGAGGGCACTCCGACACGGTGTCAACTAACAGCATACTATGCATGCCTGCTCAGACGGATCGACATCCGCAGATAACGCTGACATTGTGAGAAAACACCCCGTGTTTAAATTAATTTCACTGTAAAGCAGAGACATATTTTATCCCTTTGAGGCCCAGTGGTTTCAGTCTGAAACCATGTTTTTACTTTGCTTGCTTTCCCAGCCCCGTGGTTCCTTCTTGAAACCACCACCACAAATTGATTGCTGGATACGTCTAGCATCAGCGCCAGCTACTTGTTGCAGTATCAAATGTTTGTTGAAATGTTTGTATAGTTTATGGGAGTTAACTACGGGGTCATCAGTCCCTAAACTTACAAACTACTTATGAACTAGCTAACACTAAGGACGGCACAAATATCCATGCTCTAGGGGGAATTCGAACCCCCGACCGTAGTGGCCGTGCAGACCGTGACTGGAGCGCCTCAGTCCCCTTGACCACCGCGGCCGGCTGTTGCAATATCGAAGTGGTTGTTGTCGGGTAAAGTCTTATTTGTGTAGCGCTACGCCGAGTGTTGTCGGGTAAAAGTTTTATTTGTGTAGCGCTGCGCTGAGTACAATAACTATAGATTCCAAAGACGATTCCAAACACGATTTAAAATCGTTCATGAGGTGAGCAACCATTTTTAATGCATAATTATTTCTTAACTCAAAGCTGATTGGATGCAAATTGGTTTAATTAATAACTTTATTACCGGTTTCGGACGTTGCCCATCATCAGATACACTTCGGCATACAAAGAAGAAAAGTGAAGACAGAGAAAACAATTACGTGATTACGTAGGTGTATAATTACGTAATTGTTTTCTCTGTCTTCACTTTTCTTCTTTGTATGCCGAAGTGTATCTGATGATGGGCAACGTCCGAAACCGGTAATAAAGTTGTTAATTAAACCAATTTGCAACCAATCAGCATAGAGTTAAGAAATAATTATACAATAACTGTAATGTAAAGTTTAGTTTCTTTACGAAAATATTGGTGGTTACAGAATGAAACCACTGGGACGTAACCACCTTCAGTAACGGTAAATCTATAGCTTGCTATTTCTTTTATTCTTTACAGTGTGTCAGCATGGTTAGACCACCATCAACAGTAAAGCAGTAATTCGGAGCTTGTGCCCTTAGCACAAATATGCTTATATATACTTGCTGAAACTCTAATTGATAGTCAGCTGCTTCCGATATTGGAAATGAATCAGACGAAAATGATGGACAACTTCGACTTCTTTCACCTGATGAGACCGCAGTTGAATTTGAAGAGGTTGACAAAAGGTGTGTGCTGAAAGTTACTCTTCACATTACTAGTGGCGACAATGGTAACTTTATGATGTGTGTGACAATACAGTACTAAAAGAGTGAATGGGTGCAACACATAAGGGGGAGGGGGGGGACAACAGATACTGAATTTTCAAAGGAATTTGGATCAAATATCCCTTCTTACAAATCAAGCCCCGCTGAAAACTGCAGTAACAGCCCAGTGGTTTCATTATGAAACCACCTAGAATATCTTATTGTGAAATTTTATTGTTATTACACTATATCATTGCTTTTTTAGACAGATAAGGTATATTTTGGAAGAAATTGTTATAGTTTTCTTCATATGTTTATCCATGGTTCTCAAAGGGCTAACATAGGCATAAAGTTGAAATGTATCTGTAACTTAGCATCTGTATAACAGTAACTTCTTTGCATTGTTTACATTTTCGTTGTGAAGCTGTGTCACGGTTTTTATGTGACAATTGTTTGTGCTGCCTCCAAAGAATAGTGCTACATTACGTGAATAACACTAAATTTAACACCGCCCACACAATACATGTGCGGAAAAAGACAGCTGGGAAAATAACTAATAAAAACACGTAAGTTAAGTACCTGTATAAACTGATTGGTCGGAATAAACCTTACCAGTGTCCGTTTTGTAAATAACAGCTCCTTTTATGTTGACAAAAGGCTTGATCGCAGAAGGTTATTCAAAAGGAGGAACATATTTCGAAACTGCAAAAGATAGAACCATCATTCCAATGTTCCTGGACAAGCAACAGAGTAAATTGTGTGCATGAAACATATTCCCGAAAGTCTAATTTCTAATTGCCATAACTATTAACAAAGTTCCTGTTCTTGGAGAAAACTATGACAGGGCCAACCAAGCAATAAATGGTTCAAACTTTGTTATTTCCATAACATGAAGAGGGTTCAGGTGCCTGCATCTTCAAGCAAGATGGTTCTCTTTCTAATTTCTGCACCAACAGCCAACGTTACCTGCCTCACACCATTCCAGGGTGTTGAATTGGATGAGGTGCAGCAGAAGATCAACTTTATCAACCATGGCCTCCCACTTAACGGACCTCACACTTTGTAACTTTTATCTGTGGGGGTATGTGACACACAGACTTTCTAATCCCACTGTTGCCTGACCCCTTTGAAAATCTGCTACATCAAATTGTTGAGAATGTGAATTTGATAACGAGAAATCAGATGTTTTATGTATGGTAAGAAATGAGCCACTGTGTCAATATTTGCCGTGTAACATTTGGTGCTCATATTGAATGTATAAAAATTTGACTTTCTCTCTTTCCAGTAACGTTGGTATTGTCTAACTTTCTTTGAAAGCAATAAATTTTCGAAATCTGTTCCTTCATTTTGAATAGCCCTCTATTTAACCAGTTTCGACCATATCTTAGCTCATCTTCAGCTTTGTTGTGCCTTAGCACAGTACAATTCTGGATGTACAAAATATTTTAAGTAACAGTGAAGAAATGGCAGAAAAATGCCACAAGTCACGGCTATAGTCTCCATATTTACACAGACACCAATAGCAAATCCACACTCGTAACATTTTCTTACACGCAACTAGCGTCTTTTCAAATTAACGGATGTGAAGTTCATATTAGACCTTTAATTATTTTCATACGACCTAATTTAACTGTTCCTAATCACCAGGTGCAAAAATGAGAGCGGATATACAGCTCATTGATATCAGTAAAACCGTTTATATTTTATAGATATTTATCGGTCTGTTTTCAATCACCTTCAGGTTGATATATTCTTGTTTACTTCAGCTGGTGATGTATCACATTTTCATCACAATGATGAACCAAAAACAAAACTTTTGCATTATTCTTTTAAACCAACATCAGTCACTACCAAAACAACGACGTTGATGCACTCTTTACAGACATTCAGTGATGTCTTCTGTTCAACTTCACAATCATTATGACATGAATCGTTCTTCGACTTGATAGATCTGAAAGACAAGAGCCATTCTTGTCTTCTTAGTTATTCTCTAAATTTACTTCCTAAACATTTCTTCTGCCTTCAATGATATCACACAGAATTTAAACAAGGGCGCTATTAGAACTATGCACATGCAAAAAGAATTATTTTAGAACTGACAATCGTTACGACCAAATCATAACAACAATTGCGATATATTCGTAGAAAGAACGCTGTTATACACTGGTGGAAATACGTTCCTAACAGTTTATTGTTTAGCATTTTTCGTCTCTTATATCTGTTTCAATAATACGTAATTTGGAAGATAATTATTTACGAGGACGTTGATAACGATTATTGGCAACCTTTTTTTGATACTGGACGTCTTCCAACGTTACAAGAACACATAGCTAGCTGTGTTTGTGTCATTCTGTTCAGGATACAACTCTTAATTATTTTTATGAATTATATTCTAGCCATTTCTTATTCACTTGTATGCTATTATATCTTCTCTTATGCAATAAACAGTCAATTTACAAATAGTAAATTGGGAATTCGAAATTAGTTGAAGAAAACCTATTATGGATTTATACAAATTATGTATTGTGGGCATCTGAGCTGTAGACGTGAACCACGTCAGCTGTACGGTACTCATTTATTGAACAAACGTCTTTCGTAGCATTAGAACAACATCATTTTTTTAAGTTTTTATTTTATTTTTTATTTTCAGTATCTATTTGTCTCGTAGACTTTTGTAAAGCATTTAATTTCGCATTAATAGGGTGTTTCAAAAATTAATTGGTAATAACCAATGCCTTTGACATTTTGCGCAGTCAGAATAGAGCACTCCAACTTTTGCAAGTTTCGGTGAATTACGAGTGTTGGATGCGCTTAATGGAGTCGACCGCATAACGCCAAGTATGTCACTATAGTAGGGTGTACGTGTCCTGTTTTCGAACAGATATTGGTATAATTTGTCATGTGTACATGATTCACTAATGGAAATGTATATTGTATTTCCCCCCCAAAAGATATCGACACAAGAAAATAACGTATGTTTTCCCAGCGTATACAGTTGATGAAGAGTTCTCGAACTTCCTGACGGATGGCAGTGACTTTAAACCGCGACGCTTAGACGAGTGACATACTCGTCCTCTTCTAGGCGAAGACTAGCAGACTTGGCCTAGAACATAGTAGGTCATTCGTCGAAACGTCGCGGCTTGAAGACAGAGACACCCGGCTGGAACCTCTTCATCAACGAGAAAATCTTTTCTGAAATCAAACGAAGCAGAAAGTGACAAGCAAAATTGAAGTGCTGTCTGAACTACCTCCTGTGAAATTTCTGTTTCTCCCTTCAAACCTCCCCTTCATACCACTCCACCAAATTCTCATACTAACACACTTCTCGCCATTTCTTTCTTTCTTTTTATCCACTTCACCATCAGGCTGTTTATCTGTCTCGTGGAGTGCATTCCTGACGACCTAGAGGCCCCACCATAGGCCTTATGGTCTGGCGTGCAATAAGCTACAAACCTGATTTTTTTTAAATTTTTTTATTTTTTTATTTTTTTATTTATTTATTTTATTTTATTTTATTTATTATTATTATTTTTTTTTAGACCGGTGCTCGTTACGTGTAGAATGTTAAAAGGCTCGTTTCTCGTTTCATTGGAATCTTGCAAGAGGAAGATGAAGCGTTGTTCCGACATAATAATGCTCGCACACACACTGCACGTGCAACTCAACGTGTAGTAATTTGTCAAGCCAGACTCTCGCAGAACTACGTGAAAAAGTTGAGCAGGCTTGGAATAATGTTTTACAATACAGTATTCGCTCGCTTGTATGGTGGAATGGGTGCCAGAATTAGCCGCCGCATTGCCACCCATGGAGGATACAACACGTATTAATATTTATGATTCAACATGAATTGACATGTGGTGCCCGCTTGAGCTTTTGCTTTATAAATGTAATCATTTCATGTACCCCATATACACTGTTTCAACAATAAACCGAGGTAAACGGAGAACTGTGGGAGAATGTACTATTTTCTGCTTCCTCAGTGTACATTTTGTACAACGTTCCAAATGTTGACGTCTACTGGTCTGAAGTCAGTCTGTACAGCACGGTCGATTTGTTAATTCTTTCTGCGTCTCAGTGGTGGACTAAAGGGAGGGGGAGGGGCAGTAGGCCCCGGGCTTCCGGTTTTGGGGGCCTCCAAATACCTCGAAAGAACGTGTTTTATTTATTTTATTTATTTATTTTTTTTTTTTTTATTTTTTACTTTTTTTTCCCTTGATCGCTCCTGGCAGCTTGGCATCTCGTTCTTCTGGGGCCTCCAAATCTCAAAAGCTATTCTTTTTACACTGTCCTGTGCCTCTCGTCCTGGGGAGGCCTCCAATTCTTTTTTCTAGTAATACATGTATTTCCATGTGGAAGGGGGGCCTCATTTTGTTTCGCCGCCGCCCCGCGCCTCCAACAGCCTTAGTCCGCCACTGCTGCGTCTGATTCAAAATGGCATTCTTTTACCAGTATTCTCTGAGTTTCTAAACACTTCAGTGATGCCATTTGGTATCGCTTCATTGAAGCGTATCATTTAGAGTGAGATGCAGAAAGGGTTAACCAACCCCTGCCAGCGAGAGAGTCGTGCCAGACACGAGGCAGAATTGCGATAGTGAGCGCTCTGGGGCGCCCGCGCTCCCTGTGCGTCAGTAATTAATAAAAGCCGGCAGGGCAGGCGAGAAGCGCGCGGCGCCAGGCGACACGACGCCAGCCAGCCACTGGCGCGCTTACCGCAGCCGCCGCCGCCGCCACCGCTGGCGCTGGTGTCGCGTTACCAGCCGCAGGAAGCGCCGGTGACGTCACCAGATTGCGGCCACCGCCACCCGGCCGCCACCACAGGCGTCGCGACCGCTTCTACATCTACATACACACTCCGCAATCCACCGTGAGGTGCGTGGCGGAGGGTACACTGTACCACTACTAGGCATATACTTTCCTATTCCACTCCCAAATAGAACGAGGAAAAAAGGAATGCCTACATGCCTCCGTACGAGCCCTAATTTCTCTTGTCTTTGTGATCACTACGCGAAATGTAAGTAGGCGGCAGCAAGATCGTACTACACTCAGCTTCAGATTCCGGCCCTCTAAATTTCATCAACAGAAATTCAACGTCGTCTTTCCTCCAGTGATCCCCATTTGAGTTTCCGGAGCATTTCCGTGACACTCGCGCATTGGTCGAACCTACCAGTAACAAACCTAGCTGCTCGCCTCTGAACTGCTTCTATGTCTTCCTTTAAACTGATCTGCTGCGGGTCCCAAACACTTGAGCAATACTCAAGACGTGGTCGTACAAGCGTTTTATACGCGGTCTCCTTTACAAGTGAAGTACATCTTCCCAAAATTCTCCCAATAAACCGAAGTCGGCTGTCCGCCTCACTCACAACTGTCCTTACATGTTTGTTCCATTTCATATCGCTCTGCAATGTTACGCCTAGATATTTGAACGACGCGACAGCATCAAGAAACTCACTACTAATGCTGTATTCGAACATTATGGGATTGTTTTTCCTATTCATGCGCATCACCTTACATTCTTCTACATCGAGAGCTAGCTGCCATTCTTCGCACCAACTAGAAATTTTGTCTAAGTCATCCTGTATGCTATTACAGTCAGTTAAAGACGACACCCTCCCATACACCACAGCATCATCAGCAAAGAGCTGCAAATTAGAAGTTACTCTGTACATCAGATCATTTATATAGATAGAAAATATCACACTCCCCTGAGCAAGTCTGACGATACAATAGCCTAGACTTACAAACTATTTAAACTAACTTATGCCCCATCTACATTTACATAAACACTCTGCAAGTCACATTGAAGTGCATGGTAGAGGATTCATCGAACCGCTTTTATGATTAGTGTAAATGATTTAACATATTATCATTTGAAATTGAGATTTTTATTTTGTTAGGAATGTATCATTAATTTTTAGATACAAACTGATCAATTTACGCTCATCTATGTAGTGTGCGCCTCGGTTGCACAGTGGTAGAGTGTTACACAACAAATCCAAAAGGTCGTGGGTTCGGTCCTCGCCCAGTCCTAGGATTTTTATCTGTCATTCTCCATTTGTTTCACCTCCGGCAGTGTTGCTGATGTGAAAAATATCGAGTAGCACCGTGTTTCGGAACCCACGTTTGAGCTGTAGGTCCCCATATAATTGGGTGGGGAGTCAGTTGGAAGGTCTGAGGAAGGCAACGGCGCACCACCTCCAAACAGCACCATACTAGTGAAGCACTGTGGTGTTCGAACCAATCTTCGGATTGTTGACTGTTTTACCTTTTTTATCCACTTCGAGCCCCATGACGTAGTTCAAACTACTAATAATTTGAAACTTTTATTTTTTTTATTTTTAACGGAAATTGCTTGACAATGCGTGGAAGAAAAATATTTTTTGTTGAGGAGTATAAGGTAAAAGAGACAGATACCTTGTTTGGAAGTAAAATGTGAGGAAATATAACGTTAAGGTCATAGAAATATATTTTTATGAGAATGAAGTAGTGCCAACTGTATCTCAGACAATAAGGTGAAACATCAAATTAATCTTTGTGCCAAAGCCGGAATTCGAAACCGGGACCGGCCGCGGTGGCCGAGGGGACTGAGGCGCTCCAGTCACGGTCTGCATGGCCACTACGGTCGGGAGTTCGAATCCCCCCTCGGGCATGGATATTTGTGCCGTCCTTAGTATTAGCTAGTTGATAAGTAGTTTGTAAGTTTAGGGACTGATGACCCTGTAGTTAAGTCCTATAAGTTCTACAAACATTTGAACATTTGATTTCCGAAACCGGGTCTCCTGCTTATTAGATAGATGCGCTAGCCGTAACACCATCCCAGGAAGCTGATTAGTAAAACTGCGCAGAACACTTAAGAACGTGTCTCTCCGCAACACAAATTTCAATTCTATCTCGACGGGCTCCTCTGTACTTTGTATTACCTGCAGCATAGGAGATATTATAATAGAATGAATATTGTGCTGGAAGGAATACATCCTTAGATATTCCGAGCCGTTGTTCTAGCGACTAGCGCATCTGTCTAGTAAGAGGGAGAAGCGGGTTCAGATCCCGACCTTGGCACAAATTTTAATTTAATGTTTTAATGAGATAGAATTGGGACTAGAGCTGTCTCACGAAGATGTATTTATATGATCTTAACGTTATATTACTTCGAATTTACGTCGGAACACTGCGTGTCCTTCTGTCTCAATCAGTGCACATAAATAAACAACTGACACACTCTGTTTTTTTCTCATCTGCCATTACTGCAGGGGTATCCAAAATACGGATGCAGCCCGCGAAGGGATTTAATACGGCTCGCGTTTGAAGTTAAGCTTTTTGTAACTAATCACGCGATTAACTTTGGCCGGCCGCGGTGGCCGAGGGGACTAAGGCACTCCAGTCACTGTCTCCACGGCCACTACGTTCGGGGGTTCGAATCCCCCCTCGGGCGTGGATATTTGTGCCGTCCTAGTTCGTAAGTAGTTCATAAGTAGTTTGTAAGTTTAGGGACTGATGATCCCGTAGTTAAGTCCCATAGACTATACAAACATTTGAACATTTTTTTATTTTTTATTTATTTATTTATTTATTTATTTTATTAACTTGGAGAGGTTGCTAGGAGTATTGCAGGACTCAATAAGAGTATTTTTGTAATATGTCGGATGAGGCTAAAGTGAGAACAGTTGATACTGAGAGTCGTACATTCAGTCAAACATGGAGCGTGATATGCCTTGTTATAGGGAAAGGCAACAAAATAATGGGTGGGGCTGTGTAATGAAGCTATTGCTGTGATCGAGGAGTATAACACACGTCGTCACTAAGACAACAGCATGTTGCACAGATTGGTGAATTTGGTGATAATGTACTGTACGAGAATAAAAATTCGAAACATTACAACGTGAACCGTGTATTCAAAAGGCAAATTCCATGTCTCACTCTAAGTGTAGGGTACATAACTTGACGTTGTCACTCAATATTGTGCCTGTGTTAAAAATATTAAATATGTTTGGTCATATAAAATTTGGGATTCCACAGATCATGTGTTTTAGATACGTTGTATCTATTTTGTGTAGTTAAACAATTTGTATCTTATTTATGTTTCACTGACGCTGGAATTAGAGATACGGTGGTGGTCATATTGTATGTGTAATATCCTATATCTTTATGACGTCACAGGTAAAATTATTATACTACTAGGTGGCAATTTCCGGTAATTACAAGCTGTCATTGAGAATCTAAGCTTGGGATGTGGCCCTCACGGTCTAATAATTTGGAGACCCCTGCATTACTGCATTACCTCGCAAAACACACGAGAGTACGCCGCTGGTTCCATTCTAGGCTTCTACCTCCAACCTATTTGATGTGAAGATTTGTTAGGCACACTTGACCTGGGTTTAATTTCCATAGATGGAGATAACTCCATTAGTCCCATAGTGGTCACATACGAGGATCTATCCAAAAGCATTGCCTCCTATTTTTATTGATGGACACTACTGGAGATACATAAATCACAACAGCACAGCTAAATACAGAGATATTTCACCTACTTACTCTTATGTTTCCACAGTCACCATGATTCGTTATGAACTTTAGCCAACGATGAACTGGAGCCTGCATTCCTCGCTTGTAAAAATTGGAACCAGCTTTGACAAAAGAATCCTCGTCTTGTAAATGTTGGCCCCGTAGTCCATCGTTCAGAGGTCCATAGAGATGGAAGTCTGAAGCCGCTAACTCGGGACTGTACGGTTTATATGCTAAAACAATTCCGATGAAGTTTACGATAACTTGTGTGGTTGCAAAACTGGTCTCAGGCCAGGCTTTATGGTGTTTCATGTGAAAGTTGGCCTTCTGTGGTCTTATCGTGGAAATGTGGGCTTGCGGCTTAGTCAGTTACGTCTCGTAGTGTGTTGAACTGACAATTGCTCCTGACGTTATCCTCCGATCAGCACGAAGCTCTTCATTGTGAGGGATGACACAGCTGTGCAGCCGTGGCTTGTCATGCTTACCATTTACGCCACCTAGAAAATGCCGTACCCATCACCTAACGTCTCCGTATACCTTTTAGTCAGTGCAGTTTTTGCATCAGTGATGAAGCACAATCGTTGTTTTATTTCCCCGTCCGTATCAGACTCTATTTTTGAACACTCATCCGTTGGCACCAATCACCGCAAAACAACGGATTCACCTGAAAATGAAAGAGCAAGGTGTAAGCATTAGTGCCAGATCAACGATATCTGGCGTGAACATCAAAGTCATTGCCAAAAATATAGGAGGCATTACTTGCGGAATGACTCTCGTAGATTAAATGGAGACAGGACTCCTTGATGGGATATAAGTAACACAGGCTCTATCTATGATTTTAGACTGCAGTCAAAACTATACTGATGGCATTTGAGTAAAAGTGTACTTAAGGCCAATGCCGAAGGTCAGCAGATGGAGAAAGTTGGTTGCCTAACGAGCCAATGTTTTAATGTCTGATGATGACCTTACGTGATTGACGGGTCAATTTCCATTGTTTTTGAGCTGAGTGAAACTTTCCCTCCGCCGATAAAAGTCTTATAACAGATCGGGACACGAATGTTTCCTTTGTAGTTCACGGAAATCACTCCTAGTGTCTAATCCGTCTCAATGCATCTCACTAGCACAGTAATAATCGTAGCTAAATTTAAAGCGTGCTCCGAGGTCACGTACCAAAATGGTCCGGAGCTCACTTATTGATGACAGCCAAGAGCAAAGTGGTAGCCCATATATGTGTCTGTTGCAGACAGTTCATTCGTGAGTAGGTGCGTCGCGACCATGGGGTTCCGAGCTGGTGCAGTTTTTCTTCCTTCTTTCTTCCCTGGGCTGTATTTCCTTCCCCTTCCCCTCCTTTTCGCTCCCCTTCCCACAGGGGGGACTGATGACCTTGCCAACTTGGACCCGTATGCGAACCAATCAATCAACCAGCTGTTGCAGAGTTGTATGGGTTGGTGTGTGAACAGTTACTTATACATTACAGAGGAAAGTCAGCCGCTTAGTCCTAAGCGGTAGATGATCCTTTGAGGAATGTTTTTCGTTGAAAAGACGATAATTTGTAAAGATAGACGAAATAAAAGAAAAGTCGAAGACGGTGTTTCGAGCGATCAAGCAAGAGGCCTACCAAGACTGCTTCCGGAAACTGAAAGGGCATTAGAAGAGGAAAACAGTTGCAGAGAAGGGGACAATGTATAATAAGTGAAGTAAAATTTTGCATACAAAGAAATATTTTTGAACAGGCCTCGAAAGAAAACTTCATACAGGACTAAAATTTGGTACTTTTGGAAAATGCAGCATACGACGTCGGTGATACCAGTAATCATACAAAACACGTGAAAACAGCTGTCTGAAGACAGGTGTTACGATCAGTGCCACTGTTCAGGGTTTTAGGAGACGGAAAAATTTCGTTATTCCAGAAAGTTGAATTAAGAAGACAATCACAGTCTAGAAGTAATAAAATGGAAATACAAATAATTCCTGAGATCTAGCTGGAAATATTGTGGCTTACCAGTGTACCTGACAAAAACCAGCTGAAATATGTACTAGCCATCACATGTCATTATCTCATGAATCTAGACTGTGATTAACCTTAACGATATCAAGGGGAGGAGGGGGGCTAGGTTATGTGCCCCTTCTGTAAATATTGTAATCTAATCTAAATTTTAAAGTTCTGAAAAAAATGTTCTTAATTAAATGTTCCAACATCTATAACCGTTTTACAATACTTACCTGTAGCTCTTGTTCTGTTTCCATTAGTACAGTCATATCAACTGTATTCTTTGCCGTTTTTATTCTTTAACCTCCTACTACAAATCCTTTCTATATGTCATTAATACAATTTACATTTTTCGTCTTCTTGCCATACACCTCTACATCATTTATTTTTTATTTATTTTTTTTATTTATTTATTTTTATTTATTTATTTATTTATTTTATTTTTTTGCCTTGTCTGCAGCTTCCTTTAAGTTTTCCCCCATTCCCTTTTGTTTCTCGAAGCCATAACCGATCAAAAGTTAACTGAGGCTGAAGCAGCTAAACTGCAATATATGAATAGTTTCGTTGCACGACGTAGTGTGATATGTGAAAACCAACCTTTCTGGTAAAGGAGTTGTTGTATAAATAGACTATTTCAAAAAAGTTTATCACTGCTAATAAGGGTGCTGCCGTTAGAAAAGAGCAGCCAAAGATGGTAAAGTGACCAAATCTTTTACTAACGCGTTTCGAGAATCACGTCATCATAATCTGAAAGATTACAAAAATCAGGGTATCCGTTACTTGATTTCATTGTTAACTCAGTAAGGCCATTGTGTATAACAGAATACATTTTGTATGAAGTTCTGCTTCAGGTCGTGGTATGTTTTTTTATAGTATTTAGAGCGTCATAGCTGCGCGGAATAGCTGCGTGTTCTCAGGCGTCTTGCTGCGGACTGGGAAACCGTTCCCGCTGGAGCTACAGCTATCTCGGTCATGTGTATATATGTGTGTGTGTGTGTGTGTGTTTTGTTTTTAGTGTGAGTTACTTTAAGTAGTTTGTAGGTCTAGGGATGATGATCATAACGGTTTGATCCAATAGGTTTACAAACGTTTGAATCTTAGACCGTCATATTTTATCAGTTACGTGAATAAAAACTTTTTGAGGCACTGTGATATCTGATTTCTGTAACATTTTAGATTCTGGTGCAATTCTCGAAACTTTTTATTTATTTATTTATTTATTCTCTGAATATTTCATAACCTGTTTCCTATTATCATATAATAAGTCGTACAATTTTCCGTTTAACATATATCGTGCATTGTACCATATATATATATATATATATATATATATATATATATATATATATATATATATATATTTCTAGGCAATTCCCATGAAAATAAGAATAATTGTTATGGCAGTAAGTCTAAAGATAATAACAATAATAACAAAACTGCAAATATAGTTATAATTAATTATAGTATTACTGAAATATGATAGAGGGAGCCGGAGATGTGTATTGTAGAATATTAATATATTCAAGAGGATAAAATGAAAGATGATGGAACGGATTAGAGCGATAAATACATAATATAAGATTTGGTCTCATCACCACATCTGGCTGCACCATTCTAACCGCACCGTCCATATTAACACCAGATATAATGGGCGCTAACCTCATACAAGAGTATAATTTCTTAAATAAAAAGCTGTCTTGGTTGCAAAGAACTGCTTTTATTCACATATGACGAGTTTCACCGGGTTGGTACATCTTCATATAAGTAACAAAGAACAAAGTGGAGAACTAGTAACTGCAAGACAATATTTATAAAAAAGATATTCAAGTTTTTTCAGCAATTCAAATAAACCTGTTACAAAATTATTGTTACCTACAAACCAGTGCTGTAATCGCTACTAAACGATTGTAATATTCTTTGTGATAGAGGGTATTTTGATCAAAACGCAGGCACAGGTTATCATACAGAGGCAAAAATAATGAAATCCCTTAAGCTACACTGGACCCACAGAAGGAATAACTGTTACGATCAAAACATTTTCTATCAAAGATTAGGCATAACATTGTTTAGTACAGATTTCAGAATTATTTTGTAGCTAAGAAAAAGCTTCTTAAAGGTTTCTTTTTAATTTTTGAAAAATTTTAATATTCTGA
Source organism: Locusta migratoria (assembly GCA_026315105.1). Taxonomy (NCBI): domain Eukaryota; kingdom Metazoa; phylum Arthropoda; class Insecta; order Orthoptera; family Acrididae; genus Locusta; species Locusta migratoria. The sequence continues at coordinate 179,987,581 of CM048747.1, forward strand.
CTTGTAAACATTGTCTTGTATGTATTAGTTCTCCTCTTTGTTCTCCGTTTGATATCTGAAGGTTATGTAACTGGGCTAAACGCGTCATATCTGACTAGAAACAGATTTTTGCAACCGAGACACACTTTTATTTAGGAAAATGTGTCCTTTCTGACAATATTAGCATGAAATTTGAATAGAGGAGGTTTGTCATTTATTTTTTGATTGATTTATTATTCATATTTTAGCCTGTGAATAACTGTCGTATGAGGCATCGTCAGTGAGTACATCTAAAACGTTAATTAACTTATATACAAACGATTATATGCATTTTTGACACAAGTTAGTTTTTTTTTACCAGGGGCGGATACAGGACGGCCACCTGGGGGGGGGGGGGGGGCAAAGAATTCTCATTGTCAGTTTAATAAGTCATGGGTGCAAAATACTATCACTAATTATTTACAGACGAATGGAAAACTTGTGGAATCCAACCTCGGGGAAGATCAGTTTGGATTTAGGAGAAATGTAGGAAAACGAGAGGCAATACTCACGTTACGACTTATCTTAGAAGACAGGCTGAGGAAAGGGAAACCTACGTTTTTAGCATTTGTCGATTTGGAGAAAGCTTTTGATAATGTCGATTGGAATACACTCTTCGAAATTCTGAAGGTATCAGGGGTAAAAAATAGGGAGCGAAGAGTTATATTCAACCTATACAAAAACCAGACAGCGGTTATTAGAGTCGAAGGGCAAGAAAGGGACGCAGAGGTTGGGAAGGGAGTAAGACAGGGTTGTAGCCTTTCCCCAAAGTTGTTCAATCTGTACATTGAGCAGGCAGTGAAGGAATGGAAGGAGAAATTTGGAGAGGGCATTAAAGTGCAGGGAGAAGAAATAAAAACATTGCGGTTTGTCGATGACATAGTAATTCTGTCAGAGACCGCAAAAGATCTGGCAGAGCAATTGAATGGGATGGACAGTCTTTTGAAAGGAAGGTATAAGATGAACGTTAACATGAGTAAAAAGAAAGTAATGGAATGTAATGTCAGAAAATCAAGCAATGCTGAAGGAATTAGATTAGGTAATGAGACAATAAAAGTAGGACAGTTGCATCAAACCAGTCTGCGGACTGAAGACCACAACACAACACAATAACACATACAGAATACAAAGTTGTAAATTGTCTTTTACGTTGTGCTGTAATCCACTTCGTTCAATAAGTTTATCCTTAAATATGTATGCACTGAAGATTATAACATAATCATTAAATATTTCCAGGCTTCCAGGGTTTGTGATTTATATTCATCTTCCCCACTACAATTTTAGCTGGTTTTGCAAACTAAGGCGCAGTCAATACGGCTACCACACGAGTTTCAAAGTCTGCTATGTGAACAACACAGGTGTAAAACCTGTTATATGCAAATAAAATATCTATATAACTTCTTTCCTACTCATCAGGTATTTCAGAGCTTTGGTACACATATTAAAATCATGTACAGCTATTGCTCGTAGAAAAATCAGTCGGATACCACATTCCTAGTTCGTTTTATTAGCTTTTCCTGTTTTCTCACCCATTGCTTATCATGCAAATAGCTGATTTTGAAAATACGCTACTACATTAGATTAATACTTGTTCCACAGATCATATGTACGACATTTCGTAATGATGTGAAACGTGTCAGTCTAGTAAATGTTCTCTACACTTGACAATCAGTATTTTAAGGATTTTTATTACATTTTTTTATTTGTTGTTTTTTTTTTAAGTTTTATCTAAAAATTCATCTACATTGTAGAAGGAGTTGCCATTCCGAAATTCCTTTAATTTGATTTTAAATACTAATTGGCTATCTGTCAGACTTTTGATGCTACTTGGTAAGTGACCAAAGACCTTTGTGGCAGCATAATTCACACCTTTCTGAGCCAAAGTTAGATTTAACCTTGAATAGTGAATATCATCCTTTCTCCTAGTGTTGTAGCTATGCACACTATTATTACTTTTGAATTGGGTCGTATTGTTAATAACAAATTTCATGAGTGAATACATGTATTGTAAAGCTACAATGAAGATCCTTAGATCCCTAAATAAATGTCTGCTGGATGCTCTTGGGTGGGCTCCAGCAATTATTCTGATTACACGCTTTTGTGCAATGAATACTTTCTACTCAATGTTGAATTGCCCCAGAATATGACCCCATATGAAAGCAATGAATGAAAATAGGCATAGTAAGCTAATTTACTAAGATGTATATCACCAAATTTTGCAATGACTCTGATAGCATAAGTAGCTAAACTCAAACCTTTCAGGAGATCTTCAATATGTTTCTTCCAATACAGTCCCTCGTCAATGCAAACACCTAAAAATTTTTAATATTCTACCTTACCTACAGATTTATGTTCAATGTCTAAATTAATTAATGGTGTCATGCCATTTACTGTATGAAACTGCATATACTACGTTTTATCAACGTATAATTAGAGTCCAACTGTATAGAACCACTTAATAACTTTCTGAAAGGTACTATTTACAATTTCATCAGTTAATTCCTGTTTGTCAGGTGTGATAGCTATACTTGTATCATCAGCAAAAAGTACTAGCTTAGCATATTCGTGAATATAGAATGGCAAGTCATCAATATATATATTAAGAACAGTAAGGGACCCAAGACAGAACCTTGTGGGACCCCATTTTTGATAATTCCCCAGTTAGAGGAATTAATTGTTTCATCTATATCATGTGAACTGCTTATTTCAACTGTTTGTCAGGTGTGATAGCTATACTTGTATCATCAGAAAAAAGTACTAGCTTAGCATCTTCGTGAATGTAGAATGGCAAGTCATTAATATATATCAGGCACAGTAAGGGACCCAAGACCGAACCTTGTGGGACCCCATTTTTGATAATTCCCCAGTTAGAGGAATTAATTGTTTCATCTATATCATGTGAATTGCTTATTTCAACTTTCTGCACTCTTCCGGTTATGTATGATTTAAACCATAGGACCTGGTTGCAACAATTTTGTCGTCGTTATATCGGGTAGTGCGTTATTGCGGTAGTGTGAAGAAGCGAAGAGGACTATCGCAACTACTACAGACTGTTACTACATTCGAAAAAAAAAATTAAACAGAAGTACAGGTTGTAGAGGAGGGACGAGGAAGCGGCGTAGCGGCAGGGCTGCCGAGTTTGGCGCGCGCAGGATGGCAACCCTGTGCGGCGGCCACTCCGGTGGCTCCCCCTCCCTGCTACCCCGGCCCCCCACCACCGCCGCCCAAAGTGCCGCGGCGGGCTCCCCCCTCCCCTGGCGCACAAGGCGGCGACGCCCGGCGGCCGCGGGGTGCCGGCGGACGAGACGAGCCGGCTAATTTAGTGCTTGACAACTGGTTTACAGCTGCGGTCGCGCCGTCACGGATAGCTCTGGCGGCTGACAGCGCGGCGCAGCGCCTGCACGCGACCGCACTGCCGCAGATCGGTCACGTCAACACCGCAGCCGCTGCCTCGCCTAGTCCTGCCGCTTGTCGGACCTCACGCCAGAGGTCGGCGCGGTCGCCACTCGACCCGCAGGCGCCCTCACGACCGGCCTCGGACAACCGGCGGTCTGACACGCGATCCTACTTTTGAAGAGAACCTCACTCACTTGTGCTAAAGCAAAATTACCCACTCCGTGATCGGCTGAACTTTTAAGAAATACTTTGCTATCCTTTGCTTAAAAGGATAGTTAAGAGAAAAATAGTCCTCATAAACCGTCTAAAAAAGCCAATATATTGACTGCTATATTTATCGGTTTCATTCAAATTATCGTCTTAAATACGCAAGCACACACATACATAGGTAAATAACAGTTCCCTCGCCGTGATCGGCTAAACTTTGCATGAGTAGTAATCTTTTGCTTAGAAGGATATTTAAGAGGAAAAAAGTCCTCGTAAACTGTCTAAAGCCAATATATTGACTGCTATATTTACCGAGACCGGTTTCATTCAAATTATCGTCTTCAATACGCAAGCACACACATACATAGGTAAATACAGTTTCCTCGCCGTACCAAGCAGCAAAGATAATAAAAGAGGCAAAGCAGTCAACAATCCGAAGATTGGTTTGAACACCACAGTGCTTTACTAGGCAATGGTCCTGTTTGGAGGTTGTATGCCGTTGCCTTCCTCCGACCTTCGAACTGACTTACCCAGCCAGTTATAGGGGGACCTACAGTTTAACGTCGGTTCCGAACCACGGCGCTACTCGGTATTTTTCACATGAGCGATACTGCCAGCAAGTTGAAATAACATATTGTAATAAAGCATGGTTTTATCTTTCACACAACTGTTGGTCTGAAGAGAACCGCACTGACTTGTCCTAAAGCAAAATTACCCACTCCGTGATCGGCTGAACTTTTAAGAAATACTTTGCGTGAGTAGTAATCCTTTGCTTAAAAGGATAGTTAAGAGAAAAAAAGTCCTCATAAACCGTCTAAAAAAGCCAATATATTGACTGCTATATTTACCGAGACCCATTTCTTTCAAATTATCGTTTTAAATACGCACGCACACACATACGTAGATAAATACAGTTCCCTCGCCGTACCCAGCAGCAAAGACAGTAGCAATTTGAAATAACATATTGTAATAAAGAGTGGTTTTATCTTTCACACAACTGGCGGTCTGACACACGATCGTACTTCTGAAGAGAACCTCACTTACTTGTGCTAAAGTAAAATTACCCACTCCGTGATCGGCTAAACTTTTAAAAATACTTCGCGTGAGTAGTAGTCCTTTACTTAGAAGGATATTTAAGAGAAAAATAAAGGTCCTCGTAAACCGTCTAAAGCCAATATATTGACTGCTATATTTACCGAGACCTGTTTCATACAAATTATCGTCTTAAATACGCACGCACACACATACGTAGGTAAATACAGTTCCATCGCCGTACCCAGCAGCAAACACAATAGCAATTTGAAATAACATATTGTAATAAAGAATGGTTTTATCTTTCACACAACTGGCGGTCTGACACGCGATCGTACTTCGAAGAGAACCTCACTCACTTGTGCTAAAGTAAAATTACCCACTCCGTGATCGGCTAAAGTTTTAAAAGATACTTCCCGTGACAGTAATCCTTTGCTTAGAAGGATATTTAAGAGGAAAAAAAAACTGGAATAAGGAGCGTCAAAGATTCACTCACGAAACAGCAAACATAACAACGTAGCGTTATAATCTGTCAAAGATATAGTCAATACCGCCCACAGACGGCACAGTACTTACAGGCAGCGCAATATATTTCAGAAGTTTTTGATGTTCTCAATATTATTGCGCTTCTTCTCAATCGCACCCCTAGACAGTCAATATTATTGCGCAGCCGGGAAATATTGACAATATTATTGATCGTGTAGGATCCGTTTTAGAGGACTAGCACTCCTGGAAGAAAGAATATGGTGGAGACATGGCTTAGCCAAAGCCCAAGGAATATTTCCAAACTGAAACCTTAACTCTGGAAACATCCCGTAGGCTGTGGCTAAGCCATGTTTCCACTATATCCTTTTTGCCAGGAGTGGTAGTTCTTCAAGTTTCACAGGAGTACTTCTGTGAGTTTTGAAAAGTAGGGGGCGAGGTACTGGCAGCAGTAAAGGTGTGAGGACGCACTGTGAAGCGTGCCGCGATAGCTCAGTCAGTAGGGCGCTTGCCTGCGAAAGGCTAAGGTCCCAGGTTCTAGTCCCGTTGACGGCACTTAATTTTAATCTGCCAGGAAGTTTCATAACAGCGCACATTCTGCTGCAGACTGAAAGTTTCAGTACGGAGATAACTTCTTTGTACATTGCAAAGTCTGTGGTTGCCAATAATGCTGACACTGATGTTGGTAACTCGTAGTTCATACTCACAACATACCTTAGCAACTTTGATGTAAGATCCCACCTGTTGATCTATCAAAAATCAAATAAATATAATAAAATAAATAAAAATAAAAAAGTGATCTATATTTTCCACTTGGCCGCAGTCACATAGTGGAGATGTCACTATGCCGATGCGATGTAGGTGTTGCGCTATGGTGACTACAAGCTTCCGTGCACACCCAAGTCCATAGTACAAAGGTCTGGTTGGTAACACTGATGTTATTTGTGCATAGTATTTTCCTTCATCTGTCTGGAAAGCTTGTCATTCTTTGTTCCATTCAGTCAATTCACTTTCTGTACCAGGTCCTAGGATTTGTATCTGTCATTTTCCACTTCTTTCACCTCTGGTAGTGTTGATGATGTGAAAAATACTGAGTAGCATCATGGTTCTGAACCCACATTAAACTGTAGGTCTCCCTATAACTAGCTGGGTAAGTCAGTTCGAAGGTCGGAGGAAGGCAACGGCATACCACCTCCAAAGAGGACCATGCCTAGTAATGCACTGTGGTGTTCAAAGCAATCTTTTGATTGTTGACTGCTTTACCTTTTTTTAATCTGGTAAAGGATCCTCGGCTGGAACTTGAGTATATTCTTCCTTTACCAGAGGTAACCGCTTCCTTGTCAAGTGTGTCAACGATATCGTTCCTCAGACTGCTGTTTTGTACTTTAATCCAACACATGCTGACACTGCGTCCATTCCTTTCCACGTGGTTAATGTGTGCCATAATCTGACCGCAAAAACACATATTTAAGAAGTATGAGGGCAGATTTAGAGTCCGAGAAAATGACAATATGTTTCTCCGGACCTCAAGCCAGTACTTCAGGGCTTCAAATTGTTCAGAGGTCATTATTGTGATTTTTTTTTTTTTTTTTTTTTTTTTTTTTTTTTTTTTGGCATTGGTATCCCAAAAAGCACATCCTGTTCCGTCCTGGGTTTTGCAACCGACTCCGTAAAGGATAGTAGCCTGTGAATATTTGTTTCGGAACTCTAGCAATGCCGTCTGGGCCAGTGTTTTTCGAGCTGTGTGTCGAGAATCCCAATGAATCGCCTTCACAGGAGACAGAAATAGCACGTTAAAAACAACCAGACAAGTCCTTGTCTGAATACTATGCGTTCCGTAACATAGACAAAAGTTAATTTTTAATGTTAAAAGTATGTGATTCTTTGTTTACCATTAATTCTGACTTGCATGTAATGTAGATTGTTTTATAATAAAATACAGCATGTTAATTATATATAACCTCAAGGCCTGAAAAGTTTTCAGTAGCCAATCGATAGGTAAATCACCAATATACATAATTAAATCTAAGAAATTTGAAAAAAAAAAACTCTACTTTCTCACAATCTGTCTATAGCTTCCTTAATTAGCATAATTCGCTACTGATCCATGCCTGAAATGCGAAACAGTCGTTGTGCAAAGTTTACATTTCTGTCGGTAATCAAGTGAAAATACGGTCGACTTTTTATTTTCCGAAAAATACACAAAAACAACGTTTAAGAATTTACAAGAAGGTTGTATCAACAGGAAGAAAATTAAATTCGTAGTTTTTGAGACTCCAAAATAGGTTTTTTTCTTTTTTTACGTTAGGCAATAATGTTGTGAAAACGGTGGTATATAGTGGTCTAGGCCACGTATCTGTTACGCTGTCGTAACAGGCGGAGAGGTAATACTCCGACGTGGCGCGTCCCAGATAACGGATAGGGGGCTCCTAACTGGCTTGCCAGCGGACTTGAGCGAAATAAAACAGCTCTCGCGGAACAAACACAAACCCTCTGGATTAACACTCCAGTTGTATCTCGAGCAATCCTCGGAAAGCTCCAACACTCCAACCTTACAAATTTTATGGATTATGAGTGGAAATGAAAACAAATTACCCCAGGGAGTAAAATCTCTCGACCTCCGGTCGCAAGCAGGTATTTCGGATTCTGGGGAGCCTGCACTTTCTGCTCTTGTTTTACCAAGACGACCTGAAAAACTAAAATTCAAGAAAAAATGCAGTATCGGAACACTGAACATTAACTCGCTCATCAAAACAGGAAAACATAAAGAACTGACTCAAGCACTTGATCATCATGGTATCCAAATTCTGGCACTACAAGAAACCCGCTACACTGATGAAAACTCTTTTGAAACAGGCAACTACAGAATATATAAAGGAAAACCAGCAGAGTATATCTTTGGAAAATGCCACTTATTAGGAACAGCTTTTATTGTTAGAAAAAATATAACGGAGTCCGTAATAAACTTCAATTCTACGTCCAACAGGTTCTCAACAATAACGATAAAATGTAAAAACAAAATGTATACGCTAGTGAATGCTCATGCTCCAACAAATATTGACAATAAAAAAAATCCGATCAAAGTACAGACGTTTTGGGAAGAACTAGAAGACACGATTCAGAAGATTCCAAAGGAAAACATCATCATCCTACTCGGGGATTTTAACGCACAGCTCGGCAAGGAGAGGAAATACAAGAACATCATTGGCCAATATCCAACATATAAGAGAACAAATACCAATGGAATAAGACTCGTGGAACTCTGCCAAGTCTTCAACCTCAAAATTATGACTACACACTTCAAGAAACATCCGAAGAAGATGAAGACGTGGAAAGCACCAAATCAGCTCCTTGGAGAGTTCCAAATTGACCATATAGCCATTTCTAGAAGAGAATTTAAGACAATTCAAAATATTAATGTTCAGAAAGGAGCCAAAATAGATTTGGATCACTATCTTGTAAAATCCAAAATTAAATTCATCCCAAATTCAGTAAAAAATAATAAGAAACCTACGAGAAGTAATTTTGAAACCTATAATATTGATGTAGACACTAAAAATATCTTCAAATCAAAACTGCAGGGGAGACATGGGAGGAAATGAAGACTCAAATAATGAAAGCAGCAGTAGAATCTCTTCCAAATAAAATTAAAAGGAAGAATATCTGGTGGAATGACAAGTGCAATGAAGCATTTGACAATAGACAAACGCTTTGGCAAAAGTTTAAATCGAATCCGACACAAATCAACCTGGAAAGATTCAGAGAAGGTAGAAACATAGCATCCTACACAATTAGAAACGAAAAGAGACTTTTCGAGAAATTATCCCTTCAACAAATACAGGTACACTTCACTCAACACAAATCAAGAGACTATTACCAATCCTTCAAAAGACACCTGAATGGGTATGAACCACCCAGTCTAAATTTTCGTGACAAATCAGGGAAATTAGGTACAAATGACCAAGAAAACTGCAATATTCTAGCACATTACTTCAAAGACCTTCTCAATTGTAAAGCGCCCCTCGAGAAACCGGAATTCAAAACTACAGAAGAAATTCCTGCAGAATCACATCCACCATCTTTAGACGAAGTTCGGCAAGCTATAAAATCTCTGAAGAACAACAAATCCTCTGGTGAAGATGGAATCACAGTTGAACTGTTGAAACTAGGCAAGGAAAAAGTAACACTACACCTCGGTACAATTATTAAAGAAATTTGGCAAACCGAGAAGATCCCAGAAGATTGGAGGACGGCACTTATACATCCACTCCACAAAAAGGGTGACAGGTCAGACGTGAACAATTACAGGGGGATTTCCCTTCTGTCCGTTCCATACAAGGTCCTTTCCAAGATATTATTAAACAGAACTGAACCAGATCTCGATCCACAAATAGGAGAATATCAAGGTGGATTTAGAAAAGGGAGGAGTTGTTCAGAACAAATTATAAATCTTAAAAACATAATTAGAACACGTGCTGGTCAACCACATGTTACAACATTTATTGATTTTAGAACGGCTTGTGACTCAATAGACAGAGAAAGCCTCATTATCACTCTGGGGGAATTCGGAATTGATAGAAAAACTAGAGAGATTGTTAAGAAAACATTGACAGATACAAAATCCAAGGTGAAATTTCAAGGCAAGATTTCAGACCCTTTCAAAATCCAAACAGGTTTGAGACAAGGGGACGGGCTCTCCCCAATCTTATTCAACATCATTCTAGAAAAGATAATAAGGCAGACATTGGCGGAATACACACACACACACACACAAAAAAAAAAAAAAAAAAAAAAAAAAAAAAGTGAAGGGAATTTCTTTTGGAGGATCAGTCAAAGGGCTTATGATACATGCACTAGCTTTTTCAGACGATATTGCGCTACTGTCCACGAATATACCAGATGCAATTAAACAAATTGAAATCTTAGCAAAGCATGCACCTAAATTTGGTTTACAGATATCACAAGAAAAAACTAAATTCATGTCGAACAAATTTAAGGAAATCAACAAATAGCACACAATTATTGGATGCATCGAAAGGGTCAAACATTTTAAATATTTGGGAGAAACAATAACGGATACTGGCATAGAAAAAGAAGCTGTCAAACTTCGAGTAGCTAAACTCAAGAGGGCGCAAATTTTAACAATGAAGCTCTACAACAAAAAATGCTTATCTCGAAATGCGAAGTTATTACACTACAAGACAGCGACAAGAACAGAAGTACAATATGCAGCAGAAACACTCTCCCTCAAGAACAAAGGACTAGTAGATGAGCTCGAGAGGAAGGAAAGGGTAATTCTGAGGAAACTTCTTGGTGGACACAAAAAAATTGGCGAAACATGGGTTAAGATGAGCAATGAGAAGGTCTATCAATTTGTTAAACCAGTTACAACGGAAATGAGAAAGAGAAGGCTTATGTTCTTCGGTCATCTGGTGAGAATGGATGACAGCAGATTAACGAAGAAAATCTTCAATTTAATTCAACAGAGGAAAACACCCAACTGTTGGTTGCAAGGAATAAAGAAAGACCTCGTGGAACGTGGAATCACAGAAATGGACGCGATGAATAGGGACAGTTACAGAAAGGCAGTAACTAAATTCTAGGTTTTTCAGGAGGCCCCAAGAAAGAAGATCTACAGGAAACTGACAGCTGAACATCTGGCAAAAATGGCAGCAGGCAGAAGAGCAGCCCTAGAGAAGAGAAAGAAGAAACTGAATATGAAATAAAATTTGTAACGCGGTCCTTAGTTGGCCAATTCGTGTAAATAAATAAATAAATAGTGGTCTAGGGAATTTTCAGATATGTAACGAATAGCAAACAACTAGTAAGCACAAGACAGCATGAAAGAACCTTAAAAGACTTTTTTTGAGAGATAATTCTCTAGCTACAAAACAAAACTGAATTTGTTACCATAGCATTGTAATTGCCTATGGTAATAATGGTATGCTAGTTCTGTTATACAGGGTGACTCAATTAAAACGTAAAATGCAACTGTAGGCTAACATACGGAGACAATAACAGCTTCCTCATATGGATAGGTTTCACTGTTTGGTCTCCAGCCGTAATGAAAATTCCTCTAGTTATGTAAAATAATTTTCGCGAAAATTTCGCTAGATGTCACTAAGCTTCCTTAAGGGCAAAGATAATGTCGAGGATAGGAAAGTATATTTGTTTTCTGTTATTGGTTATTTCCACATAATAATGATCAGTTAATTTGTTTTAACCCCTAAATATGGAATTGTGCTACCAATAAGTGACGGCGAAGGCATACATAAGATTATTTTCATTCTACGAATATTTTACAAGCATCATTTGAAAGACCAAAAATCACTTAAATTTATTTATATATATGGTACCGGTACTCAAAATGTGTTATTACCAGAATGAAACTTTCACTCTGCAGCGGAATGTTTATTACTTTTAACAACAAAATTCTAATATATTCGTAGTTATAGGATACTCTTCTAGCAATGTTTTGTAATTCATTTGCACAGATCAGTAGTCTCAATATCTTTAGAGTCTTTCTGAGCTAGAGACTCTTCCAAATTAACACATTCTTCAAGAACAACTTTGGGAGGTTTATATATTTTGCAAATATACGATTTAGGTTGTTAAACTGATGAAATCTCTCGCCAATTGAATTTAGTGCAGTATCCAACATTACAAAATAAAAATTAGTTTTGAAGTGATTTTGCTTGTCACTTCTGCTTCATAACCAAACTGTCTTTTCTTGTGTCTTACACCGATTGGTTCCATATCTGATGAAAATGATAACGAAATGTTGGCTGCTTCTGAAATTTCTCTTGCTTCTACCAGCATTTTTTCAAATCCCAAATCACTTCTACAATCTTCAAGAACGGTTTTTGTTTATAGCAGAGCATTTGTAGCAATGTTAGGATTAGTTTCTTTTGAATGAAGACGACATTGTATACTATACAGACTACAGAGCGGCAGATTCCGCAGGGCCGTGGGGAGCCCCAGCTGACATGATGGGCGGCACGCCATCTTTGATCACGGGATGATTAGTTGCAAACGGCTACTCGTCTATTCATTAAACGCTTACTAGCAAAAATTCTGAAGAGTCAAATAGACATTGTGACTTGCGTCTTGTCTCTTGCCTGTTCTTCTACCTACTATTGTATAATGATTGACCCCTGACTTTCAACTCATATTCCGATCACATCGCACCACGAACATCGATGTTTTATACCTCGCCGGAATAGTTGGAACGTCTACTTTTATTCAGTGTACAAAAATATTACATTTTATTTGAAAAGGGGACGACATAGGCGGTAATACTTAAGAGGAAGCGTGCTTCTTCTGACTTTTTTCGGCGAATATCAACTTTTAAGGATGCACAGAAATCAGACCGTAATTAGGAGAAAGTTTTCCTTTGCGCAGTTTAAACATCCAACCTTGTTCGTTATTTTCAGATTAGCCGTTTTGTCCCAATAATGGTAGGCGTAGACTGCTGCAGTTCGCCTAATAATGATACGTATTAACAAGACGAAAATTGTAAATGCAAGCTCTGTCCTTGCCTTTCAGAGCTGTTATATTTTAATGCTCATAAATCTACACCAAGAGCTAATATCACATAATTAATTTGTTTGCTTTTTCGTTTCTATGCGCTACGTGCTCGCGTGTTCTGTGTTGCCGTTCTTGACAGTTGAATAGGCGCTTTGGCGCATTGCAACAGTGGCGGCGCGATGGTGTGACAACTACGCTCCGCTATAGCGTCGCATATGCTGCAGCCACTAACGCAGTTGCTTTACAAACTCAACTCACAAACACGGAGACAATTTATTAGTAATGATGTCTGATGTCACCAACGAAAGTTCAAGCTTAACAGCAATGCCCTCTCCGTCTCAATACCTAAAACGGTAAGCATAATCTCAGTTTCTTGCGTTTTGTATTATAGCGACGAAACGACTAATCAGAAAATAACGAAATTCCGTCTGTAAACAGAACAAGGTTGGATCTTTAAAATGTGCGAAGGAAAGCTTTTTCCAAATTACGGTCTGAAGTTTTTGCATCCTTAAAGTTGACATTTGCCGAAAAAAGTCAGAACAAAAACGCTTTCTCTTAAATATTACCGCGTTTGTCGACTCCTTTTCTAATAAAATATAATATTCATACATCAAATAAAAGTAGACATTTCAACGATTCCGCCGAGGTATAAAGTACTGATATTCGTCCTGCGATGTGACCAGAATATTTCAAAGTCAGGAATCAGTCATTATGAAATGGACAATATGTTTAGTAATCGGGAATTCATCACTCCTGGAACCGCAGCACAACAGCAAAATAAACTGCACCGCGAGCGCACGAGGGTTCGTCGCCCACGACAAATTTGCCGCCCCCTTAATTCGAACACCCTAGGCAATTGCTTAGTTTACGTACATGGACAGCCCGGCCCTAGCTACCATTCCCCAAGAAATCGTCCTGCATTTGGTTGAATGTATGCCTAAGAGAGTGGAAGCTGCCAAATATGAAGTTACCAATGAATGTTTTATTATTAAGTAATGCTATAAGGGACGCTTTACAGATACTAAGGCGACTGTTACTTATTTACGTGTTTCAAACTCGTCATCGTTAGAATCTAAAACATGCGGTAAAGTTAACGTACTGCTGGACCATGACGTTGTACAATTGTCCGAAACTGTACCGCATGTTTTATATTCTGTCGATGACGAGCTCGAAATGCGCAAATAAATAACAGCCGTATCACCACCTGTTTCCTTTGTAGGCCCCATCATAGTCTAACACATACAACCGCGACACTCACTGCTGCGAAAGTTGTTACCAACTGACAGGCGCAACGACACTAGCGCTCCTAGCGGTGGGCAAGCCGCCGAGGGAGTGACATTTTATTATAATTATTTTCGTACATAATTAACGAAACAATTACTATACATTTTGCTTTACAGGCAAGCTCAGCCGAATTTAACTGATTCACTGGTATAAAGAAAATCTTCGTCATGGATAAATACTTACGAATATGTTTATATTTGCAGCTTATTCTGCTGAAAGTAAGTAGAATATAAACATAGGAGAACCATATATTTATATTATGATCTGTTCTTACAATGAGAAGCCGTTTTTGACGCGTATCAATTCGATGTTGAGTCTAATAATACTCAATTTTTACACTTCTGTCGTCTTTCTTAAAAATGCATATTATTTTGAGTGTAATTACATTAGCTTAAAAAAACATTTTTTATTATTCTTGCCGTTTGTGGTTCAGCTGTAGCATCAATTGTGAAATTGGGATCTTCTTTGTTGTAAAACAGTTTCATTGCTTTCTCCGTATTATTGCCGACTCTGTGACGTTTTTCCTTCAGCTACAGCTGTGGTGGCTGATTTGGTACGTTAAATACCGTAGTTACCGCATTCTATATACATTTCCTACGTTCCATCCTCACTGATTTTACTGGAACTGTAATGAGTAAAGGTTAACGTTCCTCAGTAGAAGAGCGACGTCTTTCTGCCAAAGGGCAGGTCTTCTGGTGTTTGCTAGTCATTTTTTATACTTAATAGAACATGAAATTATTCAGTAAAAGCCTAAACGTTACAAGATAATTGTAAATAAACTGCCCTGTAATGTACCGTTTCGCACCTTGTAAGGGAATATAGGAAACCTAAGAAAGGCAAATGTGGAGCTATTATTACGTTATTACGTATTTTTATGGCACTACATACTTTCCCTAACGTAAAAAAGTAAGTTAAAATTAATATAAACGATTCTGTTCGTTCGCATCCAATATCGTATTCAGAAATGTGCCTGCCGCGGTGGCCGAGCGGACTGAGGTGCTCCAGTCACAGTCTGCACGGCCACTACGGTCGGGGTTTCGAATCCCCCCTCGGGCATGGATATTTGTGCCGTCCTTAGTCGTACTTAGTTCATAAGTAGCTTGTACGCTTAGGGACTGATGACCCCGCAGTCAAGTCCCATAAGCTATACAAACATTTGAACATTTGGACGTTCAGAAATGTAGCTTACCGACCGCTTGGAGCGCTGCTGTCGCAGTGTATACCAAAAGTCTGTAGGAGTGTCGCGACTGTATATGTTAAGACTGTGGCCCCATTTGTAATGCCCCATTTGAACATTTGAACGTTCAGAAATGTAGCTTTCCCACCGCTTGGAGCGCTGCTGTCGCAGTGTATACCAAAAGTCTGTAGGAGTGTCGCGACTGTATATGTTAGACTGTGGCCCCATTTGTAATGCGCCCCTCGTAGCATTGTTTAATAACGAATTCCAGCATTACCGGTCGAGGTCGCCACGAACTTCATTTTCAGCCAGGTGTCCGGATGCTTTCGATGACATATGTTGATGGAGACGGCCGCTCTGGTTAATGGTTTGCACTTTTCACGACATGACAAACGAGCTCGTTGTCGATGGAACGCCGCACCCTATTCTTCACCCTCTTTGACTGTAAAGCATTAGCATAATTTACTCAACTAAATTGAGAAATGTAACTTGCCCGTCAGCTGTAATAGGCCGCAGTCCCCTGGAAGACGTACTCAGGGCGGTAAAACAAACACGTGGAGAGCTCAGTGGGTGCCCGGTGCTCTACTAATTGATGTTGTAGCGGGCGGCGTGATAACGACTTCACACAGGGCGTGCTAACGAGGCGGCCTTGTTTCCCGGGACGCAGAACCGGCCCAGACGCTATCGCCTGCCGTAACCGTAAGAGGGCGCGGGCATTCATATCGGCCACTGGCAGATGAAATCGGCGGCGGCGCAGCCGGCTAATAAGGCGTCGCACCCCCGGGAGCCATCCATCTCTGGCGCCGTGGCCCATTACATACGCCGCCACTATTCAATACAGCCCGCCGGAACGGGCCCGGTGCTGAGGGGCCCTCGTTTTTGCTGCCCCGCCGCTCGTAAATCATCTTCATAACACACGGCCGCACTCGCCGAGATGCCGGCTGACCGACCGGAGTAGACAGACGCCACACCTGGCCGGCGAGGCGTCTGTCGCCGGGCGCACAGTAGGCCAGTCTGTGACTACAGTCTCATTAAAGTTACTCGCTAGTTAACAGTGTGGTGTCGCACAAGTCTAAAGTGCGCGCCACCTACTTTCGCCCCGCGCCGCCATGCACGCACGGCGCGGCGTTCTTACGTCAGCCACGAGCGCCCTCTGCTAGAACTCCGCTCGTGCCCACCACTGAACGACATCGTTCACTTGGGACTGAGATAGGAACCAGCTAACACTTCGGAATCAGATAGGCACCAGTGAAGACTTGGCTATCGGATAGGCACTAGGCAGAACTCTAGCTCAACTATGTATCAGCTTTCTGCAGTACTGAGTTATGTAAAAGTTAAGTATTACTAAGCCTCTAAGAAATAGATCTCGTTCTAATTTACTCTAGTGTTTCTAGTTTCTGCTGTCCCACTGGCTGGTCACCTCCTACCTGCACAAGCGTGCATCCTTTATTCCTGTGTCGGTCTTTCTACTCGGCCACCGACACCTACGACGGAAACGAGACACAAAAGCGGCGACGAGGCTGGGGCACAAAAGTGGCGACGAGGATGGGATACAAAAAACAGTTCACGCTATGGAGCTGCTTTTCTCCAATCAGAGATCTCGACGTCACGCCTGGACCGTTATTCGTTGCCAAACTGCCACGACAACTGGTCATTTCCCCCCAGGGGTCTCACGGTTCTTTCGTGGGTACGTCCATGGCGAACACGGGGCCCCGAGCTACTTCTGTCTTCCTTCCTTCTTTACTTCCCCGACTGCATTTCCTTTCCGTTCCCCTAATTCCCCATCCTCATTCCTCCCCCTCCCAACCGGGGGACTGATAACCTTAGCAGTTTAGTCCCCCTATCCCAACCAACTGGTCAGTTCAATTCCATATCCTTATCTGGTCCTCTTTCTTGATTTTCTTCGTTGCTGATTTCATATGTCTGCCCTTATTATTTCGCAGTTCATTACTTACTGAAAACCATACAAATGACAAGACGCGGCAATGGTGATTGTTGTTTGTAAATCTATCGGACCAAACTGTGTGGTCATCAGTCCGTAGCTTACAAACTACTTAAACCTAGGTAAACTAACCTAAGGACGACACATACACCCATGCCCCAGGGACGACTCGAAACTCCACGGCGAGCAACCGCGCGCTCCGCAGCGAGACGCTTTAGACTGCTCGGCTACTCTAAAAAGATGTTCAAATGTTTGTAGAGCTTATGGGACTTAACAACGGGGTCATCAGTCCCTAAACTTACAAACTACTTATGAACTAGCTACAACTAAGGACGGCACAAATATCCATGCCCGAGGGGGCATTCGAACGCCCGACCGTAGTGGCCGTGCAGACCGTGACTGAAGCGCCTCAGCCCCCTCGGCCACCGCGGCCGGCTCGGCTACTTCCCCGCGGCGCAATGGTGATTACGAGATAGGTACCTAAACATACACACCACTAAGCACACGCTACTTAATCCTTTCGTACAACTCGTGATTTAGTGTCTCATATATAATTATTATATCACAGATATCAGCTTCCATTTACGAAAGCTTTGCATGGTTTACATGAAAACGTGCTCTTCGAAGGCAACAATTCAGGGTTACTACAGGGTGTGTGATGTAATTCGGACTTGCCTGAAGACTTGGAATCTCGTGCAGAAGTTCGTAGGTTAGAACCCCGTCATGCGATTATTTAACCCTTTAATGCATTACTTTTATTTGAAGTTATAAAAACTATCACGATTAATGTATAGTACGTATATATTGAGAAAGATATTTTTAAAAAATCTTTAAAATTATTATGCACTTTTAGCAACATAAAGTTCATATGCAAACGTAGGCTTCCGCGGCTGTTGTCACTATTAATAAAATTCTTCTTGGTACGAAACCGCGTCGTCATTTTATAAATTCCACCGACGTTTGGGCCACTGTTGCGGGCGGCCTTCATCAAGGTCTGTGTCTGACCCTGATGAAGGCCGCCTGCAACAGTGACCGAAACGTCGGTGGAATTTATAAAATGACGACGCGGTTTCATTCCCAGAAGAATTTTATTGATATTATAAAGTTCATAGTTGATCAGGTATATAGTGTTTCCATGATATACCGTATGTACATAGACGGTATACATTTGAAAACTGACGAAAATGAAGTATCCTATGTTACTATTATTCGTCTCATCTTTCCACAAAGTAACTCATAGTGCGACAGTAGTATGTGACTATTTTTACGTGTCAAAGGAGGAATACTAATATAAACAAACGCACATGTTACAAGTAACTCAACGCAGCTAACTGTAGAAATTATTCAGTAGCACTCTGCAGTTTATAATTTCTAGGACGAGCTACTAGAATATGTAACACTATGTATACAAGCAGCTACAAATGAATTTGTGGTAAAATATTGATCAGTTTCAGACATAATGGAAAAAATAAGGTATGTAGCTAATCAGCTGCACTATGCATTAAAGGGTTAAATTTCTAAATCAGTTTTACTTTGACTGTTGTTTTTATTAAACTTAATCAACTAGTTTGATTTCCAATATCTTCTTACGTATTTTTTGAAAGTTATCAATCAAATTATTGCTATAAAATTATCTTCACCTCTAACCGAGTGGCTTCATTAGGAATCGAGTCGTATGTTGCTGTGTGTTATGGGTGATTGTTAATGATTCTGCACTTTAACTAAAATTTCGCAAATGTGACTGAAAAGTTAATTTAAGTGATGATAACACGACTTTGAGCTGAAACCAAGTGTATAATAAAACTTCTGACCGTGATACTTTATTCATTAAGTGCAAACAGTTTAAAATCTGGTAGGAAGCAAACACACCCATAATGACTGAAACTGTCGGAACAACAATAATTAAATTTTTTGTAAACTACTGCAACTTAGGTGTCAATTTAACAATCATTTCCATCGTGGCTCATTTGACAGTTAACATTGTTTTATGGCCTACCTGGGCACAAGTAAACTTCATATATGACACTGCTCTCAAATTACTGACAAAGCTGCAACTGCTACTAAAGTCCAAAACTAACTAAAGAATTCGCGGGTGTGCAATACGAATCCACTAACAACACAACTCTGTAGTTCCACAGAAAAAAGGGCAATTAACTTAGGTAGAAATAATGAATGTTAGTAGTTTGAATTAAAAAAAAACTGATTACATTTTCCTCATAAGAACAGTTTCTATGAACTCATTTGACAATAAACATCTTACAAGACTGATGTCGGTGACAAATTAACTGCGTCACAACAAAGCTTTACATCATGTTGACGTAGAGAAACAGTGAGATATAAAATCCAAATATCCTAATAATATTTACACCTTTCCTTATCGATACATATTCCAAAACATCATGTTGTATCACTGGACTATGAAGTCGTTTATAAAAAGGAAATAGATACTGTATGGCCGGCCGCGGTGGCCGAGGGGACTGAGGCGCTCCAGTCACGGTCAGCGCGGCCACTACGGTCGGGGGTTCGAATCCCCCCTCGGGCATGGATATTTGTGCCGTCTTTAGTCTTAGCTAGTTCATCAGTAGTCTGTAAGCTTAGGGACTGATGACCCCGTAGTTAAGTCCCGTAAGTTGTACAAACATTTTAATATTTGGATATTGTATGAAACGACAAGTTTTGGTCCTTCATGCCGAATGCCTACCAAAAGTTGGATAACAACTACGCGCAGCGCATAATAATCCAATCATGATTTATCTTTCCTTGATTCTTTACAAGAAGATTTCTGTGCATCACGCTCACAAAGCAAAAGTAACTCCTTGACTCCCACTGTTCACTCGACGGTGGCGGCACCACGAGTACGACTCCGCCAGTTCAAACGCGGCGCAGCCCACGCCAAAAAGTGTACTCGCGGGGGCAAAAATATAACTTACAGAGATTCAACATAGCAGACCTCAAATGTAACTCACTTCAACTACGTTTCAGTTTCGTAATTGTAGTGACTTTCCATTCGTTTTCATTTTTAGTCCCACGATTTTTTTAAATTGGAATCTTATTGTGTCGTAGTTAACTAGTAATTACGTGCGAAGCAAGCCTGCTGATTGGTCCATACCACGGCAGCTTGTGTAACCACTAGTGTGAGGATATTTTCGAGTTATTGCCGTCTGATTCTAGCTCGGTATTGGAATTTTTTTCTATTTTAGTTTGCTCATAGAGGTAAGCTTTACTCGTCATTGACGAAGAAATTGTGATCTTAGTTCTGCTGCAGATGGTTGATCGGCGTTTTGTCATATACACAGTACATCACTCGTGGTTAGTCTATAAAATGGCCAAAAGGCACACGACCAGGAAGTAGAAATAAGGTTAGTAAAGTCAGTACCTTTACACGGAAGTGGGAAGTGCAGTATCGCACTGTAGTAAGTGGGAAACAATTGGACCTACACAACATCCGCAGAAAGACGTCGCAGATTTAGGGTAAGTTGGTACAATTGAGATCATTTCGAACAAATGTTATTGTAACCGGAAATACCAGGTGATCAAAAACTCGGTACAGATTTGAAAACTTAAGCTTGGAAGATTTGAAAGCTTGGAATAACAACGGGTTTTATTAGAACAAAAAAAAAAAAAAAAAAAAAAAAAAGTTTTAAAAATGTTCTTCAGATGGCGCTTCCTCGGATAAGAAAAGCAATAATTAGCATAACAAATTAAGACAAAGCAAAGATGATGTTCTTTACAGGAAATGCTCAATATGTTCACCATCATTCCTGAACAAAAGTTGTAGTCGAAGAATAATGTTGTGAACAGCACTGCAAAACATGTCCGGAGTTGTGGTGAGGCATTGGCGTCGGATGTTGTCTTTCAGCATCCCTAGAGACGTCGGTCGATAACGATACACTTGCGACTTCAGGTAATCCCAAAGCCAAAAATCGCACGGACTGAGGTCGGAGGACCTGGGAGGCAAAGCATGACGAAAGTGGGGCTCAGAACACGATCATCAACGCGCGCAAGAGACGTTTCACGCGTCTAGTGAATCGCCATCCTGCATAAAAATCGTAGGCTCCAGCAGGTGTTTATCAGCCAGGCTGGGGATGATGCGATTCTGTAACATATTGGAGTACCTCTCACCCGTCACGGTATCATTTACAAAATCAGAATCACGCAGTTCATCGAAGAAAAAAGGCCCGATATCGGTAGATGTGGTTCTAATAAAACCCTATGTCATTCCAAGTATGTATGTCAATTTTTACCTCTCTATCTACATTATTCCGTGATTTATTAAGTTTTCAAAATTATACTGACTTTTTGATCACCCGGTATATTGATAAAAGTAATAATTGTACCCGTGGCACTTAAAATTAATTAATAAAATGCAGCAACCAGTTGCTTGTGATTATTTATTTTTAACGACTGGTTTCGGGCGCTTTAGTCCCCTTCTTCTGGTCTCTATACAGACAAACAAGTGCATTGGTATACATTAAAGGCTACAGAACGTACAAAAGTCGGTTACAGAAATTTGAAGCAATTTTGAACCAAATAGATTGAAATAAAAGATATGTTCATATAATGGGATAAAATTAACACTTACATTTTAGTATTGTTGCTTAGAATGTTCCTGCTAGTAGGAAAATCAACGCTAAGTGCAGAGATTATGCAGTGAATAGCAATCAATTGCTAACAAAGTATCTATGGATGAGGCTTATAGTGAATTTATAAAAATAAATAAGGGGGAAAAAAGGCTATGGGAAAACAGTAATACTTGATGTAGTTGAAAAGAAAAGCATAAAGAGAGGAGCAGGTGATTGATAAATCAGTCGCTTAACAGTTTAAAATTCAGTAGTCTTAGAAGTACCATGGTAAGTGGCGCCATAGGCGGAATATTTCAGAACTATCAGCTGACACACTAGTAGGATGCTTAGAATGTCACTGTCAGGGCATCTGTCAATATAAATAATTTGTCATTGTGTCTATGGCTTTAAATATTAATGGGGATAGATTGAGAAGTGATTCTCATACAACAAATAAGTTAAGGATGTGGGTTATAAGTTTTAAGATGCGTGAACTAATGTGCAAAGAAATGTGAATGGTTACAGTAATATTAACCTAGTGTTACAACTGGTACATATAGTCAGACTACTGAAGAGAGTTAAATAGTCAACTTGCTAGAAATAAACCAAAGAGGACAATCATGTAGAGCAGATAATGGTGCTTTAAGATACAATAAGAGTAAGTCGTAACTAGCCTTCTAAAAATTAACAAGTCACTATCATAATGGTAGTGACTATTGCATAGTGCAGTTTAACAAAGTGGAGGCATTTACAGTTACAGAGACAATTACAAATGATGGTATAAACACAAAAAAAGCTTACAGAATTGAGAAAAATCGATGGCAAATGTATCAAATCGTTCAAATGTTTGTTAAGCTAAACTTACAAACTACTGATCAACTACCTTATACTAAGGACGGCACAAATATCCATGCCCGAGGGGGGATTCGAACCCCCGACCGTAGTGGCCGTGCAGACCGTGACTGGAGCGCCTCAGTCCCCTCGGCCATCGCGGCCAGCGGAAAATGTATCACACTAGGTACAATTGTGATCACTTCTTAGTACAATTTTGATCACTGGAATCTTACATAAATACTACGTGGTAGCAAACATTGCATAATATAGAATTTACAAGCATGTGGAAACTAGAAAATGTATAAGAGCACGTTCCACTAATTAGCTTAACAGAAATTTTTTTTATCTCCGTAGCACAAAGTGGTGTATATTCTTGGAAAAGACATGAGGAGCTATAGAAACCTGCTACACTAGGCAAGTGTAATATGCTACACAAAGGCAAGTGCTACCAACATTACAAGACTGGCAAATGGCGCGAAACCTTATGTTGTCGGAATTGTACCTATATCGAATTTGTACCATCTTATGCTAGCAACCTAGAGCAACTGCTGGTCGAGTAACAGGCTCTTGATATTCCTGCACACTACCTGCTAGCTGCTTGTCCGGGTCTACACACAAGTGTGATTCCTCACAAATGTGCCTTCTCCCAAGTGTTCCAAACCCGTGTTTCTACGCTTAATGTTAACAAGACCGGAGTTATAAATATCTATTTAATACAAATAAAAATCCCTGAGACGGATTTTCGTCTCTAATATGTCATAGACATTATTGATAAATCTGAAGCATTGAATTAAAATTTGTGGTACGGCCGGGAATGGAACCCGGACCACAATGCTTACTAGGCAGACGTTTTATTTATTTATTTATTTATATTTTTTCATTTATTTTTTATATAATTATTTATTTGCTCTGTGGTTAGTTATATTTGTTGCGGACGCTGATCGAGTTTGTTCGTTGTTGTTCGATGAGTTATTGGCACAGCTTTTTTATTACAGAGGGCGCGCTTAGCCACGGCGCCCAGCAACGTCTTAACCATTACACTACCACACCACTTGAGATTAAGGCGCCTTGGACGATTTCCCTCCACGTCACAAACTTAATTCAGCTTCTGGGTTCCGTCTCAGGGAGTGTTTATTTGTATTAAATTGATCTTTATAACACCTTAAAAGGATTGTTCCACCATGTCCATTGCCGAGGTGCTATTCCGCTGCATGGAGAGCCTTGGCAGTAGAGGCAATTATCTTTGGAACACAGAAGCTGAATTAAAGTTTGTGACGTGGAGGGAAATCGTACTTAAACTATTCAAAGGTGCCTTAATCGATAGTGGTGTGGTAGTGTAACGGTTAAAACGTCTGCCTAGTAAGCATGGAGGTCCGGGTTCTATTCCCGGCTGCACCACAAATTTTAATTCAATGCTTCAGATTTATCAATAAGACCGGCGTTGTGATCTGAGGTGCAGTTTCAAATGTTCAAATGTTTGTAGAGTCTATGGGACTTAACTGCGGGGTCATCAGTCCCTAAACTTACAAACTACTTATGAACTACTTACAACTAAGGACGGCGCAAATATCCATGCCTGAGGGGGGATTCGAACACCCGACCGTAGTGGCCGTGCAGACCGTGACTGGACCGCCTCAGTCTCCTCGGCCACCGCGGTCGGCGGTGCAGTTTCAATCGGCCGTTCCTACCTTCGGAGCCTCTTGCAGACGCCTCACTAGGCAGCAGGCAGAGGGTCGCCGCACGCCCCCTCCGGCCTTGGCGTGGGCTGCCGAGGGCCCCGGCGCGTCAAAGACTGAGGCGTGCGAGGGGAGGGCGGCTGAGCGGCGTGTTTACACGTGTACGGCCGTAAAATATATTGCGGCCCGGGCACTGTGCGCGCCGACAAAGAGCCTCAAACGGGCCGCCGCGCCGGCCGCGTCTCGCCGCCTCCGCTGAAAGCCGGGCTGGGCTCACAGATTCCCCAAACCGAGCGACGGGGGCGGCCGCCCCGCCGTAAATATTTCATCCCCTGCCAGCCCCCGGCTGCAGCCGTGCGGCCCTGCCTCTGTTAGTTTTACCATCCATTCTGCTGTCAGCGCGCTCTTTGCTAGATGCCCTGTTTCCTTACTGCGCGTTTTAACGGCGCGACAGTCAGGGTAGTCAACGGACAGGGTCGTACCCAACCACAATAAAGGCTAGTTTACACGACGCCACTACGTTTCATGAAACTGCGCTACTGGCCAATGCGCATGCGCAGCGGGCCTTCGCGCAACTCGTTGACGAAACTAAATAGTTTCGGCACGTTCCAACTTTGGCGACCGGCCGCGGTGGCCGAGGAGACTGAGGCGCTCCAGTCACGGTCTGCACGGCCACTACGGCCGGGGGTTCGAATCCCCCCTCGGGCATGGATATTTTTTGCCGTCCTTAGGATTAGCTAGTTCATAAGTAGTTTGTAAGTTTAGGGACTGATGACCACGTAGTTAAGTCCCATAAGCTTTACAAACATTTGAACATTTGAACAACTTTGGCGAAACTGATTGCGCGTTGTTTTAGGTTAGGTTATGACCAATATAGAACAAAATACAACATAAAGGGGGGAACGGGAGAAATAATTTCGTTTTTGAACATATGTGCGTTGAGTAGGTGTTTGTGTGATTTTAACGGCGTGTTAGTGCTCTTCTGGCAATTATTTGTGAAATTAAATATTGATGGATTGACGATTAGTGAATTGCAGACTAAAATATATCCAATTTGAAATACCTATAGAAACGAAGTATGGCAATTGTGGATTTCGGAACACTGTACAAGTACTCAGAGACGAATATCTACTTGACAAGAAACATAATGCAATTTGTAATTTCAGTTCTGGTAACTACGCTTCACACATAACGGTAACTTGTTTCTTTATTGCATGACTAACTCTGTTTAAAAGGAACGTTTACTGCTCTGGTGACATTCTAAGTTGATTAAAATAACTTCTAGGGTCTTCAATCACAATTTCTTTCGGCAAGGTCGCTGAGCAACCGAGCTGACGTCTTTTTTTTATTCCAGTCACGAACCCAAACACGTTTCTTATTCTTTTTATGTTTAGTCTTATGTAGCGACTTCACGCAGACAAGATAGATTCGCCACAACTCGTACAGCTACCAAAACTTTCATTTTACGGTGACTACTGCACTCACAAAACAGCGAAACTGAAGTGTATGGTATTGGCGCCGTTTCTACAGACATACACGAAACTAGTTGCGCGCAATTCATTTCATGCAACGAGTTTCGCAACCTAGTGTCGTCGTGTAGACTAGCCTTAACGCAAGAATGTTGCTGAGCACTGTACTGCAAAATACTGACCGCCAAGAGTTAATGTAGGCAATACGAATAAGTCTGTCGACAGTTATTTTTTAAGTATCAGTGATTGAAGTGCAGCAGAAGACACGTTTTGTAGTTCTCAATTTAATCCCACGCTGTAACCTAAGCACCACAACTGACCAGGCTGGAGATGTGGAGAGCAAAGATCGGGGACCTTGGTGGCTGGATGACCCCACAGGAAGCACTCCCACCTGGCTATGAGGACTGGATGACATGGAATTCCCTCAATAGACTGCGGACGAACGTAACCAGACCCAAAATCAACATGAGAAGGTGGGGCCTCTCTGATGCATCTGTCATGTGCAAGTGTGGAAAAGAACAAACCACGGAGCATCTGCTACAGTGTGAGCTTTGTCCAGTCTGCTGTACCATGCAGAACCTGACTGGTGCTACCCGTGATGCATGTGATGTAGCCAGATTTTGGACCAGCATGGTTTAATGTTTAATCATGGGGAAAAGACCTTTTGAACTGTTATCACTGTTACTTGTAAATATGTGTACTTATTATTATTTTCGATTATTCCCTTTAAAGAGAGCGATTGAACTTGAGTAATTATGACTTCTTCTTCTTCCTTCGTTCTTCCCAAATTCTCTTCATGCGTTCACTGTGTTCTCTCTTGCGTTCTTCCGACAACTTTTTTCCTGTTCTGTTCTCCGTGTGCTCTTGTTTAAGTTTATGTTTCTTTATAATGTTCCTGAACTGTTCTCTATTGTTTATGTTGTCTTGTGTGATTCCCTGTTCTTTAATATCCTCTTCTGTTTCAGTGATCCACTTCGTCTTGTTTTTGCTCTTGTTTGCTATCTCAAATATTTGCCTTGTGAGCCTGGTTTCATTCATCCTGATGATATGTCCATAAAATTTCATCCTTATCTTTCTGATGGTGTCCGTTATTGTTTCCATGTCTTTGTAAATCTCTCTAGTTATCCAAATTCCTTCCCGAAACACTGAACCACATATTTTCCTCAAAATTTTTCTTTCCTGTTTTTCAATCTCTCTGATCTTCGTATGACCACGAATCAAATGTAGTTTATGCAGCATAAAGTGCCTCTGGTAGGACTACTGTGTTGTAATGCCTTAGTTTTGCATTGACAGAAATAGATTTCTTATTATAATGGTTCCAAGTTAGCTTATATGCTCTTTGTAATCTTGAGAACCTTTCTTGATTGGCTATTGAGTTCAGTCCTGATGGTTGGATCATCTCTCCACTTGTGCCACTTTTCCATACTGTGTTGTGATGGGGAGACTATCTGCAGGCTTGTTTTCCATGTATTGAGTCTTTTCATAAGAGATTTGTAGCCCAGTTTTCCGTGAGATTTCATGAAGCTTCTCCAGTGCAAGTCTCGCTTTTTCCCTGTTGTTTGTTAGAATAGCAAGATCGTCCGCGAAAGCCAAACACTTCACCCTGATTCTCTGCTCCTTTTTAATTCCAAGTTGAATTCCCTTAATTTCTTTTTTCCATGTCGTCACAATTTTCTCCAGTACCAAGTTAAACAAAAGGGGGGAGAGTCCATCTCCTTGGCGGACACCAGTAAGGATGTAAAATGCTTCTGATGTTTCTCCCATGAATTTGACTTTAGAGGTTGTTCCTGTTAATGCTTGTTGGATAATTGTCCTTGTTTTCTTGTCAATCCGAAATTCCTCTAATGTGTGGAATAATGTTTGCCTGTCTATTGAATCATAAGCCTTTTTAAAATCTACGAAAGTCACCACAGTGTTTCTGCATCTTCTCATTTGTAAAATAGTCTTTAAGTTCCATATTTGTTCGACACAAGAACGACCTTTACGAAACCCTGCCTAATACTCTCCTATTAACTGGTCAGCATGTTCTTCTAGTCTGCTAAACAGGGCCTTTGAAAAGAATTTTGTATGTTACTGGGAGCAGTGAAATTCCCCGGTAGTTATTTGGTTCAGTTTTTGTACCTTTTTTGTGGAGAGGATGGATTAGTGCACATTTCCACTCTGCAGGAATTTATTCACTTTCCCAAACCTTTGATATAATTCTGTGAGTTGCTTGTGTAAGAGTACTGTCATTTAATTTCCACATTTCTGCTATGATCCCATCCTCACCTGGAGACTTGTTGTTCTTCAGAGAATTGATTATTTCCTTTACTTCTTTAAGTCGAGGTGGTTTTGAATTGGGATTTGATGGGGATTTTTCGAAATCTAGTTGTTCTGTCGGCGGCTCGCAGTTGAGGAGTGCGTGAAAATATTTAGCTAAAATCTGACAGTTGTTTCTCGTGTTGGTTTCCAGTGATCCATCGGGCCGGCGAAAACACAGATTAGGTGGTTGATACCCTGTTAGGTTCTCCTTGAAAATTGTGTAAAATTTTCTGGTGTTGTTTTTGAGAAATTCTTGTTCAATTTCCTTAAACCGGTTTATATCATATCTACGTTTTTCTCTTCTTATTGCCTTGGATGTATTCTTCTGTATTCTCAAAAATTCCTGACATTTTTCTGTAGTTTTGTTGCTACTGAAAGTTTTCCATGCTTGTGTTCTTTCTTCTATTGCTTGATCACATGAGCTGTTCCACCATCTGTGTTTTCTCTTTCTTGGAGGTTTGCCTAAATGCATAATGCTCTTCAATACTTCTGCAAGTTCCTTCCAGTTCGTTGCGTTTGATTGCCTAATTTCTTGGCTAATTTCCTTCTTGTTAAGTTTCAGGTATTCTGTATCAATTCTGAATGTTTTGTTCATTTGTGGTTTTTTCCTGTTAGGTTGAAATTTAATCTTTATTTGCAGTAGATGGTGATCTGATTCAAAAAATCCCTTTCTTGTTCGAACGTTAAGTATTTCTTTCGTATTCTTGTTAGATATAGCAACATGGTCTATCTGAAACTCACCCAAAGTTGAGTTCGGTGATTTCCAAGTTGTAGGTTTGTTTACAGGCTTTAGGAATTGTGTGGACATGATTTTAAGATCAAAATTTTCACAGAAGTTTATCAGTCTCTCGCCGTTTTTATTTGTCCTCTTGTGAGCTGTATGAATTCCCGTTGTTTTCCTGAATTTTTTCTCTTTGCCGAGTTGTCCATTGAAATCTCCTAAAAGAATTTTCACACGATGTGCAGGAATTTTATTTGAGGTTTCCTCCAGTAGTTCCCAGAAGTCTTCTACTACCTGTGGGTCATTTCTATTGTAATCATTTGTGGGAGCGTGCGCATTTATCATTGTGTATGCCTTGTTTCCAGATTTTAATGAGATTGTGGATATTCTTTCTGATGTTGAATGGAAGTTTATTATTGAGTCTGTAATTGATTTATGCACAACAAAAGCTGTGCCAAATTGTTTGGGTCCTTTGTTCAACTGGATTGCAGGTTTTCCTTTGTATATTCTGAAGTTTCCTGTATCAAAATGATTTTCGTCGGTAAATCGTGTTTCTTGAATCGCAAGGATTTTTATGTCGAATTTTTCCATAGTGTTTGTGAGTTGTTTACGTTTACCTACTTTTGAGAGTGTGTTTGTGTTGAGAGTTCCTATGAAGTTTTTCTGTTTCGGTCTTAGAGATTTTGAGAAGCTCCGACTCTTCTGCGCATGAAGTTACCGGTCCCCCAGAATCCGATGACCAGGAGATTCAGTCGAGAAACTGATGCCTGGGGTAGTGGAATTCTTTCCTTTTGTTCCATCATGATTATTCAAGTTGAAACTTGTTATGTGGTGATCTACGAAGGTCACATGCTTACGACTTGATTGTTGAGATCAAGAAGAATTAGGAGCAGCCGCACCAACTAGGTGAACAGACGCTGACCATTAACCGCTGGTTTCCAGGCAGACGCTAGTGGACGAGTTTGTGACACTTGCGGGGAGTGACACTTGCGCGGAAAGGGAATTTGTAGACACTTGCGCGGAGACCCGGACGCTGCAGGTAGTGAACAAAGTGTTCCAGAAGTAGGGATACACCACCCCTACTCCACGCCCTCCAGCCGCTACCTGTGCCGTATTCAGGGAAAGGCCCACCGAGCGAGGTGGAGCTGTAGTAACGGCTCGGAGATATCACAGCCTCATTCAACAGGGAGATAACACGTCATACAAATATCACACGATTTACAATACAGCACCATGTGAAGAGGAATGTGATGAAATCGGAATTGAGCGCAACCGTTGCTAACTACAATTTCGGATTTACTGCATTTTGAGTCAGAATTCGCATCTATATTCGCATTTATCACATATGCGAATTTTTCCTGTCCCTAGTAATACCTCTAAAAATAAACAGCTGATCAAGGCACAAAAAGCAAGGGCAGATCTTTGGGTGTATTACTACAAATAACTAAAACACAATTTGATCGTGGAATTATATACAATCTCATTATAAAGGTTTTTTGTAGGTGGTTTTGAGCAGCTTTTAAATATGTTAGGAATAGCATTATGAAATATAGACAGCTACACCTTATGTTTATTATGAGATATCGATTTCGGCTAATTTCAGGTTATCTTCAAGTCTCAAACAACAGGTGTTACTTATGCATTTTTCCAGTGGCACTCATAACCTTTAACTGTTTACACACGAGATCTAACGTTGTTAGTCGCGTTAGCGATGAAAACAGAACCCAGAATATTTGCGTCTAAATGATACATATATTGGTGTGATGTATTATTTCGAAAGAACAAACATCACACCATCTCGGTAAAGTGGAACGGTACGATGTCGTTACGTAGCACAGCACGGCGACTGGAAACCCAGGAGAAGTAGAAACAACGTTCTCTCCTCAGAGGTATGATTCTAATTAGGTTCGACGTAGACTTCTAAAGCATACAGTCTACACGGTGAAGATTACACCAAAAAATTTAACGTTTCGTCTACTTTGGCGATAGCAACCAAATTTTAAAATCGTGTCTACTATGTAAAGATTTAGCAACACAAAACGCTTCAAGTCCATAACTTCACTGGTTTTCGAGTTCTCAATTTTTAATATGTTTTTAATGTTATTACATAAAAACAAATTTGGGACTCACACTACAATTTTCATATGGCAGATTTTGTAGGTACATTCACAAGACATAATTCAACGGTTCTGTGCATTCATTTTATGAGAAATACCAATCATTTGTTTTCAGTGTTTATTTCAAATTTCTACATTTAAGTTTCTTTAATTATTAGTACTTAAATGTGGCGATGAAATGAATAAATTACGTGTATATGTGTAGTCTTATGCGGTCAAACTACTTAGGTCATCGGTCGCTAGACTTACACTACTTAATCTTACTTAAAATAACGTAGGCAAAGTACAAACAAACATACCCATGTCCGAGGAAGGACTCGAACATCCGACCGGACCGGCCGCGCAATTTGTGACACAAATTACATGTTTGATAATATTAATGCATAGAAGTATGAAATCACGTCAAGACTACTTCCTGCAAAAATTACGACAAAAAAAGTTGGCACTGAGTTTAGAAAAACAAAATTCTGGTATATTGGATTTTAACATTTTATCACAAAATGAATGTTACTACAAGAGATACAGCCATTCAAATTTGCGGGCACCAAAACGTATTCCCTTCCTGAGTAAATGAGCTGCTTCTTGTAGTTTCAACACCTTTTTCTTGAATGTTCTGAATATAACTCTTCACACATACTTCTTGAGGAGGAGATTGATACGGATATCTGATTTTAAACCACTGCCTATTTCCTTACACCTTTTTGACTGTACTGAACAGGAGACCCGCGTATTCCGTAATTTATATTTATACAGTTAACAGGCAATGTAATTTATAACCAACTATTGACTTCAAAATTTTAAACATGGCTGCAATTCAGCAACGTTGGAACAACAATCCAAGAGTCAACACAGTTTCAGCCGACCAGTTGCATAAAATAGTTTACATCTATAAACCTTTACCCAGTTTTCGGCAAAATTAATTTTGCCTTCTCCGGAAGGATACAATAAAGCTCACATTAAAAAAGTTGTTAAAATGTGGCTGACTCCATGTCAATAGATTAAAATTTTAAAATTTAAAACAAAGTCACATTATAAAATTTTAGAGCATTTCCACACACAGGTCAAGTGAGCACTGCGTACTGGCAAAGGCGATAGAACATTAGTCACTGACTGTCAATTTCGCTTCATTTTTCCTGGAAGTCTTGCAACTTATTTCTGCCTGTTGGTTTATGCCAAGTTCGGATTAAAAATGGTTCTATATGACGGTGATGGAAAATAGAATTCATCTTTAGCATTTCTCGGTGTGTGACATTCCCTTACACATTCTGTATTTCATACATTTCTTAGATGTATTTTTAATTCGAATACAGCCAAATCGTTTTTGGGGTCTACGAATAAACGCTTCAAGTATGTAAAATACTCATTGACTTATTATTAACGTTTTTTAATTGAAGGTTTAAGGTTGCGTCTCCTATTAAAAAGCATAGTAGCTATTTTTAGAGATGGAAGTTGCGTGATAGTGGGGTTAACTACATAGCGGTCAATTACATCAGCGTATCTGTGCAGGATGCCTAATATATTTATTGTTTGCGCAGGTGTCTTGATATGCTTAGTGTTCTGAATAATATGCTTTTAGGAGGTATGAATGTGGAAAGTCATCGTCTTGTAGTAGCAAAGAATGTCTTAAAAACTCTCCAAACATTATCACTGTTAAAATACCTTTTTGTTTTCAGGAGGAACACTCAACGAATTCATATGTAGTTAGAACAAGTTACTATATTGCTCTTCAGCTTTGAAAGAGTTGTGCAATTTCACTGAGTTTCGTGTTATGTTGACAGTGTGGAAACTTGACAACGGCAGTGCTAGACTTCTTGGTGTGCTTGTACCCAGGAAAAGCCATTAGCCGCCCCAAGGGTCCCGGGTTCCGCGCAAGTGTCACTCCGCGCAACTGTCACTCCGCGCAAGTGTTCCAACCCCCTAGTGGACTAGGGCTGCCTCTTCCGCCAGTTCCGCCGTACCGATGATCTTCATTTCCGCCTTCACTGCCGTTGAGGTCTTGTGTACTATTCATGGCTAATTTGTATTTATATTCATTGATCTTCTTCTTTTTGTGTTTCATGTTATGTTTGTACAAGATGCTTCTGACACGAATAAATAAAAACCTATTTGTTCATATAGACAGTAAACTGTCAAGGAAAGCCCATGTTCAGGATTTTGTTCCAAAACTAAATTTTGCTATATTTACCATTAGAACAATATCTGAAATAAGTGATTTTTCAACACGAAGTCTATTACGCTTACTTTCACTCACTTATGATGTACGGCATTGTTTTTTGGGGTAACTCGCTTGATGCAAAAAGGATATTTCTGGCTCAGTAACAGGCGGTTCGAGCAATATCTGGTGTAAGTTCATGAACGTCATGTCGACCCCTTTTCAGTAGTGTGGAAATTTTGACTCTGGCGTCACAATACGTTTTTTCTTTAATGTCGTTTGTTGTTAATAATATCAGCTTATTCCCACGAGTTAGTAGCTTTCACTCGGCGAATACTGGACAGAAGTCGAATCTACATTTGCATGACAATGTTCAAATGTTTGTATAGTCTATGAGACTTAACTACGGGGTCATCAGTCCCTAAACTTACATTCTACTTATGAACTAGGACGGCACAAATATCCATGCCCGAGGGGGGATTCGAATCCCCGACCGTAGTGGCCGTGCAGACCGTGACTGGAGCGCCTTAGTCCCCTCGGCTACCGCGGCCGGCGTTTGCATGACACCACCTTGACACTTGTGCAGAAAGGTGTACAGTATTCTGAGGCATCCATTTTCAATAAGCTGCCAGAAGAAGTAAAGAATCTTAGCACTAATCCACACGCTTTCAAATCTAAATTGAAGAGTTACGTCATGGCTCAGTCCTTTTATTCTGTCGGGAACTCCTAGAAAAGTTAAACAATTAAGCTAATTCATATTTTCTTTTTTGTTGATTCCTTTCACTTTGTCTTACGATTTTCGTGTACATAGGACTACTTACACATTTTCTACTACCATTCTTGTGTAACAACTAATGTATTGATTTGTTCCATGTCCGTAAAGTCTTTCCCTGATTACATAAATTGGTAACTCAGGCTAAAGGTAAGATACAAATATGAAACTGGTGTCTAATTGTTTACAATCTATCAAAGTTTTTTTCACACGTCAGTAAACGTCCGCATGAACACCCTTGGTAACAAAAATGTTCAAATGTTTGTAAAGCTTATGGGACTTAACTAAGGGGTCATCAGTCCCTAAACTTACAAACTACTTATCAACTAGCTTATCCTAAGGACGGCACAAATATCCATGCCCGAGGGGGGATTCGAACCCCCGACCGTAGTGGCCCTTGGTAACACGTAGGACATATAGACGATATTCAATTTCCGTCCACACATTAGCCAACATCAATGGAGGGATCGAGTCAACGACTGTGGTTATCCTTTGCCACAGGGTTTCAAGATCTGATACACGTGTTCGGTGGACGTCGTCCTTGACATAAGCCCATACAAAAAAAGTCTAATGGGGTTATGTCAGGAGAGCGTGGAGGCCAAACCGTTGGCCCATCAGGACCAATACGTCGCCCAGGAAAGGTCATATCGAGATAGGCACGGACGTCCAAGCCCCAATGAAGCGGTGCACCGTCTCGTTGAAACTAGACATCGGGGTGAGGAACAGCATACAGCTGCAACATGTCCAGATACACTGCAGATGTGATGGTAGCCTCAGCGAAGAAAAATGACCCGAAAATTGGATCGTGCAATAGCGCGCACCAAACATTCACCTTTGGACTGCCTCTGGTGCACTCCATAACCTCGCCATGGGTTGTGAACTCCCAATGCGCACATTGTGGCGATTCACTACTCTACTGACAAAAAGGGTCGGAAAAGGAAATATGTCTGAGATAACCATCATCGTCCTCAATACGTGATAGCATTTCGACCGCAAAGTCATATCGACGTGTACTGTCATTGGGCAACAAGGTCTGAACGATTTGCAATTTCCATGCTCGAAACAAAACGTTTGCGTAAAATGTCATGGAAATAGCTTTTTGGCATCTGTAATTCACGTGAGGCCCTGCGCATCGATTTCTTCGGACTTCGCAGAAAAGACTGCCTCACAGCTTCCACCCTGTCTGCCGAGGTTCTTGGTCGACCAGACCTTGGAAGGTCAGCAACCGATCCTGTGTTTTTGAACTTCTCATACCAGGCTTTAATGCTCTTCAAATCAGGTGGATTCCTTCCAAATGTTGTCTGGAAGTGTCTCTGCACTGTGGTTGATGATCGTGTCTCATGGTACCACAGGACACACTGTGCTTTCTCCTGATTGGTTAACATGGCTTCTTGGGCACTGCACCTCATCCACTACTTACGTACTGCGAACCTAAAACAGAAAAAAATAACTTTGATAGTTTGTATACAATTCGACATAAGTTTCATATTTGTTTTTTACTTCTAGCCTAAGTTATCAATATATGTAATGAGGGAAAGACTTTACGGACACCCTGTACTATGTTTATGACAAAACGCCGCAGAACTAAAATCATGATTCCTTCGATCACGACGAGTAAAGCTTACCTCTACGAACAAACTCGAACGGAAAAAATTCAAATACAGCGCTAAAAGCAAATTGTAACTTCTCGCTATCATTGGTTGGTCTATCTGAAAATACTCTCACAGTTGCTAGTGGTTACACGAGATGTCGTGTTACAAATCACTCAGCAGTCCTGTTTGGCACTTAATTAAAGGTTAATAACAACACAAGCAGATTCCAATCGAAAAAAAAGAATCATAGGATGAAAAATAAGAGCGAATAAAAAAAGTCAATACAATTATGAAACTGAAACGTATTTGAAGTTAGTCACATCTGAGGTCTGCAATATTGAACTGATATCTTTGGCTCTGCATAAGGGGGACAACTTTTTCAAAACTCAATGCGGGACGATTTGACGATGTGGAGGAGGACTACGATCTCGTGACTTAAACTAGGAAAGAAATCTAGGCGAGCAGAGTAGGCCTACTCACTGGTTCACTGACGGGTCAAAATCAGACCAAGGTGTTGGGGCCGGGATATATGGGGTGCACCCAAGACTGTAGAGCGTCATCTCTCTAGGAAAACTGGCCTCAGTAATCCAGGCCGAAATCACTGCCATCAGTACATGTGCGGAGGAGAATTTGCGTAGGTGGTACAAAGATCGTAGAATCTATATCTATTCAGCCAGCCAGGCAGTCCTGAGATCACGGGCAGCTCCCTCAATAAGGTCTAAAATTGTTGCAAAGTGTCACAGGGTTCTGGTGGAGCTAGGGGAAAGCAATAGAGTAAACCTATTGTGGGTCCCTGGCCACTCGGGGATCAGTGGCAACGAACATGCCGACAGATTAGCCAGGATGGGGGCAGAGACTCCATTTATTGGACCGGAACCTGTCCTGACAATCACCAAGGCAATGATCAAATTGGAGCTCCTTAACTGGCTCAGAAGACAGCGCGTAGATTATTGGACCAAAGTCCATAAACAAAAACATGGCAAGGTAATGATGCCAAAGCCATGTTTTAAAAGAAGCTCTGCAAACCTGGATCTCAACAGGAGAGAGATTAGACTCATGGTTGGATTGCTGACAGACAATGGGAATTTCAAAAAAACACCTACGTACAACGGGAATAACAGAAAAGGACCCTAAATGTAGGAACTGTGATGACGGTGATGAAACTGCATCATATCTAATCTTCGAATGCATTGCGTTGGAGAATAAAAGGCACAGAATATTTGGGACAACCAGACCCGAAGAAATTGTGTCTAATAAAGAACTGTTAAAGGGGATCCTTGCACTGTTCAAGGGCATTAGTTGGCTTTACTAGATGTACAGGAGCGATACCGCACAATAAACTTAGTTTCGGTGCGGGCAGTGGCGGGTTGGACCAAGACTGTTTTGGCTTCCCTGGAAAAATCAAATCAAATCAATCAACTCAGGCCTACTCATTTACTTTTAAAGTAACATATCTAACATGAGTGACATTTTGATTTTCAATCTTTATTTATAGTTCATAAAGATTTTCTCATGTTCCTATTTTGAATTTTTAGAGTCTGACAGTTTTTACACATGCTTCCTCCTTTAAGTTTTTCCAATCACCTTCGTCGTCTGTACTACTTTCATTTCTTCCAACTGTTAGAGCATCGTGCTCCACATATTTCCCGCAGAAACGGTTGGCAGCCTTATCTCTGCAAGTACACTATTGGGCGTGTGCCGCACCGCATTTGAGCAGAGTCGAAATCCCGCCATCGCCGAGTCAGCGGTGGCAGTGTGTTATATAGTCCATCAAGCAGTTACGTTTTCAGTGCGAGCATGATGCATTCAAGCAGTTTGAAAAATGGAGTAACGTCTGATCATTTTAAAAATAAAACTAAGCTCAGACTAAGAGATGGTTTGTCTCCATTTTTTCTTTAATTTAGCCTTAGGAAGGGTTACGAGGAAACTAAATGGATTAGGCCTACTTCCTGGCATCCTCAACGGAAACAAAGTTTAGGTGTTAGCATATGTGTATTATTTACTGCTCATTGGAAGCAATGATACAGAGATTAAACAATAATTTGTTGAGGTCGCATCAGAAGCATCAAGACTTGGCTTGAACGTAAACGTTCATAAACATTTACATAAAAGTTCAAAGATGTAGAGATGAACAGAACATCTAATCACATATAATAATTGGTGAACATGAATTTGAGTGTGTTGAACAGTTCAACTATGTTGGAACACAGCCAGGGGAAAATATCATAACATGTAGAAGTGAGAACGGTACATCAAAATGCTAACTGAGCCTAGTATACAGTACAAAATCTTCTACAGTCTAAACTATTGACAAGGAAATTTAAACTAGTATTATACAGGATGTTACAAAAAGGTACGGCCAAACTTTCAGGAAACATTCCTCAGACACAAACAAAGAATATATGTTATGTGGACATGTGCTCGGAAACGCTTGCCAGCCGCGGTGGCCGAGGAGACTGAGGCGCTCCAGTCACGGTCTGCACGGCCACTACGGTCGAATCCCCCGTCGGGCATGGATATTTGTGCCGTTCTAGTTCGTAAGTAGTTCATAAGTAGTTTGTAAGTTTAGGGACTGATGACCCCGTAGTTAAGTCCCATAGACTATACAAACATTTGAACATTTTGAAACGCTTAATTTCCATGTTAGAGCTCATTTTAGTATTTCTCTTTAACTGTAAATTGAAATAATTCGTGCAGACAATTGTCAAAGCACCCAATTGTTTCGTTAGTATGTGCTGTACTTCCTCGATTCAACGGCAGTTGGCCCAATTGAAGGAAGGTAATGTTGACCTCCGTGCTTGTGTTGACCGGTGGACCGATGGATTGGTAGAGGCGGACCAATTCTATGGCCTCTACGCTCTCGTGACCTTAACCCTGTTGACTTTTATTTATGGGGGCATTTGAAAGCTGTTGTCTACGCAACCCCGGTACCAAATGTAGAGACTCTTAGTGCTCGTATTGTGGACGGCTGATACAATACGCCATTCTCTAGGGCTGCATCAGCGTGTCAGGGATTCCATGCGACGGAGGGTGGATGCATGTATCCTCGCTAACGGAAGACACTTTGAACATTTCCTGTAACAAGCTGTTTGAAGTCACTCTGGTACGTTCTGTTGTTGTGTGTTTTCATTCCATGATTAATGTGATTTGAAGAGAAGTAATAAAATGAGCTCTAACTTGGAAATTAAGCGTTTCCGGACACATGTCTACATAACACATTTTCTTTCTTTGTGTGTGAGGAATGTTTCCTGAAAGTTTGGCCGTACCTTTTTGTAACACCCTGTATAATTCTAACCTACGGCGCTGAAACATGGCACCGATGAAAAACAGAAGAACGCCAGTTCCACGTTTTCGAAAAAAAAAAGTTTACAGGACAATCTTTGGAGCCTATTTTGATAAGGAATCACAATGCTGGAGGAGAAGACACAACACAGAAACCCAACAAAGAACAAGAGTGCACATAGCAAATGCTAAAAGACATTATCGGGCTGGCTAATGAGAATGACAGAGGATTAAATTGTGTGAATAATATTTACGTTGTCATATGAGTAAAACCCAAGGGGAAACCCAGGAACATTGGCGAAATGAAACAGGCAATATATGCAAAAGAATGGGGGGAAGCAATTGCAAAGGCTCTGCACAAGACACAAGCGTATAAGGGAAACCTGTGACCGCATGATTTCCAAGCCTACTACTGATGGATTACGTGAGCAGAAGTATCTGCCTGAATGTGCTAATGGTGCTGCGATATACAAAAGTGTGGTTTTAGACAGATTCAGAATGACTTAGTCTTCCTATTTGCAGCAGTGATGGTCCCCATGTAGAAAAATGTAAATTAACCCAAATGACTAGGAATAATGAACTTCTGATGTTCGAACGCAGTGGCACAGACAAATATATACAGACGGGAAACCTCCGTAAGGGCCCGGTTCTACGCTCAGGGGTGCGGGAAAGAAGGTTTTCAGTAGTTCCGTAAGATGTCCCATGATGGCGCTGCGGTCAGAAGCAACTGGCCAGAGCAGGCGGCAGGTATCGGCTGTCTCACCACCACCTCCCCTCCAACGCCAGCAAGCCGGACACAGCCTTGCCCTCGTGGCAGGCGGCACAAGCTCTCCCCTCAGTCTCCCATCCACGCTACCCTCTGACGTGCGAGAGGTACCCTAAGCCAGCGATCCGCTTGACACCTGCTAGCATCTTACGGAACTACTAGGACAGCGTAGGACAGTGGTGTAGGCGCGGTTTCTTCTCTGTATATGTTACTCTGTGGCAGTGGATAGCTGCTTAACACAGCCGCGGCGATTAAATACCTTTGAGTGATGTTGCAAAGCCGTATGAACCGGAACGAGAACGTATGTTTGGAGCGGAGAAGGCGATGGTCGACTTCGCTTTATTAGGAAAGTGTACTTCATCAACACAGACCACATATAGAACTCTAGTGTGACGCATCCTTTAGTTCTGCAGTTTGGGATTGCCTGCAGGTCGGACTGAAGTAAGGCATCGAAGCAATACATAGTGTGCAGACATATTTGTCACAGTTCGTCCAATCAAT
The DNA here is from genome assembly GCA_026315105.1 of Locusta migratoria. Taxonomy (NCBI): domain Eukaryota; kingdom Metazoa; phylum Arthropoda; class Insecta; order Orthoptera; family Acrididae; genus Locusta; species Locusta migratoria. The sequence continues at coordinate 180,027,392 of CM048747.1, forward strand.
ACGCGAGAACTACGAAGAACCTTCGTGAAGTTAAATGGCAGTTCCAGGAGGGAAGACGACTCTGAGCAATATCCTGGCATTGAACGCTCGCAACGACGTGAGACGATACTTAGAATAACACTCGATCATTGAAACGTCAGTGGTCTGCATCATTTCCATCCAAAACTCCACACTAATCGGCTAGTGCCATCAGACGATGTTGTAGCTACACTAACAAGTGGCCGAGCTACGTTGAAGGTACAGCGGCAGTACGAATGTGTCTCTGGAGTGTAGCCGTTTGTAAACACTGTACAGTAATAACAATAATTTGGTCCAGATATTATGGACAAAGTTGCTACGTGCTGAATTGGAACTAAAATTGGGGTCCAAGATAAAGAGTATGTTCATATATTACCTCTCTCTATATAGAAATCTCGTGTTACGGTGTTTCAGTTTAATAAGTGATGGTTGCAAAATACTAAGACGAATTATTTGAAGGCGAAAGGAGAAAGTGATGGAATTCAACCTTGGGGAAGATCAGTTTAGCTTTAGGAGGAATGTAGGAACACGGGAGGCAATACTCACATTACGACTTATCCTAGAAATAGATTAAGGAAAGGCAAACCTATATTTCTAGCTTTTTATAGCTTTGATAATGTTGATGGGAATACACTCTTTCAAATTATTAAGTCAGCAGGAGTAAAATATAGCGATCGAAGAGTTATAATCAAATTGTACAGAAACTAGACAGCAATTATTAGAGTCGAAGGGCACGAAAGGTTAGCAGTGGTTGGGAAGGGAGTAAGACAGGGTTGTAGCCTTTCCCCAGTGTTGTTCAATCTGTACATTGAGCAAGCTGTGAAGGAATGCAAGGTGAAATTTGGAGAGGGAATTAATGTCCAAGGTGAGGAAATGAAAAATTTGCGGTTTCTCGATTACGTAGTAATTCTGTCGGAGACAGCAAAGGTCCTGGAAGAGCAACTGAACGGAATAGATAGTGTCTTGAAAGGAGGATATAAGATGAACATTAACAAGAGTAAAATTAGGGCAATGGAATGTAGTGTCAGAAAATCAGGCGATGCTGAAGGATTTAAATTAGGTAATGAGGCAATAAAAGTAGTATATGTGTTTTGTTATTTGGGTTGCAGGGTAACTTCTGATGGCCGAAGTACAAGAGATTATAATGCAGAGTTGCGTTTCCGAAGAAGCGAAATTTATTGTCAACCAATATTAATTTAAATATTAGGAAGTCGTTTCTGGAAGCTTATTTCTGGAGTGTATCGGAGTTCAGACAAATATTGATAGGAGCCTTTATGTGGTGCTACAGACGATTGATGAAGATTAGGTGGAAATATCACGTAACAAGTGAGGAGAAAAGGAGATTCTGATATATCCTGACTAACAGAAAGGACAGGTTGTTAGGCCACATTCTGAGACATCAATTAACCGTCAAATTAGAAGAAAGTTTGTGGGGTAAAGATCGTAGAGGGAGACCGAGGGTCGAATACAGTGAGCAGTTGCAAAAGGATGTAGGTTGCCGTTCGTATTCTCAGATTCTTGCAAAAGACAGGGTAGCGTAGAGACTTGCATCAAACCAGTCTGCGAACTGAAGATCCAAACACAACGTTGTTTGTGTTCGTACTTGTCCGAAACGGCTCAAAAGATGTTTATAAAGTTTTTTATGTTTATGTGGCAGGAATGTGAATAAGTCTTGAATTATATTTCTTACCGCAAGGTGATTAGGGTGTCACTATACAGAATTTTTTTAGTAGTCTTTGACTTAACGCGGTTGGAAACTCGAGTGCATTTTATTGAATGTTATCGTCACGAGACTCTGAATTCTTAGAAAACAAATTTTGATCCACTAAATTTCGGGAATGTAGCAACATGAAATTAACATCTCCTAATATTTTGGCTGTGTGACGTTTAGCGCTCGCTATGTCTTTATAAGTTCGCGCCCTGCGCCTATGCGCTTACGGCAGTAGATAACACTGCCCAGAGAGGTTGAGTGTCGAATAAGAGGTATATGGGGGTTTTATGATTGTAAAAACAAATACATTACCAGTATACCATCTTTCATCAGTAAATACAAAATTTGTATCTATTTGTGAGTGTGTAATACATTGAATTACGCCAGTTTGTGCAGATAGCGAAGCTTTACATGATCCAATCGAATTTTTGAACTCGCTGGATTTGCCATGCATGTCATCACACCTTCTACGACTGGAAGTTTTATCTCCGGTTATTTTACTTCGGAATTTGAACCCACCACGCCGGCCGCAGTGGCCGAGCTGTCTACGGCGTGCAAGACACGGTCTGTACGGCCACTGCGGTCGGGGTTCGAATCCCCTCTCGGGCGTGGATGTTTGTGCCATCTTTAGTATAAGCTAGTTCATAAGTAGTTTGGAAGTTTAGGGACTGATCACCCTTTAGTTAAGTCCCATAAGCTCTACAAACACTTGAACATATTGAACCCACGACTGAGAAATGGAACGCGATTCGGCAGAAAAAACTGATGTGAAACGTTATCAAAGGTTCGGAACCCACGTTAAACTGTAGGTCCCCCTATAACTGGCTGGGTAAGTCAGTTCGAAGGTCGGAGGAAGGCAACGGCATACCACCTCCAAACAGCACCATGCCTAGTAAAGCACTGTGGTGTTCAAGCCAACATTATAAATGGCAAATTCTGAGCCGATAATGTTTTGATGCCACGAGTTCCAATGATTGCCAGAGACGCGCTAACTGAATTGAAACAAGTTTAGTTTGCTATTAGATTGCCATTCGCAATGACAATCAACAAATCGCAAAGCGAAACGACTACTTGTTTGCGGCTTAGATTAGGGTACACTACGTTTTTGACCGGACAATTAATTATACATGGCATGTTCTCTCGTGGGCAAACCGTCGGCTTGTTTATGTTGGTTAAAGACGGGAAACAAAAATACTGTACCCTCAATTGTCCTTCAAAATTAATATACATTTTCTTTATTTCAGTTTTAATACTTTGGGATAAAAATATACTGTTTTTTGAAATTTAGGCACAAATTTTTACAAATCAAACAGTGAATATGTGTTCGTTATGTTCATACATAGTATTGGCAAAATGAATGTTATGTGGTTTTGTTTTTATCGGCTGTCATCGTGTGTAGTGCTCCATTCCACTTTCAGTCATAGATCCCATTGTCACACACAGTGCATTCGGTAGTTTTTAATTAACAACCCAAACATACACTAGAAATGATATATATGCCAGAACAAAGTTTGCCAGATCAGCTAGTATAACATAATAATTCTTGAAATGTTAAGGGGTGAGACATTATGTATATGACTTTATGCTGGATGCCTATACTGCTTTGAAGGACCGGAGGATCCTGAATCTGACGTCGCTATTCAAACAGTACGAGATGATCATGTTAAGAGCAACGGGAACTGTGTGGCTTAAGTGAGTACCGGTACCGCATATTTTCATCGACAAAGACACCTCCCAGTTCATCAGAAAATGCTAAATAGATCTCATTTAAGAAGACTACTGTGATGCAGTCTGTACATAGTTCTACTCACAGCTACACAATTGATGTAGTTTCATCTGTAGCAGGAAGACTAGCAAATAAGTTGTTCATCTGTTTACAAGATACTCTAAGCACTTTCAACACAAATACGTCAAATAAACTTGAAATAATACGTACAAAACACATTCATGTAGAGGCAAGCATAAGTAAAAAATGACTAAAGACCATACGAAATGTTTTCTTCTTTCAGTCTTCGGCGAACATCTAACGAATGAATAGTCTGTTGTTGACTGATGGTCTGGTCATACACATCGTTTGCAAATTTTCCAAAGATGTTATGCTAAAGATATTGCAAGAGATTCAGTGTTTATTTATTTCGACAATATAAGCTTAATATAAGAAGGATTCCTAATTCTGTAAGACTACAATTGAAAGAAACCGTAACTGATTATACATGGTCGTTAATTCATCATAAAACGTCACTCCGTGTTTGCAGTATGGTTGACGAAAGGTGGGTAATGATATTGACATATCGATGTCATCATTTGAAAATTTAATTAGTTTAGCTTTTGATATTGGACTGTTTAAATGTGGTTTTGAATGTAAAAACATGTGTTTAGTGTTGTGTGCATATTTTTTCTCTTCCTCTTTGTTTTAACCACATCATAGAAATTCCTTTGGGGACTAATATAATTACCGTATGAAATGCAGTATTTGTGTGTTTTTGCCTATTGTAATTAAGCTGAGGTTAATTTGATTGAAAATTTAATAATACATTGGCGTCACTGAACTGTCTGTTGCTTTGTTTCCCTCTAGTTGTATGATATTTGTGGTAGGATGGACGCAAATATAGATTGGTTCGGAGGCACTTATGCATTTGCTCATTTAGTTAGAGGAGGGAAGAGGAAGCAAAAGAATGACTTTAGCGGCGGTACTGGATTTAAAAAATAAAGACAAGTGGCGGTGTTTACCAGGTCGGGATTCGAACCGGGGTCTCGTGCTTTGGTCTAGCGCTCGCCATGCCCTCTTCGCCACTTGCTTTGGCCTCCCTCTTGTCTCAAATTCAAGAACTACAGCTTTAGCGGCCCTATTAGTACAAGTATTCTGTGGCAGAGTAATGTTAAGTTTGAAAAAGATCGTTACCTGTAAACAAAAAGTATGTGAGTATAGGAAATAAAATTTCATTTAATAAAACTCCAGCAAAGATGACGATATTTACCAAAAATATCCGCAAAGTTGCAAAATATAAATAAAAAGAACGATACGTCCGTTGGGAAAATGTTGAATCACAAGATTATAGGCCCTAAGATTAGTTTTCGATTGGATTTTTGTACGTATAGATTGCTTTGTAGCTTTTCGAAGGTATATATATATATCTTTTAAGAACTCTTTAAAAACTATTATCCTTATAACTCGTCAATATTCACATATCCAAACTTGTTAATTGCCGTAAGTATAGCACGAAATAATTTAAAAAGTACTTTTCCGAAACAATTATAAAGAGTCGGTATTTTCCGAAATGTATCATTTGCTTTTAAAAAAAAAAAAAAAAAAAAAAAAAAAAAAAAAAAAAAAGTCGTCTAGTAAATTGGCTACAGATGCTCAAGGGATCGAACTAGAGTAACGGTTTTACGTCTTATTTAGTTTCTTTCGTGAAGAGTTGTAATATGATGCTATAAATCATTTTTTTATCTTGTTAATTATAAGTATCAAAGGAAGGGACACGTGCACTTTTTGACTGTTTGTGTTGCCTGTTTCTTTTATAATACAAAAATAAAAACATGCTCGGGCAAGTTTTCCAAAGTCATTCTTTGACACTTAGAATCAACAAACCAAATTATTTAATAGCTTAATATTACAAAACTTCACGAAGAAACATACCAATTTTCTAGGCCTTTTTGTTTATCGTAAAATACTGTTTATTTTTTAAAAAAAAAATTCGATAAAATACCTTATTTAATTATTTTGTGCCATACTTAAGGAAAATAATAAGTTTGGAAACGTGAATGTTGACGAGCTATAAGGAATCTAGTTTTTAAAGGCATTTAAGTGTTTTTCGATACATCTGTAAAAGTTACAAAACAACCACATGCACAAAAAAATCAATAGATAGTCTCAAGGCCTATAACTTACTAACTCAATATTTTCCTAACGAACTAGTCGTTATTTTTTCGTTTTTTTAAGAAGAAACGTTCTTTGAAACTTCTCGGAATTTTTGGCAAATTTTGTCATCTTTGCTCGAGTTTCATTACATATAACCTCTATTTGAAATTTAATTTAATACGTTCAAATTTTTGTTTCCAAGTAATAATTTTTGCGCCCTCTTCTTCCTAATGCTTGCACTCTATAATCCACGTCCTCCAATGCTCGACAATCCGAATAACAGCACGATGTGTATATATATATAAGGGGCAAAGTTCGAGAGATGGCATCACCGGCGCATATCGAGATCATGTTTAGTTAGTAGCATCTTTGGAAAGAACGCACACCGAGTTTCAGCCATATTGGTCTATTTCTTCGTGTTTGGCTTTCGTGTGGATCAAGGAAGTCGAGTGATTGTCAAATAATGGACGAAAAGGAATTTCGTGTGGTGACTAAACATCACTTTATAAAAGGCACAACGCACCAGGAGACTAAAGAGAAGCTTGATAAACATTATGGTGACTCTGCACCTTCGACAAGAACAGTTTATAAGTGGTTTCAAAATTTTCGGAGAGGCCATATGGGCACAAGTGACGCTGAACGTCCTGGACGCCCTGTGGAGTTTATGACTCCAGAAATCATTGATTAAATTCATGATATGGTGATGGATGACGGAAGAGTTAAGGTGCGTGAGATTGCTAGTTCCGTGGGCACCTCGAATGAACGGGCACATAATATTTCGCATAACCATTTGGACATGATAAAGCTATCCGCAAGACGGGCGCCACGATTGCTTACGCTTGACCAAAAATGGAAACATGTGAAGTGTTCCAAGGAAGAGTTACAGTTGTTCAGGAAGAATCTGCAGGACTTTAAGCGTTGTTTCGTCACTGTGGATGAAACATGGATACATTACTATAGTTCTGAAACCAATAGTTCCCCAATTTGAAGAAATGGCTGGTGGGACGAAGATTTCATTCAAACGAGGAAGTGATTGCAGAAATTAACAGTTATATTGCAGGCAAGGACAATTCCTACAATTCTGAAGGGATCAACAAATTAGGCCAGCTTTGGACGAAATGTATAAGTTTTAAAGGAGACTATGTCGAAAAATAAAAACTGTTTTCCCCAAACACGTTAGTATATTTTATTTTTGCACGGACTCTTCGAACGCCCCTGATATATATATATATATATATATATATATATATATATATATATATATGTGTGTGTGTGTGTGTGTGTGTGTGTGTGTGTGTGTGTGTGTGTGTGTGAATGTCCGTTCGGTGTACGTTTATCACGTCTGAACCACAAGACATAAAGAGCTAAAAATTTGTAGTTACTAATGTCTACCCGGGGAAGGCTTTAGGCACGGTTTTATGGCGATTGGATAGCTATTTATCTATATATATTAATGTGAATGTCTTTTCGGTGTACGCTTATCACGTCCGAACGACAAGACGCATAGACATAAATATTTGTACAGTTACTAATTTATACCTGAGGAAGGTTTTTGGCACGGTTTTATAGCGATCTGATAAATATTTAGTAATTTGAAGAATATAACGCGAATTTCGGAACAATAATTACTCTTTGAAAATTATATTTACCCTTTAAAAATGGTTTTATTGGTTGCATTGTTGCTTGAGGGTTGATAATGATAAAAGGGTGGAGTATATTGGGATGGAAACTTATCTGTGTATATAAAATTCCACGTGTGTGTGAATATTTCGCTCTGCAGCGAAAACTACAGAACGCAAAGGAATGGTCAGTGTGTAATTTTTGTCCGAAGTCTCCCGTTGTACACCACTGCAGTTCCATGCCGATAGCTATAAGGGTGTGGAAGATATGGTGGTTGAAAGTCATCAAATTATTTAAAAAAAAATCGGACTGAAGGCCAGCGATGACTTTTGTGACTCTATAGCAAGGAGGTTACATACAGCGAAACGTGATGCCACAGACCATATCTTTGGTCTATGCGTGCTACAATGTCTTCACCTCTTTCTCTGTAAGGATAAGCATACGAATAAGGAAATATAAGAATAAATAAATAGCACACTACTGAAAGATAGCTTATCGATCATAATCAACCAACACGTGAGCGGAGCCGCGGGTTTAATCTAGTATGGACATCTGGCTGAAAAAGGTTTAAGGTTCGTGGCACTCTGCACCCTCCCAACCTGGCAATGCTGGAATTCAATTTGGTGTTGGCCTTGATGACAGTTTCCACGCTCGCAGGCATACGTTCAATCAGGTGCTGGAAGGCTTCTTGGCGAATTCTTGAAGGAATGATGCACTGAAGAGACGTACTGACGTTTCGGTGAGGGCTCGCGCGAAGTCAGCGTTCCAAAACTTCACAAAGGTATTCTGTAGGATTCAGGTCACGACTACTCTGAACAGGTCAGTCCATTACAGATATGTTTTTGTCGTGTAACCACTCCGCCCCAGGCTGTGAATTATGATTGGGTGCTCGATCGTGTTGAAGGTGAAGGTCGCCCTCCCCGAATTACTCTTCATCGTTGGGAAGCAAAAAGGTGCTTAAAACCTCAATGTGCTGTGACTGTACCACGCAAAACAAGAGGTGCAAGCGTCCTCCATGAAAAACACGGCCACATCACAACACCATCGCCTCCTGTGTTTACTGTTCGCAATACACACACGCTGGCAGGCGACGGTCACCGGGCATTCGCCATACCTACGTCCTGCCATTGCATCGCTACAATGTGTACTGTTCAATCGTCCCATGTTTACGCTCCTTACACCGTGCGAAGCGTCGTTTGGCACTGACCTGCGTGATGAGTGGCTTATGGGCAGCAGCTCGACTATGAATTTCAAGTATTCTCATCTCCCGCCCGTCATAGTACTTAGAGTGGATCCTGACGTAGTTTAGAATTCTTGTGTGGTGGTCTGGATAGATGCTTGCTTATTAGACTACACGTTCCTCATCGGTTTCTGTCAGTCAACAACGAGGTCGGCCTGTACGCTTTCGTGCTGTACGTGTCCCTTTTAATTTAAAAACATGGCTGTGGGATGTAGGATATCTCGTATACAGACTTCTGACGTAAGTGACACCCAGTCATCTGACCACGTTCGAAGTCCGTGAGTACCGCGGAGCGCCTCATTTTCCTCTATCACGATGTCTAATGACTACTGAGGTGCAGATGGCAGGCAGTAGGTGGCAGCACAATGCACCTTATTTGAATATTCCGTCGGTGCCTGGAGGAACAAAGACATATTTCTACCATTACCTTCTGACAATAGTTTCTTATAAAATTACGCAGTTTTAATATTGTAATACCATTGTACCTAAAGATATGTTCATTTAAAATCAATTTGTTTTGTAGGAGTACGTTTGTTGTGTAGTATCGATTCATACACATAATTAATTTGCAGTTCACATATCTTTGAAAAACCTTCTTTGTGTATGTAACCTCAATGTTACGTGTGAACTATTTTTTTATTATGAAGTTATCTAACAATGGCCTAAGAAGCCGAAAGCTGCTAAAAACAAGCAAATAAATAATATTGTGGAACAAAAATACTGCGTATTTAAGTTTTTAAAAACGAATGTTTTAGAGGGTGTGTGGATACTTTACATCACACACACACACACACACACACACACACACACACACGTATCATGCGGGAATCCGAAATGGCGAGCAGTAGAGGGCATGGAAACAGGGAGCTATAACCGAGGTGTGCAACTATGGCAACTTGAGGCGAGCGGGAGCGAAGCCTTCTGGATGGTGGTGTTGGCGGGAGACGAGCGTGGGTAGCCTAGAGGTTAAGACGACTCCTGTCCCGAAATGGGAGACCCGAATCCCGACCCGACTTACATTTTCACGTGTCTTCATTATTTCAATGCCCTAACGCAGTTGAAGTCATTCATTTCCTTCCTCATCCTTCTTCCTTCTGTTCCTAAATGTACAAAATACTGGAAAGTTTTGGGTGAAAATTCCGCAGAGCACTGTTCCTTTATTTATTTATTTATTTTATTCTCTGTCTTTGTGAAAGTATTATTTTATGGTGCTGTTCGAATCGTTCACCGTCGAAGGAGAAAATTTATAGAACAGGGGTTTGCGAGTGACCGCAGAACTGCTCAGCTGCCGGCAGTATACATTCCGCATACAGACCTAAAAAGACTAGGGGAAAAGTGCTTATACGGAGGCAGATAGTCGTATTTTCGCCACTTTATTTGCGACTGGAACAAAAACAGAGGAATTCCTAGCAGTGTTAATAGGACCACGATATCTTGTATTCGTTATGGCATGGAAACTGCCCACGAATGTCACCATGAGCAGTTTCTTACCATGTCTGGAAAACAGTAAATGTTAGTTACGAAACATATTTCCTTCCACGGTATACCAGCATGCCATATGAGAAAAACGAGCGGTGGTTCAAGGATCTCTCCTAAGGACACTTAAGAAGGGCTTTCACCGCGCGGAATGGCAGCGGGCCCGAAGCAGGAAATCCGGGCTGGATCACGGTCCAGCACAACTTTTCAACTTTGCCGTTGGATTTATTTCAATGCCCTCAAGGTCAAAATGTTTCAATATTTGAAATTTGTGAAGTACATTAAATATGTAACTCTTAGGCATAAGGAACTTCCCCCTTCGGACAAGCAGCCCGAAATAGACAAAACACTCCTTATGCTCTGGGCCCTCAAAACAAGCCTAAACATTGAGGCTTTTCAGTCATTAAAATGTAGTACACTTTGTTCATATTGTTACGAGGCGATACAGTATTACTGAATGATACTTTCCAAAAATGGTAAAGCCAAGATCGATGGTATATCAAAATATCGGCTGGGTACACATTTTCAGCTTTGCCCATTCGCAGTTGATGTAATGTTGTTGTTGTTATGGTCTTCAGTCCGGAGACTGGTTTGATGCAGCTCTCCACCCTACTCTATCCTGAGCAAGCCTTTTCATCTCCTCATAAGAACGGCAACCCAAATCCACTTGAATCTGCTTACTATACGAGTCTCTTGGCCTCCCTCTGCGATTTTTACCCCACACACTTCCCTCCAATGCTAAATTTACGATTCCCCGATGTCTAAGAATGTGTACCAACAAGCGATCCCTTCTTTTAGTCAGGGTATGCCAAAAATTCCTTTTCTCACCAATTCTGTTAAGTACTTCTTCATTGGTTATGCGATCTACCCACCTAATCTTCAGCATTCTTCTGTAGCACCACATTTCAAAAGCCTCTATTCTCTTCCTGTCCGCATTGCTTATCGTCCATGTTTCACTCCCGTACAAGGCAACACTCCACACAAATGCCTTCAGAAAAGACTTCCTTACACTTAAATTAATGTTCGATGTTAGCAAATTTCTCTTTTTCAAAAATGCTTTTCTTCCCATTGCCATTCTGCATTTTATATCCTCTGTAATGCGACCATCACATGTTATTTTACTACCCAAGTAACAAAACTCATCTACCACCTTCATTGTTTCGTTACCTAATCTAATTCCTTCAGCATCGCCCGATTTTCTAAGACCGCATTCCATTATTTTTGTTTTGCTCTTGTTAATGTTCATTTTATACGCTCTCTTCAACACACTGTCCATTCCATTCAACTGCTCTTCCAGATCCTTTGCTGTCTCTGACAGAATTACAATGTCATCAGCAAAACGCAATGTTTTTATTTCTTCCCCCTGAACTTTAATCCCTATTCCAAATTTTTCCTTGCTTTCCTTCACCGCCTGCTCGATGTACAAATTGAATAACATCGGAGAAAGGCTACAACCCTGTCTTACTCCCTTCCCAACTGATGCTTCCCTTTCATGCCCTTCGAGTCTAATAACTGCGGTCTGGCTTTTGTACAAGTTATAAATAACTCTCCTTTCCCTATATTTTACCCCTGCTGACTTCAGAATTTGAAACAGTGTATTCCAGTCAACATTGTCAAATGCTTTCTCCAAATCTACAAAAGCTAAAAATGTAGGTTTGCCTTTCCTTAATCTATCTTCTAAGATAAGACGTAAAGTGAGTATTGCCTCCCTGGTTCCTACGTTCCTCCTGAATCCAAACTGATCTTCCCCAAGGTCAGCTTCTACCAGCTTTTCCATTCTCCTGTAGATAATTCGTGTTAAAATTTTGCTACCATGACTTATCAAACTAATGGTTCTGTAATTTTCACACCTGTCTGCGCCTGATTTCTTTGGAATGGGGATAATTACATTTTTCTTAAAGTCTGAGGGTATTTCGCCAGTCTCATAAATCCTACACACCAGTTCAAATAGTCTTGTCGTGGCTGGCTCTCCCAGAGACTTTAGTAGCTCTGAGGGTATGTCATCTACTCCTGGGGCCTTGTTCCGACCTAGGTCTTTCAAGGCTCTGTCAAATTCATCTCTCAGTATAGCATCTCCTACTTCATCTTGATCTACGTCCTCTTCCCTTCCTACCACATTGTCTGTAAGTTCATTTCCTTTGTAGAGCTGCTCTATGTACTCTTTCCACCTTTCAGCTTTCCCTTCTTTGCTGAGAACCGGCTTCCCATCTGAGTTCTTGATATTCGTAGAGTTGCTTTTCTTGTCCCCAAATGTCTCTTTTATTTTCCTGTAGGCGGTATCTACTTTTCCCCTTCTTATACATTCTTCTACAGATTTGCATTTGGCTTCTAGCCACACCTGCTTAGCCATTTTGCACTTCCTGTCAATCTCATTTTTTAATCGTCTGTACTCCATTTTGCCTGTTTCATTTACGGCATTTTTATATTTTCTCCTTTCATCGATTAAATCTAGTATTTCCTGTGATATCCAAGGATTTTTTGTAGGTCTTGCCTTTCTACCTATTTTGTCCTCTGCTGCCTTCACTATTTCATCTCTCAGTGATACCCATTCCTCTTCTACTGTTTTATTTCCCCCTGTTTCTGTCAGTTGTTGCCTAAATCTCCCTCTGAAATTCTCCAGAACTTCACTTTCCTTCAATTTACCTAAGTCCCATCTCTGTATTTTCCTACGTTTCTGCAATTTTTTCAGTTTCAGCCTACAGTTCATGACTAACAAGTTATGGTCAGAGTCTATATCTGCCCCTGGGTACGTCTTGCAGTTTATAACCTGGTTCCGGAATCTATGTCTTACCATTATAAAATCTATCTGATACCTTCCGGTGTCTCCTGGTCTCTTCCATGTATACAACCTTCTTTTGTGATTCTTAAACCAGGTGTTTGTTACGATTAAATCATGTTCCGTGCAAAATTCTACCATGCGACTTCCTCTTTCATTCCTCCTGCCCAGTCCATATTCACCTACTATTTTTCCTTCTCTTCCTTTTCCTACAACCGAATTCCAGTCTCCCATCACAATTAAGTTTTCCTCTCCCTTAACTGTCTGAATAATTTCCTTTAGCTTCTCATATATTTCTTCGATCTTCTCATCATCGGCAGAGCTAGTTGGCATATAAACCTGTACTACTGTTGTCGGTGTTGGCTTCGTATCTATCTTGACAATGATAATGCGATCACTGTGCTGCTCGTAGTAGTTTACCCGCATTCCTATTTTCTTATTCATTATCAGTCCTACTCCTGTGATACCCCCAACTGATTTTGTATTTATAATCCTGTACTCACCTGACCAGAAATCCTGTTCATCCTGCCACCGAACTTCACTAATCCCCACTATATCTAACCTCAACCTATCCATTTCCCTTTTTAAATTTCCTAATTTTCCTACCCGATTAAGGGATCTAACATTCCACGCTCCGATCCGTAGAATGCCAGTATTGTCTTTCCTGATGACAACATCCTCCTGAGTAGTCCCCGCCCGGAGATCCGAATGGGGGACTATTTTACCTCCGGAATATTTTACCCGAGAGGATGCCATCATCATATGTTCATACAGTAGAGGTGCATGTCCTCGGGAAAAGTAACGGCTGTAGTTTCCCCTTGCTTTCAGCCGTTCGCAGTAGCTGTATGGCAAAGCCACATGAGCTAATGTTACAAGGCCAGCTCAGTCAATCATCCAGACTGTTGCCCCTGTAACTACTGAAAAGGCTGCTGCCCCTATTCTGTGAATGTGGAAAAATAACAACTGCAGGATCAGAAGTGGCGTGGCCACGGTGGAGTGGCCGAGCGCTCTAAGGCTCCTTGCTGCGGAGCGCGAGCTTGCACGCCGTAGGGAGTTCGAGTCTTTTTCCCTATAAAGACACTGGTGTACATTTTCCTTCTGTTGAATGCGCACAATTTGTCATTCAAATGTGATTAGGCTGATTTCTTAAAAAAAAAAAAAAAAAAAAAAAAAAAAAAAAAAAAAAAAATCAATTTTATGACATTTCGTTTTTGTGCCATTTCAAGCGATCTGCTAGGTCGGGAGACCTCATTTTCTGCTTACATGATAACCAATATAATTTATTACAACTTCAGTTCTGATGACTTTTCTCACAGGATGAGCCATTATGCCGATATTTTTAGCTATCATTATTCACGGAATTAACCAACTCTTTACAAATGTTCAAACGTTTGTATAGCTTATGTGACTTAACTACGGGTCATCAGACCCTAAACTTACAAACTACTTACGAACTACCTAACGCTAAGGACAGCACAAATATCCATGCCCGAGGGGGATTCGAACCCCCGACGTAGTGGCCGTGCAGACCGTGACTGGAGCGCCTCAGTCCCCTCGGCCACCGCGGCCGGCCAACTCTTTACATGGAACCGTGTGTTGAATAAGATCGATGACACAATGCGAGTTGTTCAAGACCGTCATCCAGAGCTGGTTCTATTCCTCTACTGAGGACAGTTCCGCGGATAACATTTTGGTCAATCATTCATCGGGCCGTTACCATGCACTAAGGAGGGTTAACGCTACATTTTTTTCGCTGTTGATATTTCCATCGCCTGCCGATTCCCAACAGATCTGACGGCAGTTGTCTCAATTCACAATTTCATCATTATTTTTCCGAATTTTGGCCCTCCGAAAATAGTTCTTTCTGACAATACAGCAACTTCTCTTTCAGTACTTTTAAAAATTTTGTTTCGAGTATGCCATCAAGCATATTACGACCGTCACTTACTATTGCAGTAGTCCTTTGCAATACGCATGAACCTCAAATTAAGACAACGTTAACCGTGTTAAGGGTCAGACAAGCTGTGACAAGTCGGTAAGGTGATTGGGGTTAGTCTTTTATACTGCTAGTCATGACATACATAGAACGACGCCTGCTCAGTTGATGGTTGCATATCCAACGAACTAGCCCCTTTCCAGCGACATATTCTTAAGTTGTTACCAATGATAATTGCTGGGTGTTCTCAGCTTGGTTGGTCCTGAAAAGGACTATTCACACGTAGGTTTTCTTGCATACTTGTTGCTGTATAGCAGCACTTTGGTGGAAGTGTTAGCCGGTACTAACCTTTGCCCAGGGATCGCCCGACTGCAATGATCACAATCTTCGGGGAGTCTTCCAGATTAAAGACCTCAAGCACTGCGAGCACGTACTGACGAGTGACCTGATTAAATTAAGCGATTACTTTCATAAATGGACACTTCAACAAAACCCAAATAAAACTGAGATTACTGTATTCCACCTTAATAATAAAGAAGCCCAAAGGAAGCTACATGCCGGCCGCGGTGGCCGAGGGGACTGAGGCGCTCCAGTCACGGTCTGCAGGGCCACTACGGTCGGGGGTTCGAATCCCCCCTCGGGCATGGATATTTGTGCCGTCCTTAGTATAAGGTAGTTGATAAGTAGTGTGTAACTTTAGGGACTGATGACCCCGTTGTTAAGTCCCATAAGCTTAACAAACATTTGAACATTTGGAAGCTACATGTGACTTTTGATGGAATTGAAGTGCCCTTTAACTACTATCCGGTTTACTTAGGTATCACTGTAGATCTGTCTCACAATATTGCTGGCAGCAATTGGGGTGCGGACGCCAATACCCTACGCTCTACTGCGCTCGCTCTTGTGTATTCTGCTGGGGAATACTGCGCGCCAGTTGCGCTCACATAACGAAGATTGACGTCCAGTTTAATGAAGCTATGAGGATTATCATTGGCACTGTCAGATATACGCTCATTCAGTAGTTACCTGTCCTGGCTCTGCAAGATCTGAGGAGGAAAGCAGCTAGGACAAAATTGATCAACAACATCAAGGCTCACAAGAACTCTCTCTTGTATAATGCTCTACAGGATCCCCCAGCATGTTGTCTCAAATCACGAAAACCTCCCTGGTGTGACATAGAAAGCACCACTTCCTTCGACGTGACCTCCTAGTGGCAAGAACGCTGGAACGAAAATCCACTGCATAACGGGCATCTCGTCCAAGATCTATCAAAGAAGGTTGAGTCATTCTATCTACGACGCCAAGCCTGGTCAAGGTTGAACCGCATCAGGACTGGTCAAGGGAGGTGTGCTTACAACATGAAGAAGTGGGGTTTCCTTCCATCTTCTGACTGACTGCGGGACAGAGGAGCAAACCGTAGGGCACATCGTCAAACAGTGTCCACTGCAAGCATTGGTGACCTGGAGAATTTATATCAAGTGACAGAAAGTTGTATATTTGTAAAACCATACGATAAGTAAATAAAAAGTAAAACCTCTTTCAAACTTTTGAATTATCGGCGATCTGTTATCTGAAATGGTATGTATGAAGATCAAGTGGGACTCAATGAAATATTGCTTATGACTATGGGAGGCAGGCGGAAATGTATAATTCGGGGCGTCACGAGTGTAATCTCCATTCAGGATATGGTTTTCAAAAAATGTTCAAATATTTGTATAGTCTTTGGGGCTTAACTACGGAGTCATCATTCCCTAAACTTACAAACTACTTATGAATTACTTACAACTAAGGACGGCACAAATATCCATGCCCGAGGGGGGATTCGAACCCCCGACCGTAGTGGCCGAGCAGACCGTGACTGAAGCGCCTCAGTCCCCTCGGCCACCGCGGCCGGCGATATGGTTTTTCCACTGGACGTAAAACCGGTTTACATCAGCATCCACATAAATACTCTGCAAATCACATTGAAGTGCATGGCAGCGGGTTCATCAAACTCCTTTTACGATATATCTCTACAGATCCATTCTCTAATAGCTCGAGGGGAAAACGAATACCTAAACCTCCATCTGCTTACTCTTATTATTATGATCATGTCTCCCTATGTAGGTGGGTGGCAACAAAATATGTTCGCATTCGGAAGATATAGCTGTTGAAAGAAACCTCCAAATTAGATCTCAGAGCAACGAATAACGCGGTTGTTTTAATGATTTCCACCTCAACTCGTGCATCACTTCCACGACATTGTCCTCTATATCGCGATAATACAAAACGAGCCGCCCTTCTCTGAACCTTCTCTATATCGTCCGCCAGATACCTGTTGTGGATCCCACAATGCGCAGCAATACTCCAAAATAAGACGTAATAGTGTAGTGTAGGCAGTTTCTTTAGAGGAACTGTGTTCTACCAATGAGACCTAGCCTTTGGTTCGCTTTCCCTATAATTTTTTGCAAGTGTTCTTTCCAGTTTAAATAGTTCGTAATTGTTATTCCTAGGTGTTTAGTTGAATTGACGATCTGTAGATTTGACTAATTTATCGTGTAAATGAATGTATTTCTTTTACTGGTCATAGGGATGACTTCACACTTCTTATTTTTAAGGGTCATTTGCCAATTTTTGCACCTTACAGATATCTTATCTAAATCATGCTGCAGTTACCTTTGATCTTCTAGTGACTTTACTAACCGATAAATGACAGCATCATCCGCGAACAAACTAAGATAGCTACTTAGACTCTCTCCTAAATCGTTTATAAAAATAAGGAAGACAAGGGGTCCTATAACACTTCCCAGAAGACAGCCAGATATCACTTCTGCTTCTACTCGATGATTTACCGTCAGTTATAAGGTACTGTATCCTACCTTACAGGAAATCAGGAATCCAGTCGCACAACTGTAGTGATATATCACAAGCAAGCAGAAGGCGCTTCTGTGTTACAGTGACAAAAGCCTTCCGAAAATCTTGAAAAACTACATCTATTTGACATCCCTTGTCGATAGCACTCATCACACCATGTGAGTAAAAAGCTAGTTGGGTATGACAAGAACGATATTGTCTGAATCCGTGTTGACTATGGATCAATAGGTCGTTCTCTTCGAGGCAGTTCATAACATTTGAGTAAGGAATACGTTCTAAAGTCTTGCTGCAAACCGACGTCAATGATATAGGCCAGTAATACTGCGGGATCACTCCTATTGCCTTTCTTGAATATTGACGTGACCTGTGCAACATTCCGTCCTTTGGGTACGGAACTTTCGCTGAGCGAGTGCTGGTATGATGTTAGGTATGCGCCTGTTGCATCAGCATAGTCTGAAAGGAACCTAACTGGTATATAATCAGTGATTTACGTTGTTTTAATACTCCAAGGGTATCAACTTCTAAATTACACATGCTTGCAGCTATTACTAATACGAATTCTTGAGTATTTGCTTCGACTTCTTAGGCGAACGAATTCCGGAAAGCTGTGTTACGCGGTTCTGCTTTAGCAGAACTGTCATCGGTAGCATCACCATTGCTATCGTGTGGTAAAGCTCTTGATTGTGTTTTGCCGCTAGTATACTTTACATACGACCAGAATTTTTTAGGATTCTCTACTAAATGACGTGTCAGGGTTTCGTTGTGCTAACTATTGTAAGCTTCTCGCGTTGAAATTCGAGCTAATTTGTTAGTTTCCGTAAAAGGTAGCCAGTCTTCGGGATTTGTAAGTGTTTAATTTTGGTATGCTTTTTTCTTTTGCTTCTGCAAGAGTGATCTGATCTGTTTTGTGGACCACGACGGGTCTGCCACCTCTTTCGTTCATTAGTTTGATATACATCTGTCAGAATGTTATCCTCAAGATGCTGCCTCGTTCTGCCGCGGTGGCCGAGGGGACTGAGGCGCTCCAGTCGCGGTCTGCATGGCCACTACGGTCGGGGGTTCGAATCCCACCTCGGGCATGGATATTTGTGCCGTCCTAGTTCGTAAATAGTTCATAAGTAGTTTGTAAATTTAGGGACTGATGACCCCGTAGTTAAGTCCCTTAAGCTTAACAGACATTTGAACACTTCTGTAGAGCCATACAAGATACTGGAAAAAATATCGCCTCCCTGACTCTGTGTGCACCACACCAAGACAAGGAAACCGATCAGACTCCTTTTCTGTCCGTCTGAGCGAGGTAATAAACAGCTATGTGGTCTCGTGAGTGTTCAGATGTTCAAATCTTTGTAAGTCTATGGGACTTAACTGGTTTGGTTATTAGTCTCTAGGCTTAAAAATTAGTTACACCAAGTTAAACTAACCTAATGACAACACACACACACACACACACACACACACACACACACACACACACATGCCCTAGAAAGGAATGAAACCTCCGACGGCGTGGAATCGCGCGCTCCGCGCTCGGCTACTCCACCGCGGCCTTGTGAGTGTTCGAAATGTTCAAATGTTTGTAAATCTATGGGACACTTAACTGTTTGGTTATTAGTGCCTAATTACAAACTACTTAAACTAAATTAAAGTAACCTAAGGACAACACAAACACCCATGCCCGAGAGAGAACTCGACCACCGACAGCGAACGACCGAGCGCACCGCAGTGCAGCACCTCAGTGCACACGGCTAATCTATCGCAGCTTTGTGAGTGTTCCCTTCCACCACCACCACCCGCCCCCCCCCCCCTTAGTCCTACTTCGCAGATCCCATCCTTTCCTGACGTGCAAAGTTAAGTGGGGCATGTCTGTAAGACGAATGACATCATGGTGAAAACAATGGAGACTCTATCTTCTGAGTACACCATTCTGAATTCTGACGTCATAATGCCTACCCATAATGCCTACCATTTTTTCTGCTATTCCTCAATTCGCCGCCATTTTATGCGTGGGGCATTTAACTCAAACTGACAGCGATGTCACCAGGGATTATTCTAGTTATCATTTGAACCTCCCATAAATTTTGGACTCGTGCCATGTTATGTGTCAGTGCATGAATACGTATAAAGAGAAGGTTGGAATCATATGATTCCTGGATGACGTCATAGATGTGACCGAACTGGCACAGTATACCAAGTGACGATACACGTGGACTAAATTATGTAGGAAACTGTAGTGTACAGTGCTACGCAGATTCTGTATGAAACTTCTTGTGAAATGTTAATGTCTTTCTTTTAGTGTCTGAAAATGAAGACTTCAGTATTTCTACAGCGTAACGTCTACAGTTAAGCAAGCTAATAACATTTCTCTCTGTATACGGCTGAAGTCCTATATTGAATGACCAGCATTGAGTCACATCCATGTGCAATGAAATGTAAAATGTACTTCTACATCTACATATTTACTCTGCAAGTCACACTGAAGTGGATGCAAGAGAGTTCATCAGTTTCTACAATTCCATTTTGTAACAACTCGCGGGAAAAAGTAACACCTAAATCTTCCGTTTGCGATTTGATTTGTCGTAGCATACAGCTACGTTCTAGAAAAATCGAAGTTACCTAATAATTTGCGACTAGTACCTTTTGGAATCCAAAGTACATAGGTGGAATCCCGAAAGACAAATGAAAGGCCGCGGAGGAGTTACCGAGCGGAATGAGGCGCGATGTTCCGAAGCGCGAGGTCGTTCCCCGTCGGGGGTTCGAATCCCCCCTCGGGCATGGATGTTTGTGCTGTCTTTAGTATAAGGTAGTTGATAACTGGTTTGTAAGTTTAGGGACTGATGACCCCACAAGTCCCATAAGCATAACAGACATTTGAACAAATGAAAAAGATCCGGTTATTCGTTGCCTCATTTGAAATTAATATATAGCACTACGTTTTGAGTGGTCAGCCCTTCATTGCAATAATAGCTCGATGATCTGTCAATATCAGTGCTTTTGTGCGAAAAAGAAACGTATTCAAAACGTTTAGTTAGGTAATTAATCATTTGTACTGACTCTTGCTTATTACAATTCTCCTCATCTCTTTTTCCGTAATAATTAATTAAATGTTTATCGCCCTTTGTTTATCACTCTTTGCAGTGATGAATTTAATTGCCTTTCATAATTTGTTTAAAGAATAAATACTGGTTATGATCATCAGAGGAATGAGATATACAATAATTAGAGAACAGATACAAATGCGAACTGACATACGCGATCATAGAATGTGACATTTGAATTGTAAGAAAATTCTGTCGACGCGTGTTGCAAAAAGCGTATATGAGATTCAGACAGTTTGTCAAAAGTGTAAGCTTACATTTAATTTCTTTCTATATTCGTAACTACTCCCGTGTTTTTCTTCGCAGAAATATGCCACGAAAGGAATTCCTTCATTGAAATAATGAAGAATATTTGGAGACTACACGGTAAGGGGAATACAGATGGCGTATTTATGACAACTTTATATTTGTTCTTTTCCACTCTTTGATACTAAAGAAATTCATCAAACCAAATAAATTATTAGAGATTTAACGTTAGAATGGTCGCGTAGGATCTCACAGCTATATATTTCCGAAATAGGCAACCAGCGCGTCAGCGAATCTAAACATTTGGATGTTAATTTTTATGAAATAAATGTTCTGCTGCTGTTACAGTAATACTGATATTTTTCCCACTCGTTTTGTTTACATATTTACTGCAACATCTGCGATTAATTAAAACTAACGGCGCAATGTCGACCCTGTACCTCACCCACACCAATGTTGCTCCTAGTGATGCGACCATTTCAGTGTTAATTGGGGGTACTTTTCTCTCTCTGCTGTTTGTAGGTGTTGTTATCCAACAACATGGAGATATGAGAACTTGTGCCGGGGACGCTACTCGAACCCGGGTCTCCTGCTTATTACACAGGTATGCTAATCCTTGCAACACGCAGGCACACAACTGCACTACTTAAGCAGGTAATTTGTGAGATCCATTTTCCTACGTGTTCTCCTAGTTTGACCATTGGACTCCAAGATTCGCAGCTAAACCGGTATTCTCGCAAGGAGTCCGGCCCTTGTGTGCATCTCTAATGAAATAAAGCTCCAAGCATTCATTTTGAGGCTTTATTAGCTCTTCAATCTCTGTGTTTGCTAACAAGTTAACATAAACATTGAGTGAAGTGAAAGTGCCACAGTGCTTGTTCACAACGTGAAAACAACGCAAATTCACCAAAATGACAAACTGCCAAAAATACACAGTGATGTTTTGTGAGTTAAAGAAACACAAACACAACTACATGTGGTATTAAGACAGTGTAAAATAAATACCCCACTGATGATGCTGCAACGCCAGCGAAACATGTTTGGGAGAAACTAAAGCAATTTTGTTTGCTCAAGGCGGACCATACCTAAAAAGTAAATCTATAAGCTCCAAGCCTTGGTGGATTACAATATTGAGAATTGAGGACATATGAGGACAAAAATGTTTGAAAAACTATTAACCACCCTTCTGCGGTCTTCAGTCCCTACATTCACAAACTACTTAAACCAACTTACGCTAACTACAACACGTAGACGCAGACGCACACACACAACACACACACAAACACACACACACACACACACACACACACACACATACACACATACATACATACACAATGTACTATTTAATGCACTTGAACAAATAGAAATGCACACACATCATAAGAACAAACCATTAGATAATATAAGTAAACACTTAGATTTCAGAGATAGATATTTCTTTGAACTTTTCGATGATCTCCTGTATAATAGTTACTCTTTTGTCCCAACCACCAACTTTATTTTTCAGTTTAAGACACAAGGAGATTTTAATTAATGACTTCAGCTTTCATTGTCATATATTTTAACCTAGTTAGTTTAACCCTTCATTTGGCACACACAGAAATCACGAGAAGAATAAGTATTATGCTACCTAAATTACATGTGTAAGGGTGTGTGAAGAGATTTATATGATTTTTTTTTTCAAATTATCGTTTCTGGTTTCTAACTAACATTGCCCAAAAACTTCGCATAGTTTTACATTATAAATACTACAGTGTTGTTCCTATGACTGTAGAAATTGTTGTATTTTGGACTACTTCATGTGAAACGTGTGAAAACAATTCGTTTTTGGTGCCAAATTCAGAACAGTCCCATGATTCCCACATTTTACAGTTAAGTATCCCTGAAGACAAAACTTGCAAATTCCTTTTGGCTCGTAATCTATCAAGTGACAACATATTGTCATATGTGTCATACCGTACATCAGTGACTGGTAAAGTAGATGCTCTTTCATTCTTCTTTTGGACTTATTGCCCATTTTGTAGTGGTCTACCAGGCCTCCTCTTCCCAATAAATGTAATTCCATTTTCAGTCTCCCATATAAGAACTCGTCAACAATTTTCCATAATAGTTGAACTTCAAGGCTTCGCCGGCCGCGGTGGCCGAGGGGACTGAGGCGCTCCAGTCACGGTCTGCACGGCTACTACGGTCGGGGGTTCGAATCCCCCCTCGGGCATGGATATTTGTGCCGTCCTTAGGATTAGGTAGTTCATAAGTAGTTTGTAAGTTTAGGGACTGATGACCCCGTAGTTAAGTCCAATAAGCTATACAAACATTTGAACATTCGATGAAACTTTCAAAATGTTTCAGAAAACTACGCGATGATGATTGAGAGCAACATTGCCAAATAAACGGTTATACTACTGATGTACCTTATAACTTTGGCACATATATTATTTTAAAATGTTCAAATATTTGTAAAGTTCATGGGACTCAACTGCGGGGTCATCAGTCCCTAAACTTACAATGTACTTATGAACTAACTTATACTAAAGACAACACAAACATCCATGCCCGAGGGAGGATTCGAACCTCCGTCGCGGGAGGCCACGCGATCCGCAACGTGGCGTTCCAGACCGCTCGGCTACTCCCGCGCGGCTTTTTTATTTTATCTGGCTCTTAATTTTAAGGCAAAGGTCCCGATAACCAAACACTTTATCAAAAAGGATTTTATTACAGAAGTAATTCGTTCATATGTAGCAGCAAAATCGATATCTCGTGTTTTTCTTGTGCTGTTTTCTAAGGCTTTTTGCGAAGTTCACCTGTAATATCTCTATGAAATTTTATATCTATTTTATATGCATTTTTCCTTACGTTGCATTACTTTACAAGTAAAATCAAATTTCCACGGGTTTTTCAATCGGGACAGACGGACATTATATTCTTCTTGCAAAGTGAAGTGAAGTGCAAACACCAATATAACGGAAAAAAAGCAATAAAAAATTATCAAGTGTAAATGTAGGCTTACATTTGCGAATCGACATCGACTTCACCAAACGAAAGAGGAAAAAGTTGTAGAATATAAAGGAAACATATTAATACCATAAGTAAATTATGCACCAACTTACATATATAAGCAAATAAAAAGTGATACAAGTCTCGTGTAGAAATTGTCTTTAATTGCAGTCATCTTGAAACGATTTTATTCAATTTTAACAGCTGCTGCGAAAGATTGTCACACAAACATGTACAATATTTCCCTTATCTGATGTCAGAGAAAGCACTAGGCAATTTTCCTCATTATTTGTCAACAAAATGTAGGGAGTAATTTTCATTGTGGATCAAAGGAGCAGCGTCAATTTTCACGTCCGTGTAATCTGACACTTCTCCCGTGGCTTACTCCTTTTATTAAAATTCTTCTAAGAGATTTCCGACTACTGACTTTTTTCTCCTCCAAATGTTCAAATGTCTGTAAATCTATCGGACCAAACTGCGTGGTCATCAGTCCCCAGGGAGGACTCGAACCTCCACGGCGAGCAACCGCGCGCTCCGCAACGAGACGCTTTAGACCGCTCGGATACTCCACCGCGGCTTTTCTCCTCCACCTGCAATCGTCCTGCTTTTTGAACAAGTCTGGTGTTACCATCTGTAACATCCCAAGGAATCACCAGCTGAAGAAGCTAATTACTGCTTGAATTGTATGTTTAGAACGAAAGTAAAATTAAATTTAAGGCATATCCAATGTTACGATTGTACTTCATTTCGATTATATTCCTATTTGAATTATATTCACAATATCATTCGTGTATCACGCTGCTTCTCTTCACACAGCATTAACTGTGGGCTCCTCGTACATATGTTACCATAAAAGACGCTCCTGATACTGGTGTCGTTCATCGATCCCTGGTTGTTTTCACCTGGTGCCGATTAACCTTTAATGATTCCGATATTGTGCGGTGCCACTAGTGCAGTGGCCTCCAATACTTACATGGTAGCGTCCGTGACACAGGACTTCTTCCCAATTCCACAGGCTGTCTTTATAATGCGACAGACGGAAAGTGACTGTGTCGCTTACTTGTGTTTCGTGTTTTATAAGACAGATTGGGCTCAGGACAAATGTAGGAACACGGGAGGCAATACTCACTTTACGGCTTATCCTAGAAGATAGATTAAGAAAAGGCAAACCTACATATCAAGCTTTTGTAGATTTGGAGACGGCTTTTGACAATGTTGATTGGAATAAACTCTTTCAAGTTCTAAAGCAAGCAGGAGTAAAATACAGGGAGCGTAAGGTTATATACAACTTGTACAAATACCAGACAGCGGTTGTCAGAGTTGAAGGGCATGAAAGTAATGCATTGGTTGGGAAGGGAATAAGACAGGGTTGTAGCCTTTCTAAAATGTTATTAAATTTGTACATTGAGCAAGCTATAAAGAAAAGCAAGGAGAAATTTGGAAAAAAAAATTAAAGTTTAGGATGAAGAATTAAAAACATTGCGTTTTGCCGACGACATAGTAATTCTGTCAGATACAGCAAAGGACCTGGAAGAGCAGTTGAACGGAATGGACAGTGTGCTGAAAGCTGCATATAAGATGAACATTAAAAAGAGCAAAACTAGGGTAATGGAGTACAGTCTAAGAAAATCAGGTTATGCTAAAGGAATTACATTAGGTAACGAAACAATAAAGGAGGTAGATGAGCTTTGTTACTTGGGCAGTAAAATAACAAATGATGGTCACAGTACAGGGGATATAGAATGCAGAAGGACAATGGGTAGAAAAGCGTTCTTGAAAAAGAGAAATTTAACATCGAATATTGATTTAAGCTTAAGGAAGTCCTTTCTGAAGGCATTTGTGTGGAGTGTTGGCTTTTATAGGAGTGAGGCATGGACGATATACAGTGCGGAATCTTTTAAATGTGGTGCTACGGAAGAATGCTGAAGATTAGGTGGTTGGATCGCGTAACTAATAAGGAGGTACTGAACAGAGAAAAGGAATTTCTGGCATACCTTGACTAAAAGAAGGGATCGATTGGTGGGACATATTCTTAGACATCAAGGAATTGTGAATTTAGCGTTGGAGAGAAGTATTTGGGTTAAAAACCGCAGAGTAAAACCAAGAGATGGATACAGGAAGCAGATTCAGACAGATGTAGGTTGCCGTTCTTATTTGGAGTTAAAGAGTCTTGCTCAGGATAGGGTATTGTGGAGAGCTGCGACAAACCAGTCACCGGTCTGAAGACCATAACAACAACAAGTCAAACTCGGTGAAGACGAAGCACATCAACGCAAGCATACAATACCACTACCAAATGGCGTCAATTACATCATAAATTACATTTTATGAATTTGCATTTGCTTCCTATGTGATTTGCTATCATAAAACAACAGGTCCATCGGTATTCCCAACTATTTAATTATCGGATGTTCAGATGATTGTAGAGCTTATGGGACTTGACTTAGGGGTCATCAGTTCCTAAACTTGCAAACTACTTATGAACTAGCTTATACTAAAGATGGCACAAACATCCATGCCCGAGGGGGGATTCGAACCCCCGATGGGGAATGATCTTGCGTATCGTAGCATTGCGCCTCAATGCTCTCGGCCGCTCCGCCGCGGCGATTTAATTATCCTAAGACTGAGTGCAGACTGTTAAAAGAAAGCGGTTGACGGTAGACGGTATTTTAACCCACACTATTCATACTCTTTGGACACTAACTCTGACGATATCCTCATCCAGACTCTTGTGTAGGGTAACGGCGATGAGGCAGATTTAATTTGGAACTGATTATACACCTCCGTCTAGTCCAGAAGCAAATGATAACTTGAAAATAAATGGGCATTTACTTTCTCCGTTAAAATGTTTTCTCGGGTTGTTAATGTGTAGTTCCTAGCCTTGGGCCGCAGAGGATAGTTAGTATTTATATGCTGTCTTGGCAGCCCATGTAGTTGTTAAAGTAAATGTCGTCGTTAAGTTGTAACGTGTTGCGAGAAAACAGTTTCTCCCGCTGGCGACTCTAGAATGAATAGTTTTTGCAACGTCGCCGCAAATGATACAAACGTGCGCCCAACTCGCAGACATGTCTCATGCTAATAAGCAGTTCCCGCTAGTGTAGAAGTGTTTACGTCCTTGAGCGACTCATCTGACTCAGGTATTCAGGATTATTGTCTTAAACGTTTAATTCCATTTTGAATATCACTCTGATGGCTATTTCCCATTATATTCTTAATATACGACAGCTAACCAATGTGCCCTTTCGACAGCACTAACAGAAACAGATTGGCACAATTATTTAGCAAGAAGAGAACAGATATAGATCTTCACTTATGCAACGAATAATTAGCAATTAAAGGGAATATTGTTTTTGTAATAACTTATTTCCCCACTAAATCTTCTTTACATTGACATCTACAGTTCCATTCACCAAATAATATTTAAATCAAAAATGTTTGTATAGTCTATGGGACTTAACTACGGGGTCATCAGTCCCTAAACTTACAAACTACTTACGAACTAGGACGGCAGAAATATCCATGCCCGAGGGGGGATTCGAACCCCCGACCGTATTGGCCGTGCAGAGCGTGACTGGAGCGCCTTAGTCCCCTCGGCCACCGCGGCCGGCCATATTTAAATGCTTGGAAGAAGATTTATCGAACAGATTTTATAATCCAGAATGAAACTTTCACTCTGCAGCGGAGTGTGCGTTGATATGAAACTTCCTGGCAGATTGAAATTGTGTGCCAGAACCGGGACTCGAAGCTGGGACCTTTGCCTTTCGCGGGCAAGGTCACTACCGACTGTGCTATCCCGACACGACTCACGATGCCGCCTCACAACTTTACTTCCGCCAGTACCTCGCCTCGTACTTTCCAAACTTCACAGCTTCTGTGAAGTTTGGAAAGTAGGAGGCGAGGTACTGGCGGAAGTAAAGTTGTGAGGCAGCATCGTGAGTCGTGTCCGGATAGCACAGTCGATAGTGCTCTAGCCCGCGAAAGGCAAAGGTCCCAGGTTCGAATCCCGGTTCCGGCACACACTTTTAATCTGCCAGGATGTTTCAGCTTTTATAATATTTCATTACCGTTCCATTCTGCAGTAACGCGGGAAAAAGGAACACTTAAATCTTTCAGTTGTCTATCTGATTTCTCTTATTTTATTATGATGTGCAAATCTATGTAGGAGGGAGCCGCGAGGGGATGGCCGCGTGGTCTAAGGTGCGTGGAGGGTGCGGCCGCTCCCGCCGGATGTTCGAGTCCTCTCTCGGACATCAATATTTGTGACGTCTTTAGAATAAGTTAGTGTAAGCTGGTTTGAGAGGTGTGTACGAGTAAGTACCGTTGACGTTACTTTGATTCTGTAAGTATTCACACACGTTTCATGTTCCGAGCGCCTTATACCATGTGCAGTCTGCTAGTCTTGAGATTTACTGGCCAAAAATTCATTATACCTGTAAATTATAGGCACCGATATTGTTTACAAATACGCATCACTGAGCTTTCGGCACAGCTACAACATTATATGGCAAGTATAAGTGGCATCCACACACACGCACACACACACACACACACACACACACACACACAAATTCATATTACAGTTAGGAGTTGCCCCGTAACGAAATTATTCGTCGTGGTGGCTTGTGTATTCATAAATTACAGATTTAGTATGTAGTTTCCATTGTAAGCTTTTTAATGCAAATGTCACTGCTTTAAATGGTCTGATTGGTTTTGAAGACTAGAGGCATTTGTCCAGTAATTTAGAAAGGCGTGAAAAGAATTCAGGGCATATACTTTCTTTAAAAGCATATTGATATCTAAAAAAATTTTAAAAAAGGCGAACAGTAGACTCTGAAAATCAAGCTCAAATAAACGGTGAGAAAAGAAATGTTCAAATGTTTGTCTAGCTCATGGGACTTAACTACGGGGTCATCAGTCCCTAAACTTACAAATTACTTATGAACTAGTTAACACTAAGGACGGCACAAATATCCATGCCCGAGGGGGGATTTGAGCCCCCGACCGTTGTGGCCGTGCAGACCGTGACTGAAGCGCCGCAGTCCCCTCGGCCACCGCGGCCAGCTGAAAAAAAGGGGTGGATGGCAGTTTTGGAGAGGATGGTCCTAGGATTTTTATCTGTCACTTCCCACTTCTTTCACCTCTGGCAGTATTGCTCATGTGAAAAATACCGAGTAGCACCGTGGTTCGGAACCCACGTTAAACTGTAGGTCCCCCTATAACTGGCTGTTCAGGAAATACATGTATTTTTTCGGCATCAGCTTCACGTTGAGAAGCTATTATGAACCAGATACCTCCTTTGACACTAAAGCCAGTTTCAGATACGGGATGGGAAAGTAGAGTTGATGTTTTAAAAGCACTTCATTTTAATGTGCATAGGACTGCAGAACGATTCCAGCGCCGCCAACTTACACGTGGCAAGGAGCACAAAATAAAATCGGAGAGATTAGGGCCCGTACAGATACACACTATCATTGGTTTTTTCCTCGTTCTACGAGTATATAGGAGTGTAATAGTAAAGCAAGTAACTAGGGTTAGCAGTGCCACTCACATTTGGGTGGATTGCGGAGTATTATGTAGATGTAGATCAAGAAAGTTCCGTACCTTAATTGGTTATTAACTCTCTGATGCACAGATGTTATGGTTGCTGAATTTTATGATGAGAAACGTTTTTTCTATACCCATTGGCATTGTGACACAAAAGAAAAACATGAATTTATATTAGCTTTTGTATTTCATTTGTTTTAGCGGCGGTACAAATACTATATCACCATACAGCTTGGGCCTGTTGCTAAAATTTTTAAAACATCGTATTTTTTACTTGTAGCTCAGCTTTATATTCTTTTCTATGAGAAAATAATGTTATTAATGTGAAATAGTTTTATTTCAGTAAAGTGATATTTTACAACAACGAAAACTCGAAATCCTAATTTCTGGAAAAAAGTCTTGGAATCATCAGTCAATTTGCTGAAGCACAACGGCACTTTGCAGATAGCACACATCCATAAAGCGCGCACATGCTTCTTTTTGGCACTTCATTGTTCACAACGTCTAGTTGTAGTGCGTTCTGGTTGGTGTAATGAATTATAAAGACGTAGCTGAAGAGGGGCAGCAGCCTTTTCAGTAGTTACAGGGGCAACAGTCTGGATGATTGACTGAGATGGCCTTGTAACATAAGCTAATGTGGCTTGCCACACGGCTACTGCGAACGGCTGAAAGCAAGGGGAAACTACAGCCGTTACTTTTCCCGAGGACATGCAGCTCTACTGTATGAACATATGATGATGGCATCCTCTCGGGTAAAATATTCCGGAGGTAAAATAGTCCCCCATTCGGATCTCCGGGCGGGGACTACTCAGGAGGATGTTATCATCAGAAAAGACAATACTGGCATTCTACGGATCGGAGCGTGGAATGTTAGATCCCTTAATCGGGTAAAAAAATTAGAAAGTCGATTCGAAGGTCGGAGGAAGGCAACGGCATACCACCTCCAAACGCGACCATGCCTAGTAAAGCACTGTGGTGCTCAAACCAATCTTCGGATTGTTGACTGCTTTACCTTAATAGAGATTATAAAGTTTTTAACTGGACAAAATTTAGCTTTTAGAGGTGCTACTAAAAATTATTGTAAGTTAGTTGACTGTATTTCTAACTTTGATAATATACGATCAGAAGACACTGCACGAATTCAAAGTGCTCAGCAACGCACGCATGCACCATTATCTTGGGAACGAATTGATTAATATAATTTCTGAAAAAAATCGAAAATACTATAACTGATCTTTTAAACCAATGTAAATACTACTCTGTGATTCAAGATTTCACATCTGAAATTTCACACGTAGAACAACGTACTCCAAGGTTTGTTTATTTTAATCCGTCAACAAAACTTTCTGAGGTAAGATAACATTTCTTAGGTTTCTTAGGTTTTTTTTTACCTGTAACTTATACATTGGACAAGAGCTAGCAATTTATTTATTAGATTTCTTAAAATCATAAAAAACTGAACTAGAAGATTTATGAGGCCAAGGATATGATAATGGGGCATACATGAGGGGAAAAGTATTCCGAAAAAACACCTGGTCATGAATCCTCATGATTTTTACATTCCATGTGCAGCTCACACTCCAAAATTAGTAGTAAATGCTGCTGCTAGAAGCTATTTGGAAATCTCAAACTTTTTTTCTATTGTTCAGGAAATACATGTATTTTTTCGGCATCAGCTTCACGTTGAGAAGCTATTATGAACCAGATACCTCCTTTGACACTAAAGCCAGTTTCAGATACGGGATGTGAAAGTAGAGTTGATGTTTTAAAAGCACTTCATTTTAGTGTGCATAGGACTGCAGAACGATTCCAGCGCCGCCAACTTACACGTGGCGTAAGGAGCACAAAATAAAATCGGAGAGATTAAGGCCCGTACAGATACACACTATCATTGGTTTTTTCCTCGTTCTACGAGTATATAGGAGTGTAATAGTAAAGCAAGTAACTAGGGTTAGCAGTGCCACTCACATTTGGGTGGATTGCGGAGTATTATGTAGATGTAGATCAAGAAAGTTCCGTACCTTAATTGGTTATTAACTCTCTGATGCACAGATGTTATGGTTGCTGAATTTTATGATGAGAAACGTTTTTTCTATACCCATTGGCATAGTGACACAAAAGAAAAACATGAATTTATATTAGCTTTTGTATTTCATTTGTTTTAGCGGCGGTACAAATACTATATCACCATACAGCTTGGGCCTGTTGCTAAAATTTTTAAAACATCGTATTTTTTACTTGTAGCTCAGCTTTATATTCTTTTCTATGAGAAAATAATGTTATTAATGTGAAATAGTTTTATTTCAGTAAAGTGATATTTCACAACAACGAAAACTCGAAATCCTAATTTCTGGAAAAAAGTCTTGGAATCATCAGTCAATTTGCTGAAGCACAACGGCACTTTGCAGATAGCACACATCCATAAAGCGCGCACATGCTTCTTTTTGGCACTTCATTGTTCACAACGTCTAGTTGTAGTGCGTTCTGGTTGGTGTAATGAATTATGAAGACGTAGCTGAAGAGGGGCAGCAGCCTTTTCAGTAGTTACAGGGGCAACAGTCTGGATGTTTGACTGAGATGGCCTTGTAACATAAGCTAATGTGGCTTGCCACACGGCTACTGCGAACGGCTGAAAGCAAGGGGAAACTACAGCCGTTACTTTTCCCGAGGACATGCAGCTCTACTGTATAAACATATGATGATGGCATCCTCTCGGGTAAAATATTCCGGAGGTAAAATAGTCCCCCATTCGGATCTCCGGGCGGGGACTACTCAGGAGGATGTTATCATCAGAAAAGACAATACTGGCATTCTACGGATCGGAGCGTGGAATGTTAGATCCATTAATCGGGTACAAAAATTAGAAAATTTAAAAAGGGTAATGGATAGGTTGAAGTTAGATATAGTGGGGATTAGTGAGGTTCGGTGGCAGGTTGAACAAGATTTCTGGTCAGGTGAGTACAGGGTTATAAATACAAAATCAGTAGGGGGTATCACAGGTGTAGGACTGATAATGAATAAGAAAATAGGAATGCGGGTAAACTACTATGACCAGCACAGTGATCGCATTATCATTGTCAAGATAGATACGAAGCCAACACCGACAACAGAAGTACAGGTTTATATGCCAACTAGCTCTGCCGATGATGAGGAGATCGAAGAAATATATGAGGAGCTAGAGGAAATTATTCAGACAGTTAAGGGAGAGGAAAACTTAATTGTGATGGGAGACTGGAATTCGGTAGTAGCAAAAGGAAGAGAAGGAAAAATAGTAGGTGAATATGGACTGGGCAGGAGGAATGAAAGAGGAAGTCGCCTGGTAGAATTTTGCACGGAACATGATTTAATCGTAACAAACACGTGGTTTAAGAATCACAAAAGAAGGTTGTATACGTGGAAGAGACCAGGAGACACCGGAAGGTATCAGATAGATTTTATAATAGTAAGACATAGATTCCGGAACCAGGTTCTAAACTGCAAGACATACCCAGGGGCAGATATAGACTCTGACCATAACTTGTTAGTCATGAACTGTATGCTGAAACTGAAAGAAACTGCAGAAAGGTAGGAAAATAAGGAGATGGGACTTAGATAAATTGAAGGAAAGTGAAGTTCTGGAGAATTTCAGAGGGAGATTTAGGCAACAATTGACAGTAACAGGGGAAAATAAAACAGTAGAAGAGGAATCGGTAGCATTGAGAGATGAAATAGTGAGGACAGCAGAGGACAAAATAGGTAGGAAGGCAAGACTAACAAAAAATCCTTGGATATCACAGGAAATACTAAATTTAATAGATGAAAGGGGAAAATATAAAAATGCAGTAAATGTAACAGGCAAAATTGAGTACAGACGTCTAAAAAATGAAATTGACAGGAAGTGCAAAATGGCTAAGCAGGAGTGGCTAGAGGCCAAATGCAAATCTGTAGAAGAATGTATAAGAAGGGGAAAAGTAGATACCGCCTACAGGAAAATAAAAGAGACATTTGGGGAAAAGAAAAGCAACTCTACGAATATCAATAACTCGGATGGGAAACCAGTTCTCAGCAAAGAAGGGAAAGCTGAAAGGTCCCCCATAGAGCAACCCTACAAAGGAAATGAACTTAGAGACGATGTTGTAGGAAGGGAAGAGGAAGTAGATCAAGATGAAATAGGAGATACTATAATGAGAGATGAATTTGACAGAGCCTTGAAAGACCTAGGTCGGAACAAGGCCCCAGGAGTAGATGACATACCCGCTGTTGTTGTTGTGGTCTTCAGTCCAGAGACTGGTTTGATGCAGCTCTCCACCCTACTCTGTCCTGAGCAAGCCTTTTCATCTCCTCATAAGAACGACAACCCACATCCACTTGAGTCTGCTTACTATACGCGTCTCTTGGTCTCCCTCTGCGATTTTTACCCCACACACTTCCCTCCAACGCTAAATTCACAATTCCTTGATGTCTAAGAATGTGTCCTACCAATCTATCCCTTCTTTTAGTCAATGTATGCCAGAAATTTCTTTTCTTCCCAATTCGGTTCAGTACCTCCTCATTAGTTACGCGATCCACCCACCTAATCTTCAGCATTCTTCTGTAGCACCACATTTCAAAAGCCTCTATCCTCTTTCTGTCCACACTGCTTATCGTCCATGTTTCACTCCCATACAAGCCAACACTCCATACAAATGCCTTCAGAAAGGACTTCCTTAGGCTTAAATCAATATTCGATGTTAATAAATTTCTCTTTTTCAAAAACGCCTTTCTACCCATTGCCATTCTGCATTTTATATCATCTGTACTGCGACCATCATTTGTTATTTTACTGCCCAAGTAACAAAACTCATCTACCTCCTTTATTGCTTCGTTTCCCAATCTAATTCCTTCAGCATCACCTGATTTTCT
The DNA here is from genome assembly GCA_026315105.1 of Locusta migratoria. Lineage (NCBI taxonomy): Eukaryota > Metazoa > Arthropoda > Insecta > Orthoptera > Acrididae > Locusta > Locusta migratoria. The sequence goes on from CM048747.1 coordinate 180,061,647, forward strand.
TACACTGCACTCCATTACCCTAGTTTTACCCTTGTTAATGTTCATCTTATATGCACCTTTCAGCACACTGTCCATTCCGTTCAATTGCTCTTCCAGGTCCTTTGCTGTATCTGACAGAATTACTATGTCGTCGGCAAAACGCAATGTTTTTAATTCTTCACCCTGAACTTTAATTCCTTCTCCAAATTTCTCCTTGCTTTCCTTTATAGCTTGCTCAATGTACAAATTGAACAACACTGGGGAAAGGCTACAACCCTGTCTTACTCCCTTTCCAACCACTGCAACCCTTTCATGCCCTTCAACTCTGACAACCGCTGTCTGATTTTTGTACAAGTTGCAAATAACCTTACGCTCCCTATATTTTACTCCTGCTTGCTTCAGAACTTGAAAGATTTTATTCCAATCAACATTGTCAAAAGCCTTCTCCAAATCTACAAAAGCTAGAAATGTTGGTTTGCCTTTTCTTAATCTATCTTCTAGGATAAGCCGTAAAGTGAGTATTGCCTCCCGTGTTCCTACATTTCTCCTGAACCCAAACTGATCTTCCCCGAGGTCTGCTTCTACCAGTTTTTCCATCCTTCTGTATATAATTCGTGTTAATATTTTGCAACCATGACTTATTAAACTGATGGTTCTGTAGTTTTCACACCTGTCTGCACCCGCTTTCTTTGGAATGGGGATTATAACATTTTTATTAAAGTCTGAGGGTACTTCACCTGTCTCATACATCTTACACACAATGTGAAACAATTTTGTCATGGCTGGTTCTCCCAGAGACTTCAGTAACTCTGACGGGATATCATCTACTCCAGGGGCCTTGTTTCGACTTAGATCTTTCAGTGCTCTGTCAAATTCATCTCTCAGTATAGTATCTCCTATTTCATCATCATCTACATCCTCTTCCCTTCCTACAATAGTGTCTCGAAGTTCATTTCCTTTGTAGAGCCCCTCTATATACTCTTTCCACCTTTCAGCTTTCCCTTCTTTGCTGAGAACTGGTTTTCCATCAGTGTCCTTGATATTCATAGAGCTGTTTTTCTTATCGCCAAATGTTTCTTTTATTTTCCGGTAGGCTGTATCTATTTTTCCCCTATTTATACATTCTTCTACATCCTTGCATTTGCCTTCTAGCCATTCCTGCTTAGCCATTTTGCACTTCCTGTCAATCTCATTTCTTAGTCGTCTGTACTCCATTTTGCCTGTTTCATTTATTGCATTTTTATATTTTCTCCTTTGATCGATTAAATTTAGTATCTCCTGTGATATCCAAGGATTGTTTGTAGGTCTTGCCTTCCTACCTATTTTGTCCTCTGCTGCCTTCACTATTTCATCTCTCAATTTTACCCATTCCTCCTCAACTGTTTTATTTTCCCCTGTTTCTGTCAATTGTTGCCTGAAGCTTCCTCTGAAATTCTTAAGAACTTCAGGTTCCTTCAATTTATCTAGGTCCCATCTCCTTATTATCCTACCTTTCTGTAGTTTCTTCAGTTTCAGCCTACAATTCATAACCAACAAGTTATGGTCAGAGTCTATGTCTGCCCCTGGGTATGTCCTACACTTCAAAACCTGGTTCCGAAATCTATGTCTTACCATTATAAAATCTATCTGGTATCTCCCGGTGTCTCCTGGTCTCTTCCACGTATACAACCTTCTTTTGTGATTCTTAAACCAGGTGTTTGTTATAACTAAATTATGTTCCGTGCAAAATTCTACCAGGCGGCTTCCTCTTTCATTCCTTTTGCCCAGACCATATTCACCCACTATTTTCCCTTCCCTTCCTTGTCCTACTACCGAATTCCAGTCTCCCATAACAATTAAGTTTTCCTCTCCCTTAATTGACTGAATAATCTCCTTTAGCTCCTCATATATTTCTTCGATCTCCTCATCATCGGCAGAGCTAGTTGGCATATAAACCTGTAGTACTGTTGTCGGTGTTGGCTTCGTATCTATCTTGACAATGATAATGCGATCGCTGTGCTGGTCATAGTAGTTTACCCGCATTACTATTTTCTTATTCATTATCAGTCCTACACCTGTGATACCCCCTACTGATTTTGTATTTATAACCCTGTACTCGCCTGAGCAGAAATCCTGTTCATCCTGCCACCGAACTTCACTAATCCCCACTATATCTAACTTCAACCTATCCATTTCCCTTTTTAAATTTTCTAATTTTCCTACTCGATTAAGGGATCTAACATTCCACGCTCCGACCCGTAGAATGCCAGTATTGTCATTCCTGATGATCACATCCTCCTGAGTAGTCCCCGCCCGGAGATCCGAATGGGGGACTATTTTACCTCTGGAATATTTTACCCGAGAGGATGCCATCATCATATGTTCACACAGTAGAGCTGCATGTCCTCGGGAAAGGTAACGGCTGTAGTTTCCCCTTGCTTTCAGCCGTTCGCAGTAGCTGTGTGGCAAAGCCACATTAGCTGATGTTACAAGGCCAGCTCAGTCAATCATCCAGACTGTTGCCCCTGTAACTACTGAAAAGGCTGCTGCCCCTCTTCAGGAACCACACGTTTGTCTGGCCTCTCCACAGATACCCCTCCGCTGTGATTGCACCTACGGTACGGCTATCTGTATCGTTGAGGCACGCAAGCCACCCCACCTCGGCAATGTCTGTGGTTCATACCCGCAGAGCTATTAAAGTCTCTGGGAGAGCCAGCCATGACAAGACTATTTGAACTGGTGTGTAGGATGTATGAGACTGGCGAAATACCCTCAGACTTTAAGAAAAATGTAATAATCCCCATTCCAAAGAAATCAGCCGCAGACTGGTGTGAAAATTACAGAACCATCAGTTTGATAAGTCATGGTTGCAAAATTTTAACACGAATTATCTACTGGAGAATGGAAAAGCTGGTAGAAGCTGACCTCGGGGAAGATCAGTTTGGATTCAGGAGGAACGTAGGTACCCGGGAGGCAATACTCACTTTACGTCTTATCTTAGAAGATAGATTAAGGAAAGGCAAACCTACATTTTTAGCTTTTGTAGATTTGTAGAAAGCTTTTGACAACGTTGACTGGAATATACTCTTTCAAATTTTGAAGTCAACAGGGGTAAAATATAGGGAAAGGAGAGTTATTTACAACTTGTACAAAAGCCAGACCGCAGTTATTAGACTCGAAGGGCATGAAAGGGAAGCATCAGTTGGGAAGGGAGTAAGACAGTGTTGTAGCCTATCTCCGATGTTATTCAATTTGTACATCGAACAGGCGGTGAAGGAAAGCAAGGAAAAATTTGGAATAGGGATTAAAGTACAGGGGGAAGAAATAAAAAACATTGCGTTTTGCTGATGACATTGTAATTCTATCAGAGACAGCAAAGGACCTGGAAGAGCAGTTGAATGGAATGGACAGTGTGTTGAAGAGAGCATATAAAATGAACATTAACAAGAGCAAAACAAAAATAATGGAATGCGGTCTTAGAAAATCAGGCGATGCTGAAAGAATTAGATTAGGTAACGAAACTATGAAGGTGGTAGATGAGTTTTGTTACTTGGGTAGTAAAATAACATGTGATGGTCGCAGTACAGAGGATACAAAGTGCAGAATGACAATGGGAAGAAAAGCATTTTTGAAAAAGAGAAATTTGCTAACATCGAATATTAAATTAAGTGTAAGGATGTCTTTTCTGAAGGCATTTGTGTGGAGTGTTCCCTTGTACGGGAGTGAAACATGGACGATAAGCAGTGCGGACAGGAAGAGAATAGAGGTTTTTGAAATGTGGTGTTACAGAAGAATGCTGAAGATTCAGTGGGTAGATCGCATAACTAATGAAGAGGTACTGAACAGAATTGGCGAGAAAAGGAATTTTTGGCATACCCTGACTAAAAGAAGGGATCGCTTGGTAGGACACATTCTTAGACATCGGGGAATCGTAAATTTAGCATTGGAGGGGAGTGTGTGGGGTAAAAATCGGAGAGGGAGACCAAGAGACGCGTATAGTAAGCAGATTCAAATAGATGTGGGTTGTCGTTCTTATGAGGAGATGAAAACGCTTGCTCAGGATAGAGTAGGGTGGAGAGCTGCATCAAACCAGTCTCCGGACTGAAGACCATAACAACATAACAACAGCTGTGTTGGAACGTGTGGCTTGTTTTTCTCCACTTATACTGGACTGTCGATAAGTCTCGATGGTCTCAATGGAGTTTTCTTCGTTACCAGAGTTTGCAGGATGCCACTAAGTACGAGCAAAAACGAAGCTCAACACGTCAAGCAGCAGTTACAGGTGGGATTCATTCTCTGTTTGTTGAGAAATGGCTCACACCGGATACCACGTGCCATCTCTCCAATCAGGTGGGAATTGCGTAAACATGTGGGTGCAGTGACATTAAAATTCGATCGATGTGCAAAGTGGGGAGAAATAGTTTTATTGTTTATACTTTGTGTACCGCCGTGCTCCAAAGAGTTCAAAATGTTCAAATTACTGTAAATCAATCGGACCAAACTGCGTGGTCATCAGTCCGTATCTTACAAACTACTTACACTAAGGTAAACTAACCTAAGGACAACACACAAACCCATGCCCCAGGGAGGACTCGAACCTCCGACGGCGAGTTAAATAACGATATATACACTATGCTATACCTATAGAAAAGAAAAAGAACAGCAAAAAGTGTGGGGAACATAGGTCTGTGAGTCTGATATCACATACAGGCAAAGACTTGCTGAGGACGATCAACAGAAGACTATATGGAAAGTTGAATGCCGTAATGGGTGAGGAACAGTTTGGCTTCAGACGAGGAGTAGGAACTAGAGATGCCATTGGACTACTGAGAATGAAAGGAGAGAGGTACACGGAGAAGAAGAGAAAGGTGTTCAAAATGTTCACATGTTTGTAAAGTCTAAGGGACTTAACTACGGGGTTATCAGTCCCTAAACTTACAAACTACTTATGAACTAACTAAGACTAAGGACAGCACAAATATCCATGCCCGAGGGGGGATTCGAACCCCCGACCGCATTGGCCGTGCAGACCGTGACTGAAGTGCCTCAGTACCCTCGGCCACCGAGGCTGGCAGAGAAAGGTGTATTCATTGATCTGGAGAAGGCATTTGACCGTGAGAGATGGGACAAATTGATGGCAATATTAAGGAAACATGGAGTTGACTAGAGGGATAGAAAACTAATTACAAAATTGTACTTGAACAAGACAGCAAGAGTATGAACAGGAGGTGTGATAAGCGAAGAAACTTAACTGGGAAGAGGTGTTTCTCACCAACACTGTTCAATATCTATCTTGAAGACATATTCAAGGAAAGCTTTAATGGAAGCAGAGGGGTTTGTATTGGGGGACGGCGATTAGAATGTATTAGATTTGCAGGATGACATGGTTGTGATGGCAGAAAGTGCAAAAGAGATGGAACAAATGTTAGATGAGCTAAACACAAAATTAGAAGAATATGGAATGAAGATTAACAAGAAGAAAATAAAAAGCATGGTAATTGGAGGAAGGAACACAAAATGGCGTTTAAAAATAGGGGGAGAATAAATAGAGAAAGTGCATAGTTTCAAATACTTGGGAAGTATGATAATGGATGATATGTACTGCACTGCAGAAATTAAGAAAAGAATTGCCATGGAAAAAGAAGGATTCAAAAGGAAACAGAGATTACTTTGCGGACCATTAAAGAAAGATCTGAGGAAAAGACTTGCCGAGTGTTATATCTGGAGTGTTGTGCTGTGTGGAGCGGAGACCTGGACGTTAAGGAAGGAAGATTGAAGGCACTAGAGATGTGGATATGGAGGAGAAGGGAACAAGTAAAATGGAAAGACAGAATAAGGAATGAGGAAGTATTTAGAAGAGTTGGAGAAGAAAGAAACATGCTGGAAGTCAATAGGAAAAGAAAACGAAACTGGATTGGACATTGTTTGAGGAGGGACTGTTTACTGAAGGAAACCTAAGGAAAAAGAGGAAGAGGAAAGCCAAGATATCAAAATGCTGGACAACATCCAAGGAAATAAATGAAGAAATGAAAAGATTGGCTTTGGCCAGAGAAAAGTGGAAGAGGATCAACCCATGACAAGAAGAGGATCAACCCATGACAAGATCTGCATGATGATGATGATGATGACACTATGCTCGTTCAATAGTGATGGATAGAAATGCAGTAAGGAAGTCTAGCTGACAATCAGGCTCTCTGGGATATAATAATAAATAAGAATTGTAGATTCTTGTACCTCCCCCCCCCCCCTCTCACGCCTCTCTCGTGACTCCTGATGCTCGTACTGTCGTCAATTCAGACTAATTGGTGCCGGCCGCAGTGGCCGAGGGGACTGAGGCGCTCTAGTCACGGTCTGCACGGCCACTACGGTCGGGGGTACGTATCCCCCTTCGGGCATGGATATTTGTGCCGTCCTTAGTATTAGCTAGTTCGTAAGTAGTTTGTAAGTTTAGGGACTGATGACCCCGTAGTTAAGTCCCATAAGCTATACAAACATTTGAACATTTTGAACCAATTGGCAAAGAAACGTCCCTCGTAGAACAACAAACAATGTAGATTAAACGCACATCCGGATTAATAAGGGTCGAAAATCATGGTTGTAGTGTAACAGAGTGTAAATAATGTGCGTTTCGACTAATGAAGTGGGCGGTTATTCAGCTCCACTTCCTCCTAACACACAGGTCCCTTTGTGGAGCAACACGCCCACTGTGATTTACATCGACTTAACCGGACAAGTACATTTCCAGCAGTTCCTATAGAGTCGTAATACGGATATATTTAGGGTGTAAGGTTCACGGGCAGAACCACGGGAGGGATTAGGGGGCTAAAAAGGGAAGAAATCTCGACAGCCGAGCGCAATATATATCGACACCGCACGGGAGCCGGGGAGGCGACGGGGGGTGGGGGGGTGATGTTTATCTGCCGACGGCCGACTGATATTGATCCTAAATCAGATTTGTTTTTTCAGGTGACTGGCCGCGGCGCGGCGGCCTGTTTGCTCTGGACTTAGCGCAGCGAGGGGCCTCATTGTTGTTACGTCACAAATTACCGCCGGCGGCTCCATAACCGCGGGAGACGCGGCGAGCCCCCTGGCGGGGTGCCGCCGAACCTTTTATTCTCGTCGCGGACAATGGCTGCGGCCGCAGCGCTATCGCTTTTCAAAAAGGCCCGTTCCCGACCCGTACTCGAACTGCTGAAAGAGGAGGGCGGCGAAAAATATAGGGAGGGCGAGAAAGAGAGGGAGAGGAGGTAGGAAGGGAGTGTGTGTAAAAAAAGAAGGGGAGGTGAGACAGGGCGAAAACTTGTCGGCTGGAACCTGATTCCACGGCGTATTAATTTTAGATTTATAGTAACCGTGCATTGAGACGGGCCACAATGGGGGCAGCTGGAGGGCCGCGTCCACTCGAATAATGGCGGCTTCAATTTCACAGGCGGCGCGCGCACAAAGGCCGCTGCTTGACCCGGACGGCGGGAATTAGCGGCGACAAACGCGACGCCGGGCGCCTCAGCTGTCCACTCCAGGTGCGCCGATAACCTGGCCGTGCCGCGGGTCCAACGTGGGCTGCCGCCGAAACCCATGCATGTCCCGCTTCCTGCGACGCTGTACGCTGGAAACGCTGTCACACTCGCCAGAACTAAATGTTCAACTGTTTGTAGAGCTTAAGGGACTTAACTGCGGTGACATTAGTTGCTAAACTTACAAACTACTTATGAACTACGAGGGCATTTCGAAAATTAAAGATACAATGACTCGCATTCCTTAATAGTACTTTTTTTTTTTTTTTTTTTTTTTTTTTTTTTTTTTTTTTTTTTTTTTTTTTTTTTTTTTTTTTAATAGTAATTCCGTCAGAGACTGCAAAAGATCTGGAAGAGCAATTGAATGGAATGGACAGTGTCTTGAAAGGAAGATATAAGATGAACATTAACAAGACTAAAACGAAGGTAATGCAACGCAATGTCAGAAAATCAGGCAATGTTGAAGGAATTCGATTAGGTAGCGAGACAATAAAAGTAGTAGATGAATTTTGTTGCCGGCCGCGGTGGCCGAGGGACTGAGGCGCTCCAGTCACGGTCTGCACGGCCGCTACGGTCGGGGTTAGAATCCCCCCTCGGGCATGGATATTTGTGCCGTACTTAGTAGATGAATTTTGTTGCCGGCTGCGGTGGCCGAGGGGACTGAGGCGCTCCAGTCACGGTCTGCACGGCCGCTACTGTCGGGGGTTCGAATCCCCCTCGGGCATGGATATTTGTGCTGTCCTTTGGATTAGCTAGTTCATAAGTAGTTTGTAAGTTTAGGGACTGATGGCCCCGTAGTTAAGTTCCATAACCTATAAAAACATTTGATTTTTGAATTTTGTTATTTGGGTAGCTTGATAACGTCTGATGGCCGAAGTAAAGAACATATAAGATGCAGAATGGCTGTGGGAAGAGAAGCATTTCTAAAGAAGCTAAGCTTGTTAACATCCAATATTAATTTAAATGTTAGGAAGTCCTTTCTGAAAGCCTTTGTCTGGAGTGTAGCATTGTATGGGAGTGAAACGTGGAATTCAGATAAAAAGATGATAGAAGCTTTTGAAATGTGGTGCTACAGACGAATGATGAAAATTAGATGGGTAGATCACGTAACTAATGAAAAGGTGCTTAATCGAATCGAGGAGAAAAGGAGTTTCTGACTAAGAGAAGGGATAGATTGGTTGGACAAATTCTGAGACATCAAGGAATTGTCAACTCACCATTAGAAGAAAGCGTGTGGGGTAAAAATCGGAGACCGAGGGACTTGAATATAGTAAGCAGATTCAAAAGTATGTAGGTTGCCGAACGTATTCTCAGATGAAGAGACTTGCACAAGACAGGGTATGCGTGGAGAGCTGCATCAAACCAGTCTGCGGACTGAAGTCCACAATAACATTTAGAAAACGTCAGCTACATCCTATTCACTGGATTATTTGTTATTTTTTTACATAATCGCCCCGTTATCCAAACATTTGTTAAGTCGGTGCACAAGCTTTTGTATCCCACAGTCATAGAAGGTTGCCGCCTGTTGTCGGAACCACATTTCATCTTCATCTTTGAACTCTTCATGGTTGTGGAATTATTTTCCACCAAGATGTAACGTCAGGTAACGGAAGGCATGGAAGTCGGCGGGCGCAAGGTCCGGGCTGTAAGGCGGGTGGTCCGATACGTCCTATTTGAATTGTTTGAGTTGTGCTTTGCTTACGAGCCCTGTGTGAGGCCGAGCGTTGTCATGAAGCAAGCGGACTCCATTTGTCAGCATTCCCCTGCGTTTGTTTTGAATTGCCTTCGAAGACGTTTCAAAGTCTGGCAATATGCAGCAACATTAATTGTCGTTCCAGGAGGCATAAATTCCAACGGAAGTATGCCTTGTCTATCCTAAAAAACAGAAGGCATGATGTTCTTCACTGAAATCGATGTTTTGCATTTATTGGCTTTTGGTCAAATCGAATGGCGCCATTGGACTGATTGTTGCTTGGATTCAGATGCATGCTAATAAACCCACGTCTCGTCACCTGTCACAATATGATCAAGGAACTCATCTGCATAGCGTGTAAGGAAGTCGAGTGCAAAGCCCATCATTTTCTTTTTGTGTTCTTCCTTTAACATTTCTGGGACCCAGCGCGCACACAATTTACAACGTCGTAAAAGTTGTCATTGACACGTCCGGTATGATCGGTTGCAATTCTTTCGATTTGGGACGTCTGTTCGCACGAATTGCTTCCTCCGTTCTCCGAAGAAGGGCATCGGATATCGCAAATGGCCGACCTCTTCTTTGTTCGTCATGAATATCGGTCCTACCTTCAGATAAATGACGACACCATTTCGTTACATTTTGTCGATTCATAATGTTCCCATAAACAGAAACAATTTCTTTGTGACTATCCGCTGGTAGCTGACCTTTTGCATGAAGAAAACGTAAGACGGAGCGCACTTCACATTTGGCGGGATTCTGAATCGGTGCAGCCATTTTAAACACGACCTATTCTAACCAGAAGCAACGTTCAACTGCCGAACGACCGCGAGGAGAAAGCTAACAGTTTAAGGTCAACACCAGTGTTGCCAATTTGCTCGCCAAAACTCTTCTGTTCCTCTGGCGTACGGTGTAGCTTTACTTTCCGAAATACCCTCGTACCTTATACTATATACGGCACAAACTGAACAACCGTCCGACATGTTATCAAAACTCTAGAGGGGCGTATTACATGACAGTAGGTTAGAATATTATTAAAATATAACAGTTTTCGCCTTTCAGTTTTAGCCAATTTTACCGCCGTGTATTGTGCATAATCGCTTTACATATATCGTTTCTCGAAAGTGTCAGCAGCTTCATTTGATGTACAGTTCCCCAGACAAACAGCTGCATTTGCAACTAAACTATATGGCCTGGGAGTTTAAAACCAGTCTACGTTATTTGTACACTGTTTCCAACAGAAAATTTTCGAAGAATGGTACACATTTCAGAGTCTAACTTTTTACAGTAAAATTATGTTAATTTCATTTAATGTTAGTAGCAGGAAATACAGTCCCACACTAGAGCTTTATACATAAGCTATCCAGTCACTAGAATATGCAGTGAAGTTTGTAGTTTGTTGTAGGTTTAATGAAGTAGTAGTCAATATAATACTTTCTCATGAATCAGATTACACTGCTCTGAATCAAAATAGAAGGAAACTGCCATTAGCAAATACCCTTATTTGGAATTTACCTTGTCATTTCAGCAGTTATGATCAAAAGTGTGTTAAATATATTTAGCCTTACTTCCTTCACTTCATACATAAATTTTGTTTCAAGATTTGAAGGACAATTTGAGTGCTTTATGCCAGAAAGCTATTCTCTCTTCTCAGTGCAACAACCCATTTATTCATCGGCAGCTTGTTTTCAATGGAAACCATGGATAAAATAATAGTTGACAAACAAATAACACCCTAACATGAGTTTGATTAGTGCACAGTATAATTGAATTTGTGATCAAAACATCCGCCATCTCGTCAAGACGCCATTGATGCTTTGTTTTGCCACAGCTTTCATTTATTCCAGCAGAGTAATGTACCGCCAAGCATTATGCACATCTGTAAATGAATTAATGTGCTTTTTGCTACCCATTGTGTATTTGAGAATTTCCTCCCACGTTACCTCCATATTCATAAAGGGTATTCACATTTCGATTCTCAACCAAATTGTCATCACAGATCTCTGACTACGCTTTGCAAGCAAGATTTCAGGAGGGAAGAGGCACTACAATCAGTCGCTCACCTCGACAACAACGAGAGGTCTGCCAAACAGATTCAACCAGCATTATGAATTTCACAGAGTCGAGAAATTCTGTTATGGAAAATCAATGCTCTGTTGCGCTGCAGTCACAGTTAAACAGTATGTCCACATGAATACTTACCAAAACAGAAATAAATAAAAAGTAAAGCTGTCAACAATTCGAAAATTTGAATATCACAGTGCTCTACTAGGCATGACCATGTTGGAGATGCCTTGGCGTCGCCTACCTTCGCCCTTAGAACCGAGTTCTCCAGCCAGCTACACGGGGAACTAAAGTTTTAAGTAGATTCAGAACAACGGTGCAACTCAGCGTTTTTCCCATCAACAACATTGTGAGAGGTGAAAGAAGTGAATAGCGGTGGCAAAAGACCTATATTCAAATGTTATGATATATCTCGCACAGAATGATCTATTGACCCAATTGGAAAATATCGTTCATGTGAAACACAACTAGCTTTTTACTCACATGAAGTGATGAGTGCTATTAACAAGAGATTTCAAATTGATTTCATGTTTCTAAATTTCCATTAAGGATTTAGACACCGTACTTCACAAATGGCATGTAATCAAATTGCGTGGTTATGGAATATCGCACCAGATTTGTGACTGACAGAGGATTTCCTATCAGAGAGGACACAGTTTGTAGTAATAGATGGTAAGACATCGACTAAACCTGAGGTGATATCGGGCGTTCCACAGGATAGTGTTATTGGTCCTCTGCTGTTCCTAATTTACATAAACGAATTGGGAGGAAAGTTGAGCAGCTCTCTTCAGTTGTTTGCAGATGACACCGTCATTTACAGTCTAGTAAAATCATCTGAAGATCAAAACCAACTGCATAACGATCTAAATAAAATATGACTATGATGTAAAAATTGCCAATTGACACTAAATAATGAGAAGTGTGAAGTCGTCGACATAAGTACGAAGTGAAATCCGTTAAACCTTTTATACAAAATAAATCAATCAGAAGTGAAGACCGTAAACGCCACCACAAAATACCTAGGAATTACTATTACATCAGACTTAAACTGGAAAGAACACGTAGATAATGTCGTAGGAAAGGCGAACCAGAGATTGCGTTTTATTGGCAGAACACTTAAAAGATGCAACAGAACTACTAAAGAGACTGCATACACCACGCTTGTCCGTCCACATTTGGAGTATTGCTGCCCAGTGTGGGATCCTTATCAGGTGGGTTTGACGGAAGCCATTGAAAGAGTCCAAAGAAAGGCCGCCCGCTTTATAATGTCACGATACAGAGGCGACAGCGTCACGGAAATGATACAGGATATGGGATGGGAATCATTACAACAACGCCGCTTATCGCAGCGGCGTCGTCTACTTACGAAACTCCAGTGGCCAACATTCTCCTCCGAATGCAAAAATATGTTGTTGACTCCCACCTACAGAGGTAGAAATGATCATCTGAATAAAATAAACAAGAGCTCGAACGGAGAGATTGAGATGTTCTTTCTTCCCACGCGCTCTTCAAGAATGGAATGGTAGATGAGTAGTATAAAAGGTGGTACGATTAACCCTCTGCCAGGCACATAAAAGCGATTGCAGATTATCCCATGTAGATGTAGAGTTTGGGCAAAGATCAAATACCCGACCTTTGGATTCTAAATCTGAAATTCTTTCGGTAGATCAGCCCTTTGCAGACGTAGGATCGTATTTGTTCTATCTTGATCATCCAGTTGTTGGTTCAGTTTTTATTACAGAGGGTTGGTAGCTCTGTGTTACAACGCGCGGAGCTACCACGCGAGCCGGCTCTTTCACTACGTCACCTAGGCACACACTTACAAAAAATAAATGTCAAAAAGGAAGTTTTAAATGTTAACATTTTTTTATGAAACACGTTTCTTGGTAAATGTAGGTTTCTTTCAGAATACAAGACATGGAATCAAAAAGTTACCTCAGTTCTTAATTTCGCGCGATCTATACTTCCAATTTTCCATTTTTATATAAAAAAAAAAAAAAAAAAAAAAAAAAAAAAAAAAAAAAATATTTGTTATTACGCATGTTCCTGATGTTTCATTTTCAATTATTTTGAATATTTAGTCTGACAGCCGAAAATGTGCTGTTAGGAGAATTCTTACGTTCTAAAAACTTGGCTAAAAGATTTAAATAAATTTTATATGGAAAATGGAATAAAGTGCAGCAATACATTCGAAATTTTAGCTGTGGCATTTGGAAAATCTGCCATGAAGAAGGCGAGAGTTTACGAGGTATGCAAACGGAAAGATTCGAGAAGAAATTGAGGACAATGACACCCGGGAAGCCCGAACAAATCAGTTACTTCGACATTGTGGAAGACGTATAGAAATTGGCTCTGGAAAATCACCACCAGAAAGGTTGCTGGTGATGTTGGCGTATCATTTGACTCATGCCAAACGATGTTTTACGTGTTTTAGGCACGAAACCTGTATGACCAAACTTTTTTTCGAAAGTTGTTGAATGCCGACCAAAAACGACACCGCGTGGACGTCGCTCAGAAACTACTTACTACAGCCGACACTGATAAAAACTGGCTAGAAGACTAGAACAAGTGACGAAACATACGTTTACACATATGACTTCGAAACTGAGGTCCAATCGCCTCGATAGAAACTGCCTGAGGAGACAAAATCGAAATAAAAAAATAATAATGATAATAAAAAGCAGACGGGTTCGATCGTATGAGAAAGTTCTTATAGCATAGAACATCATGAATTCCTGCCTGACGGTGCTACGTACCAAGTCAATTCAAACCTTCAAATGTTTGTAAATCCATGGGACTCAACATGGGACTCTCCCTTACACCTCAACGCCGATCGTGAATTTTTATTTGTTATTTATTTATTTGCAAATAACAGAAACCTTACCACGTTGCCTCAGCCACTTTATTCCCTAGACATCGTACCCTGCGTTTTCCCGAGGCTGCAGAGAACGAGGAAGGACGTCATTTGACAACTACCCCTAATGCGACAAAACGTAGTAGTTGAAGGAAGTGAAAAGCAAAATGAAAATTCCAGAAGTGCTTCACACATTGTAAAAAGCACCGGCACAAATGCATTTTATCTGTAACTGTTGGGAATAGCTTTTAAACTAGAAGCCACATCTCTTATTGCTTCTGCACAGTAACTTATAAAAAGCAATTTGTCTTCATGCACGCTAAACTAAAGTACAGCAGCTTGCTTTTTGCCTCATGGACTTCATCTCAGTCCATCTCTTATCGTTTCAATGATCTATGATATCGACTAGACACAATTTTAATATAACTTTAATATTCCACATATTTAGGGTTAATTTTGAACACCAGTCATATAGTAATGGTCCTATTGGACTATTTTTTATTTTTACTTTTCTTGGGAATGAAAAACGAAAAACGACAACCCTTTCTATCACAGAGAAAAATGCTTTAATAAATAATCCGAACTAGGGTGTAAGATAATGCTAATAACAATCAGTATCACATGTGAAACTGTATTAAATGGTCTTTTAGTTGAGTTGTTATCTCAAAGTCTGTGGTGAGGTTTCGAGTCTTACCATGGGCAAACGCGTGGCTTTTAAACATATCACTACGTTGTTTTTTATATTTTGTATACATTATACAATAATAATTCGAATTTTTTCTTGGTTACGAACTTAAGAATTTCACTGGGTATGAGGTCCGCCTGATATGCAAAACACTGTTTTTATTTGACACCCAAACTAGTTTCAGCATCTCTGTGCCATCATCACTAGGCTTTATATTTATTTCATGCTTAATTTACATTTTGTGGTCATGTGGGACCTGTGCAGTTTAACAAAGTAAACAGGCGAATTTTTAAAGTGGAAAGTGGTTGTGATTAAAAAAAGTCCACAAAATATGTGTATTACGTGTGTGCTATGCGAAACAGGACGGAAGAAGAAGTATATAACAAAAGAAACCATGACAACGCTACCACTTAATAAGTATATAAAAAGGGTCCCACATGACCACAAAATGTAAATTAAGCATGGAATAAATATAAAGCCCACTGATGATGGCACAGAGGTGCTGAAAGTGTCAAATAAAAACAGTGTTTTGCATATCAGGCGGACCTCATACCCAGTAATTTTTACTGCAAACACGGAAGAAAAGCTGCAAATCAAGAAAATGATGAATATTAAGAATATCATTAATAGTAAATTTTATTTACGATTTTTGAAGGGAATGTTCAGTATCTGATAAGCAATTCTTTACCAATATTCTGAGTGTGAAAAAGAATCCCGGAAAACAAAACAAAGAGTCTCATCACACGGCTGTCGTTGAGCTGGTAGAACATAGTTCCCGAGCCACTGTGAAACACAATCGCTCACTCACTCACACCCACCCACCCACACACACACAAGGCAGCAACGAAAGAATCATATTAAAGGTCGGAGCCGTGCCTCGCTACAGGACGACTTCCTGATTACCATTCATTATTCGTTTTTAGGCGTCGGTAATTCAGATCATTATCCCAAACTCCTGCTCGTTAATTTAGTCTTTCGACATAAGAACTTCTGCATCTCATTCAAATAACTACTAAGTTGTCCTTACGAAGACACCATTCCAGCCCTCCTACGAAGAAATAATCGATCTTATTGCTAGGAACCTACACGCTTTTCCAGTTGAGTAATCAAGTGAGGTAACTACCAAACGACGGAAATCATTACACAGACAGTGCTTCAAAATTATAAAATGTGAGCTCATAAGTTCTCAGTAATTAGGGGGCTCTCTTATTGCTTGACAGGGGTATGATCAATCGGACAATTACAATTACTACAGCTGTCTGGAGAGTTTGCCTTTTAATATATTTGTGACCACAAGGCCAATGCAGAGGTGCCAACTTTTGAATATAGCCAATACTAATGCAACTTACTGTGAATGAGCGGGCAGGGAAGGGGACAGTAGTAAAGGGGTCTAAGGAAGTGCGTGAATAAGAAATCATCAAAATTGTGAAAACAGTTTCTGTAAGTAATTAAAACTTCCGGGCTGATGAGAGGCCGTGGTCGAACAGTAGAAATTTCTTCCCCTGACGGTGAACACAAAACATAGTTTAGTGAGACAAGCGTGCTAGCTAAGACATCGCATTATTATGTACGTATGAATAGAGAGGCTATAGAGATTTTTAAACACCACAATAATTTTAACAGCAGTGGCGGCGCTAGACGAAAACTGGGCGTCGGCGAATTCGTCTTTGCGAGGCCCCTTTCATTTTTTCATTAATGAAGAAAATGTGCCGCGGCGGTGCGGCCGAGCGCATTGAGGCGCTATGCTACGATACGCGAGGTCGTTCCCCGTCGGGTGTTCGAATCCCCCCCCCCCTCGGGAATGGATGTTTGTGCTGTCTTTAGTATAAGTTAGTTCATAAGTAGTTTATCAGTTTAGGGTCTGATGACCCCGCCGTTAAGTCCCATAAGCATTACAAACATCTGAACAAAATGCGAAATGAGTTGAATTATACATGAATAATCATTATACTAAAATTCTATTAGTATAATATACAAGTATTATTGCAATGACAAAAATTACAATAAACAAGCACAAATTAGAAGAACTTTTCACTTTTTGGTCTCACTGAATTTTTTAAGACCACATCTTAATACTAGCCGCCATTTCGGCTTCCATTTATAGTACTGACAACGCAGATAGTCTTTCTTGGATCATTGTTGTTTTCAAGTTAGTCTTAATCGATTTCGAGTTTATGAAACTTCTCTCGGCCGAAGCTGTACTGACTGAAACTGAGCATGGTTCTGATTATTATATAAACATTGGGATATACTTCTTCCAAATCGTTTTCTAAAATGTACTAAAGAAATTGTTTTGTAAGTATTTAACTAAAAATTGCATCACTGCTGCACTCATACGGAAATAAATACGAATAACTAAATTGCTGACGGCCAGGAATGGCCGAGCGCACTAAGGCATCATACCACGGTGAGCGAAATCGCTCTCGCCGGGGGTCGAATCCCACCCTAGTGTACGAATGTTGTGTTCGTCCATGGGTTAAGCTAGTGTAAAATAGATATAGGTCGTCGCTACATAACCTAGCAGTTGGAAAGCGCCGTTAAACATCAAATATATAAAAAAAAATACAATGTTAACAACGTTTTGCGAGGCCCCCACAGGCGCGAGGCCGTCGGCGGTGACCGATGTCGCCGACGCCTAGCGCCGCCACTGTTTAACAGGAAGGATGAAGACTTGAAGTCAGACAAGATATGGCGGTCTACTTTGTGCCAAAGATGTTACAATCGATTACCTTCGATCGAGAGTAATGACGCCAGCCAGAGATAGTTTTACTGTTGACATCACGTGACGAGTGGTGGCGCCCTCTATGCCCTCTATATAGGCAGGAACTCCACGGCCCAGCAGCCAGTCGTCGACTCACCTCAGAAGATGTTGCCCGCAGCCGGCAACGAAACGTCAGAGGAAGAAATTTCTACTGTTCGACCATGGCCTCTGAAACCGGAAGTTTTAATTACTGAAGACGCCGGCCGTGAAAGCCTACACATTATGATTAGTTTCTGTAAGGTTGCAGATGACGTGTTAGTAGGAAAGTTTGTGGGCGGGTGGGGGGAGCAAAACTATTTTCATCCGCAGAACCGAACATCTTAGATGTTGTGATTTTCAGATTAATATTTATTTATATACATATCTATATCTAAACGGATCCAAGCATTACAAATTGTACACAAACACAAGATAACGTAAAATCATAACTAACATTTTTTTCGCAATGATTTATAATCATTTTCACGAGGTTTAGGTGTTTCATTCTTTCTCTCTCTCTCTCTCTCTCTCTCTTTTCCCAACCAAAATTTCTTTTTACGGAAAAAACGTTGAAACGAGATGACATTTATTTGTGATTTTCTCGCAGAACTCTCTTTTTACAAATAATAAGTGTTCATTACACACTTCGGCACAAAACATCACACACACGAGCAACGATTAACGAAACAGGATATATGATGAACGTTGTGTACTATTGCTCACACACTTTTGGATTTTTCCTGTAACGGCGCATTGCCTTCTGCTAGATTCCACAATGGCGCGCCTTTGTAGATTCACCCCGTATACCGTATTACACAGTTTTCGAGTTCTTAGAAGTTATTGTCAATGCTGGTGATTTCCACAAGAACATAACCAGTTTATTTTTAGCGATTACATCACACAAACTCACTCGAAAGGAACAGAGTTTTGCTGACGGAAAACAAATGACACCTATTTATTACATAAATCTGAAAATCGGAATTCGAACCACTCTAATCGTAAACTCGTAATTTTAAACAATTTTCGTAACATTTATGATTAAATCGTAAGGGCTGGAACCTCTGTCAATGGATACTAAAAGTGAAATTTTCCACTTCATTACGGTTACACGTATTCCCAAAAGTTTTTGTCTCCTTCAAAGAGAAGAAAGAAGTCTTCTCTGCAAAAGTAATGGTTATTTAATAACGCGTTTCACCCTTTGTAGCATCAGGTATATGGTATTCTACAAATAAGCATTCATAAGAAATCATGTGATATTTTAGAGACACGAAATTACTGAGAGGAAGAGTAAAAGGTTTTCTCAACAAAACTATGGATACTTATATAAACGTAATGGTTTATGTAGGAAAAAAACAGGTAATACTCTGTGCTGACGATCTGTATATGTAGCAAAGAAAAAATTACCAACATTGCACAATTTCACTCTGCTAGAAAATTACTGCTAGATTTTTCCACGGCAATGAGAGCTAGTCAAACTATTTAAACATCTTACTTCACAAGGAAATGAATAACTCTTAACTATTTTGAATTCGGATTGATTCTAAGTGTCGACGCGTGTAATTAGGCTGCATCGTCTACATCTCTGTGGTGCATGCCGCAAAGGACTTAGAAGTTATATCTAGTGAAAATCGGTCTGAGGACTCAAGTTTCTATGGTCCAAAGCGCGACAACTAACTTACAACAAGATACTGCTGAATGCTGTATTCAAGCCAAATGATTGATTCAAAGCATACTTTAACGACAATGAGCTACTGGTCGACTTGATGAGGTTCAAAGAATGACTGGAGTACGATAGTAAAAGAGTATACGTACAAGCTTTCTCACGTGGCTCCAGAAAACTTCTGTTGCTGGAGAAACAACTCGTCGTGTTCTTCGTGCAGAACGGGGATGGTGTGTAACAAGGAGATAATATCGACACACGGCCCAGCAAGTCCGTTAGTCCTCCACAAATTGTTTCACAGCTTGTTAGTGGTTCAGGAACCCGTGTTTCTCGAGAACCATATCACGAAGACGGCACAGCATGCCACTATAAAAACCAGTGTCGAGCTGACTGTTATCATGAAGTAGAGGTGGTTTCCCTTAGTGGGCAATTGTTTACATTAGATGGTGAGAGCAGAACCAACATTACCGTTCCATGAGCAAAATACACTCTAACAAAGAGACCACATAGGTGTCGGATTTTGGATTTTTCGTTTCATTATATATGAAGTTTCGAGCTCAGCTAATTAACAATCAACCAAATCCATTCGGTGCAACTTTCAAAAATTCTAGAGAAAAACGACTTTGAAGTTTTACAATACATGTAAGTACCAATAATTAAAACAGTAACAGCATCCGTCGCTGTATCTTAGGTGGTAGCGTCATGGTTTTACAACTATACGGTAGGTGGTTCAAATCCCGCTGTTACCTTCTTTTTTTTTCTAATACTTACACAATTTTAATATCTAAACGTAATTTTTATGAAACATGCAAGATTTTTGTTTTGTTTATTCGTTATTTCCTATATTTTATAAATGGTTGTTAATAATTATGGTTTCAATAAAAAAGAATAAGTTAAATTTTTTTTACAGTATTGGCTTCACTATTAATTGACAACGGTTGTATTTGATTCTTCAATCTGTGAAGAGCTACAACGCTGTTTTGGAAAGTCATCTCCATAGATACTAATGGCTTTCCAAGCAGCGAACCTACTCAACCATTGTTTCAGGTGATGACAAGATGTTCAGATCGTCTACATACCTACAAACAAAAAGTGACACAACGTGTGGAAATAAAGATTCCAAATTGTTTTAATAACTGATTTTGAAACAGTGTAATTTTTTTTTTTTTTTTTTACATCCTTTATGAAATTACTTCTCGCACACTGATTGGTTGGTTGATTCTTGTTTTCTCTCTCTCTCTCTCTGTTTTTTTTTTTTTTTTCCTTAATTTAAATCACTATTGACAACCATTTATAAAATATAGAACTTTCCACTTCTTTCACCTCTGGCAGTGTCGTTCATGTGAAAAATACCGAGTAGCACCGTGGTTCGGAACCCACGTTAAACTGTAGGTCCCCCCATAACTGGCTGGGTAAGTCGGTTCGAAGGTCGGAGGAAGGCAACGGCATACCACCTCCAAACAGGACCATGCCTAGTAAAGCACTGTGGTGTTAAAACTAATCTTCGGATTGTTGACTGCTTTACCTTACCTTTAGAAAATTACGAGCCGGCCGCGGTGGCCGAGGGGACTGAGGCGCTCCAGTCACGGTCTGGACGGCCACTACGGTCGAGGGTTCGAATCCCCCCTCGGGCATGGATATTTGTGCCGTCCTTAGTAGTAGTTAGTTCATAGGTAGTTTGTAGGTTTGGGGACTGATGACCCCGTAGTTAAGTCCCATAAGCTATACATACATTTGAACATTTTTGAAAATTACGAATAAACAAAAATACGTGCATTGTTCATGAAAATTACCATTGCGTGTTAAAATAATGTAAGTATTCGAAAGCGAAAAAATATCTGAACAGCAAGATTGGAAGTCCAGAGCGCTACCACCTGATCTGCTTTAATTATTGGTACTTAGACGTACTTACAAAACTTCAAAGTCGATTTTCTCTGGAGATTTTGAGAGCTGCATCGAATGGCTTTGCCTTATTATTTAAGTTCTGAAATTCACGTGCCATAAATATAAAAAAATTCTAAATATCGATGCCAATGTGGTCTCCTTATAAAACAAAAACAACGACGCACTACGAAGGTGTTACGAAAAGCCGCGCCGGCCGCGGTGGCCAAGGGGACTGAGGCGCTCCAGTCACGGTCTGCACGGACACTACGGTCGGGCATGGATATTTGTGCCGTCCTAGTTCGTAAGTAGTTCATAAGTAGTTTGTAAGTTAAGGACTGATGACCCCGTAGTTAAGTCCCATAAGCTGTACAAACATTTGAACTTTTTTTTTTTTTTTTTTTTCGAAATGCGGCCACTAACACCTATTCATAAAGGTATCGACGGTCAGTGCAAGACTGCAAACATCAGCGGGCCGTGTGGGAATGGCCGCTTGGTCTAAGGCGCCACGCCACGGATTGCGCAACCGCTCCCCTTCGGAGTTTAGAGTCGTCCCTAGAGCATGGGTGTGTGTTGTTCTTAGCATTAGATAGTTTAAGTGTAATTGCGTAGGCTTCCGCGGCCAGAGTCGGATGAAGACCTCTGTAACGTTCGCCGAAACGTCGGTTATTAAAGTAATAGCCTTCTTACATCATGACATAGTACAACACGCAGAAAACATTAGTTTAAGTAGTTTAGGGGCCGAGGTCCTCGGAAATTTGGCCCCTTATGTTTACAAACATTTTAACGTATTTGAAACTTTGCGGCTGAAATTTCACTGCATGGTCCTCAAGGAAAGTAAACAGAGGACCTGTCGGTAAAGCTGCATCGAGTCTTTGTAAATTTCGTTCCGTGTGCTCACCTGAACAGTAATTATACCTAGCTGATAGACACGTGAACAGTATATGCAAATGTCAGCATCTGAGAGAGGACGTGCACCTGGGCTCAAAGATGCTGCTTGGAGTATTCAGCGAATCGCTCACATATGAATGGAGCGATATCACCAACCAACACTGTTGTGAGCTATGGGAGAACTATGGATGAAAACGGAAGCGGTCGGACTGCAACATGGAGAATTAATATGCAGCTCAGAGAAACTGGGTTCAGCTCACGGCGTCCTTTATGCTGACTGACTACCATTTTAACCGTGGAAGGTGGGTGTTTGCAGTATCACTCCTGAGGAGGACCACGATTGCTGTGATCAATCAAAGATGATCACAGACCCTCTCTCTGGATACACTAAATGAAAATGTGCATTAAATAGTGTGGCAGAAGGCACTATCAATGCCACTGTGAGACCATCCAACATTTCTTCTGCCTGTTACTGAGTCCTAATAGAACATGTCTGTAAAGCAGATGACGTAATAGGGTTCTACCAACTGGATGCGAAGATACATACCCTTTAATGTTCTACTTATTACATTAATCCGCTTAACAGTCGTCAGAATTGTAACTGGCGCTACCCTGGTGATTTAGTTTGGCCTTGAAAAATCACACAATAAAACGTCTCATGCCATACGTTGCTTGGTTTAGTAAATTGTGCGGAGGTTTTCCAGACCCCAAAATAAACTGTGGTGTAGTGGATACCAGAGGTCGTGATGAGACATAATCGGCTCTATGCAGTGCCTAGAGAGTGTGGATATCCACTTCTCTGACGTAAAATCAGGTTCATCATCTGATATGATTTTCTTCACGTGTCCTATTTGAGGCACTGCCTCCCGACACAGTGCCCTGCTGACGATCGAAGTCATAGCTCTTCCGAGTGGCGTAAGTGTGGTGAACTTGAAAGTAAACTTAATCAAAACTTTACTGCAACAGTACCCTCCTTCTGTTGTCAGAAGCAGTCCCATGAGTTCGGGCATTTCTAAACAAACATCAGATCGCAGTTTCAGGAAACATTCACATGGGGTGAAGTGGCTGTAACTGTGATAGTTCTATGTTCAAATTTCTGTAAACCTATTGGACAAAACTGCTATGATCATCAATCCCTAGGTTTACAAACTAACTTCCACAAAGGACAACACACACACCCATTCCCGAGGGAGGACTCGAACCTCCGGAGGGAATGACCGCCCAGTCCGTAGCATGACGCCTTAGTCCACGCGGCTATTCCTCGTGGCAGATGTGTGTACCAAATGATTTTTTTGACTCTCTCTTTAGGCATGCCACTGAGTGTCCCCATCTCCACTACGGTTAAAAAAATTACTTTTTCTCAGCTGGTAGAACAGTTAGATTCTAATGTTCTAATTCTAATGTTTGTAAATCTTATGTGACTTAACTGCGGGGTCATCAGTCCCTAATCTTACAAACTACTTATGAACTACTTACGAACTAGGACGGCACAAATATCCATGCCCGAGGGGGGATTCGAACCCCCGACCGTAGTGGCCGTGCAGACCGTGACTGAAGCGCCTCAGTCCCCTCGGCCACCGCGGCCGGCAGAACAGTTAGATTTCTGTTTGCGATTAAGCACTATATATTTGCTTCTCTACACGCACGGCAGAATCCTTGTACTCTTCAGTAATGGCCTTTATATTAATAAGCTGTTGTGATGCTCCTGAAGCTCAGTGTTTGTGTTTTCCAGGAGTTCTACAGGTGACCTAGAGAGTGCATCTACAATGAAGGTCATAGGGCCTGGTAGAGAAATCATACTCCTTCGAGTACATGACCCAATGTGCTGCAATTTCATAGTGAGTAGGAAGTCCAGCGCCTTATAAGGGACGTTCTTCCATACAGGAAAAACCGGAATTTTTCAAACCCTCAATTACCGCTAAGGCTTCCAGCTTATTTAGAGAATAATTTCATTCACTTTTCCTTAAAACTCTGCTGCAAAATGCTATCGTCGGATGAAACATTTTACTACCTTCCACATATCTTTGAAAGGTCATGACCACAAGCACAAGCACTATTAGTTAGCATACAAAACTCTTATGTTAGCAGTTGGAACTGGAGTTCCACTTCTACTTCCTCATTCCATAAAAATTGTGAATTCTTCCACGTGATTCCAGAATTAAACTTCACTCTGCAGCGGAGTGTACGCTGATATGAAACTTCCTGGCAGATTAAAATTGTGTGCCGGAACCGGGACTCGAACCTGGGACCTTCGCCTTTCGCGGGCAAACGCACTACCGACTGTGCTATCCCGACACGACTCACGATGCCGCCTCACAACTTTATTTCCGCCAGTACCTCGTCTCCTACTTTTCAAACTTCACAGAAGCTCTCCTCCAAACACGCAAGACTAGCACTCCTGGAAGAAAGGATATGGTGGAGACATGGCTTAGCCACAGCCTAAGGGATGTTTCCAGAATGAAACTTCACTCTGCAGCGGAGTGTGCGCTGATATGAAACTTCCTGGCAGATTAAAATTGTGTGCCGGAACCGGGACTCGAACCTGGGACCTTTGCCTTTCGCGGGCAAACGCACTACCTACTGTGCTACCCCGACACGACTCACGATGCCGCCTCACAACTTTATTTCCGCCAGTACCTCGTCTCCTACTTTTCAAACTTCACAGAAGCTCTCCTCCAAACACGCAAGACTAGCACTCCTGGAAGAAAGGATATGGTGGAGACATGGCTTAGCCACAGCCTAAGGGATGTTTCCAGAATGAAACTTCACTCTGCAGCGGAGTGTGCGCTGATATGAAACTTCCTGGCAGATTAAAATTGTGTGCCGGAACCGGGACTCGAACCTGGGACCTTTGCCTTTCGCGGGCAAACGCACTACCTACTGTGCTACCCCGACACGACTCACGATGCCGCCTCACAACTTTACTTCCGCCAGTACCTCGTCTCCTACTTTCCAAACTTCACAGAAGCTCTCCTGCAAACACGCAAGACTAGCACTCCTGGAAGAAAGGATATGGTGGAGACATGGCTTAGCCACAGCCTAAGGGATGTTTCCAGAATGAAACTTCACTCTGCATCGGAGTGTGCGCTGATATGAAATTTCCTGGCAGATTAAAATTGTGTGCCGGAACCGGGACTCGAACCTAGGACCTTTGCCTTTCGCGAGCAAACGCACTACCGACTGTGCTATCCCGACACGACTCACGATGCCGCCTCACAACTTTACTTCCGCCAGTACCTCGTCTCCTACTTTCCAAACTTCACAGAAGCTCTCCTGCAAACACGCAAGACTAGCACTCCAGGAAGAAAGGATATGGTGGAGATATCCCTTAGGCTGTGGCTAAGCCATGTCTCCACCATATCCTTTCTTCCAGGAGTGCTAGTCTTGCGTGTTTGCAGGAGAGCTTCTGTGAAGTTTGGAAAGTAGGAGACGAGGTACTGGCGGAAGTAAAGTTGTGAGGCGGCATCGTGAGTCGTGTCGGGATAGCACAGTCGGTAGTGCGTTCTTCCACGTGAGTTTGCAGAGTTGGTGTTGCTAACTTACGTACTCAAATGAATCGTTTACGAACTATTTTTTATTATTTTTATCGGTATGGGAGGGGGTGCAAACTTTTCAATCACTCTTCGTTTGGTGACGCCTTCAGTGGAGGTACTGTACTACAGACATTTTAATCCTGATGTAAACATGACTTAACGATATTCACAGTTACACCACCTTCTTTGAAGATCTGCGAAACCTTGTCCAAGGTCTGGTTCCTTCTACGATGGTTCTCCTATCAGAGGTTTGTCTATGTAGCTCGTTTACTGTCCAATCCCAAGATGAAAACAACCGACGAAACAATGACGTCAAAAGATATGAATATGGGTTGGTAGCACCTTCCAGAGGGAAAGTATGCGTTATAATGTTCTGCATTCTGGGTGCAGTGTAACTTTTCAAAAACTCTACGGAATGTCTGTTGATTAAAAAAAAAAAAAAAATCCTTATCTCCATGTAAAATGTGTAAGATCTCTTCCAACTTTTCTGACTTGTCGATCTCAAATTCTACGATTGTATCTGTCTGTCAGGATGCAAGAAATAGGCCTATTGTTTTCCAACCACAGTGTCAAGAGAAGGGGCAGAGTTATTTCTAAGTGTTGGCTCCATTATTCTGTCGTCTAAAATTATTTGTATCTCCAAGAACGCCTTGTGTCCACGAACTAGCAGGATTGTGTAAGACGAAACACAGAACCTTTTATGGAACTTTTACGCACCATTATTGAGCAGAAATATATATATATATATATATATATATATATATATATATATATATATATATGTATAGAGTATTTGTAACATCATTTCCGCTTCTCGTAACCTAGACGCCATCGGTTCTTGCCTGCCGCGTCAGAAAAGCCGTGCGCACTAAGGCGCCCAGCTGCGGCGCACGTGGTCGTTCGCCATCGGGGGTTCGAGTTCTCCTCGGGCATGGATGTTTGTCTTGTCCTTCGCATAAGTTACTTTAAGTAGTTTGTAAGCGTAGGGACTGATGACCACCGTAGTCAAGACCCTTATAATTACAAACATTTGAATAGGTCCTTGCCTGTCCAATCTCAGCCTACCAGTCCTCGTTTCGCCATTTCTTCATGAATACTCTTAATCGATTTTACGTGTTCTCCCTCATATTTACACTGTGGATTTCAGAATATTGAATTCCCTAACCATTTCTGGACGAGAAAGTCCTACTACCAGCCCGGGTTCCGATTTCCGAGAGCCTCGCGGGAGGTTGAGTCCTTTCTCTCGTGAATCGGTGTGTGTGTGTAGTTTTATTTATTTATTTATTTATTTATTGTCCTTGTCCTTACTCTGAATTAGTTAAAGTAGTTTGTAAATCTAGATATCGATGGCCATTGTTCCCTTAGGATTACGAACATTTGATTTTGAACATTTGCAAATGGAATGCCACATGAGTAAAGCAATGCTATTTTCGCATTAATTTCTGTGCGATTTCACGAGAAGGATTATAATTTTCACGAAGGATTAAAATTTTTGCGATATAACTACTGTCGTATCGCATCAATGAAATTCTAAAGTGTTAAACAATTCCGGACTGCAGGATCTAGCGTGGTGTTGGCTTTGAATACCATAGAAATTGTTTAATGAATAAATCCTGTACTTTCACGCTTGGCTTTCTTTTTCTTATATAATGAGAGTTGCCTGCCAGTTCACTGTTAAATGCTTACTTTACGTTCTAAATGTTCCTAATTTTTAAAGGAATATTTTTCGGTGATATCTTTTGTTCCTCACTCGATGCAAACATCACTAAATTTACACCTTAAAGTCTTACTTTCAGAAAAGTACTGAGACGCCAACTCTTTATGTTCTGGTGTGCAACGTAATGATAATCGAGTGATTCATCTACAGTAGTGACTTTTGTCTGTTTGTTTATTTTTGCTGAATCAGGACGCCGAAATACACCAACACTCTGTGCAGTCAATCATGCAACCTGTAGACGTCATTACGGATTGCGAAAAAGTATTAGTACTGCAGAATGAGGAGACAAGCTGAGTTGGGATACCCACACACCCCCAGAAGAACATTCTAAACATTTCGTATTGCAAAAACCCTGATGTCAAAGTTGGCAATATTTGAACCGAAGCACTTAGGATACACCTCGCCTTCCTTAATACTTTTCACTCTTGGGCGTCGTGCCTTGTAAACGTTTTTGAGACTGTTATGGATATTTATCTCCTGTTGAGGAATCGTTATTCTTTATTCTCTTCATGCAATGCAAATTTTGTATTCCTCTACACTTTACTCTGTGATATCGCTTTTGTCGCAAGAAAAGGAAATATCGATTTGGCTTTAAATCGACATTATCGCTTTAATTTCGCGAACGTGGAATCATTATTTGCACAACGAAAACCATATGATTCTTAAAGACATTGCAGACTCGATTCAGTATATCTTCTGTCGCGTTTATCGTTAATGTAAAAATAATTATGCCTTTACACATGTATGTTGCTCCAATACCCATTCCGCATTCAATGTCTGTTAATTACCGTCTTGCTGCTATAAACACGGCGAAGACAATTTCATGTGTGTCGCCCGCGTAGAAAAGACAATTATGCTAATGAATCGTCCTTGTACATCTTGTGTATGCGATGGTACCGCCATTAGTATCTATTTACATTAGAGTGGGCAAACTATTTTTAGTTCACTCATGATCGTTCCGTTTTTGAAACCATTCGTTTCTACTCTTTTTCGTTCCTTTTTATCGAATTATTATCGAATAATAAATAATTAAAATAGTTAGAAACTAAGTGGTTGGCTTATAAAAGGTGAACAATTATTTCCGGAGATAAATTAAATACGATATTAATACAGTCAACACCTTTCGAAATCCCTTTTTGTACTCAGCCGATATCACGCACAACTCTCTGTCTCTCTGTTTATTTATTTATTTATTTATTTATTTATTTTTCTACGCAACAAGTAGGTTGCACAAAGTATCTTACAAATTTCAGCCACCCAAGTGTATATTTATTTGAATGTTCTAACAGTACACTTTAGGGAAATGTTTAAAAGTTACGTGAAAATACTAAATGAAGGAGAGGAAATCTAAAAAAATACGAATAATAATTAAAAAAACTGACGAGAAATATGTCTTTTGCCGTTGATAAAAATTACGAAGGAAAAAGCAGATTTGCCTTTATGATACCTGTAAAACGAATGTATCACATAGAATGCAATTTTTATGCGCATTAAGTTACTAAATTATAAAATACCAGTAAAATGTAATTTACTGGTGATGGACGCTGATCAAGATGCGCGAAGAACCAGTAAATCAGAGTCCAAAAACAGTCTGAAACACAACGAGAATGGGCGAGCGCAATGAACAAAACGGATAGGTGCTTCATACCGAGCAGTGGCAGTGAGATGTATCTGAACCAATGACCGGAACGGGACCTACTGCCTGAAATGAAAGGGAACGGCCACTGGGCAGTTCCTGGAACTTTTAGTCGCCGCAAACGTGTTTCGGAGCGAGAGCGACAGTTCCTGGAACTGTATCTCACCGTAAGACTTCCGGATGGTGACAGGCAGCTCCTGGAACTAGAGCTCCTTACAATAGTTCCGGCGTTCCTAACCGGGACCGACTAGGAGCACCAAAGTGAACGGCGAACTGACGTTCATCCGCTCTTCAGCCTACTTTTGTGAACCGTTCGCGAACGACACATCTTCAAGTTCATATGGCTACCCTATAACTCATGGGTGGGCAAATAGCGGCCCGCGGGCCACATGTGTCCCGCGAAGGTGTTTTGTGTGGCCCGCCAAGACATTTACAAAAATCATTGGAAAAACAAATTTTTCTTCCTCGCGTGACTAAAAACATACGTGAGCGACTGTGCTACTTGATAGTGCGTACTACTGACAGATGAGGTGCAAGTGACGTTTCCCAGAAAAATGAGATTAGTGAAACTATATCTTGATAAAGCATGTGTAATTATTGAGGCAGAGGGATAGAAGTGGACTCCACTGTGATTAGGTACCCGTGCTTCCGGAAATCACCAGTTCCGAAACCTTGTGAACTTTCGACTTTAGTCTTATCAAAATTATAAGAAATATACCCCTTTAGTTCTGACTCTTTTATATCTATTGATTTTTATGTTACCTTTTATGAAACGTAAACCTAACTAATCAATCCAGTTTAACGCTTTCACTGGTACACCCGAAATTGAAACTCTGTGTGTGATATGTGATTATAAAGGAAACTTCCATATACATATGCCATTAGAAGTGAAATATTTATAAGCTGAGGCCCTCCACTAACCTCTGTGTCTATAATGTGACCCACAAGCCAAAACAATTGCCCGCCCCTGCTCTAACTAGTTGCTGTTCCGGGTTGTATGGTCGTGGTCGAAGAAACATCAGTCGGCAAGACTCGCCGCTACCAGAAGCACCTCTGAAGATGTCCAGCGCAGCAGAAATGTTTCTTCAACCACGAGCAAACAACACGGAAGATTCTACTGCATATATTTCAGCCTGTCATGGAAGCCTTCACTGCATTGCCCCTAACTTTTGTCACCCCAGCGTACAGATTATACTATGAGGGAGAAAATAAGACTAACAGCCATGTACGAATCATTCCATGAAGGCTTTCACGGCTGGCGTCTTCATCAGTGAACACTTCCGGGCTGAGTTGCCGTGGTCGATCTATAAAACTTCCTCTTTTTGACGTTTCGTTCTCGACTACGGAGAACATCTTCCGAGGTTGAGTCGACGACTGGCTGCTGGAGGCTGAGGCCGCTCCTTATATAAGATCGTAGAGGGCGCCACCTCACGTCACGTGACGTCGATGCGTGACTATCTCTGGCTATCGCCTGTTCTCTCGATTGCGGGCAATCGATTGCCACGTGATTGATGCAACGTCGATCGCCGTACCTTGTCCAATTTTAATCCTTCTTCTTTACGATTAAAATTGTATTGATGTTTGTGGAATTCAATTGCCTCCCTATACATACGTGTATAATAGTATGACGTCCTCGGCAGCACACTTGTCTCACCAAATTTTATTTCGTTATCTCCTTCCGTGAAAACATATTCCGTGTAGTTGTGGCAAAGTTTACATAGGAACCACAAAAAGAAGCATTAATATACGTTTGACGGAGCATAAAAGAAATTGTCGCTTGGGACAGATCGACAAATCGGCAGTAGCGGAACGTCTTTTCACGGAAGGAGATCGCGAAATAAAATTTGAGATAGATGCAGGTTTAGCAGTTGACTATCCGATATCGCCAGTCCTCGTCGTGTCTGATGTATCCGCTCACGTAGTAATGCCAGTTCCATACCAGTGTAAATACGATTAGCTTATGCCGAATGAAACATTCTTCTCACTTTTAAAGACTTGGGAACTGTACCAGTATCACGGAAGCGTAGCAGAAAAGTAAGTGAGCAAAGTTGCTGACCTTTTTTCTTGCGTAAGTTCTCCAGTCGTCGTACCTTAACAGACATTTCCTCCCCGTAGAGGCGTTGAATCATCCCATGAAGGCTTTCACGGCCGGCGTCTTCCGCCACTGCCGATTTGTCGATCTGTCCCAAGCGACAATTTCTTTTATGCTCCGTCAAACGTGTATTAATGCTTCTTTTTGTGGTTCCTATGTAAACTTTGCCACAACTACAAGGAACATGTTTTCACGGAAGGAGATAACGAAATAAAATTTGGTGAGACAAGTGTGCTGGCGAGGACGTCACACTATTATACACGTATGTATAGGGAGGCAATTGAAATTCACAAACATCAATACAATTTTAATCGTAAAGAAGAAGGATTAAAACTGGACAAGATATGGCAATCGACGTTGCATCAATCACGTGACAATCGATTGCCCGCAATCGAGAGAACAGGCGATATCCAGAGATAGCCACGCATCGACGTCACGTGACGTAAGGTGGCGCCCTCTACGATCTTATATAAGGAGCGGCCTCAGCCCCCAGTAGCCAGCAAGCTGGATGCGACGTCCTGGGGGCATGGGCCACAAAGTGGCGGTTGAAGTTCAACGCCGCGAAAAGCCAGGCAGTCGTCTTCACTAGAAGACGAATGCCTATTGGGCTACCGCCGATCGAAATTCTGGGGGCTCCCATCCCCTGGAGCACGACGGCGAAATACCTAGGGGTTACCCTGGATCAAAGGCTCACGTGGAAACATCATGTCAGTGATGTAAGACAGTGGGCCATTGGGCGATGACGCGTAATCTACCCGCTGCTTAACCCGCAGTCGTCGCTGCCGCCGCAACATGGGATCACGATGTACTTGTCACTGGTTCGCCCAGTGCTCGAGTACGCGTCCCCAGTATTTGGAAACGCCGCAGACCTCCACATCGAGTCGCTGCAGAGAATCCAGAACCGCGCCCTGAAGACTGCCATGCATCTTCTGAAGCGGTACCCCACCGCCCAGCTTCACGACGAAGTCGGCATTTTGCCTCTCCGGGAGAGGTTCCGCACCACCGCCAGGAAGTTCTACGAGAAGTCGCAGCAGTCCCAAAACCGGCTCGTCCGGGACCTTGGGACACAACAACACTTCAGGCCAACGACTCGTTGGCCTGACCTGCTACGAGATTAATATTGTAATCTCGTAGTAACTGTGGAAGAAACCACACCGTCATAACTGACACCGTAAGACCCTTCCTCCAGTCAGGCCACTAATTTGTGTTTCATATGTTTCAGGTACCGCAGGAACAGCAGTTAATGCTTAGCCTGCAACCCATCGGACCAAGGTCGAGGTCCGTCAAGAGAAGCGTAAGCGTGAGCCCCAGCAGCCAGTCGTCGACTCAACCTCGGAAGATGTTCTCCATAGTCGAGAACGAAACGTCAGGGAGAGGAAGTTTTATAGATCGACCACGGCAACTCAGCCCGGAAGTGTTTACTGATGAAGCCCTGTACGTTCAGAGGTGGTATCCGTTGGAACTCGCAGCGACGTTTCTCTACAGTCATTCCTAAACAACTGTCAGTACTGTGTGCTCCATTAAGTGGCCAGTCGGCTCCTCCCCCCCCCCCCCCCACCGGCTCATTTTTTTTTAACTGCAACTGTTCCACACAAAAGACGCCAAAAGGCCAGAGGTCAGTACAGCCCTCCAAACCCAATACACAATGGGAAAACAGGCATACGGGCTTTGACGCACGGGGGCGACGGTAATACGAAAAACCAGCGGAACCACTAAAGTGTCGGGGCGGGAGGCCCAGTTGCAGAAGCGACAGCCGGCCGGTCCGTGTAACGTGTAACGTGTTTGTCCGGTGGCGGGCGTGACGGCTGCCCCGAGGTCCTCCGAGGGCCGGAGAGGCCGGAGGGAGTCGTCCGTTGGGTGGGTTCGGTTTCACGCACCGCCGCTCGTCGAGAGGCAGGGCGCTAAGCCGCGACGAGCCCCGCGTTAAACGTGTCTGTGCATAAGCAGGCGGAGCCGACGCGGATTAAGCCGGCGGCCGTTCTCAGACGCCGCGCAGCGCAGCGCGGGGTGTCAACGTGTTCTTTGTGGCCGGGTCAAGCGGGACGGCAGCTCGCTCACTCCGCTGAAGGGCGTGGGGCGCGCATCTTGAGTGTGATACTCTGTCCGGGCAGTTCTTCAGGCGGCGACTAGCCCGCCGTCGCCTGTTGTCGGCTGCATGATTAACGTCACTTTAACGGCGGTCGCTTTGTGACGGCTCTTCAGCTGGAGGGGGTTTGAGTGCCAGAGATGGTTACTCCCACCTTCGGAGGCGTTGCTTTTGTCGATTGGTTTACCCTCTAACTCGATGCAGACCTAATAACTCATTTATTGTCCCACTTTAGGTTACAGTAGTAACACTAAAAGTGGGCCTTTGCGATCGTCTTTTGACAGCTCGAAATTTAAATGAAAATAACGGCCGCGGTGGAGTAGCCGAGCGGTCTAAAGCGTCTCGCTGCGGAGCGCGTGGTTGCTCGCCGTGGAGGTTCGAGTCCTCCCTGGGGCATGGGTGTGTGTGTTTGTCCTTAGGTTAGCTTACGTAGGTTTAAGTAGTTTGTAAGCTACGGACTGATGACCACGCAGTTTGGTCCGATAGATTTACAGACATTTGAACATTTTTTTGAAAATAACGGCTTAACCATCCAGCCGACACGAAAATTGAATAACCGAATTTGTAGAGAAGAAAATTCTCTACAACTTTGCTCTCTTATGTTTTTTTCATATCTCGTATCGTTTCAGATATATTTGCAAAAATATCGGCGATTATGGAATGTATGTCTGTCTGTCCGTAACGTTTTCCCTGTTTTTAAGACGAACCGCTCAACCGATCAGCGCCAAATTTTACAGACATAATCGTAGGCTGCCAGAGACCACAACCTCCCTTTTTCAAATTTTTCGGACAAAAAATACGGTAGTAATACCAAAAAAGGCCGTTTGTAATTTAATTGTAATTGCAAACGAACCGTTCATCTGACACGAAAATTGAAAAGCCTAATTGGTAGAGGGGAAAATTCTCTACAACTTTGCTCTCTTGTGTTTTTTTCATATCTCGTATCGTTTCAGAGATATTTGCAAAAATTACGGCGATTTGACGATGTCTGTCTGGCTGTAACGTGTTCCCACTTCTTAGATCGAACCGTTCAACCAATCGGAATGTATGACATAATTGTTGGCTACCAGAGACCAGAACCTCGCTTTTTCAAACATTTCGGACAGGAAATACGTCAGTAATAAAAAAATGCAAAATATGCAACGCCATCTTGCTTTGCATTTTTGATGATTGTCTTATTGTAACTTACAAGTTCTCATTTCAAAGCAATCGCGCACTGAAGAATTAACAAAAACACGTCGTTCTTCGTACGATAAATGATAATCTAGTGTCTACAAATGCTATATTAGCTTCAATAGTATGAGATTAAAGAAGACGACTTCTAACTGTTTCCCTCTATAATAAAAAAGCTGAGCCAAGAACACGTCGAACCAAAACGAAAGAGTTGCGTAGTGGGTAATGCGTTGGACTGTGACGCTGAAGGTCAGTGGTTCGGAACCCGTCAATACCTAAAACTTCTTTTTTTCCTAAAAGGGTTTCAGACACTCTTATTATTTTTTTTTTATTTAGATTATTATTTTGGTCAAAATGTTTGCAAAATCTTATTAAGCTACAAATCTAAACTGGGCCGTAAATCACGTCAGTGTGATTTTTTTCCTGATATTTCCCAGGGATGTGTTATAGAGCCCCTTTTATAAACGGCTACTTTAATTTCTGCTGCTTCGCACGCGTAATGGCCTGCATTGTTTGTTCCCACTTCTCAATATAGATTTTCATACATTTAGCTTTAAAACTGCTTTCCTAATTAAGTACGAGGTATGTCCACAAAGTAAGTTCCGTTTGGTTATTTAAAACAAACGTGTACAGATACAGAAAAAATATTTATTGTACAAAAATATACCACTATTAAACAAATTTTTCTAAATAGCTTCCGAAATTTTGTAGGCATTTGTCATAGCGTGGCAGGTCTTTCTATGCTTTCTTCGTAGAAGGTTACCTCCTGCGTATTCAACCACGTGGTAACATGTTCTTTCAGCTCATTATCATCGCTGAAGTGTTGACCACCATGGACAGGTTTTAGGTGTAAGAAGAAAGTCGCTAGGAGCGAGACTGTACGGAGAATGATCAAACACGTCCCAGTGAAATTACCGTGAGGTCGGGCGGCAACGTGAAGGGAAGAAGAACTTTCATCTCTTCTTACACCTAAAATCTGTCCTTGGTGGTCAACACTTCAAAGATGATGAGCTGAAAGAAAATGTTTACCACATGGTTGAATACACAGGTGGCAACCTTCGATGAAGAAGGCACACAAAAACTTGTCCCACGCTATGACAAGTGCCTACAAAATTTCAGAAGTTATGTAGAAAAGTAGTTGAACAGTTGCAGATTTTTATAGAATAAATATTTTTTCTTTATCTGTTCACGTTTGATTTATATAACCAAACGGACTTTACTTTGTGGACATACCTTGTATAAATTTTCATAGATTTTGCTCTAAAACTACTTTCCTAATGAAGTATTTTGATACAACTTGCCACCCCCTACTGGACCACAGATGGCAGAATTCAAAACATCCCGAAAAGAAAAATAGGAAAAAAATTCTAACGATAATTCGAAATCCAAACTTTCGCATTTCTAGCATCAAAACAGCATCTAGCATCAAACCCTTAAAAGATTTTCCCATATTTCACCCTATTAATGGTTGAATTTACTAAAATATCGAAATACGTGTTTTTAAAATTCCAATCAAAAATCTAAATCCGAAGGTTTGTATTTCTTGCTTCAAACTTGCCTGAATAGTAAAAAAAAAAAAAAAAAAAAAAAAAAAAAAAAAAAAAAAAAAAACTGTTCATCTCCTATTTCACCCCCTTAGCGATGGGAATATCGAAAAGTCGCTGATGCCTACAGTGTAAGATCAACAACGTCTACAAATTTCTATCGTCTGTAGATTCACTTTTCAGAGCCGTTTTCTGTCTTAGATCAGGAATTCGAAATTTCTTTCTTGCGCTTTGGCATCTCTCTTGGTAGTATTACTTTTACAAACGGCAATATGCACTTAATAATAATAATAAAAAAGAACCTGAAGAATGTGCATCACGTTTCGCTGCATTTACCCTCTTTGCTATTATAGTGTCAAAAATCATCGCTGGTCTTCAGTCCGAATTTTATATAAGCTGACGACTACCATCCACTTTATCTTCCGCCCTCTTAGAGCTATCGACGCTGAACTGCTATGGTTTACAAGGAGAGACTTTGTACTATAACATCACAGAGAGATCGTTCGTTTCCATTGTGTAGTTTTTGATGAAGATCAAAATATTCACACCCACAAGTAGAATTTTATATAAGCCGGTAAATTTCAACCCATGTCTTCCACCCCCTTATCGTTATCAACATTATATCACCATAGTGCACAATGGGAGACTGAAAACTACTACACATACAAACACCATTCGTCTGCGATTTGTAGTTTTGACTGCAGAGTCAAATATAAGCACAAACATCTAAATTTTTGTATATATATGAAGATTTAGGAGACAATCTGCGCAGCTCTCTAAGACCGTTAACGGATGATACTGTCATTTCGGTTAGTAAAGTCACCAGAAGACCAGAAGCAACTGAAAAGCGATTTGGATAAGATATTTGCATGTTGGAAAAGTGGCCAAATTCATTCTAAATACAGATAAATGTAAAGTCAACCATATGACCACTAAATCCGTTAAACTTCAGTGACACGAAAATCTAAAGCCCTAAATTAAACTAAATTACAATTAAAGAAACCTTACTTGGAAAGAAAACATATCAAATATCTCAGGGAAGGCGAACAAAAACTACGTTTCATTGGTGCAACACGTAGAAGATCCAACAGTTCTACTAAATAAACTGCTAGAAACTGTCTATACTACAATCTTCCGTCCTCTTTTGGAGTATTGCTACTCATTGCAGTATCCCCATCAATTCGGACTAACGTAGGATATTGGGAAAGTTCACAGAAGGACGGCTAGTTTAGTATTATCCAAATACAGGCGAGAGGATGTCACGAAAAGTATGCACGATCGGGGTGTAAATCATTATTTAGTAAAGATGCAGGGTAGCCATTTTATTACTTGATAGACGTCACTATTTTATTTTATTGTAATTTGCAGATGGGCTTGATGCAGAGACATTGGTCTCGAAACTTGGGTAGTGCAGAGAAAGAAAAAAATGTTAAAATTAACGACTGTTGCGAGTCCAATTGTTCAAGATAAAAACACTAATGGATTGTCTGAATTATTCATCTTACTGTCCTCATCTCAAGTCCCTTCCCTAATAAGTCTCTATTTCGGCCGACTCTGTAGAGGAGCCAAATATTCGCATATGGTTTCAATATTACAATGTTTGTAGAGCTTATGGGACTTAACTATGGGGTCATCAGTCCCTAAACTTACTAACTACTTATGAACTAGCTTATTCTAAGGACGGCACAAACTCCGTGCCCCAGAGGGGATTCGAACCCCCGATCGCAGCCAGACCGTGACTGGCACGCCGCAGACCGCTCGGCCACTTCAGCCGGCATATGGTTTCGGCTGAAAATTATGTTTCGATCGGACTCTGTGCAAGACACAAATTAAAATAACAAATCATCCGCCTCGATTGCACAGTGGTAGAGTGCCAGACTACAAATCCAAAGGTCGCGGGTTCGATCCCCGCCAGGTCCTAGGATTTTTATCTGTCACTTTCTACTTCTTTCACCTCTGGTAGTATTGCTCATGTGAAAAATACCGGGTAGCACCGTGGTTCGGAACCCACGTTAAACTGTAGGTCCCCCTATAACTGGCTGGGTAAGTCAGTTCGAAGGTCGGAGGAAGGCAACGGCATACCACCTCCAAACAGAGCCATGCCTAGTAAAGCACTGTGGTGTTCAAACCAATTTTCGGATTGTCGACTGCTTTACCATTACCTAGTAGATATTCGATTTGTAATAAAAAAAAAATAAAAAATACCGCTCCCTGGTCCGGTACTCAGAATCACTGTAACGAGGCATTGGGTTTCGAGTTTCTGTTTCGGTAGCAAATTATGTTTCGGTCGTACTTTTCTCAAAACACAAATTAAAATTACATTTCTGAGAGAACTGGAAGATATTTGATTGGTAATTAACCACAAACACAGCTGTACCAGCGTAACATACTTTCGATGAGGTGCAATCCACGCACGAACACTCCGCGACGCGAAAAAAAACCCGCTCCCCGGTCCGGTATTTTAAAACACCGTAGCGAGGGATCGGGCACAGTTATCACTTCACAGAAGAGCGACATCAATCGTCGGGGGAGACAAAGCCTCTTTGTAAAGCATCAGTTCATTTTTTAGACGTCGGCGGTTCGACATTCCCGGAGATGTGCTGCTTATTTTGGCGGCGGCGGCCACCCGCGCGGGAAGGGGCGGGGCATTGTTCTGGCTTATCCGCGGGGCCTGGCTGGGCATCGATCACCGGCCGTCGGCGTCCGTCAGGTGTCCGCGCCCGCCCAGGACAAAGACGACAGCGCCGCAAAAAACACCGCCGTATCGCCGCCGGCCGTTACACAAATAATGGAAACACGTGAATCAGCGCGAGTGATGCGGCCCAGGACAGGCTTCAGTCTGCTGCCGAATGGGCCAGTACTGCTCGTTAATAGTTGACGATCAATTTTGCACTATTCATCATTTTGTGCTGTGCTGTCGGAGAAAAGAAAACGTAACGAATCGGTTGGTGCCGTGTTCTTTGACGTGGGTTAGTCTTTGATACGCTTCACGCTATCGTGTAATCAACATAGTACGAGGGAGTGGAATAATGACTGAGATGACGTAGGTAATGGTATAGCGATATGCGCCTATATATATGGCGTCAATACCGCTTACATATCCAACACAAACACTACAATTATCTGCAATAGGGCCCGTACTCTTATTTGTATAAACGATTTAGGAAACAATGTGAGCAGCTCTCTTAGACTGTTCGACAATGATGCTCTTCGTTTATCAGTTATCAGCCTTGATTGCGTGTTGGAACTGGTGCTCCACGAGTGTATGTGATTTGTGGTAATTCTTTCAGCAATCAGTCGTAAAAATATATATGTATTTGTTTGCAAATCTAGATTTCGACCACTGTGTGGTCATTATCAATGCTTTTAATTGGTTTTAAGCATTGATAATAATCACACAGTAATCGAAATCTAGATTTGCAAAGAAATAAATATATATTTTTTACGACTGATTGCTGAAAGAATTACCACAAGTTTATCAGTTAGTAAAGTCACCAGTATGTCAAAAGAAACTGCAGATTGATTTAGATAATATAGCTGCATGTAGCAAAAATTAGCAATTGATCTACATCTACATGGGATACTCTACAAATCACATTTAAGTGCCGGGCAGAGGGTTTATCGAACCACCGTTATACTATTTATCTCCCATTCCATTCTCGAATAGCGCGCGGAAGAATGAACACCTGCATCTCTCCGTCCGAGCTGATGATCATTTTTACCTATGTAAGTGGGAGTCAACAATATATTGGAGTTTCGTAAGTAGCCCACGTCGCAGCGATAAGCGTAGTTGTAATGATTCCCATCCCAGATCCTGTATCATTTCCGAAACGCCCGCTGTCTCCCCTGTATCGTGACAATACGAAACGAGCTGCCGTTCTTTCGACTCTTTCGATGTCCTCCGTCAAGCCCACCTGATAAGGATCCCACACTGGGCAGCAATACTCCAAAAATGTACGGACAAGCGTAGTGTATGCAGTTTCTTTTGTAGTTCTGTTGCGTCTTTTAAGGGTTCTGCCAATAAAACGTAGTCTCTTGTTCGCCTTTCCCACGACATTATCTATGTCTTCTTTCCAGTTTAAGCCTGAAGTAATAGTAATTCCAAGGTATTTAGTGGAGTATACGGCCTTCACTTTTGATTGATTTATCTTGTAAACAAAGTTTAACGGATTTCTTTTCGTACTCAATATGGACGACTTCACACTTCTCACCCATAATAAAGATTAATGTGATGGCATCTATATGACAACTAAATGAAATCCATTAAACTTAAATTACACTACAAATCAGTCTAAACTACAGCCCGTATATTCAACTAAATACCTAGGAACAACAATTAGGAACTACTTAAATTGCAGAGAACACCTAGAAAATATTCTTCGTTTGTGTCGCCATAATGTCCGTAGTTGCTTTCATAATCTAGAAAATAGACTATTGGGAGGGTAAGGGCAATGTACCATAGACATGTGAGCTGTGTGAGAGATCAGAAGACGATGGAGAGGCTTATTTTCGAAGCAGACCCGCCCAAAGGCTGGAAACTGTCCAAGATGATGATGATGATAACGTAGAAAGTATTGTAGAGATGCGAGGCAAAGGCAACGTTTAATTGGCAAAACACTGGAAGACCACTAAAAGAAGCCCGTTATACTTCATTTTCACGACAAGCAAAACTACAGGCTGTAAATTCAACTAAATATCTGGGAGTGACCATTACAAACAACTTAAATTTTGTAGGGAAGGCGAACACTTAGAAGATGCAACAGCTCTACTAGAGATCCCATTTGCACTACACTTGTGCGTCCTATTTTGGAGTATTGCTGCGCATACTGGATCCACACCGAGTGGAACTGAAGGAGGAATTGGACAAAATTCGGAGGAGGGCAGTTCGTTTTGTATTATCGCGCTATAAGGGAGAGAGTACGACGGAAATGATGCACGAGTTGGGTTTCGTTAAAAGAAAATCGTCGTTTGTTGCGGGGAGATCTATTTTTTTCGAAATTTCTTACACCAACTCTCTCTTCCGATTACGAACATATTTTGGTAGCACATAGGGAGACATGATCATCATAATGAAATAAAAGAAGATCGGAAACGGAAAGATTTTGACGTTCCTTTTCTCCGCGCACTGTTGGAAAGATTAGATTAGTTATTTATTCCGTAGATCCGTATTGAGGGGATCCTCGTGGATGTGGAACACGTCAAGAAACAAAATTAACAAGTTGAATAACAGATAATACTAATAATATATACATACACTTCATACACTTATAATATAAATACAGAGACATAAATTTTTAAGGTTTTTTTTTTTTTTTTTTTTTTTTTTTTTTTTTTTTTTGCTGATAATATAATAATACTAATATAGTGTTAGTGCATGCATCATTTGGTACAATTTAGAAATTCACTAATGGAGTAGAAGGAGTTGGCCACTAGAAAGTCTTTTAGGTTCCTCTTATACTGATCTTTATTTGTAGCTAAATTTTTATGGTTGTTGGTAAATTCTTGAAAATGTGCGTTCCTGAGTAGTGGACCCCTTTTTGAACTAAAGTAAGTGCTTTTAAATCCTTGTGTTGATCATTTTTATTTCTAGTATTGTGTGTATGAACTGAGCTGTTTGTTGGGAAAAGGGATATATTATTTATGACAAATTTCATTAAGGAATAAATATACTGAGAGGCAGTAGTTAATATACACAGTTCTTTGAAGAGGCTTCTACAAGACGTCCGTGAATTTACTCCACAAATAATACGTATTACACGTTTTTGGACTCTGAAGACTTTTGACTGATTTGATGAGTTACCCCAAAATATTATACCATATGACATTAAAGAATGAAAGTAAGCAAAGTATGCAAGCTTTGTTATTTTTATGTCTCCTACGTCTGATAACACTCGTATTGAAAATACAGATTTGTTGAGTGGTTTCTGCAGTTCTGTGGTGTGCTCCTCCCAACTAAATTTATTATCAAGCTGTAATCCCAGGAATTTAATACTTCAACCTCATCTATCTGCTCTTCTTCATACTTAATACATATGCTGTCAGGAAATCTCTTACATGTTCTGAACTGCATGTAGTGCGTCTTTTCAAAGTTTAATGACAATGAGTTGGCTTTAAACTATTTATTAATGTTCATGAAAATATCATTAGCAGACCTTTCTATCACTATACTTGACGTACTTTTTATTGCAATACTTGTATCATCTGCAAACAAAACGAACTCTGCTTCTGGTAGTGTAACTGATGAGAGATCATTGTGTACACAAGAAAAAGCAATGGCCCTAAGATGGATCCTTGTGGGACAAATGGAACCGTACAGAAATATTAAAAAAATCGCTTCGCTGAACTCTTTGTCATGCACTTCAATGTGACGTGCAGGATATTTATGTAGACTTACATTATGGCTTTCAGCATTCTGGACCAAACCCCCTTAAAAATATTCTCCGTGATCCTCTGTTCAAAATCGTTTCCTCGTCTGATGTTAACCTGTTACTTCGTTGTTGACTGAAGAAGTACACTTTCTGCTTGATCTACATCCTTCCCTCTACCTCCAAACCCACCTCTTAGTAAATTTGCTTCTGTTATGTTTGTATCTTCATCTCAGCCATCTCGCCGTGTTATTTTCGTTTGTCACAGGTTGCGATCGGACTTTTTCTCTACGTTTAACACTTCCAGTTTCAGCAAACAGTTGGACGATACTGCGAAAAGTCGTTGCAGAAGGAACATTACTAGCAGGGAACAGATTGGCATACCTTTGACGAGATTCTTCAACATTTATATGAGCCTCAAAGTACGAGAAAATGATATATATTCTCTCTACAATATTTTACATTGCGGAACAGTTGCGTACAGATGTGTACAGTTCGAATCATAGAAGTACATTGACACAGAGAATGATCACAGTCTGTGTGTCATTTGATTTGGGAGGTGTAATACGATAGAATTGTCGAAAATACCAAAAACTGTATTTCTCTTGTCCTAATCTGATGTGTATTTGTTTGTGATATTACCGTTCTCCAACCATTTTCAGCTCTTTTCCATTTTTACTGATGACAGCGCCAAATATCATGAAACCAAACAAATGTTTCATAAAAAGCTAAATTTTATTTTCTCCAGGAATCGAAATCTGCAATAAAAGTAGGGATTCCTATTTAATATTTAAAAGTCACCCCCTCCCCCACCCCCACCCACTCCCTCCACGCGTGTGATTCAGAGGTGAAGCTTTATGTTAACGTATCTCTCTTGGAGGTGAACAATTTTTATTGCAGCTCTTTTTAATCCGATTTCTATTTTTCCATATATTCCGAAAAATTATTTTAATTGCCTCACCTTGTATACTGTTATACATAACATGTTCTTACAGATTTTGAGAATAATATTATTATTTCCGTGTCAAAGAAGGCAAATACGACAAAATGTGACTTATTAGTTTGTGCTTCTAATATGTTAACCTTGATTATCGAAGAGCGCATACAAGAGAAAGTCGATGCTACACTCAGATCAGTTTGGATTCCGGAGAGACAGAGGAACTAGGGAAGCTCTAATTTCTCTAAAAACAACTTGACAACACACATAGCTTTCGTAGATGGAGAAAAAAGCTTTAATTATATTTAATAGGACAAAATATAAAAAGGCACTGAGAGAAATATGAGTAATATGGAA
The DNA here is from genome assembly GCA_026315105.1 of Locusta migratoria. NCBI lineage: Eukaryota > Metazoa > Arthropoda > Insecta > Orthoptera > Acrididae > Locusta > Locusta migratoria. The sequence goes on from CM048747.1 coordinate 180,105,024, forward strand.
ATTCTATAAAAACGAGACAGCGGTTATGAATTGAAGGACAGGCCATGAAGAGATGCAGATACGGAACGTGTCCTACAAGGATGTGCATTATCGCCATTTATCTTTAATTTACACATAGGAAGGCGCTAGAAAAAATTTCTGGGAAAATTTACAGAAATGTTTACTAATTCATGGTCTAAGTACAGATATGACACAGCTGTCCTCTTTGAGAGAGAAGGAGACCTTGTAACCCTGCTAAATAGAATGGATAAATTTATGGTGTTAAAAATATAGTATTCAAACAAATAAATCGAAAAGTGATGGCATGCGACAGGTAAGGACACGTAAACTTCATATATGCAATGTACTACTTGTATGACTGGTGCAGAAGTAAGCTACTAATTATAATAGAACGCACTACCAGCATAAGCAGCGCTAGGTAAACAAGCAGCTTAAAACGAATTTGTGGCAAAATATCTATCACTTTGGTATAGGGAAAAAAAAAACTGAAGCATGTAGCTGATACACTATATATTAAAAGGTTAAAACACAGTTAGGAAGCTCTCTTTGTTCTCCTTCTCACCAGGATTTTCCTGCTTACGGGAGCACCTTGTGAATAATAGTACTTAGACAGTTATAGATAGCTATAGCGCAAAAAAGGTGACATAACCACCCTTTTATTACCAGTAGGATGAGGCAGCGTGCCAGTCATCATTTCCACATCACACATCGGTATCCACATTGAAAGGTCAGACGTCTCTTCGAGTGAGTTATTTGACACGGTTGTTGTGGGCGTTGTGGCCTGACAGGCACATTAGTATCTCTCATTTACGTCACGAGTGACACAAGCAAAACGACACACTCCGTGCTGACTGCCTATGACCAGCAGTAAGAGCCAACACTGAGTGAGAGAAGCTTCTCGATCCAGTCGCTGAGCTGTCTTCCCTCGTCTGCCGCTTTTACCGCTGCAGGCACGTTTCTTTTGCTCTCCTCTTTGCTCACCTCGGCTCTCTGTCCACTTCTTTATCGGCCGTCCCTTTCCCTCTCGCAACACAGAGCCAGTGGGCGTTGGGCGTGTGCCGCGAAGAGCAATTTCCCCGCAGTTATTTATGTTGGCAAGCCTGAATGTTTGACAAGTGGTCTTCACTTACTGGGCGGCCGACTCTCCCCGCATGAGGGATCGGACGTCGGCTTTATTGGACACCCCGCACAATTTATACCGTGGACTGCCCTGCGGGTGACGCCTGCCGCGGCTAAATAACGAGAGCTTTTATCAAAGATGGCGTCTTGGTGTGCCAGTGGTCGTCCATCAGGGTAATTTACACAAGCCCGGGGGTAGGTGCTGCCACCGAGGCCGTTCTCCTCTTGTTTTGTTTTTGTAAACGGGGAAGCCTCTGATGCTGAGTCACAATCGAAACGCCATAGCCGGTAAAATATGAAGGAGCTATAGCATCAAGAAAATGCAAGGAGAAATTTGGAGAGGGAATTAAAGTCCAGGCAGAGTGAATAAAAAACTTTGCGATTTGCTGATGTAATAATTCTATCAGTGGCAGCGTCCGCCACCATAGTCCAGTGAAATGGACATTAAAAGTAGTGTTTAGCAACGCAGAAGAGACAACTTCGTTTTATCTTCAAAGAAATATTTTGTTCAAAGGCATAGAAGCCGGGCCGAGAAGGCACCAATTGGCGAGCGGAAGGACGGGTTGAAGGGGAGGAAGGAGACCCCCGTCCCCCACCCCCCCCCCCAACAAAAAATCGTGAACAGCGTGGTGGATTAAAATACAGGGGACCCGGGTTCAATTCGCCCAATGGTTGAGGATTTTTTTTTTTTCACTTGAGGATCTGGTACTGTATCTCCCTCATCATCATCGACGCGCAAGTCGCCCACATGGCGTCAGGCAGGATGAACACGATCCCACCTAGGGTCTAACGGCCAAAATTGCTACAGTAAATCATCAATTATCAGAGGCAGCAAAAGAACCTGGAACAGCAATTAAATGGAATTGAGATTGTCTTGATAGGAAGATATAAGATCAAAATTAACAAGAGTAAAACGAGGATAATGGAATGTAATGTCAGAAAATCAGGCGATGCTGAAGGAATTATATTAGGTAACGAGACAATAAAAATAGTAGATTAGTTTTGTTATTTGGGTAGCAAGATAACTTCTTATGACCTGAGTAAAGTAGATATAAAAAGCAGAATGGCTATGGAAAGAAAGGCGTTACTGAAGAAGCAAAATTTGTTGACATCCACTATTAATTTAAATGGTAGAAAGTCCTTCCTGAAAGCATTTGTCTGGATTGTAGCAATGTATAGGAGTGAAACGTGGACGATAAGGAGTTCAGACAAAAAGATGATGGAAGCTTTTGAAATGTGGTGCTACAGACGAGTGATGAAGATTAAAGGGGTAGATCACGTAGGTGATGAGGAGGCGCTACAACAGAATTGGGAAGAAAAGGAGTTTCTGACATATCCTGACTAAGAGAAGAGAGAGGTTGGTGGGGCACATTCTGTGACATCGTTCCGAGAAATCGTCAACTTAGCATTAGAAGGAAGTGTATGGGGTAAAAATCGAAGAGGGAGACAGAGGGACGAATACAGTAAGCAGATTGAAAAAGTTGCAGGTTGCCGTTCGTATTCTCAGTTGAAGAGTCATGCACAGGACAGGATAGCGTGGAGAGCTGCATCAAATCAGTCTGCGAATTGAAAACCAAAACAACAACATAGCATCAGTACGCCAATAGGCCAATTTCTTTTGAGTGGTCTAGAAAGAATTTCAAACTTCAAGAACTGCAATAGAGATCAAAGACTGCTATTGTTCAGCATGAATAAGTTTGAATAAAATCTTCGGGAAGTTTCAGGCGCGTCAATGGTTCAAATACCGATTTATTGTACAACCAATTGAGCTCATGCATATTTCTTTCAGTGTCGTGTGATTAAAATTGGTTACTAGTTGACACATCACGCGTTGGGGCTGCTTTTCTCCGATCAGAGTGCTCAACGTTCGAATTAGTCGTTGTCAAATTTCCACAAGTGCTCATTTTACTTCGAATTCCTTACCTGGCTCTCATAGTTTGTATGTAGCTTTTATTTCGCATTTCATTACACACGACAACCGCACCAAATACAACAGACGGACAACTATGTTCAAATGTTTGTAAACCTATTGGAGCAAATTGCTATGGTCATCAGTTCCAATACTTACAAACTTCTGAAACTAAATATTTTATGCATGACTGTTGATCAGCGATTGTACTATAGCTGTTGTTTTTTTTTTTTTTTTTTTTTTTTTTTTTTTTTTTTTTTTTTTTTTTTTTAACTACAGCCCTCAGTCTTTAATTACATTTGAATATGTTACCTAGGTTTCAATGTCGCAAAGGACTCCTTCTGCAGACTGTATGAGATAAAGGGTTAAAATTACATGTTAAAAGAAATTAAAATTACCATAACATATCTGCCTTGGACAAGCAATCATACCTAAAATATGAACAGCCAGCTCAGTCATTAGGGGCTGTATGTAGCTGCTGCTACGGTTGAAAAGCGCATCCAGTTGCTTCTCAACCGTAGCAGCGGTACATGCAGCCCCTAGTGACTGAGCTGGCTGTTCCTATTTTAGGTATGACTATCTGTCCTCGGCAGGTATGTTATTGCAATTTTTATTTCTTTCAAGATTCGACATGAACGGTGGCCAAATACCAAAGCAGGTATCCATGATTAATACAGTCGGACGCCTTTTATAAGTCTAGGAACAGCATTGTTGACCAGGGTGCATATAACGTCCCCTTAAAAACTCGCAGGCACCTGTTATCACGTTGCGTCCACGTACTGTAGCATACGGGTGGATTACAAAAATGTGCGTAGCACTGATTGCAATCTCTGTTTGGTAACCGTCGTTATGATTTTAAAGTCTGAGTTAAGTAACGTCATCGGTCGCCTTTCGTTAATCTTTTTACTATTGCCTTTTTTGGGTCTAGTTACAATGAAGCCTTTTCTGAGTTAGTCTGGCACAGAATCAAGTTGCCAAATTTCTTTAGCTAGCTGAGTGTTAAAGTAACTTAAATCACTTAACAAAAGTAAATCTCCCGGCCCTGACTGTATACCATTCGGTTCCTTTCTGAGTATGCTGATGCTATAGCCCCATACCTAACTATCATATACAACAGCTCGCTTAGGGAACGTTCCGTACCCAAAGACTGAAGAGTTGCACAGGTGACTCCAGTATTAAAAAAAGGCAAGAGGAGTGATCCGCAAAATTACAGACCTGTATCATCGACGTCGGTTTGTAGCAGGATTTTAGAACATGCACTTCCCTCAAATATCTATTGTCGCGTAGTCAACACGGATTCAGAAGGCTTGTGAAACACAGCTAGCTCTTTACTCACATGATGTGATGTCAAATAGATTCCGTATTCCTAAATATTCGGAAGGCTTTTGACAAGCCTCCAAGAGTCTTCTAATCAAATTGCGTGCTTATCGAATATCGCCACAGTTGTGCAATTGGATTCGTGAATTCCTGTCAGGAAGGACATAGTACGCCTACGTAGTAACTGACGGAAAGTCATCAAGTAGAATAGAAATGATATCTGGCATTCCCCAGGGAAGTGTTATAGGGCCCCTATTGCGACTTATTTTTATAAACGATTTTGGAGACAATCTGAGTAGCTCTCTCTGTTCGAGGAGGATGCTGTCATTTATCGGTTAGTAAAGTCATCAGAAGGTCAAAAGCAACTGCAAAATGATTTATATAAGATATCTGCATGGTGCAAAAATTGTGAATTGACCCTTAATACTCGGGCATGGGTGTTTATGTTGTCTTTAGTGTAAGTTTGTAAGTTTAGGGATTGACGACCCTGCAGTTAAGTCCCATAAAATTTACAAACATTTGAACATTTTTGACCTTAATAATGAGAAGTGTGAGGTCATGCATATTACCACAAAAAATATCCGTTAATTTTCAATTACACGATAAATCAGTCTAACATACAGGCCGTCAATTCTACTAAATACCTAGGAGTAAGAATTACGAACGACTTAATATGGAAACGATAGATAGAAAATATTGTAGGGAAGGCTACGTTTCACTGGCAGAACTGAGAAGATACAACAGTTCTACCAAAGAATCTGCCTACACTACACTTATGCGTTCTATTTTGAAGTATTGCTGCGCATTGTGGGAACCACACCAGGGCGACTGACGATTTAGAGAAAATTCAGAGAAGGGCAGCTCGTTTTGTATTACAGGGGTATAGGGGAGAGAGTGTCACGGAAATAATGCACGAGTTGGGGTGGAAATCATTAAAAGAAAGGAGTGATTTGTTGCAGCGACATCTATTTGCAAAATTTCTTTCACCAACTTGCTTTTCAGAATGCGAACATATATTGTTAGCTCCCACCTACGTAGGGAGACATGATCATCATAATAAAATAAGAGAAATCAGATGGGAAACAGAAAGCTTAAGGTCAGAGGTCGGCAAGTAATCTTAGACGGGGTCCGAATATTTTGGAAACTTTTGTGGAGGTCCAGATGTAAATCTGAATGTTTCTTACTATTTTTTTTATTTTAATTTTCACTGTCAAAATAATATGGATTACAACAGATGTAAAATAACAATGTACAAGCAATCCAGAGAAACGTATATTATTTCCTATTTATTTTTACTTTCACTCACAAAAGTATGAAATAAAATGAATAGTCAAAATTTTAATGGAAAGTCTAGAAATTGTTTATGCATTATACATACTATTTTTTTTTAATTTTCACTAATAAAGTGTAAAACAATGAATTGTGTGTATATCTGTTAAAAGAAATGCATGGGAAAATTACATTTGCCGTCTTGCGGAGGACCTTATGCGAATAGTGTCTTCAAAGTGAGCGATCTTTAACAAAAATTATTCTCCAAGAAATTCATTTTTGAAAATGAAATTTCACAAATGTATGTTGATCCAAACATAGCAGCCAGGTGGTACGCTAATTCTTTGCACTTTTCATATTTTACCGGGACATGTTGACTCCAAAATACTTCAGTGGGTGCAGTTTTATACGTTTGCTGGTAGTCTATTATCTCCATTTGCAGTAAAGGCTTTGAAAGGTGGAACAACGTCGCAGCCACATATGTGCATTCTGCTGTACGATAAATCTGAAAAGGTGGTTTTAAGGATCGTGGGAACTTATCTATTTCCGAAAAGTCTTTCAATCTTACTGCAAATTCCTTCTTAAGATCTGCCAAGAAATTTTGTAATATGGAAATATCTACTTCAGGATTATTTTTATATTCCAAAATTGTTGCAAAATGAAGAAGTTCTTGAGTTGAAACGTCTATTTCAAGGAACAAGCTTGCGACGGAACGATGATACACTTTGAACCAAATCACATTTTATTCTCCCATTATGTTATGTTGTGTTATCTGCAGAAAAAAAATGATTTTTTTAACAATTGGAGTATGTCAATTTTATGCATTATGGATGTTGAAGATCTCCGTGACTGTTCCTTATAGATTGTGGAAATAAAATCCGCTACCAGTCACAATTATTGGCGGTTTATTAAAACACTACCGGTTTTGGGCTTGTGCCCATCTTCAGGTGTTTACATTCAGTGTTGTTGACTGTTTAAAGAAAACGTAAATTACAATGTGCTTAACATACAGATATACCTACACAATTATCATATATATATACATATACATAAAACAAGTATGGTATGTAGTGCAGTGATTTGTGTTAAGGTTATAACGGTAATCACATATAAGTAGGGTATCCAGCTCGTGTTTGTACATTTCTCATGGATGTCGGTTGAGAGTAATGCAGTAACAGCAACATAATGCTAATTTGCACTCCCATGTCAAGGGTTTGGAACAATACACATTACACTTTATAAGTGTTGATCGGTATAAAGTGTACTGTGTATTGTAACTACTGATCAACAGTTATAAAGTGTCATGTGTATTGTGCAAAACTCTTGACATGGGAGTGCAAATTAGGAATATGTTGCTGTTAATGCATTATTCTCAACCGATATCCTTGAGAAATGCACGAACACGAACTGGATACCCTACTTATATGTGAGTACACTTATAACCTTAACACAAATCACTCCACTACCTACCATACTTGTTTTATGTATATCTATACGATAATTGTATATGTCTATCTGTATGTTAAGCACATTGTAATTTACGTTTTCTTTAAACAGTCAACAACACTGAATGTAAACACCTGAAGATGTTCAAATGTTTGTAAATCTATCGGACCAAACTGCGTGGTCATCAGTCCGTAGCTTACAAACTACTTAAACCAGGTAAACTAACCTAAGGACAAACACACACACCCATGCCCCAGGGAGGACTCGAACCTCCACGGCGATTCGCAGCGAGGCGCTTTAGACCGCTCGGCTACTCCACCGCGGCACCTGAAGATGGGCACAAGCCCTAAACCGGTAGTGTTTTAATAAACCACCATAATTGTGACTGTTAGCTGATTTTATTTCCACAACCTAATTAGAGTATGTAACTTATGTTGTTGTTGTTATGGTCTTCAGTCCGGAGACTGGTTTGATGCAGCTCTCCACCCTACTGTATCCTGAGCCAGCCTTTTCATCTCCTCATAAGAACGGCTACCCATATCAACTTGAATCTGCATACTATACGCGTCTCTTGGTCTCCCTCTGCGATTTTTACCCCACACACGTCCCTCCAATGCTAAATTTACGATTCCCCGATGTCTAAGAATGTGTCCTTATGTAACTTACACTTTCAAAATTCCTTTGGCGGTTCAGTTTTCGGCCTTTCGCGGTCCGGACGTGGACCGCGGTCCGCCAGTAGCCGATCCGCTGCTTTAGGTGTTCCTTTTTCCCGCGAACTCTTGGAGAATGGAGTACAGAGAAATGAAATGTAATAAAAGTAGTTCGATGTACCCTCTCCCATACACTTCAATGTACCTATGTAGATGTAGATGAGTTGGTGTCGGGGCCAGTATCTACATCTACATAGATACTCTGCAAATCATATTTAAGTGCCTGGCAGAGGGTTCATTAACCACTTTCATAACTTTTCTCTACCGTTCCATTCTCTAATAGCGCGCGGGAAGAAAGAACACCTAAATCGTTCCGTTTTCGATCTGATTTCTCTTATTTTATTGGGATGCTCATGTCTCCCTAAGTAGGTGGGTGCTAGCAAAATATTTTCACATTCAGAACTAAAAGTCGGTGATTGAAACTTCGCAAACAGATCACGCCGCAATGAATAACGTCTTTCTTTTAATGATTTCCATCCCAATTCGTGCAACATTTCCGTGAAGCTTCCCCCCCCCCCCCCCCCCGTGGCGTGATAAAACAAAACGAGCTGCCCTTCTCTGAACCTTCTCAATATCTTCCGTCAGTCCCACCTGGTGAGGGTCCCACAAGGGGCAACAGTACTCCAGCAGGAGAGGACGCACAAGTGTGATGTAGGCAGTCTCTTTGGTGGAGCTGGTGCATCTTCTAAGTGTTCTGCCAATGAAACGTAACCTTTGGTTCGCCTTCACCTTCCCCACAATATTTTCTATGTGTTCTCTCCAGTCAAAGTTGTTCGTAATTGTAACTCCTAGGTATTTGGTAGAATTTACGACCTTAAGGTTTGACTTATTTATCTCGTAATTGAAGTTCAACGGATTTCTTTTAGTGGTTATGTGTATTACTTCACACTTTTCTTTATTTAGTGTCAATTGCCAATTTTCGCACCAAGTAGAAATTTTGTCTAAATCGCTTTGCAGTTGCTTTTGATCCTCTGTGTCTTCACTAACCGATAAACGACAGCATCATCCGTGAACAGTCTAAGGGGGCTATTCAGATTATCTCCTAAATCGTTTATAAACACGAGGAAGAGTAGGGGACCTATAATGCTTCCCTGTGGAACGCCAGATATCACTTCTGTTTTACTCGATGACTTACCGTCAATTACAACGAACTGTGACCTTTCTGATAGGAAATCGTGAATCCAATCGCACAATTGGGAAGATATTCCATAAGCACGCAATTTCATTAGAGGCCGCTTGTGAGGTAGAGTGTCAAAAGCCTTCCGGAAATCCAGAAATATGGAATCGATTTGAGATCCCTTGTCGATGGCACTTAACACTTCAAACGAATAAAAAGCAAGCTGTGTTTCGCAGGAGTGATACTTTCTGAATCCGTGCTGACTATTGGTTAATAGGTCGTTCTCTTCGAGGTAGTTCATAATATTCGAACAAAGTATATGTTCCAAAATCCTACTGCAAATCGACGTCAATGAGATAGGCCTGTAATTTTGGGGATCACTCCTATTGCCTTTCTTGAATATTGGAGTAACTTGGGCAACTTTCCAGTCTTTGGGTACGGATATTTCGCTGAGTGATCTGTTGTAGATTCCAATATTGTTGATAAAACTCCGCGCAGAGCCCGTCAGGTCCAGGAGACTTTTGCAGACGTTTCGCAGCGCTGCAGTAGCTGCCGTGAGGTTTCGGCGAGCCACAGTGTTCGACCGCGGGCTATTCCCAGGCCCTTCCGCCGCTCGCCCTTCCCGTACCCAGCCAGCCGGCGTCGAGTCCACTCCCTGGACGGCCATATTTTACATTTCTAATCTTCTTCCATTGTTCCTCGTAACGGAATTCTGAAAGGAGCGTCGAGGTGACCCGAGAGCCGGAGGAAAGAGCTCCGGAGAGAGGGGAGCGTAAGAAAGAAGACCGCAGGAAACAAAAATAACCAGATGAAAGGGCGCGTCGTTGGTGTGATATAAAAGAAACACGGGAACTGCTGCGGAGAACAATGCGTGGCGCGGTCGCGTTTCAAGTGCGCTGCTGTTCTATGACGTGCGAGGCCTGTGCACCCTTGTTGCGTTTAGTTTAAATCTTAGCCTTCAGTAGAGCATCGAGTTGTGCCCCGCTATAAAACTACATAATACATTATGTACAATACCCTGTGCAAAGGGCGTCTAAAGGTTCTCGGCTTGACGAATAGAGCTCATTACTGCATTCCTTTGGTATCAACATTACAGTCTTTCAAATAAATGCACAATATCTAACTACTCACAAACCTTGCAACGGCATTACTTTGTCCATCTGAGGCTCGTATGCTCCGCTATTGTCTTCAAACACTTTGTTTAGCTTCCGTGCGAAAGGTTGTTCCTGATGGGAGTCAGGAATGACGAATTCTGCGCAAGTGGAACAACCTGGAAGGAAATCTCATACAGGTTTTAGTCAATCTTCGTTCAACGAAACATTCATTATAATTTAATAATGAAATGTCCAGGTTGAAATCAATAATATAGTAAGGACAGTTTCCAATTCACCGCAAAGACGTGGCGACGAGCTGCGACAGGTATATACAAAAAACACACACATACAACACTTTCAGCTATCGGCCATTGCCTTCTTCAGAAAACAGAATACTCACGCAATCACACAGGCACACAACACAGTCATACAACCATCACCTCCGGCTGCCGCACAATTGTATGACTGTGTTGTGTGCCTGTGTGATTGCGTGAGTGTTCTATTTTCTGAAGAAGGCCATGGCCGATAGCTGAATGTGTTGTATGTGTGCCGACGGCAGTGGCCGAGGGGACTGAGGCGCATCAGTCACGGTCTGCACGACCACTACGGTCGGGGGTTCGAATCCCCCATCGGGCATGGATATTTGTCCCGTCTTTAGTGTTAGCTAGTTCATACGAAGTTTGTAAGTTTAGGGGTGATGACCACGTAGTTAAGTCCCATAAGCTATACAAACATTTGAACATATTTGTTAGATGTGTGTGTCTTTTGTATGTGCCTGTCGCAGCTCGTCGCCACGTCTTTGCGGTGAGTTGTAAATTGTCCTTACTATATTATTCATTCAATATAATTCATTTTTTACACATGAAAACAATAACTGATTACTTAATGAAACGACTATAAGCATTCCGTGAAAATATAAACTTCGATCTAATTCGCCAGTATTTTGCAACTGCCGGCCGTGATGGCCGAGGGCACTGAGGCGCTTCAGTCACGGTCTGCACGGCCACTACGGCCGGGGGTTCGAATCCCCCTTCGGGCATGGATATTTGTGCCGTCCTTAGTATTACTTAGTTCATAAGTAGTTTGTAAGTTTAGGGACTGATGACCCTGTAGTTAAGTCCCATAAACTATACTCAGATTTTTATTTTTTATTTTTTATTTTTTTTTTCAACTATGACTTATTAAACTGGTAGTTCTGTAATTTTCACATTTGTTTAGACTTGCTTTCTTTGGAATTGGAATTACTATATTCTTCCTAAAGTCGGAGGATATTTTCGCTGTCTCATACATCTTGCATACCAGATTGAACAATTTCTTCTTCAATCGCTCTCGTAATAATATCAGCAATTCAGTCGGAATATCATCCACACCAAGGTCCTTGTTTCTACTCAAATCTTTCAGTGTTCTGTTAAATTTTCTCAGTATCGTATTTCCTATCTTATGTTCCTCTACTTCCTCTTCCATGTCTAGAATACTGCCTTCAAGTTGATTTGCCTTGTACAGTCCCTCTATATCTTCCTTCCAACTTTTAGTTTCCCCTTCTTTACTTAGTACTGGTTTTCCATCTGAGTTCTTGATATTCATACAGCTGCTTTTCATCCCTCCAAAGGTTTCTTTCATTCTCCTATTGGTTGAAGCTATGTTTCACCTATTTATACATTCTTCTACGGTTCTGCATTTGTACTGTAGAAAGTCATGCTTAGCTAATCGTGCTTAGCCACTCTGCACTTCCTGTCAACATCATTTTTCAGTCGTCTGTACTGCCTATTGCCTGCTTCACTTGCTGCATTTTTATTTCTCCTCTCATCAAGTACGTTCAGAATCTCTTGTGATATCTAGGGATTTCTATTAGCCCTTACCCTTCTGCCAATAGGATCCTCTGAGGCTTTAACTATTCCATGTCTCAGAGCTATCCATTCTTCTTCTACTAATACCTATTTCCGCTAATACCTATCACATGCCTCCTCTGAAACTTTCACCCACCTTTGCTTCGTTCAATTTATCCAGATTCCATCTCCTTAATTTTCACCTTTCTTCAGGCTCTTAAGTTTCAAGCTACAGTTCATAACCAATACGTTATGGTCGGATTCTATATCTGCCCCTTGATATTAACAGCTGTACGTGTGTTGTGGAATGTTGAACCTATCGTTAAATCAGACAATAAATTGTTCATTAACACAGCTATTTGGTTTAATTATGGCCCTGATATTGATGTATAAGAAACAGTGCATTAAACTGATTATGTGCGCAACGGATATTTTAACAAAACAACTGTGATCTTTTGAAACAGACACTGACTATACTCAAAAATTTTGACTGCGAGAAAGATATAAGAAAAACCACAAATCACTTTCTTAATGCTTGACTGTGAGAATTTATGTAGATCAGTTTCTAATTATTGAAATTTAAATTAACTATCATTTTACTATGGCACCAATAATGAAATATGTTCAATAATATTATTCAAATCAACACTCCACTAAATCAACTAATTATCAAATGAAGGAAGCAGGTTAATTTTCTAACTACGTAAATGAAATATGAAACAGGGTTAAGTTACTTATTATTGATAATCAGCATTACATTACCTACATAATACAACTTCTGACTTGCTGGCAAAGCAGCCTCTGCTCTACATCGGAGCCATACACACAACCCAACCGCTCTCTAAGCGAGCTGAACCACAATTGCTACTCTCTCTCAGTGCGAGCTACAATGCTATGCAATACATGATCTTTGCCAGAGATGAAACTTTACACATATCGATACATACAGTAGAAGCGATATTATACATTTTCTTGCAAGCAAGTTACTCGATACAAAACAGGAGGCACAATATTAGACGTTTTCTTATAAAAATAATTTTTTATGGACACGTTTCATCACCCCCCTCCTACCTATTAAAATTTTGTAGGGTGGGTGATGCCAATGGCATTGCCTAGCCAGCAAAATTACTGAATTTCAAGTCCAAAAATTCATTAATGACATCCAAAATATAACATGAAAAATATGAAAACCTGATAAACATTTTTATACAAGATATTCAAGATCAAAACAACAGATGGAGTATATAGAAAATTTAAAAAAATGTGACAGTCATAAATACATGCCATTTTACAGAACAGTACCATCAAAAGTCACGCATGGAGTGGTACAGGGTGTGACAGGCATAAGCAAATGTCAAGATTTACAGAACATCAGCAATAAGTGGAATATATGACAATCATACATAATGGTAAACATAAGTATATATAGAATTTCAGAAAACATAGTTTGACAAATGATATAGTGGAGAAAATGAGAAAGCTAGAAGTAATACACAAATGGAAAAAAATATACAATAATAAACATGAACATATACAAAGTTTTACAAAAGATAGTTTAACTAATGTCATCATTTTTTTTAACATAAAATAAACATTTGTATCTTGTGCACAATGTAGTCTATGTAAATTTTTAGTGCACTTAGTATAAGATAAAGTGTCAGTTTTGTATTCTGTGATGCATTTAAAATGCCATACTTTCATGGATGCTAGAACATACATGTAAAATTTTTGACTACATAGGCTTCTGATCATGTACAAAATAATGTTACTGCTTCAGCACAATAGGATTTCAATATAACGTTTGTCAATCGAATAGGCACAATGACATTTCAGACTAAGTATATGTATCTATCAAGAGCACAATTTTATTTTGGTCACTGAATGTAAAAGAACCATGAAATATACCTAAACACTGGTAATGAACCTGTGGACAACGTTTGCAATGGGAGGCACTGAATAGTATATGCACACGAATAGCACATTAGCTCCTAACATTCATTTTAGGTCTGCACACGAACACAAAACACTGTAAGATTACACCACACTGTAGACGGGCTGGCTGGTTGCATTGAAGTGGAAGTCATGGGGAAAAGGTTCTGATGTATTCCTCCATGCAATTCGACAACCAAGTGTGCTCCAACCAACGGAGCTATTAGCAGACTGCATCAGCATAGCCAAAATTAGAGCAAAATGGTGGTGGTTGGCCAAGGCTGCAATGGACAGTACTTTGTGGCCAAACATCATCCAACAAACATCTTCATTAAAAGGCCCAAAATCAGTGGTGTATAGTAACTCGTCCATTGTTCTGTGTGCATTCTGGAATCTCGTGTGCGAAATCGCCACTTCCCATGCGTGTCCAAAGTACATGAAATAAAGCATTTTACACACAAATTAGTAACATAGTCATGATATTTCAGTTTAGACTGAAAGAAAAGTCATTGATTAGAACATATCTACAGAAATATTTTCCCACAAATTCAAGTGGTACAGATGGGGTCATGGTATTAAACCATATTTTTACATTACAGGTAGGGTCTTGAAGACGGATACATTTGAATACTAATGAGTAATTTAATTCTTATATTAGAGTATCTACAACATTAGTGTCATTTCATATAAGCACAAGGCTTTACATACTATGTACATATTGCTTTACAAACACATAATCGTATGAAATACATTGAGGGTGCTTGTCATCAATTTGGCATTAGGTCATATAAGGTAAATTTGTAGTCATAATTAGAGCGATTAACGTGAAGCCACTTCAAATAACTTAACATTCCAATTACCATTAGTTCATATCTCTTTAAATTAATATATATCACTATGGTGGTGATTGCATTACCACCAAATTATAACAATTAAATTACATATGTTGCCATGGCCAGGCTTTTGATTTGGCTATACATTTCATTGCCTTAAGGTATAACACATCAGAGAAAATTCATGAGAATATCAAAAGAGGTTCAAGTCATCAGGTCATGTCTGTGTCTGTCTGAGTCAACAGTAGGGTCAAACAAAACAATTAGTGCAATTTTTGGCACAGTAATAGATGTACATCACAGTAAATCATCCGATAACATAAACACAGACGTAATATACGTTAGGCATAGCTGCAGATTTTCGTCAATAAGATCATCAATAAAATTTGGAAGATAGCAATAAGCAAAAGCAAAGTATCTCTGTGCATTATCTTTCTAGACTTAACTAGGCGCAATTTATGGCATAGCTGCAAGTTTGCAAGAGAGATGGCTGTGTGCAACGTATAAG